>CM037090.1:98508930-99867877 GCA_020916435.1 Oxytropis ochrocephala
TATTACTTCCCGTTCAGTTACGTGGTATTGCTGAAAAACAATAAATCCAACCATCAAATATGTTTATCAAAGCAATACTTAAGCCTTGATTAAAGTAGTCGTAAAAGCAGCTCGAGAAGAAAAGATATTTTTCTTATTTCTTTTTATTTTATATTTTATCATTATGGAGGGAAATGTGTGATGGGGTATGATTATCACCAAAGCGTTAATAATAGTATTTGTCTTTTTAGTTTATAAAATGCAAGATGTAATAGTAGTTTCTGCAGAAACTAATAAGTAGGCACTAGTTTTATAAAGACACAATTGCACTCAGTTGTAAACACAACTTGAAAAATAATATAATTTCTTCCACTGCTTCTCATTTACTTTAGTTTATATTCTCCACTAAAGAATTGGCATTTCCTCCATAAAGCAATTCTCCAAGCATTCTAGCGCATACTTTGATAACCTCACACTAAGGTATTAAATTATTCCCTATGTTGATTAACTAATTTATTGTTGTGTTATTACATTTGGTAAGCGCTATAAAGCCCAAAAATGAAAAATAACATTATTAATGTGGGTATCTTTGTGGCACGTCGTCGCGTTCGCCAATGATAAAAGTTGAAAATAAAAAAACGAATAAAAAAGCGAATAGTAAAATCTTTCTTACAGGTAGTTTTTATAATGCTTTTAATTGTGTTGAACACATGCCAAGCAAGTAACATATTTAATCTTTGGAGTATTGTCACTTCCACTATTGATTGTTGTTACGTAGTGTATAGTTAAATCTAAGAAATGCCGGTATGGGATTCTCTCGCCACTCTCTTGAATTCTCAGTACAAACGATTATGGGTGTTGGAATCGTTTGATCGCCCCATGAGCTACTAGTTTTAAATTAATCATCCATCAGCTTTTAACTTTAAAATTTTTGAAGAATTGATTTTCCTTGTGATTTAAAGTTACGATCATAATTTGTTAACCTGCCGTTTTGGATATATTTTAAAGTAATTTTTGAGATTAATTTAATAATTTAACCATGCTTTGATTTCATATAATTTGAAAAGATTAGGGCATCATTATTTGCTTCCCACGGCCGCAGCCTATATATATATATAATTGTCCAACCCACAAAATAAGTAACTAGTAAATAAGCTTAGGTAAAGTAAGTAAACAATAACTTAGTGAAAGTTAATGATAACTTACACAGCAACTAAATAAATAATAAGTAACCTACTAGTAAATGTGCCAAAACATTATTTCTTAAACTATTATGATGAAGATATGACAAATAATACAAATTAAGTTAATTTTTTGATGAGAAACAATGAAGTTAACTGTAAGTTGATAGAACAAATAAATAAAAAAACTGAGTAGGAGTCAAAGCAGTAAAATAAAACTATTCTACAGAGGTTTGCTGAAGTGTGCAGTACATAAGGTGGATAATACTGTTATTGGTGGTGAAGATATAAAGGGGAGGAAACTGTGATTTTTCTTTTCAAGATGAGGAGAAAACGTAGTAGTATTGAGAGTGTGAAAATGGGAGAAGGGAGGCGGTATTGAAAGAGTTTGAGTGATGGAGTGTTGTTGTGTGTGAGGGAATTTAAAGAAGAAAAAGCTGATGAACTAGGTGAGACAGTTCTCTCTTTAAAAAGAAAAAACAAATTGCTTTTAATGATATTTTAGATTCCACCAATTAAAATCACCCACCATAGTCTGTTTCATGCTACACTATTTGCCTCAGACACAGAAATCTCATAGAAAAGTTGTTCTGCTTAATAATGAGGTGGGTTTGTTTTAACGGATAAGCAGAACAATTAAGTGTAGTTTATGGAAGCCGGTATTTATTTGAAAGTATTTTATATATAAGTTGTTACTTTATATTGCTCAAGAATAAATAATATTAAAAAAAAAAAATTATAAGCCATAAGTTAATTTCATAAATTATCCTTTTTGGAGAGCATGAAATAGAGTTGAAAATAAACATGAGCGTGGCATAAAAATTTATTTTACATAATTTACCTACAAAGAATAATTTATGAATTAACTTCTTTCATAGGCTTGTTATAAGCCAATAAACACACACATATTAAATTTGGAAGCCAATGTGTCAGGCATAATGTAGTCAAGATACATTAGTTTTCGAATATTTAAAAATGATTTTATCTTTATAAATTAGTCCGGAAGAGGAAAATATGTCGATAGATAAGTTAGATAAATGAAGCCAGTAACCTAGAAATTGATTTGCCCTCTGTACCATATTAAACAAAACTACAAAAGATTACATAACTCTATACATTTGTCGGCTGCTTGTGTCCGTCACTTTAAACATTGGTAGAAAGTTTCAATGTCACACATCAACTCATTGAAATTTTAATGTGTTAAAAACTTTATTTAAAATTAATTATTAATAGATCAATCAGAGTACAGATTCAATTAATTGCATTCATATGTCTTAAATTAAAACGCCAGTGAAAATCAGACATCAATCAGCAGTATTATTAAAGACAAAAGATATAAAAGAAGAAAATTAATTTAAAGAAGAAAAAGCTAGAAAGCAACTTTTCACATGAAGGCCGCGGAATGACCAGTGAGGAAAAGAATCCAATGCTTAGGATGGGAATAAGTGCAATCTCGTTGTGATAGTGATACACTGATACTCCTCCTCCTCCTTTCTTTCAAATCTATCGTCTATTTCATTTCCTTTCTTTTGTAATGCACTCACTCTGCACTTGTTTTTTTGATAAAGTACTCTACTTGCTTTTGCTTCCTCAAGTATTCATTTCATTCCTGTTCTTTGATGGTTAACTATTTGAAATTAGGTTCGATCCCCACTATAGTCACTTTTTGATGCGATCTTCAGCGAAATTTGTTGTGTCATATCCAGTTTGGCCAGGAGTCAAAGCCTGGGTGTCCAGTCAAATTGAAAGATCCGATAATGATCATCTCGTGAGTTGTTTGCAAATGCAGTCGGATGTGAGCTGGCAGAGTAACAAGCTTAAGTGCGTCATGAGGCGAGCAAATGCGAAAAGCAAATTTGGGTTAGTCGGGTTTAACTCTTATTTCTTTGGGAGATTGTTCTCCATTTTTGTTTTAAAAACTTAAAAACAGAAAATAGGTTTTAAAATTATTATTCTGAAAACAAACCCTCCAATGATTACTTTTGTTTTCAATTTCCTAAGACTAAAAACGGTTTTCAAAAATAGATGTGGTAGCGATCCTTAGTGCTTTTATTTATGTTAAAAGCAGTAATCTTTTAGAGAAAATCGATGTCTGATTATTATATTTTTAAAAATACATTTGATACTTTTGTCACAACTTTTCCGAACATTCTTGAGGCTAGTGCTAGTGAGAATGGGTATTTAGTCAAACACACAGATTTCTATGACTTTTAAACAAAAAACAATCTGAGAAATAGTAAGTTTCGATTGGGTTTTTGAAGTTAGTGTCAGATTGATTTGGGTACCCAATCAAAGGTTGAAGATGATGATCACACATATTCAATCGAAAAACTACTGGTCATAGCAAAAGTCAGTATTTGTGACGGTCGAGGTTCTTGAGCTTAGATTAGTAAATCGTTAAAAGCCGATAAAATTGCATGATGACTGAGCATAACCCAAAGTAGTAAGGTGATTACTATCGTTGAAATTACAGCTATGTACATCAATTTTGGCTTAGCCGATGGATTGGCGAGGCACGTTACGATGTTTTTGGGTTGGGCTAAAAATAGTGGCCTATAAAGAATCAAGCTATTTTGGCCCCACTCGGTTGTAGCCCATGGGCATACTTGCAACTTACCTTATTTAAGCTTTTTCTAAACAATTTTGTTTTCCTTTCTTTGAAAATTGGATTGAGTTGGGTCGGCGCAGTAGTCAGATTTTGGGTTGAGTTTGGTTATAAAGGAGAACCCACACTTAGATAAATGGACACTAGTTCATTCCTAGCTCACTTCTTACTCATTGGCCCCTAGCTTGAGCGGCTGACAAGTTGACATTTATCTAACCTAAGCATGTATCAAGGGCAAAAAATGCTAGACTCATTTTAGCAGATGGTCTCAATCTTAATCAACTAATCAAATATCAATGTCGGACTTGTGTTGATTGATGACAACTTTAGTCAACTCAACTAGGTAGCAAGGTTAGTCTTGTGCTACCAATGGTCTTAGCTAGTCTTGATTAACGACTAGGTATTGGGTTTAGACTTGTGTTATTGTTAGTTGACTAATGCGGAGAAGGGTTGTCGAATTTTCAAGTTAAATCATGTATTTAGTGTTAGGCTTTTGTTGACTTTTGTTCCTAATAGCGATCACCCTAATCGGAGTATCGGTGTTAGATTTGGGTTGAGAAAGTGTCTAAGCCTTACTCAACCTAGTCAAAGTTAAATGTTATACTTTAACTAACCACTAATTGAGTAATCAAATGTCATCCCAATCATGTATCACGATTAGGCTTGGGTTGACCATTGGTGCGCCACCTTAGCCAACCTAATAAAATTATCAAATTTAGGCATGGGTTGACCAACTAGTCAACTTATAAGGAGTATTTTGTGCTTATAGCCACATGAAATTAATGATCTTAATTTGTGTATTGTAACAAATCAGTCATAAAGATTAGGAACAATGTCGATTATATCGTGGGACCTAAACTAGCAGTTCATATTGGATAGTCACATTTTGACTATGTAGTTATAATTTAACAAAATATTTCAAACCATCATCACCATGCCAAATCATCACTCATTATTTATTTTTTATTCAATATTTTTAACCCACTAAGGAAAACAACAACACTAACCATTACTCTACTATTGTCCCTAACATGTCTTGTTCAATACAAAGACTCTTTTTATGAAGCTAGTGCGGATAGCGTTTTGGGCGTGAAACATATTTGTTTTTGAAGCGTTCTTCCAGTAGTGGTTGAGTTTATAGTTTATAATTATACCGTATTTTTGAGTCATTTTACTCGTATTTTTAATAGTATTCTTGCAAATGCCAATTGTAACCAACGTGTGAGTTGATTTTTGAATTAAAGCCACTGTTGGTGTTAACGCAACATCAATTGAATTGAAAAAAACATGTAAAATATAATTCGAAGGAAAAGAAAAAAATTAACAAAAGGTTACTGTGAACTGAACACAATGCTATTATAATTATAATTAAATTCAATCAATTTTTTTCTAAATATTTTGCTAATTAGTTTAATTATTATAAATTTAAAGCAAAAAAATTTATACCTATTTTAATATATTTTATATTGATTAAATAAATTTCATCTTTAATTAAACATGTCATTTTATATCATTGTTCATGCTCCAATTTTATTTTATCAAATCTTTATTAACCGTCAATTGAAACATCCATTTCATTATAAAATTGGTTTATCCTAATATCTATTTATAATTTCATCCATTGTCATTTATTTTTGTGAAACAGAGCCAAAAGCACTTCTCTAAAAAATCCAATTAAATTTCATTCAATGTAATCTAAAAACAACAATAATATCACACTACAACTATTTGGACACAAAACTAACACCGTCATTCGGATCTTCAATGTCACGAAGAAATAAACTATTTTGCTTCTGGTGTAGAAAGTCTCCTCTGGGCTTTTTTGCTTTTATTCCATCCTATACATATTTTCTAACATATTAAACCCAAAAATACTCATGTTTTTAAAAAAAATTAAAAATTTGAATTCACATAAAAAGGTAATTCGGTTCAAATAAATTATTTAGTTTACCTTTTAATTATTTTTTAAAAAGTTTGTATATTAAATTAAGATTTACCACGCGTTTTATTTTTTTAAAATCGTCTGAGCGATTTCTGATTTAAATAACAATCGTCAATCGGGCACAATCACAAGCAGAGAAAATGATGTCCATTTAGAAGTCAAACCCCATTTATGCGGGCTTACTTGGCGACATTCGGCATTTGAAGGCTGCGAAGAAAAATAACCATGAAGGTGCGGTGGGAGGGTGTGCGAGCAAGAAGTCACCGGATCATTTATCGCTACCCCACATGGGCGATAATAATGGTGTTCGATGGTCCACCATGGATGTGAAGAACAGCGATGGCGTTCGAGTAATGATGGGCCAGTTTTGACATATTTGGATCTGAGTCACATTGGTTGTATGTCGAAACGAAGGGCCGTTCTTGAGAGTCGCCCGGCGTCTCGAACCACCATCTCACTAATTTCTCTACGATCTTTTCATTTTCTTTGTTCTTTGTGTTTTGTTGTTTAGTTCGGAACTTTCATGTATTATTTAGTTTAAATCATTTAATTAATTTTAATTTATTTTTAATTAATTTTATTTTTCGGAAATCACCGTAAATACCACGTAATTAGGTAGAGGTTTGAGATTTTAAGATTACCAAAGCGAGGTAATTCCGGTTCACATTGTGAGCCGGTTCACTCGATTTTTGGTAATCAGAAAAGCTAAACCACTGCAGATTCTACCTCTTCTCTAGAGTAATTAAAAATTTTCATTATTCTTGGAGGCATTTTTGTCAGAAATGATATTTATGGGGTGGGAGTGATAATGAGGAGGTGTAAAAAAAGCCTCTCCTCTGGAAACATGCGAACGAGGTGAGAGAACTTTAGAAAGAATATTTTATGGGTGTGGCCTCTACAAGGCATATGGGAGGAAAATATGCCGTTTATTTGACTGGGTGGATGAACCAATGACTGAACACCAGAAACAGCTTCTTAGGGATTTAAATTGAATAGTAATCAAAGAAACCCAAATAATGGATTTAGATCACTTCTTTGAATAACAGTTACAAATTCCATATTAGTCATTAAGTCTGAATGAAAAGTCTTATAAAAAGGAACAAGATAGTTATTCTATTAGATAGTAAGTAGAAATCATTGACCATACAAAATGCACTAAACACACAAATTAACAAAACTTAAGACACTTATTTTGTTGCACTTGGTCATATTGGTTTTCTAATTAATATAGACTCTTCAATTTTAGTATGAGTTAAAACATAGCAAAGGAGGCTCATAGCCATGGATTCCACGTAAAACCATCCATCAATGACAAACAACGACAAATCAAAGCAAATGTTTCATCTTCATCATTAAATAATCTAAATTTCACAAAAATAATATGCTTCTATTCTAATCAATTTAGAGGATAGAAGACAGATTACATATCATCTTTTTAGTTATTTAACTAATTTCTATTCTCCTACATAGAAAAAGTAAAACAAAAACTTCCAACAGGTGTGGGTTCAACTCGGCTTTCTGTCGTGAGCTTGTCTTTGGTGGGTGATCTGTGAAGTAAATACGTTTGTAAGTGCTTTCGGTTGGAAGATTATTTCAGATTGGTAGAGTTGGCTCATTCCCCACCAGAGTGTGGGTTCACTCATTGCCGGCATGATGATCTCTTTAATTAGTGGGTGATCTGTAAGTATCGGGAAGCAACAGGAGTCAGAGGGCATCGGGAGCAACACTAAGCTAATGACACGGGACCCCAAGAGACACGAACACCATATCTCCACCCAATGCCTTAAGATGAAGAGGAAAAGAGGAAAGAAAGGGAATATGGAGAAGAAGAAGAGGATGGATTGGGAATTTAGGGTTTTTATTTATCGTAACATGTGACTTAATATGTGGCATGCCAAATTAGCTTTCTAACTTTTGCTATATAAATAATTTTTTCCTATACTTCATTGCATATTTTTCTATTATATATTATACACATCCGTGTTTCTTATCTTTTAGTCATGTTTATATCAAATTTATAGTATGTACTTGTATCTTAATTTTTGAAAAACCACTTATCACGTACTAGCACTTTGTACAAAATGCAGATATTGTAATTGTATCCATGCAACCTGAGGCGGCAAGTAGTGGTTGTTTAACAACGTCACACTTCAATGGATCTAATGGAAATAGTGCGGTGAAATCTAAAGCCTTGGAGCAATAGTGATGGAGCAATGAATATCTAAGAATCTGTTTGGGAGTTTGGAGGAGGAGGGCTTTGGAGTGCGAGTGGAGTAAAGAGAAAGTTATATAAATATTTCACATTAATTGAGAGAGTGATTTTGTAGACAATGATTTTAGAATGCTTATTATTAATATAATTTTAATGTTAAGACTATTATAAAAGGATGTAATTGATTTGAAGAATTTGTTATAAGCTCTCCCAGACCTCCAAAACCCTCGAGGATATGTGAAGTTGTAGAACTACTCAAAGGAAATGCAAGTTTTCTTTGTTTTGCAAATTGACAAATGGCACAAGGAAGTGTATTATTCTCAAATTGAATAAAAGGAATTTGTGTTGAGATACAATGTTGCCTATCATGAGACAAGTGCCACTAGTCTCATGTGCCATTGTCTACTTATTGTCTAAAGCGGATGTATTGGACTTATAATTTGAGCTAGATGGTGTGAGGATATTACAAACATAATAGTAGTTTCTAGGAGCCTTAGTTACTTGATTGGAAATATTGAAGAGCTTATTCTCCAACTTAGCTAATCCAATCACAGCTTGGTATGGTCTGAAACAAGAGACAACCTTCATCAAAAAGAAGACAAAGATTTTTGCTTTGCTAATGACAAGTTCGGGGACTAAAATGAGGTTGGAACCAACATTTTCAACATATAAGACATTGTGCGACACTATATCATTAGAAAGATGCCGCGGTGCCTATGTGTGTGGCAATATTTGAAGTATGATTAGGGCAATTAATCTTGATAGGTTTAATTTGTTTGAAACTAGAAAATAAGCCAGAAATCGGAGATAATATGATTAGTAGCTCCAAAATCAATTATCAAAAAATCAACTTCTCACGGACATTTGATCAGTGAAGAAATGGAATTGGTGGCTTGAGAGTGAGCTATAGTAGTATTGGCAGCATGTGAGGAATTTTGCACTTGTTGCATAGATTGTTCTGACATCTCAATGAGGCCTTTGTACTAGTCAGCAGTGAAGCTCAAATTGGCATTTCTCTTTGGCTGTCCCCTTTTGTTGATTATCTTGCTTGTGTGGCTCACTTTCTATAGAAATGGTTTGGTTCTTTTGCTTTGCAGATTGGTAACGGGGAGGAAACCATGAAGGAAATAGCAAGTGTCAATAATATGATTAGTTTTATTGCAATGAGTGCAAAAGTCTTGATTGGCCTCTACCAAATCCACGACTGACATTCCTCTACCCACGGTTATTATTGTTTCCTCCTCTGTTGAAGCTTTGAACATGACTCACAGTGAGGTAGACTTAGCCTCGATTTAGGTGGCTATGGGTGATGGATTAGCAACATCAATATTTCTTTCTTGTTGAATGACAAGTGAGACGACTTTAGTAATTTGGGGAAATGGTTCCCATCATCATAATTTGGCCTCGACATGCATGCAAATATTTCTCATTTAGACCTTTTAGGAACCTAAGCTGTTTGATCTTGATCCTAAATTTCTTAACATTTTCCCGGCACCATATGCACGAGGATTGCACAAGTGCAAGTTAAAATTAGCGAAAACTCTCAAGTTCATCCCATAAAGACTTCAATTCGGTGTAGTATTCGGAAATGTCACGCGTACCTTGCGAAATCTTGTATATCTCTTCTTGTATGTCTCAAATTGAAACATGTCTCCTTGATCAAACCTATCGAGAAGATCCTTCCAAGCATCAAAGCTTTATCAAAACGCGATTGATTTTCCTACATTCGCATTGACAGACTTTTACAACCAAGCAAGAAGCGTGATTGTTGCGAACCATTGATTGTAGAGAGCATTGGTCTTTGCGGTGCGATAATGGTGCCATCGACAAGCGAGGGCCGTCCCAAACAATTTGGAGGCCACTGTTCGAGGAGTTTTAAATGGAGCCTCTAAGACCAAAACCTCGAACTTACGCTATAAGGTTTGTTTCCTTTTCGGTTTTCCGTTAGGATTTTGGTCTATTGGGTGAGCTCTAGTTCATTATTGTCCTTCTCTCTCGGATCGTTAGCTTGGTGGTGAGATCATCATCTTGTTGTTTGTGAGAGTCTTTTCTTCCTTGGTTTTGTTTAGTTGCTCTCTCGTTATACTTTTGGGTTATTGTTTAGTTGCTCTCTCGTTACACTCATGAAAAACTAATGCATTGAGTTTCTCTTTATAAGAAAATAAATATATTACTATTACCATACATATAAAAAGAACATGAGTATAATTTAATGTTAATGGAAGTACTAAAAATTGGTGCATTTGTGTAAGGAAATGGGTATGGAAAGTTCAACGACATTTTAAAGGGCATTTTGGGATTATTCAATTTAATGTTAATGAAGAGTACTAAAAATGGGTATGGAAAAAACATCTCAAATAATTAATGCATATTATATTTGCCGTTTATTTTTGCCTAAGGGTATGTTTGGATTGGTGGTATGTGATGGAATGGAGTGGAATGGAATGGAATGAGACAAGACTCCATTGTTTGGGTATTTATAAAATGGATGGAATGGAATGGAAACCAATGGAATGCATTCCATCCTATTCCATCGCTTTTCCTCAATTTCCTTCCCCGATTTGGGGGTATGGGATGGAATGACTCACTTTATTTACATTATTACATATTTATCCATCTTCTTATACTTTATCTACTCTTTTTTTCTACACCATGTTCCTCCACCCCTTTCTGTTTTTTCCTTGTAATTGTTCATCTTCTTATCTAAAAATGACAAGCTAATACACACAATCAACATATGAAACACGATATCCTTCAACAAAAGAAGAATAAAATCGACACTAATGCAAATAGATTTGTATTCGAGTTTAGCTAAACTAACATATATATATATATATATATATATATATATATATATATATATATATATATATTCAAAATATATATTCAATTCTTTGTATTCCTTCTTTGTAGCGATAGAGCTTTGGTTTTGGATGATACTATTACTATTAGTCTACTCTGCTGCAAGCTATTTCAATCGACTAAAGAGATTAATACAATTCTTGAGATGTGGAAGGAAGAAGTTGAACAATTCTTTGTTGCTAAGTGGAATTGAAAATCTATAAAACAAGCGATCTTGTAGACTTGAAGGATTCCTTCTTAACAAAATGTTATTCTAAATTAAACATCTTAACAAAATAAAATGTTTATAGTCAAAAATTAAGAGTTAGATTATCTAGAATGTTTTTTTAAATAACGGCAAAAAGGAATAAAAATGTTATAACTCATTCAGTTTCGTTCATTGTCCAAGCGATGGGTGAAATCTGTTTCATTCCGTTTGTAAAATTCCCAAACAATGGAATGGAAATTTTATTCCATTCCACTCTGCTCCACTCCATTAGTTCCGTTCCATTCCATTCTATTCAGTTAAGTTGGGTGTATCCAAACATACCTAATAGATATATTTGCCAATGCCCCAAAACATCCCAAATAATTAATGCATATTATAAGTTGTGGCATTTTTAAAGGGCATTTTGGGATTATCAATTTAATGTTAATGGAAGTACTAAAAATGGGTATGGAAAAAACATCTCAAATAATTAATGCATATTATATTTGCACGTTTATTTATGCCTAATAGATATATTTGCATTTGTGTAACAACGATATGAGTTAGTATAATGGTATTATTGAGTATTTTATTGGGAGAGTGATGCATTTGGGTTCAACTCCTATTTTTACATTTTGCGAATAAATCTATTAAAATTCAAAAAAATGTCGATCACGGAGGCTTGAACCAGCGTGCATTCAACCCCAAAACAAGCCAATGCCCATTTGGCTGGAAAGGAAATAGTTACGCATTTAACGGATTTTATAGTATATAAATAGATATAGATACTTAATTATTTTTGGGGGCCCAAAAAGAGATATTGAGCTGGGCCTATCACGATCGCACATGCACCAAAGGCCAGGCGGCCACAATCAACAAACATCAACTTATTCTTTGAAATCGATGAAACACGCAAATGGTTGAAAGTTTTGCTCCGCCCGAGCCAGGTTGAACAAGAACAATATTTGGAGATTCGTTTGGGTGAATGTAGAAGGGATTCGATGAATTTGTTGCGTAATCTTCATATTGAGTTAAGTCTTGGTTGCCATCTTAAACACAACAAGAAATTGCGCAAGATTTGAAGAAATGAGCTGGAATTGAGCCACTAATTCGTTCGAATCAAGAATCGGGAAGAAACAATTGAGCGATTGAGCGAAGCGATTTGAGAATCAATGCGAATTGATTGAGGAAAGAAATGAACTGATTTGCGTGAGTTATGGCGAGGCCAGAGCTCAAAATTTGAGCTCTAATACCATCTTAATTTTGATGGAAGAGAGAAAGGTTGAAGAAGATAGAAATTTCTCCATTTTAATAAAATCAGTTAAACTGTTACAATGATATCCGAAACTATTTATCTGAGTGAACTAAACTAAACTAGAGCTATGAGAAAACTAACTCTACTAGTTATTTACAAGCTGTAGCCATTAACCATAGTTTAGATAACTAATTCTAACACTATATATTACTAACAGAATACAAAGTTACCATTTATCAATTTCGTTCCTCGAACATGAATAGAGAGAACACTATCACATGATTATAAAATATAAAAAGTGAGTTTTGTGCCTCCACGGTTGGAAAAAATAAGATCTTGAAACAATGGATTTAACTTTGTGTGATCTATTACTTCTTTCATTCAAGGTCGTGACACTTTGGTTATGCGATTCATCATTCGGTATTCATCGACTCGAGGACATCTGTTTGTAACACCCCGTTCTATATTGGCTAATTAACTTAAATAAAAATCGAGTTTTCAAAAAATTTCCCGCGCACCTCAGCGAGAGTGCCAACTTTGAAAACCCTCAATAAACCTTCTATAATATCCAGCTAATCCAAGAAAACTTCTAATCTCGTAGCGACTTAGGAGCCTCCCATTGCATCAACTTGCATCAACTTTAGATGGATCTCTTTGCAATCCGAGTCACGAGAAATAATATGACCTAGAAAGCTCACCTCCTTGACCAAAGTCACACTTTGACAATTTAGCATACAACTTCTTCTCTTTCAATACCTCGAGCACCAACCTCGAGTGCTCTGCATGTTCCTCCTCGGACTTAGAGTACACTAAAATATCATCTATAAAAACCACCACAAGCCGATCCAAGTAGTTGTGGAAAATGCGGTTTATGTACTCCATAAACACCCACGGTGCATTAGTGACACCAAGCGGCATTCTGAGAATACTCATAATGCCCGTATCTGCGTCTGAATCTTTGTCTTACGAATATCCTCATCTTTCACTTTAATCGATGATAACGACCTCAAATCAATTTTGCTAAACACTTTCGCACCTTCATTTGGTCCATCGGATCGTCGATTCTCGGAAGTGGATACTTGTTCTTGATTGTCACTTTGTTCGGTGTCATAATCAATACAAAGCGCATACTTCATCTTTCTTCTTCACCAAAAATCTTGGCGCTCCCCCGAGGTGACACCTAGGCCTTATGACTTCTTCTCAAGTAAGTCCTCTGGTGACTCTTCACTTCGAGATAATTCGGATCTGGACATCCTATAGGGAGCCATAGATCTGCGGGTCTAGTGCGGGCACTAGATCAATACCAAACTCTACTTCTCTTTCGGTGGCACATCGAAATTTCATCGGAAACACTTGGAAATTCACGAACTATTAGCAACTCTTCAATCTTGGCTGAGGCTCTCCAGCGGACAACGATGCCATCAATGTAAGCGACTTAACTTCCTCCTTCGTAGCTCTATGTAATTGGCCAGGAATGCAGCAATCACGGATTCTCCCCCGCAGTCGAAGGAAAGCTCACGGATCTACTAGCCTGATTAATATGCACGGTTATCAACTAACGATCCATACCAGAATGATGTCCCGAACCTCCTAAAGGCAAGCAAATAAGATCAACAAGAAACTCTACGCCAAAAAGCGCGCCGAGGGCACCTACTTACGCATTAGGAAGTAGTTCTTTGAACCTTTGGTGGGAGTATCGATAACCATGTCCGCTTCTCATAGTAGACAAAACAAGACCCAAATTCTCGGCCACACTGATGCGGCAATGAAAGAATGAGTAGCACGATATCTCTTATAGCAATCAAAGTGCAGTTAATAAAACAAGTACCTCTAATTTAGTTAGCATCCTCGGATCCATGAGCGCAAACACCTTCCCTTTAGCTCTCTCCTCTCTTGGGCTTAGGACAACTTGCTTGCGACATGTCCCACTTCATCCTGGTTGTAGCAAACTATCTCTTTCTTCTCACAATTAATAGACTTATGGCCCTTCGACCACACTTGCAGCGGGATCTCGGGGCACTCGATACTCTTATGACCGGGTTTCTTGCAAGCAAAACACCAACACTGCTGATTCACCTCCCAGCCAGACCTTTACATAGGCCTTCCACTTTCCTTTACCTCCACTAACATCATATGGTTTTCCCAGAAATTGAGCATTCTTCTTCTCCCTCACAATCTTGTATGCAGCGACCTTTGTCTTCCTCATAAATCCTACACTTGTCCACTAACTTGGCAAAATCCGGATCTCAGGGTATCCAATAGCTTTCTTAATCTCTGTTTGCGAGACCATTCTCAAATTTTACACACTTGGAAAGTGCGAATCAACAGTTTGTCATAATAAGGCGAGAACTTGACCAGCTCCTCAAGCTTGGCTGCATATTCGACTCTGGACACATTCCCTGTTTGACTCTAGAAACTCCACTCTTTCTTGGCATACGTCTTGAGGATAGTACTTCCTTGTGAACTCCTCCTTGAATACACCCGGTGATCTCTTCACATGACTTCTAGTCTCTGTTTCTTCCTCATCCACGATCATCGACTTCTTCTTTGGCATATGAGTCCCAAATCTCACCTTACTGCATTTGGCGTACATGCCATAACACGGAAGATTCGCTCTATCTCCCTCAGCCAGGTTAATGCTCCATCTGGATCATACCTACCGCTTGAAGGTAGGTGGGTTCTCACGTTGAAATGTAGCTAACTTGCGATCCTCGGCATCTTCCTGCCACCTCTGCTGCTCCCCATGCTTTGAGCTATGGCTTGCGAAACCTCGGCAAATCTTGACATCAATTCTTGAGCCATTCAACCTATCAACTGCGGCATTAACATACATTAAGAAATAAT
This sequence comes from Oxytropis ochrocephala, assembly GCA_020916435.1. Taxonomy (NCBI): domain Eukaryota; kingdom Viridiplantae; phylum Streptophyta; class Magnoliopsida; order Fabales; family Fabaceae; genus Oxytropis; species Oxytropis ochrocephala. Next base: position 98,523,998 of record CM037090.1, read on the forward strand.
TCAACACTACCTAATGGTCATAGATACTATAATGAGACAAACTTGGCCGGACGGAGAGGCTGGCTCGATACCACTAATGTAACACCCGTTCTATATTGGCTAATTAACTTAAATAAAAATCGAGTTTTCAAAAAATTTCCCACGCACCTCAGCGGGAGTGCTACATTTAATAAAAACATCATGGAAAGTAGTATTAAAAATCCAAACACATCTAGTGCGTGAAATACATAACATAGCCACATGGGTTGAAACCTCAAAAAGCACATTTAGTGTTTACAATAATCCGAGAAAACGATTCCACGGCCACAGTGGAAATAAAGCGAGTTCGACATACTCAATACATAGTCTAAATCGGTTTAATACATAACATAAAATAATGATACTAAAGCCCCATCCCGGGTGTCACTAATCGAGTGACTCGAAGACTCGAAGGCATAGCACCTTCACTCGAGAATCACTGTTTGTCGCCACGAGAAGCGGGCAACATAAAAATGCTAGGGTGGGTCTCTTTACATAAATAATAACAAATAAGATAAGCATTATATTAGGAAAACATCTAGCAACAACAATCTATAGTAATCAAGGCATTTACCATTCAATTAGAATACCCACAACAACAATAATGAGTTAATTAAGCATCGACAAGAATTCTCTGAATGTATGAGTATATGCATGTATGCAATATGCATGTGGATCCATAACCACCTCAATAACCCGTCGAATACCCACCAGCTTTTGGCGAAGCCACATCAGCTTTTGGCGAGAAGCCGTCATCCATTTTTTATATGCATATGATTTATGTGACACCATGACAATGCATCACCACACAATAAATCTATCACATCAATTATCAACTCACCTCTTTGGCGAAGCCCCAGCTTTTGGCGAAGCCCACATCATTCATAAATTCATCACATCAAGTATAACCCGTCACTTTGTTATCACCTCACCAACCTGACTTATTTATTAAATTAAATCTCACCCAGGACTAAATCCCACCTAAGGACCATTTTAACACACAAAAGACTAATTTAGTACTTAAAGATTATTTGACTCTTTATGAATTAATTTGGTACTTTGGAACTTATATTGGCATATTGGGATTAATTAGACACTAAGGGATTATTTTGTCACGCGGATTAATTTAATTCTTAGGGACTATTTTGTCACACCAGGATTAAATTAATTCTTAGGGACTAAACCATCACTTAGACACATTTTGGGCACCAAGGCGCCAGGCGCAGCCATTTTGGCGCCCCACCTGCTACACCACCAAGCCACGGGCGCCTGTTGGCGCCGAGCGGCCATTTTAGCGCCCGTGCAGTGCCACATTCGGCACACACACACGCACCACAGGCACACACCTGGCGCAAAGTGGCGCCTCACTTGCGCCCGCGCCACACCACATGCAGCGGCAACACGCACACGCACACGGCGCCAGCTTCCCGAGGTGGCGCCCTCCCCCCTGCACCGTGCGGCCACTCCAGACACACACGGCGCCAAATTCGAGGGTGGCGCCCCTACCTACTGCTGCGTACCTGTGACCTCCAACGATGGACTGGCGCCCGGTTTGCCTAGCAAATGGCGCCCCTACCTGACTTCGACAACGAGCGCCTAAATGCCTAGCATTTGGCGCCCCACCTAAAATCGAACCTTGAGCGCCTAAATGCCTAGCATTTGGCGCCTTGCACTCTGCCCACCTCTCAAACAGTGAACTGGGCGCCACTTTGCCTAGCAAATGGCGCCCACATCTACCGAGAACACACCCCAACCAGAACAATCAGCCCCTGGCGCCATTTGCCTATGCATTTGGCGCCCCAGACACTTTCACGAACCACTTGAGCCTAATTTTTACCCAACAACTTAATTCCCATAAACAACACACATATAGGTATTAAATCAACTTCATTAAATTACTATATTCTCATACTCCTCCTCATGGAGACATTTCATCAAACATACAACATGCATAATTAACAACTCATATTCTTCCAACAACAAGCAACAAGAGTGTCACCAAGATGGGCATCAAACATAACAATCAACATATAAACAACATCAATTTCACTCAATCAAGTTAATCCTAGAGCTATTCCACATAATACATATCCTACAACTTATTATAAATGTAGTAGAGATTCCCCAACCTTGGGTGAGCTAGAACCTCAAGCGAGCACCAAAAATCACCAAATGAAGCAATCCTCCCTCTATTTCCAGCCAAGTAAAATATCCACTCTCTAGGGTGATAGGGTGAAAATGAAATTCAAAAATGGCACAAATGAGACCATAGAACTTAAAGAAATGGAATGGGGAAAAGAAATGAGGAAGATTGAGACCAAAATCTCACTTACCCACCAAGAATCAAAGAAAGTTTCTTCCTTTCCCCACTCCTCTCCTTCACGCAAGTCATTTGCCCCCTTCTTTCTCTCTATTCTTCTATTTTTCTTTCTTTCAAAATGAGGGTAATGAGACCTAGTGTAGGAACCCTAAGTTTTATGACCACCATTGGGCCCAATAATGGCCATTGGGCCTTATTCCCACTCCTACAATTAATTTATTCCACCTCTGAAATAAAATAAATCCAACTTAGGTATCCTATTTAAAATAGATTAGACCCCTTTTTTGATAAAATACACTTTAACTATTTAATTAACTTAATTAAATGTTGCAAGCCTTAGATAACTTAATTAATTAAATAATTAAATTATTTTGGGCGTTACATATGCCACTGAATTTATAGAATGCATACTTGCATCAGGAACAACCAAAATAGACTAAAAAATAACAATATTGTTATCAAGTCTTTGATACAAGTAGGAGTATACGCATAGTTGTATGTCAATAAATAAATGAATAGGAATCTAAACAAAAAATAGCAGTCAATTTTGTAGCTTTTATTAGACTTTTTTGTGTCAAGTTTTTATTAATATTAAAACATTTATAACAACAATAAATGGAGTGCATTGAAAAGTCCAACGATATTAATCTTTTCATATAAAATTAACCTTTTAATATTGGAAAAGTTATAATTTGTCGAGAAAATATAAACAATTTCCATATGTTATTGATTTTACAATTTCCAAAGCTATAAGTTAGGATAAATTTTTTGTTAGCAAGCCAAATTTTTAAGATAGAAATTTTGTTACCTTAATCAAGGTAAACACAGTTTGAGCGAATAATATTCCCAATGAAAGCCTAAAAAAGCGCTAAATCTTCAACCATTACCTTTGCATTTGTTCACACAATGGAGATTGCCGATCAAGATTTAGTAGAGATTAAGAGAACACAACAAAATTAAAATTACTAAATGCAACAAATGAAGGTTGAGAGAATAGGTTGTCTTATCAGATCTAATGAAGAATAGAAAATGGAGAGATATGCATAACATGCACGTATAGTCATAGTTTTATTTTTGTAAATATAGTCATAGTTAAACCAAGATCATGTCATAGTTTACTGTCTAAATTTAAACTAAAGGAGTGAAACTAGTTAATAAATGAACAAAAGGAGTGAGAGACGTACGCGATAGACATGTGTAATGGAAATAACAAGTACAAAAGATAGCATAAACAAACACGGGTAGCTGGAATTTTTGTGATTAAAAATAACGAAACAAATAAAAGTGATGTAAGGTAAAAATAAACCTAATCTCTAAATACTTAACACACCTTGGTAGAATGAATAGAAAAACATAAATATTTTTTACAATAAAAGTTACACATTGGTATCTCTCAGTGTGACAATGGACCCAAACAAATCCATACTACAAAATAAAATAATAATAATTTGCATCATCTTAAGAAAGGATTAAAACAAATTACATGACTTGGAAATCTTGATTTTTAACTACAACAAAATATATTGAACTCACCATGAATCTCTATTTTGAGCTCAACTTTATTTAAAAAACTTGAAATTACGAGTACAATGAAAATGGAACATAAAATGGGAGTTGCAAAAGAATAATGAGAAAAATATATGCAAAAGAGAAGTTAACGACTAAGTAGAGTATCTACATTTTTAGCATAATCATTTTAAACATTTTTAGCACTAAGAACTTCTACAATTTTTATAAAGATTTTACTTTTCTTTTAGATCTAAGTTTTAAATCATAAATCAAGTTTTTTTATAAAACTCTTTGAAAAACTCTCGATAATCATCTAAATTTTGTCAAACTTTTTCATTTTACTAAATCTATCTCATAAACATATAAACATCAAAACTTTAAGTTTGAAAATGATATTCAAGTTGTAAAGATCAAATTTTTCTTTAAAAATTAATTTTTTTGCTGCATAAAATCTTTTAACCACTTTTAATTAATGTGTTAAAATTAAATATTTTTGTTATCAATCTTGCATCATCCAGCTGCGTCTAAATTCAAACTCAAACTTTTCCTTTTTAAACTCAAATAAAACAAAATTATTTTAAAACAAAGTATATCTATAAATATTAATTAAAAAAATATTTTTATTAACATTTACTTCTCTTATAAGATAAAAATCGTTTCTTTAAGTAAAAAAGAAGGCTTTCTCTTCCCTCTAGAGGGCCATAGTTTTGAGACTAAAAGAAATGGGAAGTTTTGTTCAAAATATGTTTTAGAAAAGATAAGGGAAACAAAAGGTTTTGTGATGAAATCATAAAAACAATTTCTTATCATTTCATGAACAACTTTGACAATAGAAAGCAGAAAAAACTTTGAGATTTCATACCTAAAGATGGAGAGAGAGAGCCAAAGTTTTGAGGAGAAGAGAGGAAGAGATAATGATGTTGGTGCTCCTTCAAGAACCACTTCCAATGTTCATCTTCTTCAAGCTTGGTTTTTGGATGATGTATTTGAAGATGAAAAATAGAAGAGATGAAGGAGTTGGGGTTCAATTTATGAGAGTGAGAGAATATGGAAAACTTTGAATAAAAAAAACTGGAGAGAAGAAGTAGGAAATAATGGAGGAAAGAATGACAAAATGAGTAGCTTATATGGGGATGGAAAATATATTTTGTGCTTGATCTGTTGATGAGGTGCAGAGGTGCATGTGGTTTGTTTCTTAGTGTGGCGGGAGGGTGTGGCGAAAGAACATGTGAGTGGAATATTGACCATCTGATTTATAGATACAAAACAAAATGCCTTGACAAAAGGTAGTACTAAATCTGTTTATGGTGGCTCATTTAGGTGAAAGAATGAAAAATATGATAAAAGAACTATAAAATCCTACCTCAAATTAGAAATATCCTCTATACATTTTCAAATATAAAAAGACAAAAATCACGATGAACAAATTTTGAATAAAATTAAGAGTGCATGTCATTTGTGAGAGCCTTAAGAGGATGTTGAAAGTTTCTTCTTAGTTTCTGCATCATTTTATTGTCAATACCAAAGGGACCACTATAAACTTAAATTAAACAAGCATATAAACTATATGTCAAGATTAAATATTTAACCATATTGATTTTCTAACATGGATTAAGTATTAAACATGCCTATAAACTATCAATGTGTGTGTGTGGTAGGACTAAAGTGATACGCAAATGAGGCTTAAAGTCAAATGTTATCCTTTACATAGAGATTACATTTAGGCTCGGATGTATTTATAACATGAAGAAATGGAGTACATTTGAAAATTCCAACGACATTAATCTTTTAATATAAAATTAACCTTTTAAAATTCGAGAAAACTATAATTTGAAGAAAATATAAATGAGTAATTTCCGTATGTTATTGATTTTACAATTTCCAAAACTATAAGATAGGATAGAAATTTTGTTAGCAAGCAAACTTTGTAAGATAGGAATTTTGTTACCTTAATCAAGGTAATCACAACATTGCTTATCTAAAAAATGGTAATCACAATTTGAAAGAATAACATGCCCAATGAAAGCCTAAAAAAGCGCTAAATCGTCAACCATTACCTTTGAAAATTTGAGTTGTTCACCACGATGGGGATTGCGATGAAGATTTAGTAGAGATTAAGAGGACACAACAAAAATAAAATTAATAAATGCAACAAATGAAGGTTGAGAGAGCAGGCTGTGTTATCAGATCTAATGAAGAATAGAAAATGGAGAGATATGCATAGAATATGACAATTGTGATTTCTCTCTCCCTCTGAATCTCTATTTCTTTCCTCTCTGATTTGTGGTCTATGCGACCTTTCTTTGTACTAGTCCACTAATCACTGTCGGTATTTTACATTTGAAGGTTGGTAGTGTTAATATTTTTATAAGCAATGTTAGTGGGAAGGGAGAACTTAGCTAGTGCATTCTTATGAGTCGAGAAAGAGAGAAAAAGTCTGAGGGAATATATTCCAAATATCTTTGGAATAGGGGACCACATCTGGCGTCTGCATTTAGGGCACATGAGGACAGGAAATGGAGACCACATGGAAGGCACCTCAGGACAAGGAGCAAGGGACCACGCCTAGGGCACCTAGCAGCAGGGTGCGTAAGGAAAATGTTAGGCTCACGGGGTAAATAGAATATAACTATTGTGATTTCTCTATCCCTCTGAATACGTATTTCTTTCCTCTTTGATGTGTGTAGTCCATGTCACTTTTCTTTGTCTTAGTCACTAATCACTATCGGTATTTTACATTTGAAGGTTGAGTCGTGGTAATATTTTTATATAGCGATGTTAGTGGAGAAGGGAGAATGTTAGTTTCTCGGGTTTGAACCCGGGACTTCTGTTTGCACTCTTTTGGTGCACTCGTTCGAGTTTTCCTTAGCTCGTCAGTGAGTCGTGTTAATATTAATAGCACATTAGATTTCTATCATATATTAGCTTGTCACTACTCTATTTCATTTCATAATCCTTCAGTTTTGAAAAATAAGTTGTCACAATGTGGTAGTTCTAAACTCTATTTTATAATAAGTTAATAATGTTAACAAAAACAATTTTTTTAAACATCCTGGTTTTACAACTATATAGCTTTTACAATAGGATAAATAGGAGCATCGATTCATCAAAAAAAGAAGCTGAGAGCAACAATTCCTACATTTTATTTGTATATGATCAAAATTGAGGTGTTTCGTCCTCCCATAATTTCAGTCTAAGCGGCACACTAAGCGTCGATGTACATTATTATTATGAAACCTATTATATATATTACATAAGCCTAAACAACCAAAGAGACCACGGAGGAGGGGCGGCTGCCAATGCCTACCCATAGCTAGATCTGTCCCTTGTTATGAGTCTAATCAATCAATCATCAAGCTCAGTAACAGAAAGTAGTAGGAAACTATTGATGAAAACAAGCTCACTTTAAAAAAAACTAAAAAACTTAAATTAAGAGGTTGATTGACAAACTGCACCTATGATACATTTACGTAAAACCTCTCATAGATCTTCCTTTCTAGAGCAGGTTAATTTACAAATTCTTGTGAATAAAAAGTAAAAGAAAGAGAAGTTAAATAAAGGAAGTAATCATAACTATAATGAAAAATTCTAGGATAATAATCAAATTCAAACCAAACTTGCATTAGAAAGCATTTGTAAATGCACTATGCCTGCTGATCATGAGCAAATGTTCTTTCTCCTGCTCATCAATAATTAGTTGTATCAGGAACATTCCCCAACCTGGTAAGAATCTAATTAGGTCACCTCTATACACAGAATTCATAACTAAACAATTATCTTAATACATAAAATAAATGTTACCATATTTGAAATCGTGATTTTTATCTAAGTAAAGTAACACTGATATGTAGAAGTGTTCATAGCTTGAAAAAGTAATGATTGTAGCTGGGAGAGCTCTATCTGCTACTTCCACATCTGCAGTAATAGATAAACAACCCAAGAATATATCAGATTAACTCAAACACAATTTTTTTTTTAACAAAAGAGAATATTTTTTAGTTACCACAATAATAAAAGGCCTCATATTTAAAACTCACACCAATATTTAAAACTCACAACCTTATTCAACTTAGAGCAACTCAAGCTAAAAGGTATATTTTCTTCCTCTTTTGTTAGCCCTTCCTCATCTCGTTTAAAGCCATAGCAGTTTCCTTCATTAAGAATGTTCTGTTTATAATAGGAGGCTAGATGATGTTGGAGTTATATAAGCCTTTTTCATTATACAACTAAGCAAGGTAATCAAAGCTGGATTTGACATTGAGCAAGAAAGAGATAGTGGTTTAGAGTTCTTGGGGTTCAACTTGAGTTGAATCGGAAAGGTTGAACCAGAATTAATTAAATAGATTATTTAATATATTTTTTACAATATATAAAGGATATAAAACACAAAAAATATAAAGTGACATGATAAAATTATAATATTCAACTATCATAGTCATAGATACTACAATGTAAGTACTCTCATAGTAATATTAATGTATATATTTATTTTTAATTTTTATTTATTTCATCAATTTAATTATAAAGAAGGATAAAAAATATCCCATATACAAAAATCAACATCATTTATCATTTTTTCAAAAAATCAACATGAGTATAACATTGTTTTAAGAAAAATAAAGCATAATCTAGTTTTACATGCGGTTCCCGATTTTTGGCGATTTTCTAACCGTTTCGATTTTTGACCGATTTCAGATTTTCATCCCCGAGACGGTTCAATTGGGCCAGGATAGGGATCTGGTTGAACCACCGATCCGGTCAATTTTACAACCCTGCAACTAAGGCTTGCTAATTGAGAATCCCCAACCCTTTTATTCATTTAGATACCATTTCAACGAAATTATTATAGGGTGATATCTTTATGTTGATGGTTATTCATTTCATTAGATGCTTTTAGCAGATTCAACTCCTTTTTTTATCGGAAGAACAATGGTTGTATGGGAAAAACAAGGTTTTAGTGTTTAATTTTTTTTGACTTGTACTTTGAAAGGCACTTCATAATGAAATTAAAACAGTGATCACTATTTCGGGATCAAAACACATTCATATTATGGCAACATATGGTGTAGTAAGTATTTGTTTTTAACTAAAGGAAATGAATTTATTAAAAAAAGCGAATACAAAAAGGATCTGAAGGGGATTAGGCCAAAAATCCAAGGTAAGAGAGCAAAACAATGAAGCGAAAAATAAAGAAAAAAATAAAAATAGCAATAACAAAAACACGGAAAATATAAAACAGGATCAAAAGGATGCAGACCACGGATCGAATTAGTTTTGAGCAGTATTATATGCAAACGGCCAGAAACTTAACATGTTGTCTTAATTAGCTTATGATGGGAAGCGGGTATCTTTTTTATTTTATTTCATTCACTTAACAAGAATCGTTATTTGTTCGTTTAGTTATATGCTTGTAGCATTTTGAGATGCAGGTCTCAGGATATGATAAGAATGATGTTATTGGAACAATTGCAAAGCATCTTAATATTAGTCATGAAACTGCTAGCAGATTGCTAGTTATTAAAGCTATCAAGAATTGCAATGGCATCGATATATAGATAGGAAAGAATTTCAGAATGTCCCTCCCGGTATTTCTGAACACAATTGCAAAGGCTTTCATTCTTTATTTATTGGAACCTGTCCTTTTACCCAATAATTCTAACTATGTTTCACCATTGTATTTACAGCTGCTGTAATTAAATGAGATAGACAATTATGCTTCGGCGAGTTCAAAATTCCTTGGGTTACCTTGTGAGCTAGGTTGAAACCAACCGAATAAATGCGGTGTTGTTGCATAAATGTGGCCCCGGCGGCTTGATAGAAAGCGTTGATTTAGCATTAATTTCTTGGGTTACCTTGTGAGAGCTAGGGCTGAAGCCCACTCGTCGGGAGAATATTCAAATAGGCAGTGGAACTTGGTGCATCGGACTGAAGCTCGGTAACCTTTCTGAAAGATTCGACATCAGACTGATTAAAAATTATACCACGTAACGTGATCGACCGTCTGAGATGCTGCGAGTATGTTATTAGTATGATTAATAACTACAATCGCATTAGTAATAAGAGACTCTCTTATAATTTTTTTGTGAAATATATGTTGAAAACTTGAATGGATCACTCAACTCACATTCCATCTTTTTTTGTAACAATTTTTCATGACAATTTTAATGTGCGTTTAAGCAATTTTTTCATGACAATTTTAGGGATTTGTTGGGACATAGAGAGTAAATCATCTTGATGTCCTTCTACATAGCCATGTATGTGACAAACAAATGCTTATGGCACATATTTTGAGAGGGCATATTTTTGAATGACTTGCAAAAGGGTTTTCCCAAATATTTTTAACCCAAATTTTTGAGAGGGCACCGTAATTAAGAGAATATTTAGGTTCAAAATTGTGCATCATTGTATATATATCATTATTTTTTGACGCATTGTATATATCATTATTAATTATTGTTAATACAAAATAAACAAATTGTAATACAAACAACTCTAACTATTTCCTCAAATATTGAAATTAATAGATAATATTTCCTCAATACAAACAACACAAACTGTTCCTCAAATTGCAATATTTTTTGACCATCTCAAAGTGCAATACAAACAATACTAATTATTAAATGACCATATTATTTGCAAAATCTATGTGATCCTACTTCACAATCTTATTTTGATGATTTTTGAAATATACAATAATCTTTAAATGTTTTTATTAGTGTTTACTTTCTCTTATATTTGGTATAATTTATAAGTAAAAGGAAAAATATATTTTTAAAAATTAATTTATTTTTAAATTTGTTTTATAAATACAGTCTCAGTTGAGAAAACATATCATAACCAGATTAAAATGTTAATATTAATTATGTTCTCAATAATAATAATAATTTATAAAATATTAAAATAGAATATCTAAGTTCAAAAAATCTGATTGAACTTTCAATTATTTTCTAGAAGATATACATATGTAAAAATAAAATATGTTTTAATGGCTTTGTTTGAGAAAATATACTATTACTGTAAAATATTCTGAAAATTAAAACAAAAATACTAATACAAAGTTTGCTAACAAGATGTGAAAAACATATATCACCATTCACCAGAAATAAAATGTGAAAAACATTAGGAAGAAAACTCTAAAACATAATGATTTATTGTACCAACTTCTTACAACATCCCCTCAATAAGTTTGTTGAAATTACATACTAGTTTAACCATAGTAGTTTTTGTTTGGAGTTTCTCACAAAAGAAAAAAGTCGATGCGTGTGTGTGTCAAAGCGATACAAGTTTTAGTATGAGATGATTTTTTGACAATTTTAGTATGAGCTAATGAAAGGAGTAAATCAAAACCGTATAATATGCCAGCGTTTGACTTTCTAAATGAAATAAATATTTTAGATAAAATTTAAAAATAGATAATATGTTTTAAACTCCATTTATTTCTTAAAATTCCTAAATTGATAATTACTGTGTTAAAATTAGAGGAATGCTACCAACATACTTTCTCTATTACAAGCAAATAACATGGGATAAAACTGTTTGACAAAATTGTTAACTTATTTTGTAAAACTGTTTGACAAAACTGTTTCTCATTTTATTGTTAACACTAAAAAATAAATGCAGATAACCAAAACACCAAATGTAAGCATTTTCCTCCTTGCATCTATTCTAAGCCTCGTCTTTTGTCTTCCACTTGTGATTGCGTACGCCCATGCCCATGACCTTGACAATGTAAAGAAGAAGAAGAACATGGCTAACGCGACAAGTACCGGTTGTTTAGTAGTGTCACGCTTCAATAGCTCTAATGGAGATCACATAGTGAAATCTAAAGCCTTGGAGTAATAGCTATGGAGAAATCCATATCTAAAGCTATTTTTAGGATTGCGACTTAGTATCATTATTCCTTCAAATGGATTGAGAATCCTTTGAAAAGAAAACATGAGACTACGCCAAGATAGTTTTAAGGATTAGTAGGAAGACAATATACAATAATGGTGGATTTGGTTCAATTGCTCATAATCCTTCTTGTGTTTTAAAACATTATGGTAGCCCTCTCTAACCAAGATGGTGGAGTGCTCTCCCTGCAATAACAGATATTTTTTCAAGGGTTGTTTTTTTCCACCCCACCCAATCCCCATAAACCACACCCCAAATTTAAATCACGAAATGCCATTTTGAAAATTAATTTTTAAAAAAAATAAAGAAATCGTATATACCCCATGATGCGTATATCGATGGCTATTTATGTCCAATCGTATATCGTCTTTCAAAGGGGTATATCGATGGGTTTTATTTTTAATAATTTGTTTTTAATTTTTATTACTAAAAATTTCTACTAAAAATTCGTTAAATAGTCAAAACTTTCCAAAAAAAATTATAAAAACACCACTAAAAATCTATGAAAACCAAAATAAGGCTATACAAATTTTTTTAGATTTATTGGAGACTATGAAAAATTAAAAAAATCGTAAAAAATAATGCTTGATGGAATTTGGGATTTTGAGGCCGTAGTCGTAAGAAGTCCTTTTAAAGTCTTGATTCTTGATTTTTGGATTTAATAGGCGTGGTTTCATTCTGATCGGAGTATGTTGCGAAAACCGATTTTTAAGCCTAAATTATTAGTTCGACGTATAACGTCGTCGCGTTTTATGAAGCTAAACACAAAACCTATTTTCAAGACTTATATAATTTTTATTTGACTTAAAAAATTTAAAAAAATACAATGGGGATCGTATATACACACGAGGGGGTATATATACGACCTATTTTTATTCATCGTATATACACCCCCAAAGGCGTATATCACGATTATGAGTGAGGGTGTCTTAATCGTATATCTGCCTTGGGGGTGTATATCACGATCTTTGCAAAAATAAGTCGTATATATACCCCAGTGTATATCTGATTAGTAAAATTTTTAAAAAAATACGTTTTGAAGAGCGTTTTGGGGTTTCGGTGTGGGTGGGGGTTTATGGGGATGGGGTGGGGTGGGGTCCAAAAAACCCTTTTTCAATACTTCACCCATACAACAACAGTCATGAGGTGTTCAAACTAGCATTCAAACTAACTTGTTCAACTTCAATGTGACCATGATGCACTACCAAAACAGAAATTAGAGCAAAGATTTTTGCTTATATAAAATGAAAAATATTGCATTAATGTAAAGATAGTCTTATGCAATATTGCAATGCACCTCATTATCTGTATCATTACAATGAATTCCCAAATCCAACCGCTGTGAGCATAGTGTCTGAAAAATGAAAAGTTAGTTTTGGTTAGTGGACCATTCTTTTGAGCTATCAGTGGAGTGTTTCAACAACTTTAACGAAAAAGTAATCTTTATCCGTCTTAGAAACAAATTTCGCATAAGTAAACATTATTTTTGTCATTTCTGACGAGAATCGAGCAGGAAGCGTTGAGATAGGGTTGTGCATGGTACACAAACCACACTGTACTGTATACCATACCTTTTATAATAAATGGTTCTAGTATATTGCTTTGTGAATACCGGTACAAATTCTGGAACAGGTTTAAAACTAGTTTGTAATTGGTTTATAACCGGTTCAGCATAAAAAGGGAGTTTAATCATTTGATGCTTTGGAAACCAATTTTAATCTTAGAAAACTTAGTGGTTCCAATCGTCTCGATTCCACGCCATGCTCTCTTTCCACTGAATCAACAACACCCACAGATTCACGATCTATCTCATCTCTTGTTAGTTTTATGAATCACCATAAACAGATTCACCAACACACCTAATTTGCAGAAATTGATTCAGCCCTCCAAAAATCCTTTTTATTGCTTTTTCACAATTGTCAGAGATCTTAGGAGATGAAAATCAAGAAAGATGCACATGAAAAGGATTTCACGTTTCCAAAAGTTCAAAAAATCAGAAGCACAAGACCAAAACAATTCCAGAATTTGAGAATCTCCCTTTTGTGATATATTTCTTTACTGCAGTAGCTAAATCTGCTCTTGTACCTGTCGATGGTGCAAAGTGATAGAGGTTGGCATTTTAAAGAAGGGATTTTGAGATAACATGAAGCGGTAGAACCAGTAATTTACGGTTCAAAAATAATATCGGTGTTCCATTGTTTAACAAAATGGGATCAGTTGCAAAAACAGTGTGGACTTTTATGATGGTCAGTACAGTTTTGGTATGGTTTGGGTTTACTGGTTGTTTTTGCACACCCTAGCACCCGGGTTGACCCCGTGTCCCAAAGTAGCTTACGCCACTAGGCCAACGGTGTTGGTGAAAAATGAAAAACTAATATCTCAAGAACATTAAATTCAAGCATTAATAGCTCAGAAGAGAGTGCACTAGAAAATAATGGCCACGATTCGAAAGAAGTTTTCAGCGATACTACTGAGGCACCATGGTGACGGTTTTTCAGAATTTATGAGCATGAAGTAGTTCCAACCAAATTCTAATGAAAAAATCTGTCCTTTAGCCCTTGCTATACCATGAAAATCTGTATGAATGAGGGTTTGTAAATCCATAACAGATATGTAACCTGTGGCAGCTTTGAAGAAAACATTAAAATTACCATAAACGAGAAGCGTGAGAACAGGATATATGCATTAACAACTGGTTGCCAATCTATAAGTTAATATACCCTCAAACAACCCAAAATCCAGCATAGCTACATGTTTAACGACTTCTCAAGGCTTAATCTGTAGTTCAATAGTACAACCACACAATTATAAATGCAAATAAAATGCTGAACCCAAAAAAACGCAATGAACTGTAAGAAAATGGGACAATTGAAAGCAGTACCACATACTGGAGCATCAAACATACCATTTTTCCATTTAAACATTAAAAGGAGAAAACAAAACCTTGTATTGTATGTCTCCCTGTTAAGAATGGAAATGGAAATGGTATAATACAAATTCTCAGAATGCGTCAAATACTTAGGTGTCCCATTCTGATCCTCTATCAATTACAAATTTCAAGAGTCAAAGAAAGAAACATAAAAAAGATTATCATCACAAAAAAGTCAGCACTATCAACAAAAGATAAAAGAGAGAACAAACCAGTATCTTCATAAGATGATCAGACGAACAATCTGTCCCATAAACTGGAATGACTTCTTTGTTTCTTTTAAACATTTGTTTTTTCATCTCTAGTCAATGCTGCATGAAACATGATCACACAAAAATAATAAGACCAACACAGCATCTAAATATGATACTAAAGCTAGAATTAAAGGAGTTGTACTAATCAACCTCTGCAAGCCCGTTAAGCTTCTCACGAACATCTTTCAACATTTTCTGTACATCTCCTTCCCATCTGTAGAACTCCAGCTCCTTACCTTCCAGGAGCTTTTCACAAACCTAAAAGCAACAAAAATAGAATGAAATGCTTGAAAACATTCTTGATGGTTTCACAATATGTACATAATTAAATTCTTTAAAGAAGGAATTCCTCATTTCTGATTCAATATTGACTACAGTATCCCATGATCTAACACCTACAAATTGCTTTCTTCTAATATCTTTAGGTGTCAAATTAAAAAACCAAGCAATCCTTCAATACATTAGCTGAATTTAAAAGAAAAAAAAAGGCCAACACCATTTTATTCACAATCGCTTAATTTGATGTCCTATCATTCCAAAGGGTCATTCAAATACTGTGACATGAAATTTCGGACACATAAAATTGACACCAAAACGGTTAGTTAACATAGTTCAAATATGTTACTAGTTAAATTCAGTAGATGGTTAATGGATATAACAGCTGCCGAAACTCATTAACCATCCACCCAATGCAACTAACCAATAATTAAAAGTGATTAACCACAATCTTCAACTGTATAAATTTACATGTAATTCAACATTTAAAAACTGTGATTAATTACATTTAGTGAATGGTTAATGAGTTCTGTCGTCTGTTATATCCATTAACTATCAATTCAACGTTGTTGTAGAATACGACTCTAACAAAGTTAGTTAAGTTAGATAGAAGAAGTTAGTTAGCTAAGTGATAAGAAGTTAATTGTTAAGAGTTAGTTAGTCCAGATTGTAACTACCTCTTGTTTGTAATCTGCCTATATAAAGTTTTAGTTAAGCGCTATTATGGCATAGAGATAGAATTCACATTGAATTGTAGAGAGTTATCAGAGAAAAAAGTGGGGTGAGATTAGAGTGTGGTTGAGCAAAACCATAACTTGTAAAGTTTTGTAATCTTTGATTCACATTGTTCTATAACAGTGGATTTAGCATTCCAACTAAATCCCCGATGTAAGAATTAAGTGGGTGATTCCAAATTGGGTAACCAAACTTTAGGTTTTATCTTGTTTTATCTTTATTCTTTCTTTATCATGTTCATTGTGTTCACTATTATACTCACGAGTAGGGCTGTTCAAATGAACTACCGAACTGGACTGAACTGCCGAACTAAACTGAACTTTTAGTAACAGTTCAGAGCTGAACTGTCTTTGTTAAAAACAGTTTGCTAACTGAACTATTAAAGTCAGTTCAGTTACGAACTGACCAAACTGTTAGTGTTAAACTATCAGTTATTTTCCCACTTTTACGGTTCACACTTCACACTTCACAGTTGACAGTTCTATCCCTTCAAAGTAACAAAGTGCAATAGACAGTTCTCAGTTCTCACTTCTCACTGTCTAACAAAGTGCACTGTGTCTCACTACTCCTGCTAACCCAAAACGCAACAGGTCAGTTCTCTTGAAAGATTCCACTTGCAGTGGAATAATCTATCTATCAATTTATTGCTTCAACTCCACCATGTTTGTTTTTTTTATTATTTTATTTTCTATTTTCTATGCTTAATAAATTAGGTTCTGAGATTGGGTTTTTGTTGAAAATGAGAACTTGCAGATGAATCATGAATGAGAACAGTTCGAGCGATTCGGATAACATTTAGTAAGTTCGGGCTTAACGATTTGTGCAATCGGACTTAATAGTTCGAAAATAATAGTCCAAAAATTGAAACGATTCGAACTTCGAGCGGCGGCCCGAACTATTAAAACGATTCGATTCGATTCGGCGAACTACTAACCTGATTCGATTCGGTTGAAGCTGTTTAAAGCGATTCGATCAAGTTTGATACGATTTTGCTTGTGGCCCCGAACTATGAGCAGTCTACTCACGAGGTGTTTGATGCGTATTATTGCAAGAACAGGTTCTCTACTTCCATTTGGAATTGGCCTTTCGCCCTTTCCTAAGGTTAAATTCCTAACTTAATTAACCACGTATATGAAGCGTCAGGGAAGGTAGCTCGGTTAGGCGAGCTAAGGGACATGAAGGAGTGCACCATATGAGTGCAAGAAGGAGGTCCGGGTTCAAGTCCGGAAACTAACATTTCCCCCACCCCCACTAACAATTGCCTATCTAAAAAAAAAAAAACCACGTATATGAACTATGTTAACTAAGCATTTTCGTGTTGAATTTTTGTGTTCTAATAGGAATTCTAAATACATATACATAATATACGCAATCAAATTCTTTATTTCCAAGTTTGTGCAAATAGAACATCAACTCTTTCTTATACCAAAAAAAAAAAAGAGTACCTGCTTTGTTATGACTTGGCCAGCAGCAATGTGAGAAAAATGGATATTGTAGAAATGTGAGAGAAACAAAGGCGCGCTTCTCTCAGCTAGTTCCTCAAGATACTTGGCATATGTAACCCCTGGAGAGCTTGGTTCAGGAATCTCAATTCCTTTTTCCTTCAACCATTCTAGATCTTTCCAAAGCCCTTCCGATCTTTCTAATCCAGTTTTCCTCAAATACGCATCTACAATTAATTAATTTCCAAATAGTTCAATTGATTTCTAGAATTTCAATCCAATCCATGTGTGTGCAGTTTCAGTTATAACTAACTAACTAACTGTAACTAATTATTGGATTGGACTTACAGAAACGTTTTCGGACTCATCAACGATGCGTTCGAGAGTGCTAAAAACGAGATTATTATCGACCAAGAATTTGAGAAGCCTTCCATGGAGGGATGCCACGTGTCAGGGGTTTCTTGATCTTCCTTGGAAGTAGTGGTGGTGAGTTTATCGTTGCGGAGTCGCATGGCGACGAACCTCATCTCTTCGGTGATTCCGGTTGTCTCTCCGGGGTAGAGCTTTCGATACCTGTTTCTCTTCTTTACCACCGATTGATAAGAAGCGCTGTTGAGAACGATTCTGGTTTTGAAGCTTGATGTTGATGACCTTCGTTTAGGAAGTGTTGTTGGTGGGAAGTAGCATAGTTGTTGCGTGGGTTTCGCCGTTAACCACATCGCAACGCAACGCAACACTGTGTGTGCTTCCTATTCTTCGTTTCTACTCGCTAATGCTCTTGTTCACTTCACTCACTTCGCTCCACAATGTTTTTTTTTTGTGACAAACAGATTTGAGTTATGTATGCTGTGTTCCGTTTATCCATCCCACAACAAACCCAATTTTATACTGATTTAAAAAATTATGATAATTTATTCTAAAAAAAGAATATGATAATTAAGGGTGATTCTAGGGTGAAAGAGCAAATCAAATCTTTCAGCGGTGAAACATTTAAAATTGATCGTTGGATATTGTTTAAAATCTGTGAATGGTTAAGATTGAATCAGCCCGTATTAAATCTCAATGATTGATGAATTTTATCTACGTCCGATGGTCGATTTTAATATTCAGCCGATGAAAGATTGATTTCTTCTTCCACTAAACACTTCCCGATAATTAAAACAAAAAAAAACTAACAAGGCAAAAAAAATTTTTTTACTTAAACAACACACATTTTAGATTAAATCACAAAAGTAAGTACTTTTTTTCGCTTTGGTGAACTACTTTTACACACTAGTTCACCAAAGAAATTTTGCAATTTTTTAAAAACCTTTGTAGAACTACTTTTACACTAGTTATACATGGTTTTTAATTTTTGATTTTCTTGTATTTTATTTTATTAAAATCTAAATTAATTTAATTTAATTACAATAATTAATTTAAATAATTAGAATAATTATTTATAAAATAATTGGGGTAAAAAATGAAGATATTAAAAATTGCGGCAAAATCTAGGCGTTAATTAAGCGATTATTCGGTAAGATGTAGACCATTAATTAAAACCTTGAATTTAATAAGTCATAAAAATACAACTTATTTGCTTATGAAATACAACTTGTCAAACTAATAATACATTAAAGTATTAACGAAGAAGATGAGACCCGGTTCCACAAAGTCTAGGGCGGGGATTACGTTGTGGGCGTTGGCGGGTTGTGGTTGTTGGGTTCCTCTCGATCGTGACGGGGAGGTGGAGTGCAGAAATAATTGGGGTTGGGGCTCGGGGCATGTTGGTATTGATAATAGGGCGCAGATGAAAAACTTGCAGTCGGGCTCGGGGAGGTGGGTATTGATAATATTGGGCGGTGATGATGAACTATGCGGTAGGGCTCGAGAGAGGTGGGTATTGATAATATTGTGCGATGAAGAACCTTGCAAGCGGCCTGCTTGAAGTTCCACGAGCATAAATCGCGAACTCAGGTGTCTGCGTGGCGAAACCAAGCAGTCGAACATATCGGTGTCTTTGAGATGTTGGTGTGTGTGAATAGAGTGGCGGTGGGGCACATATTCTTACATCTCACCGCAGCTGTTTGGTTCGATCTTGATTTGTGCGGGGCGTCGATAACGATTCTGATTCACGCTCTCGGCGTTGATTTGAGTTCTTGGGGAGGTGGTGGTTGTTCTTCATCGATTCTTCCACATCGGCCACACACCAGCGACACGAGGATCCGCCATTTGTTGAGTGGCAATGTATGGCGAGAATTTTTGAAAAACCGGCGCATGTATCTATCGGTTTGCTTTGGTGTTCCATGCGCGGTGGCCAAACAACCTGCACCGATTTTCTCTATCATTCCAACGATCGATCCGGTGAGTGTGATATCGAGTCAATCGGTGTCATGTTGTCCTGCATGGTGATTACGTGCGATGAGTCAAATCCACGTGGTTGGTTTGGTATCTCTTGCGAAAGTCGGTATTGCAATTTAACCTATCTGCGTGGTGCCATTCCACCGTGCATTTGTGTTTGTAGTCCATATGGCGAGCCTGCGTATCGTCGGTGGAAGGTTGAAATCCTCGTAAAGGCAACCACTTAAAATCCTCGGTTTGTCATGTGATCGATCCTTGTTGCATGCGAAACAAGGTCTCTTGGACATCTGGTGTGATTAAGTGGTGGTGTTGCCCGTCCCCAGTAAATAAAGGCAGTTAACATAAAGATCAAATGTAATTGTTAGTATTTTTAAAAAAGTGTCAAATTTTTACCTCTTTGCTAGTGGCCAATCATATGAAAGTGTGCGAAGGCGGTGCTAGGAAGGCATGCGGTGCGGACCAAGGCGTAACAAAAGAGTACATCCACCCATGCCTTTCAGTGCGTTGTAGATGTCGTACACAACATCAGGTATAAGTTTGTCAAACATCTTTGACCCCAGACTAAATTTGGATATTTTGTGAAATTTATCAAGGGAGTAGGTATTTCATCTTGACTCTGTTTGATGTTTTGTGCGGGAGTATGTACCCCGATCAAAAGCAACAACCAAGCCTACAATATTGTTTAAGAAGCTGTCATGGAAGCCCCTGTGGAACCTCCATAAATTCATGGCGTAGCCAACTCAGCGAGGCGGTGGCCATCTTTTCCATTAGGTGGGACAACTTTACCCAAATATCGTTCGCATAGTTCGGGACAAGTTTTTGAGTATTGCGATGTGGCATCTCTCGTCAACAAAGCCCAATGCAAGTGGGCGTCTTGGAGAGTTATTGTGCACTCCCTGCTTGGAAGATGAAAGCGTGTGTGTTTACGGTCTCCAGCGTTCGATCATTCTTTGCCACGAAATTTGGTTGGATTTTGAGCAGCCAATTGAAAGAATTTTACCAAACCAGACTCTTTACATCAAAGGTAGTATAGATTCATGCGGTGTGGGAGGCTGTGAATTTGTGATGAACATCCATGGGGTCATTGTTGAGATAGTTGGAAATATGATTAGCTTGGTTTAGTAGGGTAGACATTTTTGGATGGAGATGAAGAGAGTGATAAAGAAAGTAAAGTCGGTTGCGTGTTAGACCCGAGAGATGAAAAGCGAGAGAAGAGAAGATGGATCGGAAGGCGAGGGCTTGTGGAAGGTGAAGAGCGAGAGAAGAAAGATGGTTTGATTTTTGTGTGAATGAAAGCAATGAATATATGGTTGAATATATAATGGTATTGAAAGATGGTTTGAGCCCATGGTTTTGTTTGACCCATGGTTTTGTTTGAGCACACGGTTTTGTGGGAATCGATGAATTACGAAGATTGTTCGGTGGTTGGTGGGACAAAAGCGCAATAATGGGTCTTGGATTCCAAAATGCAATTATGTCACCTTACGATGAGTGGGAGACAAAGGGGCCAGAGGATTGTCCCACGAAAGTAAATTTTATTTTTGGCCATATTTATGGATGGTTGAGTTGCAAGCGGTTTAAGCGGTGTAGATTGCACCAAAGTTTTTAAAGGCCCAGTTGCTGCAAGCGGTTTAAGCGGTGTAGATTGTACTACTGATTTTAACTATGCATACGTAAAGCATAAAAAGGGTTTTTAGTTTTGTATTATTTAGTAGGTGTAGAAGAAAGGAATTGAAGATTAAATTTTTTTCACTAAGTATAAAAAGCGGTTTTTACCTAACTTTAAGAACATTTTTCCCACGAATTTTTCATCTAAATTTAACATGGTTTTTGCCTAATTTTTTCCCATTCAAGCCACATTTTTAAATTAATTCTTTCTTGAAACAAGTTGTGTGATCTTCTTCTTGGGGAATAGGAGAGGTCTGAAGTAAATGAGTCTCGTTGATTTAATAGTTATTGTATTACTTTGTAGGTTTTGACTAAGTATAAAAAGGGTTTTTACCTAAGTTTAGGAACATTTTCCCACAATTAAATTTCTATTTTAATTTTGTAAATATTATACCTTGTAGAAAGTGTATTACTAAAGTGTTGTGTTGGAAAAAAAAATTTAAAAATGTTTTCATGAGTAATTTATTTACTAGAAAGTGTCTTAAAAATCATTTTCACCTAAACTTAACATGGTTTTTGCCTAATTTTTTCCTCTAATTTTTTTATTATTTAATAAAAATACCTATATTATACGACCAAAATGGGTATAGTGGTGTAAATGATGATTTTGATTTTTGTGTTCAACCATTATTAAAGTAGTTCACATGTCTTTGTCCATATACTTGTGTCTAAGTTATTCACATGACCTAATAACCCTTTATGACACTAATTCACATGCCTTTGTCAAGTTGCTTGTCTCTAGGTTGTTCATATGTCTTTCACATTGTTTATGACAAGTATTCACATGCATTTGTCCATAAGGAAGTGTCATAGTATTGTCTAAGTTAAATGAATTTAAGTTGGTTAAAATTTAATAAAAATTCAAAATTTTATATGACATGATAGGAGAGTACTGAGGTCAATGAAATCTCATTGATTTAATATTTATTGTATTACTTTGTAGGTGTAGAAGAAAAGAATTGAAGATTGAAATTTTTTCACTAAGTATAAAAAATGGTTTTTACCTAAGTTTAGGAACATTTTTCCCACGAATGTAATTTGTATTTTAATTTTGTAAATATTATACCTTGTAGAGAAAGTGTAATACTAAAGTGTTGTGTTGGAAAAAAAAATTTAAAAATGTTTTCATGAGTAATTTATTTACTAGAAAGTGTGCTAAAAATCATTTTTTCACCTAAACTTAACATGGTTTTTCCTAATTTTTTCCCTAATTTTTTTATTTAATAAAAAATACCTATATTACCACGACCAAAATGGGTATAGTGGTGTAAATTATGATTTTGATTTTTGTGTTCAACCATTATTAAAGTAGTTCACATGTCTTTGTCCATATACTTGTGTCTAAGTTATTCACATGACCCTAATAACCCTTTATGACACTAATTCACATGCCTTTGTCAAGTTGCTTGTCTCTAGGTTGTTCATATGTCTTTCACATTGTTTATGACAAGTATTCACATGCATTTGTCCATAAGGAAGTGTCATAGTATTGTCTAAGTTAAATGAATTTAAGTTAGATTAAAAAATTTAATAAAATTCAAAATTTTATATGACATGATAGGAGAGAGTGCGAGGTCAATGAAATCTCATTGATTTAATATTTATTGTATTACTTTGTAGGTGTAGAAGAAAAGAATTGAAGATTGAAATTTTTTCACTAAGTATAAAAAGCAGGTTTTTACATAACTTTAGGAACATTTTCCTCTGAATTTAATTTGTATTATAATTTTTAAATATTATACGTTGTAGAGAAAGTGTAATACTAAAGTGTTGTGTTGGAAAAAAAAAAATTAAAAATGTTTTAATGACTAATTTATTTACTAGAAAGTGTGCTAAAAATCATTTTTTCACCTAAAATTAACATGGTTATTTGCCTACTTTTTCCCTAATTTTTATGTGCATTATTTTCACAAAATATACCCTACATTGCCACGACCATAATGGGTGTAGGATTGCAAGAAACAAAGCGGTCGGTGGAATCTAACAGTTCAAATTGTCGGTGCAATCTAAGCCGTCGGACTTTCAATAATTATTCACATGCATTTCACCTTACGATGGTGGGAGACAAGGGGGCCTTTGGGGTTTGTCCACTAGGCTTTGTCAAGATGCCTTAATTAGTGGTTGTCATGATTGTTACGATAATGTTGAGTCCATACACATGCCGCGGTGCCTGATTCCTCACGAAACAATGCCGCGGCGCCGCGATGGACTACGAACGATGCCGCGATTCACTCTGCCTGATGCAAGTTGGTCCTCATGAACAATGCACATTGAAATATTCAAAGCTATCGGTGGAATCACGGCCATTAAAATTGTCGGTGAAATCGTAGCCGTCAAAGTCACGGTGCAATCGACCTTGAAAACCAAAACCCCTCAAGGCAATCTACCGTCGTCAATTTCAATAAATACCCACTACATCTCTCACCACTAACCACACCTTTACAAATCCTCCTACTACCAACTAAAACTCAAACACACCCTCCTGCTCCCACTTCATCAATGGCTCCAACTCCAACCCAGTTTTATCACCGTGTTTTACAATGGTTATGTAGAAAAATCGGATACTCGGGGTTTGTTGTTTTAGATGTCAAAACTACACCCTTGTCAAACTCGGCTCTAAATTCAAACTACCTCGAGTTAAAGAAGCCATTGAAAAAATAATATCTCTGGCCCAGTTCCCCGAATGGTTTCTAGTATTACATATCGATACCCCACAACACTCACGGTGGTTGTGACTTTTATCTCGAGTTTGAAATTACATCAGATGAACAACTTGAAATGATGATGGAGCATTACCCGACAATGTAGAGTCAAGGTATCATGTACACGAAATATCTGTGATTTGGTTGATGTTCCTTGAAACTATACTCGGGTAAGTGAACCCCACTCTATTCCATCTCCACCACCACACACCATCCTTTTTTCTCAACAACCATTTCAACCATACCCCGATTTCATCCCACTGTTTACCACTCACTTCAATCCTTCATCATCCCTGACGAACATGCATTATAGTCCTTCAACACATGACCATCACTTTGCACCATCATCCTCACAAAAACCCCATTGAACTTAATACAACTTACCCTCCGGCCAGCTGAAACTAATACCCAGCGTTTACTATGTTTGTTGGTGTCCATAATGAGGGCGTTGGGGATTATAAGCGATGATGAAGATGAAATTCTTGGCGTGAAGGCGGCTCGGGAACAATTCAAACTACCCCGACATAGGTGTTGCATTCGCGAGCTTTGTACCACACTTTCAAAATGTCACGACTTATAGCCCGAGAACCTTATGATTTAGAGTTTGCCCGTCCCGTGGGCCGGAACCAACTTTTATCAAATGAGACCAAGCAGCTGAAACTCAAAATGAAATTTCCCACAAAAAAATAGCCATGGAATTCATCCAAACATATCACCTAAACAATTACATTTCATACCAGTCAACGAGATCTACTACTAAAGTTTGGGAGATTTCTTGTGTTCACGATACGTGTTTGTGGAGGTGTGTTGTGAGGCTCGGAGCAAAATCAGGTTTGTGGGGGATTACGGTTGACTCACCCACACACATGTACAACATCAATATTTCCCAGATCACCTCGGATAGCGTCTTCCTTCATATGTTCTCATATCCTTCCACTTGTAAGGCGGGACCCAACAATATCGATGCGTGTGTTGATTGCACACATCGAGAGCGATTCACGTACCACGAGTTCCTACGGGAAGGCTTGGATTGCTAAACAAAAAGCAATCGAAAAAGTATCACGGTAATTGGGAAGACTCTTACAAGGAGGTAACGGATGCCTAGTGGGTTTCTCTCACTATATACGAGCACGATTATCATTGGCGGTACAAACCATTCTATGAGCGCGACAACAAGTCACCAACAAAGGTGTTTTCCACGCATCTTTTGGAGTTTTGGCGCGTGCATACAAGGGTTTAAATTACGCAAACCCGGTGGTGTCTGTTGATGGAACATGGTTGTATGGTAGGTACAAAGGGTCATTCTTTTGGCAATCGCCTGCAAGGCGGAAGAAAGCGGAACCTTCCCGATTGCGTATCACGATTGTCGAGGTGAGGCAGCGGAGGCTTGGTATTTCTTCCTCTCTCGTTTAAGACAATTTGTGACACCACGGGAGGGACTGCTTTTTGATATCGGATAGACACGAGTCTATCAAAAGTGTTGTTAGGCGTGTAAACACCAGCTGGAAACACGTGATACTGTATCAGCCACATAGCACGAGAACTTCATGAGACACTTTAAGAACACTCACGCGAGAAACATCTAAATCAATATGGGTCGATATCTTTGAAACTTTATTAATTTTTTTATTATGTATTTTGCATTCCATAATTACCAACATCTTACTTTACTTGCTTGACATACTCAATGACGGAGAGATCGGCTAATCACTTTACAAAAATAAAATTATTGGCCAGTAGGTCACGATGGCGTGCATTGGGTTGAAGACATAAACCCGGAGCGAGTTGTTGATATCGCGAGATGGAGGTTGCCGTTGGGGGCACTTGACAACAAACCTTGCGAGTGCATCAGACAATGTCCTTAAGAAGTGCGGAATCTCCGATCCGTTCATTAATAGATGCAACATATTTTAGGATGAGCGAGATCTTTGTGAAGCAGGGAACACAAGCCGAGGCGATGATGGCATGCGGAACAATGTTCTGAAACATTGATGAAAAACATTCTTTGAAAACATCAAAGTGTCCAAAGCGCTGCCGTCGCAATTCCGCGATCGTGCGGGCAATTGTTAGGGAGTTCGGGAAGAACAGCGACCACAAAGTGGTAGACTGCGACCACATTTGTGAGTGACTTGAATCAAAAACACAGTGAGTGTGGGAAATTCCGGGCCGCTTCATTACCCATGTTCACATGCCATCGCGGCATGCTCTAAATGCGATTCACGACCACTTGCGGTTTGTTGATCCACCTACCACAATGCATCATGTTTTCAATACTTACATTGTGGAGTTCCCACCGCTTTTACCTCTTTGAGACCTCATGGCACGATTTCAATCGATTGAACTACAACATGATCCAACTAAAAGAAGAGATAAAAGGGCCGACCCACGATCTGCTCGTATTAAATGCAGAGATGGATCAAAGAAAGCGGGAACGCACAAAAGATCACGAATTTGTAGAAATGAGAGTCCTGACAAAAATAAGCGCCCTAACAGCAATGTAAACTAGTCAATGTTGTTTAATGTATTATTAGTTTGAAGTTGTATTTCAAAATTAACAAGTGGTATTTTTGTCGATTATTAAATTTAAGGTTTTAATGTTAAGTCACATTTAATTAAGTTGGATCACTTATTAAATATTTTATCTTCAATCTTTAATAATCGTTGTGCGAGTGTACATTGTGCGAGTGTGCATTGTGCAGTCTTTGCATTGTGCAGTCTTTGCATTGTGCGAGTGTGCATAGTCACGAGTGTGCATCTTTGCATTGTCTTGAGTGTGCATAGTCTTTGGGGTCTTTTTTATTGAGCGACCTAGATTTTGCGACATTATTTAACGCCCTCGTCGTGGTTTGGAACCCACGTGTCGTATTCGGAGAAGTGCCTAAGCCTATCAAGAATAGCGAAGACGTTAAGTCAAATGTTTGAGAAACATGAAGAATTCCAGGTGTCATTGAACCTTATCTCGAATTGTTAAATCGAAGCGGAAGAATCTGTCGAACACCTCGCGTTATATTAGAGGTAGTAGTAGTAGTTCTAAGTAGAACTAGGTTGTATTATGTTTTCTGTTGTTTAGTTTTAAATTTCCTATGTTTGTATTTTTGCAATTTGTGTTTTTCCTTTTTGTTCTTATCGAATATTAAATTGTTCCACTTATTAATATCTTAATTACTTACAAGTATTTTTCTGATTAATTATTTTATAAATAATTTTATTAATTATTCTAATTATTTAAATTAATTATTGTAATTAAATTAAATTAATTTAATTTTAATAAAATAAAATACAAGAAAATCAAAAAATTAAAAAACCATGTGGAGAACTAGGGGTGGGAGCGAGTTCTACAAGGTTTTTAAAAAAATTACAAAATTTCTTTGGTGAACTAGGGGTGGGGCGAGTTCTACAAAGGAAAAAAAGTGAAACTTACTTTGGTATTTAATCTAAAATGTGTGTTGTTTAGGAAATTAATTTTTTTGGTTTTCTTTGGTTTTTTTGCCACATTTTCCCTCTGAATTTAATTTGTATTATAATTTTTAAATATTATACGTTGTAGAAAAGTGTAATACTAAAGTGTTGTGTTGGAAAAAAAAATTAAAAATGTTTTAATGACTAATTTATTTACTAGAAAGTGTGCTAAAAATCATTTTTTCACCTAAAATTAACATGGTTATTTGCCTACTTTTTCCCCTTTTTCCCTAATTTTTATGTGCATTATTTTCACAAAATATACCCTACATTACCACGACCATAATGGGTGTAGGATTGCAAGAAACAAAGCGGTCGGTGGAATCCTAACTTAGTTCAAATTGTCGGTGCAATCTAAGCCGTCGGACTTTCAATAATTATTCACATGCATTTCACCTTACGATGAGGGGAGACAAAGGGCCTTGGGGTTTGTCCACTAGGCTTTGTCAAGATGCCTTAATTAGTGGTTGTCATGATTGTTACGATAATGGTCGAGTCCATACACATGCCGCGGTGCCACGATTCCTCACGAACAATACGCGGCTGCGATGGACTACGAGCGATGCCGCGATTCACTACGCCTGATACAAGTGATGCGTCTATGAACAATGCACATTGAAATATTCAAAGCGTCGGTGGAATCACGGCCATTAAAATTGTCGGTGCAATCGTGGCCGTCAAAAAGTCGCGGTGCAATCGACCTTGAAAACCAAAACCCCTCGAGGCAATCTACAAAATCAAATTTCAATAAATACCCTACATCTCTCACCACTAACCACACCTTTACAAATCCTCCTACTACCAACTAAAACTCAAACACACCCTCACTGCTCCCAACTTCATCAATGGCTCCAACTCCATTGATTTTTATCACCGTGTTTTACAATGGTTATGTAGAAAAATCGGATACTCGGGGTTTGTTGTTTAGATGTCAAAACTACACCACTTGTCAAACTCGGCTCTAAATTCAAACTACCTCGAGTTAAAGAAGCCATTGAAAAAATAATATCTCTGGCCCAGTTTCCCCGAATGGTTTCTAGTATTACATATCGATACCCATGACACTCCACGGTGGTTGTGACTTTTATCTGAGTTTGAAATTACATCAGATGAACAACTTGAAATGATGATGGAGCATTACCAACAATGTAGAGGTCAAGGTATCATGTACACGAAAATATCTGTGATTTGGTTGATGCTCCTTGAACTATAGTCGGGTAAAGTGAACCCCACTCTATTCCATCTCACCACCACACACCATCCTTTTTCTCAACAACCATTTCAACCATACATGATTTCATCCCACTGTTTACCTCACTTCAATCCTTCATCATCCCAAGCGAACATGCATTATAGTCGCTTGACACATGACCATCACTCTGCACCATCATCCTCCACAAAACCCCATTGAACTTAATACAACTAACCCTCCGACCATGAAACTAATACCCAGCGTTTACTATGTTTGTTGGTGTCCATAATGAGGGGCGTTGGGGATTATAAGCGATGATGAAGATGAAATTCTTGGCGTGAAGGCGCTCGGGAACCAATTCAAACTACCCCCGACATAGGTGTTGCATTCGCGAGCACATACCACACTTTCAAAATGTCACGACTTATAGCGAGAACCTTATGATTTAGAGTTTGCCCGTCCATGGGCCGGAACCAACTTTTATCAAATGAGACCAAACAAGCTGAAACTCAAAATGAAATTTCCCACAAAAGAAAATAGCCATGGAATTCATCCAAACATATCACCTAAACAATTACATTTCATACGAGTCAACAGATCTACTACTAAAGTTTGGGAGATTTCTTGTGTTCACGATACGTGTTTGTGGAGGTGTGTTGTGAGGCTCGGAGCAAAAATCGGTTTGTGGGGATTACAGATTGACTCACCCACACACATGTACAACATCCAATATTTCCCAAGATCACCTCGGATAGCGTCTTCCTTCATATGTTCTCATATCCTTCCACTTGTAAGGCGGGACCCAACAATATCGATGGGTGTGTTGATTGCACACATCAAGGAGGCGATTCACGTGCCACGAGTTCCCTACGGAAGGCTTGGATTGCTAAACAAAAACAATCGAAAAAGTATCACGGTAATTGGGAAGACTCTTTACAGGAGGTAACGGATGCCTAGTGGGTTTCTCTCACTATATACGAGCACGATTATCGGTGGCGGTACAAACCATTCTATGAGCGAACAACAAGTCACCAACAAAGGTGTTTTCCACGCATCTTTTGGAGTTTTGGCCCGTGCATACAAGGGTTTTAAGTTACGCAAACCAGGTGGTGTCTGTTGATGGAACATGGTTGTATGGTAGGTATAAAGGAGTCCTTCTTTTGGCAATCGCCTGAGGCGGAAGAAGCGGAACCTTCCCATTGCGTATCACGATTATCGAGGTGAGGCAGCGGAGGCTTGGTATTTCTTCCTCTCGTTTAAGACAATTTGTGACACCACGGGAGGGACTACATTTGATATCGGATAGACACGAGTCTATCAAAAGTCTTTATTAGGCGTGTAAACACCAGCTGGAAACACGTATTACGTATCAGCCACATAGCCACGAACTTCATGAGACACTTTAAGAACACTCACGCGAAACATCTAAATCAATATGGGTCGATTATCTTTGAAACTTTATTAATTTTTATTATGTATTTTGCATTCCATAATTACCAACATCTTACTTTACTTACTTGACATACTCAATGAGCGGAGAGATCGGCTAATCACTACAAAAATAAAATTCTTGTGAAGTAGGTCACGATAGGCGTGCATTGGGTTGAAGACATAAACCCGAGCGATTGTTGATATCGCGAGATGGAGGTTGCCGTTGGGGGCAACGACAACAAACCTTGCGAGTGCATCAACAATGTCCTTAAGAAGTGCGGAATCTCGATCCGTTCATTAATAGATGCAACATATTTTAGGATGAGCGAGATCTTTGTGAAGCGGGGAACACAAGCCGCGGCGATGATGGCATGCGGAACAATGTTCTCTGAAACATTGATGAAAAACATTCTTTGAAAACATCAAAGTGTCACAAGCGCTTTGCTTTGTAACACCCGATTTTTAGTGTATCGGGTTCTTTTAATATGTATTTGTTTTATGAACTATTTTATATTGATAAGATTAAACTATTTTAAGTTATAGTGGTTTGAGTTTGAAATTTAGTTGAAATCACGTTGAATTATATCTTAATCGCTATTGGTAATATATGATTATTATCATTATATATATATATTTATTTATTTTATTTTTATAAAATATTAGTGTTTGAGATATTATTTCTTTAGAAAATTATTTTTGGTCTAATGAGGTGGTGTTAAAATAATAGTAATAGTGATATTGGGATTTAAAAGTGTTTAAAATGAGTTTTTGGTTATTTTTACTCGCGTACACCCCCTCCTAGATGCTAAGCACACCCCACCACTAAGTTAACTACTTAGCCCGAACCACCATTGACAGCGCGGCCCATGGACCAACCCGACCCGCGCTTCCCTTCTTCCCTTGGTGTGTAGCGCCGCGGACTGCGAAACCTAGCGACTTTCCTTTCCTTCCGCGTCGTTCCTCTCCTCTCCTCGCGTTCTCACCCTCCTTTACGACCGACTCTGAAATTCCACCCTCCCACTCCGAAAATGGCGGCGAGCATGAATATGGAGTCTGTTTCTTGATCAAGTCCGTTTCGACCTCTCTTCACTCGGCGCGCAGCGTAGAGCTCGCGATATTCTTTGTGTTTTTCTCTCTGGGCGAAGCGCTCAGCACAGGGTAGATGCATGTCTTGTTACGAATCTCGTGGTCATGTTGCCATTGGAAGCTTGTTGGATCGGTTTGAG
Source organism: Oxytropis ochrocephala (assembly GCA_020916435.1). Taxonomy (NCBI): domain Eukaryota; kingdom Viridiplantae; phylum Streptophyta; class Magnoliopsida; order Fabales; family Fabaceae; genus Oxytropis; species Oxytropis ochrocephala. The sequence goes on from CM037090.1 coordinate 98,555,392, forward strand.
TCCTTCGGTTTCCGACTTGAATCTCGTTCGGTTACTTTCAGATAGGTACTCCTTTTAGAACATTAATTAGTAATTTGTTAAGCGAGCGGTTCGTATTTCTAATAAATTGTGATTGGGTAATAAATTGATTGTTTTTGTATCTAATTGTATGTGCGTGAGTCAAACGATTACTGCAGTTGAAATTAGACCACGCTCGAGAGTTTGTGGTTAGTCACTGCATTGTGTCGAAAAGAAGAGAGAAGGAAGGGAGGGCTCGATTCTTTGTGGTTACATTTGGTGACTCAGTAGAGAGCTCTGTTTCGGTTTTATTCGAGGTATGGGGCTCTTTCTATACATATAATACTCTTTAGGATTTGTGTTGTATGTGGGCTAGGTGTTGAGGGTGTTGAATGATTGATTGTATTTGTGAAACCTATCCTTGTTGTCGTGTTTGATGCACAATTGGAATGCTATGTCTTTGCTTGATGATTGGAAGTGGGTATGTGATTAAATTGTGCATGTAAATTGTTTGTGAGAACTCCTCAATAGAGTGAAGTGTGTGAACATGTTAGTTGTAGACTAATCAAAGAAATGTTTGATGATTGTTGGTAGTATGGTGTGGATTAAGTATGAAAATTGTTGGGTAATTGGTGTTGTTGAAGTGTTAAAAAGAATTATGCAAGTGGGAAGAGTTGGCTCACGGCTGGCGCCAATTGCCTAGCAATCTGGCGCCCATGGCGATGCGTGTGTCTTTGGGTGTGCGTTGTGCGAGAACACGCAGGCGCCAAATAGGCAGCCACGATGCGCTGTGTTCGTTTAGGTGTCTTTATGTGTGTTGTGCAAAGCCTGAGGCGCCAAATGGGCAGCCACAGTGCGTCTGCAGCGGCGCCAAAATGTGGGCGCCTGCGTGTGTGTGTGCCCCAGTTGAGGCCCAGGCATGCATGTGGGTGTGTGAGTGTGTTGCGCGGCGCCAATTATGTGGCTGCCGTGCGCTGTGTGGTGTGGTTGTGTGGTGGTGTGTGTGTGTACGCGGCGCGAAAATGGCGTGCAACTGCGCTTAGTCTGAGTTTTGGTTGCGTGCTAGGTGGGCGCCAAAGTGGCTGCCAGTGGCGCCAATGGCGCTAGTGTGGTTCTAGGTGTCTTGTGGTCCACTAGGGCGTTAGTTAGTCCAACTCTTGTGTTGTGGAGTAATTGTGAGCTAAAATATTAACGTAAAGTATAAATTAAATTGTAATTAAGTGGAGTGTGAAAGCGGTGTGGGACTTGGTCCAAAAGCGATGGGAAGCCCTCGAGGCTAATTTGTTGGTGAGATGGAGTTGAGGAAATAAATAGAGAGGTGTGCATAATAAAATATTTGTGTTGCGGTGATGATTAAGCGGTGAGTGCCTTTAAGGCTTATATGGTGTTGTGAAATGAAAAGCGGTGAGTTGTGAAATAAAAAGTGGTGAGTTTAATGATTGTTGTGGTGCATTGACATAGAGTCACATATTGCATGTGCATAAAGGCGTGTGTAGGCTTGGCCCAGCGGTGTGGGACTCGGTCCAAAGCGGTGGGTGCCCTCCAGGCAAATTTGCGGTGATGAAGGATCCTCATGCATGTTGCACTCATGCATGTACCCATACATATGTTATTGATGTTTCCTTTGGTGGTTATACCTTGTGAATGCATTATAATTATGATGATGTGTTGATAATGTGGTGAACTAGTAGTGTTTGTTGCCTTGCCAATATGTAATGCCTATCTATCTATTATTATTTGTATGAAAGACTCACCTCTTTGCGTCGTGTTGCTTCTTATGTCGGCAACTGCGGTACCGCAGTGAGGGCATCCTTATGCACCTACTAGTAGTCGTGTCTCGGCTCGATATGTAGCACGGGGGAGGCGTAGTCATCTTTTATTTATTATTTGATGCTTAGACTTTTATTGATGATGTACTAAGTATAATGTTACACTTAGTGATTCTTCATTGTGTTGGAGGCGTTATTTATATTTTGGTCTTTGTAAACTAAAGCGGTGTTGTGGTAGTCCACTAAACTAATGTCTTTGCGTATCGTATTAATGTTTTATTGACCGTGGTATTTGACTATAAGTTGGATGTTTTTGTAAGCGTTGGAATGTGACATTCCCGCTTGATGATTTTATTTTGAAAACTCACGATAATATAAATATTAAATAATAGTTGTTTAGAAAGGGTGTTACACACAAGTCGCAATTCACGATTGTGCGAGCAATTGTTAGAGTTCGGGAAGAACAGCGACCACAAAGTGGTAGACCTGCGACCACATTTGTGGTGAACTTGAATCAAAACTTTGTGAGTGTGGGAATTCCGAGGCCGCCATTACCCATGTTCACATGCCATCGCGACATGCTCTAAATGCGATTCGACCAACTTGCGGTTTGTTGATCCACCTACACAATGCATCATGTTTTCAATACTTACATTGTGGAGTTCCCACCGCACCCTCTTGAGACCTCATGGCACGATTTCAATCTGATTGAACTACGGCGCATGATCAACTAAAGAAGAGAGATAAAAAGGGCGGCCCGCGATCTACTCGTATTAAATGCAGAGAGATGGATCAAAGAAAGCGGAACCACGCAAAGATCACGGGAATTTGTAGAAATGAGAGTCCTGACAAAAATAAGCGCCTAACTTAGCAATGTAAACTAGTCAATGTTGTTTAATGTATTATTAGTTTGAAGTTGTATTTCAAAATTAACAAGTGGTATTTTTGTCAATTATTAAATTTAAGGTTTTAATGTTAAGTCACATTTAATTAAGTTGGATCAACTTATTAAATATTTTATCTTCAATCTTTAATAATGCGTTGTGCGAGTGTACATTGTGCGAGAGGGTGCATTGTGCAGTCTTTGCATTGTGCGAGTCTTTGCATTGTGCGAGTGTGCATAGTCGCGAGTGTGCATCTTTGCATTGTGCGAGTGTGCATAGTCTTTGAGGTCTTTTTTATTGAGCGACCTAGATTTTGCGACATTATTTAGCGCCTAGATTTTGCGACATTATTAAGCGGCCAAGATTTTGCGAAACACAATTGAGCGACCTAGATTTTGCGACACTAAACCTACAATCAGCGGTTATGATCACCTAAATCAGCGGCTCACACGATCCACGTCTATTATAAATACATTCTCAAATTACACTAACATTAACACCACGGTTTATCACCAACCTTTGGCTTACGAGTCATCTTCTCTTCCTTAACTTCCCCCCGAAAACCATCGCCCCACCGCTAAAATGGAATGGCGGTTGTGCGAAACCCGAGTACTCAAGCGACAAATTCCTAACGCCCTTTATCACAATGGGCTGTCTGCAAAGCGAACATGGCGTTGTGTTTAGTTGTCCCTAACCATGTGTTATGCGGGATGAATAAGGACATCACGTTCGCCCGACTCAAGAGAAAGGTGAGAGGAAGATTAAATCGGAGGAGGTGGCGTAAAGGCGTGGGCGTATCGTTTGAAAAGTTCGATTGTAGAGATGATGGGGTATCCATTATTGATCATGGAGATCCAAGCGGCGAGGGCGTCGCGCAATGATGGAACATCTAGCTAACGTTAGATGGGCGACAAATCTTAGAGGCGTATGTGAACACAATCTGAACTCGAGAAGAGATCATGCATCTTCTTCACCACCACCACCGCACCACACAACCCGTACTTACGCACCCACAGTAAAGTTGAGTATCGGATGACTAACGAGTCTGGGGCGACCATTACAGTGCATTGATTCATAGGCGTGAATCAAAAACTAAACATTCGAGAGCTTAAGAACAACATCACATTCGCGAGAATTGAAAGAAAAACTAATAAAAAATGTGAAACTAGATGGTGTTGACAAAGAATTAAAAAAATCGAATGTGAATCCCCTACGTCAGCAGTTTGGAACCCACGTAATCGTATTGAAAGTGCCACTAAGCCTATCAAGAATGGCGAAGACGTTAAATCAAATGTTTGAGAAACATGAAGAATTCCAAGGTGTCATTGAACCTTATCTCGAATTGTTAAATCGAAAGCAGAAGAATCACATCGAACACCTCCGCCCGTTATATTAGAGGTAGTAGTAGTAGTTCTAAGTAGAACTAGGTTGTATTATGTTTTCTGTTGTTTAGTTTTAAATTTCCTATGCTTGTATTTTTGCAATTTGTGTTTTTCCTTTTTGTTCTTATCGAATATTAAATTACATTTCCACTTATTAATATCTTAATTACTTACAGTATTTTTACAGTAATTATTTTATAAATAATTTTATTAATTATTCTAATTATTTAAATTAATTATTGTAATTAAATTAAATTAATTTAGATTTTAATAAAATAAAATACAAGAAAAATCAAAAAATTAAAAAACCATGTGGAGAACTAGGGGTGGGGCGAGTTCTACAAAGGTTTTAAAAAAAATTGCAAAATTTCTTTGGTGAACTAGGGGGGGGGGGGCGAGTTCTACAAAGGAAAAAAAAAGTGGCTTACTTTGGTATTTAATCTAAAATGTGTGTTGTTTAGGAAATTAATTTTTTTGGTTTCTTTGGTTTTTGCCACCATGGTGGCGGTATTTTAAAAAAGAATATGATAATTAACACCCTAAGAACAACCCATCCAAAGATCCAACAAAGTGGTATTTTAAAAATTGAATCAAGCTGAGCGGTTAAATACATTAAACCAAAAATTGATACATATCTACGATTCAATTATTTAAGCGTTAGTTTTATCCCAATTCTACTTATTTAAACTTTAAAGTGTTGTGGATGCCTGGGGTAGACGCCTCCGTTCTAGATATCGTGATGAAATTAGTGCTTGCAGGTGGAATATTGTTGAGCCTCGTTCTATGCCGGGGAGTGGTGCGGACCCTTTGTTGAGAACTACTATGGATCGGCTTGGTATGTTGATAACTCTATTTTATATAGAGTATTTCATATGTTTAAACTTAGTAAATTGTTCTCTTTCAAGTAATAATAAAGAGTTTATATAGTATTTTATGTGATATATGATAACTTGAGTGATTGACATGGTTATAGTTGTTATTAGGCCATTTTGGATATATTGTGGTATGTTTGATGTTTTTGTTGGTCACGATCTCTGAGATCTGCATCAATGCTCCACTGCATCAATGCTCTCTGCATTGATCTTTGCCTACTTAGTGAATGGCGCGAGTATCTACATGTGCATCCACTTGCATTCTTGACCTCATGTTTGGTCCCCTAAAGCGAGCGACTTTATATAGTAGGCGCTAACATTCACACATAGCCATAGGGATAGCTTTGAAGAGTCATCAACATAGGGACACATGTTCATACATCATTGGACCTCCTATATGCTTGGTCAAAGATTTCAACTTGGGATTAACCTCACGAAAAGCAACTACAACTCAATCCTCTCAAGATTACTTCAACATGAAGGAAGGAAGCACCTCTCTTGAAGACTATAAAAGGACCTCACATCTTCATTTGGAAATATATCACAATCCATAAGTTAGATCAAAATTTCAATATACATAGTTAGTTTCTATTTTATAAGAGGAAAGGAAGGAATTAACAAATTCTCCTTACTTGATTCATAGTGTTTGTATAGTGCTAAGGGAGTAATGCTAGTGCATTGCTAGGAGAATTCATACAAAGGGCTTCAACTTGTGTAACTTCTATCTTGTTGTTTCTCTTTTGTGATTTCAATTATATAAACATGGTCTATTCAGTTTATATTTACCTTGCAATGTCTATTGTTAGCTAAATCTCTCTTAGTTGGAATGTTCTAATCATTTAATGAGCTTTTAAGTAAGTATGATGCATGTATGTATGTTTGTACTTTAGTTCTTGCTTGATAATATTTTCAACACTTATTTTGGGGATTGATCAACTTAGAATAAGTAAATTTGTAAGAAGCGGACATGACTTACAATTAAGAACTCAAGAACTAATATGGGTAAGTGTTTTACATAAAGGAAACTTTGTGAAAACCATGCTAAGACCTAGACATAGGATAGTATAGTCCATAGGGTGGCTGTGGGTACTTAAGATCACGAGGTGAACTTATTTAAGCATGCCTAGACATAGGAAGCTTGTAATGAAACTTTGAAGAAAGTGGTGAAGGCACATAGCTAATGCAATAGCATTCGGTCTTGTTTGCATCACATCTTGCATCAAACTCTTAAAAGTAAATTACTTGATGAAGACAATCCAACTAGCTTTTCTCATTTGCATTATCAACACTTATACTTTGCTTTCTTATCTAACTTAGTTGTGATCACACCAACTCCACCATAATTTGTTATTTAGTTACCTTACACTTTATTACTTTGTATTAAATTTTAAGAGAGTTTTCAATCTCTGTGGGTTCGATCTTTTATACTACTTATTTTGGGTGTGTATACTTGCATGCTTTTATCAACACCATATGTTACTCTCACGGGAGGATGCTTTTTGGAAAGCAGGGGCTAAAGTTTTTGGCTTCGTGTGAGAGATACTTATTATCGTTTCTTCCATGCCATGGCTAGTGCGAAAAGCGTAGAAACCATATCTCTACCTTGAGGGTGATGATGGTAGTGAGGTAACAACTCAACAAGACTTATGTGATGTTGCTAGGGAGTATTTTGATAATTTGTTTTACTGCATGATAATGGGGAGTATGATGTTGTTGTATCGAATGTGCAAGCATGCGTAGCTAGCTTGATGATAATCGTAGTCTATTGAAGCCTCTTGAGATTGAATAATTTAAACAAGAACTCTTCGGATGCACTATGATAAGGCATCGGAGTTGGATGGTATGAATCAGCGTTTTTCAAGAAGTTTTGGAATCTTTGTGGTATGGAACTTTTTCACACGCAGGTAAGTGGTGGCAAATGGAGATTTCACCCTGTCCCTGAATGATGCAAACATTGTCCTCATCCCAAAGTTGAGAATCCTACCTCCATGAAAGATTTGTGAGTGTTTTTGTTATTGGGAAGATACTACATCACTTTGACAAAGAAGATGATGTTGAAGATTGCACTTGGAGAAAATCAAAGCGTGTGTATTGTGCACTCACTAACCTTTAGGTTCAAATCGCCCCCACCAACTTATGAATATTGGATGCAAATGGGATGGCGATTTCCGCCGAGGATACTTTGAATACCTTAAACTAATTTGCATTATTACAACAAGTCTATCTTTTGATAGTAGTTTACAAAATTATGTTTCTTATATCTCACATACATGCATTAAGAAATATAAGATGATTTAGAGTGATGTAAATTGGAGATATTTAGTCTCTGAATAGAGACAAATTCGTGTTGGTTATTAAGTGCCTCTGTTTATAGAAATTTTAAACACTTAGTGAAGAGATACAACCTTTCAAATTAATTCTACCATAGAACAGTTAAGTCAGGTTTAAAATGAAAAGACTTCACATAAGTTGTGTTAGTAACGTCAGTTATTTAAATTTAATCTAGCAAAAACCAAAAGGTAGCGCTTGGGGATTGAGCGCGAGGCCAGAGCACGAACAACAACAAATCCCAACCATCTGGTCAAATGCAATTTCGTGATAATTGTGCAGAATCATATGAATATATATGTGTGTGTGTGTGTGTGTGTGTGTGTGTGTGTGTGTGTGTGTGTGTGTGTGTGTATTGGAAATATATCTCACAAATCTTCGGCCTATTTCACTCTACAATGTCATTTATAAGATTGTGTCCAAAGTGCTTGCAAATCGATTGAAACCCTGCTACCCAAATGTATATCTATGGAGCAATCTGCTTTTGTTGAGAACAGGTCCATCTTGGATAATGTGTTAGTAGCAATTGAAACACTCCATTACCTGAAGGGCATGACAAAGGGCAAGGTGGGTGAAATGGCAATCAAAATTGATATTAGCAAAGCATATGATCGTGTTGATTGGGGTTACCTTTAGTGCATTCTCTTGAAAATGGGCTTTGATGAACAATGGGTACAATGGATGAATATGTGTTTGGAGACCGTAAACTACTCAGTTGTTGTAAATGGCGAGAAAGTGGGACCTATCACACCAGAGAGAGGACTCGGGCAGAGTGACCCATTATCACCCTACCTTTTTATATTGTGTCTTTGAGGACTTACTACTTTACTAAAAAGAAGCGAGGCGAGAGGAGACATACGGTGTGAGAGTGTGTAGAGGGCACCATCCTCGCACACCTTTTTTCTTGACGATTGTTTTCTTTTTGCGGGGATGATGTTAGAGAGTATCCATCTCAAAGCTATTCTTAATATCTATGAGAGAGCCTCTAGACAAGCAATTAACTTCCAAAAATCTGAAATTTATTTTAGCGAGAATACAAGCCGAAAAGATATAGGGAGCGGTTTCAATTATATTGGAGATTTAGAAGCAGGTAAGTACTTAGGTCTACCTTCCATGATTGGTAGAAGCAAGAAACAACTCTTTGGATATCTTCGTGACGAGAATATGGAAGAGGGTTCAACATTGGTCTAGGAAAGATCTTTCAAAGGCAAGGAGAGAGTATTATTCTTGAAATCGTGGCTCAATCTATTCCGCATATTGCATGAGTACTTTCATGCTCCACTACCACTGATGGGTGAGGAGCTTGAGAGAATGATGAATTCCTTTTGGTGGGCTACTAATCGAGGTGCAAGACGAGGCATTAATTGGTTGAGTTGGGATAGATTAACGGTGCGTAAAGAATTTGGTGGTATGGGTTTCCGTCATCTTCATGGTTTCAATTTGGCATTGCTAGGGAAGCAAGCGTGCAATATAACATCTACTTACGAGATACTATAGTTAGCAGGATTTTCAAAGCAAAATATTTTCCAAATTGTGATTTTATGGGGGCTTTCTTGGGCCATAACCCGAGTTATGTTTGGCGTAGTATCTTTACTTCTCGGGTGGTTGTTAATTTGGGAGCATGTTGGAGGGTTGGAAATGGGGAGAATATCTTGGTCTGGCATGATCCTTGGTTGAAAGGCCGGAAGGACAGCTTTGTCAAATCTCCTATGGTGGTGGGATTAGAGGATTTAAAGGTTTGTGATTTACTGGATTCAACTACTGGTGGTTGGAATAATACTTTCATTGAGCAAACTTTCCAGCGAGAAGAAATTTGGTTTGATAAAGTCTATGCCTAGATTTAATGCTAATGAAGAAGACAAGTTATTTTGGTGGAGAAGTAAGACAAGTTGCTACTCCGTGCGCTCGACGTATTATGCTTATATGGAAGATCACATGAACCATTCACATCTACGCATTGAAGGAGATTGGATGAGCATATGGAAGTGTCGCGTCCTCGAAGGTCGAGTTGTTGCTTTGGAGACTCACTGCGTGGTTGTCTTCCAACTCGTGTCAACCTTGACATCGACATGTCAATTGTGAAACCCACTTTGTCCTTTTTGTGAGCGACATGCGAAGCCAATGGCATCTTTTCTTGGAATGTTCGCATGCCCGCTACGGTTTGGGAGGTTGCGGGTTTGCGGCCAGCCAGCGATCGTTTGGTCATCACCACTTATCGTTGATTTGTGTGATAGTTTCTTTCGGTTGGTCGATGGTTAAGCGAAGCAAAGCAGAATACCTTTGTGATGCTTCTTTGGTCCTTGTGGAGGTGTCGCAATGACAAAGTATGGCAAAGTGTTTTCAAGCGATAAGCGCTACAGTCACGAGGAAGCAAATGATGCTCTGTTTGAATGGAGCTAGGCAAGGAAAAAATATGTTGGTGTAAGCTGCAACTTCAAGATCGACAACGTAGGGAGGAGGTTGTTAAGTGGCGAAACCTTGTGTTTGAACCTACAAGTGTAGCGTTGATCGACACTTTTAGCTAATGAGAACAAATTTGGCATTGGGATGTGCATTCGAGAGTCTCTGTAACTTCTTCAAAAGCAAGACCATGTGGTTTAGGGCATTCCAACCCCACAGAGGTGGAGGCTATGGGACTTTGGCAATCCTTACTGCGGTTGGAGGGTGGGAGTGCGACTTACATTTCCATAGATCTGGATTGTCTTCCAGTTGTAAATGGCTTGATGGCAGACCCTTTACTGAACAACGAGTGGGGAGCGTTGATTTCCAATTGTAAGACTTTTTTACTCAATTTTCCAAGCTTTCAAGTTAGGCTTTGTTAGGAGGCGAGAGCAAATCTTATCGCTCACTCTACAATGCGTGTTTTGATTTGATTAAATCATCGTATTGCGACTATTTTATATTATGAAATGATATAAGTTTATTACCGTAAAAAAAACTTTAAAGTGATTGAACCAAGATTTTAAAGTCTCATCAGCCCAATGTTCAGTCTAATTATCAAAACATCGAACTAGACAAAAAGAGAAGGATAACATCCTAAAGAATTTATCAATCTAGCGAGATAAAAAAATGGGAACTCAAAAGTTGAAAAAGTGAGGAGGACATTCTCTTTGTAATAACTAGGCATTGTCAATTCAATTTGCTACATTGTACAGCTTCTCATGTAGTATGTAGTTACCTAGGTTAACCAATCAAGAGTAAATTTGAGGGACAAGATTTAATATGAGGAGTAATTCTCTTAACATGCCGTAAGTAACCTTAAAACAACATATATTTTAAAATGAGAGGAGTAACTGTGACACTATGAAACCAGTGGGAGTATATTGCATGAGAACATTTAATTAAAAAGAGCAATTAGCATAGAATTTCATTTAAAAAAACAAACTAGTATTGCAATTAAATCTAATATTTAACATTGCATTATAAATATATGAATAAAAACAAAATTGAAATCCAAAATACTCATTGATAGCTATCTTTTCAAATTTGTCTGAAGAAATACAGAGTTGTGCCCAAAAACAAAATGTCTTTAAACGAGTAGTGTAAACTTACAATAATTATAAAATATATCAAACATGTCATATATCGCTTGCATCATGAAAGAACATATAAAAAAATAGTCTTGGAAATATTTAGATAGAAGGAAAAAATAAAATTTTATATGCAAGTTGACCTTCCATCCCAAAACCTATAATCACAGACCTACAATGCTAATGCTTAATTACCTAGTCATGATAGAAAAGGGAATTAGATGAATACAAATATACATAGGTTACGACAATTTCCGATTTATGTACAAGAGATACTGAACACAACTCTAAGGACCAGCTCCAGCTAACCTCCAACATTCATGAAATCTGAAGCATCAAACGAACCCCTTATTAGGGGTGGAAACATATGAAAGTTTGGCAAGCGGAGATCTAATAGAGGACTTGCACGAAATCTGTTAGTCCATCTTGAAGCTTAGCTAAACACGTTAAATGGTATCAAGCCAACAGTATAAATCCGGCGCCACAGTACTCTGAGCTTCCGTGCATTTGACATGTAAATGCCACTTCTAAATGCCTACCTAGCTCTTTGAGGTATTTACATATTACATATCTATAGCTGTAACATAAGCTCAGATATAGCAAGCTTTTAATTTTTGTAAGAACTTTAATGTCTCCGCATACGAAGGGTCTAAGCGGCTTACTGGCTTGCAAGAATTTATATGATCTGTCGACTCAATACCTGTTTCAAAATTTGAAAAGATAAATAAAAGACAGCAAGCACTATACAAGAAAGACCACACAATGCAGTTAAATGTTTCTAGCTTTTTTTGTCAGCTGTTAAATGTTTCAGGCTGGTTGCAGAACAATAGCGTACATAATGACAAAAAGAAGGAACAATTAACACACATATAACATACAAGCCACATACGAGTCAACAAAAAATAATAATCTTACCAAAAAAATACGAGTCAACAAAATGTCAAAAGCTATGAAGTAAACAGTGCAGTCAGAAACAAAATCAAGAAGGATATTTCAGGCATGTTAAGATGAAAACACAATCAAAACGATTGATGACCATAAATCATTAAACTGCAGTCACAGTGCCATTAGTTATTTCATTCTATTTTTCTAAAAAGAAAAAGGAAATTTCTTTTGGGCATATTTATCACGGGAAATGCCTTTGAAGCTTGTAATTTGGGACAGGAAACTAGTTAATTCAAGACCTCAGAAAAATATACTTTACTCACCATTTCGTTTTATTTTGCCTGACACGTCAAAAAGAGATACAATTTAACAAATCACAATATACTTACAACTAGTTCCCCAAATCCAGGATATGCTGACTCAATTGGTACAATTTCCATTCGAAAGGCCCATCCACCATAGCCTTCAACTATTGGAGTTACCTTGGTCTGCAAAAAACAGTTGTTTACAACTCAAACTCATAAAGACACACACCACCATGACACTAACGAAAAGAAACTGCTGATTACCTCACAAAAGCTGAGGACATCAAGAACCCTTTTCTTATAAAGTTGACGAAGATAATCATTGAGTTCAATCAATCTTGAAGACCCACTTCTTAGCTCTCCTATCTATATAACATTAAGAACAAAGTGCTAAGAAAATCTTTCAAATGTAGCAATTAATTCGAATAGGAAATACATTAATCAACATCTATTGTTGAACAAGGGTGGGTAGCTCAAAGTTCTAACCGTTGGAGCAGAATGAAGCACGAGACCCATTAGCCAAGGCATATCTGCCAGTTTGCTGCCAAAATGTGGACAGCTATAAAACACCTACAGCCAAAATAAAGCATAAAAAAGAGTGCAGTTTAATTAAGCATATATTTAATTAAGGAGTTGAAACTTACAATTCCTACTGTATTATTAACAAGATTATCAAATCTTTCCTCCCTTGCCGTATGAAGAATCTGCTTCACAGCCAAGCCCCCATACTGCAGACGATAGAAAACTATGAGGAAAACAAATAACCAAATATCCAAGACATTTGGAAACTGCGATTAAAATTAAAAACAAAGCAGAACTAGTTTGTTTTTGTCCAAGAGGACTTCTAGGAGAAATTCTATATTAGGTAAAGAGTTGGGGATGGGATTATGGGACAACGGAGGACCAAAATATTTTTAAAACCACAAATAGATTTAAACCAGCTTGTTCACAACAGTAAGAGAGACAAGGTGATAGAAAACATGCACATCAAGCACACCTCAGTTTATAAAGTGATCATGTGATTACTAAAATAACTTCCAATACCAAAGAGCACTTGGATGAGATGGTTTGGGTCTCTTCCACGAAACAACCAAGGTCACAGGTTCAAATCCGACCTTGGAAATCTGGCGATGTTAAATATCTTGAGGAGAGCTTTGCCGCCCATTGTGATCTTACCCGACTCGAGGATTAGTCTCTGCGATTCTTGTATGAGAGGATACCGATTTATTACCAAAATAAAAAACTTCCAATCTTAACCATTCTAAGATATATGATACTCCTCTTGCTCCTATAAGAATAGCTCTCACTAGAATCTAGATACAGCATACATGCCATATATATATATATATATATATATATATATATATAGAGAGAGAGAGAGAGAGACACACACACACACCCATCCACTAGTTTTTAAGGAGTATATTAGCAACACATCTTTTCACTTGGACAATCAAAACACCAGTTTCCACTTTTTGATAACAATTTTTATTATGGGTAGCTACATAATTTTAATTAATTTTCACCTTTCATCCTCGTTCCAGCAAACCATATATCAGAATTCAGAAACTCAAATGAGTTGTTTTCCTCTAAGCAACCCCATGCACAAGTCACCACCGCCAGCTCATGCTACAAAGAGTTTTATTTTTCTTTCATTTCAGTATTGACGTTTACAGTGAGCTGAGATTCTTCTGACTGCAGTATAACCCACGTAAAGGTACATGTTGGAACTTGGAACAGAGACAAATCTTAAGTCCGATGGAGAAACTGTGGATACAATGGGTACATGTCAAAAAGGAAGCTAAAGAAAAATTCAGTTTCACCTCCAAACAGAAGAGATGACTGAAGCTCTCTTCATCCAACAAAATAGAGAGCACCATCTCTTTGTTCAAACCTATAATTTTGATTGAAGTCCCGTAAGAGATTTTGGGCATCCGCCAACACTAAAGAACTCCATGGGTGTTATTTTATATACAGTCATGGAACAATCTTTTATCATTTAACCACCAGAATTGTAACATATTCAGTTCTTTGCAGAAGTGAGTTTATTTATTTGTTTGTTCTTTACCGCCTAGCAATCAATTTCATACAACATTGCAAGGCTAATAATTGTCCCATTAAAATTTCCTTACACGTAAGTGGTACTTTTCTATCACAAATAACTACCGAAGCACTCCTCAATTTCATCCACCCCTCTTGAATTATGTGATTCACATCTCCCTCTGTGCCTCATCGTTATCCATGATAGACCCTGGATACTTAAACAATGTGACTCGTATGGTATGGCCTCCAAGTTTTATTTTTAAGCTATAATATGTGCATGCTGCTAAACTTATGTTCCACATACTTCATTTTGCTTCTAGGTTGTTTTAATTTTGCTTCCACATATGCATGTTGATCATAAAAATGAACAACCAATGAGTAGCCAATCTCCAGCGCATGCATGAAATACGAATACTACCAAGAAGCCATACTAACCTGTGAGTAACAAAAACAACTGGCCGATTCCCAATTCCTGCAGCAACAAGCTTCTCCAGTAGCATAGAACTAACTTCCTGCAAGTTTCAAATTAACAAGTTTATGAAATAGAATGTAACAAGAAAACAAAGCAATAAGTGTTAAGAGAGCTGAGGAGAGATCCAGAGAGCTGCCACCACACCTATGTAGAGGGGAATAGGGAATTGAGAAGTTTAGGGATTCAATGATTTTAAAATATTACAGTTTGAAAAGTTAGCATTGGAAGCTACAGGTGCAAGCAAAGGTTCTTAACATTTAGTTCTTCATGGGACGGGAATGAGGAGAGCTATAGCCTTCCATAAGTAAAAAGATAGTGTAGTGGGAAATTTGAAGTGTTTAAAAGCACTGTCCTGCATATAGTTTGCAAACTAAAACATGAACAAGAGCAAACTAATAATGCAGAAACTAAAAGGGTGTAGTAAGACAAAAACTTGTTCACAGCCCTTCCATTCAAATCACATTAATGATTTTAAACACTATTTAAATCTTCATCCACCAAAATAAGTCTCACTTAAATAAGAATTCATTTAAGCATGGGTTAAAGAGAGATCAAATATATTTTAGAACTACAAAAATACTTAGTAATTAGCACATTGTACAGATCCGTGTGATTTGTAATGGTGTTCATCATCATTACACAATCATTTAGTAGTACTTCAGTATTGGACAAGTAAGAACAGATGCTGAAATTGCAACTTTCAAGTCAGGGTATATCAATGCTCCACGATGAATATAGAATAAAATAATGAGCAATACTATATACCACAAAAAGAAATTGTGCACAAAACTCGAGAATGGCCACACATAATTTTTATGGAGAAATAGGAAATCATTCCATCAGTATTTGACGGAAAAGAAGGGGGTGTATGGCCAGTGATAAAAGTTTGTTTCTCGTCATGATGTAACTGTTTAGTAATGTCAGGCATTTCCTAAAAGAAATAACAATTCTTCACACCCCTTAAGGAATGATGTCAAGCACAAGGCCAAGTATTGGCAACTAACAAGTTCATGGTAGATAAGTGAAATGTGATTATGTTTCTTAATATATTGATCTAATAATAACACATAAAGAGGTGAGGAAAAGTGTAACCTGAAGTGGAAGGCTAGCTCCAGACCACTGTGTGAGATTAGTCTGTATGAAGCATTAAGAGTTAGATCCAGGGTGAATGGGATCACACACTTGCGAAGCAAGCTTTAAAAAGCATTAACAACTAACAGCAATAAAGCATATAAGCTAGAGCCATCCTACAAAGAAGACAGATCAAAATCTTACAAGGGCAAACCTTATATTTAATGGTAAACAAGCGAGCCTTGGGAAAATCACTGGAAAGCCATTCACCGGGCCAAAAGGTTCGAGCTTTCCAGCTTCCTCATCTATCTTCTCCACCAAGGAAGACATAGTTGAGGATTTGTCCTCAGAGATCATCGCCAAGTTTTGTAAGGGCCACCACGGAGGCCATGGACAAAAACCACGTCTAGTGGAGGACAATTTGCATCTAGGTTGCTTTTATTTGAATCAAGTGAACTAGAGCAGTTGCCATCATTCAAGGGTTCTGTTCCATCTTCAACAACAGCTGAAGAAGCCACAGATATGGCTGTTGAGAAAGATCCTTGCCGATCAGTTTCGTTGGGATATTTCCAGTGAGGAAGATGGGAATTTATCAAGAATATCATGTCACTATAATGAGGACACGAATAATTGTTTTTTACACTGCCATCAGAAGGGCCTTCACCAGAAGGACTATCACTGTCAGACCTTCCATTAAACTGTTCGGTGCAAAATATATTTAAAAGTGTTGCCCTGGCATAGCTTTGCAACTTAAGGTCACTGCAACCTGGAATCTTCCCATTAGCACAATCATCAAGCCAACTGCACCAACTTTCATCAGCTATAATTGCCTTCTTGACTTTGGGAAGTAGTGAGAGGATTGTCAACAATCGAGCTGCATGCTGCGGATATGAGCTGTAGGTGGAACTCGGACACTAGCTGGATCATTTATATCTGATTTAGGTGGCTCCACACCTTCATTTGATATCCGCTCCTGCCCCTCATGTGCTCTTGATGATGCATCATAAGCCTCAATAGCAGCCAGTTTCTCATAATCATCTTTCAACAAAAAGCGCCTCAGCAAACATAAAATGCCAAAATCAACAATATTGTCCTGAAACACGGTGTCTTCAGCACAAACTTCAGTCAGAGCCTTAATGCCTTTCAGAGTTGCGAAGGCAGAATCTGCAGCATCAATTTTAGGCAGACTGTCTTTTTTTAAATTTTTAAACGGTCCTGCTAAAGGTTCCAAAGAAAGAAAATCTGCCAGTGGGGATGCATCTCCAGAATTAGACACAATTCTCAATTGTTTAGCTGCCAGATTAACAACAGCACTAGAAAGCTGGTTTGCTACTTGCGCAGCAGAAGCAATATTCGCATTATTGATTAAAGTCTGCAAAAGCCAACACAGGTAGCATGTCCATTAAAAGTTGACTTGGAATTGAAGCAGAACAATCAAATAACTATAACATGGCAATTTTTAACAGAAAGAGATTATTTACCTTCACTTTATCACTTTTAGGTTGACTGGTTAATTTATCATTTGATTTCTTGATGGAATTTTGTACTTCATTTAACATCATGGCTAACCATCCTTGAGAAAGTGGTACTGATGTTGCTCCATGGTCTTCTAGGATCTGAGAAAGAATCTTTATGGCTGAATTCCGTATAGCATCAGAAGAAAGTTTTCCAAAAACCCAGGGGAGAAGAATGCCTGACCACTTTTGACTCTCTTCAAGAGATAAAACGTGGGTCCCTGGTACACAGTAGCTCTAATGCCTTTGCCATTGGTTCTTGCACCTGCTTATGCTTTGATGTCTGTAGCAATGTCTCTTATTGAATTAAGACCTTTCTCCATCACTGCCTTCCGCACCCCAGGACTCCTCTCAATAGACAACAGAAAGGCAGAAAAAGCTATCTGAGCCAATGAAACATCTTCATGCTTACATCCCTGATATATAGTAGAAAGAAGACTGGAACTCCAATCAGAAACAGATTCATTTAAAGGTGTATTACGGTCTTCTAAAAGCAACCGCACAACCAAACTCGCATGCCATTTTACAGATCTCTCAGGTGCCATTAAAGCAGACAAGATAGCATTTCCATCTTGATCCAGTTCCTGAATCACGAGATCTATTCAACTCAGAAGACGTTGCCCAATTTGCCCAGTGCCCAGGCGGCAAAAGGAACAGCAACATGTTCATAGTGCAAATCATCCCGAGAGACCAGGTACAACAGCAGAAGACATATTCTTTTCCGCCAGAAAATTATGCGTGCTTCACGATACACATTGGGTGTTGGTGTGTGAGGCTCCAACAGTTCTTCATGAACCGAATTAGTGTTATCAGACTCCATCACGCAGCTGGTCCTTGAAAGCCCTAAAACAGTGGTGCCTCCAAGAACCTTGATTCCAATCCCTGTCCCTTCTATTCCGCCGTCATCACTATCCTCACCATCCGGTGGCTCATCCAAATGCAAACCCCCTTCCTCTATAACTTGTAGGGCAGAAGCAATATCTCTGGTCTCAGCATTTCCAGGCAACGAAGGCTTAAAAGTTATCACCTCTGCATTGTCACAGCTGGATGTAACGACATCCATGATGGCAGCCACAAGCATGCTCCTACCTTTCAAAGAATCAGAAACATCAAATGCACTACGTCTTGAATGCTTCTGTCATAAAAAATTGCATGATGTCACCAATGTCAAATTAAAATCAGAGAAAATACACAACACACCCTACAACATTTCTCGAGTGAACCTTCCATCTATATAATATATCTATACCTATAACTACAACTAATGAACTAACATAGCAAGAAAATGCATATCAAAAAAATTGATCAGGTTATGCAATGCATTATAAAGACAAACAACAGCATCAAGAATTCTAAACTAGGTCTTATTCTAGCTTAGTAGCATCGACTATTTCAATAAACAAAGAAAACCTAGACATGGAATCAATTAATATTACCTTACCTTCTTATTCTTGGGAAGCCGAGGCTTGCAAGAGAAAATGAACCTCAAAAGATTGGGAACAGCGTGAGGTCTTGCAAGCACAGCAGCAGAAACGTTAGGGTCCGCAATCAAATACGCCAGCGCTCTCGCCGCTTCCGCCTGAGTACCACCGGCGTCCTTCGCTACCGCAACAGACTCAAGGAGCCAATCGACGACAGCGCCGCCACCTGCGCCAACAATCGCAGCCCTGCGACTAGAATTCGCTGCGGCGATATCCGCGAAACAAGGCCGCAACACGAATCTCAAAGCCGGAACGGACTTCGCGATTGGCCGACGACAGCACCGAACGGAGCGATTGCAAGAGCACGGAGGCAGCCACACCTGTCCGCTTAACATGATGGAAAATCCGATTGACGGAATCAGCGGTCCGATGCACGGCTTGCTCCGCGCCGGTGTAGATAGGACCGTGATCGGATTCACGTTCGCGGCTGTAATAATTGGAGGAAAGGAATGCGACGGATGCAACAACGGCGGCGGAGAGAGCAATGACGGAGGTGCGAGAGAGATAATTTGAACTAACAGAAGAGAGTGTGTGGATGCGGTTAGGGACGGTTGACGGGGCAATTTGGGAATTGTCTTTAATATGTTCGGGTGAATTGGAATTGATTGGGTTTTGGAAGATGATGAAATGTTGCGGGGACGAGAAAGCGAAGAAGAGGTCGAGTTCTAAAACAGATTCGATGCATTGTTTAGTTTTACTTGAAATGTGGTGGAAAGTATGATAGAAAGAAGAGAAAGAGAAGTGGGTCGTTTATTGACTTGAGTCCCTTCTTCAGAAGTTGCAGGCAAGCGAAGATGGCGGGAGCATATCTGAGTTTTGTGCATGGACATTATTGAAACTCTATATAAGGTAAGGATTTAGGAGTTTTTTTTTTTTTTTGGTGCAAAGGATTTAGGAGTTTGGTCACGAGAATATGCTATGCCACAGAAGAACCATTTTTGTCAAGATTGGAATCATTTGTGTTTTCCCAATCTCTAGCTACTCAACACACACCCAAACCACATAATTCTTGTAATATCTTCACGTGCAATGCTTATGTACGACGTATTTTCCACAGAGCTTAGTTGCCTCCCATCGAATTGGTTTGACAACGCTCAGCCGGACATTGTAAAATTGGAAGAAAAAAAGAGTGCATTTTGTTTTTATGTACGTCCGGCAATGAACAATGGCCCGGTTGGCGGTGAGTCGTCGAACCTGCGTGTGCGAAACACCCCTTGCATTAATGTGGGCAAGCCCAAGCCATTACAATCAGCGAAAGCCCAACATGGCGGTTCAAGCCCATACTTCCTACAATCCTTCCCTACTCACGAACAACCCCAACTCTCAAATATTCCAAAAAAAAGTATTCTCCGCGGCGTGCTTCCAACCCCACACCTGCGTTTTGGGCAGATGCGAAACTATAATTACGAGCAGGGTTGGAATTATAGTTACGAAAATGTTAAAAATCTTGCAATGGGAGGTGCCTACAAAAAACATAAGACTACGCACTTTGGTTGGGGCGGGTACAAAGCGAAACTTCCATACTGCGTAATCCCGAGAAATAAAGGGGCGCACATGTTTAGTAATGACATTTTAATCTTTTTACAAGCTTTTGGAGTGTCCAGTGAGTAACTGGGAGGTTGTAGGAAGTATGGGTCTTCGGTGCATAAGGAGTAGTGTACTTTCATAAGTTTTGGCCCATCATTGTGAAACTTGGAGATTGTGTTAGGCATTTCCTAATACCAACACTCCTTTTACAACTGCACCCCTTATTTTCTTTTCCGAAAATTTGAAAGGCTAGTAACACATCCTATAACACTGTTTTTAAACATAGACTTTCTCATTAGTTGAAATTCAAGTTGATCCTTTTATTTTTTTAAATGGGTTCCACAAAATAATGTGTCCCCACTTGATTTAATTTGTACTTGATTTAAGCTAATTGGAGATTGTTTTCAAGAGAGTTAAAGGGTATATTGTTAGCTCTTTACCCACTTCTTCATTTTCCCTTCAGGAAAGTCTTATATAGTCACAACCTTAACACTTTAGCCTTACACACAACAAATCACACATTTACAACTACTAAAACAGATTCGATGCATTGTTTGGTTTTACTTGAAATGTTCTAAAACAGATTGATGTTGTTTCAAAGCTGGGCAGGGCCCACTCTACAAAAATTTGAGAACCATGGTGCATAGTGCGCCACTTGCGCCGTGATGGGCGGACCCAATCGCAAGACTCAAAGGCAAGCCCAATATGCGGCGGCATCATAGGTGCTGGGTAGGATCAACGGCGCACAACAATACTCGTGTCCACAAATAGGCGGCACCTCGCTTTAAATAGATGCGTTCTCATTTCTTGCATACCTCATCACTTCTCTTGCTGCGACTTAAGCGTCGGGTCTTTGCGAGTACCACCACCGCGACGACCTCAAGCTCGGCGGACTTCCTCAAATCCGAGACAACACAACTACTACCAGAGAGCGGATCTCATTGCGATCGGTACAAACAAATGCATTCTTTGTAACATCTTTAATTTTCTAATCTTAGTGTATAACTATTGTGACCAAATGTGTCCTATTGTGTTTGATTATGTGGTTGATTGATATACTTCTAATATGTCTTATTCTTATGTATCGGTGTGTGTTCGTGATGATGGTTTATGATGGTATGAGAGCTAGAATAGAGGTGAATAAATGTTTATTAGGACTTTGGTTTAATCCTTGGAAGTTGTGTGAAATTTGGGAAGAATTGAAACTAGAACTAGGGTTTCAGATACTATTGTGCAAGGTCAAGTGTGAGTTTTCTAACACGTGTTTAAAGCTTATGCTCTTGATCATAAGATTGCTTAGTTATTCTAGATAATGGACGAGCTTGATAATGGGATAGGACGACAGTAGAGGATAAGGCAATGTGGGACAAACCATTACAACAGAGTGTGTCTATTTTGGGCACAAGAATAACACTCAAGAGGCACCCAAAAACTATAACATTTGTACACGAACTAGTCAAATAACCATTCGTTGACTCACAATCGTTGTAACTTGCGATTGCGGCTGACAGAGGTTAAGTTTCAACTTATCTATAAGTACCAATTGTACAAAGTAAACTAATGGGTGAATCTGTTATGTATGGACGATATTTGAGATTAGTGATACAAGTTGTGTTCTGGTGAGGAGTGTCATGAGTCAGAACATCACTTATTTGCTTGATGTGATATCTCCACTAAATTATGGTATGAGGTGTATTGGAAAAATTAGTGTGCAACTGTATACAGTCCTACATGTAGTGAAGTGATAAAATATGGATCGTACCTACAGGATTGTAGTTAATTTTAATACTTAATTTGGCTTGCAAATTAGCGAGGAAAACAAAATAAAACAAGTTTTGTAACCAATAATATCATCAATAGTATAAAAATAAAAGGGTTGGTAGAAATTCGGAATGAAAACAAGTTGGAATGTCTTTCATTATGCAATTTCATCATAATATAGTATGTGATTTTTAGTCACTTTTTACTGAGGACTTCACTAAAAGGACTTATGTCTAAGCTTTAATTATGTTCACCAATGACTATTACGCACCCACAAGTATCACCATATGAAAATTGTCCTCCTATATCTAGGTTTTAAACAATGATTATTAAAGTGTCATTTAAAAACCACTAACCATATTAACCTTTGAAATACTCATAACCCTCTTTAGAATCTATAAACATGTACTTATATTTAGTTGGTCATTTCTAAAATAAGTTTGGATATAGTGTTCTGTGAGGTTAAAAATACTAAACATAAAATATCACAACTATTAAAACTTCATTAGATAGTTACTACTTGCATCCCAACTACAAGTGATTAGCTCATAATGAGCAACACACACAATAAATAAAGCATAAAGCGAATCCTAAAGCCATATATTTGAAAATTACAAGGAGAAGAAAATACTAAAAAGAGATATAATGTCTAGGCTCCAACTTTGTAAACAAGAGAGTACAAGAATAGCTCCCAAATTAAAGCAAAATTCCAAGTAATGACAACTCATGTGATCTTTGCGACCTTTGTTTGTGTAAAATTTGGTGATTAAAGGTAACTTAGAGCGTAAATGGAGTGAGAAAACTATGTCTATACTTTCCTCTTTCGAACAAGTGTGATAAATGAAGCGGACCATTGCCTTAAATATGTCTAGAGTATAGTGATCTAACTAAAACCTAAAGGAGGCACCAATTTGTCTTGATATGTGTCCATACAAAGGGAATATTATTGGCATAATAGTCTTGGTGGTCCTCCAAATCGAGAACATGTCTATCCTTTACGTGACTACTAGGCACCATAGAATTTAGCGCCTCATCGCATTCTCTCTCATCGTAGCGAAACTTCAATAATGTAGCATCAAATAGTTGCGTACCACGATAATAACAAAACATGTTAAAACACAAAATGGGGCATCAAAGTGTCAAATGATCACAAATCATAATTAATCCCTCATTTACACTAAACAACTAATTCTAACTAATTAAAAATAAAATTACTTTAGAACACCACGATGATTTAAGTCTAAAAAACATAAAAACATAAATAACTCTTATAAATTAGAGTTATCAAGGTGTCAGTGGTTGAGGATGGTTATTAGGATTTTGGTTACCCTTGCAAAATCATATTGTAAGATGATAAGTACTAGTTGTTTGTAAATTCTGTGAGACCTTACTTATAGTGCATCTTGGGACTTAGATTATTTCCAATACACCCCCTTACCCCACATTGGCCTTGGTATGCATATAATGTAGTGGGTGACCTAACAAGGATCTAAGAAAGACTTTGATACTATATTAGCAATTTGGGCCACCCATGAAAATTTTAATTTGCACTAGTAGCCCAAATTTTGCACTCATTTGCATGACACTCCCTTAATTACTCCTCTCTCACTCTCTCACGACCTAATTTCTAAAATTTCCTCTTCGTTCTCTCGCATCTTCTCTGTCTCTCACATCTTCTCTCTTCTCAGTCACCACTTGCCTTGCTCATCACAACCATCTCATACAGAGAGCGACCACCACCACCCACACCGTCGTCCTCTTCTATCTTCTCTCTGTTCGACTACGCAAAGCTTTTGTTCCCGCGTGAAGCATCTGCTCGACTTACGAACTGAAGCAGAAGCGAGTGAACCTGTGGCTCTGTTGATCTCCTTCTCCTCTTCTCTCTATTTTCTGGAATCATGGTAAGCCTTAATTTCTCTGAAATTGAAATCCCCAATTTCTGTGAAATTCCTAATTTTTGTGAAATCCCCAAATTTTGATCGAGATTGAAATTTTTGTTAATCCCTAGTTTCTGTTTCATTGAGGTCTGCCATTGTTTAATTAGTATAGAAATTGCAATTAATTTGGTATATTGTTTTGGTATGTTGTTTTGTTAGTGAAGTCTGTTTTTAATTCTAGGATTTTAGGACTTTAGCTTAAACCATGTAAATTGTATAGAACTTGATTTGGTATATTTGTGAGGGTGCAGATGAAATGGAAGTATGGAACCATAGTCCTCCTCCAACTAAAGCTGATTTTGAAGTTGCTAAGCTTGTTGTTTAGGAGAAAGGGGATGTAGTTTAATAGTTGAAGTCTGTGAAAGTTGATAAGAAGGAGATTGGTGTTGACAATCGCGATAGATGTAATTGCACATTGCAGTGACAATCGGTTAGTAAAAAGGTGGGCTGGTAGAGGTAATTGTACAAGTGAGTACACATACTCGATATAAAATTACTTAATAATCTTTATATACCTAGTTATAAAACCCTAATTTCACATTGCACCGTCACATTGCGTCGTTTCAAACTTTCACTCCCTATCACACATGCTCTTCTATTTTCTAAGTAAATATTTGGTGGATATTTGATGGATATTCAATTGTCATTTCTTGAAACTTTTTACTTCTTTGTTTTCTATGTCAGTTTCATAGTTGGATATTTAGTAAGTTGTTATTTTGTTTCCTTTCATCGTTAATTTTTTAAAAATTATTTTCTATACAACTTTTATGTTTTATAGAAAAACATCTTTAAGTAATTTAAATAATTTTTGTACGTATCTGCATGTACCCAGCAAATATTCATTATCTGCAAAAAAAATAATTATTTAATGAATGTGCATGTGTTATATGAGGCACATATAGGAGGCATTTTCAACCAACAGAGCGGATAACATATTACTACATGCATGTACCGCCCCAATGACATGCATATATAATGTATTTAAATTACTTATCAAAAAATAATAATGTATTTTGTTGCTAACTTGTTGTATCAAGTTCTACTCATAATTAATACTCCTTTCTTCATAACAAGTATTTTGATATTTCAAAAAGTATTAATTACATATCTCAACTATGACATTTTTAAAAGTATAACAACTTGATTGTTTGAGCGGTGGCTCTAAAAGTGAATGATCAATTAGTCACGATTGTACCAATCGTATTCAATCATAAGAATCGAGTATTAAATGTCATCAATGGTCAAGATTTTACATTGGTCGATACAATGTCAACCACTCATAATTTTTTTATCACATCTGAAGATAATGTTAATGAAATACTAGGGATTCCGTGAGGATTAATTCAGCCTAGAAGCCACCACCTTTGTTGAACATATGATTTTTGTTGGGCAAAAAATGTACGCAACCTATATGATTAGGGTTTTTGTCAGCAGTGGCCTTTGCCCGTTATGGCCCTATGAATATGATTAGTTATATTTCAAAATTTTGGTGTATTAATTTGTGATTGGCTGGGCTTATCTTGAGCCCCAATACTTTTAAATCAAGTATGCTCCACGTGTAGCGTAGAGATGGATTCTTGACGTGTCGAGATCTACTTAAAGCGATGTTTAAGAAGCTGGACGGCGGTAGTCGCGGCCAATCGGTGACCAAGAACCGAACAGTGTCGATATGGTTCCTTTATCCGAAGCATAATGTCTCAAAGCGGTGAGAGCAGGTCAAACCAGTGCGAGCAGGTGAATCTGGGATAAGTGGAATCGGGTTGAATCTGTTTGTTTTAAAAAAAATTATTTTTAGTTAAATAAAATGTCAATGTCAAGTTATAAAATTACATATACATATTTTTATTTATCCTTTTGATTAATATTTAGTCTATGAAATACATATAATAGTTATTTTATCTTAGTATATAATTTAATTATATCAAAAATTTATCATAATATATCATATAGTTAGTGCCTTCACGGTTCACTAACAGGTCCGATTCAAGCAACGTGCGGATCCTTGAACTAGTGTCTTCTTTGGTTCAATAAGCGAATCGATTTTTCATATATTAATCACTACAAAAAAAACCGTCATTAGCGAGGAATATTCGTCGTCGCTACAAGGCCATTCGATCGCTAATTGCCATTAGCGAGGAATGCGAGGACGATTCGGTCGCTAATTCCTCTCGCTAATGCAATTAGCGAAAAAATCTGATTCGATAAGCTAATTACCCACGGCCCGTCCTCGCTAATTCCTCGCTAATTAGCGAGGACACATCAATTCCTAAGCTAAGCGACACACACAGAACATCCTCTTGGTGAGTGCCACGTGTCTGAATTCCTCGCTAATTCACTCGCTAAAGTCCAAAAATTAATTTTTTTAAACAGCTTATTTATTAATAATAACTAATTAAACATAAAATACCTAAATCAATATATAAATACAAAATTTCTAAAATGTTTCATTCAAAATCCAAAGTCAATACAACACAAAATACTCAAATGTAAAAAAATAATACAAAAAGTACTAAAAAGACCCGTCATCGGACTCCTCGGATGGCTCAAAACTGAAAACTCGGACTCATCGGACTCCCCAGTTTCTGCGCTTGGTGAGGCGTACTCTGTTGAGGCCCGATAAAGCTCCATCATCCTCCTCATGTCATTCTCCATCTTTTGCTCCCACTCTCGCTTTTGCATCTCCATCATTTCTTTGCCACTCCGGCTTTTGCCTCTCACTCTCTTCCGACCACATTTGCGTAGCATGCGGCTCCTCCTCCATCTTCCTAAATCGCTCTCTTTCCGAATCGATTGAGTAGAAAATGGTGGTCGTCTTCTAGAAGCTCTAGTGGGGTCACACGGGCGGGCTCATTAATGGAGCCAGGGCCCCGTACCATCTGAGCGACCACTTGTTCCACCACGCTACTTTCTCCCAATGTGCATTCGAGAGCTATCAAATCGGGAGTAAGTTGACCCGGTGTTTGAGGGTTCAGTTCCTGAGTCATTGAACCCATCTCTTGAGAATGGGCCTCTGTTTTGTATAACCACAAAACATAGCATAATTAGTGCTCCATTCATTTTAACAAAGCAACATATATGTATATATAATACAATTCAAGATGTGTATTTACAGAGTAACCCTCGCGCTCCTCAACAAAGTGATTTTGAGTACCACTTCCTTACATGGGTAAACACAGTGAAGCTTCGGCCGGTGGGAGCGTCCCAACTTCTTAGCTTTGTAAAATGAAAGGGTCATGACCTCTCTAAGGAATATTTTTCTATATACATATATATATATATATATATATATATATATATATATATATATATATATATATATATGCATCGACTAAGGATCAGTGATGTACAATTCAATACTTTTAGTATCAATGAAAATTGTCCACGTGTAGCATGAAATAATTTAATTATTTAATTAATTAAGTTATTTAAGGCTTGCAACATTTAATTAAATTAATTAATTAAGTTGGGTTTATTTTATCAAAAAGGGGGTCTAGTTTATTAAGTGGAATAATTGAGTTAGAGTTCATTTTATTTTAATTTCAGGGGGTATGTAAATAAGTAAAATGAGTGATGCAAATAAAGGGCCCAAGTCACTTAATGACCCAAGCCCAATTACCTTAAAACCCCAAAAACCCTACACAAGGTCTCATGACCCTCATTTGAAAGGAAAACCCACGAAAGGAATAGAGAGGGAGGAGGAACAGCAGCTCGGCGTGAAGGGGAGGGAGGAAAGGTGAGAACTTTTCCTTTGATTCTTGGTGGGTAAGTGAGTTCTTGGTCCTAATCTTCATCATTTCTCTTCCTTGTTCCATTTCTAAGAGTTCCATAAGCTCATTTCTACCATTTTGATTTCTCCATGGTTACCCAGGTTGGGAAACACCACGACCGACTTGTTTAGGAAGGAGGAGTACTCATTTTGGTGATTTTGTTGGTGGTTGCTTGGAAATCTTAGCTCACCCAAGGTTAGGGGATTCTCATTATGTTCATAATAACTTGTAGAATATGTGTTATGTAGGAAACAACCTAGCATGAATTGTTTGTGTGATTTGATGTTGTTTATATGTTGGTTGATGTATGAGATGCCTAATTTGTTAATATCATGTTGCTTGTTATTGGAAAAATATGTGTTGTGAATTATGCATGTTATATGTTTGAGGAAATGTTTCCATGAAGAGGAGTATGTGAATATGATAAATTAATGGAGTTGATTTGATACCTATAAGTGTGTTGTTTATGTGGGAGTTAAGTTGTTGAATTAAAAATTAGGTTTAAGTTGGTTTAGTGGGGGTGTTTGGGTGAGGGGCGCCAAATGCCTAGGCAAATGGCGCCTATGGTACTGTTTCTGTGTTGTGCGTGTAAGTGCAGGGGGAAGGGGCGCCATTTGCTAAGCAAAGTGGCGCCGAGGATCTTACTGTTGGGTTGCGGTGTGCGGGCGCCAATGTCCCATGAATATGGCGCTGATGGAGTGAGTTTGTGTTCTTTGTGTGGTTATGCGCGAGCGGGCGCCATTGCTAGGCAAAGTGGCGCCCGATTCTGATTATGTGTTTGTGTGTCTCAGTTTGAGTGAAGTTGGCGGGAGCGCCAATTCCTTAGGGATATGGCGCGTGGCTAATGTGTGGCGGAGTCATGTGCGGGCGCCAAATGCTAGGCATTTAAGCGGCTGATGATGAGTGTGTGCGGGCGCCAAATGCTAGGCATTTAGGCGCATGGGGCGAGTTTTGTGAAGGGGCGCGAATGCTAGGCATTTAGGCGCTGGTCTTGAAGAAGTGTTGTCTTTGTTTGGGTGTGTGGGTTGCGTGGTATGGGGGCGCCGAAATGGCTGCCCTTGGCGCCTTGGTGCCCAAAAAAATATGTCTAAGTGATAATTTTGTCTACGAGAATTAATTTAATCCTTGGAGTGACAAAATAGTCCCTAAAATTAAATTAATCCTTGGCGTGTGAAATAATCCCTTAGTGCCTAATTAATCCAAAATATGTCAACATAAGTTCCTAAGCACCAATTAATCATAATGTACCAAACTAATCCGTGAGTATTAAATTAATCTTTGGTGGGTCAAAATAGTCCTTAAGTGTGAAAAAGGTCCTTGTGAAGTGGTTGGGTTTTTAAGTGAGAATCAACTTAATAATTGATCATGTGGTGGTTAATAAATGATCGAGGTGGTTAATCATTGATCAAGTGGTGGTCAATAAATGATGTGGTGGTGATCAATAATTGATAACGTGGTGGTTGATAATTGATAATGTGGTGGTTAAAAATTGATGTGATGTGATTATTGTGTTGTGATGCATTTGTCATAGTGTCACATAAATCATATGCATTCTGCGGTGGGTGGCCCGGCCAAATTGTGGTGGGTGGCCGGCCAACATGCGGTGGTTACCCGGCGGGGTTTTGAGGTGGTTATGGATCCACATGCATATTGCACACATGCATACCATCATGCGTTCTTTGAATTCTCATTGATGCTTAATTAATCCTCTGTTGTGACTTGTTGGTGTTCTAATTGAATGGTGAATGCTTAATTGCTATGGATTGTTGTTACTAGATGTTTTCCGAATATAATGCTTATCTTACTTGTTATTATTTATGTAAAGAGACTCACCCTAGCATTTTTATGTTGCCTGCTCTCGTGGCGACATGCAGGTGAATCTGAGTGAAGATGTCTAGGCTTCATTGGGATTTGTGTCGGCTCTGATCTAGTAACACCGGGGGTTTGGGTTTTAGTATCGTTATCTTATGTTATGAATTAAAGCTGGTTTTAATTTATGTATTGGCGTGTTGAACTCAATTTTATGTTTTTATTTGTTGTGATCTTTTATTTTGGATTATTGTAAACATTAAACAGGTTTTAGGGTTTTAACCCACGTGACTATGATATGCATTTCACGCGTTATTTGCGTTTGGATTTTTGAATATGTCTTGACGATGTGTTATTAAATGTACCACCCTCTTTGAGGTGCGCGGACAAATTTTGAAAAACTCTGATTTTTATTGAGTAAATAATATTAAGTAGAAGGGGGTGTTACACACTGCCTTTACAGAAAAGAAATATTAATTAATTAATTAATTAATTAGTAATGGACTCACACGTTTCTAATTTTCTTTTCAAAGGAAAAAAAGTTGAAAACAACAATCAAAATATCACAGCCCTACTCATGAGCACTTGGATAAGATGGTAGGGATTTCTTGTAGCTTAATTAATATCTTGAGATCGAATCCAATCTTAGACATGCAACAGTGTTAAATATATTGAAGGAGAGTTTTTCCTTCCATTGTGATCCTACCCAGTTCGAAGAATTAGTTTATAATTGTGCGCATACATAATTTATAGAAGGAAAAAAATATATCATAGAGTTCCGTATCCGTTATATGAAGAATAGTACTAGTTGTGAAATTGTGAGAGTGTTTCCTTTTGAATTTAGTGATTTCAATTTCATTGACTAGCTACCTCGTCCATGGTGGCTAAGTCTACAATTTCTTATGGTCACCTTTTCTTAACGTACGCGCATGCTCTCTTCTTAACTACTATAATAATGACACCATATATATTATATAATATTATTAATTATGCACATTTTTTCGACGCATGCTCTTTTATGAATTTATGCACATTAGTTGCCTAATCTTCCTTATAGTGCTAAGACTTTTTTCTGTCAGGGTCTTTTGCCCGCTCCGTGTCCAGGGAAAAGCTCACGAATAATCGGGAGTTAATTTGGGAGGTAAGTAAAGTATGGGCCCGATTTGTTCGATTCGGGAATCGAATTAGTCTTAGCGAGAATCTGTAGCTTTAGATAGAGTCGTTAATACTTGCTTTGAGCTTGGAGTTATAGTCTTTAAGACTTTAGACTATTTACGATAGAATATTTCAAACCGCGGGATTATTTTTTTAGATAAGCTCAAACCGCGGGATTATGTTCAGGACATTTTCCACAATTTTACTAGTTTTACTATTCTGCAGCCCCCACTGACGGCTCAACATTCTAAGATAGACTAGGTCAATTCCAATTCTATAGGGTCCTTAGATTCTACTATAAATATCATCATGGGTCATAAGACATACACACAAAAAACATCTTTCTAACATTTAGTTCTTGTTTGCATATACACTTTGCTGCTCAAAAAGAAACCAATATCACCTTTTTCTCTAGCATTAGTATTCATTATTTTTGAAGCTATATTTTTGTGGAAACAAATTAAACTTCAAAAATCTTCGTTGTCAACACATTTTTATGGAGGGAGTTACAAATTTATCGGTTGAACAAATTCAGCCACCTACTTATGGAAACTTAGTAACCATTCTTAGCATTGATGGGGGTGGTATTAGAGGCATTATCCCTGCCACAATTCTTGATTTCCTTGAAACTCAGCTTCAGGTATATATATCAAAATCAACATATAGTTTATTAACATATAAGCTTAAATTATAGTTTTTTTAGGTAAATTATAGTTTATTATATTTTTACAAAACTCTTCCTATTGTTCACAAAAAAAAACAGAACTCTTTCCTTTTGTACGTAGAACTTTATAACAAGCTCTACGTACTAAATATATAGGTGGCCTGTGGTTAAGTGAAAGAGACGTTGTTTGTGAAAAATAGGGTACATGGTTCAAACTTCACTCCTCTCTAACAATATAACACACTGTTTACTAATCACTTCGACTAAACTATTTTAAAACTCTTTGATTAAATATAGTTTTTATTAATAGAACCACAACAGCTAGCTAATACAAATCTATTTATTCCCAACTTATTGGGAGCCAATAAACTCATGTGGTCAATGCAGATAGAATCATTATTTGCTAAACAATTAATAATATAACATTATTATATATATTTATTATTTACTAATGGAATTGATTGATCTGGTGCAGGAATTGGATGGTGAGGATGCAAGGCTTGCAGATTACTTTGATGTGATATCAGGAACAAGCACAGGTGGTCTTGTAACTGCCATGCTAGCTGCTCCAGATAAAAACAATCGTCCACTTTTTGCTGCTAAAGATATCAAATCCTTTTACTTAGAACACTCCCCAAAAATTTTCCCACAGCATAGGTAATTAATTAAACTTAATATTATTTAATATATAATATAATATATGATTGAGGAATTAACGTTAATTACATTAATTTCTTGCAGAGGCCTTGGTGGGACACTAATAGCAAAGGTAATAAGATCATTAGGAGGACCAAAATACGATGGAAAGTATCTTCATGGGATAGTAAGAGAAAACTTGGTGAAATTCGTTTGCATGAGACACTCACCAACGTTGTTATTCCCGCCTTCGACATCAAATGTTTGCAGCCAATTATTTTCTCATCTTATCAAGTTAAGAAATCACCTTGCTTTGATGCTAAACTCTCAGACATATGTATAAGCACTTCAGCTGCACCTACTTATCTCCCTGCTCATAATTTTACTAACCAAGATTCAGAAGGCAAAGTACAGGAATTCAATCTCATTGATGGCGGTGTTTGCGCAAATAACCCGGTACGTATTTTTCTATCGACAAATATTAGTGTTTAACTAGTTGAGAGTGGAGGAAACACGGATAGAAACATTTAACTAATTGTAAAGCGTGTTGGAAAGATTGTTACTAGCATTTCTCGTATAAACTAATTTGTTTTCTTTCGCTTCATGATACAGGCTTTAGTTGCGATGAACGAAGTGACAAAAGAGATAATGAATCATAGTCCTGATTTCTTTCCGATCAAGCCACTTGAATACAATCGGTTTCTGATAATTTCAATTGGGACTGGAACAGCAAAAAATGAGGAAAAATTCACTGCCCTAATGGCAGCTAAATGGGGGCTATTGGATTGGTTAACTCATAGTGGTAGTAATCCCTTAATTGATGTTTTTAGTCAATCAAGTGCTGATATGGTTGATTTTCATTTATCTGCTCTCACTCAAGCTCTTCATTCTGAAAATAATTACCTCCATTATCACAGTGCATATTAATTCTAATCACTTTGTTTATATAAAAAAGATTTTGATTAACATTTCGATTTTAAAAAAGGTTATTACTTATGTTGGTAATGATGTTTTAAAAATAATAATCATGCAGGACGATACATTAACCGGAAAAATTTCTTCAGTTGACATTGCTACGGAGGATAACTTGAAGAAACTGAGTGAAGTTGGTGAGAAGCTATTGAAGAAACCAGTTTCTAGGGTTAATTTAGAAAATGGTCACTTTCAGCCATTGAATAATGGGGAAAATAATGAAGATGCTCTCAAAAGGTAATTTAATTAAGACTTTAAATGACATCTATGTTACTATTAATTGTTCATTTAATTACCATGTTTGCAGATTATATGATCTACTTTGGATTATTAGTGTTAATTAATAACACGTTTGATTCTATTAATGCTTTCAGGTTTGCAAAAATACTTTCAGAAGAAAGGAAACTTCGTGATATGAAATCCCCACACACTAAAAGGGCTTTAGTGATTTAATACCTTCATCATATATAGCTCACCCTATATGTAACAAAAGGCGTTTTAGTCGATCATCAACTCCAATTCTTTTCAGATTTGTTACTTGTAAAAGAAAAAATAAAAATGTTAGTATGTATATATTGACATAAAAAGTCAGTAAGATAGAAGAATGTAACGAGTTTTAAATAGGGGTCAAAAGTGAAATGTATATAGGTCATTTAAAATAATTGTAACTCAAGTAGTTCTTTTCTTAGCTTTTGTATCAATTGTAAATCGAATGTCGATTCATTTATTATTTTTTAATACTTAATGTAAAAGTCAGTTTGATACTTCTTTAGAATTATGTATACCAAAGTTTCATGAATAAAATTGTTGGAAATAAATTCTTTACTGAAGTGTTTTAATTTTTTTATAAGCAAAATATGTATTTATAAGGAGTAGGGGTATTTCAATCTGTTATTAATAACAAAATGAGGAGCACCCATACAATACATAGAATTAGAACACCAATCAGAAAACTATTACCTCGAGTTTCTTCCTACTGTGTATATATGAACCAACCTAAGAGGCTATCTTAATTTGAGAAATCAAAATATTACAATCAACTTTACCACCCTAAGAGCCGTTTGATTTGCAAAGCTGCGATCTTGATCTTGGGTTTGGGCGATCTTTGGACGAGAACGACAACTTTGGACAAGCTTTTATCGTAAGCGTTGTTTAGTGAACAATGGGCGGCCTGAACAACAAAAAGGAAATTTTACTATAATTCTCTTTCTAACGTTTATAATTATTTTATATAATATATATTATAATGTAACTAACAAGTTATAAAGAAAAATGTACGATGGAGAAGATGGAAGAGAGAGAGAGAGAGAGAGAGAGAGAGATGAGGAAGAGAGGTCGTGAGATGAGAAGATACAAGAGAGATGAGAGGTAGAGAGGAGGGATAGAAAGAGAGATGAAGGAGATGAGTCATGAGATGATAAAGTACTAGAAAGGTAGAAAATGATAGAGAAGAATGAGATAGGAGGGAGAGGAGAATAGATAGGAGAAAGAAAGAGAGAGAGAGAGAGAGAGAAGGAGAATAGAGGAGAGAGAAAATTATTGAATAGGAAATAAAAATAATATTTTGGTATTTTTTTGAGTGATCGGAAATTGTCTGCATGGGAGAGAAAAGTTATCTTGTGGTTTTGTGAAGTCTGAGAATTTGGGTATTTGTCGATCCGTGAAATTTTTCAAATCAAGCAGTCTGTTAGAGAGTTGTCAGTCTGTCTCTTCTTTGCATAGCGAATTAAACGTACCCTAAAAGTAATTCGATTTCTCAATCCCCTTAAAGACCAAATTGTAGCTATAATAACACCAAATAAGATGACACGCCATTTTAGTCCCTTTACCTTTCAAAGAAAGAAAGAAAGCAGACCATGAATTAATAGGGTTTGCCAGAAACTAGCATAGCCACCAGGACTTGCAGTTTTGGACTACTATCACAAAACAATAGATGGCTTAGTATTGGCACAAAATAAAAGAAGAGTAGCAAGATGTCATTATTAGTGTTCTTCTTATTAGGAATTTGTTATCTAGAGACTGGGTTTGTAACCGGCATCATATTTTGAGTGAGGACAATGCTTATACCGATTTTTGGCTAAGGTTTGGAGCTTGTGGGATGTCTTCCTTGACCTTCTATGTTGTGTCTAACCCCCTCAGAGATTTATTTATTTTGCTTTATGTTGTTGCTTTAGGTGTTGAGTTTGTAAGGCTCTAGGCCTTATTTTTCTTTTGGTTCTCCTTTTTAGCATTTGTTACCAAAAAAGTAAGATCTTGTTGTTGGATATAATTTTGTTTTTAGAGAATATGGGGAGCATGTATAAAGAATTAGGGGTGTATTTAACATTATCCTAATCATCATTGGGCTTACCTACAACACATTATTTACTTTTTGGTCGGTGAAGCGGAGTATCAAAGTGCCACTTAAAAGTCACACACATGATTGCGAGGTTTGAGTTGAATTGAACATGATATCCACTCTAATAATTTGGCATTTATTAATTGAGCAGTAGATACCTACAACACTTTTTTTTACACAAACCTACAACACATTATTAGTAAGTACTTGTAGTTGGCATCCACAACAAAAGGATTTAGATTCTAATCCATAAATTTTATGTCCAATTAAATACTAATCCTTGTTGTAAAGTAGAGAAACATACCAAGAAAAATGTTTTCTGCGGTCCATGGGTTAGAGAGAGAAGCTCTGCCTTCTCTCTACTGTGTCGTTCCCTCTCCCAAAACTAGGTTTCGTGGAGGCTTGCCCCAGTTAGCTGGCCTTTTCTCCTCCCATGTGGTGGTTCTGCCTCCCCCCTCTAGGTGGGGTTCTTTTTCTTTTTCCCTTTCCTCTTTCTTCTCCTCCATCAAGCCCGATCTCTGTTTCCATCGTATGACCTTCATTAACATAAACCCACCCAATCTGAAACCTAACCCCTCCATCCTCCCCCTTTGGACCCCTTCCATCGCTCCATAAACCCCTATTTCTATCGGCATCCCAGACCCTCCGATACCACCACGAAGCCACTTCAGATCCACCTTGGCCAGACCGTCATCTCTAGCGCTGCTTCTGCCATGCTCATCCTTGCCATTCCCCGCCATCCAGCGTGATCTATTTCCTACATGGAGCAAGCTCTCTCTCGGAGTATCCGCTGATGCCTCCTCCTACTAACTCTGCACCAACGACGCAGGAGCTCCGACCACCACCCGAACCACCACCTCAGTTCAAGGAGGAAGTCCGCGTGGGATCTCTGATTCCTTTCACAGTTTCGTTTCACCGGTTTGTCATTCTCTCTGCTGCTTTGGGTTATGTGGTTCCCTTTCGACCGCCACAAAAACCACCATGGATACGATTGGGGTGTTATTGGATGTCCGGTCTCTGGACAATGTTGTTATGGTGACCCTTTGGTGTTTCGGTTCTATCCTTTGTGCTTCGGCAATTTTTGGTCTCAAAACGCATATTTCACTACGCCGGAATTGTAAAAAGAGATCGTCACCTTTAGTAGCGTTTATAAAAAAACGCTAGCCATTTTAATAACACGCTACACCATTAGTAGCGTTTTAAAAATAAGCGCTACCTATTAGGTAACACGCTAGAGCGGATCCTACTGGCGCTTTTACTCAGCGCTAGCAAATTAGAAAACACGCTAGACGGATCCTAGCGCTTTTATTCAAAAGCGCTAGCCAATTAGAAAACACGCTAGATAGATCCTAGCGTTTTTTTAGAAAAAGCGCTAGCTATTTAGAAAACACGCTAGACGGATCCACTGGCGCTTTTATTCAAAGCGCTAGCCAATTAGAAAACACGCTAGATAGATCCTGGCGTTTTATATAAAAAAGCGCTAGGTATTTAGTAAACACTCTAGACATATCCTAGCGCTTTTACTCAAAGCGCTAGGTATTTAGAAAACACGCTAGATAGATCCTAGCGTTTTTTTAGAAAAGCGCTAGGTATGGTTAAATAATTTTTTTGTTTCCCGTTGAGCTACTTCCTCTTTCATTAACAACTTTCTTACCCGAAAGCATAAAATCACTCACCCGAAGCATAAAACCCTAACACCTAACTCAAATTAACATCATCTCTCTCAACGAAAATCATCTCTCTCGGTGAACATCATCTCTCTCACTCGGACAACATTGGTGAGTTTTACATTCCTTTCTCTGTTTCTTGTTAGATATTAATTGTGGGTTCTAGTTTAGAAATATATTAGTTTTGTCACTTGTGCACACTAGACTCTTCTTCTTTTTTTCACCACTAGCCTCTTCTTGTTACACATAAATTAATTGTTTGGAAGACTAGACTATATGGTTCCTTTGTCTTGACCAAAGGACCAGAGAATAGAAATAGAATATGATATAGATATAGCTTGGGAAAATAAGGAGTGGAATTGAAAAAAATTTAAAAGAAGAAATTTTGTTTGTTTTTATATGAATTGATTCTTCATTATATTCGAATTGCTTGATGGGTCATATGTTAAAGTTCTCTTCTCGAGGATTTTATTATAAATATTTGGCAATTATGGATAGAAATTGGATGTCGCGATAAATGCATCCCGAGGAGTATGCATGGAGTGGATTATTTTGTGGTTTGTCTTTGTTGAGCGTTTAGG
Source organism: Oxytropis ochrocephala (assembly GCA_020916435.1). Taxonomy (NCBI): domain Eukaryota; kingdom Viridiplantae; phylum Streptophyta; class Magnoliopsida; order Fabales; family Fabaceae; genus Oxytropis; species Oxytropis ochrocephala. Next base: position 98,592,739 of record CM037090.1, read on the forward strand.
GACTTCTAGTGGTATGAAATGTCCTTGTTTAAGGTGTTGTTATGTAAAATCGATTCTTTGCGAGAGGAGTTGACACAACATTTAAAGCGAATGGAATTGATCAAAGTTACACTTGTTGGATAATGCGGTGAGAAAAAGGTGAATCTTCAAATATGAATGATATTAGTAAGAGATATGCGCCGCCCGGTTGACAGGAACACATTCATTTGATCTGACGAATTTGAAGAGATGGCAAAGGTGGTTGAAGAGGATCTTAATGATTGTCTGAAATGTTTGAGAAGTTGATAAGCGATCACGAGACACACCATTTTATGCGGGTTGTAATGAATTCACAAAATTATTGGGTTGTGATCAAGTTGTATAACTTTAAAACTCCCCACGGATGGACGGATAAGAGCTTTACCGATTTACTCTCATACGAAAGAAATGTTGCGAATGATAATGTGCTTCCTTCTCGGACGTATGATGCAAAGCAAATGTTGGGAGTCTATTGGCTTGAACTATGAGAAGATACACGCTTGTCCAGAATGATTGCATTTTATTTGGAATGAACATGCGTTGTTAAAGTCGTGTCCTAAATGTAATGCACAGCGATATAAGAAGAAAGAGTCTGCTCCACAAAAGGTGTTGTGGTATTTTCCTATAATTCCTCGATTTAGGCGCATGTATCGTAGTTGGAAGATGCAAAACACTTGACATGGCATGAGGATGAAAGGATTAAAGATGGTATGCTCGACACGTGATTCTCCGCAATGGAAAAAATCAATATTGAGTATCCTAATTTGGGGATGACCGAAACCTCGCCTTGCATTGTCTGGCGATGGATTTAACCCACACGGTATCGAGTTGCTCCCCAGCGATTACATGGCCCGTGATTTTGGCGATTTATAACTTCTGTAGTGGCTTTGCATGAAACGCAAATATATGATCTTTGTCTTTGTTAATTTAGGCCCAAACAACCGAGGAAATGATATTGATGTATACTTGGCTCCTTTAATTGAAGACTTGAAGCAAATGTGGGAGATTGGGGTAGAGGTGTATGATGGGTTGAGAGAAGAAAGTTTCACCACGAGGGCTATGATCTTTGGCACAGTAACGACTTTCCTACATCACGGCAATCTATGCAGATGCGATAACAAAGAGCGGTGTGCATGCCTATATGTGAAGATAACACAGATTGGATGTGGTTTGGAACATGGTAAGAAGAATATATATCTTGGTCATCGTAGATTTTGCCATCAACTCATCACTTGCTCGATTGTGGAGAAAGGCATTTGATGGGAATCTGAAACACGTAGAGCTCTCCGCCTTTGTGGTGAGCAGTGTTGAAAAGGTGGAAGATTTGAACATTAAATTTGGGAAGCCTTTTGCGGGAGAGATTGCCAAGCGAGGGTGGAAGAAAAAGTCGATTTTCTTTGAGTTGCCATCTTTGGAAGTCATTATATGTAAGGCATTTCATTGATGTGATGCATGTTGAAAAGAATGTCTTGAAAGTGTCATTGGTACCTTACTCAATATCTTGGGTAAGACTAAAGATACCATCAACTCAAGGTTGGATTTGGTTAGTATGGGTTTGAGACACGAATTGGGTCCGGTAAAGAAGGGTACACGTACATATCTACCTCCGTGACTCATACTCTATCTAGAAAGGAGAAAGGCATCTTTTGTGAGTTTCTTCATGGAGTTAAAGTTCTAGAGGATACTCTTCAAATGTGGCGACTCTTGTATCGATTAAAGACCTCAAGTTAAAGTCTCTAAAGTCCCACGATTGTCATGTTCTCATGGAGAATTTGCTACCCATTGGTATCGATCCATTTTGCCTAAGAAAGTGCATCGGACCTTAACGAACTTTGTTTTATTCTTTAAAGGCGATTTGTAGTAGAGTGATTGACCACGGAAAGTTGCCAACATTGCAAAGAGAAATTACTTGTCACTTTGTGTGAGCTTGAGATGTATTTCCCACCTTCCTTTTTAAACATAATGATTCATCTAATAGTTCATGCAGTTAGAGACCACAATTGTGTGGCCCGTGTTACATGAGATGGATGTATCCGTTTGAGCGTTACATGAAGATATTAAAAGGATATGTGAAAAATCGATCACGACACGAGGTTGTATTGTTGGCGCTACATAGTTGAAGAGGCTATTGAGTTTTGCACGGGCTATCTATCTAGTCTTGAATATTACGTGGGGTTTGCCAGTGTCTCGTCATGCGGGGAAGGATTAGTAAAGGGATGACGGGAACTAAATTAGTGATGGTATCAAGGAAAGAACTAGAGCAAGCACACTTGTGCGTTCTTCACAATGATAGTGAGGTTGATTCATATGTTGCCAAGCACAAGGAGATTCTTAAGAGTCAATTCCGGGAAAGAAGCAAGTTTGGTTAGCAAAAGAACACAATAGGAGTTTCATAGTGTGGCTAAAACATCACATTGATGGTGAGTGTGTTTGAATCCTACTTGATTTCAAAAAGATTGAGATGGTTAGCAAAGGTCCAAATATACATGTCTTCTCTTACAACGACTATCTAATGAGCAGAGTGCACTTTCTATACAAAAGAACAAGATGATCGAGTAAAATGCAAAATAGTGGGGTGACTCTTGTAGCTCATTCTATGCATGCATCGATTGCAAAGATAGAAATCCCATATATGCGAATATGTCTTACTTTGGCTTCATTGAACACATATGGGAGTTGGATTACAATATGTTTGAGAGAGCTGTGTTCAAATGTGAATGGGTTGACAATAATCTTGGTTTCTGATTGATGAATTAGGGTTCATGCGGGTGAATTTCAACAAGTTAGGATATAAAGATGAACCTTTTATTTTAGCATCATAAGCTCAACAAGTGTTTTATGTCAGCGATCCGATTAATATCAATTGGTCTATTGTTCTATTGGTGACAAAAAATTTGTGTATAACAATGATGATGATGAAGCACCCGATGATGTTGGTGTTGAGGGCGACCCTTTCTATAGAACATCGGAACCAATAATAGGGAAAATACTTCTATAGAGGATGTTGTATATTTTAGAAAAGATCATAATGATGGAATTATTATTAAATCGGAAAAAAATACCAAGGCAGCGAATTGCAAACAAAATTTTATCTAGGAAAAGGAAAAGGTAATATAGACTTAATGATATATCGTTATTTTTATTAATAGATAATATTTATATTGTTTTTGTAAATTTAACAATAACATGGATTATATATGTTATATTGCAGTCGGATGGCATCAACTTAGTGATCATGAGATCTAGTGGTCAAGGCAGTAGTCATTGAGGTTGTCTTTGTTATATATGTTTCTAGCTTTAATTTGTAGCTACTTTTGAGTTTCATAATCTAAGTTACTTATTATGTTGTATGATTTGGATATATATTAATTATGTTGTAAGTAATTGTTAGTTTAATATGGTCTTTTGGTGATATGTACATATGTGTGTATCTATATATTGGTTTGTAATGATATATTGGTTGAATTTTGTTGGAATGTATTTTCTGAATTTTGTTGGAAGGAATGAATTTATAGGTTGTAATTAAAATGGAGAACAAACCAAAATAAAAAAATATTTAAAAAAATTTAGTCAATAGGTAGCGTTTTAGAGTGAAAACGCTAGAAATGAAGATTAAAAAATTCATTCAATACCTAGCGTTTTAAAAATAAAGCGCTAGGAATTGTAAGAGGAGCTAGAGGATCCCTAGCGTTTCTGACAACGCTAGGAATGTTAGTAAAAAGGTGCTATAGCATCCTGGCGTTTTTATATAAAAGCTAGGAATGTTAGTAAAAGGTGCTATAGCATCCTGGCGTTTCTGACGCTAGGAATTGTAATAAAGCGCTATAGCATCCTAGCGTTTTTATATAAAAGCGCTAGGAATGGTAATAAAAATTTTAATAGCATCCTAGCGTTTCTGACGCTAGGAATTGTAGTAAAAATTTTAATAGCATCCTAAGCGTTTTAACTTAAAACGCTAGGAATGGTAAACTCTGCGCTAGATGATCCCTAGCGTTTTATGTAAAAGCGCTAGGGATGCTATTAAAATTTTACAAAGCGCGCTCTCTCATCTCCCTCACACTCACGTGAGCGTCTCTTCATCTACCTAACTTCTCTCCACGACCGGGGAAACCCTCCACGAACAACCCGGAACCCGAACAACCCGAACTCACGTGAACCGTTCGCCGTGCCTTTGCGAACCTCCACGACCGAAACCTAGAGTAAACAACCCGGAACTCACGTGAGACTTCGTTCATCTTCGTTCATCTCCTTGGTGCTACGACCTAGAAACCCATAAACGCCACCCGAGGAAGCGTAAAGCGCGAAAACCCTCTTCGTTCATCCTTTCTCTCCTTGGTGCTATCTTACCACGCAGCTCCCTCCCATTTGTTTCCTTTTACACTCTCTCTCCCTTTCAAAGGTATTTACTGCACTCACGTACTCTCCACCTCTCTCACTTTGCAATGACTATTTGTTATGGTTTTTATGGTTTGTTATGTATCTTTTGTATGGCTTTCTCTGTTTACTTAATTAGCTCAATGTTGTATCTAATTAGTTGTTAGATTAGTCTAGCTTAGATAGCATTATTAACTTGACTAGTGCATGGCTTTCCTAGTGCATGGCTTTCTCTGTTTACTCTAGGTTCTTAGTGCATGGCTTTCCTATATATGTTTACTCTAGGTTATATACTTAGTGCATGGCTTTCCTATGTATGTTTACTCTAGGTTACTTAGTGCATGGCTTTCTCTGTTTAGTGCATGGCTTTCATATATATGTTTACTCTAGGTTATATACTTAGTGCATGTCTTTCCTATGTATGTTTACTCTAGGTTACTTAGTGCATGGCTTTCACTTTGTTACTTAGTGCATGGCTTCTTCTATATTTTGTTATGTGTTTGTTGGTTCTAAACAATTAGAAAGCTAAAACTCACTTTGAGTCTATTTCATTTGGGTCATTGCAAGTCGGATGGCATCACATAGTGATCACGAGTAGTCGGGGTGGTGATGGGGTGATAGAAACACAAAGAAGTTCACTCCCAGAGAATTACATCGAAAAAGAATATAGTCCATCGGATAAGTAAAGGACACAAGAAATATAAGGTAAGTTAATTACTAATTATTAATGTTGTTCTCTACCTTTCCAAGTTATCTAATTATTTAATGATTTAATTATTTAAGGTCAGATGGAGTGTTAAAGGTTTGCCAATTGGAGACAACGGCACAAATTTAATTAGCTTTATTGGTACTAAGGTGAAACAAATCTTTCCAATTTCAATAAAAAGTTGGAATGAGAAAGATAATCTGATTTTACCTAAAGCGAAAGATGATTTTGGTCCTTAATACGGGTATATAATTTTAGACCTCTTTAATAATCTTATTTAGTGAATTTTTAGTTGTATTTATTTAATCCATTTTTATGTATAAGTAGAAACACTTTGATGTCGATGATGCCCGAAGAGATTGGATACTCAAGGAAGCGGGAAGGTTGCATCGGGCATATAGAAGCGATGTGGGAAAAAAGTATACAAAAGCGGCTGATGGGACCATCGGAGCGAGGAGCCTCGACCTTGTATCACGGAATTATAACTAAGGAGGATTGGACCAAATTTGTAGATATACGCACTTTTCTGAGATCCGGATTTCTGGTTAGTATATTAATTATTTAAGTTATATATATATATATATATATTTCACAACAAGATATCATTCATTAATGTATACTTATGTTTTTAAATAGAAAAAAGCAAAGCCAATAAAGTGAGAGCTTCTAATCCAGTACCCTTATAGAGGAGGTTCAAGTGGATATCAAAATCTTGAAGAAAGATTGGTAAGACACAATTAGTTTAATTTATTATGATTTAATGAATCTTTTAATTTCTGATTGATTAACAATTATTAAACTTAAATAGTTCTTTGCAGAGGAAAGATCCAACTCAAGAATCCCTTGATCGTTGTCTTTATGCAGGTTAGAGGCCCGACAAAACAAGGATGGGAGATTGTGGATCCGAAAACTAAGGAGGTCAAGGACAAAATTGTAAGTATTCCAAAATTCATGTATTGTAATTTTAATTTTATGATTCTTAGCAAGTTGGAATTTGTATGCGACTATATTTTTTTAATCAGTTACTCGATTTTTTTGACACGTGAACATATTTTTATTGTCGATTAAATTTCTTTGACACTTGTTTATTATTTTTATCCGTTACTCGATTTTTTTGACACGTGGACATATTTTTATTGTCGATTAAATTTCTTTGACACTTGTTTATTATTTTTATCCGTTACTCGATTTTTTTGACACGTGAACATATTTTTATTGTCGATTAAATTTCTTTGACACTTGTTTATTATTTTTATCCGTTACTCGATTTTTTTGACACGTGGACATATTTTTATTGTCGATTAAATTTCTCTTGACACTTGTTTATTAATTTTATCCGTTATTTATGTTTGTGCATCGACAAAGCATATCACAATCACATATCACAAGGAGATTTAACAGATTGTGATGGTCAACAAGATGTCCTTGCTCGTGCCTTGGGAAGGGAAGAGAGCAGAAGTCGGATTAGAGGTTATGGATATGGGATTCCTCCTACAAGCGTGTTTGGGCCAAGAGAGCCAAAGCAAGGGTGCGGGGATTGTAAAGTCATGGCGGCAAAGTATGGCGAGCTATCCAAGAATGTTGATGTGTTAATGGAAGAGAGACAAATGTTTAAGCGACTCTTGGCACAAAGTTGGTGCACCATCCCTGCTTGCACCACCCCTGCTGAACCTATTGAGCTCTTTGCACCCCCATGGCGCCGAGATAGCTGCACCATCCACTTCAACACAGTATTTAACAAAACTCGACTGTTTTTTTTGTACATATGTATTTGATAAAATTATCATGTATATTTATTTTTCTTTATAATTGATTTAGGATAAGCGTGAATGTGAGCTATATATTGCAAACCCACATCGAAAGGTTGAAGTGGGTTTGATATGTAACTCAATTGAGTGCCACCTTTGCACAATTTACCCATGCTGAAAACCATTTGAGAGTTAGGGTAGACTATTCAATAGAGAGTGCGCACCATTGCATTCCAATTGCTAATGCGGATATATTTCTTGTGGATCAAGCACTTAGTACTTTTGTGGCATGGCTTTGAACAACTTGTCGTTGTAAGTGACAATATTTTTGTTAATAAGTTGATGACAATAATGTGTGTTAACTAACTAATTAATCATTTTTTTAATATATACACTACAAGAAAATCGTTGATTTGCCACGGACATTTCCGTCGCAAAAATGTACAAATTTCCGTGTGGCAAAACAACATTTGCCGCGGATTTATACCTGGACCAAAAATGGTGGCAAAAAGCTGCAAATCATAAATCGTTTGCCACGGACTTTTCCGTGGCAAATTTTTCGTCGCAAACCCGTGGCAAATCCGTCGCAAATTTTAAATCGCAAAGTCGTGGCAAACTCGACACCATCCGTCGCAAATCCGTCGCAAAATTTTATTAAAAAAAATTAAAAAAAATAAATAAATCCAACAATTTGTTAGTATTCACATTAACGACTAAATCATACTTTCATAACTCAAACCAAAGTCTAATACAAAATACAATGAGAAATATATAGATACATACATGTAATGTAACACTATTAATCTAGAATTTTACATCTATAACCTACAAAGTCTACTTCTTTCCATGATTCTTAACTTGGCCTTATTCTTGCGAGCTTGGCAGCACCTACACTTGGCCTTATTCTTTCCATGATAGTACTTACAGAATCTGAGGCTGCAATGTTTATTAGCAGCACCTACACCTGAACCTGAGCAGCATCTAATATTTCTCATTTCTCAACCTCGATTACTTTATTCACTGTCACAAAATGGTTTGCTACCAACAAATGCCTATCATAGAAGGATGAAACATGAGTTCAACAACACATTGTCCAATTGTGATCAACATTAGTACCAAGTAGATGCTATGTCATTAATACTGTACAATTATGCAAATGCTACAAAAGTAACCAAAATAACAAAACATCATCTAGTAAAACAGCACAAGGAAAGGGTTGACTGAAAATAAATTGGCCCAAAAAACTTAGAAGGAAGGAACCTGTCTCTTAAACAATGTTACTAAAGACACTACAAAGGTATTTCATAGAAGCCCTCAAACAAGAAGACTAAAACACAAAAATACAAAAGAGTGAAAATACCATAACCTCCAGATCCAATGTCATTGGCTTGAGAATAATTGTTGGTGCATTTTTTAAGCTCTACAAAAGAAAACTGCCTTGTTTCTTTCAACTGAGGTATGCCATGGTTGCTGTCAGGCTTAGCTGTATCCCAGCGTCCTGCATTCAAGTTTGTAAATTAACTCAATTATTCCATGTGATGTGAACGATAAAGATAGATAGTTGTTTAAGTTTAGAGCCATCTTACTGAAAGGATTGCTATGTCCAATTGCTTTTTCAGCCCTTTTCTTTTGGCGGAAAGCATAAACACCTGCTAAAACTAACAGCACTAGCAAGACTGAACCACCAACCGCTGCTCCAACTATGACTCCGATGATTGAAATGGAAGATTTTCTCGATATTTCTAAATAATGAAAAAGGAAGAGCCAAAAATATTATCGTAAAATGGAGTAGCTAGTAGTTAGTACAATTAAATTTCATTACCAGAATTCTCAAAGTGTCCAGATGGCTCAATTGGAGATACTGATTTGAATCCTTAGTTGGATGGCTCAACAAAACTGAATCAACAGGTAGATGATGAGACATAAAAGACTGCATAAGACTCTCCTCAAGCATATGATAGTAAGTCTTGTTATCAAGGTCAGAAAAAGAAGGTGATCTGAAAGTTAAGGTTCATGTATACGGATATGTAACCATCAGGAGACAGTCCAGATATGCCCTGCAAGTTAATCACTAATTACTTATATGCCAATAAGAAAAAATAATTGCTCCATAAAAACATCTAGATCAGTTGACGAAGGAAGATTGTTACTTTGTGTGCTTTCTCAAACTTTCAATGATAGGAGCCCCAAGAGTTAAATTAGGGACAAAGTGCCTGCACGAAATAGAAGGAAATGAGGGAAACAAAGGAAACATGTCAATAACTTAATGGTCACACACATGCACCCCTAAAGAGAGCATAGTAGTGTTTATTAATAGGGAAGTTTAAGCACCACCATGAGGTCACTCCAAATCACCCATAGCAGCCAACTCATGTTGATGGACAAATTTCCTCCCCATTATTATGGAATTAATCACAAATATTGAGTACAACTAGCACCAAAACAAAAGCTTTAACCTTTGGTTTTACGCTTCATAACTTTGCAAGTATGAAGCTTGAAAGATAAAGATTGCTACTGGAGTACTTTAAATTTGACAGTCACTCAATTTGATAAAGTGAAACTAACTGATGGAGTGAGAAATTAAGAAGTCTCAATTGTAAAGAATGCGGTATTCGGTATGGACAGCCACCCCAACATAGAAACTCCAATTACCCCTGCATCAAGTATAGACATAAAATCCTATTACAACCCATTAAAGTGTATTATATGAATTTATTACCTGAAAAAACATGTGTTATCACTGCAAAGCTAACAAAATAAGCTATAATTGAACAAATTGCAAAAATCAGAACCTGTCGGAAAATGAAGACAGATCAAGATCAAAACAATTCCTTACACTAACTGCTGCACCATCTATAAGTTCATGATCCTAAACCTGCAATTCGACAAGCATTCTTTGAAATCAGCAAGATTTTTCTAGTACAAACAAAAATTGGCTTGCGGCGAGAATGATAGGTACCAGAATCCATCTTAAATCAAACACAAACAATTAATTTGTATATTATTGGAATTGAAGGATAAAATCAGTGAATATTGTGCAAAACTGCAAGATAAGTAACATGTAACAGGAATAAATGAACAGGAATACATGAACTACATTTCTTGCCTCTTTCTATAACAGTTACTGTTATCAAGTGCATGGAAGCTCTCCCAAAAGTATTAGTGTTGCAAAGTATCCCTGAAGCAGAACATATGTTCCTGACCCTGTTCCCACAACTCTATTCTAGTATTAGCGATAGGCTTGTAACAGAAACTGACCCAAGTATCCAGAGCCAAAGTTAGCTTGAAATAAATGTGTTTATCTTAATAGAAGCTTGTTGCCACTTTCCACTACCTTCTATGAACAGAGTGTATGAAAAGGAAATCAAATAACTGAATATAATAGTGCAACCGAGAGCCTCTACTGAGCCAAGTTTTTGGGCAACTAATTGAATATTTGGGCAACTAATCTTATGCATCGTCTCCTATTTTTGGTTTCATACTTGCATACGATATAAAGATTCATACAATGTCAAAATCTGCTTTTTTTCTCCTAAAAAGAATATATTATCACGAAGAGAGAGGGGGGAGGACAAAAGGTTCACTTGAGAATCTGGCGGACCCTTTGAATGGCAAGGCACAATAGTTTCATAAGAGATTAAAAAGGTTCACTTTAAGTTAAATTAATACATAGACGAACAATCACATTATACCAGAATAAGAGAAAAAATAATTCAAAGAAATGATCTTACTTCTTTATCACCACCTTTAGCTCCAAGTATTTCTTTCTTTCGCTTTTGTGAAGGATCAGACACGAAAATTGAAAACAACAACCTTTTGAAAATTGTGGAGTATCACCAACTGGGAAAGCGAAGAAAGCTCAAGGACCATGATTTCACAACTCCTCTACAAAGAAATAACCTTAGAGAAAAGAAAGTGAGAAAGGGGAGAATAACATATCCTCAAAACAGAAAACTACATTGTAAAGGAAAAAGATAGAAAATTGCATCCAAATGATGAAGCCCAAACACTCATTGCTTGTCTTCTCTACAGCTTGCCCCATTGCAGATGCAACATTACCAATTGTTGTCAAGGTAGCCATAACAATGTTTTTGGTGCTATCATTCAGCCGTCCCCTAAGAGCCCCAAATAATTCACCTGGTAGTAGAAAGTCAGCAACAATTTCAAAGATTGACAAATTTTATAATGAACAGGATAAAACTTGAAGAGTTACTAAAACAAAGTACTCTGCACAAAATACAAATGCTAATAGAAATTGCAGTTCGGTTATGCCTTGTTAGCCTCTTCCGATATTTAGTTTACGACATCAACGGACTCCATGCGTACCTACATTAAGCAAAAATACACGGCCACAAAATGTGATGCAATAGCATAATATTGAACCGTTAATTTACGAAAGTTGAAAAGAAGCTAAAATACAATATGAAAAACTATACGCAAGCTTTTTCAACCAAACCTTCCAATCAAGGCTTTCGAAACTCTTCAAAAGAGTTGGTGTGATCTTTCCACTAATAGTGCAGGCTTAACGTCAGTAAGAAACCCTTTTATATCTGCAAAGGAAAAAGCATTACGCCTAAAAGGATGAAATTCGTTGAGATGGAAATTTGAAAGTTAATGCAAAATCACTGGACCAACAAATTTATGCGAGAACACCCAAGAGTTTAATTGAAGCATTTACAGTAGCAAACGTGCACACTTGATTGCTATGACCAGTTTCTTTAAGAAAATCAATTAAATCTGCAAAATAAGAGTTGCATCAAAACTAAGAAACTTGAAAAAGAATTATGCATAACCAAAAATATAAATTTATATGTATTTGAAAAACATTTAATTACTGGATAACATACCTTGAGCTTTAGATGTGATACACCAAAATCCTCAACAATGAAACCATCCACAAAATTCCTCGCTAAGGACCTTGGGATTCTTATGCTCCTTCATAATCTTGTACACCTACAACATGATAAAATAAGAGAGCAAAAGTAAAATAAATAGAACTTAAAATTACCATTCAACTTCCAAATACTTAAATAGATTCAAATTCATAGTTCAAAACATAACATGAACAACTAAATTAGCCAAAACAAATCATCCGGCTAAACGGATGAAATAACCTAAGCGAAATTAGCAACAAATTAGGGTTTAACAATAAGCGAAATTGGGATTTAGGGTTCAAAAAATTGGGATTTCTGGGTTCAACAAAATTGGGATTTAGGGTTAAAAAATTGGGATTTAGGGTTTAACAATAAGCTGAAATTAGCAACAAATTAATGATAATGGCAAGTCTTACCAGTAGTACGAAGACGTTGGCGGAAGAGATCGGTGGAGAAGCAGGAGAAGCGGCGCCAGCGGAACAAAATCAACGTCGCAGATTAAAAGCGAGTCGCGAGGGAGAAAGAGAGGGCTCGAGGAGAGAAAGAGAGAGCGCGATGGGAGAGGCGGTGAAGGACGGAGGAGGGCCGTGGTGGAGGGAGGAGGTCGTGGGAGGAGAGCAAGAAAAGCGTATGAGGAAGGAGGAAAAGCGTACTCGGTTGTTAGATTAAAAGCGAGGTCGTGGAAGGAGTGTGGGTTTTATTTGGGATTTGTCGTTTGCCACGGGTTTGCGACGACTTGTTAAATCGCAAATTAGCGACAAAATCATTTTTCGTGGCAAATTAGCGGCCAGAAATCATTTTCCGTGGCAAATTTGGCGGGATTTTTAGCGCTAGTCCATAAGACTTTTTAAATCGCAAATCGTGGCAAATTTGCGACGGCCAATCCTCCGTGGCAAACTTTAGTGGCAATGCAAGCTTATTCGTGTAGTGATACTAGGTACCCCAAGTGTCCCGACCTTCCCCTTCAATAAAAGTGTCCCGACCTTCCCTTCCACTACCAAACTCTCCCGACCATCTACTTCTATAGCGCCGGGTCCAACATGTTGGTCAATTTCCCATTGATGAATTCCAAAAGTACATCGATTCTCTAAAGGTCCACATCACTCAAAAAATGAACCGGACGACCAAATTTTTCTGCTTGGATAACATTGTGGGCTGGAGCAGTTGGTAATTCTCGACATGGAGGATCACGAAAGCTATAGTTGACATGGATTGGGCCACGCCACGATATTAGAGTATACGGAGGTATGTATTAAATTATTTGTACACAATAGTTGTTTATATTAGAGTATATATTAGAGTATATATATGAGGATCTGAAAATTGTATATATATTATTTATAGGTTTTGTACACAATCGTCTTACGGTCCCTTCTCAGCGGACACGTAGTATTTCTTCTTGTGTCCGTGTGTATCGTTGTGTTTAAGCAAGGTAATCTGAGAGGAACGTATTATGGCTATTAAGAGTGACGTACAAAGTTATATCCATTCACGCTTCATGGAAGCCAAGCATTTGAAGAGCGACTCTTTATTTTTGGCACCACTCAATAATGGGTGAGAAATTTAGTCTTCAATCACTTGTTTAATTATTTTGAGGATTGTATTATAGTGTAAATTAATGTGTACTCATTCGTGATTCATTTACTTGCGAGCAACATTGGGTACTCTTTGCAATAAACCCTAAGCAAAATGTTGTCTACTATCTGGATTCACTTCAGGCCATTACAACGTCTCGTGACTTCGTAGAGATTGTTGAGAGGTGTGTATGTGTAACCCTCTCATTTTAATTTGTATAATTTAATATATGTATTTTGTTAAATCTTAACGTTATATATATATATATATATATATATATATATATATATATATATATATATATATATATATATATATATATATATATATATATATATATATATATATATGACATTACTGATGCTTTGAAAGAATACTTGGGATTATCTACGAGTAAAACAAGATGGCTACCCATAGCTGTAAGCTTTTTAATTCTTATAATTTTAATTGAATTTTTGGTCATAAAAATGTGACAATTAAGTTATAATGATCTTTTGCTTTGTAGTGTCCTAAACAACCAAATAACAATGATTGTGGGTACTACGTTATGAGGTTTATGAAAGAGATTATCACTCATGACAAAGTAACAATCCCAACCAAGGTAACTACTTAGATTTCTTTTTATATTGATATTATAATACTTACTCACATTTAATAAACATTTTAATTCTAATTTTATTTCATTTTATTTTTCATATTTTCCCGACTTTAAAAATATCCGAATTACTCTGTTGAACAACTTACAGATAAGAGGAGTGGTGCGATTTTGTTTCTAGCTTTTTGTAGCAAGTTTTGAGTTAATTTCATAATAGTTAGTTGTTGTATATATTGTATTTATATTATGTTGTAAGAACTTCTTAGAATGATATTGGATTGGAAATATTTGATGAATTTTGTTGAATGAATTTTGTTTGAATGATATTGGATTGGAATGTATTTTCTGAATTTTTTGGAAGGAATGAATTTATAGGTTGTAATTAAAATGGAGAACAAACCAAAATAAAAAAAATATTTAAAAAAATTCAGTCAATACCTAGCGTTTTATAGATAAAACGCTAGGAATTGTAAAGAGAGAGAGCTAGAGGATCCTAGCGTTTCTGAAAAAGCGCTAGGAATGCTAATAAAAGGTACTATAGCATCCCTAGCGTTTTATGTAAAAACGCTAGGAATGGTAGTAAAAGGTTCTATAGCATCCCTAGCGTTTCTGAGAAAAACGCCTAGGAATGCTAATAAAAGGTGCTATAGCATCCCTAGCGTTTTACATAAAACGCTAGGTATGGTACTACTAAAAGGCTATAGTATCCCTAGCGTTTTAATTTAAAAGCGCTAGGAATGGTAGTAAAAAGAGCTATGGGATCCTAGCGTTTTTATTTAAAACGCTAGGAATGGTAGTAAAAAGAGCTATGGGATCCCTAGCGTTTCTGACACGCTAGGAATTGTAAAAAGCGGCTGGTCAATGGCTAGCGTTTTATATAAAACGCTACGTATGTCTAAAACACTGTTGGGTCAATGGCTGGCGTTTTTAAAACGCTACTAATGGGGTGTGCGCATTAGTAGCGCCAGCTTCTCTAGCGTTTTAAAGCGCTACGAATGCCCAAAAAAAACGCTAGCCATCTTAATACGCTGGCGTAGTGTTTGGTGTTCTTTGAAAGTCCCATATAACACAGCTTTGCCTTAGCACTTGGTTGTGCCCTTGGCTGCGTTATTAGGCGATTGTTAGAACCCTTGGAGCTGACACCTCTTCAGATCACCCCTCCTATTATCATTTGGCCTCGGTTTCTCAGGCTAAAAGGGTGAATCTTGAGACCATTTTGAGTCGAATGGTGCATACACTAGTCAAAGATATCATCTGTAACTGGATTGGGAGAAAGACCGCAAAGTCTCATTCTATGATTACCTTTACTTGGGTGCTGAAGCTACTGTTAATCTGGATGTTAGGTTGTTGTGTTTGGGTTGGTTATGCCTCTAGGGCCTCTAAACTGTCTAGATGTAATGGATCCAATGCTTATAATCTAGGTGTAGTAGTTTCTTTTAAAGATGTTTATCCTAGCTTTCGGTTTGGTAATGTCCAACCTCTCTTGCTTCATATATCTTGTAATGATGATCTCATTATCAATTAAATGAAGTATGTTGACATAAAAAAAGTAGAGAAACATTAAAAATATTGAGAGAAAAAAATGAGCAAAATAGGTTTTTAAGGGTGGAGATAAAAAGATGTGGCAAAATTGCTCTTGGGGTCTCTTAACTTATTTTCAGGTTTTGAATAGGTCTTTTATGCTATTTTTGCAATAAATAGGTCCTTTATGTTTTAAAATCATTAAATAGTTACTCTTTTTCAGGTTTCGAATAGGTCCCTTATTTTACTTTGTTAACGAATAGGTCTCTTATTTTATTTTTTTAACGATAGGTCTCTTATGTTTTTAAAGTCATTGCATCATTGCCTTTTTATGTAGCAAAGTTGAACGAAAAATATCAAAAAATGACAATGGTGCCGTGATTTTTTTTTTGGTGAACAATGATGCAGTGATTTTAAAACATAATCAATTTATTAATTAATTACATAAAAAACACAAATAACTAGGGGTGTTCGCAGTGCGGTTTGGTTCGGTTTTGAGACAAAAAGTGAACCGAACCGCAAGGTAAAATTATATGCGGTTTGGTTTGGTTCGGTTGGCTTCCTAAAATAAAACCAAACCAAACCAAACCAATGCGGTTTGGATTGGTTCGGTTGGTTCGGTTTTTTCCAAGATAAAAATAATTTAAACGGAGTTAAAATTAACTAACATAAAAAAGGCTAACATAAAGCTTTAAGAAAAAATTTACTCAAATAAATGTAGTATATACATCACTCTCTTTTAAAAAATTTCAAATAGCTAAGACAATGTTTATAAAATAATTTGAATTAAATATTTTGTTGTAATTTTTAATAATTATATGGATTGTTTGTAAGTGAGTCAAAGAATTAATTGGATTTGGGCTAGTAAGTGAGTGAAAGTTGGGTTGTAGTTGCATTTGGATTAGTGAGTTAGTAATGAAGGTTGTAATTCAATAAACCTTAGTGTTAATTGCGGTTTGGTTTGGTTTGGTTCGGTTTGAAATCAAAGCGCGAACCGAAACGAAACACGCGGTCTGATGAAAAAAAGAACCAAACAAAACCGATCAGCGATTTTTGCGATTTTGATTTGGTTTGGTTCGGTTTATTGTTCACTATTAGTTTGGTTCGGTTTTATGCTGCACTCTCTGAAATAACTATTCAAAACCTAAAATAAGTTAAGGTATTCTGGAGCTATTTTGTCGATATATATATATATATATATATTGAATGAGAAAAATCTTGATTAACTTGTTAGAAAAGAAAAGAAAAGAAACTTGAAGGTTCGGCTTGTGATCGAATCGAACACACGTATCAAAACAACATCATCATCAACAACACAAGGTCTCATACTTTCATTGATGTCGGGTATGGAGAGACTCCAAAGAATGTTCGCAGGTGCAGGAGGAGCACTAGGCCATCCACCACCAGATTCACCCACCATAGATACATCGGAGCAAGTTTACATCTCCTCTCTCGCCCTTCTCAAAATGCTCAAACACGGTAACACCTTCTCTTCTATTCTATTCTTTTATCGATCCCTTTTATTTTCGAAACCCTAACCTAATTAATTGATTTGATTTGATTTAATTTTTGTGTAGGAAGAGCTGGTGTACCGATGGAAGTGATGGGTTTGATGTTGGGGAATTTGTTGATGAGTATACTGTTCGTGTTGTTGATGTTTTCGCTATGCCTCAGAGTGGTACTGGTGTTAGTGTTGAAGCTGTTGATCATGTCTTTCAGACTAATATGCTTGATATGTTGAAACAAACTGGAAGGTTTTACTTTCCTCTTCTACCCTTCACTTGACTATTTCTTCATCAACTTAATTTCAGTAATAATGGACTCACTTCAATTTTACAAATAGGAAGAAGCTAGATAGATCAGCTAGGGATTGGTCTGTCAAACTTATTTTATCATTTAATTTTGGGTAATCCTTACTTGTCTCGTGTGAGCCCCTTTCACTATAGTCTATGTGGATCTTCTATTAATAATTTCAGGGACTAAACTGACTAATACTAGACACATTTGAGGATCAATTTGACTAACGAGAGATACAGACCAAACAAATTAATGAAAGACACATTCGGGGGGGTTGTTTCGATACATTTAGGATTACAATGACAATGCCTCACACATTCTAGGACCTAAATAGTTGTTTATCTTTTAAATGTGTTTAAAGTCATTGAAAATATTTGTGTCTTTCTCTTTCCTAATGGAGCCTCTATTGCTTTTGGGAAATGTAGATGATTTCATCTCAACTCGTTGTTCCATGCTTTATATTTGTGTGTGAATGTTTGGATCAACTTACATCAGTTATTGAAACTTTGATATCTTGTTTTCAGACCAGAGATGGTTGTAGGTTGGTATCATTCACATCCTGGATTTGGCTGTTGGCTTTCTGGAGTGGATATTAATACGCAACAGGTTTCATCTTTTCTTCAATCTCTAGTTAGTCATGGCAGCACTTGTTTGTGATATTGTACGATTTTTGTGTTTGAAACCAAAAGAACAATTCTTATAGAGTACAAGTTTGTTATCTTCTATTCAATCAAAAACTAACGCGTGCATTAACATGGTGTGAGTGCAAGAAAATGGTTATCATCACACACACCCTCCCCCTCCTTTCTTAGACTGGGGAAGTGCTTGTTGAGTGATGGAAACTTGTGGATAAATAGTTCTGCTTCAGTCATGAAATTGTGCAATACTAGAGTGTTCTTTCTATTGTTGTGATTTAAAGTTACATAATATGATTAAGATATGTTGGTACTGGTAGAATGAACTACTATTATTAGTAATTCAAACTTAATGTAACTGAGGAGCTTTTATGATAGAGAATGAAATGCCACATTTATTAAAATGAGCCATGACATGACAATGTCTTATTTAAATAGCACTGTTATGTCCTTCACTGCTGGTTGCATTGACATTTTCAGCAATATGGAGATGTCGACTCCTAGGTTCGAACCCAAGTGTGACCATGCGATAGTGTGTGTGGTGTTTATTTGTCATCTTTGTCTAAGGTGACAAAAAATATAGCACTGCTATTTTTAGAAATTTGTGAATGATATGTATGTTACTTTAATCTAATACATTACAGAGTTTTGAGGCTTTAAATCAACGGGCAGTAGCTGTAGTGGTGGATCCTATTCAGAGTGTTAAAGGCAAGGTGGTGATTGACGCTTTCCGGCTAATTAATCCACAAACTATGATGTTGGGTCAAGAACCCCGACAGACAACCTCCAACCTAGGCCATCTTAACAAGCCATCTATCCAAGTCAGTATTCTGGAAATTCCAATCAAAAGCATAGCTTCTGCATTGTTTTATTTGTCTGTTATCGTCGCTAAATCTGACTTTTTATTCTCCTTTTTAGGCTCTGATTCATGGATTAAACCGACATTATTACTCCATAGCAATTAATTACCGGAAAAATGAACTTGAAGAGAAGATGTTACTTAACCTTCATAAGAAGAAATGGACTGATGGTTTGACGCTCAGACAATTCGACTCGCATTCTAAAACTAATGAACAGACTGTTCAGGTAAATTAATATTATTCAGTGTGAAATAGAATTATAGTTCATTCAATCTAATTGTTTTGTTCTCTTCTGCATCTACTTAAGGGAGAAAATCCTTTTTTCCTCTGTTTCAGGAAATGCTAAGTTTAGCAACCAAGTACAACAAGGCAGTGCAAGAGGAAGATGAGCTGCCACCAGAGACACTTGCAATTGCTAATGTGGGAAGGCAGGATGCTAAGAAGCACCTTGAAGAACATGTTTCCAACTTGATGTCTTCAAACATTGTTCAGACTTTGGGAATGATGCTCGACACAGTTGTCTTTTAGAGTTTGGAACGTCAACTGTATTCTAGTATTCTTCTTGATCATGTCATTTTCCAGCAATATTTCATTACCACTCTTTGACTTGTTTGTTGACAGAAACTGTTTTATCAAAAAGAAATTGCATTTTTACGTGTTCTTGTTAAATGAGAATCATAATATTTTGAGCTCTCTAATGGTCTGTTTGATTTAGTTGAAATAGGGAAGAGAGATTGAAGAGAGAGAGAGAGAGAGAGAGAGATGGTAATCTCTCTTGTTTGGTATGAACAGGAATAGGGAAGAGAGACTAAAATTTCATGGGACCCACATCAAATTTGTTTCTCATCACATGTGTAGATATTATCCTTTACAATATTTGTGACCAAGTTCATATTCCTCCACAGGAAAAAACGGTGATGACAAACGAAAGGAGGAGGATTGTCCTCATTCAATAACAATAAAAAAAGCAAAGCTAGCTTCACTATCTCCATTTTATTCCCTTGTGGTGTGGTGTGGCTAGCTTGGTCTGCATTGCTTCCAAATTCCAATGGAGGTTGACTCAAACCCAAACACAACACTCTCATACGAGTTCCCAGGCCTCATTCGCATCTTCACCAACGGCCATATTGAGAGATTAACAGGAAACGATGTTGTTCCACCCTCCATTGATCCTCATTCTCCTGTTTCCTGCAAAGACATCACCATTGTGAAATTTGCAGTTGAGAATCCATGGATGCAAGGAAGAAAACCAGAGGGAAAACTCAGAAATAAAACTGAAATTCTTTCTTCTTCATTCAATTAATAGATTTGTACAATGTGAAGTATAAATACAATTCCAGAAACTACTAATCTAGCTCAACAAATCTAACAAACTCTTGAACTAATTCTAACCAACTAATTGAAGAATCTAACTGTACAACAAACAGAGAAGTGAACCCTAAAGCTATTGAGAGAAGGTAAAATAGAAAGGGAAAGTAAACTTCTATTCTTCACTTGTGTATCGAAGGATATTGAGCTTGCTGAGTTGGTTTACTTTCTGACGTGTCTTCACACACGTCTAGTTGACTTTGACTTTCTCCTTGACTTTCAACAACCATCACAACCCACATTGATAATTCCATCACTGCTCATCTCTTCCTCCCACAATCACCACCACCCTCCAACCACAACAAACTCCCTCTCCTAATCTACTTCCACGGAGGCTTCTTTTGCACTTCCTCACCATTCACGTCTACCTATCACAACTATCTCACCACCCTTGTTTCCCAAGCCAACATCATCGCCATTTTCGTCAACTACAGACTTTCTCCTGAACACCCTATCCCACTGCATACGAAGACTCATGGGCTGCACTACAATGGATCTCATCCCACCTTAACAACAATGGACCCGACCCTTGGTTAAACAGCCACGCCGATTTCACTAAAGTTTTCTTAGCCGGTGACAATGCTGGCACCAACATAGTTCATAATCTAGCTATGTTAGCCGGCGTTGGGGAGTCAAATTCGGGTCTTGAAATGGATATCCTAGGGGTGTGTTTGGTTCACCCGTATTTTTGGGGCTCGGGTTCTATCGGAGCGGAGGTATTGGATCCGGTTATAAGTGGGTTATGGCCGTTTGTATGTCAATCGGTGGTGGATAATGATGGCCCGTGTTAACCCGGTTGGGGAAGGTGCACCAGAGTTGGTGTGGCTGGGTTGTAAGAGGGTGTTGGTGTGTGTTGCAGAGAAGGATGTGTTGAGGGAGAGAGGATGGGTTTATTTTAATGTGTTGAGTAGGAGTGGATGGTTGGGTGTGGTGGAAATTGAAGAGACTCAAGGGGAGGGTCATGGTTTTCATCTTCATGATTTGGGTTCTGATAAGGCTATGGATTTGATCAAATGCATGGCTGAATTTTTAACAGGGATCCACCTGCTTCATTTTGATTTGTTTTCAATATTTAATTATTCATGGTATTTCAGTTTTTCTATATTGTTTTTAGTAATGAAGATCACTTAAAAGCTCATACATCTGATTGTGAGGTATTGAATTCGAACCCGGGTGATGATTTAAGGCCTAATAATTTTCTGGCATATTGTGTTTTTGAGAGAGCCAAGATGAGTAACTGTATTTGTTATCTATATTATTATGCATAGACTAAGTTCATTGAGAGTGTGGTTTTAATTTAGTTTCGTAGAGCAAATAGATAAATTGGTTCTTGAAGAACCAGATGCACTTGTGAGATATGTGGGAAGATTTTAATATTACTATTAGACAAAATGTTTAAATTCGTTGTTGACAATTTTGTCTCGCGGTCCGTGGCTATTTCTAGGGACATACTAGTTACTAATATTTTCAAAATGGGAAAAGTTAGTCTCTACATCTTTCCAAAGTTAAAATCGTGGGTTAATTGTATTTATATAGCACCTTATGTGCCCACGTGTCATGTTAAGGAGTGACACATAATCTTATATTTTAGGAAAAATTAGTCACTCTTAATCTTTTTAATAAAGTTCAAAAAGTGGGACATTTAGTCTCCGACTACCCTTCTTCTTCCACCAAACCCGCTTCAAGTTTTTAGAAACAACAAAACACTCATTTTGATTTCCTTAAACCTACTTCTAAAATATTATTTCCAATACAATCAAAAAAATAAATAAAGACACCTTCTAATGTTATCAAACTATAATCTACATAATTTCAATCATAGACATGGACCTGAGTTTAGCTAATATAAAAGAATGTATCAAAAGAACATATCATCAAAGGGAAAATAAAAGAAATTTTATGAGTCATGGGAAAATGAAACTAAATGGTAAAAAAAAGGCTGAAGCGGGTAAATTATCAAGACTCAGGGAGCTAACAATGGCAAGAGGGTAGGACATGAATGAAACAAGAGGAAAGGGACATGCATGCCTAAAGAAGCAAAACAAGAGCGGCCGATTCATAAAATTTAAATGGTAGAGACAGGTTTGCTGATTAGAAGATTTGGTCTGTTTAGTCTATTAAGAATAACTTGGATTCACTCGACTGCATGACTGGAATTGAATCTAGATTTTCATGGCACCTGAGTTTCTTGGTCTACGTTTTAGGTTTTAGGTTCTTTGTCCTTATTTGCATGAGCTTCAGAAACCACTTTTGAATAAGATAATAACCAAGGTTTAATGTGTTCCAAACGTTAAAGACCAATATACCTATTTTTAATAAGTTTCATAAAAGCTTAATGATGAACTAATTTAAGTTGGAAATGAGATCAAACGTCGCTTAACATGACACGTGATAGTTAATGTGTCGTGTAGGTGACGCGTACCAACATTTTTAACTTTGGATTGACGGTTGAACTAATTTACCGCAATTGAAAATGTCAGGCGGGGGCTAACGTGTCCTTAAAAAATTGTTAGAGATTAATTTGTTCCATGGTAAAATTGGGGTGATTCTAAGGTGAAAGAGCAAATTAAATCTTTCACCGGTGAACCACTAAAATTGACCGTTGGATGTAGTTTAAAAATTCATCAATGGTTGAGATTTAATATTGGTTGATTCAATCTTAACCATTCATAGCATTTTAAAGAATATCCAACGGTCAATGTTAGTGGTTCACCGGTGAAAGATTTAATTTGGTCTTTCACCCTAGAATCACCCGTAAAATTGTCGCAGACCAATGGGAGTATAGATTTTGTAAACTAAACATGGACCGTAGGATATCAATCAACGGCTGAGATCGCTCGACTGCGGGAGACTATTTCCCAATTCACCCATTTTGCCTTTACCATTTTTTTACTCCCATTAATTAATTAATTAACCAGTAGAAAGAGAACCAAGCTTGTCGTGTGTGAGTTTCTTTCCCCGCGAAGCCAAATTGCGAAAGATGAAGACGACGATGGCACTCAGATCCTTATTCCGATCACTCAACTCCTCCTCCAGATCTTATTCTTCCTACGCCTCCGCCGCCACCAGCATCCGCCGCACCCTTCCAACACTTTCCTCTCCTCATCTCACTCGCTTTCCCAACCCACTCTCTTCTCCCTCGGGTACTTCTTTTCAATCCTATTATTTCGATTTCAATTTTCCAACACCTTTATTATTCAATACATTTTGATCTCAAAACTTAATTGATCCTTCAATTTCAAAACCTCTAAACGTGTTAAATTAATTGAATAGAAGAACTAGGGTATTATATGCTGATTTAGTTTTTGCGTGAAAAACGGTTACAGAATGTAGGTCTCCTTTATCGATAGGGAACGTGCGATATTTTAGTGAAGATGTGACGCATATGCCTGATATTAAAGATGATGAGCTTCGAAATTTATTCAAGGATTTGTTGGCTGAGAATTGGAGTGATCTTTCGGATGATGTTGTTTATGATGCTAAGAAGGTTTTGTCTAAAATTACTGACGATCATGCTGGGAAGGAGGTTGTGACCAATGTGTTCCTTGCCAGCGCAAGCTGTTGAGGAGTTTGGTGGGATTCTTGTTACCTTGAAAATGGAAATTGATGACAGCATTGGATTGAGTGGCGAGGTATTTCAATTTCATTCACATATACATATATAAGAAATGTGAATTACACACACTCTTGCATTCTATTCTCATTTACCCATCACTAATATGTTTGGATATGTGGTGAGAAATCCAATCACGTTTTTTGTTCCATACTTAGAGTTTATGAAAAACTTTTATGTTTCGTTGCTTTTGATCAATATTGATTTTGTGCTCAAACCTTGAACTGAATAGAAGTGATAAACTTAGCTTTTTTCGATTGAAATTTACCCCAAGTTTGAATACAGACAGACTTACTTTAAAGGAAGAAAATAGTTTCCAAACATATCAATTCATGTTAAATTAAACTCACTTTTAGCATGTAATTGGGTGAGCGTTTAATAAACTTGACTTTGAATTGAATTGATTTTTTAAAATTGATTTAGCGTATGTTTGCTTCTGCATCAAAATCGTGGTGGAAATATTGTGACCGCCAAAGCTACCACATGTAGGCATGTAGCTTCAACATCGACATAAGTCTGTGAAGTATGTGTTTGCTTGCCACAGTTCCAAGCACATGCTTAATTACAATTGAGTTTGAAGTTATATTTATATATGTTTGGATGATTTTACCCTAATAGTAAGTTTGAACTTTGATGTAAAACTTGGTGTAGTAAATTTTTCAACTCAACACAAAAACTGTTTTTTATCACTTTTAATCAAACAAAGGTTTGGGGATGAATTCAATTTTGTTTGACAATACCCAAACTCCCGTATTTTCACTAAGATCATGTTTGAAAGAAGGCCAAATCAAATTTGATATGTCCACTGTGAAACCAAACAACTCTTAATCAAAATTAACTTTATGAATTCAATATCATCCAACATCAATTTTGCAAATTCTCACCTGCAGTTGGCTGATTATTTGATTTTTTTTCTTTTTTGACATAGGATGTAAAGCCTTTGCCCGCTCATGTGAACAACGCTCTCCGTACCATTTTTGACCGCTACTCCACCTATTTGAATGCTTTTGGGCCTGACGAGAACTATCTGCGGAAGAAGGTGGAGCAGGAATTGGGTACAAAGATGATACACTTAAAAATGAGATGCAGTGGCCTTGGTTCTGAGTGGGGAAAGGTATCATATACATTTAACTCATTTCCACCTATTTATCTGGTAGTATTTTGATTTTCAAATCTTATTATCATTGGTTTATGGTGCCCAATGGGGGCAAGTTTCTAAACCATTAGTCAGCATGACAGATAGTATGTTTGTTGCCTGCCAAGTTGAAGTTAGGTGCGATATGTTTTTTCGTAAAAGTTTAATTTTTTCTTGAATCATGAAAATTATTGCAAACTCAACTGATTCTAAAACATCCATGAATGAAGAAAAAGAGAAAAGAGATGCAGTGTTGTGTTAGTTTTTTTGGAGTTCCCTACTGTCTCCTCTGTTTGTCTTCTGCTATTCTTCGCTTAAGAAGTATACGGGTTCTGCACTTTCACTTGCCATATCATGATAAATTGATAATCAATGGCTGATCACTCACAGCACAGCCACGGCAGACAAATTCAAATTGTGTGCACTCATCTAACTTTTCAAATTCCTTAGTTGGATTATTTTCCTATACATTTTTGGTTGGAACTTGGAAGTCTGTCCTATGTAATTAAAAATAAGAAACTGTTAAATGGTTTGTATCTTTTTCTCATTAGATCACTTACGAAAGGAGAAAAACAGAAGAAAATTTGCATTCTGTCATTTACCCTTTTATTTCAACTTTGCTAGTTACTCTCTCCCAGCCTGGTTGATTATTACTTATTTGCCACAGGGGATAGTTTTTGTGCAACACTTTTATACGAGAGATTGTGTTGCTCTATTGATAGTTGTAGATCAATTTCCGATCCTGTTTCTAATCTGGCCGTTCTGTTGCAGGTTACGGTTCTTGGAACATCTGGACTCGCTGGTTCATATGTTGAGCAAAGAGCATAGAAGAAATACTTTAGAAACAGTGCATGTAATTGTTTGTTTGTTTGTTATATCATGTTCTTGATGCCTGTAGAACCTTTGATTCGTCTTCTCCTGACTTTTTTTGTTGTCAAGCGTTTGATGACAAGGAAATAATGGCATTTAACCTTGTTAACCGGGAATGTCTTCTATCATTTTCAATGTCATTTTCCATTAGCTGAGAATGCTGGTGTAGTTTTAAGATTTGTACATTTTCTAGGGGAGAAGAAAATAATAGCTCAGGAGAGATTGTTTATTCGTATTGAGCACCTCGTTTGTATCTACATCCCTTATCTGTCAGCACGCGTTACAGAAAATAATACTACATAACATGGGAGCACCTACCATGTTTCATTGAATTGTTTCTGTCTTGAATGCGATTACATTATGAGACAAATCACTGACTGAATCTTTCCATTGCCAAGCAAAATGGGTGGTTCTACTTTTTAGTTTTTTCCCCGCTCTTTAATCCTGACAAATGATTAAATTGAATATTGGAAACTATTTTATCAGCATGGTTTAGAAATCAGCGCTCGTTTGTTAGCTGCAAGATTAAGGCTTGTTTGATAACTGGTTTTGTTCTTGGTTGTTTGACTAGGGCTCTGTTTGGAAAAAAAAATAGTGGATAAGCTAGTGAATATCGGATAAACTAACTTGTAGTGGATGAGCTGATAGCGGATAAGCTAATTTATACTAGAGAAGCTTATAGCTGATTGAATTTGAAATATTTGGTAAAATTAGCAGTTGCACTAGTTGATAAATATAAAATGAAATAAATTGACATTTGTAATTAATGCTTAAATATGAGAGAGAATATTCATTTAGTGAAGGATAAATGAGGAATTTAATTAAAGTAATAAGGGTAAAAATGAGAGAAAAAATAAAAATCTATAAACTCAAATGTGTTTCAAAAAATGTTATAAGCTAGTGAAAAAACGCTATAAGCTAATGAAAAAACCTTATAAGCTAGTCTTATCAAACGGTTACAAAGAGCTTATCAGCTATTAGTTGTTCGCTATAATAAACTAGCAAATTGTACTTGCCAAACAAAGCCTATATATTAACTAAAAAATTGAAGCTACATTTGTTTTATTCGAGTAATAGAATGACATTCTCTCAACTAAACTGAGCTGATATCAGTTGAACCAATTAACAGTCAAAATTCACTAACTCCGGGTTATTATGGTTGATAATGGAAGTGGTAATAAAACTTATAACTTTAGTCTATGTACAAAGCTTGAGCTCTATTTTTATTCAGTAATCTTCAACTAAGTTCGGACTGTTACAATTCTGGATTGTGCATTTAATAGAAAAATAGGAAAGCAAAACAACTGGAGTTTTATAAATTCAGGTAACTTTGGCACTTGGTTGTATTTTACTAGACAACCATGACTCAGATGGTGACTTTGGCAATGGTGGAAGCAACACAGCTTTGCGGCACAAACCAAAAGGCCATCCCTCACAATGACAGAACTCCTGAATTATGGAACGCTTCGAAAACTCTGACAAGTCAATCTCTTTCATGCTTGAGCATCTCGAAAGATTAGTCTTCACAGAATAAAATGTTTCCCCATTAGCACTCAAAGAAGAATAGCACGAGAAACAACTTTTAACCGATAAAAACTCCTCGTTTTCATCATCTTCATTTCCTCCCTCTTTTTCCTTTGGTGCCATTTTCTGAGTAACATAGAATTCTCTTGTTGCAGGTGAATACACCCAAGAAAAGCTATCTCTCAATATGATTGGCTTGTGCTTTAGTTTTTCCATAGCTCTGCTTCTAACTGCTGAGACAATAACCTGCGAAAGCAGCACAAAAGAATAGTGAGGTGAATACTTTGCACCAATAACACAGTAACTAAAAAAATAATAGTGAGGTGAATGTAATACTTCCTGTTCCTCATCAAAATCACTAATTGAGTACTCCTCTTCAAGGCTTGCAATCGAAAGCCGACGACGAAAAGTTTGACAGTGAGAAAACACTTCCTTAAGGGTAGCTACAAAATATTTGCATCTCTTAGAATGGTTTGGTTGCTCCTCATGGTAGAATACACCCATTGTGGAACTTCATCAAAATTTTCCTCTTGAGATGCTATTTATTCAACTTGTGTTAGTGTATGCTAAATTGACCTGTTTCATTGATAGTGGCCTTTCAGCAAGTCCCACTAAGCATTCCGTCCTTTAAGGTAAAGTTAAGTTAAAATGGCCTAAAGATTAAAGACACTTTATGGCAAGAAAATTCAATGTGTGATTCAAATGCTTGTTTTAGAGTTACTCTTGAAGCTAAAGTCATGCTTAATAAGACGTGCCACCCAACTGATATTGCTATTTGATAAAAATATATTTTTGTTGACTGGTTAATGGTTATCATCATCCAATTGAAATTATTTCGTGAAAAATAATAATTCAGAAGGGGACAAGAGCGTCGGTACATTTTGGGATGAATGGCCTTATTGCATTGTCTTTAAAGTTGAAATTGACTTGCATGACATAAAAGGGGATTCTCTATACACCAAAGATTTTTTTGTTCACAAAAAAATGAAGAAAAGGGAGAAAAGAGAGACCACTTATTTTCTAAGGTCTAATTGATTCTCAATGGACCAATGTCTAATCATCCACATTTTCTTTATGCTAATCACAAATTAAGAGATGTTCTATTTTTAGATAATCACACCAAGCACACCTAGAAAAAAGAAACAAAAAATAAAATTGTGATTTGTAATCACTATGGATTTTCTAAAATATTACAATATAAGTGAAACTGATTTTTTTAAACAAACATCATATATAACTTCTACATAAATAATTACATTACAGTTTAAAAAATAAAATTAAGTCGAATGGTTGTAGTTAGTGAAGGACTCTCGACAACCACTGTAGGACTTGGGCCACCGAATTAGTTTGAAGAGTTAGGATCACCTCAAGGACTGACAACAGGACATCTGTATCGCTACCCCCTACGTGTCTTACATAGCCTAACAGGTCTAGATTCGTCCTAAGCAATAGGCGCACGTGCAAAGACTAATTGGTTTCGACTTTCGAGAATCATACAATGATTACTTTAATGCACACTCTAACTACTTAGTGGAATACTATATGGTGTATGGGAAAATGTCTGTTATAAATAGAAAGTTCTAAGAAAGTAGAAGAGACTTTCTCCTATCATTCTGTTACTACCCTATTTAGGTCACCTTCACCTTGTTGCTAATCTTATTGAACCCAAATCTTAATTATTTGATTAAGTTTAAGTCTTTAAACTATCAAAACTCACCCAATTCAACTTAACCCACTCCCATAACTAGTTCTCATGCTGAACAAATGCTTAATTCAATTTAAAAAATTTGAGTTAAATCCCAACCTAAACTGAGTGTTATTCAGAAGTCATAATTTATTTATTTAAACTCCCATAATAAGTGCTTTTAAAATGGCCTCCTTTTTTCGGATCACGATTCTTTGCAACTGCAGGTCCTCCATTTAACACAATTCAGTACAAAAGTGTGTTGGAGAGAGTATTTTGATGTTGAAAGACAAAAATACCCCCAAACAATAGTGTAAATGAAGGTGACTGAATGTAAGATGACCGTAGTGGATTTGTTTCCCCTTTTTTCGGGTTACCCACGATGTTGTCAACCAATTGTTAAAAGAAGTAATAAAATCTGAAAATACATGATTAATTACAAACTTTGTTAGGTCATTAATTAGAAGATCACAAATTCATAATCAATACACAGTGGCATCATATATTGGATAAATATTATTAATTAATTAATTAATCAGCAAACAAATACAACAATTATTACAAGAACATGAACAGTAACTATACTATAGTTAGTTTCCAGATTGAAGGTGTTGAGAAGTGAGAGAGATCAAAGATTGAAGCTTAGCAATGGCGGTGGTCTTATCAGGAGGACATTTAGAGAGAGACATATTGAAAGAACGGAGGGCGTTATCAAGCTTACCGGCGGCCAAGGCGGCGCAACCAGCTCTGTACGCTTCATCGGCTGTGCGTGCGTCGTGTCCGCGATCGGCGTCAAGTGTGTCGGTGGCGCGTGCATATTCAAGATTGGAAATCGCTGAGTCGATCTCCGCCATTAATGCCTCCGGCGTCGCTGCGATTATCTTGACGCCGTCGAATACGTTCCAATGAACCTTGCCTTCTCCTGAACCCATAGATAGATATTGTATTCTTGAGCAAAACGAGATCGTGATTTCTGAAAGAACGAAACGATTTCAATTGTGAATTCTTAGCCACTTGTCTGAATTTGCCAATTGATATGACGGTTGTTAAAGGGAAAAAAAGAAAAAAAAAAAAAATCCGACCTGCCGGATTCGAACCAGCGACCTAAGGATGGCTATTAAGGCCTTTGACCCAACTACAGTCCTCCGCTCTACCAACTGAGCTAAGGTCGGTGTTATAAACTTAGGCAAGGTTTTAATACAAAGCCTATGACTTTACTGTTTTTCTGTATGGTTAATGATATGTAAATAGCTGAAATTTAGTTTGGTAAGGTTAATGAGTTTTTTCTTTTTTATAGAGAATTACTTATCTTTTTTGTTACTCAAAGCCTTGAGAAGTACATGGTTAATGACATGTAATCATTACGTGGTTAAATTAGATGAAGAGAAAATGGGTGCTTAGACAGAGATGGAGAAAGGGAGCATGAGATTGATTAATGGAGGAGGAGAGACAAATTTTTCCATTGTTGGTGGCGTGTCTCAACGGCTCATTGGATATGAACTAAATTGAACAATGTGGCTTAATTGGCGAGTTAAGCAGTACCGAAAGAGTATAAGTCAAAAGTTCAAAATTCAAATCCTGTAAAGTAATAATATCCCTTCCAATGTTTTTTTTATCACTTTTCATTAAACTTTTTGACTTAGGGTCTAAAATGTCAGAAAAAAGTGTACACGTTTTCAAAATGAAACAATTTGGCGCACCACATCAACTACCGTGTCTCCACCTAATGGATAAGTAGAATATTAATAGATAAGTGGAATATGAAATATGTCGAATATTAATAGATAAGTGGAATATGAAAGGTTGGCACTTATTTCATATGATATGAAAGGCCAATAGTTAAATCAATAGAATATTAAAGGCCAACATCTCTTGTATAAATAGAACCTTGTACTCACTTCCAATCAATGAAAAACAGAATATGAAATTCTCTGAATTAGAGTTAGTTAGAACTCTCTAAATCTATCATGGTATCAGTAAGCCAGAAACGACTTCCATCAGTATGCTACCATTACTCGACCTGAAATTGGCTATGCTTTGTCACAACAAAGCTTGCCAATTTACATCCTGACCCACTGACACTCATTGGGTTGCTGTCAAGAGAATTCTGAGGTATCTTAAGGGGTCCTTAGATCTTGGTCTTGTTCTACGCCCTGCTGCTGCCTCTGTTCCCTTCTCTCTGCAGGCCTATTGTGATGCAGTTGACAAGTGATATTGATGATAGAAGGTCTACAAGTGGTGCTTGCATATATCTTGGGCCTAACCTAATATCATGGTGGTCTAAGAAACAAACACTTGTTGCTAAATCTAGTCTTTGGCGAGAATCTGAGTCTTGCACTTGCCGCCTCGTAACTTTTATGGGTTCAATCCTTGCTACATGAAATGAAAGTGCCTCATTCTACACCAAGTATCTTCTGTGATAACCAGAGTCTTTTCTGCAATGAGTCATAATCCTATCTTGCACTCTAGAACTAAACATATGGAGTGGACTTGTTCTTTGTAAGGAGAAAGTTCTCAAAAAAAGTCGATTGTTTGCCATGTCCCAAAGAGAGGCTCGGCTTGCGATATTCTCACAAAACCCCTAGCAAAAGTCGCGATTCTGCAGTCTCACGTGACAAGCTCAATGTTTCAAGTTTTGTTCCTCTCCACTTGAGCTTGTGGGGAGTAATGGATAAGTAGAATATTAATAGATAAGTGGAATATGAAATATGTCGAATATTAATAGATAAGTGGAATATGAAAGGTTGGCACTTATTTCATATGATATGAAAGGCCAATAGTTAAATCAATAGAATATTAAAGGCCAACATCTCTTGTATAAATATAACCTTGTACTCACTTCCAATTAATGAAAAACAGAATATGAAATTCTCTGAATTAGAGTTAGTTAGAACTCTCTAAATCTATCACCACCCAACACAACACGTCGACAGCTGACTTTTTTGGACAAAAATGTACGAAGCGGCCAACGTGTCACTATTTTGAATTCTTCAGGAAGCGGCCAACGTGTCACTATTTTGAATTCTTCAGGAAACTATAACGAGATTTTATTTTTCTTAAGGACTAAATTGTCCTCGTGATATGTTTGATGCTTTGGCCAAACGGCCACATAAGGAGGAGTCCATGATGTATACACAAAAGTATACACACTAACCAATAGTGATGATAAGCATGAAACCACTACAAGGGAAAAGGTTTAACCAAACACTAACAATGTGTTTATATCAATGCTTGTTTCACATGAATTCTATTATGAGTAGGACTTGAAATTCCGCAGATACAATGAACTACAGTAGCTAACACAACAAAACAATTTCCTCAGCAGTTAAGTGCGTGTTTGTTTCACATTTTGGTGAATACAAAACGGGAAAATAACAATTCCCAAAAGAATTTTTAACAAAGCAAATAGTACTATTTGTTCTGTGGTCAAACCTCCTATTACACCATCCAAGAATCTAAGACTCAGTGTAAGACAGGTATTGGGGGAAAATCCTTGGCACTGAGCATTGGGGAAAATCCTTTACTCCCCATTTCATTTCATTTCATTTCATTAGTTGTAAATGGCAAAAACATGTTGAAAACAATTGTATAAACCACAAAGCATGACAAAGGCTTTGCCAAATCTAGCTTTGAGTGCCTATAATCTACAAGGTAGCTCTGGACTCTCTGGTTGATCAATGATCATGTTACACCTTCTATGCATGTTTATTTGTCTCACGCGGCAATAACTCCAGAAGCCCATGGAACGATCACCGGTGCAGTTGGGCGTGAATTTCGATACCATTCAGGATACCTATCCTTAAAATTTAGTTTCGGTTTCTCAGCCTGGATTCACAATATCAACAAGTGTATATTAGCCAGACTGAATACAGACACACAGAATAAAGAGTAAACACTCAATTTGGTTCTTAAACTATCACTCTCTTTCCAATTTGGTCATTGAATTATAAGAATACAATAGATAGTCCTAAACTATATTAAATTCATCAAATTAGTCTCTTAAATACTCTCAAAATAGGAGAGAAAACAATAGTTGAGGACTAATTTGATGGATTTAAAATGGTTTAGGGACTATTTATTGTATTTCTATAGTCCAGGGACCAAATTTGAAAGAGAGTGATAGTATAGGGACCAAATTGAGGGTTTACTAGAGAATAAAAGTATCAAAGGTTATTTTGAGCATTATACACAGAGAAGCGAAATCGCAATCAAGAGTGGTACTTACATATTTGAGCCAGCATTCCTGATGTTTATGCTGATATACATCTGGTGAATGACATCCAAACTCTGAAGGGCAATAAACCCAAATATTGCATTTTTTGTCACCTTCTTTGGCATATTTAGCATGGTCCAAGCAAGCTTGGCAGCAATCAGCTGCACTATCTTTGTGGTGAGTAAGACCCCATTTTACTGCATGACCATCATAATCTGTATGAAGTTCGGGTTTGCACTCGGGTGGAAGCGGCCTTCCGGGAAGAACTTCCTCCTCTGAAGAAAATGCATACTCGGTAAAAACAAAGTTATTAAGTTGATACATAGAAAAATATATGCACACTTCCAGATTCTTACACACAGTGCATCAATGCTCTGTAGCACTGACACTTCAATTACTTGAATTTTTCAAATTAAAATCAGTGTCTACGTGTCTGGTGTCTGTGTCTGTTGGTGCTTCATAGCATGAATGTTAAGTAGCTTACAGATTCAGGCAAAGAACTATAACAATAACAACGACAAGCCTTTTTCCCACTAGGTGAGATCGGGTAGGTAAAACCGAATGATCTAATAAAGTCATATGTCCGATATAAATCATTTTCAAGCAAACTATACTGATAAAAATTTTACTGTATGGGGCTTGCAAGGGAGAGTGGAAGATTATAAAAGTAATACCAGGAAATATGTTTTAAATGGATAAACTATTACCTAAATCTTCTACACCCTCAGGTTTGTCTTCATGTTCTTTATTAGCAACTTCAAGAGGTATCCAAAGGCCAATTTCTTCAGAAAGTGCAGCCCAATCAGACTCCAAAGCTTTTACTAGCATTCCTAAGGAAGTTGAAATAAATATTAGGTATAATAATGCGTCAAAGATTTGTAAAGCATTCATTATTAACATGCTAAGAGACGAACTTTATCTCGAAGCGACACAAAATCAACTCATATGTTAGAAACACAGCAGCTAATCATATTTCATACCTGCCTCTTCATGAGAAATGGTTGAGTTAGAAGTGTCTTTGACAAAAGCCAATTTGACCTCTTCCAATTTTTCCTTGCGCCAATTTTCAATTGCTTCTGTTTAGAATGAGTCAATTGTTGAGAATATGCAATAAAATATCTTCCAGTCTCTAGAAAATTATCATTTACATGACACTACCAATTTTAGTGTCTAAAATAGAATGACTAATAAAAGTAGTGCTCAAACTTAAAAGGAAAATTCTACCGCACACCTACAAGATCTATAATGCTGTATGGAATTGAATGCTACACAGTTAAAAGCCAACAACAAAAATAAGATCAGTTTTGCTAAGATGGAAATGATATGATAAATGAGTGATCATACAAGACAAGATAGGTTTAGGAATGATATCATTAGAGAAAAAGTAAGGGCTAGGAATGATATCTCCGAATGTAGAAAATATAGTGGAATTCTTAACGTTGGTAGTTTGGGAATGCGTGGAGAAGACTCGTAGAAACACTAATAAGGAGGGTAGAATAATGGAGGATCATCCAATAGTAAGAGATAAAGCATAGAGAAAAACTGTAAGTCAAAACATTAAGAGAGATTTGGAGTTAGATGGTTTATATGGAAAATTATTTTGTTGGTCCTTTATCTTAATTTTCAGTTTCAAGTTGGTCCATCATCTTTTTCTTGTATAAATTTAGTCCTAAAACATTGATTTTTGAGGCAAACTATTGGACCACCTACAACAAGAAATGCACATGTGTCACGGGCGCAGTCTGCTGCATTAATTGTGTTACAAATCAGAACCCAAAAAACTACTGCAGAAAGCCAAAAATACGCCAATTAGGCCAACATTGTTATGTTTAGAACATGCAAGACTAAATTGAAACTAAAAAAAGATAAAAGTCTAGCCTGAAACTGGAAATTAAGATAAAAGACCAACAAAGTAATTTTGCCTGGTATTCACAGGAAATTATGGCATCATTTGGTCCATATAGCCGACCTCACAAAAGGGAAAGGCTTTGGTTGTTGTTGCCGTAAGTCGTAACACCCAAAAAGTTGTTGCATGAGGTCATAGCCTAGGAAACCAAAAGAGGTTTCTTCGCCTTTGACATGAAGCACAACGATTTTGAATTATGTTAACCAACAGAAATCTAGATGATATGCAACTGTATGAAGTCAGGAAGCAATCATATGGACCTCCAACAATTAGGTTATGCCTTTTTCCCTAGTTTTCATTTCTGTCACTCCCCACCCCCAAAAGAAAATGAATTGATGGATCAAACATTTCCAGATGGAACCGTCAATTTGATATCATACCCGATGCATTGACTTGAAGCTCAAGATAATGCGAACTCCCCCTCTCATATTTTAACTGCATGCTAACTGCATGTTTTGGTCTTTACCTCCACACGTACATGATAATCTCTATAGTTTCATCATCATTCATCAGATAATTCACGATAATAGTTAACATTTTAATCAAATATCGTGATCCAATTTGTTCAAAAACAATTGCAGTTACAATGTCAACTGTCAAGTGTTGATTTAATGAATTTATAAATTGCATTGTCAGTCTATCTCTAAATATTTCAGTTCCTCGGAGAAATAAAACATGAAAATAATGAATAACTTTGTCCTCTCACAAACGAAATACATAACGCACGATTTGGACAGCCATGATGAGAAATGGTCTATTGAGAGTCTCGCAGTGGATAGTGAAATCGTCTAATTAGTTGTTCTAAGTGGGGATCAACCCTCACCTCATGAGCTAGCTTTTGGGGTTGAGTTATGCCTAAACCCAATCCTAAGATGATATCATAGCCTATTTGAGGTCCATTTGAATACCTATGGGGGCCACTCGAGCC
The DNA here is from genome assembly GCA_020916435.1 of Oxytropis ochrocephala. Taxonomy (NCBI): domain Eukaryota; kingdom Viridiplantae; phylum Streptophyta; class Magnoliopsida; order Fabales; family Fabaceae; genus Oxytropis; species Oxytropis ochrocephala. The sequence continues at coordinate 98,628,683 of CM037090.1, forward strand.
ATGCTCCGGATGTCCAATCCTGCATACGAGGTCGTGTTGAGAGTCCTATATTGGATAGTGATGTGGTCTGATTGGTGGTTATGAGTGGAGAGGTGGAGCAACCTTTACCCCATAAGCTAGCTTATTGAGTTAGACCCAAACCTTGATATTTGAATGAGGACCAAAACTAGTAGAACCCAAAAAGGCATCTTAACAAGTGCAAAAGAAGAAAGGAAGACAAAAGACGGTGATCAGCCAGGAAGCAACAAAAACATAAAAATATAATAGAAATAGTAACTTATATGAATACATAAGATCTAAAAAAATTCTTGTATGCTGCAAACCTTATAGCGGTGGAGCAGTTATGCAGTAAAGGGGACAACAAAAATCAGTATACTTGTACGGTAGGGACAGTGAAAATCAAATTTCCCGAGGGTCAATGCTCTGATTAATATGAAATCATGATCCTGTTGCTTCATATAATGATGTCATTGATTCAATTCATATAAATTATAATGATGCCATTGATTCAAACACAATTTGAGATAAATCAGATTCCAATCAAGATCATAATGGACATATTTCACATTAACTTCCAGATAACAATCAAGTTGACAATGCAAGATTTATATCAGATTTCCAATCAAGTACATAAAACTTGATAAACAAGCAACGGTAAAACAATGCACTTTCCTACCCCCTACAAGTGAAATTGACCAGGTAAACATGATACCTTGAAACCATCCCATTTGTTACCAAGTTTTTAAGTAAAAGATTGTTGTGAAATGTTCATATTCAAAAATCTTCCCAGTGTTTAATTATAGAAGGAATGATAGATTCTTAGCAACACAAGCTATCAGCACACACTCACCTCGTTCCATAGCAATACCCTGAGAGTGAGACCCATTTGTGTTTCTGCTATTCAAGCTCACTAGTCTTTGCAAGACCTCATCAATTATCTTCTGTTTCAAGTGTTGAGGCAACTCAATCGCCACATTTTCGCTCGAAAACTCCCCTTCTAATTCCTTCACCTTTTTTACACAACATTTTCACAGCATTAATCAACTTGAAGCTAACTTAAAAACAAGTATTTGATTACTCAAGCCATGTAAAAACAAAAATAAAAACACTTCTTAGTTCTTACCCATTTCATTAACTCAACTGGTTTGTATGACTTCCGAATTCGATTTGATTCTTCCATTTTCCTAATCTGATCTGGTCTATACACCACAACTGAAAAACACAATAGAAAACCACACAACACAACAAGCTGAGAAACATGCAAAGCAATAAATTTTCCTTATGTGGTGTTACAAAAATTAACCATAAAACTCAAACTCAAAAAACTGTTGTTACCCCTTTAATTGTTTTAAGCCCTGCTTGGATAAACATTTTAATTAAGTACTTATAGCATTACGAAAATTGGCTAAAAACAGCTGGTAAATATATCACAAGTTGTTTCCATAAACTCTCACAAACAGTTTCAGAAGTACTTATGTCCCTTAATTGTTTCAAGTCTTGTTTGGATAAATAGCTTAATTAGGCATTTATAGTATTATGGAAACTAGCTGTCATTACATAAGCTCTTATGCCATAAACTCTCCAAAAGAGTTTCCTAAGTTCTTATGCCATTAGATAAGCCAAAAATAAATCGATCCAAACATGCCCTTAGTAATTTCTGTATCAGGAGAAACACAAAATAGAAAGTGACTAACTTACTGTTTCTGCCAACACTACCAGAGTAGATATAAAGAGATGCATAAAGAGAACGAAGACAGTAGAGAGCAATGGCTATGTTGAAAAAACAGACTATAATAGTAAGTTTCTTGTATGAACAAATCCATTTTCCTCCTCCTCTTGATTGAAGTTGAATCCCCCAATCTCCTCTTGCCATTTCCCTTTATCTTCATCCCACCATTGCCCTTCTTTCTTTTCGACTTTAGTGGTTTTTGTTGAAACCCCAAAATAGATCGATCCACGAAACGTGAAAAGAAGAATAATCCCCAAATTTGTTCTCACACACACACACACAAGGAAGCGGATTCTGTTGTGAGTTGCAGGGTAGCTAGCTTCCTCGTGTGAATCGAAACGAGGGATTCTCTGTGTGCTAACGTGCGCTTGGTGGGAATTGAATGGATCAACTAATAATTTCGGTGGTTCACGGTGGTGTGGGCCCGATGCTTCTGCTAAAATGCGCTTGAGATTTACGACTCTGCGCTCTGTTAACTGCCACCGGTGGTACAACTTTGTGTGTCTTTTTACTTTTTAGACCATGTTATACATTTTAGAGTGGCTAAATGTTTTATATTTTAGAGTGGCTAAAATCAAATTTATATTATGTTAGGTAAAAAAGAGCGGATAGTAAAATAAGTTATTAGATAGTATATCTAATATCTATTTATCTGAACAGACATAACTTTTCTGAAATTACAATTTTAGGCATCTTACTTTTTGTGTCATTAATTTTATTTTATTTATAATTTTTAATTCTATTTTCTCTTCAATCTCACATTCCTAATATCTATTTTCACTTTTGACACATCATCACTCACTCTCTTTCGATCTCACATTTCCCAATATTTACTTACTTACACATCTATTTATAGTAGCCCCACACCCTTTATTTAAAAGAATTTTTTCCCAAATTTTTAATCCAAAGATAATATAATATAATTAAATTAATATTAAATAATCTACAATTTACTCCTATTTACTATCTAACCTAATATCTATTTATACAAACAAACCACATTTAAATTACTCAAACAAGCCTCTCCTATTTACTTGACAATTCATCTAACTAACGACAACATTGAAATTTACTATCATACTTTTATCAAATTTCTTCTCTCAATGCACTTTCTTCTCACTTATCACTATTTTCGTACTTTCTCTTACTTTTTTTCAAAATTCAAAATTCAAATCAAACTCACAAACTTTCTTTACCCACTATCTACTAATCTAATCTAATATCTATTTATACAAACAAACCATACTTAAATTACTCAAACAAGTTTCCCTATTTATTTGACAACTCATCTAATTAAGGGCAACATTGTAATTTACTATCACATTCTTTTTCAAATTTATATTCTCTCAATGCGCTTTCTTCTCACTCCCATTTTTTTAACATTCCCCCTTTTTTTTTTTTTCAAATTTCAAATTCAAATCAAATCAAATCTACTAATAAAATAAAATAATCAATATAAACTACCAGATAACTGCACTAATATATAAAAACACGGGATAACTTCATTGATATACAAAAAACACGATATCAATATATTAAAAAAAGGAAAACTTAATGACTATTTCAACTATATTTAAAACACGGAATAACTATACTGATATATAAAAACCACGAGATAACTATACTGATATATAAAAAAACACGGGATAACTATCTATCTTTTATTATTTACTATAATGTACTAATCAACTAAAATAATCAATTGAAACTATGAGATAACTGCACTGATATATAAAAAAACATGGGATAACTACACTAATATGTAAAAAAAAATGATATAACAGCAATGATATGTATAAAAACACGGGATAACTGCACTGATATATAAAAAACACTTCACTGGAATATTTTATTATCTACCATCTATCTGTTACTGTCTACTATAATTTATTAATCAACTAAAATAATCAATTGAAATTATGAGATAACTTCACTGATATATTAAAAAACATGTGATAACTTTATTGAAATATAAAAAACACGGGACAACTGTAATGATGCATGTAAAAACACGAGATAACTGCACTGATATATAAAAAAAACACGGGATAACAACACTGACACTAATATATAAAATAACACGAGATAAATGCACAGATTGTTTTTAAATGATACTTTTACATTTTTAGATTTTAATATTTATCTAATTTTTTATTTGAGACTCTTTTTTTAACTGCTTTAAATTTGTCTTTTTTCACGATGTGATGTCCAAACTATTTAAATTATGTTTAAATTCGTTCATGAAAAGAATATGGCAGCACCCGTGCGTATGCACGGGTATCCTACTAGTACGTTTGTCGATAGCAGATAAGTTAATGAATTGGATTTAGACTTTAGAGGTTTTGCTAAAATTAATAGTTGAACTAACTTATAAATATAAATGATATAAATGAACAATTTTAATTAATGCTTAAAAATTAGAAAGGGGATTTATTTAATAAAAGATAAATAAGTAATTTAGTTAATTCATGTCTCCACAAATTTGTATGATGCATTAATTTTCACAAATCATCTATGATAGAATATTTGCTTGATACACTTTGGGAAAGTTTGATTATATGTTAGTTACTTCTGTTTTGTGTTTTTGAATACACTTATGGGTATTTGCTTGATACACTTAAGGGTGTTAAATTTTAGCAATATTTGGAATGAGTAATAGAAGACCCATCTAATAAAAATATTATTACATTCCTATACAAGTGCTTCCCATTTTTTGAGAAACTCTAAAAAGAATTGCATTTTTTAAAAATAATTCCAATTTAAATTTGAATTTTGAAATTTGTCATTAATCCTGGCATTGTGTTTCGATGTTGAATTATGAGAATTGGTTTGAACATTAGGTTGTGGGTAACAATGAATAATAATGGGTAATTGACTAATTGAATTCATTATTGAAAACTTGCGCATAGATTTTTCATTTACCACCAAAATGGTTTCAGTATTTTGAATATTAAAATATCTCATTTATGGTAATAACTCTGGTAGTACAAAGTTTTAAGATATCTTGGGTATGTTTAGTTTGCAGGTATAGTGAAGCTAGGGTTGATTTCGTACCACTCACTCAAGGCAAAATCTCACACACAGTAGCTTCAATTCCTTTAACACATTCAGTATTGGCCAAACCCTAATTTTGATTGTTGTTTTTGTTTTTGTATGTACCACGAGCTTTGATCTATGAATCAACAAAGTGATTTCAGCCTTGTGAAATCACTCACAGAATACACGAATAGATTCACTCGGGTGGTCGGGCTCAGACACTCAAGCGTTTGGTTACTGATGGTTATTCACGGGCGGGTGCGGTAACACTGTAAAACCGCCCGCCCTACCCGAAACCACCCGACAAACTGAATAAGTAAACCTAGGTATATTAGGTTAACTACCAAATCACAAAACCCCAAATCTCTACCACCTCCTTCATCATCTCATTAGCTCACCTCAATCTCTACCACTCTCAATCTCATCTCACATCCACTCCTTCATTCAATCATTCATTATTCCTCATTTGTCCTCAATCTCTATCACTCTCTAGAACAGGTTCTGTCGCCACTCTCAATCTCATCTCACCTCCACTCCACTCCTTCATTCATTCATTATTCATTTATTTCATTTGTTTTGTTGTTTGATGTTTAACAGTAGCTTAGTTTGAAGGAAAGGATTTTTATTATGCTCACAAAAGGTTCAGTCGTATACTCTCAGGTTCTTCTCACCTCATTATTCATTATTCATTTTTTTTGCTGTTTGATGTTTAACACTTAACATTAACTTATTTTGATTGACTATGTCTTTATTTTGACTATGTTTAACCCTATTCTGTTACTCTATGCTTCTATGTTCTTATTTTAACGGTATATGACCTATCAAGTTTCTATGCTGAATTTGTCTAAAAAAATAACTCTATTCTGTTACTCTATTATTCTCTTCAATTAAACAGTGACAAAATAATGTTGAACTCCTTCTCTAAATAATGTTTCATGATTGGAGTTTACTCAAAACATCATTTCTTTTCTATGAGCTCGTGTTGTTTATGTTGTAATATGTGTAATTTCACATCTCGGTTTGCTTAGGACTTACTTGTATTTTATTTCGGCCTAGGGGCATTTTAGTCCTTTTTACATTGTACAATTGGGATATAAATTCCCTCTCTGAAAACTGTAATAACTGTCATTCAATAAGATTTGATTTTCTGTTACGCGCGTCTTTCTTTTCCGTTTTTCCGTCCTTGCTTTTCTTCTCGGTTTTCCTCTCGGCTCGCGTGTGTGATCAACTCGGAAAGTGCACTCCGACGTCAATCACTGTCGCCTCCCATCTCGGTATAGCATCAATGATAGTGATGATGCATTAACATGGTATCTAGAGCTGCGTTAAGAGGGATCTTGGGGAAACACGAGTGAAGTGATTCTTCGGTGAGGTGTGTGCATTCGATCTTGTTCTTGTAATTCACATCGGATTGCAATTCAAGATCAAACGAAATCTTTCTTTCTTGATTTCGTGGGGTAAGGGAAACACGAGAGATTGAGTGATCAGAGTAAGAGAAAAGATGAACGGCGGTAACGGTGGCTTGAACACGAAGCTTCCTGTGTTCGACGAGAAAAATTGGAATCGGTGGTCGATTCAAATGAAAGTTCTTTTTGGCGCGCAAGATGTGTGTGAACTGGTGGAGGATGGCTACACACCAGTAGGTGAAGGTGCAACGGAGGCACAAAGAAATGCGCAAAGGGAGACGAGGAAGAAAGATCAAAAGGCTTTGTTCTACATTCATCAATGCGTAGATAACAAAGTGTTTGAAAAAATCTCTGAGGCAACCACTGCGAAGGCTGCGTGGGATATTCTTGTTCGGGTTATGGTGGAGATGCTACTTGTGAAAGAAGTGAAATTGCAATCGCTACGAAAAACAATATGAAAATCTGAACATGAAGAGTGATGAAAGAATTGCGACTATGTCACGCGCGTGTGGTTACGATTACCAACGAAAATGAAGCGAACGGTGAAACAAGATGGCGAAGAAATGATCGTGAAAAAGGTACTTCGTTCCTTAACTCCAAAATTTGATATTATCATGGTAGCAATCCAAAGAATCTAAGAACACTAGTGTAATGAAGTTAGATGAATTACAAAGTAGTTTAGAAGCACATGAAACACTTGTAATTGATAGGGATGTTCAAGTTGAAACTGAACAAAAGGCACTGCAAGCACAAGTCTTTAATAAAGGTGGTGGAAACAAACCGAATTGGAAAGAAAATAAGTGGAAACAAAAGAAACAAGAGTGGCTTGCTAAGAACAATAAGAAAGAAACTGGTAGTAGCAGTAATAATAGTGATAAGGGAGGACCACCTGGAAAGAACTCTAAGAATCCAAACAAGAAAGGAAATTTTGATAAAAGAAAGGTTCAGTGTTTCAATTGTGATAAATTCGGCCACTTTGCCGATGAGTGCTGGTCGAATAAAGAGAAAAAGAAGGAAGAAGCTAACATAGCGCAAGGGGATTCTGATGAGGAACCCGTGATCTTGATGGTGACAACAAATGAAGAAGGGGTGATTACAGACATGTGGTACCTCGACACAGTCGCTCAAAATCATTTGACCGAAATAAGAGGTGGTTGATCAATTTTGATGGCGTGAAGAGAACAAAGATCGAGATGTCTTGATGGTGAGTACTTGACAAAGCAGGCGGTATGGGTGACATTCGGTACAAATGAGTGATGGCTCAAAGGTGTTGATTGAGGATGTGTGGTATGTACGGGGTGAAAAACAACTTGATGAGTGTTGGCCAAAACGTTAGAAAAGGGGTGTTCGGTGAATATGGAGGATAATGTGATGACCTGTTTGATAAAAATAAGAAAATGATCTTCAAGGCTCCACTTGAGAAGAACAGAACCTTCAAAGTGAAGATTGAAGTCGTGAAGTGAAGCTCGCTGCTTGAGTGTTACAAAGGTCGAGGACGAGAGTGCATTGTGGCACCGAGGTATGGTCATCTCAATTATGCGAGTTTGAGTCAATTGCAATCCAAAGGGCTTGTACTCGGCATTCCAAAGGTAACGGCTAGTAGTGTGGCCTGTGAAGTGTGCATGAAGAGTAAACAATCTAGATTGCCATTTGCATCAGAATTGCCTCCAAGAGCAACACTTGCCTTGGGTGTGGTACATTCCGATGTGTGTGGACCTTTTGAAGTTCCTTCCTTGGGTGGAAACAAATATTTTGTGACCTTCATTGATGAGTTTACAAGAATGATCTGGTTTATTTGATCAAACAGAAAAGTGAAGTCTTTGATCAGTTTAAAAGGTTCAAGGCATATGCAGAAAAACAGAGTGGCTGCAAAGTGAAGGTATTAAGGAATGATGGTGGTGGAGAGTACAGCTCCACCGAGTTCAAAAGGTTTTGTGACGAGCGGGGCATAGAACATGAGGTCACGCCACCTATACACCCCAACACAATGGAGTAGGCGAGAGGAGGAATAGGATGATACTTGATATGGTAAGATGCATGCTTAAACAGATGCAACTACCAAACACTCTATGGGGTGAGGCTGTGGCAACCGATGATACATCTTGAACCGATGTCCGACAAGGAGGTTGAAGAATAAGGTGCCTTTGGAGATGTGGAGTGGTGAGAAACCCGATGTAAGTCACTTGAAGGTATTCGGCACCCTATGCTACAAGCATATACCTGGATGCTAGGAGAAGGAAGTTAGATGACAAGAGTACTCCAATGATATTTGTAGGATATCATTCAATGCAGTGGTTACAAATTGTATTGCCTACACAACCAACAAGGTTGAAGTTAGTAGAGATGTGATTGTAAAAGAACAAGAAAGGTGGAATTGGAATTCAAATGGAGCAACATCGGTTGACATTGATGGTGCAATACTTGAAGAAGATCATAGTGAAGTACCAAGACAGGGGAGTACACGGCCTAGGCATGAAATTGAACAACAAGGGAGTGATTACGGCGACTGCGGTCCGATGATGAAGTTCCGCCACGACAGGTAGGCCACGAGAGACGAGAAATTTACCACCTCGGCTCACTGATTATGAGCTAATTGCAGACGATTTGATAGACAATGATGGTGATTTACTGCAGTTTGCACTAGTAGCTGATACTGAGCCACTTAGTCATACTGAGGCAGTGAAAGATAAAGTGTGGAAGGCTGCAATGATGGAAGAGTTGAGTGCAATTGAAAGGAACAAAACCTGGGAGTTAACTGTGCTACCTCCAGGTAAGAAACCGATTAGTGTGAAGTGGGTCTTCAAAGTGAAACCAAGCTCGATGGATCGATGGCAAGACACAAGGCTCGGCTTGTGGCTCGTGGATTCTGCGGAAAGGAAGGTCTAGACTACAAGGAGGTGTTTGCGCCTGTAGCTAGACATGAGACAATAAGATTAGTGATAGCTCTAGCATGCAGTAGGGGATGGACTATACTGCATCTAGATGTTAAATCGGCATTTTTGAATGGTGCACTAGAGGAAGAGGTGTATGTGACACAACCACCCTGCTTCGAGATAAAAGGAAAAGCAAATGGTGTTTAAAGTTTGAACAAGGCTCTATATGGCCTTAAGCAAGCTCCAAGAGCTTGGAATAAGAAAATAGATGCCTTCTTTGGAAGTTGTGGCTTTAAGAAGTGTAGTGTCGAATATGAAATATATGTGAAAACATCTAGCCGAGGTAAAATGATCCTAGTTTGCCTCTACGTAGATGACATACGTTAACCGGTGACTGTGAAACCGAGGTGAAAGACTGTGAAGGAAAGGTTGATGGCCGAGTTTGAAATGAGTGACCTAGGGAGAGTTGTGTACTTCACAGGAATGGAATTCCTTTACACTCCTAAAGGAATAGTGTTACATCAGAAGAAATATGCAATAGAAGTGCTGAAGAGGTTTGAAATGTTTGATTGCAAGCCTGTTCTAACACCAGCCGAGGTAAATCAGAACCTGACGACTGATGTTGATGGAGAATGTGTAGATCCGACCTTGTTCAAGCAATTGGTTGGTTCGTTAAGGTACCTGTGTAATAGTAGACCGGATATATGCTATGCTACTTTGTGTTGTTAGCAAGTTTATGGAGAAGCCAAAAATGATACACTACTTCCTAGCAACTACTAGAATACTAAGGTACTTGAAGGGAACTTTGAAGTATGGTTTGTTGTTTCCTGCTAAACCAGATCAGAATAGCTGCAAGTTACTTGGGTATTCCGACTCGGATTGGTGTGGGGATAAGGTCGACAGAAGGAGCACTACGGGTTACATCTTCATGTGTTTTGGAGCACCAATCTCATGGTGTTCGAGGAAGCAACCAGTGGTCGCATTGTCGTCCTGCAAAGCAGAATACATAGCAGGTTCTACTGCTGCATGCCAAGCTATTTGGCTCAAATCAGTCATGACAGAGTTGAAGCTTGAGAGCAAGGAGCCGATCAAACTCATGATTGATAACAAATCGGCAATAATGCTTGCCAAGAACCCAGTTTCACATGGGAGAAGCAAGCACATAGAGACCAAATTCCACTTCCTGCGTGAACAGGTTGAGAAGAAAGTACTTGAAGTCTGCTACTGCAACACTCAAATGCAGGTAGCAGACATATTCACCAAAGCATTGAAGGCCGAGCAGTTTGTGAAGCTAAGGTATGACCTAGGCGTTTGATAACTCTATTTTATATAGAGTATTTCATATGTTTAAACTTAGTATTTGCTCTCTTTCAAGTAATAATAAAGAGTTTATATAGTATTTAGTGTGATATATGATATCTTGAGTGATTTGAATGGATATAGTTAGTTATAGGCCATTTTGGATATATTGTGGTATGTTTGATGTTTTGTTCGATGCGGTCTCAATCATTATGCGCATCAATGCTCCCCGTGACCGATCCCGCATCAATTCTCAAGCGCAACTTGGTGAATAAGCGGCTGTTTCATATGCATCCACATGCAATGTGATGACCTCCTACTTGCTTCCCCGATGCCATCCAACAATGTATAGTAGGCGCCTACCATTCACACATAGCTATAGGCATAGCTTTGAAGAGTCATCAACATAGGGACACTTGTTCTAACACCATGGAACCACCCTATATGATTAAGTCAAAGATTGCAACATGGATAAACCTCTGGAAAGCAACTACAGCTATCATCCACTCAAGATGACTTCAACATGAAGGAAGGAAGCACCTCACTTGAAGGCTATAAAAGGACCTCACATCTTCATTTGGAAATATATCACAATCCATAAGTTAGATCAAAATTTCAATATACATAGTTAGTTTTTATATTTTTAGAGGAAGAGGAAGGAATTGACAAATCCTCCTTTACTCATTTTCATAGTGTTTGTATAGTGCTAAGGAGTAATGCTAGTGCATTGCTAGAAGACTTCATATAAAGATTTTCAACATTTGTAACCTTACTCTTGTTGTTTCTCTTTAGTGAGTTCTATATATATAAACATGGTCTATTCAGGTTTATATATATCTTGCAATGTCTCTTGTTAGCTAAACCTTTCTTAGTTGGAATGTTCTAATCATTTAATGAGCTTTTAAGTAAGTATGTTGCATGTATGTATGTTTGTACTTTAGTTCTTGCTTGATAATATTTTTATTACTTATTTTAAACTTGATCACTTAGAATAAGTATGAATTGTAAATGACCAGACATGGCTTACAATTAAGAACTCAAGAACTAATATGGGTGAGTGTTTTACATAAAGAAAACTTTGTGAAAACCATGCTAAGTCCTAGACATAGGATAGTATAGTCCATAGGATAATTGTGGGTACTTAAAATACAAGAGTGAATTCACTTAAGCAAAGTGATACTTGTTAGGAGGCAAGATTGGCACTCGACACCCCTTTCTTTCTTGCATAGAACAAGGATCATAAGAGCTGTAATGAAACTCTGAAGAAAGTGACCGAAAGGCACATAGCTAATGCAACAGCATTCAGTGCAGCTGCATCACATACTGCATCATACACTTTTAAGTAAATTACTTGATGAAGACATTCCAACTAGCTTTTCTCTTTTACACTATCAACATTCTTTACTTGCTTTCTTTCTAACTTAGTTGTGATCATCAAACAAAATCCAAAATTATTTTATTACTTTGTGACTTTGCACTATATTACTTTATATCATTTAAAAGTGAGTTTTTCAATCTCTGTGGGTTCGATCTTTTTACTACTTGTTTTTGGACAGTGTATACTTGCACTCAAGTGTATGTGGCATATTCCACACACACAAGTTTTTGGCGCCATGTTAGTTTGGGATTGAAGTAAATTCTTTTAAAATTACGATATTAAGTAATTTAGTGTTGTATATAAATTCTGGTTTTAGAGTTTCACAACAACAACGATTACATGGTACTTAGTATATGTACAGTAACTGAAAACAGAACTCGAATATAGTTTAGATTTAGAAATAGAAAGAAAATTCGGGAGATTGCTAAGACTCCAAAAACAGAATCAACAAGCCAAAGAACATGTCTTTCGGTGAAGAACAAAGCTCAAGGCCACACTCGGTGAGAGGAGGCCCGGATCACAAACATGCTCTCAAGAAGAAGTTCATAGAGAAAATCTCATCCACATGGATCACATAGGTATGATTAATGATAGAGATAGACCTATGAGGATTATGCTCGGTTTGATCATCAAAACATGCAAACTAGCATAAACAGACCTCATATTGATGCCATGCATTTTGAATTTAAACCTATGATGTTTCAAATGCTTCAAACTATTGGTCAATTTGGAGGATCTCCTCATGAAGATCCTCATTTGCATTTAAGGCAATTTCTAGAAGTATGTAGTAATTTTATTTTACACTGGTGTTAGTGAAAATGCATTTAGATTAAGGTTATTTCCATATTCTTTGAGAGATAGAGCCAAGGCTTGGCTAAATTCTTTAGAGCCTAAACTCTATTCATTCATGGAATGAAATGGCTGAAAAAGTTTTTAGGAAAATATTTCCCACCTATCAAAAATGCCAGTTAAGAAATGATATTACATCTTTTAGACAAAAAGAGTTTGAGTCTTTATTTGAAGCATGGGAAAGATGGAAGGAACTTTTGAGAAAATGTCCTCATCATGGTTTACTGTCATTATTCAAATGGAAACATTTTATAATGGTTTAGAACCTCAAACTAGAATAATGCTTGATGCATCATCCGGTGGAGTGTTATTAAATCTGTAAATACAATGAAGCATGTGAATTAATTGATAGAATAGCAGCTAATAGCTCTAGTTGGCCTACTGAGAGGGTAAGTGCCCAAAAGAAACCATCAGGGGTGCATGAAATCAATGATATATCTGCCCTATCTGCTCAAGTAGCCACTCTAGCTAATTTGATGAAAAACTTCACTTCTGGCAATGCTACTGCATCTAATGCAAACAAATCACCAGACAAAGATCATTGCAGTGATGAGAACACAAGTACCTCCAGGCACACCTAGTTGTGTGTACTGTGGAGGAGGTCACTTGTATGAGGAGTGTTCTAGCAACCCTATCTCTGTAAATTATGTAGGTTATAATAGGAATAACAACCCTTATTCCAACACTTATAATCCTGGTTGGAAAGATCACCCAAATTTTAGATGGAGCAACAACAGTGCACCTGCACCTAGAACTGCTCCAACTACACAAACCAACCCACCAGGATTCCCAGCTCAAAATAACCAAAGAAACTCTCAACCTACCACTGATAATTCTCTAGAAACCATGCTTAAAGCATTCATAGGTGAATCTAGAACTGCTAGACAAACCCAAGATGCTTCCATCAAGAACTTAGAGAATCAAGTTGGTCAATTAGCCACACCCTGTATCAAAGGCCACAAGGTGCCTTACCTTCAAATCTGAAAGCTACACCTTCTCAAACCAAAGGAAAAGAGCAAGTTAAGGCTATTTCATTGAGAAGTGGTAAGGATTTGGTAGAGTTAACGAGAAGGAAAGTGTAGAAAAGGGAGAAAAAGCCAAAAATCAAAAGAAACCAATGCGAGAAGCATCTAGTGCTCTGCATCACAAGAAGTTCAAAGTCCACTACCTAAGCTAGTACTGAATACCCTCCTCCTCCTTACCCTCAAAGACCTAAAAAGCACATGAGGAGAAGCGGTTTGGTAAATTCCTAGAGGTACTAAAACAATTACACATCAATGTTCCTTAGTAGAAGCCTCCAACAAATGCCAAATTATGCAAAATTTATGAAGGATGTGCTTACTAAGAGAAGAAGATTAGGTGAGTTTGAAACAGATTGCCATGATCAAGATTGTAGTTTGCTTATGCAAAATAAGATCCCTAGGAAATTGAAGGATCCAGTAGTTTTACAATTCCATTTTCTATAGGAAAATCCTATACTGTAAAGCTTTATGTGATTTAGGTGCAAGCATCAACTTGATGCCTAAATCTATTTTTGACCAGATTAGAAATAGGAAATGCAAAACCAACCAACCGTGACACTTCAATTAGGTATGATCAATAGCCTATCCTCGAAGGTATCATAGAAGACATCCTAGTTAAGGTAGACAAATTTGTATTCCTGTAGATTTTGTTATCCTTGACTTTGATGCAGATAAGGAAGTGCCTATTATCCTAGGAAGACCATTTTTAGCAACTGGTAAAACCATAATTGATGTGCGAGAAAGGTGAACTCACTATGAGAGTGAATGATCAAGAGATCAAATTCAATGTAATGAATGCTATGAAGTATCCTTCGGAAGAAAGCGTAAGAGTGTTCATCCTTATTCTCTCTAGATCAATTGGTAGAAAAACAATTTTACAAGCGGATGATCACTTAGCCAATGCAGATGCATTAGATGCAAATTTGCATTGCTAGATCTTGAAATACTAGAAAAGAGAATCGCCAATAGAAAACTCTTGTAAGGAAGTATGGGCTAGGACTTATGAACCACTCAATCTTGAGGATCCAAGTCTCAAGAAGAACTTACCCTCAATAGAACAACCTCCTAAGTTAGAATTAAAGATATCTTTGCTGAACACCTTAAATATGCATTCTTAGGAACAAATAAGACTTTACTCATTATCATTGCTTCGATTTAACATCAAAACAGAGAGTGATCTCATTAGTACTCTCAAGAAGCATACCAAAGCTATAGGTTGGCAAATGGCGGATATCAAAGGAATTAGTCCTTCTATATGCATGCATGCAGTCATTTTGGAAGAAAATTCCAAAAACAACATAGAGAGTCAAAGAAGACTAAATCCTATCATGAAAGAGGTTGTGAAAAAGGAAATAATTAAGTGGCTAGATGTTTGGAATCATATACCCATATCGCATGACGGTGCTTGGGTAAGCCCCATCCCAATGTGTACCAAAGAAAGGGGGTGTGACGGTGATAGCCAATGAAAAGAATGAGTTGATACCAACAAGAATCATCACAGGTGGAGAATCAGTATGGATTACTGAAAAACTCAACAAAGCTACCAAAAGGATCACTTTCCTTTACCATTCATAGACCAAATGCTAGATAGATTAGCGGGGAAAGAATTTTATTGTTTCCTAGATGGCTACTCGGGCTATAATCAAATAGCCATTGAGCCTAAGGATCAACACAAAACCACCTTTACATGCCCTTATGGTACTTTTGCTTTTAGGAGAATGCCATTTGGTTTATGTAATGCACCTTACATTCCAAAGATGCATGATGTCTATATTCTCGATTTCATTGAGCAATCAATGGAAGTATTCATGGATGATTTCTCTATCTTTGGAGAAACATTTCAAGTTTGCTTAACAAACTTGGAACAAATTCTCAAGAGATGTGAAGAAACAAATTTAGTTTTAAATCGGGAAAAGTGCCATTTCATGGTACAAGAAGGCATAGTGCTAGGACATAGGATTTCAAAGAAAGGTCTAGAGGTAGACAAAGCTAAAGTTGATGTCATTGAGAATCTACCACCACCCAATACAATTAAAGGTATCGGGAGCTTCTTAGGCCATGCTTTGGTTTCTATAGAAGGTTTATCAAAGACTTTTCAAAAATCTCAAAACCATTATGTATGCTTCATGAACATGATGTAGAATTTATCTTTGATAACTTTTGTATAGAAGCTTTTGACAAGCTTAAAAAGGCATTGGTGACAAAGACCAATTATAGTAACTCCAGTTGGAGCGGGCCATTTGAATTAATGTGTGATGCTAGTGACTTTGCAGTAGGAGCAGCGATCTTAGGGCAAAGGTATGACAAAGTCTTTCATTCCATTTATTATGCTAGCAAGACATTAATTGAAGCTCAAGTAAACTACACGATTCTGAAAAAAGGAATTATTAGTGTGGTCTTTGCATTTGAAAAATTTAGATCATACTTAGTTGGCACTAAAATTATTGTCTATCTTGATCACTCTGCCATTAAGTATCTAATTTCAAAGAAGGATGCAAAGCCAAGGCTAATAAGGTGGATTTTACTCCTACAAGAATTTGATCTAGAAATTAGAGACAAGAAAGGAGTAGAAAACCAAGTAGCAGACCATTTATCAAGGATTGAAGGAGAATCACTTGGTACACAAGGAGAAGAAATCAAGGAGAGTTTTCCAGGATGAGAAACTATTAGCAATCACGATCAATGCAAAACATGAAACTGCATTTGCTATAAGCAATGCAGAGAGCATCAAATGCATCTGCACCATGGTTTCTTTGATATTGTAAATTTCCTTGCAAGCAAAGTAGTACCAAAGAGTATGACATATCAACAAAGGAGAAAGTTCTTCCACATGGTTAAACAATACTATTGGGATGATCCATTCCTTTACAAGATGTGTCCTGATCAATTAATAAGGAAATGCATACCTGAAGAGGAGCAACAAGCAGTGCTTCTGCATTGCCATTCTGCACCTTATGGAGGACACTTTGGAAGCACTAGGACAAGCGGCTAAGGTATTACACCAAGTTATTTTTGGCCTACTTTATTTAAAGATTCATATTTATTGGTCAAATCTTTTGTGATAAATGTCAAAGAGCGAAATATTTCGATAAGCATGAAATGCCTAGAACAAATATTTTAGAAATTGAATTATTTGATGTTTGGGGCATGGATTTCATGGGACCTTTTCCACCCTCTTTTGGCAATTTATATATCTTAGTAGCTGTTGATTATGTATCCAAATGGGTAGAGGCGATAGCATTACCTAATAATGATGCTAAATCGGTGAGTAAGTTTCTTCAAAGAAATATATTCACTAGATTTGGAACTCCTGAGCTATCATTAATGATGAAGGTTCACACTTTTGCAATAAGATCATAGAAAACCTTCTAGCTAAGTATGGAGTTAAGCATAAGATAGCTACACCCTACCATCCTCAAACTAGTGGACAAGCGGGAATTATCCAATAGGGAAATTAAGAGAATGCTAGAAAAATGGTAAGTCCAAATAGGAAAGATTGGTCTTTACATTTGGATGATGCTTTATGGGCATATAGAACTGCATTCAAAACACCCTTAGGAATGTCCCCTTACAAATTAGTCTATGGAAAAGCATGCCATTTACACTAGAATTGGAAAACAAATCCTATTGGGCTATCAAAAGCTCAATTTCAATTTGAACAAGGCGGTAAAAAGAGAATGTTGTGAGCTTGATGAGTTAGAAGAAATTAGGCAAACCTCTTATGAGAATGCTGAAATCTACAAAGCTAAGACTAAGAAATGGCATGACAAGAAAATTCTCGTAAGAGAATTGAAAGAAGGAGGACTAGTTCTCGCTATACAACTCTAGGTTGAAGCTATTTCTGGAAAACTAAGGTCAAGGTGGTCGACCATTTAAGTTGATAAAAGTTTATCCACATGGAGCAAGATAGACTTATTTGATAAATCCTCAAATCTGTCTTCAAGGTGAATGGTCGAGAGAGAGTTAAAATGTACTATGGTGAACATGTGGTGAAAGACAAAACCACCACCCATTTGCAAAATCTCTAAGTGAAAAGAGGTAGTCAGTGACAAGACTCTTAAAACAAGCGCTTAATGGGAGGCAACCCATTGTTTTTAATTATTTTTGTGAAATTTTATGTTTTTAGTTGTTTTGCGTAAATGCAGAAAACTAATGCAATGCATCAAGTGCACTGCATTGAGGAAAACGTGCCACTGATCGAAGATTATAAACTTGAAGAAAATTGGTTAAGTGTGAATCATAAGGCTTCGGAAGATCAAAGGAGGATAAGTAAGATTAATGACACATTGGTAGCCAAAGCAAGACACTTGGCAAGATGCATGCGTAGTACCACGCAATGCTAACGGCTACCTAATAACTCCACTAACTTCCTCTTCCCGAAACATAAAGCCTTCATTGTTACCAATTACCCCCTTCATTCGCAAACTCTCACAAATTCTCTCATCATCGAAACACAAATCAATCTTCTCATTCTCAATCCAATCTTTTCCAAAACACACAAGCAATCAAAAACCTAGAAATTCATTACAATGGTGAAGAAGCAATCAACACAGAAATCATCGAGCGAGCGGGCCAAAACTCCCAAAAAGAGAAGAAAGTCATGCATGCGGGATCATCATCATCAAGGAAAGGAAAGCCAAAGAATCATCAATCGTAATCGATGACAATGTTCATCTGTGGAACATGCATCTAATGCCCGAGAGAGGGTATGATTTGAAGAAGGCAAGCCCATCATTCATGTCAACGATGGCCAATCTCAATTGGGACCACTTTGTGCTACCACGAGGAGGCTACATTGAAGATTTGGTAAGAGAATTCTATCTTTGGCATCACACCACAAGAAGGAGCGAGAACATTCCTACACTTCCATGGTGAGAGGTAAACTTGTACACTTTCATGCCAAGAAATTGAATGAACATTATATCTTTGAAATATAATGGGAATGAATTTGAAAATAGAGTGGCAAATGCCTTTAAGAAAGAAATGGAAGAAATAAGGAGTAGGATTGCTATACTGTGGTCTGTTTGGGGGAAAATTCACACCTAATGAGATTAAGCTTAGAAGTAACTATTTGGTAAATGCATTAGGTAATTGGCATCTGTTCATAGCTAATTCAATTTTGCCTACATCACATACATATGCTATGACCAAAGAGAGATTGATCTTGTTAGATACAATTCTCTCTGAAGGACATGTAGACATAAAGCAGATTGATAGCTAGGGAAATTCTTGCATGCTCAACAAAATCAAAGGGATTTCTGTTTTCCTTGTCTTATAACTGAATTATGCATGAAAGAAGGAGTCCACTATAGCTGCTAATGAACAAAGAAAATTTCCCCACAGTAATTTGAGTCTTTGAAGTAAAGGAAAAATTGAGGAATGTGAGAGGCCTCGCACTGCAATGCAAGAGCATTACATGCGAAGCGAGGGTCATGTCTGAAATTTCAAAATGATCAACATGACTGCTTCAATTGGTTTTGACAAGATCTTTGATCTTGTGGGCCAAGTGAATGCCCCCGAATTTCCTAGTTGGGTGCTAAGATCTGAAGGTGAAGAAGAAGAAGAAGAGAGAAGTTGAAGAAGAAGGAAAGGAAAGGAGAAGGTAGGAGAACCTAGCACTAAGAAGAAAGTGGCTAGGAAACAATACAAAGTACAGAAGAAGGTTGTGGTAGAACCTGTAGTTGAAGAATTGTATGATTCTGAATCTGAAGCTGAGAGTGAGGAATTGAAAGAAATGGATAAGGATTTAGAAGAAGAAGAGGAGGAAGAAAGTGATGAGGAAATTGATGAAGAAGAAGAGGAACAAGCTAGAGGTGTGATCTTAGAGGAGATTGCTAGGCAGAAATATGCCAAACAAACTTCTGCATCAACCCAACCAGGAACACCTATCACTTCACCAGTAACCAAATCACCCATCATCTCACCAAACCAAGAATCCTCCTCCATTCCAAAATCACCATTACCCTCCCTCAATGATCCACCAGTCCTATCACAATCACCACCACAAACAACCCCTCCACCACCCTCTCCAACAAAAGAAACACAAGAAACAACTCACACAGAAGAACCAATCTCGTAACAAACCCCCTGTTATGCCAACGGACTAAGCGGTACCTTTTCTAACCCAAGCAACATTATTTCAAATGTTGTTTCTGCTCTTGAAAAAGAGATTTTGCAGGAAAGAGAAGAAGAAGGACTCGATAAAGGAGATAAAATTGAAGAATCATCTGCAAAGGAGACAGTAACTCAAACTGTTGAGATGCAGAGTGATGCTCCTGCATCACTTCACACTGCATCACAACAGATAACAACAAGCTGTGCATGAAGCAACAATCAAAATGGTTCTGGAAGAAATGGCAAAAGAAGAGGGGATGCTCGCACAATACTCAAAAGTTCTTCAAGCAACTGCGCAGAAGGCGAGCAAAATTAACACCAAAAAGGAAGAAAAGTGATGCGATCCAAGATCGATGCACTGCATCGATTCTGAACCAATTCCCGCAACTACACTGTAGTAGGAGGTGCATCTGCACCTCTGAGAGCAACACCAAGCAAGCCCAAGGAGAAGAAGCGGAAGGTGAAACACACTCCTCCAAGCGAATAAAGCACAAGAATCGTGGAGTGGAGCAAAGAAATGAGTATCACTTTACAAGTTTTCACATAAACCGCTATATGCTTGTTTTGTTTCTTTTGAACTATTTCCACTGGTTGTACTAATCCTCTCCCCTATTTTTGAACAAATGATTTGTCTGCTTTTGAACAAATTTGCGGTGAGGGCACCGCTACCCCCATAAGTTTGGGGGATTTGCATGTTATGTTATGTTTTTATCTAATATGTTGTGTGTTTAAATTAAATGTTTTAGATAGTAAATATATATGTTTTAAAGTAGTTTTTAGTTTGTTTAAATATTAGATGTACTTAACAAAGTAGTATCTAAATATTTTAGTAGAAAAGATCAGTTTTTCAAAAATATGGTGAAAGCCCTATGGATGGAATTTCAAAAGAGAAAAAGAAGCCTTATTTCTCAGAAAAACCAAAATTATTTTCACTTCAACACTTCAAAACTGAGTTTGTGAAAAGAACCTTGCTATTTAAAAGATCAATCTGATGCAAGGGGAATTTTTGGTAAGCTTAGGTCAAAACAAAGCTTTACTAAAAAGAAAGAAGAGCTTAAAGAATTAAGTTTGGGGGTGTTTTATGAAAACAAAGGCTGAATTTCAAAAGTGTAAAGAGTAAACAATGTAGAAAAAGAAAACAAAAATGTGGACAAGCCATATCCTGAATCTTTTGAAACTATACCTGTGCCTAAGTACATGAATGCATCTGGAGGTCAAAGACCTGTGCCATGCAGAATAAATGTATCTCGGAGGATAGTTCAATAAATCCGAACTCGTGCAAAGTGCAAAGAAAAAAATATATGCATCTGGAGGTCAAAGACTGTGCAAAAGTGCATTTGCATCCGGAGGTCGGTGAGGAAGGTATGAGCTAGAAAAGAAAAAGCATCATCGGTCTGCAATTTGCATCAATGTAAACTGCACTGAAGAAAAGCAAAATGCAGAAAAAAATCAATGCACAAAAACACTTCAAAGAAGTATTGCATCTGCTCAAAAGATCCACACAAAAAAATAGAAAAATTGCATTGGCTCAAAAGCTTTGAAAGATTCAATCAAGCCCTTTGATTTTAAAAACTCCCCAACACTTGAGAAAATTTTGTGAGTCTAAACTCTCTTTTGAAAAATATTTTGGTGTGACCAAAGATGAACCAATCCTTTCAAAGGCTAGGAAGAAATTTTTCACTTAGTCTTGGAACCAATCTCAACTCAGTGGGTTCACACACACACAAAAGAGTTTGAATAGCTTTGGTAGTTTTGAAGAAATAAAGGCACAAGAAAGATTGTTGAAAAATGAAGTTCATAGGGAACTCCTCATGAAAATCCAAATCAAACTGATCTATCTTCTAGAATTTTTAGTTTTTTATAGTTTGTCTTTGTCATTACTTGCGGACAAGCAATGGTTTAAGTTTGGGGTGTGATAACTCTATTTTATATATAGAGTATTTCATATGTTTAAACTTAGTATTTGCTCTCTTTCAAGTAATAATAAAGAGTTTATATAGTATTTAGTGTGATATATGATATCTTGAGTGATTTGAATGGATATAGTTAGTTATAGGCCATTTTGGATATATTGTGGTATGTTTGATGTTTTTGTTCGGTCTGGTCTCAATCTCAGCTTATGCATCATCATGCTCCCGCACCGATCCTGCATCAATTCTCACAAGCAACTTGGTGAATAAGCGACTGTTTCATATGCATCCACATGCAATGTGATGACCTCTACTTGCTTCCCTGATGCCATCCAACAATGTATAGTAGGCGCTACCATTCACACATAGCTATAGGCATAGCTTTGAAGAGTCATCAACATAGGGACACTTGTTCTAACACCATGGAACCACCCTATATGATTAAGTCAAAGATTGCAACATGGATAAACCTCTGAAAGCAACTACAGCTATCATCCACTCAAGATGACTTCAACATGAAGGAAGAAAAGCACCTCACTTGAAGGCTATAAAAGGACCTCACATCTTCATTTGGAAATATATCACAATCCATAAGTTAGATCAAAATTTCAATATACATAGTTAGTTTTTATATTTTTAGAGGAAGAGGAAGGAATTGACAAATCCTCCTTTACTCATTTTCATAGTGTTTGTATAGTGCTAAGGAGTAATGCTAGTGCATTGCTAGAAGACTTCATATAAAGATTTTCAACATTTGTAACCTTACTCTTGTTGTTTCTCTTTAGTGAGTTCTATATATATAAACATGGTCTATTCAGTTTATATATATCTTGCAATGTCTCTTGTTAGCTAAACCTTTCTTAGTTGGAATGTTCTAATCATTTAATGAGCTTTTAAGTAAGTATGTTGCATGTATGTATGTTTGTACTTTAGTTCTTGCTTGATAATATTTTTATTACTTATTTTAAACTTGATCACTTAGAATAAGTATGAATTGTAAATGACCGGACATGGCTTACAATTAAGAACTCAAGAACTAATATGGGTGAGTGTTTTACATAAAGAAAACTTTGTGAAAACCATGCTAAGTCCTAGACATAGGATAGTATAGTCCATAGGATAATTGTGGGTACTTAAAATACAAGAGTGAATTCACTTAAGCAAAGTGATACTTGTTAGGAGGCAAGATTGGCACTGACACCCCTTTCTTTCTTGCATAGAACAAGGATCATAAGAGTTGGTAATGAAACTCTCAAGAAAGTGACCGAAAGGCACATAGCTAATGCAACAAAGATCACAAAACTGCATCACATACTGCATCATACACTTTTAAGTAAATTACTTGATGAAGACATTCCAACTAGCTTTTCTCTTTTACACTATCAACATTCTTTACTTGCTTTCTTTCTAACTTAGTTGTGATCATCAAACAAAATCCAAAATTATTTTATTACTTTGTGACTTTGCACTATATTACTTTATATCATTTAAAAGTGAGTTTTTCAATCTCTGTGGGTTCGATCTTTTTACTACTTGTTTTTGGACAGTGTATACTTGCACTCAAGTGTATGTGGCATATTCCACACACCAGCGTTGCTGCGTTCGACTGAGTGCCGAGGTGTTCAAGCTTCCTAAGTCCGAGGTGTTAAAGCGTTCGATTGCCGAAGTGTTAGAGTTTTTCGACTGAGCCGAAGTCAATGACCGAGGTGCTAAAGATCTCAACTGTGGTTGGTTCACTGATTGCGACTAGTCGTAGTTTTATTTTACTGTATTTTCAGTTTTGAGTTGTGAAATTAAGGGATGGTGTTGTAATATGTGTAATTTCACATCTCGGTTTGCTTAGGACTTACTTGTATTTTCAGCTCAGCCTAGGGGCATTTTAGTCCTTTTTACATTGTACAATTGGGATATAAATTCCCTCTCTGAAAACTGTAATAACTGTCATTCAATAAGATTTGATTTTCTGTTACGCGCGTCTTTCTTTTCCGTTTTTCGTCCTTGCTTTTCTTCTCGGTTTTCCTCTCGGCTCGCGTGTGTGATCAACTCGGAAAGTGCACTCCGACGTCAATCACCGTCGCCTCCCATCTCGGTATAGCATCAATGATAGTGATGATGCATTAACAGTTTAATGATTTTCTTTTTCTAGTTTTGTTTCCACTTTCCAATTATTGGAATGATATACGTTTTCTAGTTTTGTTTGACTATGTTGACTATGTCTTTGAATCTTAACAATGATGATTGATCTGTGTCATTTCCTGAGCCACTAGCAATGTTCTTATTTTGACGTATAACAGTATGATTGTGTGTTGAAGCTGTGATAATATGGTTATTGTGATAATGTTCAGAGTTTGCTATACAAATGAGTTTCCATGATTACCAACATAATGTCTATAACTTATGTTATTGTTTTGTATGTACAACTGAAATGGACCAAACTGCTGCCCTACCTAACCAAACAGCTGATCCAGCCGCTCTTCCTCCTCTAAATCCCAAGAAAAGGAAGAAAAATGCTAATGGTGTTAGTAGGAGATTGATGAATCCCCATCACATGATGGTTCTTAGTATGAAAAAGAGGATTTTATGTGAAGATTTTATTGAATGTAGGGAAAATGGCAACACTAAAAGAGTAAATTGTGCTAGTTGAAATTGTATTGCTTTGCAGTGTTTACGCTTGGTTTTTGTGGTGTTTTTGTGCCCCAGGACTAGGTGAAAGGAAGAACGAAGAAATGCAAGCAATCGGACGAAAAAGTGCCAAGGAATGAGCTTGCGCTGAAGTGCGCTCGAATCGTTACCCGAGGCGCCAATGAGGAGCGACAAAGGAGTGCGAGAAATAAAAAGTCCTCGTCCCATTCGCGCCCCACTGTCGCATGAGGCGCCAGTGAGGCGCGAGTTACTGTAGCGTCCTCCAATCAGTGGCGCTTAAGTGTCGCTGGAGGCGCCAGTGAGGCGCCAGTCGCTGGAAAACACGATAAAACACGCAAAAGCTGCGTTTTTGGAGGATCTTCTGACGTTTTGGACGAATTGAAACCCTAGCACACCAGAGAGAGATAACTTCTGAAAATAAATCAGTAACGATAGCATGAAATCGGAAGACATCCATCCCTAGCGTTTTCTCAACGTATTTCTTCCATCGTGTTCAGTTTTCTCGTAGTTAAAAAGTCAAAAACAATTTACCGTTTTACCCTTGAGCTTCATAGCTCAACATTACCAAACAAAACCCCTTTCAACTTGGTTCAAATTAGTCGTTGCATCGTAGTTGGCAAATTAAATTCGATCCTTGAGGACGATATCCCGGTTCTTACCGGTTTTACTACTTGCACGATTTGGTACACTTGCCAAATAGTTAACAAGTTTTTGGCGCCGTTGCCGGGGATCGAAATTGATTTACTAATTATTTCGAAGGCAACTGCTAATTCGAACCCGTATATACAACAATTCATTTCAGTTGTAGTTTTTCTTTATTTTTATTTATTATACCTGTTGCTTTGACACTTGTCTTAGTTCTTGTTGTTTCAGTGCATGCGTGGAACAGTAGATCCTAAAGATTTACTCTACAATCCGGAGATCGAGAAAATTGCAAAAGCGAATCGAAAGGAAGCAAGGTTAAGAAAGCAAAGAGAGCAACAAGTAACAACCGGAGAAACTCCTGTGCAACCAATTGTAACTCAAGTCATGGGGGAAAATCCGCCTGCTCGTACTCTTGGCGACTTTGGTAGAAGAAATCAAGGCGTCCAAGCCTATACTTTCCAACCTGTGGGAGCTGTGGCATTTGAGATCAAGTCTTCAATCCTCAATGCCTTGAAATCGAAACAATTCTCAGTTACGATCTCAAGACCCGAATCAGCACTTGTTCCAATTCTATGAAATTTGTGGGTCCACAAATCCTGCGGAGTGATCGACGACCGTAAAAGTTGCGTCTCTTTCCATATTCTTTGACTGGTAGAGCTAAAGATTGGCTAAACACTATCCCAGCAGGAACTGTTAACAATTGGGGTGATCTAGAGAGCAAGTACTTAGAAAGATTCTTTCCAATTTCTAAGTTCATCAAGAAACGGGCTGAAATATCAAATTTTGAGCAAGGAGATGGTGAGTCGCTATATGATGCTTGGGAAAGGTTCAAACTGTTATTAAAAAGATGTCCTGGGCATGGTATTGATGATTTTCTTCAGTTGCAAACTTTCTGTCATGGTTTGCGACCTCAAACAAGGATGATGTTAGATGCCTCAGCTGGAGGATCTTTGGGTACTAAAACTGCAGAGGAAGCAAGACAGTTAGTGGAGCATATGGCCTCTAATGAGTACAAAATTCAAAATGATAGGGGTGCTACAGTGAAGAAAGGGATGTTAGAGCTGGATTCTAATAGTGCTGTGTTGGCTCAACAAAAGGTAATGTCACTCCAAATTGAAGCTCTTACTAAGCAGCTAGCTGCTACTCTGCCAGGGGGATCTCAAACACCTGCGACCGTTCAAGCAGTACACCAGGGTGCATGTAATTATTGTGGCAGAAATGCTCATGAAGGTGACTGTGCAACTCATGGAGATAACAAAGAACAAGGTTAATTATATGGGCAACTTTCGTAGCAAGGTGGGAACCCTATTCTAACACCTACAATCTGGGTGGCGTAATCATCCCAACTTCTCTTGGAAGAATAATGATACCACAGGTCACAAAGAAGCAAAGAACCTAGTCAAGAACAAAGAAAGTCATCTCCTATGGAGGAAGCGTTGACACGCTTTATGCAGATGACAAAGACAACCTTTCAATCTCAAGACCAAGCTATGAAGAATATGGAAAAGAATCATGAAGATTCCATAAAGAATCTAGAGACTCAAATCGGGCGCTTAGCAAAGCAACTTGTCGGATCATCTAACAATGGTTTCTCGGCTAATACCGCTGACAACCCTAGGAATGAAACCGCTAAGGCTATCTCTCTAAGAAGTGGTCGGGAGTTGCCGACTCTCTGTGTGTATTGTGAAAAGAAGGTGTCGATTGAAAATGAAAGAAAAGAGTTGAGTGAAAAGAATGAAAATGAAAAAATGGAGAAGTCGAAAATGAGTTGAGTAAGGAAAGTGAAGAAGGTGTGAAGTCTAACCCTAATGAAAACAATTTGTTCTCCGATGTGCGCAGTACAAGAGAAACTCAAGACACCTCCTCCTCAAGTGAAGTTGCCATATCCTCAAAGCTAGCAAGGAACATAAAAAAGATGAGCGCTTTTCTAAGTTCATGGAGGTTTTTAAGCGGCTACAAATCAATATACCCTTCGCAGAAGCTCTAGAACACAGATGCCTATATATGCTAAATTCATGAAGGAGCTTTTGACAAAGAAGAGGAAATTTAAAGAGGACGAAAACAGTGGCTTTGAATGAGGAGTGCAATCTTATAATCCGAGGAAGCTCCTCGTAAAAATGAAAGATCCGAAACTTCACCATTCCATGTGCAATTGGCGACATAGCCATTGGCAAAGCTCTTTGTGATCTCGGGGCAAGATAATCTTATGCCATTGTCTATGCTTTGAGAAGAGGCGGGTGGTGGTGAGGTGAAACCCACTAGAATGTCTCTCGACACTCGATCGATCGATCAAGAAAATATCCTTATGGAGTGTTGGAAGATGTTCGCCGAGTTGATAAATTCCTATTTCCTGTAGACTTTGTGATACTTGACATGGAGGAAGATGCAGAGGTACCACTTATCCCGGGTAGACCATTTTTAGCCACGGGACGAGCTTTGATTGATGTGCAACAAGGGAAGGCGATCTTGAGGTTCCGTGGATGAGAAGATTACTTTTAATGTTTTTGAAGCTATGCGCCATCCCGATGATAAAGGACAAAGGTGTTTTAGGGTGGATATGATTGATAACTCTGTGAAAGAGACCTTTAGACGGAAGTTCCATCTCCTCCATTGGAGGATGTAATTGTGAATTCTATTGAAGAAGCAGATGAGAACTTGCGAAGTGAGATAGAAGACTGTATTATGCAATTGGAAGCTTCTCAGGTAGAAAGACTTTTCAAGAAAAAAGAAGAGCTAGATAGGGGAGATTCCCGAAAAAAGATTCCCGAATTGAAACAACTTTCCCTCATTTGAAATATGTTTTCTGGCGGATGATGATCTTCATCCAATTTATCATTAGTAGTTCCTTGACTAGATTGGAAGAGGAGAAGTTAATGAGGTTGCAAGTTTATGAATCTTCAAAGTCGTATAAGCAGAAAGTCAAAGCATACAATGACAAGAAGAGCCAAAAAAGAGAATTCAAGCCAGGAGCAATCGAATTGGAGGAACCTTCCTCAAAAAGAAGTTGGATGGTCAATGGGCGGAGGTGGAAGCCATACCTTGGCGAAGTGGTGAAAAGAGAGAAGCGGCCTTGGTTTTAAGCGACCCTTAAAATTCGAGGTAACGTCAAGCTAGTGACGTTAAAGAAGCGCTTCATGGGAGGCAACCCATGTGAGGTAGTGTTCTATCTCTTCTCCTTTATTTCCTTGTCTAGTATTATTTGATTGTGAACTTTGATGTTTTCTTTCAATTTGTTTCATTATGTGATTTTATTTTTGTTTTGCTTTGGTTTTTGTAAATAGGCCTTCCCTAAATCAATCGGTGAGGACAACTGCTTGTGTTTAAGTGGGGGAGGACCTATCGTCGATTCATGAATAAAATGCAATCATATGGTGAATTTCTGTTTTAAAATTTTTTGAAATTAGTTGAGCAAACTTAGTGATGATGTGGTGAGAATTGAGCGAATAGTATCCCCTGTGGTGAAGGAACTTATGCAATCTTGCTTCCACACTCAAAACATTAACTCGTGGAACTTAGTGATCCTAGAAATGATTTTAGCTAAGCTAGCTGTTTGGTGGACCATGGGAGTGCCAAATTTTTACTAAAAATTAAGGGTAGTAGCCGTAGAAGCTAAGTTGGGGTGCATCGGTTGTACTAAGGCCGGGTATGCAGATTGTAGGATGGTCGCACGCACGTGTGGGTGTCGGTGTGCGTGAGAGTGCGAAGATCGCAAATGGCGTCCCGCAATGCCGCGGTGTATGCCGTGGTGTCGTCGGTGTGTGTGAGTGCAACACCGCAGCGGCGTCACCCGTAACGCTGTAGTGTATGCCGTGGTGTGTGTGCGCGTGAGTGCAACACTGCAGCGTCTACCCGTAACGCTGTAGTGTATGCCGTGTGTGTTTAAGTGTGTTTGTGAATAAGTGGAAAAATCCACATAGCTGTGTAATTGTTGCAATTTCCCGAAGTAACTGCTGAGTAAATCTAAATTTTTGATGTAATGAGGGGGTTGCAGCCAAAAACTCTACGTTGTGTGGTTTGTGTTGTGTGTGTATTGAAGTAGTTGTGCACTGGTCCAATCTGTAATACCGAATTAAGACCCTTTGTCGTTGCTTTGAAGCCCCTCAATCTTATGTGGAAACGTTAGTCTACCCTTTGTTTTGAAACATCTTTGGCGGTCTCGGAAGAAAGCCCTCTAGTCTTAGTTAGATGCATTTTGAAACTAGCTTTGTTCCAATTCGCTAAATGTCACACACGCACTATTGAGCAAGTATGTGCTAGTGAAATTACCATATGTGGGATTGCAATTGAGTGACGATCCCGAAAGTTGTTGCTCAACTTGTCCTTTGGATGTTTGTGATTGTCTTGTTTAAAAAGGGATTCATAACTGATTGCATGTTATCTGATGTTGACGATGTTTTGTTTTTGTCTTGCATTGTCTTTGCTTGAGGACAAGCAAATGTTCAAGTTGGGGGTTGTGATGAATCCCCATCACATGATGGTTCTTAGTATGAAAAAGAGGATTTTATGTGAAGATTTTATTGAATGTAGGGAAAATGGCAACACTAAAAGAGTAAATTGTGCTAGTTGAAATTGTATTGCTTTGCAGTGTTTACGCTTGGTTTTGTGGTGTTTTTGTGCCCCGTGACTAGGTGAAAGGAAGAACGAAGAAATGCAAGCAATCGGACGAAAAAGTGCCAAGGAATGAGCTTATACTGAAGTGGCGCTGAATCGTTACTGAGGCGCCAAATGAGGCGACAAAGGAGCGCGAGAAATAAAAAGTCCTCGTCCCATTCGCGCCCCATCGCGTATGAGCGCGCCAAAGAGGCGCGAGTTATCAGAGCGCCCTCCAATCGCTGGCGCTTAAGTGTCATTGAGGCGCCAAAGTGGCGCGCGATCATTGAAAAACACGATAAAACACGCAAAAGCTGCGTTTTTGGAGGATCTTCGACGACGTTTTGGACGAATTGAAACCCTAGCACACCAGAGAGAGATAACTTCTGAAAATAAATCAGTAACGATAGCATGAAATCGGAAGACATCCATCCCTAGCGTTTTCTCAACGTATTTCTTCCATCGTGTTCAGTTTTCTCGTAGTTAAAAAGTCAAAAACAATTTACCGTTTTACCCTTGAGCTTCATAGCTCAACATTACCAAACAAAACCCCTTTCAACTTGGTTCAAATTAGTCGTTGCATCGTAGTTGGCAAATTAAATTCGATCCTTGAGGACGATATCCCGGTTCTTACCGGTTTTACTACTTGCACGATTTGGTACACTTGCCAAATAGTTAACAGAGATCCATGGCTTGGGACCACTTAACTAGATTAACAGAAAGTGAATCTCCAGATCCAATTGCTAAGTGCAACTATTGTGGGTAGAAGTATCAATGTGACAGTAGGCATCATGGCACCACAAACATGAAAGTTCACATAGAATGCTATTGTAAGAAATATCCTATTCACTAGCACATGACCCCATCCAAACCGTACTTACTTTTACCCAAGGTAGTAATGAATTGACAGCTACTAGCCAAAGTTTTAATGTTGAGTATTGTAGAAAAGCTTTGGCAGTTTTCATCATTGTGGATGAACAACCCTTTCGGGTAGTTGAAGGTGACGGCTTTAAGTATTATACTAATGCACTACAACCCCAATTCACAATTCCTTCAAGGCACACAGTAGCTAGAGATTGTTACAAAGAATTCCTTCAAGGCACACAAGTATTGGGGTAGTCTTCTTAAGTTGAACCCACTTATTTATTTTGGTGTCATTTTTGACCCCCGCTACAAGTTGAGTTATATGGAATGGTCTTTTGATGATATGGACAAACACTACAAAAAAACAAGGAATTAGCGAGGGACTTTGCGAGGGAAAATTAAGTCCCTCGCAAAAGCAAAAATTAGCGAGGGACTTTGCGAGGGAAAAAGAGTCCCTCGCAAAGTGGCAATTAGCGACGGAATATCGATCCGCTAAATGCAAGCGCGCCAATTTCAAACCGAGTGCACGCGTTTTTCAAGGCACTTAGCGACGGAAATAGCGGTCCTCGCTAATTGACCGACTTTGACAAAGACACTTTGCGTGATTCTCGACCGCTGGCGGTGGGCTTGGGAAACGCGAGGATTAGCGAGGAATAGTCCCTCGCTAATTCCCTCGCAAACTGTCATATTTTTTTATTAATCCGAACCAAACACACTCTCTCTCATTTACTCTCTTCTTATCTCTTCTTCTCTCTTCCACTCTCTTCCTCTCTTTTTCTTCTCTTCCACCACCACACCACCACCACCAACCACCACCACCACCACCACCACTCTCTCTCTTCTCTTTTCTTTCCACTCCACTCTCTCTCATTTACTCTCTTCTTCTCTCTCTTCTTCTCTTTCACTCTCTTCTTCTCTTTTCTTCTCTTCCACCACCACACCACCACCACCAACCACCACCACCACCACCACTCTCTTTTCTTCTCTTCCACCACCACACCACCACCAACCACACTACCACCACCACCACATAGATCTCACGACCACCACCACCACCACCACCACCACTCTCTCTCTTTCTCCCTTACTCTTCTCCTTCTCTCTCTCTACGACACCACCACCACCACCACTCTCCTCTCTCTCTCTCTTTGAAATTTTGGTTATAATAATAATAATAATCATAATAATAATAACAACAAGAAATAATAATACTACTACTAATAATAATAATAAACTCGATCGAGAAGCGTGCGGTCAGATTGGGAAGCGTCTTTGTCAAGATTAGCGAGGAATTAGCCACTTAATAGTCCCTAGCTAATTAGCGATCGACACAATTTCCTCGCTAAAGGGAATTAGCGAGGAGGATATTAGCGACCGATATGTCCTCGCTAATTCCCTCGCAAATGGACATTAGCGAGGAATCGGGTCTGATAGCGGCAGATGTGTCCTCGCTAATGTCCGTGTTTTTGTAGTGAAAGAAGACCCAACCTTTCTAGTGAATTGACAACTTATGTGAAGAAATCATTGTCTAGCATGTTTGATTGATATTCTAAAGTGCATGAACAACAAAATAACACTACCCAAGCAAAGACCTAGTCCTATAAACGAAGCTTCCGAATCGCCACACCTAATTCGGTTGGAAACATGGGAGGGCTGATGCATTTAAGAACATTTGGTTGAAAAGAATTCCATAGAAAAGAAAAATGAACTTGAGAGGTACTTATTTGAGCCTAATATGGATGGTGATGACAAGTTTGATGTGTTGATTTGGTGGAAGCATAATTCATCTAGATTTCCTATATTGTCAAGCATGGCTAAAGATATCTTGGCAACTCCTATTTGCACTATTGCTTCCGAGAGTGCTTTTAGCACCGTGGTGGTAGGGTATTGGACCCTTTTAGAAGTTGTCTTAGTCCAGAAATGGCAGAAGCACTAATTTGTGCTCAAAATTGGTTGAGGCCTTCTCTATTTCAATTCAAAGACCTCAACTTAGAAGACCTCTATGAGTCATCTGAAGGTGTAGTATCAGGTACTTCTTTCTTTACATATAGTTGTGTTTTATCAAGTATTAATTTATGCAACTAATTGATTCTATTTTATTTTTTCAATTGTATCAAGAATTTGCTCAAGCACAAAACAACTCTGGAGGAGTTGGAGTATCTACAGTTGGTTCATCATCTCAATCACAACCAAATATTGGTTGTGATTTGAGAAGTTAGTGTAAGTATTCTTGGAACTATGTTGGAATCATTACAACCAACTCAGTTTTAGTTTATTTTGTATATTGATTCTATTTTATTGCTTAATAATAGGCTAGGTGAATGTAATATTTGTTTTTTGGAGTCATTGCCAAGGGCCAAGGGCATGACTCATGTCCAAATGAGGACATATGTTATTTGGAGCACCACTTTTGCTGTTGCCACTATTATGGCGAACCACTTTTTATTTTTTCTCTTGATTGGAGATGTGAAAATGCTACTGTTATTCAGGTAAACTCAGTGCTTTCCTTTGTTTATGTATTTTACAAAATAAAATTATTTCACAAGAAGAAATAATCTTTCATTTGTTCTTTTGAAATCATTATTGTTGTTATTATTTTATTATTAGCTTTGATTCTGATCCTAGAATGTTTCACTTGACACTTATTTTGTTGCTCCATATCTGACAGAATGTTCTTCCCTTGGAAAGGTTTTATATTTTTCCCAACTTTAGAAATCTTCTTCCCTTGAGAAAGAATGTTGATAGTTGTTGTCTATTGGTGTTGGTTCTTTTCTCAGTGTGGTTATCTAGATTGAGAATGATGCTCTTATGTTAGAAACATTCCTTAATTCTTTTTTCCTTTGAATTCATATGGTCATGGTCCCAGCAAGTGAATTTAAATACTCTAAATGCTTAGTTTGAAGATTGTTTTTAGAATTCATATGCTTAGGTTCTTTAAAGATTGATCTCCAATGTTGTAGCAGTTTCTATTTCATGTTTTCCTCATATTCTCTCAATCTAACAACTTTTTTGATTATATTAAGAATGATTTATGAATGGATTAATGGTTGTTTCTTCTTTCTAGTTATGGACTTGTTTTGAACTTTTTTGGTTATGGACTATTGGACTTAAGGGACTCAATCATTTGAACTTTGAAGACTTTTATTATGGATGATTTCAGGTTTTATGAGACTTGAACTAGTTATTTGGATTTGGATGATTTTATTTAAATTATGAACTAGTTATTTGGATTTGGTATTTATTTAAATTTGATATCACATGGTTTATGTTTAAGTCAATAGTTTGGTATTTTAGTTAGATACAGAGTGAATTTATTTGGTATTTATCAAAAGTGGTATTTATTAAATTTTTTATCACAGGTTTGCAAATTGAAATGAACATGACTAATTGATTTTTTGGCCCAACAAATTGGCCCATAAAAGACGGCGTTTGCTTTTCCCACACTCCTCCTACTCTTTCATACCCCTTTAACTCCAAATATTCCAAAAATACCCTTAAGTAGAGTGTGTGTTTTCAACGATTCGGGGATGGGCAATCGAATATATTCGGTTGAGGTCAACCGAACAGTAAAAAGGTGAATGTGGTGTGAGAGTCCATTTTTGTAATAAAATAGGGTGTTCGAACACCTCATGCGAACTCGTTCGCATGACCTCGCTCGAACAGTGAAATTACGCACAAGCGAGTGTGAAGTCAAGATTTAATACACACGAACGATGTCATTCGAATCGCTCAAGGCCCGTGTTCGAACAGTGAAATTTCGTGAAAAAAAAGAGGTTTTGTCTGGCTTTTTGGTCTTTTCACACCCTTATGGGGTGTGTTTTGAGTAAGAGGGGGTGTGGGAAAAGCAAACACCTAATAGACCTATTTAAATCAGATTTGATTTGGCCACATAATATATTTTGGTTGAAATTGTTTTTTTTTATTTAAAAAAAGTGTAATAGGCTGGAGAAGTAAATTGACCCAATAAAGCCCAAACCCACCCGTAGTAATCGAACCCACAACAAACTTAATGTTACAATGGATGGAAATGGGCCTACTTAGAGTCCATTCGGTTTTGGACATATTGGGCCATCTGGGCCCGAACCCGCTCAACGCTCAGCCCTAACAGAACCAATACTAACCCTTCTTTCTTCTCTTGTTGCGAGGTTCAATCCACTTGATTGAAGAGCACAACACTCAAGACTCGAGGATTCAGGCCTAAGGAGCTAACGTACAGGGAGTAATAGAGAATAGGAGAAGAATAGCAGTAGTTAAAGTTGTAAACTGTAAACTAAATGATTGTATTATTTATGTGTGTATGAAACAATAGGACTGTGTGATATATATATATATATATATATACATGACTGAATAGTTTGTTAGCAACTGTTAGGTAGTTACAACAGACTGTAACTGCCTAACAACAAACTTTAAGACTACAACGGCTATAATTTGTTAAAACTACCTGTTTAGACTTTTAACTAAGTGGCTACCCCGGTTAAGAAATCAAAATACAAACTTCCACAACTATGTATCATGAATGGCTTCTCGCCCTAAGGTAAATGTATGCTTCTCTTTGCATCCCTATCATTCAACTTCTATTGTAGAGTATTTAGTAGCATGTAGGTATACAGTCTTATAAAGTTTTTATTTATCACACAAGATTATGATCCGTGCTTAAATTTAGTAAGTAATTAAATTATCGGTTTCAAAACTGTTATGTTCTAAAGACTTCGTTGCACAGACACTTCAGGTTGAAAACGTGTTCCGATCCGACACTACATTTTCTCAAATTATTATCGTGTCTATGAGTCCGTGTTGTGTCTCCGTATTTGTGTCGGTGACTCGGTGCTTCATCGCCAAAGGCTCATTTTCAGTGTGAAAATAGAATTTGGGATATCATAGTCACATAATTCTTCTAATACATGAAGAACCGCGAATTGGTTCGTGCAAACCGATTCACTATACTTTGGCGAATTGGTTCTTCAGAAATTCTTCTGATCTCGCCTAAACTGAAGAACCAAAAAAAAACTCAAAAGATTAATTACAAAAAAGAAACACCAAATATTTATTTAATAAGAATTATTTGGAGGAGATTGCCTATCCATTTACCAAAAATATCACTATCATTAAAATTACTCCAACTTCCCAAAAGCTTAAAGTCACTTCTGATTCACACTACTTAGTCAGTTGCCTTTTCATTTTCCTTCATCTCTCTTCTTAAAAGCTTGCAAAGTCACTATTCTAATCATTTATTTTGTTGTATTTTATTAATAGCGTACCGATTAGTATATTGGAACGCACCACGAATCGAAATAGCATACTGAAGATGTATACGCCCACATACCTAATTTTTCGAGGTTTGCGTACCGCGTACCCGAATCCTTACCACGTACCGAAAAGAATTGTGAACCAAGTGACCATATGGGAGATAAATTCTGCATAAGCTATTTCTACCAGCTATCTGGGAGGATTATTAGATGATCTTGAAACACCCTATAGGAACATCATAAACTATTTTTTGTAAGTTCTTCCAAACACTTGCCCTAGTGGTTATGATATGAGAGATGCCTCTAAATAAGTTATTTTAGGATATGCACTTTTAAGTTTCTCTACCTTGGGAATATTGTATGAACTTTCTTTATATACAACAGTAGGATGCAGAATGGTGCAAAATCAAATCCTCAAAAATTTATAAATATACAACAACACACGGATCACTTCCAACATACTTTTGGAGTTTCCGGTCTCTACATCAGATACTTCGAAATTTCCATGCAACAATGTTGAAACTTGAAACACGTTGAAAGAGAAGAAAGAGAGAGACATGTGATTGTGAAACTGTGTGTCAACTACGCAACAAAGACTCTTCATATATGCATGATTAGTCACTACAAATAATAACAAAATATTCTTCCTAGGAAGGTAGTTCAGTTAAGCGTTAAGAGATATGAAGAAGTTGCCAGTTGAAAGAAGAAGGTTCATGGTTCAAACCCCGGAAACTATAACATTCCCCCACCCCCACTAATATTTACTTATAAGAAAATAACAAAAATATTCTATTCCCATTTATACCATGATTTGCCTATAATCTAAACTATACCATAAATACAAAATTCTTATTTTATTTTCAATACTCCCTCTCAAGATGGAGCATATAAATCCTATGTACTAAGCTTGTTATTACATATATAGAGCATGTTTGGATTAAATTGTTTCCACGACAACCGCTACAGCAAATTGTGTTTAGTAGAAGGAGGAGTGTTCACCTCGAGAAATAATCGCTAAGGGAAGCCAAATATAGATGTTTCTGTTAGGCAAAATCCTATCCAAACAGTCTCATAATTGATTCAAAGTTTTCATGAAAATGTCCGCCAATTGGTCGTTCTAATTGGCAAAGCTAGTAGTGATGTCTCCTAATTTGATATTCTCTCTGAAAAAATAACATACTACATCAATATGTTTAGTCATCCCATGTAAAACGGAATTAGAGTGAATAAGCAATGTTGCTTGATTAGCACAGTTTGCATAGTCTCCTCAAATTAAAGCTCTTTGAGCAACTATTTCAACCAAATGAGCTCACAAGTCACTAATGCCATGACCGTGTATTCAACTTTAGTGTTATATATATATCTTGCTACTACATTCTTTTTCTTACTCTTTCATGATATCAAGATTCCTCTAATAAGTACACAATAACAAGAAGTAGATCACCTATCAATGGGCGAGTTTGCCCAATTTGCATGAGTAACTAGCTATCTAAGTACGTCCTCCATCTTCATAAATGAGTAACTAGCTATCTAAGCACACTGACTACAAAGGAAATATCTGGACTGATGAATGTTAAATAGTTTAATTTCCCAACCAATCTATTGTATATCCCATCAAAAAGGGGCTTCCCTTGATAAGTTAGATTTTTTTTTGAATTCGATAATATATATATTATGCTTTGCGAACATTTTTATATACACATCTGAAACGTATCATATCCTATATTTTTCAAGGAACGTCGTATACTTGTTTTTTTTTTACGCAACGTATACTTGTATTTGATATGTATTGTATTTGATCTAATACTTGTATTGTGTGTGTGTGTGCATCATCGACCATAAGTGTGATGTGCTCTAAGCTTTATTTTTATTTTTGATGTATTAGGTTGTGATAGCTTTAGCTGAGCTGTTGTGTGATCAAATGAAAACTAAACGAAGGGCTTCGTGTCAGGATCTGCCCATATTAACTTCCTCATCTCAATTGTAATTTTACTATTTTTACCTTTTACTGTGGTTAATTGTGTTTCTACCACAATTAGTTTGCTGGTTACTTAGTTGGTTTGTAACCAATTAGTTCAGTTAGAATTGATGGTTAGTTAGCTGATTTGGTTTTGCTATTAAGTAAAACATATATTGTAGATCTCTCTCTCTAACTTGTAACACATACTGAAAGGGAAATGAAAGTTTATCAGTTCCATCTTCATTCTCTCCGAGTTTTTCTTGTTTTGCCTTCTACAATTATGTGTGTGAACACTACAAGAAAATCGTTGATTTGCCACTTGAATTTCCGTGGCAAATGTTTCCGTCATAAATCCGCGGCAAATTTATCCGCCGCAAATCCGTGGCAAATTTATCTGTCATGAAACCCGTGGCAAATTTATCCGTCGCAAAACCCGCGGGCAAATCCGTCGCAAAAATTTAAAAAAAAATTAAAAAAAAATTAAATCATAATTTTAATTCTTCAACCCATTAAGCTATTTGACAACTAAAGTACAAGGCAAAAGAATCAGCTAAAATATTGGTAGAACCTTAGACATGGAAATTAGATCCTTGAATTTAAATAAGTCAACGAAGTCTCGGCTTGAAGTATCCATGTCATCATTTTAGATTAGAGGAGCTAAACAAAATTAATTCATAACATCAATGTAATCCAAATCATAAACAATAATCCATGTGAATCCAGAGTATATTGGTAACACAATGTTTTCAGTTCATCATCAAACTGATGGGGTTGATAATATTTGAGAAAAACTAAAGAGTCTTCCAATTGTATCAGCAGGTGGGGGAATTCTTGCAACAATTGCATTGAGAATATCAATTATACCTACTCCTTCCTAAAAAAGCCAACTTCATTGTTAACAAGCAATATATGTACATGTAGTATCAAAATCAGAATCATATATAATTTTAAGTTTTAAACCAGAATAAAACACAAGAATCTAAAGAACAAAAACCAACCTTTGCAGAGCAGAGAATGGCGTTGCTACAATCTAGACCTACAACCTACAAGAAATAATTTAACTTAGAACTTTTCTTATGAATGTTGTAAGCATGATTGAGAATACATTAAGGAAAAAGAAACAGGCAATGTTCATGCAAGAAAGCCCAAGTTAACAAATCTCCTGATTGTAAACTATAACTTGATCAAATTAGTACCAATTAAACAAGGAATTGTGAGACTTAAGAATGTCAAACAAATAATCGAAGTACAAATTTACTACAGATCAAAGAACAAAAAAATTGTGGCATCATATGATAACAAACTTTAACGGGAAGCATTATAGAGTCTATCCCATCGAAAGAAAGTTTAAGAGTAAGATGTCATCAAGGGTCTAAGTAGACAAACAAACCTCTTCAATCTCCTTGATTACTCGATGCAGTTCTCGCACTGGAAGATCTATTTTGTTCAAAACTCATTACAGAATACCTACCGTTACTAAATAAATGTGTCCATGCGCATACAATCATATTGACATGTTATTTCATAAAATTATAATTATAACTTTGAGAAAAGTGAAGGCAAAAAAAAGAGGTAGGACATAAAACCATTTACAATTTGGAAAGGAAAAATCCTTTGCCATGAATTTGTGGCCATATATAGTAGAACACACTGTTTTGTGCCACTGATGGTCTTACAAATCAATTTCACATAGAAGGAATTTTTTTCTTGGTGGGTTTGAAGATGAGTCATGGGCCTTTTTAAAAAACTACACGAGTTTATTATTTCAAAGATAGCATCAATAGAAGATAAAGAGTCTGAGTGAATTAATATAAAACTTTCACATAAGGAAAGTTAAAAGCAAAGTACAAGGATGGCATACTTACAGGGATAATTTCTAGGTTGTTCTTCAAAGCCAAATAAACATTAGCTAGTGTTTGTGCTTCAACCCCCTGTGATTTGTTTTGCTTAATGCCTAACTTTGAATGATAAGAGATGGATGCTTAGGAAACAATGGCAGAAATCGTTTTATAATCTGGAAAGAAAATGGAAAGCATAAGATTCAATATTTTTGCACATAATTGAGAGGTACATCATACAACTCATCCATATTCTTTTACAAGACAAATTAAATGGCCACGTCGTAATAGTATAATCAAACCAAGTCGTGAAATTTTTGTTTTGATAACAGAAAGAAACATCATTAATAAAATGAAATATGCACAGATTACGGATGGAAGAATAAGATCTGTATGCTTAAAGCCTATGTATGAAGTCCAATTTAATCGACCATGGAGATTTTACGAAATATGCACAGTTACTGATTACGATGGTATATATATGGACCAATCGTAACCTAAGTGTAGAGAGATGACTCATAATTCAATGCAAGAAAAACACGGGTCACTCTGAAATCGACGTGCTATAGTAACAAAGCCAGTGAATTCAAAGAGAACTAGTTACGCTTTTAATAATTTCTTACCATGTAAACTAGACGGATCTAATGTGGCATCCGGTCTCATGCTCCAAAACAATGAGCATCGCCCATTTTTGCTTTCACCGATAAACCCTTTTTAGCACATTCGGATAAATCATTCCACCATGGCACAGAACTAAAGTTTGCCTTGGCAGCGGAAATCTTGTCTCGCCACCTTCTTCAACATCCGACCGCATAAGGAGCAAACAAAATGGAACTATCAAGCTTACGTAGAAATCTATCATGAAGCATAATGCAAAACCAATAATTGGAAAGGAATAAGAGCTTACGATACATCGGCTCAGTAGCAACACGTTGGCCTCCATTCTTAGTGTTAAATTCATCAAGGAAGTAATCATAATGAGGCTCATATTTCTGCCACCCTCATAGTGAAGAACACAAGCCCTTCTCCATTCTCTCGCATATTTTAAAGTTAGTCAATAATAAACAGGAAAAAAATTATGAAGCATTCAATCATCGAGTAATCATAAAGAAGATGAGAAAATACCTAGTTTTAGTTTTCAGAGTATCGAGACACCCAGTTATATTTTCTAGGTATTGAGAGGCTTGGTTTACCTTTTGGGTATTGTGACATATAATTTTCTATTTAGGTACTGAGAAGCCTGGTTTACTTTTTTGTGTATTGGGATGACCAATTTTCATTTCCAGGTAAAATTTAAAGGTCCAATAACCATAATCATGTATTAAGAGACAAGATGATTTTGGGCATCGGCTAAGCTTGGCCATATAAGATGGGATCACTTTCAAATTTAAAATATTAGTTCGGAAATTGAATCGCCACACAATCTGCCCACATCTTTTTTGCAGTCAGTTACTAAATTTACCTTGTACTTGTTGGGATATAGTAACCTAAATCCAATTATCCCTTGTACATTAAAAGGGCTTTTAGGAAAGGGACTTATCTAAGTATGCAAAGGTGTAACTCAAATTGTTGGATACTCAAATGCTAATTGAACAGGCCACCCACCAACAGGGGATTATCCTAAAAAATTAAGAACCAGAATGTCGCCACAAGATCAAGTGCTGAAATAGAACATCAAGTCATGGCATTGTCGGCCAGTGAATTCATATGGCATAAACAACTACTTTCAGGAGCTTAGAATTTGGGAGGTTATGCAAATGTTACTCATTTATGATAACCAAGTTGCATTGCACACCAACTCAAATTTAGCGTTCCATGAGAAACAGATAGAGATGGTTTGTTATTTCATTGGAGAGAATCATTTACCAGGAGACATCATCACTTACTCAATTAATTCATATGATCAACTAGCAAATGTTTTTCTCTAAATTCTTGATGTGTAACAAGTTGGGTGCATCATTGAAACAACTTCACTACCCCCATCTATGAGTTTACAAGAAAGGAATAGACACAAAATCATTTAAAAAATGCAGACACTCGTATTCCACCTACTTCATTATAAACGGGCACATACCAAATTAAAAATTTACTGCCATGTCGCAAGTCGCAACTTTAAGTTGTGGAATCAACCTCTGAGGCTACAACAAGAGCTTTTTGACACCAACAACTATAACAGAAGCTAGTAGGATTAGATGCCAGCAACAACATAGCAAAAATTTCACAAAAAATAGTATAGCTAATTGATGAAAGAATAACTTCGCATACGAGCGATCAACAATTGACAAAAAATATATGAAACAAACCCCAAAGCGAAATTGAACAACATGCTAACAACAACTAAAACAACAAAGCAAAAGTAAGGAAAACCAAATGCAGATTAATATTACCTGAAGTGACATAAACATCCCTTTCTTTTATTCCTTTCCATTGCTTTCTCATTCTCCTCATCAATCTTCAAAATTTCAAAGAATCAATACAGAATCACCAATATCACTATTATAGACAAAAGGAGTTGAAGAAACAAAAACCTTGGCGATATAGAATATTAAATAATTACAAACCTTGTTGACAACTTTGCCCGGAGGACCAATCTGTTTGGTATCCAGATTCGCCAAGCATCTTCCCCTGAAATAGTAATGATATAAATTAATAAGAACAATGACAACATCAAAACAAAAATAGCAATCGAAGTCACCAAAATTTAGATTATCCGACTATTATATACTCTAACCTCTATGAATTCAAATTGAACAAAACAAAGCTAGTTCTCTTGTGTGGAAAAGAACAAGAGCATGAACTGGACCGAGATTAGGATCAATTTGTTAAAGTGTTGACAGAACAAAAAAGCTGCGATCTTTCCCATCCCAGTTTTGCTTGGCAAATGACATCCATTCCTAAAATTGTTTTGCGACGTTTCCTCATCCACGAAATCATTAACCCTAACACCAAACAAACATAAAACAAATCATAAACAAACACAAAATACCTCAACATTAATCAGTATTAGGAAAAAATGTCGAACCCAAACAAAATCGGAAGAAATCAAATCCGAATCAATATCAAATTCAAAGTCAAAATAAGAAGATGAAGAAGAAGGTGGAAGAGGAAATATGTGCTATCACTGGTTTCAAATTTTCAATACGGGGTTCGAAATGAAGAAGAAGACAAAGAAGAAAGAGATTTAATAACACGGGTTTTGAAATCAAACCCTAGGATCCGAAAATGAAGAAGAAGAGAGAGAAGATGAAGGGAGGAAGAAGAAGAAGAACTGAGGTGGCCCGAGGTGGTGTTCGTTGAGAGAGAGCGATCGAGTGGTGCTCGTTGAGAGAGGGCAACGGACGGAGGGTACTGCGTGGTGCGAGATGGCGTGAGGAAGGGTGAGAGAAACGTCGTCGTTCGGTGAGTGGTGAGTGA
This sequence comes from Oxytropis ochrocephala, assembly GCA_020916435.1. Classification (NCBI taxonomy): domain Eukaryota; kingdom Viridiplantae; phylum Streptophyta; class Magnoliopsida; order Fabales; family Fabaceae; genus Oxytropis; species Oxytropis ochrocephala. Next base: position 98,671,502 of record CM037090.1, read on the forward strand.
TGAAATCGAGAGAGAAGGGGAGAGAGATTTAGGGCACAACAGGGAAAGGGGAGGGGAGAAACAACGAGCGGAGGGTGGAGGGTCGGAGGAGGAGACTACGGAGAAGAGAGGGTGGAGAGCGTTTGTTGTTTTAGGGAAGCGTCGTTCTGATTTTAGGGAGGATCGTGCGTGTTATATTTTGATAAATGGGTTGCCACGGACTTGCCACGGCATATCCGTGGCAAATTTCTGTCCTTTCACATGTCCGTGGCAAACCCGTGGCAAACACCAATGAAATTTCGCGCCTTGTTTTTACTCGGTAGTCGCAAATCGCGGCAAATTACCGACGGAATAAGCTCCGTGGCAATTGCTGGTGGCTAAAACAAGCTTTTCTTGTAGTGGAATATGGTGTTTCAATTCTTTCTCACCAAAGTCAATATGGTATCAGTAGCGAGATCTTCGCTGCGTGTCTGAACGTCATCTTCTCCTCATCGTTTCTTTGATCGATCAATTTCTTGTTGTTTTCTCAATTGATCGGTTTCTTTCGATCAATTTCTTCTTCCCTTCGGTTCCTTTCTTCCTCGCGGTGCTTGCATTCCCAGATTCAATGGCCACCGATGCAATTTCCACCTTGAGCCCCTTTTATATCCATCCTTCAGATAACCCAGGAGTTGTTCTCGTCTCGCATCTACTATCGGACTCGGGCAACAATTATGGTTCGTGGTCACGAGCGATGACAGTTGCGCTCGGAGCGAAGAACAAATTGGGATTCATAGATGGGTCAATCAAGAAACCGAAAGAAGGTACTGCGAATTACGCTGCGTGGATTAGGAGTAACCACATGACCACTTCTTGGATCCTTAATTCGATCGCCAAGGAGCTTCATTGCAGCGTCATCTATGCAGACTCTACTTCTGCAATCTGGAAGGGTTTGAAGACTCGGTTCAAGCAAAGCAACGGTCCCAGGCTCTTCCAAATGAACAAAGAAATACTCAAATGCACTCAAGGTAATCTTTCAGTTGCTGCTTACTTTAGTAAATTCAAGGGTTTGTGGGATTCCCTTACTGAGTTTACACCCCCAAATACCTATACGTGTGGTGGTTCCACCGCTTTGGTAAATTCCCTTGAACGACAACACGTTATGATCTTCTTGATGGGTCTTAACGATTGCTTCAGTCACACCAGAGGGCAAATCTTGCTCATGGAACCAATATCAGACATCGATAGAGTCTTTGCTCTCATTGTTCAAAAAGAAAAGCAACGTGAGATTGGTTTGACCACCACTGATGCTTCTTGCCAACTCACGTGTGCTGTGAATACTCAGCCAAAGGGTGCCAAACGTGATAGGCCTCAGTGCTCTCATTACGGAATGATGGGTCATATCAAAGAAAAATGCTTCAAGTTGAATGGATACCCACCTGGTTTCAAGAAATCCAAGCTCTCTCAAAGCCAGAAACAAGTGATGCAAGTGACTGCAGGGAGCATGGAATAACATTAAAAGTCATGAATTACAGAATAAAAATAACCCGGAGATTGAGTGAATTCTGATCCTGTATTCAGTCTCTGAATTCTGCTCCAAAGCTCTCTCACAGTGTCAAGAACGGGTACCCAAAAGCTTTCTTCTCACTAATGTGTTGCCGTCAAGTGGTGTTGTCTTTGTTATTCTCATAATACGGCTCTCCCCAATTCTAGGTGTAACACTTTCTTTTATAGGTGAAGCCTAGGATAACTTGATCACCAAGTTGCTTTCTTTCTTATTCTCCAAGTCATGAATTATGGACACTATTGTTTTCCTTTCTTTTAGCTCACGTGATCTCCTTCAATTGAATTGGCCATGTGCCTTTTGATTTGCTTTCCTTCTTAATTCTTTTTCAGCTCATTATATATATATATATATATATATATATATATATATATATATATATATATATATATATATATATATATATATATATATATATATATATATATATATATATAATTTAATCTTCTAAGTAGCTTTAAAAATACACTTTTCAATCTTTTTCATACTTTTCTATTTCTGCAAAAAATAAAGAGCAAAGTAAGTCAATGATTTATATAATTAGTAATAATTGCTCTAAAAGTGACCCAAACATATCTCTAAAAATACACTAAATTGGAGCTTATCAGAGCACAACTGATAATCCTTTGGCTCCACAACAATATCAGCAACTGATAGAGTATATGCAAGCCCAGATGGCCAAAGCATCTCTCACTCCTCAAGCACCTGTTGAATTGGGTACGATGCATTTTGCAAATTTTGCATATTTTTGCCATTTTCTATTTGATTTGCATAAGTGGATAATTGATTCGGGTGCCACAACACATATTTGCACTGATTTATCTCTATTTTCATCATACGCAAAACTACACAATACCTTTGTCACCTTACCAAATAATCTAAGAGTGCCTGTTGTTGCTTGTGGCAAAGTTGCTGTTAGTTCTTCCTTAATCTTGCATAATGTGATGTGTATTCCAAAATTTCATGTCAATATCATTTATGTTGGATGCCTCTATCAAGATCCCAATTATCAAATCTCATTGGCTGATAATGTGTTCTTGATACAGGACAAGCTCAAACAGAGGGTGATTGGAAAGAGTGACTATCATCATGGACTCTATTTTTACATTCCTAGCAGCCATGTCTGTAATTCAGTTTCTGTTCAAAATTTTGTAAAGAATTATGTTTCTGTTCAACCTCTTGCAAACAATTGTATTCCTTGTGTTGCAAGCAATAACTGTGTTTGTTCTTTTCATCTATGGCACTATAGATTAGGCCATACATCTGATCTTGTATTGAAAGCATTGTGTAAACAACTATACATTTCTGAATCAAATGAATGCAATAATAGTTCATGCAATATTTGTCCAATTTCCAAAATGCATCGTTTAAGTTTTCAATCTAACAATAATCATTGTGTTTCTGCTTTTGACCTTGTCCACTGTGATGTTTGGGGGCCCTTCCACAAGCCAACCATTGAAGGGCATCAATACTTTCTGACCATAGTGGATGATGCCACAAGATTCACATGGGTGCATCTATTGAAAAACAAAGTTGTTGCACCTTCACTAATTCAACATTTCTTCAAGTATGTGAAGACTCAGTTCAACAAATCTATTAAAGCCATCGAGCAGAGACAATGCAAAGGAACTAGCTCTCTTGCATTTCTTCAAGTCAAGGTGCGGTTCATCAGTTGTCTTGCCCACACAGGCCCCAACAAAATTCAGTTGTGGAGCGTAAACACCAGCACTTGCTCAATGTGGCTCGTGCCCTCTTCTTTCACTCCAAAGTGCCCCTTCATTTTGGGAAATGTGTTGCGACTTACAGTGCATATCATCAATCGGTTACTTGACCTCCTCAAAGGTAAATCACCCTTTGAACTTCTCTACAATGCCAAACAAACTACCTTTCCCTTAGAGTATTTGGATGTTTGGCCTTTGCCTTTACAATACCCTCACAGAGACACAAATTCTCTCCACGGGCTACTCCTTGTATCTTCATGGGTTACCCCTTAGGGATCAAAGGCTACAAACTCTTTGATCCTCAATCCAATAGATTTATCATTTCTAGGGATGTGCAATTTTTTGAAACCACATTTCCCTATCACTAGATCACCAATGATTCCCCCACCTTGAATCCTTTTTCTGACTCTCTCCTACCAACTATGCCCTCACCAGAGTCATCAAATTCTGACATCTCACCACCCACCACTACAATTCCCTTGCCTGTCCAAGACATTACCTCAGATATACTACACCAACTATCACTCAACCAGATGTTACACCAGATGCCACGCCTACTGTCACATCAAATAGTGAGCCAAATTCCACACTAGATAGTACATCAGATGACACACCAGATAATACACCAGATAGTGCTCCCTCTCCCTCTCCAAATGTAGCTACTAGAAAATCCACAAGAACTATCAAACTACCTGCTCATTTGGAGAACTATGAATGCAACTCAGTTTTGTATCCCTTGCAGGCTCATTTCTCATTTGATCACTTGTCCACACAATACAAGACCTTCATACACAATGTTTCCTCTGTTTATGAACCACAACATTATCATCAAGCTATGAGGTTACACAATGGCAAAGCGCAATAGCTCTTGAGTTAGCGACATTAGAAGCTAATGATACTTGGACAATAATGCCTCTTCCTCATGGAAAGAAGGCCGTGGGATGCAAATGGGTATATAGGGTGAAGTACAATGCTGATGGCACTTCAAATAAATGCAAGGCAAGGTTTGGTGGCTCAACGTTTCACACACAACAGAAGGTAATGATTTCTGGATACCTTTTCTCCTGTAGCAAAGTTGGCCTCGGTCAGTGTTGCTCTGTTTAGTTTGCCAAATTCAATTGGCATATTCTGCAGCTAGACATCAATAATGCCTTCCTCAATGGAGACCTTCATGAGGAAGTGTACATCATCATCTCCTCTTGGATATCCAAGTAAGGGGAGCACAATGTTTGTAGGCTAAACAAATCATTATATGGTCTTAGACAAGCTTCAAGACAATGGTTTGAAAATTTTAGTTCCACAATTATAGCCCTAGGCTTTACAAAGAGTTATCTTGACCACTCTTTATTCACCATGGGTTCTGGTTCCAATTTTATTGCCTTGTTGGTCTATGTTGATGATATAATAGTGGCTGGGGCAAATAAGTGCAAAGTAGCTGTCATAGAAACTCTTTTATAGAAGCATTTCAAGTTGAAGGTTATAGGGGATCTCAAGTACTTCTTAGGTCTGGAAATTGCTAGATCTAGTAAGGGTATTCACTTGTGCCAACGAAAATATGTCTTATAATTGCTAATAGACACGGGAATGACTTACGCTAAGCTTTGTTGGCATGCCTATGGAACTTGTTATTATAACGCCCAAAATAATTTAATTATTTAATTAATTAAGTTATTTAAGGCTTGCAACATTTAATTAAATTAATTATATAGTAAAGTTTATTTTATCTAAAAGGGGTCTAATCAAATGTTAAATAGGATACTAAGTTGGAATTATTTTTATTTCAGGAGGTGGAATAAATTAAGTGTAGGAGTGGGAATAAGGCCCAAGGGCCATTATTGGGCCCAATGCTAGTCATAAAACTTAGGGGTCCTAAACTAGGGTAACATTACCTCATTCTAAAAGAAAGAAGAAAATAGAAAGATAGAGAGGGGGGAGGAAGAACAGCGAACGGCGAAGGGGGAGGAAGGAAAAGGTGGAAGCTTTCTCTTTGATTCTTGGTGGGTAAGTGAGTTCTTGGTCCCAATCTTCATCATTTTCCTTCCTTGTTCCATTTCTTTTAGTTCTATGGTCTCACTCTTATCCATTTTTGAATTTCATCTCCACCCAAGAGAGAGGTAATTCGGCCATAAACTGGAAATAGAGGGAGGCTTGCTTCATTTGGTGATTTTGGTGCTTGCTTGGAGGTTTTAGCTCACCCGGGGTTGGGGACTCTCCATGACATCTATAATAATTTGTAGGATATGTTTTATAGGTGGAATAGCTCTAGGAATGATTTGTTGTGTGAAATTGATGTGATTGTATGTTGGTTGATGTATGAAATGCTTAATTTTGTTGATATCATATTGCTTGTTGTTGGAAAAATGTGTGTTGTGAATTATGCATGTTATATGTTTGAGGAAATGTTGCCATGAAGAGAAGTGTGTGAATATGATAATTTAATGAAGTGGATTTAATGTCTATATGTGTGTTGTTATGTGAGAAATAAATTGTTGGGAAGAAAATTGGGTTTGAAGTAGTTTGGTGGGGATGTTAGAAAGGGGGGCGCCAAATGCCTAGGCAAATGGCGCCTAGCGTACTGTTTCTGGCGTGCGTTGTGTGTAAGTGCAGGGAGGGGCACCATTTGCTAGGCAAAATGGCGCCAGGCTTGCTAGTTGGTGGCCCAGCGGGTGTGGGCGCCATTTCACCGAGAAGATGGTGCACAGTGGTGTGTCAAGTCTTTGGTGTTGTGTCTGCATGCGGGAGAGGCGCCAAATGCTAGGCATTTAGGCGCTGGTGGTGTGTGCGTGCGTCTTTGAAATTTGGTTGGCGTCAGCGGCGCGCCGGTTTGCTAGAAACTTGGCGCCTAGTGTGTGTGTTCTTTGTGTTGCGTCTTGCGGTGTGTGTGGGTGCATGCGTGGGGCGCCAATCCCCTAGGATTTTGGCGCCTGAGTGCAGGGCTGTGCGTGTGTGGGTCTTTGCGAGTGGCACGGCAAGAGAGGGGCACCAGTTTCCTAGAAACTTGGCGTCTGTGGGTGTGTGTTGTGCTGTGTGTGTGTGTGTGTGTTGCGCTAAGTGGGGCGCCAAAGTGGCTGCCCCTTGGCGCCTTGGGTCCAAAATGTGTCTAAGTGATAGTTTAGTCCCTGAGAATTAATTTAATCCTTGGTGTGACAAAATAGTCCCTAAGAATTAAATTAATCATTGGCGTGACAAAATAATCCCTTAGTGTCTAATTAATCCAAATATGTCAACATAAGCTCCTAAGCACCAAATTAATCATAATGTGTCAAAATAATCCCTTGAGTACTAAATTAATCTTGGTGGGTCAAAATGGTCCTTGAGTGCGGAAAAGGTCCTTATGAGGTGGTTGGGTCTTTAAGTGAGAATCAATTTAATAAATGGTAAAGTGGTGGTTAATAAATGACGTGGGCTTCGGCCAAAGAGGTGGGTTAATAAATGACGTGGGCTTCGGCCAAAGAGGTGGGTCAATTAATGATGTGGGCTTCGGCCAAAGTGGTGAGATATTACTTGATGTGATAAATCTGTGATGTTGTGATGCATTGTCATGGTGTCACATAAATCATATGCATTTCAAAAGTGGTGGGTGGCTTCGGCCAAACGTGGTGGTTGCCCGACGGGGTTTTGAGGTGGTTATGGATCCACATGCATATTGCACACATGCATATAACCATGCATTCTTTGAATTCTTGTTGGTGATTAATTAATTCATTATTGTTGTTTGTTGGTGTTCTAATTGAATGGTAGATGCCTTGATCTCTGTGGTTGTTGTTACGAGATGTTTTCCAATATAATGCTTATCTTATTTGTTATTATTTATGTAAAGAGACTCACCCTAGCATTTTATGTTGCTGCTCTCGTGGCGACATGCGGTGATTCCAGTGAAGATGTCTAGGCTTCCTTGGGATTTTGTGTCGGCTCTGATCTAGTAACACCGGGGAATGGGGTCTTAGTATCGTTATTTTATGTTATGTATTAAACTGATTTAAATTATGTATTGAGTATGTTGAACTCAGTTTTATTTTCATTTTCTTTGTGAATCTATTTTTACGGATTATTGTAAACACTAAAAACGGGTTTTGAGGTTTTAACCCACGTGGCTATGATATACATTTCACGCACTAGATGCGTTTGAATTTTAATTATACTTTGATGAGGTTTTTATTAAATGTAGCACTCTCTTTGAGGTGCGTGGAAAAGTTTTTGAAAAACTCTGATTTTTATTGATTAAATTAGTATTAAGTAGAAGGGGTGTTCTGATTATGCACCTTAATGAGATAGATGGTGAGCCACTTGAAGACAGCTCACAGTATAGAAGATTGGTAGGGAGGCTGATCTATTTGACCATTTCCAGGCCTGATATTACCTACTCTGTAAATAGGCTAAGTCAATTTATGAATAAGCCACACACTTGTCACTTGCAAGCAGCACAATTTCTGTTATAGTATATAAAAGGAACTACAGGGCAAGGTCTTTTGTTCCCATATGATAATGATTTGAAGTTGACAGCATATGTGGATGCTGATTGGGGGAGCTGCCAAGTGACCAGAAAGCCCACTACAGGCTTTGCAATCTTCTTATGTAACTCCTTGATTGTGTGGAAATCAAAGAAACAGGCAACAATTGCTCGGTCTTCTGCAGAGGCATAATACAGAGCCATCGCAGCTATGGCAAGTGAACTGCTCTGGATCAAACAGTTACTTAGGTCTTTCCATATTTCAGCTAACACAGTTATGGTGCTATGTGATAGCAAGTCAGCCATTCAATTGGCTCAAAATCCAACCACACACGAGAGAACAAAACACATCAATATAGATTGCCACTTTATCCGAGAGCATGTGCAAACTGGTTTTCTCAACTTGATCCATGCCAAATCCCATCAACAACTTGCTGATGTGCTCACAAAAGCATTGCCAAAGTCTCTATTCCAGGATCTAGTTTCCAAGTTGGGCATGAAGAATCTATATTTGCCAACTTGAGGGCAGTGGCGGATCTTTATAGGAGCCGGGGGGAGCCACGGTACCCCCCGACTCCCATTAAGTTAATATATACATAGATATATTTTATACTCAAAGTTAGAATATATAGAACCAAATGAACACTAAGCAACAAAGGTATCAGTAGCCAAACGGTTAAGAGCATTATTTGTATATTTAGGGTCCCCAGTTCAATTCTTGTGATGGTCAAACCTCTTTTTTTTGTTATTTGTATATTTTTCTCAAAAATTAATATAAAAAACTGCACTAAGCAATATTTGAACTTAGGACATTAAAATTGACATAGATAATTTTGACCACTAAACCAAACAAACTATTATAAATACACCATTAATTTTGTTTTATATATTTGTTACTATTTTGGCTCCTCCAAATTTTTTTTGCAAGATCATGCCATTGCTTGAGGGGAGTATTAACTTCCTCATCTCAATTGTAATTTTACTGTTTTTACTGTTTTGAGTATTTTTACCTTTTATTGTGGTTAATTGTGTTTCTACAACAGTTAGTTTGTTGGTTACTTAGTTAGTTGGTTTGTAACCAATTAGTTCAGTTAGAATTGAGGGTTAGTTATCTGATTTGGTTTTGCTATTAAGTAAAACATATCTTGTAGATCTCTCTCTCTGACTTGTAACACATATTGAAAGGGAAATGAAAGTTTATCAGTTCCATCTTCATTCTGCTCTCTGAGTTTTTCTTGTTTTGCCTTCTGCAATTATGTGTGTGAATATGGTGTTTCAATTCTTTCTCACCAAAGTCAATAGCCCCAGAGCAAGCAGCCATCCAATCCTCAATCTATGGAAGATCTTACAATTTTGGATGAAGTGGAAGTTGGTGAAAACAATTGTTTTTTTGTGTCGTCATTCACAATATATTTATGGACCAGGACTAAGGGACTCTGAAACTCAACAATATTTTGCACGCCCCTTGTAGTTGTACCGGTTGGGGTGTCTGTTGCATCCCCTTTAATAAAAAAAATTTACTTATAAAAAAAAACAATATCTTGCACAACTGGCTGCATGTACCTGTATTTGTATCGTATGGTTGCCTCTATTGACCAACTCAAGCTCCCTTGTGTAAGTTGAGTTAATACTGTCCCATTGTTAGTTGCTAGTGTAGTTAATATTGTCATATTTCATCTTTATAGTATATGCCTTGAATTTATGTCTAGTTGAATTAATTTTCAAAGCTTGAATTCATTTATTCGTGATTACACTTGAGGTGCTAACTCAGTGGTTAGAGCTAGCATTATATCCTCAAGGTGTTGAGTTCAAATCTCCTCGGAGACAGTTGTAAAATGGTCATTAGTGTCATTTTGATTAATAAAAAATGCCACTTTTATTAATAAAAAAAAATCTATTCGTGATTTATTTGTTTGAACTTTGAATAGTGCAATCTATAATTAATGATTAAATAGAAGCTTGACGGTGCAACCTATATTTTTAAAAAAATTTGGGGTAGGGGAACTTTTATTAATCAAATTGACACTAAATGACTATTTTACAACTATTCCTAAGGGGATTTGAACTTAGAACCTTGAGGATACAAGGCTCTCAGCTCTTACCACCGAGTTAGCACCTCAAGTGTAATCTATAATTAATGATTAATTTATATAAATCAATTATCTTAGTTTTTTTTTTTATTTGTGCTGTTTATCATTGGAGGTCCTCTCAGGCTCTGCTCCTAGGTTTTTTATCTCTTTTTATCTTGACGATAAGACCAATGGTAAGAAGGATTGACCAATGCAAAATAGCACAAACAGTTAGACGTATGGATGAAGAAAAATACTAAATTTATTCTTAAAAATGCCTTGGATCTAAATGGATGTTACCAAGAGTTGGTTTTGAGAGAATATATCAATATAACGATTTCATTAAAGACTATGATCTGGTGAAGATCAAGAGGAATTTTGATGGTCAAGATTGCTTGCACATATACCTCGTGCTAAAGAAGCAATTCAGAAAGTTCTACTCGAGATCAATTAGTAGTAGGTGATCGTACCTTGACCAATGAAGTGTTGAAGTGTTGATTGATTCGTCTACGGGCCGGTCGTTGAAGGAGTGAAAGGACCGGTCCTGGCTTCATGCGTTGAGCACCTCGGGTGGTACCTGCAAAGACACTCCGACGATCTAGTGAGAGGTCGCTCGAGGCGGATAGCACAAGGTTAGAAGAGCGTGCACGATGCCATATGCGAATGGGCGTATATATCTGCGCGAGTCCGACCCGTTAGCGAGATTTTCGGCGGCGAGTGCGCTCAAGCGGCGTGTATGGGCGTCGAGATGGGGTGGGCGCGAGTCCAATTCTTTGTTGGCGATCCTCGTAATTGTCAATACACCCAGGAACAGTAGGGATTATGCTTCCAATTAAATTTACTAGGAGAATTACCCGTGCGTTGCACGGATTGTTCGAATGTTTTTGTTTAAATATAGAGTATAGTATAATATAAATATATGTTTAATTTTTTATATCAAACTAATTATTTTAGGCAATATTCTTATATAGAGTATGTGTTTTAAAATATAAATAATTGTTAACATTCTTTATCAAATATGTTTTTTTTGAAATATAATTTTAGAAAAGTGAAATGAATTTACAAAGTTGACTAAATACTTTAAATAAAGAATGTGGGATTTAATATGAAAATAAATTATAAAAATAAGGAGCAACCTAAAGGCTCCATTAGGGCTTTCTACTTTTTAAAGAACAATTAACATAACTCATACATGTCTATACCTTTACAACAATTGTCTGACTCATTAATTAATCCCAATTTTTATTTTTGTCTTTTGATTACCTTAGAATTGTCAATAACATGAAACTCAAATATTTTGATTTGTCTTTTATATTTCTTCTCTATACATGTAAACTTAATTTTTTCTCCCTTGACTACACGCTCTAATATTTCTCTATGCGCATTCTGCCTCTTCTCGTCCACTCTTTTCTAATGCTCACATGCTTTTTCACCAAAGTCACTTACCTCACCATTTAATTTTTTTTCTCCTATAAATAGTTGTGCCATATCATAAGCCCAATAAAACTATACATCTTTCACTTATATTTTAGTAACTCATGAATTTCTTGACAACTAAGGAACGATTCATACTAATATATGAAACTCCACTTACAATGCATAATAGTTACACCTAAAAGAATTTCAAAGACCCACTAATTATTTCTTAGTTCAAAATATTTATACAATAAATCAGAATATGACTATTCATTTGCACTGACATACTAAATTAAACGATTTTTCCAATTGATTATATAATAAATAAGCTATTCAAATTTATGCATTTTTTGTTAGAACGTAGGGTATGATTGTTAATTTTTTTTTCTTGTTTTATCACTTAATTATATCTTAAATAATATATAAAACCTATTCTTATTTTTTCCATTAAACATAAATTTTAAGTTTCCATTGTAGTTTGAATACAACTTATTAATTTTAATATATATATATATATATATATATATATATATATATAATTTAAATGAATTTAGGTTTGTTTTATAACTACTAAAAATAATTATGACATTAATTTAGAATGAATCACAAATAATAGGTTGATAGTTAATAGTTTTTTGGTTACAAAATGAAAAGTTAATTGATAATAGAAGCTAGTTAATAGTGTATTTGACACCAATGTTACTTTTCGTTTCATCCTTTTTTTGTTACAACATTGCATTCCATATGTGTGTATGTGTGTGTGAGATTGAACTTTCATTCTAAGTTTTCAATAAAGTTTGATTTGGACTTATTAAATTTAATAAATAAATAAATAGATAAACATTAGTTTTCTGTTTTATCACTAAATTATATAATAAATAGTGTGTGTGTGTATATATATATATATATATATATATATATATATATAATTGTTTCCTTTCTAATTAAATTTCACGAGAGATCTTGTAATTAATGATAGAATCTGAGTCGTTAATTTTAATCCAATGATTGTAATTAAGTGTTCTCACGTTCTCATTATAACCAAGTGTTCTCACGTTCTCATTATTATAATAAGTGTTCTCACCCGATATATATATATATATTATATATATATATATATATATATATAAAGTCATTTAGTCCATCAAAGAAAGCAAATTACTAATAGTAAAGCGAAGAATGTTGTTGTTTATGTTTTCTTTTTGGTTAGAATATGACTATTCATTTGCATTCTAATCCTAAATTAAACAATTTTTACAATCAGTTATATAATGAATCATCAATCCAGAAAGAATTCCATTTTTGGTATGACTATTCATTTTGTTTGTTTTGTCACTTAATTATATGATAAATAATTACTAATAAAAGACAAATTTAGAAAAATAATTTTTGGGACTCCAATCTCCAACCACTACAATGGCTTTCTTGAGGAATGAATATTACTGATGTAAAAACCAACAAATTTACATGAGTGATGTAACAACCAAACAAAATAGATGTTAAAGATGAAAAGATGATTGATGATCTCTCTTCTTAGGTACTTATAGTATTTCTGAAAGAAGGCTTAAAGTGAAAGAAAATGAAAAGATTGTAACTTACCTCTATTAAAAACCAACTATAATAATTAGTACTAATCATGATATACATTTAGAGACACCAAAAGTTAACATGTTGTAGGAAATTTTATAAATATATTTTTATGTTATTTTTTAGAGGAGTACAAAATTTTCATTATTTACTAATAAGAAATTTACTACTATTTAGTATATTGAAATTTTGGGGATAGACTTTATAAATAAAGACAAATTACTATGTATGTTCGTAACTTATGGAAAACCAAAAGTCTCACAACTCTTTATCATTTTATATGCTCTGTAAGAATAAAAGAGCATATAAACAGTTTGGATATTTTATTATGTTGTTGAACTTAAGCATAATTTAATTTTTTGTGGTGTGAAATCATGAATATAATGTTTTTTATCCTTTATATATTGTAATAAAAATATGAAATACTATATTTAATTAATTCCAATTGAACCCCCGATTCAACCGGTTGGACCCAAAGAACCACTGACATTGCCTCTTAGGTTCATCCTCGATCCGATTTTGATTACTTATATATATATATATATATATATATATATATATATATCAAATGTAGCATATTTTTTTAAAAAATTATAAATTGAAGTGAACATCTTTTGAATTTATATTAAAAAATTTAATTTGTAGATATATCAATATAATAATTTGTTGTTTTGGAAAATAATATGAATAGATATGGTGATATTATTAAATACTTGTTAGTAAAGTAATATTTAACACCACAATTTGGAGGCCATAGATGCTGAATGGAGATTTATTAATAAAAGTAGATTATTAAGATTTAATTTAAAAATTAAATGAAAATATGGAGGAGCATTCTAGTTAGAGATTTATATTGATGATATAGATAGATAGATAGATAGAAAGATAGATAGATAGATAGATAGATATTGATGATTGATTGTCTTTAATTATATAATAACTGAAAGAATATAAAGGGTCTTAATAATGTAGCCTTAATATGTAATCATGAATTTAAGTCTCCTAATTTTATGTGGAAATTATAAAAAATATATTAATATAATTGAAAATCTAATTGAGAAATAAATGAAGATGATGTGGAGCATCCTAGAGCTTGGAAAAAAGCTTCCTTTAGAGATTTAGATAGATTGGGTTTCAATATTGTTTTAGTCTCTCTAAATATAACGAGTTTTGATTTTAGTACCTGTAATTTTTTTTTTCATTTTATTCTTGCTATTTTCATAACCATCACTTTTAGCCTCTAAACTGTTTTTCGTGTTTATAAAAGCTAATGTGACTTTTGTTTTCATATCTGCAAATATAGTAAATATTCATTTTATTTCCATGTAATCAGTGGCGGACCTAGGACCCTAGGTCAGGGGGTACAAAAATTTTCAAACACATACATCTATAAAAATATAATAAAAATAATACTTTAACAGGTTCATAACTTGTGTTGCACTATATCAACACAAATTAAATGACACTAACAAGTTCGTAAATACAAATTAAATAGCTCTAAAAGAATCAACATATTAACAAAATACTGAACAAATTCAAATTAAATAGACAAACATAATCAAAATAAATTAAATAACACTTACACAAAATACAAATTAATCAAATAGTATTAACACAAATTAACAAATAAATAGCATTATCAAAATTAGGGTATTAGAAACAAGAACAGGAACCGATTCAAGGAGAGATAATTTTTTTTTAAAATAAAATTATGTGAGAGTGTGATGTATTAGAGTGGTGTATAACTAAGAACTTGGGTACACTACAAGAAAATCGCTGGTTTGCCACAGACATTTCCGTCGCAAATGCGCAAATTTCCGTGGCAAAACAACATTTGCCACGGACAAAAATTGGTGGCAAAAACGCTCGTCGCAAATCGTTTGCCACGGAATTTCCGTGGCAAATGTTTCCGTCGCAAATCCGTGGCAAATTTTCGTCCCAAATCCGTGGCAAATTTTCGTCGCAAGTTCGTGGCAAATCCGTCGCAAATATTTAAAAAAAATTAAAAAAATAAAATAAAACATACTATTCAACCTATTCTACCCAAAATATTACATTAAGAGCATTAAGAAATGAAAATTCAACATTCACATATACTTTGAATTCTTCAACCTAATCAAACAGAAAATATAATACTATCTCTTTGCAATGTAATTGTAACAGGAAAAATTATCATATCTGAGAAAAAGTGAATGATCAAAACAATTCACTCGAGGTCAACTTTGATCTTCACGAAATCTTGGATGCATAACTCCCCCAGCAGTTTGGAACAACTTATTCCACGACGGTCAGCTAAGAACACAAGATTCACAAGGTTGGCTTCTAGAAATTTGATCTCCAGATTCTCTTTTTTCAAGGATTCTGTACAAGTTCCATGAGCAGGATAAATGTAAGCACTACCTTCTTAAATCATTTATAAACTAGTTAAAATATGCTCTGAGACTAGCGAGTTACGTTTGTCAAATAGAACCAACAAAACAAATAATGTCGGGGAATAAAAAAATACCAACAAAAGCATGCTAAAAAGGTGTTATTCCTGGTAAAATAAACCACGAGTTCCATGAGCAATTGCTCACGATTATCAACGTTTTTCTTAGTATTTTCCAATGAATAATACACTTATCTTCATATTTCCGCCGAGTCCACTAACGGGTTAGGCATTGCATATACTCGACATTACCCCCTCCCCAGTCACCCCACCCAAGAAAAATATAAGTCCGAGGAACAAGCCAAAGCAAAATAACACAGTATATAGAATAATAGAGACTTGTTCAAGCGAAAGCGAGAGAGCATTAAAGGAATAAAAGCACATGCATACAAACACAAGGAACAAAATTACGGTACAACAAGAATATTAATAGGAAAATACCAAGTCTTTCTTTTATGGCAATGACATTTTCATTTCCCACGACATTTTTGTGAAAAGGAGGATATATCATGGTACATTTCATTTGAGGATGAATTCTGCATCCTTCATCCATTCACGATACACTGCACGAAATTTGCTTGATTTACGTATCGATTTGTTTTGTTACAAAGTGAAATACTAGAAAAATGAAACTACACATATATCGAACCTGAAAAATAGAAACCTCTAAATATTTTCTCCAATTTCCAGATGATAAGAGGTTCTTCAATAATATAGAATAAGTGTTGAAGTTAACATCAACACCCGATGCCAACATTTTGAAGAAAAACTGCACACGTGAAAAATAAGAGAATAAAAAAGCAAGGTAGTAGGAAAGAGATATCTAGATGTGGAAAATCATATTTAATGTGCTTGGAACAATAAACTTCATAAATATCAGAGAGAAGATTTATGGCACCTTCAACATAGTTTCAATCTTTCTGCTTTTTCCTAAAGAATGCATAAACAGATTCAAACATCCAGATGAAATTACAGGAAGTGAGGGCTCTATGTACTTAATCATATCAACAGCTGTCATCCAATCGTGTAATCTTGCAGCAAAAGACAAAATCAGTTTGCAAGAAATATAATTGTAAATAAAGACCGTAGAAAAGAACATCATGCTGTAATGCGGTCATCAAACTAGCAAATTAAGCAAAAGATATCTATCCTATAGTTTCTATCTAGCACACTCTTCCCAGCAAATCTTCTGAGCTTTGGTGAGTGACAAGATCAGGCCCAACTCCATTTTCAGTCATTTTCTTGCAAATATTAAGTGTTTCTTTCCAATTTCCACTAGATCCACATGCGTTTATCAAATTGTTATAAGTTGACCGACTTGGCGGAATCTGCAATAACATGAATCACTTATAGTCAAGATAGCTCAAGATAGCAACCATCCAAGTGTTTAAATTCAAATTCGTAATTAATAAACTCATAGCATTTGAAGATTGAATGAAAACCCGTTAAGATCACATGGATCCCAAATATCTCATATATCATTAAGATTAATGGTGGTTTCCAATATGCACAACGTCATAATATATCTCATTATGAACAAATTTAATTTGAGATGTGAAAAAGGGAAGAAAAAATTACATACCTCATGAAGTGTGAGTGATTTAAGGTTGCGAGAAAGTTTTTGTCTTATCAAGTCACGACTTAGCCATGCGAGCCTCTAGTATGCTCGACATATTACTCATCCTATCTTTATGCACAGAGCCATATAAATTATCAAGTCATTAACAATGTCCCACTCTGCCAAAAACACAAAATCAAATCAGAAAATTACTAAACATCTAAAAAACAATCGAGAAAATTACTCAAATGAACAACATAATTATAAATGTAGCAACCAATAAATGTCATGGCCTAGAAATAACCAATATCTCTACACAACAAAATAAGCAGTAAGACAAGGTTTGAAAGAAGAGAATTGAGCGAAAATGAGAGGAAGACAAATTTGATTAATGTTGTGCGAAATTCATGGATTCAAGCGGATGAAAAAATTCCAATCTCTTAAAAACTATTGTTAACATATATCATATTATCAACTAATTCCACACATTTATTGATGAGAGAATTAGGCTCACAAAAATAGGAAAAATCCAATACTTCACAACCTCTTTGAGAACTTACCAAAGTGATTACTATTTTCAAATGTACTTAACCACAGATCTTTATACTTATACTAATAAAATTAATGGCATATCTAAGTCCATATTCATTGCCATCAGTCACATGAAAATAGCAGCATATTATAAAAATAATTGGCATATGACAATTCAAACAACATATTATGTTTATCCAAACATGGACGAAAGCAATAGCTAGTTGAGTACGTAGTAGCAAAATTTATGAATGAAAAGTGCAATGATTATAAAAACTCCCTTCTATTCTCTCCCTCCAAGAAATACCCAATTAATTTCACCAAATTAGGATGATGCAGTTGTCCTAGGTAGTTAACCTCAATCTGAAAAAAAAAAAAAAAAGATTAAACTTTCATATCATGTGCATAAGAAACAAAACAACAATTTTTTTTCTCAATTGGGGCTTATATAGAAGAAAGAAAACAACGACCAACCATTCTTTATGACCTTGAAAACCTTCAGTTCAAGCCTTTTACGCAACAACCATTCTTGACCCGGGTTTTGAAGCAATATGAGTATGTTCATCAATCCACCCTTTATAAACATGACCAAATCCACCTTAACCAAGAAGACTACGAAAAAATTCGTGTAGGATTCTTCAACTCATTGAATGAAGATAAAATTTTCCCTCTGAACTTGGTGCTCGTAGAAAATTTGAAGCATTGCTTTTTCACAGTATGGATAAACTTGAAGGAGTAGTTTTGAGATTCCTAATGCCAAAAAAATTGGTAGTCAATTTGAGTTGCTTCCAAATATTGTAAACTCAACATCAACTCATAATAAACAACAAAAATCTCAATCCCTATAAAATAACTCGGAATCAACAACAAAAAACCCAAAAGAAACCTAATCCCTATACAATAACTCGGAATCACTAACAAAAATCCCAAAAGAAACAAACCCTAACTTGAACAATGGTGTATAAACCACAATAGCATAAAAGATAGAGGGTGAGTACACAGAAAATGAGTAAGAAACAAACCTTATACAATAACTCTGTATCAACAACAAAAATTCCAATAGAAAGAAACCCTAACCACAACAATGGTAAATAAACCGAAAAAAGCATAAAGAGAGGGAGAGTACCAAAAATGAGTAAGAAACAAACCCGAAAACACATAACGAGAGCGGCGGTGGAGAATAGCTAACGAGAGAGAGAGAGAGAGCAACTGGAATGAATTGATTGAGAAGATCGAGCTTTGATTCATTGTTGGAGAGCTCTTCCCGTTCGACTTGGCGTTATGATCATGGTGGTGGTGGTGGTGCTTGAGTAAGGCCGAAGGTGAGGCGGACGTAACCACGGAGGGATGGTGGAGGTGAGGCGGTGGTGGTTGAGAGAGAGAGAAGTCATTGATTGAGAGAAGAAAGAGAAAGAAGAAGGAAAGTGAGGATGTGAACCACGCGAGAACACATATTTAGTTTTTAACTTAAGATCATTTGCCACGCGGACTTGCGGCGGCAAATCGGTGGCAAATGCGTGCTTTGCTTGATTAACGATTGCGACGGCAAATCCGTCGCAATTTAGCGATGGACTATGTCCGTGGCAAACTTTTGTGGCAAATCGAGGTTATTCTTGTAGTGGTACAAAAGATATTGTTCAGGGGTGCAATTATGCATGTAATAAATAAAAGCCATATCAGCTTTTTTAAACATGAAAAACACTATAAGGAAGAAGAGTGATTGTTTTGGAAATTGCATAGATAAAAACAAAAACAAAAATTACAAGGATTAAAATTTAAATTGCTATATTTATATGGACTAAAATGATATTTAAATCAAATTTAATGGAGGCAAACAAATTAGTTCATACCGTGCATTTTCCATATATGGCAATAGGCATTGTATATTGAATGGAATTCAAATTTCCTAACGCTTGTTCTTGATGGGAGGCTAAGGCTCTCTTTGGCGCGTCCCATCCGTTAGCGGATAGCGGATGAACATAGCGGATGAAACTAGCGGGTGAAGAGTACATGTGTTTGGTAAGCACTAGCGTTTAGCGTTTTTTGAAACGCTACTAGCGGATAGCGTCTCAATTTTTTTTTTGGCATTTTTACCCTTGTTATTTTTCTTAAATTTCTTCTCTATCTTTATTAAATAAATGTAATCATTAAATAAATAAATATATCTTTTTATGTCGGTTTACGTTTATCAATTTGGATTCAACCGCTTAGTATTCTACTAAACACATCAATTATTATCAATTGCATTTCATCCAGTTTATCTGTTTATCCGCATCTCTTTATCCATTAGTTTTTCTGAAAGAGAGCGCAAATGTTTGTATCTTCAAACTTGTGGGAAGAAAATTATGATCATTTATTTATATTGGTTTGTATGTATATGAAAAATGTTTTGACTATTCTGATTGGTGCTACATGTTTCAAATTGCTACCCTGTTGATACACACAGGTGGGGCATAAGGAGAACATTAAAGGAAACTCTTTCTTTCTGAGATGACAATAAAATAAAGCATAGAATTTAACATATAACAGAAGAGTAGAGACCAAGTGTTTTCAAACCAAGTCGCATAACGTGGGTGGATGTTGTATCATTTAATTTAATGAATTATTAATAATTGTTTTTAACATGGTCGCACCAATAATCAATAAGAAAAAGATGAAAGAAGCATTGATTTTAGGGTATAATAATAATAATAATAATAATAATGGCTCAAATGAAATTATATAGCGCAAGTTATGGTGGGGGTGGTGTAGACTGTAGTGAGCTGTTGTGGAATATATACGCGTATTTGAAGTTTGATATGATATTTGACGGCTACAACACTTGCTTGATGAGGTGGATTGATGTTTACAGCTAGCAAAAAGCATGTTCATGTTCAACTTTATTTATATCCATCCATCCTTCTTCTAGTTTCACTAGTTCACCATCCTTGTCCTTGTTACTATAATGCGTTACAGGTTAGTCAGATAAGCCGCTGAGCCATGAAAAGTTAGCCATAATTTTTTATTGGTGAATTTTCTGAATGGATGAATACGGAAAAGTGGAAAATGACACTTGCATTGCATTGCATGGATAAATGATTATATATGCATACTCATAGTTGACTGAGTATTTCAGAAGAAATTTGGGGCAATTTATATTTGCGCCATTACGCGCCTGCATGCATTCATGACTGATCCAATAAGTTCATTATATATATAATGAGTAAAAGATCAACTCAATCCATTTATTATATGATGATGATGATGCACAAAATAGCTAAGTCATAACGACATGAAATAAATCCTGATCGAGAGAAAAGAAACAAATAATGCTTTTGTGCCTTTCATTTCAGGTTTTCTTCCAATGGGGGGGCAGTGATAAGCACGCGCACAAATGAGACTGTTTTGGTTGATTGGTTCTAAACGATGATAGCTTGTAATTGGAGGCGATAATTACGGGTATTCCAAATTGATTTCAAAGGATTAGGTTTTTTCTTTGACAATGGAATGGACCCATGGGCATGGCTCTCTCATGCAATTCACCCTCAGTCTCATCACATGAATAACTTTCACCCTCATTAGATATATCGTATCTTTACTAGTAGTTATTTAGAGTTACTCCTTTGGTTTGGATACAACTAGTAGCAACTACTAGAGTTGGAATATGCTATCAACATTATCAATACTTGAATGCATGCAAAATTGTATAGGAGATGAATGGTTGCTGTTGGACCAAAAATTAGGATGTTTTTTTTGGTACCCCCTTCCTTATCTCTCCCACCCCCCATTTTTCACTTTTGGACTAACAAACCCTTCAAACATAAAAGATAACACACAAACAATCGAACTTACCTCTTTTTTAATTTTATTTTTAAAAAGATACGCGCATGTTACGATTTAAAATACGATACGAACGTGTTACGATATACGAGTAAAGATACGTCTAAATACGATCTAAAATACGTCAAAATAGGCGGGCGATCCACGCTATGATCCTACTACTTCCCATGATTGCGTCTACTACTACTCGAAAGAAAATCCGCGCTGCGGCGATTGTGAAACAACCGCTTTATGATCTATCACGACAACCGCTCTATGAGGAGCACTTGCTTGCGCGTATTTGCGTCTCTATTTTGGCGTATTTTAGATCGTATTTAGGCGTATCTTTACTCGTATATCGTAACATGTTAGTATCGTATTTTAAATCGTAACAGACGCAGCGTATCTTTTTAAAAATAATTTTTTTATAAAGGGTTTTCGAATTTACCTCATAGGTAGGTAAATCCGGTTCATAAATTATAAACCGGATTTACCTACCTGAGGTAAATTCGAGAATCCCAACGTAATTTTTTCCAAAAAATCACGATCGTACCTTGACCAATGAAGAGTTGAAGTGTTGATTGATTAAATACATGGTAGGTCGTTGAATAAGTGAAAGGGCCAGGTCCACGGCTTCACGCGTTGAGCACCTCGGGTGGTACTGCAAAGACACTCAGACGATCTAGTGAGAGGTCGCTCGGGCGAGATAGCACAAGGTTAGAGAACGTGCACGATGCCATGTGCGAATGGCGTATATATCTTTGCGAAGTCCGACCGTTTTCACGAGATTTTTTGGAGAAAGTGCGCTCAGCGGCGTGTTTGGGCGTCGAGATGGGTGGGCGCGAGTCCCATTCTTTGTTGGCGATCCTCGTATTTGCTAATACACCCGAGAACGATTGCCCCCCCGAGCCTGGGTCGGCAAGAAGCGGTGAGGCTTGAATCGATGCCCCAGGGGTGAAGTTATCTTGGCGAAAGCAGGCGCGGCCGTTCGCTTTCAACGTAGGAGGCGGTATCGGCCGCTTGTCGACCATCGGTCGTCTTTGTTGTGGCGGTTGGTTTTTACCGACATTTAAGGCGTGGCGTTTGGTGTTTAGAAGGTCATGTCAGAGACAACCATTGGTGAGAAAAGCGAAGCGTTGTGACTCTTCGTATCCGGTCCCTTCGCGCGAGAAATTTACACTATAAATAGCCGCCTGCGAAATTCATTTCTCACACTTCCAAGAATCGCTCGCGCGCGGCCAGGCTCGTCTGCTGCGAGCACGCATCAGAAGGCTGTTTACGTCTACTAGCGGCCAGATCCACCACACATCCGCTTAAGGTATGAATCGATCTCTCCCTTTTACTTTTTAAGCTTGAGTTTTTCTTGAAAGTACTTACGTGCTTTTCCACGCCTCGTGATAGGGGTGTCGGTCGAGGATGGCGGCTCGCCCCTCTCATGAGTGCTTTGCTCGATCGACGACTCGATCCCTTTATCCGCAGTGTTTGTGTATGCCACGGGCGAGTTAATTGCTCGTATTCGGAAAACCGTCCCCGATCTTTCGCCACATACATGTCGGGCGGCGAGCCCAAGTCGTCTTCGGGCGACAAAGGTTCTAGCTCTTCAGCGGTTCCTCGGCGGCCGCGGGCTCGAGTTCTCGTTCTTCCGGTCGAGAATCGGCCCGACTCAAAATCGCGATTCGGTCCGTCCATTCTCTAAGCGGCGGCGACTCTCTCCCGCCAGGGGCGTTGTATCCCGAGTGGAGGAGAAAAGAAGAAGCGCCGATGTGATTATCATTGATGATGACGAGCGCGCAGTGCGCGTCTGATCGTGGGCGAGGAGATGGTAGTGGCGAGGCGGTGAGATGAAGCGGCCCAAGAGGAAGAAGTGATTCGGCCGAAGTCAATATTTACGGGTATAGGCGTGGCTTCTTCTTCGATTCGAGTCGGCGCGGGGGTAACCACTTGGTCGTCTTTCTTTGTAGAATTTCATTTTCGGATGCACCGTCGGCGTAACGACCTCTAGCTTACCCAAAGTCGGCCTACCAATAATACATTGATAGCGCGGGATTTGAGGGGTCGATGAGCGTCGTCTGTGCAGTGATACTATCCCCGGTGTCGTCACCAAGCGTGACTAGCGGCTCGATCGTTCCCAGCGGGTGGGTGGTCGCCCCATGAAACACAGTAAGAGGGTAGGCTCGGCACGGGGAATTATCTCGCTCCGATCGACCTTATTTTATCGATCAAGTCTTGAAACATGATATCGGTAGAGCTACCTTGATCGACCGAGATTCTCTGCACCTCTGTGTTTGCCATGACGACTCGATTACCAATGGAACATAACTATTAGGCTTGCCGTCGTATGAGTCGCTATCACCGAGCGAGATGGAAGTGCGCTCCGAGGCCGGTGGCGGTCTTTGAAGTGGATCGACCATTAACAACTCGTCCCCACTTTCTCTTGGTGGCTTTGTTGGATTCCCTGCGATCGGGGTTTCCACCATGAATAACCATCGCAACATTACGGCCTTTGGGCTGCCGGGTGTCACGATCTTGGTCGATCCTTGTTTTGGGTGCTCTCTATGGCGGAGGCCCTTTCTCTGTCTGGATCGAAACCTTTCTCGCTTACTCACGAGGTCGGTCGCGCTTCCTCTCGACCGCACATACTTTCCCAACTTGCCTTTCTGAATAAGCTCTTCAATATCATCTTTGAGGCCATCGATCGTTAGTATCGTGCCCCTTACTCTTGTGGTAGCGGCAATATCTTTTAGTCGGTCGTGCCCCGCTTCTTGAGCACGAGTGGTTCGGGCCGCTTAACTCCCACAAACTCATTATTCGACACTCGGCAGTAGATCGTGCAATAGGCGTTTAGCGGAGTGCGGTGATCGAACTTCTTATCTCGAAAAGTCGGACCCAGATTGTCGCGGCGACCTTCATGCCCTTTGGCCGCTTCTTTGCTTTCTTCTTTAGGTCGTGCGCGGGCGGCCTTTTTCTTTGCCAGTCTCTTCATCGCCATGTGGGCGTTAGCCTTGCGCAAGTAATGGCGAGATCGATAATGGTTAAGAGTAAATTCTTCCACGAGCCGGTGGTCGGTCGAATGCCACGCCGGTATTTTAGCTTGTCCTTGTCGACAAGTCACGAACGGACTTCGGCCTCGATGTTAAACCGCGGTCGACATCTTTGCCTCAACGTCTCATTATCTCCTTGAACAACGAGTCCAAGTATTCTTCATCACGATATTGGCGGCGGTTTGCGGTGTAGTGAGACAAGAAAATTACGATCAGTCGTCCCAGCGAGGAGATGGAATTGGGTCGCGAGAGACTCCCACCATTCCAATGCTCGTAGTCCGGGCGGGAAAAAGCACGCATTTCATGGTCGGTCCCGATTCCTATATGCGGCGGTAATTATTGAAATGCGGAGATGCTTATGCGGATCCCCTCGTAGTCGAAACTTGTTGAGATTGGGCGGCTTGCGGAGGTCTCTCGGAATTTTGTAACGCTGATCTCCCGGAGAAGCGGGCGTGTTCGTCCCGAATGCCGTTCGACCCGAAGGGTTGCATTGCGAGGCACGCCTCGTTGCCGGCATTCCATAGAATCCGGGACGGGCGGTTGGTGGAAGTGGTGGAGGCCTTACGGGTCGCTTCGCTTTGGCCTCTCTGGCCGATCGCGGCGTCCCTAATTCTTCCATTTACGTAATCTTCCACTCTTCACGAGAATCCCAATGCTGCTTCTCGACCAAGCGTGACCGGACGACTCATTGGAGGAGTACACGGTAGCGGGCGGCCGGTGTCGGGGCGGTAGCTAGAATCTTCATAGTCATAGGACATCGAGCGGCGTCTCACGCTCGTTCTACTTGAAGCGTCTGTGCCACTGCTTCTTCTTCTTGGGAGGCGATGAGTAGTGCTCTCTCGGCGAAAGTGCTGCTCGCCGAGGAGGAGCGGTGTCTTGCGCCGATCGGCGGCGGCGAGAAGGTTCTCCGTCTTGCCGCGCGTGTGGCGCCCGAATCGAACCTGCTCAGTCTTGAAGATGGCGCATCTCGATCTGCGATCAACGATTTTTGTTTCTGCGGGAGGCGCAAAACGGCAGGCTAACATGGTGCAGTAGAGGTTCTGAATGCCCGCTTCCAACCCGCTCGGGCGGCAAGTCTCGAGGCGGGCGGTGAACTGTTGGAGGATAGGTCGCGGCCGTTGTGCCTTGAAGGCTCTTGTCGCGGAAGTCCTTGAGACTGCGTGGATGGTATCATGCCACGCCCTCGCCCTCGAATGGCTGCTGATTACTGCCGGAGGGTTGAGTCGAGAGGTGGCCCGCGTGCGGGGCGGTCGCGTGGAGCCATGAATGAGGTAGGATAGCGCCGCGGGCCTCCCATTTGTGGTCGCCAATTGATCGTACCTTGACCAATGAAGAGTTGAAGTGTTGATTGATTCGCCTACATGGGCGGTCGTTGAATAAGTGAAAGGGCCAGGTCCACGGCTTCACGCGTTGAGCACCTCGGGTGGTACTGCAAAGACACTCAGACGATCTAGTGAGAGGTCGCTCGAGGCGAGATAGCACAAGGTTAGAGAACGTGCACGATGCCGTGTGCGAATGGCGTATATATCTTGCAAGTCCGACTGCAGTTTCGCGAGATTTTCACGGCGAGAATTGCGCTCCAAGCGGCGTGTTTGGGCCGTCGAGATGGGTTTGGCCGCGAGTCCCATTCTTTGTTGGCGATCCTCGTGTTTGCTAATACACCCGAGAACAAATCTGACCTAAATACCATTTTGTAAGGTATTTCAAAAAAAAAAAAAAAGTTTTTTTAAAAAAAAAAAAAAGCGGAGGTAATTTTGGAATAAAATGGATTATGGGGGTGGGAGGGAGGATCTCGGGAAAAAAAAAACCCAAAAATTATTCTGCCTTGACAGGTAATCAAGAAAAAGTAAAATTCACATTAAAGTGCTGCTCATCGAATTTGACAAAGTGCTCGCTCATGAATGAGTTGTTGTAAGCAAAGTGGCTAGTGTGAAAAGGCCTAATATAAACTAAATCTCTAAATAAAAATGGTTTGTGCTCTTTTGACAAATATTAAAATCATTTTTTTTTCAACCATATTATTAGTGTGCAGTATTTACTGATTTTTTTAGTGATTAATCTACACTGGCGAGAACTTGATTGGTCAGTTATATCTGTCTTTGTCGATATGTGGTTCTCCATTCCCAATAGTATTTTTACCACACCTATAAGACTTGAACTTAAGACGTTGAGGTGAGAGTCGAACCTAGTTACTATCACTCGGACCAACCTTTGTTGGTAAATTGTTTGTTATGGTTTTTATAAAAAAAAAAAAGTAAACCCTTAATATAGTTTTTAAACTATCACACTCTCCTATTTGGTCTCTAAATTATAAACTATACTCCATTCGTCTCATAATATAAGGTGTCATTCCACTTTTCACAATTATTAAGAAAAGTTGTTAGAGTAATTAATATGTTAAAATTTTGTATGACTATTACTAAATTACCCTAAACATTCAATGTTAACTTTTCATATACCAACACAATTTAGTATAATTAATAAGGGTAGTATTGGAAAAAGAGCAATAAATGTATTTAGAAATTTGTAAAGCGACTTATATTTTGGGACAAGGTAAAAGTGTAAAGGGGTCTTATATTTTATTTTGGGACGGAGGGAGAAATAAATAACCCAAAAATTATTCTATATTCATCAATATAGTCTCTCAATTACTTTATAAATAGGAAAGATGGTAGACAATTCATGGACTAAATCAATGACTTTATAATATTTTAGAGACAATTTATTATATTTTTTTAATCAAATATGTGATCCTCTCCATTTAATATTTTATTTATTGTGTATTTCTCCCTCCTACCAAAAACATGAGTAATTCGAGAGGAATGGACCAACCAATAGGAGGGTTTTTATTTATTTTATTTTATTTATTCATTGGAGTCGAATTCTGTCATTGGACGCTGGGAGCGCCGCAAGCCCGCAAGTGAAGAAAAGTCAAAGACAGTGACAATGACCGCGTGCCTGGCTCGTAAATGGCTCGCCGCGCCGATCCAACTGTAAAAAACGATGCGTTTTTGCCACGTCATTGCATCAGTTTTGTTTTTGATTTTTGTAAAGAAAAACGAAATTGTTCATTTGCGCTTTCTTCTCTCCATTCTCTTTCTACTCTCTCTCTCTCTCTCTCTCTCTCTCTCTCTCAACAAAACAAAACAACAATGGAATATTTGCAGCGCGCTGGGATCCGCGTTTTTCGATCGCAATTCATCACACCTCCACATTTTCGCGCTTAAGCATACGACACCGCCGTTTCACTTCGCTCTTCTCCCTCGTACGTTAACTCCCTCCTTCCCTTTCAATTTCACTTCGTTTCGTTTCGTTGCGTTCCTTGTTTTTCTTTCACATCCATTTTTAATTCCAACAATATCCTATTAATGCGGATTCGTGTTTCTGCGAATTTCTCCGTTATTGCCGCTAATCTAGAAATTCAATCCTTTATTGTTTCTGTCGTTTACTGATCGATCAACGTCGTTCAGTGTTTTTCTTTCCATTTCAGGCAATTCTATTCTTAATAACTTCGTCGTTTTCTGTACATTGCGATCTTGCATTGATTGGGGATAAAATTGCTGTATTAGGAAAAAAAAGACCTATTAAGATATTGATTTGATTAATTAATTAAATTAATGTGAGTTTGTTTTGTTTCCTGATTTAGGATTTGATTGTGATAGCACGAAATGGAAGATTAAAGCTACACGTTGTTGTGTTATTTTGGAATATAATAGTGGTTGATTCGTTTGATATTGGGAATTTGAGGATTGAGGTGAGGGCATGAACAATGTCTGCGAGGGGTGAACATCAAACGGTTCCTCTTTCGGTTCTTTTGAAGCGAGAATTGGCGATTGAGAAAATTGAGAAACCTGAGATTGTTCATGGTCAAGCGGAGCAAAGCAAAAAAGGAGAGGATTTCACGCTGGTGAAGACTGAGTGCCAGAGGATGGTTGGTGATGGGGTCTATACATTTTCCGTTTTTGGGGTATGTTTGTTTCATGTTTCTCTCTTCCTGATTTTCCAGATTCATCCACATTGCTTTTTATTTTTTATTGGAACTGATGGGTTACAGAACTTTCAACAGATTTAAATTTGATGTATTTTACACAACTCCGATTTTGATCGACTTACAAGAGTTATTCCATTAAAATATATCAATGGGTTTTCACTTACCATCCTGTTGTTATATATGCCTATAGTTGTTTATAGAGTAAGCTGTATGAGAGAAATTCTTAAAAAATGAGATGTACATGCTAATTTCAACTTAACGAGAAATTGTTGTATGAAAATCTTTTTCTATAAGCGTTTTTGAGAAGTTTATCCAAACTTCTTTATATGATCATTCCATGGCATAATGAATGAGAGAAGAAAACGAGATTAAGCATCTTTCTTGTTCACTTTATTTAACTATCTCATTGCAAGGATGGAAAATGCTAATGGTTTCATCTTGTTGACTAGCTACTTTTGAAAGATTTTCTGAGAGTGCAACGTGTTTTTTATATTTTATGTACTTGATGCTATGTGTTTTTTATATTTTATGTACTTGACTTTTAGTCCACAGCTGATTTAGACTGTTAAGGGTTCAGCCTGTTGCATATGATGTCTACTTCAACATGGAGGACCTTGTATTACTGGCTTTTTCCTTCCTCATTTGATGTGAAGAGTTCCCCCTCTTGTTATGGTTTTGCTCTTATGCAATCATATTAATAGTTGGATTGCAAGAAAGATTTTAGCCATTTATGCACCGAATGCTTATAACTAAATGCATATAGTTAATTTACCTAGTTTATGCCTTTTTTTTTTTTTATTTACCCTGGTTTCATTTCTCATCTGGAAATTTTACTGGCAGCTATTTGATGGACACAATGGATCTGCTGCTGCTATTTATACTAAGGAGAATCTTCTGAATAATGTTTTAAGTGCAATTCCTCCCGATCTTAACAGTGATGAGTGGTTAGCAGCATTGCCTAGAGCTTTGGTTGCAGGCTTTGTGAAAACCGATAAAGATTTTGGACAGAAAGGTATGGATAGTTCATTTCTTTTGGTGTTTGCTCTATGCTCTGTTAATAATAATTTGTAAAGGAAGCATATTAATGTGAAGCAACTGGAGTCTTAATGTTAATATTACCCAAAGTATTTGTAAAAATTTCTAATTATCGTTGTCATCAATCCTTCAGGGCTTCCCAAAGTAGAAATGTTAATTAATATAAGAAAAAATTAAAAGTTTGCCACCTTTGAAACCTTGATATCATTATAATTTTTATGTATTTCTAACTCTGAAGATTTGCCACTACCTCTTTTTGAAATACAAGCTTTCACAAATTCAAATTCTCGTTCTTGATATTATTCTTTTGATTTTAAAGATTTGACTGTAAAAGTTGATGAATGGGAAAAATGCTTTTGAAAGTTGGGAAAGCTGGTTTTCTCTTTTTCTTTAATCATATACATGTGTGAGGCTTTTGCAAGTGGATATTGACATTTGTCGGCTTAATTAGACCTTCAGTGCCTGTTTTAGACTGTAGATGTGAATCTTGCTTGTTTAAGGCATCAGCTCCAACTAGCTTTAAGAATTTGACATTTCGAGTATGCGATTTTATCGAAATTACCAAATTTCATCTTCTGAACAGAAGTCGAACATTTCTTAAAAAATCCCTGGACAAGTTTATCCAGCAATTCATGTAGTTTCACACTTCCTCTGGACAAGTTTGTTGGCACCTTCCTAAAAACTATTTGTTATGTGGTTTCCCCTTTTATAGAAACAAACACAGTAGATTTAATTTATTGCTTTTATAGCACTTATCTTGAGATTTTCAGAAGTACTTTCTTGTATCCCTTTATGGGAGGTTAAAGTGCGATACCAGTAAAATTTGTAGAAGTGTTAATTTTGCTGAAGCAAAATTGTCTAATGCATAGTGGTTGGTAATGGTGACTGTTAACTGTCTAGTTTTGCTTACTCACAGAGACAGTATAGTTGGCACATGATTTTAATTGTGGACTACAATGCTGCATCAAGCAATGCAGCTTTATTGCATCATGCTTGAATTGGGGAGAACATTGGGCCACATCAAACCACTATAGTCACAACATGACGGTGACTGCAACAGCACTGCAACCACAACTTAAAATCATGTGCTAGTTGTTGACATATTAGAGTATTAGATGGTTGATGAAGAACATCAATTAGGGATGGAAGTGATTAAGATGGCGTGATGTAACTTGATTGATAGATTTTATTTCTGAATTAATAATGTTTTTTAATTTTCATATTTTGTTACCACAGGACAAAAGTCAGGAACAACTGTCACCTTTGTGATCATAGAAGGTTGGGTTGTGACAGTTGCATCAGTTGGTGATTCGCGTTGCGTACTAGAATCTTCTGAAGGTGGTATTTATTACTTGTCAGCAGATCATAGGCTAGAAACAAATGAAGAGGAGTAAGTTTAAGTTATTAATTGTATTTTTTTTGTTGAACAACCGTTTGGAGTTGTTTTGTTATAAATAGCCTCACTCTTCTTTTTGCTTTCATCAGGAGGGTTCGTATCACCTCCAGTGGGGGTGAGGTTGGTCGGCTAAATACCGGGGGAGGTGCAGAGGTACATTCCCGTTTAGTTTGATCCCCTTTAGCTCGTAATGTTTCTTTCTCCTATTCTGAAGAAGTTTGCATTTGAGTTAATGATACTAACATGCCTGACTAATTTAATGATTTTTGTAGGTTGGTCCTTTGAGATGTTGGCCCGGTGGTTTGTGCCTTTCTCGATCTATTGGAGATATGGATATTGGTGAATTTGTTGTCCCTGTTCCGTATGTAAAACAAGTGAAGGTTAGTCACTACTGAATCTTACACATAAGGCAGGGTTCCACTTATGTTGAGACGATTTTTTCATTTGGATCACAAGGTTACTTAGTTTCTATGATTCCTTTCTCTTCTGTTTAATCCTAAACAGATTTTCATTGCTGTTTCATCTTCTAAGTGCATATATGTAGTTTGTTCTTAGCAAGTGTTTCTGCTAACCACCTAATGCCTGAATCTTTTGAAGATCAAATTAGTGGATTCTTATGAGGGGTTATGAAGTTGTCGTCTGTTTTCAAGAAATCCTTGTGTTTGCATTTTTTCAACAAAGAGTTTAATCTACTTTTGTTTATTCAGCTGTCCACTGCTGGAGGCCGGCTTGTTATTTGCAGTGATGGTGTTTGGGACGCTCTAAATGCTGAAGTGACCCTTGATTGTTGTCGTGGCATGTCAGCAGAATCTGCTGCACCACAAATTGTTAAAGTGAGATAAATGTACACCTTTGAATCATTTTGTGATTTTTAATGGGACTGTTTTGATGTTGGGTGTTATAGTATTTCCTACTTCAACATCATAAGATAAGTTGTTTGGATTAGTTTCTCCTGATATCTTTGTCATTTATTATAGTGTTATAATTTGTGTGTGTATTTCTATCCTTACCTCCCTGTCTCTTTCTATCTTCAGGAAGCCATACAAGCCAAGGGACTTAGAGACGATACAACCTGTATTGTTGTTGATATATTACCTCAAGAGAAACCACCCGCTCCTTTGCCACAACAAAAGAAGCCCGTAAAAGGAATTATCAAAGCCATGTTTCGTAAAAAGTCTTCTGAATCATCTTCTATGGACAAAGAATATTTGGAGCCAGATGTGGTAGTGGAACTGTATGAGGAAGGCTCTGCTATGCTTTCAGAGAGGTTTAGTTTTGTAATAGCTGTCGTCATTGTTAGCAGCTTGCAGTCCTTTTTTCTCATGACAATAGAATGTTTGTCTGAAATGCAGGTTAGATACAAAATATCCAGTCTGCAACATGTTCAAGTTATTCATATGCGCAGTATGTCAAGTAGAAATAAAACCTGGAGAGGGTATTTCAGTACATGAGGGTGCATCCAACTCTCAAAAATTACGCCCTTGGGATGGACCTTTTCTTTGCTCAAGTTGCCAAGAGAAGAAAGAAGCCATGGAAGGGAAAAGAGCATTAGGTGTTTTGATAACTCCTCTTCCATACTGTACAACTTCCTTGAAATATGTGTCCATAATTTAATCCACTATTTGGATCTCTTGATTTCAGATAGACTTAGCAGCAGCGGAAGTGACGAATGAACTCTCATGTATATTTGCATTTTGAGAGTGATCAAAATTGTTGATATGACGGGAAGTTCTACGTTCCAAGCAACAATGACTCCCTTCTATTATCACAGGGGTTTTATGGATCTAATTTGGAATTCACATGAAAATACATATGAAAACCAATAGCAGCTTGTTAGAAGATTTCTAACTTGGAACTATGGAATAGCAACCACCCTAATATTGTGAAAGATTGTGTCAAAAGTTGCAGTACACCAGAGGATGTGGGAGGTAATTCATTATTTTTTATATATTTCATTTTCTGGGATCCGTTCATTGTATATCGGTTCTTTGGAATCACATTATATAGATATTTGATGAAAATCTTTAAAGATTGTTATGTGATATAGGGAGTTTAATTAGAATTCGTAGATCAATTATACTGTAAGATAGATGTCTGTAGTTTTTGAATGATTTATTCTTTTAACATCCGATTTTGATAATTCTTTTTGCCATACGAGCATTGGGTCTTTTGCATTGGGCTTTTTGTAATAACTGTATTAAGAGGAGGGAGTTATCACTAACTTGCCCCCTAGTGTTTATAATTTGGGTTGTTTTTTTCATACCCCCACCACTTCTCCATATACCCCCCACGAGCCCTGCGCAAAGACTAAAATACCCTTAACAAATTTAAAAATTTCAAGAAATCCTGCAGCTCCAAAAAAAAATATATATATATGGGGGTCGTATATACTCCCCCCCTCAAATCGTATATACTCCATCGTATATACCATTTTGAGAATGTATATCTGATAACCAAATATAATAAAGTATATATACACCCCAATGGTATATACGATGGCTTTTTTTAATTTTGTTTTTTAAAAAATGTTATAAAAAGGTTACTAAAAATTCGTTAAATAGTCAAAACTAATCTAAAAAATTATAAAAACATCACTAAAAATCTAACAAAACTAAAATAAGTCTATGCAAATTTTTTTAGATTTTTCGGAGACCATGAAAAATTAAAAAAATTCATAAAAATAGTAAACGATGGAATTTTGGATTTTGAGGCCGTAGTCCCGTAAGAAGTCCTTTCTAAAGGAG
Organism: Oxytropis ochrocephala; assembly: GCA_020916435.1. Classification (NCBI taxonomy): domain Eukaryota; kingdom Viridiplantae; phylum Streptophyta; class Magnoliopsida; order Fabales; family Fabaceae; genus Oxytropis; species Oxytropis ochrocephala. The sequence continues at coordinate 98,704,789 of CM037090.1, forward strand.
TCATGATTCTTGATTTTTTTCGGATTTAATGGTTGTGGTTTCATTACGATCGGAGTAGGTTACCCGAAAATCGATTTTTTAACCTAAATTATTCGTTCGACGAATAACATCGTTACGTGTTAACGAACTACACACTAAACCTATTTTCAGGCCTTAAATTAATTTTTATTTGACTAAAAAAAATAAAAATACCATAGGGATCGTATATACACCTGGGGGTGGTATATACGACCCTAACATTATGGTCATCGTATATACACCCCCCAGGTGTATATACGATTGGCCAGCCCCCAACATCAATCATATATACGCCTTGGGGGTGTATATATGATGGCCATAATGTTAGGGTCGTATATACACCCCCAGGTGTATATACGATTGGTCTTAATTTAAAAAAAAAAACGTTTTCAGAAGGGCATTTTGGGGTTTCACTTTTGTGTGGGGGTATATGGGGAAGTGGTGGGGGTAAAAAAAACCCTTATAATTTTTGTGAAGGTCCTCAAAAAGCTTAACAGAGAACTATTCAAGAGTGCGGATAAGAATTTGTTTACTCATAAATTTTGAAGGACCAAATCGTGGTATGTTTAGAAACATAAAAAACGGAAAACCAATATTATATGAACAGTCCTAGTAATCTTTAACACCCTTTTGAACACATTTTTCTATATCCTTTAGAAAACACACACACACGCACACTCTCCTATTTGTTTGATTTCCTTAATGAGGCAGACTAAATGTGAGTTCCACTTGAATTTGGTAATACCATGATCTAAATGTTGAACACGAAAAGTTGGAGACGTTTTTATGCAATTAAATGAGACGAAGTAAAGTTAAACTCTTAAATGATATATTAACAAGAATAAGTGAATAACTCTGTAAACAAATGTGAATAATATATTTTGTTAGAAAGAGGATATAGAAATATTACCTCTACTGCTTAACTTACCTGGATCTGTTGCCGGGAGTCGCCCCTACTAATGATAGGAAGAATAGCGATCTTTGAGTATTATTCCAAAGAATAAGTTAGGACGGACTAGTAATCAATATTTAAAAGTAAATTATGATTCAATTTATTTTCGTCTTCATCCGCCATGTTCGTTCTCAACGTCTTCCATTACAAAAAGAGCATTGATTAGTTGTACGAAAAAGTTTTTACGAATGGCAAGAAAAGCAAAGGGGAAGTGAAAGTGGGTTTATCCTAGTACAATAATGGCTCCATGATTAAGATGTCGTCGACCTTAACCATGCTTACAAAATTCCTTGCTGCATGGACCACCGTATACTACACGTACGTGTGTGTGGGTCTCTACCATCCCCATCACATCACTTCACTTTTTTTCTCCCTTTCTGTGTCCATGATAGATAGATGGGTTTTTTCTTTTGTACCCCCACCCATTCCTCTAACACCCCCACCCAAAACAAAATCCCCAAAATCTTTCAAAAATCTTTTTTTTTCACTAAATTACACGAATCGTATATATCTCTTTTTTGGCGTATATCGATGGGAAAAATTTAGACATCGTATATATATTCATTGTGCGTATATCTCGATTGATGCGTTTTAAGTCAATCGTATATACGCAAAATGAACTTATATACGATGGGTAAAAATTGACATCGTATATATATCCCAAAAGAGATATATACGATGGGCTTTGGTTTTGTTAGCGATTATGATTTTATTACCGGTTATAATTTGAAGTCTCGCGATTTGATTAACATCAACGATGCGTAGTCTTTATTGGATAAAATAAACGCGTATAATTACAAAAACGCGATATAGTATATATACACGTGTAATACAAAATATGTGTGAATCTATCTACAAGCCGTCAATAGAATCATCGGCTAAATCTATACATCTAGACGCATCATCATTTGAGTGAGAGGCGCGCGGGAGGACACATAGATCGCCATAGGGTAAAACGTCCAGGCATACGGATGCAACCATGAAGCGGACTCGGTGCGTAGTCTTTGGTACCAGCGTGGGCAATAGGAGGCAACGGACAAGTGGGAGAGATTGAAAGATTCAACCAGATGTACATTTTGCTTGTTCGAAATGTATATGATTTTCAATTTAGATGAACGTAAGTGCCTCTCTCAAAGGCGGATAAGTGAAATTCATAGGTAAAGAAAATCGAACCAATGCAACATTATACCGGTTGCAACCATATACCCCATCTCGAGCAAATCAAACCACTTTGACTCGGTGACGTCCGTATGACTCGATAGTTAAAGCTTTGCGCGAAGCTCTAACGATCGGTTCTTCCCAAACATGTCGAATACAAGGTTTCCTCGTCCTTTGTTTCTGAATCAAAGCTTGCCTAATCGAGGCCATGATTCCTCACCCATGTCAAGTCCAACCATTGCTTTCTAAAACCGCGATTCTATCGCTCACCTTCAACATCAACAATTTTTTCAACATAGTTGCGCGCGTGTCTTTGGAACAAGCGGTAAGTGGATTTTAGTCTCGGTATGCTCGTGATAATACTCTAGAAGCACCACGAGATAATTTGGTTGACCATTGTGTAGGAATTTTGGAAGCCCTGAATCTTGATCTGTTTTACCTCTCATCCACGTGCTCCCACCCGGAAGGATCACGCTTAGCATCAAAAAATTTCCCTTTTTCTTCTTTGGTGCACCTTTCGTTCGACTTTTGATTTAGGTGCAACCATAGAAGAAGTAGAAGGAAAGCTATCTCATTCAAACGCCTCTTAATAAGAAACTTCTCCTCCTCACTCACTTTATTAAATCTTGCCAAGATAGCATCAAACCGGTAAGAAATATCGCATCCGGATGATTTATCCCGAGTGGATTTATCATCTATTGCATCCAAACTCAATCTGTTTCGGTGATCATCAACAACGATGGCGGAATAGAATTGCTTAAGCATGAAAAATACCTATCTCACAAGCACAAGGAAGTAGATGTGTCTTCCTTTGAATGCACCGTACACCGCCTTTTGTCGTATCCAACCCCGATTTCGACCTTTCAAACTCATTGACCATGTGTCTCGATGCGATAAAGAAACAAGTCCTTGAAGATTTTTAAACGATGGAATATTGGACTTGACTTCAATTCTGCGATGCTTCGTTGAAAAGACCGATAATTTGATCAAAATGTATTGCCAAGATGTCATCAATAGATATCAAACATTTTGATAAATCACCCTTCAAGTCTTCAATTGTCTTTTCAAAGACCAATGCAAGGATTCCGCTCGAAATATGTCCACGTGTCAAAAAAATCGAGTAACGGATAGAAATAATAAACAAGTGTCAAAGAATTTTAATCGACAAAAAAAATATGTCCACGTGTCAAAAAATCGAGTAACGGATAGAAATAATAAACAAGTGTCAAAGAATTTTAATCGACAAAAAAATATGTCCACGTGTCAAAAAAATCGATTAACGGATAGAAATAATAAACAAGTGTCAAAGAATTTTAATCGACAAAAAAAAATATGTCCACGTGTCAAAAAAATCGATTAACGGATAGAAATACACATTGGTTGTCGAATTCCCCAAGTGTGGGATCTGGTTAGTCCATCTTTGAGATAAATCGCTCCTTGTGCGTGGTCAACCATGTGTCGTGCACATATTTAATGAGAGCGGGTTTATCGAGAGCAAGCGACCTCAAAAACTTCAGATTAGATAGATAGTGTGACTCATCAACAAAATCAATAATACATAGCCGAGAGAGATTCGACCTCCTCCCGCCTATCCTTGTGAACCAACTCCTTAATCTTGGCTTTGACATTTTTGTAACATGCCAATGACACAATAAATTTGTAGCAAAGCGGGAAAGACATCAACAATAGCGGACATACAGTAGAGATCTGCATGCATCGAAGAAAACTGAGGATGAATAGAATGCAACTCACATATACCTCGCAATTTGCTCCAATACCCAAGAAAAATGAATAGCAAGCTCCTGCCCAATATAAGCAAATGCAACGTGGAAGCTTATCTCGGTGTTTGTGACTCCCACAATCAGTAGAAGAGGCAAATTATATCTGTTGGTCTTGTAGGTTGAGTCGAGAATGAGAACTTTGGGAAACAACTCGAGCAACTTTATAGAAGTGGGATGAGCCCACATGATATCACCGACGACATCAGTTGCGGAATCTTTCTAGACCAACATAGATAATTATGGGATTCAATCAATCTCAACACCTCACAGATATGTCGTTCTAGGACCCTCTTTGTAGACCGGTGTTTGTGGCGCCGCCTATAAACTTGACGAAGACTAGTCACATTCTCCGGATCTAGCTTCTTCAAAGCGATAATAGTAGCTTTCGGTCCGACATCAAGATCCGCATGCTCGTTAACTGAGCCTTTGCGCTCGCAGACATGCGCCCAAATAAACAAGTACCAACTAAGTTTTGAGCAACTTCGTGCGTGTGTCTACCACATTTAACCGTGACACACCAACCCCACGGCTAACGATGCAAGTAGCTTTCAATCTAAAAGGACACCCTCTCCTTTTAGAACCGAAAACCCTTGAATCATTAGTAAACCCGCCTTGTTTGTCGCAGCCAAAAACAACCTTATCTCGCTTCCCTCTTTCCAGTTTGCTTTCTCGGATCTCACAATAACAACAACTACACCGATAGTTCTACCAGCGACTTTGGCCCACTCCTCCACAAAACTGTCGTGTAGAAAATATCTACAAAATATATAACTTACTAAGTACTTAAGTAAATTAATTCCATTTACCAAACTTGAGTAACAAAATTATACCGTATCCGTCGTGAAAGTTAATGTAGTATCAATATCAACAAAGCGCCAACCGAGAGTCGGCATCTCTGCTGCACAATAGGCGGGTCAATATCTGTTCCAACAAAGCAGATAGCAACTCGATAAAAAACGAAAAAAATAGCCCGATCGTATATACCTCCTCTACCATGTATATACGATGGGTATTTTTTCACATCATATATACATGGCCCGGATGTATATACGATTAGATCTTCAAGCCCACTCGTATATAACCTATATACGATGGGTAGTCAACGAAGCATTTAATAATGCAATCGTATATATGCCTTGAAGGACATATATACGATGAGTAGTCAACGAAGCATTTAATAATGCAATCGTATATATGTCTTGAAGGACATATATCGATGAGTAGTTTTTCGTCGGCGTTCATTAATTAATGTAATCGTATATACCTTCCATCGAGGTATATATACGATGCGTTATCTTAATGGGTCCCATCGGAGAGAATTAATGAAAGTCAAAAAGCGATTTAATGCCGGGGGTAAAATGGGTATATCACAAATGGGTGGGGGTGGGAGGGGATGGGGTGGGGGTATAAAAGTAAAAAACCCTAGATAGATAGATACTCAATGTTGGACTTGTGGACTCTTGGGGGTGCTTCATTCACTTGACTCTCCCATCTTTTTCTTTGAGCTTTCCTGTTCATTGATAAAACATCCTCTCCCCTCCAAACTCCCAATATATAGTTAAATTTGAATGAATGGTGGTGGTAATCATGATCTCAATCTCTTTAATTAACTTGAAGTGTTTTTAGATAATCAATTAACTTGTTGCTTATTGTTGGCCTAATGGAGCATGACAAGAGTTGTATCCGAGAAGTTTCGAGTTCATCTCTCCATTTTTTTAAGCAAACAGTCATCCTGTCAGAATTTATTAAAAAAAAGAGAAAATGACAGAGAAGAGTGAAGGTGGAGGGGACTAGACAGAAACCCTTTATAAATGTAATTACCTTTATAAGTGCTGAAAAAGCTCCAAATGTCTTTCCTGACTTGGACTGTGGCGTCATCCCCTCGCTCTAAAAAACTTGTAGCTTATTGTTTATTTGAGTGTACTTTTAATTAGTCAACGAGTAACTGTAATTCACAAGTGTCATCCTTTTTCTCCGTACATGAACCATTAATTAATGGGTTAAATATGTTTTTAGTTCCTATAAAATTTGAGATTTTTATTTTTATTTTTTACAAAAAATTGCACTCACTTTTAGTTACTACATTTTTCTTCATCAATGTTTTTAGTCTCTATTGACTTTTAATAACACTTTTCTGGGTCTTTTAATAGCATTTTTTAAGTGCTATTAAAAGTCACGAGAGACTAAAATCATTGTTGAAGGAAAATATAAGGACTAAAAGTGAGCAAATTTTTTTATAAGGACTAAACATAAAATTTTCAAATTTTTAGGGATCAAAAACATATTTAACCTTTAATCAATCTAGTACATATTTTGATATTTATTTATGTCTAATTTTTAAGCATCCAAACTAAGGGGTAATAATACATCATAAAAATTAGGCTTATAGTTGGATTTTTGTCTTCTATTTTCTCACATCCACAATGTTAGTCTTCTAATTTTATTTTTTCACGAATTTGATCTCCACACTTTCTTAATTGCACTTGTAGTCCTCAAAATTGGGATTATTTGCAATTTTGGTCTCTCGCTTTTCTAAAAACCATGATTTTTGGAAATAGTGGGTAGATATTTACATCGGATGTAATGTCTTTTGCGTTTTGATTATAAATGAATGAAATATCATTCCTTTGATGAAAAAACCATTAAGAGTTTAGCAAGTGTGTCTGCCTTCTTTTTTTCGGTCAACTGAAAATGGTTTATTCATTCACAAAATGAGCTAAGCCCAAACCGCAACAGATACCACTACAAAAAAAAAACAGTATTAGCGAGGGAATTTCGCGAGGGAATCTAGATGGGTCGCTAAAAATCAAATACCAAAGGAATTAGCGACGGAAAGTGCCGTCGCTAAAGAGGCACTGTTTTTTTTTTAACAATTCCGTCGCTAAAAGTTAGGATTCCCTCGCTAAAACTTTAACAGCTGTAACCCACAACAGATACATTTCAAATTCCCTCGCTAAAATTCAAAATCCCTCGCTAAAAATTTCCCTCGCTAAAATTAAAAATCCCTCGCTAATTTTTTTAATGTAATCCGATCTATTTTCTTCCTCTTCTCTCTCATTCCCTCTCATTTCTCTTCTCTCACTCATTTCTTCATCTTCCCCTACGGCTCCAACACCACCACCCATATCTCCTCATTTGTTCCTCCACCACCGTCCACGCCACCACCATCACCGTCCACGCCACCACCACCATCACTAAGGTTTGTTTTTTCTCACTCTTCTCTCCCTCTTTCTCTCTTCTCCGAATCTCTAATGGTTTTTATTTTTTCCTCACCTACAGCCACGATTTGCTTCTCACCACTGCACCGGAGTGCACATCGTCACCGAAACTCCAAAAGACCGTTGGATTCTTGACTCAAAACGGTTAGTTTTTCTTTATTTTTGATTTTAGTGTATAGGATTTGTTTTTAGAATGTTTAGAAATTGATTTGATTTTTGTGTATTTAGGGTTGATTAGGATAGATATTGACATTTGTGTTTAGGAATGATTTTTGAAATGTTTAGAAATTGATTTGATTAGTATTAGTGTTTAAGAATGATTTTTATTTAGAAAGTAATAATAGTTTAGGAATTTGATTGAAATTTGATTGGAAGTTGATTGAAATATTATTTTTGTTTGTAAAGTTGATTGATATTAGTGTTTAGGATTGTTATTATGTTGAATAATAATGTATGAAAAGTGTATGTTGTTGGAGATGTTAAATGAGAAGTGTATGTTTGTTAAATTGGAATTAATAATTGTTGACTATATCAGATGTTTTTATTGTGTGTTGTTGATGGAAAATAAATTTGATTGAAATTTGATTGGAAGTTGATTGAAATATTATTTTTGTTTATAAAGTTGATTGATATTAGTGTTTAGGATTGTTATTATGTTTTGATGTTTGCTGATCACTATGACACCAGGTCTAGTAGTTCCCATGTTTCATCAGCTGAGACACAGCAGCTCTCAAGCAGCAGGTAGAGCATTTGATGGCTGAGCAGCAGAGGAACGATCAGACTATTGATGGCTGAGCAGCTTGAGGCCACATGAGTCGTCTGATCAAACAGACTCTGATCATCCTGATCATCCCTCTCCCCCTATTGATTTGGATTATGTTATTGTTGTCCATTTGGATTATTTGGATTATGTTGTTGCTTTCGATTTGGATTATGTTGTTGCTTTCCGTTTGGACTATTTAGATTATGTACATTTCAGATTTGATTATGGGTTTTATTTGACTATTTTAGAAATATGAAGTTGCATTTAGTTTATTTTATTACCATTATTTATATTTATAAGATAAGCAAAAAAGCAGAAATTTTTAAAAAAAAATTCTTAAAAAATCCCTCGCTAATGCTTAGAAAATCCCTCGCTAATAACATAAACAAATCCCTCGCTAATTCTCTCGCTAAATTTAGCGAGGGATTTGGATCATCGCTAATTCCCTCGTTAAAGTACGTTAGCGAGGGATTTTTGTGCTTTAGCGAGGGAATCCTGCGTCGCTAAATCACGTTTTTTTTGTAGTGTACAATAGTCACATAGAGAAGGGTTACGTAGTGTCTTCCTTCTAAGAATACATTTACAAAAGACAATTTGCCAAAAAAAATAAATATTCCAAGCTCCACATTATTTGAAGTAAATGACATACACCAAATTGTATTGAGAATTGTTTTTGTCCCTAATAGAGTCGGAAGAAGAGAAGTGGAGCTACTAGATTGGAATTTTGGTCTCGATATTTACATAACACTTGTATTTTACCACTAAGCTAACTTATTCTTGGGACATAAGTTGGGAATGACTGGGACAAATATTCTAAACCTTCTGGACATTATTTTTTTAGCATATAGAATGAAGAAAGTCTCGTTAAAATCATCGGAGGTTAAAAAACATTAAAAAGGAAAAAAGTACTCCCAAGTTTATGGACAATATGGCCTAACTCCCAAGCTTAATTAATACATACAAGGCCAACTATCTCAAATTGTAATCATTTTTACTTTTGACAATCCTCAAATTGTAACCATAATTGTATGAATGAAATAAATGCAACCATATCAAATTATATTTAAATTCTTAAAAATGTAATCGATTTTTAAATTGACAACACTTGAGAGTATCATGAGAATTGAGATGCTGATAAAATGCCCCACAACAACAACAACAACAACAAAGTAAAAAGAATGGGAAGAAGAGCATTTTCAATTGCAAAAGGTTAAGGCCTTTCATAGTTTCCCTAGTGTGTCCATTATTGTATAGTTTTGTAGATTTGCTCAGTAAATGTTAAACACGTGTGAGTGCACGTGGGGAACCCAGTAACACGGAACAAAGCAGATATGAAAGCAAGACATTCAATTCAAAGATGCCATTTTGAATTGGCAAACTCTTCATGTTTTCTGGGGACCCTCTTAGTACGGATTGAATGAGACTTTTCAAGATTATTTATGGCTATGTTTAGGTTGGTCAAAACTTGCTATCAAGAAATAATGAAGGGTAAATAGTCATTTTGATTCCTGAAAGTGTTATTCACTGTCAATTTGGTCACTGAATCAAGTAAAAAAGCAAAATGGTCACTGAAAGTGTAATCCGTCCGTAACGTTAGTCTCTCTCAAATCGATAATGCGTTGTTAACTCAGTTAATCCATCTGCATTCTTTAGTCGGTTTAGTCGCGAAAGATGTCACTTATCTTATCGGTTTGGTCCTGAAACATATACGTGAATTCGTTTTAATCTCTCGAATCTTAAGTTACTTCAGCAAAATTTAAAAATGGCTGATTAAGGACACCAATAGACTTATGGACTACACAGATCTATTGTAATTGGAAAATCGATGGTTAAGGGTGACCTTATTTGCTCTAAGAAAATCAATCAACATAACTTTGTATAATCATTGATCTATATTGAAATTAGATAGCAATTGTAATTTTTGATGTTAATTCGAAAGCAACCACTGGTGTAGAACTTAATAAATTATGATTATTAATTTTAATTCCTCTTTGTTTACAATGAATTTTATTTTATTTATTTCATAGATTAAAATAATTTTTTTAAAATATAAAAACTATGTGGTATTCCAATGTGGTTTGCCACCTAAGTTAATAGAACTCCACATCATATTTAATTTTGACAAATTAGGGATGGACTTTGATTTTAGAAATTGATTTTAAGATATTCAAAATATGAAGTGATTTGATTCGGATTGAATCAATAAATAAACACTCCTAATGATTAATGATGGTAACAAATCAAAGTAAAAGAGAATATGATACAGCTGCAAGGTGTTAACTAGCCTAGTAAAGCCAAGGCACAAATTGAGCCAAGGCTGGTAAATTCTGGTTTAAAATTTTGCTGAAGTAACTTAAGATTCGAGGGACTAAAATGAATTCACGTATATGTTTCAGGGACCAAACTGACAATAAGTGACATCTTTCAGAGACTAAACTGACAGTAATTGATGGATTAACGGAGTTAACAACGCGCATTAACGGGAGGGACTAACGTGACAGACAGATTACACTTTCATGGACCATTTTGCATTTTCACTCGATTCAGAGACCAAATTGACAGCGAGTTACAGTTTCAGGGACCAAAATGACTATTTACCCAAGAATAAAACAATAGTACACTCTTAACCTACTTAGGACCAACTGATTAATGCCACATAAGCATCACGACCGTCATTAGGAATAGACTCTTACACATCAACTGAACGTTGGTTAATAAATCATCATCACATGTTTGTTTTTACTGTAAAAAACGATATTTTGCATGCAGATTATCAGAAATAGAAGTCAATTCTGCGAAGAAACTGTGAATTTGTGAGTCTAGTTTTTGTGCAATGTGTTTGTTGGTTTTCTTTATGTTTATGTACACAAGAATTGGATCAAGTTGTAGAGCAAATTGTGTAGGCAAGAGGTGATGTTTGGAGCGATGTAAGGCGGTAGCAGTGCTGTCAAAGCATTTATTTCTTGGTAGTTGTGCGTGTGAGGCGCGTGTTTAGATCTTTCCCAGTAGTTGTACGCGTGAAGCGCGTGAGAGACGCGCATGTTCAGATCTCGTCTGGTAGTGGTGCGTGTAGGCACACCAGAAGCGTACCAGATGCGTTGAAATGCTTAAATAGCGAATTTAATACTTAAAAGTCACTTGGATCATTTGAAACCCTAGAACACTAGAGCAATAATCTCATTTCATCTCCATTTAAGACTCAAGATTTGGGAACAAGATTTGGAGCTTCATTGTCGTCATCTTCTCTGTTAAGTTGTAATTTCTATTTTTCTTTGTCTTCCATTATGCGTAGCTAAATCTCTATTGGTTAGGGATGAATGGACATCGAGGAAACTCTATTGTATCTGGTTTAGATATATTTTAATGTCATATGCTACCTCTCTTACTTTGTGTGTTCATCTTTGTTTTTAATTATTTTCATGATTTGATCACCTATGCAATGATCTATATGGTTCATGTATGGAATGAAAGTTTTATACTTGAATCTTGAGATTGAATGCCTTCAATTCCTAGCTTTGGAATAACCTTCGAGTTGTTGTATCTTTCAAACCCTTGATTCTAATACTTGTTGTCAACTATATTCACCTAAGGAATTAAGGTTTTAATTAGTTGTTCACACAGGATTAGTTGCCTAATTAATTAAAGTTATGGGGTTGATAGCAATGTTAAAGAGCGAGTAATCACTACAAGAATTACGTCAAATACCGGCGCGAACTTTCCGGCGGATAGTATCCGCCGGTAAATTACCGGCGGCTTTAGAGAGTTTCCGGCGGATTTTATCCGTCTGTAAATTACCGGCGGATTTTAGGTGTTTTCCGGCGGATTAATGTGCGCCGGTAACTTACCGGCGGGTTTGTGTCTATTACCGGCGGGTTTTTTAAATATATCCGTTATTTTTTTTAATTTTTTAAAAGGGGCCGCCGGTAATTGTATGGACCGCCGGTAATTGTATGGGTCCGCCGGTAATATGGGCCGCCGGTAATTGTTTTGATCCGCCGGTAATTTATTATTCCAATATTTAATAAAAAAATTAAATTAAAATCACGCATATAGCAAGAAGCAGTCACGTAATTAATTAATTCGAATATTTAATTAAAAATTAAATTCAAATTCATGCGTAATGTCAACGGCTATAATATTTCCGCCGGTAATCCCAACGGTCTTTAAAATCCCTACTTATACATTTCATCCGTTTTTTTTTCTCATTCTCCCATTCTCTCTTCAATTCTTCTCTCAATTCTCTCTTCTTCTCCAATTCTCTCTTCTTCTCCAATTCTCTCCACTTTGCCGTCGTCATCTCTCTCGTTGTTTCCATCTTCCTCCTCTGTTCTATTTGTTTTGGTTCTGATTTTACTGAAGGTATGTTGTGGTTGTGGTTTGTATATGTAATGTAATTTATATGTGCAACTATTTTTTAATATGAGTTATTAGTTACTAATTTTGATATTATTTGTTTAGGTATTGCTTGAATTTGGGGGAAAGTTGGAGAGTTATCTGCAATTTGGTTGAATTTGTTCGAAGATACTAACATTAAGTCAGAGACTTCTCGGCATACCGGTTAGTAATGAACTTATATTAAGTCAGAGACTTCTCGGCATACCGGTTACTAATTTTGATTTGGTAATACAGAAAATGTTACTTTAGTTAAATGTAAACTTAAAATTTTGCATTAATAGTAAATATTATTAGTTAGTTAAATAGATATTTTCGAAATTATTATTATTAATATAGTTAATATTAGTTAGTTAAATATTATTAGTTAGTTTATTAATTGTAATTATTATTTGATTTAGTATTAGTTAAATAATTAGATTGAAAACTGTTTATGTTTATATAAAAAAATAAATATGATAATATGTGATAGTAAATATTATTTTGTATTAGTTAAAATAATTAGTAAATATTATTTTGTATTAGTTTGAAATCACTATTAATATAGTTAATATTAGTTAGTTAAATAGATATTTTCGAAATTATTAAATTATTTTTAATTTTAATTGAAAACTGTTTATGTTTATTAATAAATATTATTTTGTATTAGTTAAATAATTAGATTTAAAATCACTATTAATATAGTTAATATTAGTTAGTTAAATAGATATTTTCAAATTATTAATTTATTTTTAATTTTAATTGAAAAACTGTTTATGTTTATTTAAAAAAATAAATAAGAAGATATGTGATAGTAAATATTATTTTGTATAATATTTAGATTAGTTATTTGTTAATATTTGTTTCATTTATTGTTTATTATTGTTATTTGATTTAATGAATTGAAATAATTAGGGTCATAGTAAAATATAATATAATAGTTGATAGTTTATTTAAATTTTTGTTAGTCTACAAAGATAATAGTAGCTATAATATTAAAAATGAAAATGTCTATTGTTCGATAGACATATATGTTGTAATAAATTTATTTAGGACATCCACAAAAAATGGATCGTAGTTGGATGTATGATCGATTATATCCCGGAAGAGCGGGGTTGAAACGACGTTTTGTTGAAGGAGTTGAAGAGTTTGTTCTTTTAGCTAAGCGTCAAAAAGAATTTGAGCAACAAGGTGGAATTAGATGTCCTCGTTGAAATGTATCTTTCGATCCATAAAAATGAAGGTGACATTCGACTTCATTTGTACAACAATGGATTTAAGCCAAATTATCGGATATGGACTCGTCATGGCGAGGTAGCAAATTGGAGTTTCTCGTGCCAATATAATTAATGTTCATCCCGTTGATATTGTTCCTATCCAAGAAGTAGAAGGTGGCACTTCAAGTCCGATCGTAGAAGCCGTTGGCTCATCGACTATGGGAAATCACCCGTTTGATGTTGTTCGGGGATGATACGTGATGCTATCGGTGTTAATTTGGATTTTGAGGAACCACAATATGATCTTTGAAGAAGTTCAGAATGAAGAAGCTCGAGAGGTTTTATATGTTTTTGAGTGAGACAAATCAACCATTATTTGAAGGATCTAACGAATCTAAATTATCAATGTGTGTTCGGTTGTTGGGTCTCAAGTCTCAATTTAATGTTGCTTTGAATTGTGCATGGAATATATGACAAAAATGATGTTGGATGCAACCCCATTAGAGGACTTTTGCCGCAGAGTTATTATGATGCTAAAAGATCGTGTCGAAGCTTGGCTTAAAATCTAAGAGAATTGATTGTTGTGTGTCGGGTTGCATGCTATATTATAGCAATGAGTTTGGGATAAATGATGGAGAGTTGTCGGAATGCAAGTTGTGTGGAGAGCCACGCCACTGTACGTGCCAGAAAGGGACGAGTAGAGGCAAACCGGTTCCACGAAAGCAATGTTCTATCCGCCTCTTATACCAGGCTACGAGAGGATGTTTACTTCAAAGGAGATCATGGGTAAAATGTCATGGCACTATGAAAATAGAAACAATTACGGTGAATTACGCCACCCATCCGATGGTGAAGCTTGGAAGCATTTCGATCGTGTTCATCCGCAGTTTTGCTAGTGATCCACGCAATGTTCGCCTTGGTTTATGCTCCGATGGTTTCACACCGTATATTCAAGCATCGGCATCACCGTATTCTTGTTGGCCAGTTATTGTTACCCCGTACAACCTTCCTCCAGAAATGTGTATGTCTAAACCATACATGTTCTTAAATGCCATTATTCCAGGACCACACAATCCAACAGCTGGCATTGACATATATTTGCAACCTTTGATCGATGACCTAAAAAGGTTGTGGCATGGTGTTTTAACTTATGATGCAGCACGCAAACAAAATTTTCTCATGAGGGCGGCTTTGATGTGGACCATCAATGACTTCCCCGCCTATGGAATGTTGTCGTGGATGGGGACACATGGTAAGATGGCGTGTCCGATTTGCATGGTTGACACAAGAGCTTTTACTCTTAAATATGGAGGAAAAACATCATGGTTTGACTCACACCGTAGGTTTTTACCTAGCGATCATCCATTTAGAAGGTCAAAATATGCATTCATCAAGGGAAATATTGAAACAGGTGAACCTCCCCGTAGGCTGACACCAGAAGAAGTTTGGAACAGTGTCAAGGATATCCCTCCAGTAGAAGTCGTTGCAGGTGTTGTTTCTCGTCCAGATGGTTATGGAGTATGGCATAATTGGACAAAAAAGAGTATTTTTTGGGAACTTCCATATTGGAAAGATAATCTACTGAGACACAATCTGGATGTCATGCACATTGAAAAGAATTTTTTTGATAACATATTTAACAATCGTTATGAATGTAAAAGGTAAAACAAAAGACAATGAGAAGGCTAGGAAGGGCGTCGATCATTACTGCGAAGCGAAAGGATTTGTCGTTGGTTGAAGCGGTACTAGGGCGCTCAAACCCAAAGCCAATTATACTTTATCTACCGAACAAGCGAAAAAGAAGTTTATCGGTGGATAAAACAATTGAAAATGCCGACGGTTATTCTTCCAATTTAGCAAGATGTGCGGATGTGGATAATGGGAGGTTGCATGGGATGAAGAGCCATGATTGTCATGTATTCATGGAGTGCTTACTTCCTATCGCTTTTAGTTCGTTGCAACACATGTTTTGAATCCGCTCATTGAAATTAGTCAATACTTTAAGAATTTGTGTTACTGCGCAACGCTTAAAGCGGATGATCCGACAAAATGGAACAAGACATCCCACTTATCTTATGCAAGTTGGAGAGAATTTTTCCCCTGGTTTCTTTGATTCTATGGAGCATGTTCATTGCTCATCTCGCAACCGGCTAAACTTGGTGGACCCGCCCAATAGAGATGGATGTATCCGTTTGAAAGGTCGGTTAATATACATATGAAAGAAGTTTACTACAATTTCAACACATTATTATTAACATATAATTTTCTATAGGTTCATGGGTGATTCAAAAGATCACCAAAAATAAAGCTAGAGTTGAAGGATCGATATGTTCGCTTACTTGCATCGTGAAACAACTCATTTTTGTTCATATTATTTCAACAATGATTTGGCTCCTACAAGTAGTCAAAATGAAATCAACATTGAACCACCAAGACATCGTTTAGCTTTATCTGCCTTTTGTCTCCCCGTCAGTCCGTCTCGGAAAAGAGTCAATTCATCAAGCTATGTAAGAAGAGTTAAACTCACCCATGTTCATGTCTTGATAAATAAACATCATAGGTCCAACCATTCATTGAGTATGTCTTTCTCAACCTAGCTAGTTATCTTAATTTCTTTATAAATTAAAGAAATCATTGTGTGTAACAATTGTTAATTTCTCATTAGGGAGTTTTTGACATCGGAGGAGTAAGTGAAGAACAATCGTCTCGCTTCATATTCATGCGCATTTTCCAATGTGGTTTAAGCGGCGTATGTATTCCCTTCCGCCAACTCCTACCAACCAACACCGAGAAACTTATCCGATGGTCCTCGAAGATGTGTTAAAGAATGGCACACATACTTTGTGAATGGTTACAAATTTCACACTCACAAATGGACATGAAGGTAGAGAAACAAATGAATAGTGGAGTTTGCATGAAGGGTGACACCGGGAGAGGCGAAGATGATTTCTATGGTGTTGTTGAACACATTTATGAACTTGCATACCACTTATCTTGATTATCATCAAAAGATAATCGTTTTTTATTGTAATTGGTTTGATCCGTCCCTCGAGGAACAAAGTTTAACCCAAAGACAAATACGATGGACATTAAAATGAGTGGTAGATATCGATCATCACGATCCTTTTGTGATTGCACAAAATGTGAGACAAGTCTACTATGTCTCTTATCCATCAACACGGATCGATCGGCGTGGTTGGTGTGTCGCAATTAAGACAAAACCAAGAGGTTACATCGAGACAAATGACACGATGGAAGATGTGCCATATCGATCGAAAGAAATGTCCAATGTAAATGAAGTGATTGAAGTTGAGATCATTACTCGCTTTCACGTGATGAGTCCAACACCTGCTGATGAAGTTAATGAAGACGAAGATACGAGATCATGAGGACGCAATGATCACGTCGGTGTATCGGAGTTGACTTATCCGATGATGATGGTGATTTTGAGAAAGAATGGGATTCTAATTAATTAATGTGATGTTATCTTATTTAAATAATTTGTTGGTTTGTAATATTTATATTTATCGGACTTGATATATATTTGCCTATGTTATTCAAAGTTCAATATTATTTGTTGTCAAATAATATTTATATTTATCGACTTGATATATAATTTGTTGGTTTGTAATATTTATATTTATCGGACTTGATATATATATTTGCCTATGTTATTCATCATTAAAAGGAATTTGTTGTCAAATAATATTTATATTTATCAGTCTTGATATATATTTGCCTATGTTATATATTCATCATTTATATATGTTATTAACTTTTTTTATAGCTACGTAATAGTTATGGCATCGTTACGAGATGGTGACTCACCACATGATGAGGACCCACCCGTGCGCTCGTGATAAAGGAAAGAAAATATGTACTTCTTTACGCGGCCGTAAAGCGTAAGATAGTATATCGACTTGTTCATGGCAACTATGTGCGTATGCCATCATCGACGCGAGCTCCGGGGCATTGAACTGTGCGCCTCCACCCGGTAGTATGGCACCTCGCTGATCCAGAATACGCCACCACGCGCGTGTGATCGCAAAACCGACGTGGTTGATATTTTGGATGACGGTCGTATCGTTGTGGAGGTTGTTGGAAACCGTAAGTATTTATTATATATATTTGTATTTGTAATTGTATTTGAAATTTGTCTTTTAAATTAATATCATTTTAATTTTTCTTTCTTATGTACAACTTTGATCCCGGGAGGATTGTGTCCAAAGCGATAACAAGTATAATCAAGGCAAATTACACAACTTCCTCAGGTTAATTGGTGGAGGTTAAAAAGATCCATGATCCAAATTTTGGAATCAATTTAGGGTAAGTTTTTTTACTATTTAATTAATTTTAATTATTCCAAATTCTTGAATTCATTAAGTTGTTTTTTCTAACAAGTTATTTTATTTTGTGCAACCAGGCAACATTCGCATGGAAACACGAGGATGACCATCCAGCTTAAGAAAGTCTTCAATTCAAGAGCTTCTCACCGCTTTTTCGAAATCTTTGCGGAAGAGCGTGACAAGCCACCGAGTAGAGCATTCAGATTGGATTGGTCCGCCTATATGGGATCAACTCCAACTGAAATGGGCGCATGATGATTATAAAAAAAAATGTCAGAGAGCTGCTGCGAATCGGGCTTCTGAGAATGGTGGTTGCTTAAATCTGGGCGGTTCTATCACCATATGATCATGCTAAACGCTTTGGTAATATTTTATATATCTTTCTTTTAATTCTTCAAATTTTATATTTTATTAAATACTAATATTATAAATTAATACTATATATATACAGAGGCTTTTCTTGGTCGGCCACCTACTTTGCAGGAGATACACGTGCAACTTCATATGCGCGAGGACACCTGAGTTTCTGAAGAGCGCGCGAAGGATGATTCAGAAGCATTCAATAATTGGCGGCGAGGAGTATCGGCAAACACAGGGAGAGTAAGCGGGGCGAGGTTGATCCCGATGAGGAGGCTCGATTGGCCTTAGCAAAATGGAAAGAACTTGCTTTCCATCGCCAAGAAAAGGTCGATTACGTGATCCGTGGTATGGGCGCGTTCTTTTCCAAATTCCATTGTTCCGAATTTCACGCCAAATTCCTCTTCAACATTAAATCTTTGGACGCTCTCATGTCCCCACTCTCAAGAAGCGAGCCGAGGTTGCGGTATTGACCGAGAAATTGAGCAACTATGAGCGTGAGATTCGGAGATGCGAGAGCGTAAAGTCAAGAACGCAGAATCAATGAGGAATTCGTGAAGCAAGTAATGGATAGTTTGTCTCATCCAAGGCCATCTATGCCATCATCATCCTCATCGATTACCTTATCCACCGCCAGGATGCAAATTTCTACGGAGGTGCTTTCCAAATAGCACTGGTGCCTTCCGGCCTCCAATCAACTATGAGCGAACCTTCAATCTGGTCTCGCCATACCCATATGGTCACCTCATATGGTCACCCTCATATGGTCACCTCATATGGTCGGGCCTCATATGGTCACCGAGCCTCGATTTGAACTCTCCTCGCAGCCATTCCACCCTCGCCCATCGCCAGACCCACGCGGCCACGCCATGTCTCCCACGGCAATTCCAACAACCGTCCCAAAGCAATTTCGGACCCGACACGCCAACCACAACCCCAACAAATAGGGACGATGAAGAAGATGATTGGACGACGCCGCTTTTTATCCGGATCCCAACAAAGACCCCAAACCCAAATAGGCCTTATTATTAGTGGTTTGTTGTTGGATAATTTTATTGTGACTTTGTTGTTTTTATTAGTTGTTTAATTTGTATGGATAATTTTATTGTGACTTTGTTGGTTTAAAATTTATTGTGACTTTGTTGGTTTTATTGTTGGTTTAAATTTTATTGTGAGTTTGTTGGTTTTATTAGTTGTTTTTAAAATAATTTTCAAATTTTAATAATTTACTTTTAAAATTAGATTTTCAAATACTTTTTAAAAATAAATTTCAAATTATTAAAAGAGATTTTAAAATTTAAATATTATTTTCAAATTATTAAATTAATTTATAATTTAAATATTAAAAATTTAAAAACGTTTTTAATATTTAAATTTATAATATTTAAATAATTTAAAACTAATAACGGTTTTTAATATGTAAATTTATAATTTAAATATTAAAAATTTAAAATTAAAATAAATTTTTAAAAACGTTTTTTTTTAAAACAAATATATATTACCGGCGGCTTATAGAACTTACCGGCGGAGTGTTTTAAAAAAAAAATAAATTCAGAAAACATTACCGGCGGATTTGGTGTTGTTACCGGCGGATTCTAATAAAAAAAAAAAATTTAAATTACCGGCGGATATTAAATTTTTACCGGTGGCTTTTATATCAAAAAAAAAAAAAAAAAAAAAACCTTACCGGCGGATTTTGTTTTGTTACCGGCGGATTTTATTAAAAAAAAAAAAAAAAATTTCAATTACCGGCGGATTGTTTGCACTTACCGGCGGCTTTTTCCGCCGGAATTATCCTGCCCTTACCGGCGGCTTTTTCCGCCGGAATAAATCAAGTAGTTACCGGCGGATTTTCCGCCGGTAAGTGTTACGTACGGCGTTTTAACCGGCGGAAAATCCGCCGGAAAGTTCCGCCGGAAACATTCACTTACCGGCGGTTTTTTGGCTTTACCGGCGGATTTGGTCCGCCGGAAAACCTTGATTTTCTTGTAGTGAATTTTCATAAAAAAATCAGCTTGCAATAGTGATGAGTAAATAAGAGTTCGTCTATAACATCTTTTATCATCTCATATTTTCAAAGCGTTCTTCGGTTCCATTATCTAAAATTACAAAAACATCTTATTGCCTTTAATTTAAAGTTTTGTTGCTCGATCATATCAACCAACCCTAGTTAATTTGAGTCGGTTTAGTACTGTTAGTGTTTATTGGTATTTGCATTCGATTCTTGAGTTTGAAACTCGATTATACCGTTACATTATTACTTGTGTCGATTTGGTACATTCAACAATCTCATCGAGCTTTTGGCGTCATTGTCGGGATCAAAATTACATTTACTAGTACATTTGAAGGCAACTGCAAATTAAAATCCATACATCTGTATGGAAGCATATGCAATTATACCTGAAGTTCATGAAGTTCTTACCCCATAAATGGAAGAAAATGGTGTTGTGTTCTTTGTGTCATGTATTTCACATTAGGTGAAATTGCAACGTCAAGCTTAGGACGATAAACAAGCGCTTCATGGGAGGCAACCCATGCGAGGGAGAGCTCTATCTCTTTTTTTTTGTTTCCCTATCTTGTTTTTATCTTTGTTAGTGTTTTGTTATTTTTCCTATTTTGGCACTAATTCTGCAACAGAGAGAAATTTAGTTCATGGCATGTGATGTAAAAGTTTCACTCCTCAAAATATTTTGATCTTGCTTCTTATTTGTGTTGAGGAGTGTAACCTTGATGGAAAAAATTTATTGGATTGTGATGTTCAAAGACCATAACATGCTCTGCTTATTGATTACTTTTGCACTGCTTATACTCACAAATACATAATTGATGACTCTCAATTTTTCGGCAACTAGAGCTTTAAATTGCTTACCCTTTATGATTGACCTTTGAGTAGCCCATTTGAGCCTTAGACCATTTTTTATTGATTTATTACCCTCATTACAAGTCATAGACTGAAAAACCAATGGTACCACTTTTTTGCAATTGAGAATTGTGTAGTCACTGTGGATTTTTAGCCAAGAATTAAGTTTGGGCTTGCTTCTGGACAAACAATTGTTCAAGTTTGGGGTGGTGTATCAAAAGCATTGTCAAAAAAATCAAATAGAAGAAGTAACAAGTTCAGTTTTTTTTTTTTGTGTGGAAAATTCTTTGAAGAAGCTTGGTAAACTAAGGGTATGTTTAGGAGGGGATTTTGGGAGGGGAAGACTTATTTTTCAATTTTAAATTTAGTAAGCTATACAACAATGTCAATAAGCATAAATGAAATGCGAATAAAATTGTTATATTGTTATCTATCATGTTATTCTTTTACTTTTTAAAATCTCAAATACATATTAAAATATGTACTAATCTTTCTAAGTCCACCCTCCCTTCCCTCTCAAAACCCCTCCAAAACATACCCTGCTGAAAATGTTCAAAAGTGAAAATGACATCTCTCAATTCCAATCAAGAAAGCCTGGATTTCAAAAACTATCCGTCTTTACCCAAGCGTCATTACAACCTTCAAATTCTAAAGGTCCTCTTGATGTCTTAGAATTATGTCAAGCCTATAGTAGTGTGCTGCTTGTGATGTGATTGAGTGTATTACCATGCAAACACTTGTTGAGAGAGAAACATTTGTAAGTGAGGAACTTGAGTGAAGTTGAGCACAATTTATCATGATAGTATGCGTTGTTTGCTTGAGCTTTAATTCGGGAACTGAATTATGGATTTGGAATTCAAGAATGCATACTAGGTTACTCATTGATAACTATGATAAGAAAATGGATTTTCTGAGTTAGATTTGATTGCTATGATTGGAGACATATTCAGTAATTTCAGTAGTTGTTTTTAATTGAGTTTGCTTGAGAGCAAGCAAATATTTAAATTTTGGATTGTGATAAATCCTCATCGCATCATTGTTTTTAATATAACAACAATATTTTGCAAGCGGATTGTTAGGAATAGAAGTCAATTCTGAGAAGAAACTGTGAATTTGTGAAGCTAGTTTTTATGCAATGTGTTTGCTTTGCTGATTTTCTTTGTGTTTGTGCATATGATCTGGAGTTGTCAAAGCATTTATAGTTTTTTTTTTTTGTCTCAAAACTAACTTTGGTCAACAATAATTCAAAAGTATATTAAAATGTTTATCTTTGTGAAAAGGTCTAAATATAAATCCTATGGGTGGCTTTCCCACATAGCTATTGAAAAAACTAAGATCAACACTCGTAAGGATCTTATCCAACAATCGATCAGTGTGATAAAAGTGATATTTATCACTACGACGAATCAAACTTGAACATAGAAAATCTTGTATTTAATCAAAAGTATTGTTATACTTCTTTTTTATTTCATAGAGCCTCACGCCCTCACCTATTCCTTTGCTCCTATTAATGATCATTTAGTTTTACACTTAAATAATGTTTTAAGTTTTCACCAAGTCCAAGTTTGTAAAGTGGAATTGCCCATACCAATCCCTTCTTCTCTTAGTGGCCAATTTTGGACATTTGTTACCTCATTTCCAAAACCAAGCACTGCAGCAGTTGCTGGTGGACCTCGTAATAAGGACCCAATATGAATATAAAAATAGAATTAGAAATCAGAAGCAACCCTTTTTTCAACACAAGTGTGAAATTTATCATCTCATACCAATCATCTTATTCCTTAGTGTCACCGCCAAACACTCGTGTGTTACAATAGTGCATGTGCAATATGAGACAAAGAAGGAAAAGAAGACATTCACGGTACTCAAATAAAAACTAAATACCAATTTTAGTCATTTATCTTTGCTCTAAGTTTTATTTTGGTCCTCTAAGTTTTATTTTGGTCCTCTATCTTTTTTTTGATCCGTTTTGGTTATTTATCTTTCATTTCTGTGTCAGTTTGGTCATTTATCTTTATTTTGTTTCATTTTGGTCATTTAACTTTCATTTATTGTTTCATTTTGGTTCTCTTAAAAAAATAAAAAAGATAAAGAACACTATGAATGTGCTCAAGAACACCAAGAACACTTTGATTTCTTGTTTCTTGAATAACTCATGCAATACGCGGCCAAAATGTTCTGTTTAAGAGGGCCAAAATAAAACAATAAATGAAATATAAATGACCAAAATGAAACAAAATAAAGATAAATGACCAAACTGACACATAAATTAAAGATAAAGAACCAAAACGGACCAATAAAAAGATAAATGACCAAAGTGAAACTTAGAGCAAAGATAAAGGACCAAAAGTGGTTTTTAGACTCAAATAAACTAATTATTTAGTACTTGTTTGTAGGGATCGCAATAGTACTCCCCGCTCCCCGTCTCCGCCTCCCAAATTGTCCCTCGTCCCCATCTCTGTTCCCCACCTCAAGGACTTTTTCTCCCCCATCCCCATCCCCACGGTCCCTGCGGGGACCCCAAAAGTTTATTAAAAATTAGAAAAAAATAAATTAAAATATAATACAATTAGAAAATTATATTAAAAATAAGAATAAAATTCAAAAGTTTAACATTTTAATATAAAAAAATAAAAGTTAGAACAATTTAATATTTTAAGTTAAAAACACGTATAAAAAGACTAAAAAATTAATTACTTATAATATAATATATATCTGTAATAAAAATATTCATGTAATATATTT
This sequence comes from Oxytropis ochrocephala, assembly GCA_020916435.1. Taxonomy (NCBI): domain Eukaryota; kingdom Viridiplantae; phylum Streptophyta; class Magnoliopsida; order Fabales; family Fabaceae; genus Oxytropis; species Oxytropis ochrocephala. The sequence goes on from CM037090.1 coordinate 98,728,575, forward strand.
TGGGCGGGATTCCCATGGGGTGGGGCGTCTACTCCCCATCTTCATCCCCATTTTGACCGCGGGGGGATTTTCTCCCCTTCCCCATCCCCACGGGGAAAAATCCCCCACCCACGTGTCTCCATTCGGGGCAGTTCCCGCAGGGATCCCCCCACTTGCGGGTAGAAATTGACATCCCTACTTGTTTGGTTTGACGTTGTGGAGAGCCAAAAGCACGTTTGCCATAGTCTACTTATGAGAAACAATGAACTTCTACTAGGGACATTTTTCCCAACCGGCCCAACCAGTATATACATACGCTCATTCCTATTTGACTGACCGACCCGCTATTACGTTCTCGCCTATATGTACTAAGTAAAACCTCCATTATGACTATCATCGCTGCCATTACGAGATTCCTGATTTTCCTCCATGCCGTCTTGTAACGACCGTAATGACTTTAATTACCATTTATCAGCATTAATGTATCTTGTACTATAAATATACACCCTTGAGGCCAATGAAAAGGATCCCAAATTTTATATTCTTACTCTAATACTTGTCCTTACTCATTTTACAGAGAATATTGTATCACTTGTGTTCGATCCTTTCCTTTCCTAGAAAACGGATTGTAACAGACATGAATTGTTCAACATTATTCAAGTAACCGATAGGAGAACATAAACATACGCTTGTGTATGCCTAACATAAACCACTTGAAGTCTTGGATCACTCTAACCAATCACCTTAAAATATTAGAGTAAAACTAATTCAGCATGAGTTGCATTTTAAGCCCTTACATAATGATGTGAGTTTTTTTTAATTTTATTTTATGAAAATGATTAAAAAAATCAAAAATTTAAAATCTTTTTTTTAAACAAACAGGCAGACTGTCCGAATTTATTAAAAAAAGGAAAAAGACAGAGAAAAACGAAGGGACTAGGACGAAACCCCTGCCATCAGAAAAGCTCAATCCAAAATAATAATAGAGAGCCCTTAAAATATCAAGTGAAAAAAGCTGTATAAAAACCTAAAACCAAACTAACAAAATTATATAAACACTTAAAAACCAACCAAGCTCTCCTGGCTAGAAATAGATAACCAGAAGACTAACACTTACTTTTTAATGCAACTTTTTAATTGGTTAAAATTTAAATGAGTTTCACTAAACTATATTAATTTCATGTAAATTTAGTGGGACTTATATGAATCCTGAATTTTTTTTGTTATTAGGTTTATTAGTGTGTAATATTCATCAATTTTGTTTACGGTGACTAATCTAGTTCAGAAATTTGGTTGTCACGTGTATTGGGTTTGTTCGATATGAAACTTTATTGTCTCTCATATTTTTAGAGAAGAAAATAATTGTGCTGATAATTTAACTGCTTTTGGTCTAGTTAGTAGAACTTATACTTGGTGGAGTTTCCCTCCGAGTTTAATCTTAGATGACTTTTGTCGTAATAGGCAATGTCTTCCTTTTTTTTGATTTAGATGATTTATCCTTGGATTTATTCTCTTTGGTTTTTGCTTGTTGTTTGTTTTTCTGATAAGGATTTCGACCTAATTCTCTTTCTCTTGTTTGCACTACTTTTGATTTTTAATATATTAAGGTAGTTTGCTAAACAGAAAAAAAAAAAAAGGTTTATTGGTCTATATGGTTCTTCCCTATTAATATAATTGTTACCACACTCAATTTAAAAGATGTGCTGAAATCTCTTATCTATTAAGGCAATATCCACTTTTTGCTAGAATTGGGGTGGGGAATTTGGGTTGATGGCATTATTGTAAATAATATCATCTTACCCCTATACCCCTTATATTTTAGACTTGCACTGCTTACTAAATATAACCCCACTTCTATATTTTTGGACCGACATACCCCACTCTATATTTTGTACCCCACCATTTACCAATATACCCTCTCATTTTGTACCTCATTTGTTTACCAATATACCTCCACTCTATATTTTTGGATCGACATACTCTCGACAAATTTTTATTTGTCCAAGACTTTTTTTTATTATCAAAATGTACTTCATTTCAGACTGTACCCACTGCTTACCAATATATCCTCACTCTCTATTTTTGGACCGACATACCCCCACTCTATATTTTGTACCCCACCATTTACCAATATACCCTCATTTTGTACCCCATTGTTTACCAATATACCCCCACTATATATTTTTGACCGACATACCCCGACAAATTTTTTTATTTGTCCAACACTTTTTTTATTATTATCTCTCTTAATTAATACACAATCGTTGACTTCCCCACTTTTGGTGGGAAAATTTTGTTCCACCATTTACCAAGATATACCTCATTTTGTACCTCATTGTTTACCAATATACCCCCACTCTATATTTTTTTGGACCGACATACCCCACTCTATATTTTGTACCCCACCATTTACCAATATACCCTCATTTTGTACCTCACTGCTTTAAATATACCCCACTCTATATTTTTGGACCGACATACCCCGACAACACTTTTTTTATCCACTTTTGGTGGGAAAATTTTATTCCAACCATTTACCAATATACCCCTCATTTGTACCCCACTTTGCTTACCAATATACCCTCACTCTATATTTTTGGACCAACATACCCCCACTCTATATTTTGTACCCAACCATTTACCAATATACCCTCATTTTGTACCTCACTATTTACCAACATACCCCCACTCTATATTTTTGAATCCGACATACCCACGACAATTTTTTTTTGTCCAACAATTTTTTTTATTATCAAAATGTACTTTCATTTTGTACTTCACTCGCTTATCAATATACCCCCACTCTATATTTTTGGATCGACATTGTTGCTTATCATCCCACCAAGGCTATCGTTCGCTTCTTCGCCTTATATATATATATGTGTTATGCGTATTTTTATACCCCTTATAAAATATTGATGTTTTTTCGAAACTACATCTGTAGGCCTGTTAATCACCTCCCCGTGCATCACACGGGTAACCGTCCTAGTGAAAATGTTATATCACATGGGTGTGTTATCATGCGCACGTACACAGATTTAATAGATATCCTTTTTGGGAAAAGAATGATTGGTATGAAATTAAGATTATTTTGGGTATCTATTCTATACACTATACAATGATCATGGTCAATATATATGTCAATGGCTAAAATATATACAGCACACGGTTAATATTTTTCTTATAAATAAAAAAAAATTCCAAATAGACCAAATAGACTTTTTTTTGTTGTTATAAATCGTGATCCTCTGCAAGAATCACAGTAGCCTAATCCTCGAGTAGTAGAGAATCCACAGCATGCGCAAAGCTCTCTCTCAAGAGATTTAACATCGCTGCACGCCAAAGTCCTGGATTCGATCTCGTGACTTTGCTTAAACCTAAGAGATCCTTATCATTTCATCCAAAGTGCTATTGGGTAGACCAAATAGACTTTGGCAATGACTTCTTTTCCTCCTTTTTGATTCCTTTATCCCTTTTGTTTTGTTAACATTCATACAAAAAGATCACAAATCCTATCTCAAAAGAAAAGAAAAAAAGAAAAGATAACATCAAATCTTTGTTATTCTTCAAGGCTGCAAAACAACCTCAATTGTTGTTATGGAAACTCATGAACACAAAAACAACATAGAAAACATAGAACTTTCTTCATCATCATCATCATCATCATTATCCTCTTCACCTTCTCATGAATTCTCTTTCACAATCTCTCAAAACACTACAATATTTCCTTATAACAACAAATCCAAAACTCCTCCACCTCATTCCTTTGCAGTTGATTTATCTCCAGCTGATGATATTTTCTTCCATGGTCACTTACTTCCACTTCAAATCCTCTCACATTTTTCTTCATCATCACCTAGATCTTCCACCAATTCCATGGAAAGCTTCACTCTCCTATTAGAGAATTATTTTCAGATGAAAATATTAATCCTACAAAGGATAGCGGTAGCAGCAGCAATAACAACAGCGCCAACAGTAGCACCAACAACAACATTAGTACCTTAGACGACGACAACAACAATATAGAATCCAACAACAACATAGGAGAAACAAAAGTAATAGAGGGTAAGTCCAAGTTTAAGTTTTCATTATTTGGATCGATTAAAGGGTCGAAAGGGTTTCGAGTTAAAGAGAAAGAAGATAAAGAAAATAAGCAGAAGCAGAAAAAGAAGAAGCTTAGGTTTGATGTTATACATGTAGTGAAAAAGTACTTTAGAATGGTGAAGCCACTTATGATTTTTAGAGGGCAAAAAGGGAAAATTAGGATGCAAAGTAAGTCTTATTCATATTCATATTCAGGAAGTGTAACTCCTAGAAATAATCAAGAATTGAAGGGTTGGAATTGGAGAGGACAATATTCAGCACCAGCTTCAATGAGAAATTCTCCATCAAATAGTGGTCTTTTAGTTGCAACTACACCACCTCTTACACCTCCTAGTGATAGCACCATGGAAGAGTTACAAGCTGCCATTCAAGCTGCTATTGCTCATTGCAAAAATTCATTTGCAAAAGAAGAGAATCTCAAAAATGTTAATACATAGATTGCAAGGTTCTAAATCGTGGTCGAGTTGGCTATTCCGTCGCAAACTTTGATATTACAGAGAATCGTAATCAAATGTGGTTGATATATTACGGTTTAAAGCACAGTAGCAGAGACATTACAAATCTTGATGCCGCAGCCTAGATTGTAATCAAAAACTTTTTTTTAGAAGTTTGAATGGATGCTAGACCAATTTTTTCTCCCTAGAATTATTTCCTTAGCATAGTATATGGAATATAAATTATTGTGTATATAAAAATGTGTTATGTGTTATAATTATGAGGACATTCAACATGTTATCATGTTATAGTATTTATGAATTTCTGGACTCTTCAGCTAGCTAGCGGCCTGTTCTGTTTCCATTTGGACAAATGATAGAAGAATTGGTATCAATCCAGAATACATGCTCATATGAGCGAGAATTTTTTTTATCGTGTTATTGGTGTACAATATTTATTGTTTTGACAAAAACTAATCTATGTTGGTGAGTCTGACTTGCCACATGTATCTACTTTTGTTGGTTGGTATGTTATCTCATTCCAATAGAGTTTTTGTCACACTCAGAACTCAGACTTGAGACGTAAGGTGGGATCTAAACTGACTGCTTCAGGACCCACTCTTATTGGTATATACCGTAAGAGAGAGATATCCGAGAAACTATTTGTTTTTCTTAATTTAATTTTAATAACTCCTAGGGATTCCATATGTGGGGGAATTTTGACAAGATTAAGCACCTTAGCAGGCAGAGATGTGTCAGAATCTTTTCATATTTAAAGTCTAAGTGTTATCTCTGACATTATCCTTGCACATCCATAACGACCAAAGTGTTTGTGCTGGCTATGTTGTTCATTTTATTTGGTTTTCCTTTGAGGTGGTATTTTGTTTTCCTATACAAAACCATATCCATTGCTATTCCCTCCAATACCAAGACACATTTGGACCAGGTATACCAGATTCCTTTGCCAAATGATGTGTTCTGCCATGTCACAATCATAATCATGTATAGAAAGATTGCATGGACTCGTGAAGCTATCTACAATTCTAGATTTAGGCTCGATTGGATAAACATCTTAGTTAGGTATTTATCATATAAGTGTTTATTATATAAGATCGTCATCCTTTATGGAGTGGGCCTCGATCTAAGATGGGCCTACAAAATTTCGGCCCTAAGTATTTCGGCCCATCTTAGTAAGTTATGATCTAGAGCAGGAACAAGCAATACTTAGGGAGTGGGCCTAGATCTAAGATGGGCCTACAAGATTTTTGGTGAATCTGGATATCTTTTCTTGACCTAATTAGTGTTGTGCAGACAAATTAGCCCAAAGGGCAAAAAAGAAACGGTCGAACACAAATAAACAACAATATCTCGAGTTTCTCTCTCTTTTTTCTTTGTTTTTAGGAGTGACACTTACACATCTATTTGTGCTCTTAGTTTTTGGATAGATGTTTAAAAAAGGGGGAGATTTCTATGTATCCTCCAGGAATGTTTTGGTTATGCCCAAATTTGAAGTGTTAGGAGTAATCGCTATTAGTGTTTTGTAATCGCTCTCTGTTAGGTTTCATTTCCTCCTAACCATACTAAGAAATTCTTACTTATTAAAAAGAAAAATAAGATAAGTGTTTATCTATCAGGCTTATTACAAGTGTTTATAAACTCTTTCAAACAGTTTTACAAGTGTTTTTCATTAGATAAATTCATAAAAGTGAATCCGAGCAAACACTTGCTCTTCTAACTAGAAAGATTTTACTATTGACTTATTAGATTCGAGTGACTAAATTTAAGGGAACTTATCTTTCTAATATTTCTAATTTGACCCAAACTTCTTTTTACTATTTTATAGCCCTTCTGATGGCACTCATTCATATATAAATGATATAGCGCATCAACCGTAATTTCAATGTACATTTCTTTGCTAAGAAAATAAAGGGTGTTGTTTGTAAAGACGAATTTCTCATCATAAAGAAGAATTAAAAGCTAAAGCTAATAGCTATTATATCATATCAAAAGCTAATAGCTATTATAATCAAATATGTCTTTTGAGTTTTGAAAGAGGTCAATTGAATAAAGTCTGTCATAAAAAAATCATAAGTCAGTAATCAAATATGTAAGCAGCAAATTTATAATATAAGGGGATGATTTGCTGCTCTTTCTATTTGGGTGCGTTGTTTTTGAGTTTCATCAAAATTATTTATGACATTTTGCAGCACTACTTAAATTTGTGCAAACAAGCTATGAACCATAATATCTCTGGGATAAAACTGCCCAGTCGAAACTGTTACGAAATCTCAATGCATTGTAGAATTCCGTTCGAGAAATACATACTAGTAATATAAAGAGAAGAGAAGAAAACTCGGTATTGTTTCAAGTTTTCGGTGCAATTTTCTATCTAAACAGAGTGCTCTATTTATAGGAAAAAGTCACAGTGGATACATTTCCGAGTTGTTGCAAATCGCGTGCAACTGAAGCAAAAAAATCGCAACGGTTATATTTTGAATTGGTCAAATCGTGTGAAAGAAGTTAGGATATTGACCACTTAGTGAGCAAGTAACACATTAAACATTTGTTGAAATGAGAAAAAACACAAAAAAAAAAAAATTAACCTTCTTATTACAAAAATAATTACCCGACCGAGCTGACATGCATGTGGTGATCAATTTTGTGTGTGTTCCATCCCTCTCACAAAATTGGATACCCCTTAAGGCACACCCAAGGTATCAAGCTTCACATTTATATACACTTTTAAAGTGTTTATTCTCTCCCGTGTGGGACTTCCCAATTTTTTCGATCCCAAAGGCTAAAATAGACTTTTGGTCCTTTAATCTTTCAAGTTTTTTCGTTTTCATCATTTATCTTTTAAAATATTCGTTTACATCATTTACCTTTTCATAGTTAATTAAAATGATCATTCAGTTAAGTAGATGTAATTAGGGTTTACATGGATACTGTGACATATATAATCTGACACGTAAGTAGCTAAGTGTGTATAGACCACTAAATATTTTTTTCATTATCCTCCTTTTTCTTTAATGAAATATTCGTTTACATACTTTATCTTTTTTAAAATATTTAGTTTTGTCTTTTATCTTTTAAAATGTTTGTTTACGTCTTTTATTCTTTTATAGTTAATTAAAATGGTTCATCTATTAAGTGTATTATGCTTATGGATTATATAAATAGTGACATGGATAACTAGTCATGTAAGCAAGCATGCTAACTATCACATTATAAAAATAATATTTCTAAAATTGTTCTTTTGCACTAATTTTTTTCCAAGTCTTGTTGCTATAAAATATAAATTGAAAAATGATAATGAACAACAAATTAAAAAAACGAGAATTAAAATAGAAAAATATGAGAATTAAAAAGACCAAGAATTAATATAATGTAAACAAATCTTTTTGTTTGATATATAGTGTAGAACCGATTTTTGTCTTCGTAATGACAGGTTCATGTAACTTATCACATGTTACAATTTGCCGATGATTCTATCTTCTTTTATGATGGTGGGGAAAATAGTATATGGTGTTGGAAAGCTATTTTGAGAAGTTTTGAATTGGTTTCGGGCCTCAAGGTGAATTTTGGGAAGAGTAATGTTATATGTATCAATATGGAGGATAGAGTGTTGAAAGGTATATCTCATTTTCTTGCTTGCAAAGTGGGTTCGACATCTTTTAAATTCCTTGGAATCTCGGTTGGTGCAAATCCGAGAAGGGTGAGTACTTGGCAACCGATCATTGACACCATAAAGGCTAGGTTGAATAGTTGGAAGAGTAGGCAATTGTCAATTGGAGGTTGTGTTACTCTTATAAATTCGGTTTTGGCCTCTCTCCCGTTGTATTTGTTCTCGTTCTACAAGGCGCCAAAAAAGGTAATTGAGGATATAACTAAGATACAAAGAAGTTTCTTGTGGGGAGGTGATGGGGAGAGTGATCGTACCTTGACCAATGAAGTGTTGAAGTAGTTGTTGTTTCGTCAAATGGGCCGGTCGTTGAATGAGTGAAAGGACCGGTCCCGCTTCACGAGAGCACCTCGGGTGGTACCTGCAAAGACACTCCGACGATCTAGTGAGAGGTCGCTCGGGCAGATAACACAAGGTAAGAGAACGTACCTGATGCCATGTATGAGTGGCGTATATATACTGCGAGGTCCGACCGTTTTGCGAAGTTTTCGGTCGGCGAGAATTGCGCTCCAAGCAGCGTGCTTGGGCTTGGTCATGATGGGCCGGGCCGCAGCCCAATTGCTGCTGGCGCTTCTTGCATTTGCCGATACACCCGAGAACGATTGCCCCCAAGCCTAGGTCGCTTAGAAATGGGCCGAGGCTTGAATCGATGCCCCCGGAGTAATGTTACTTCTTTGAGACGGACGCGGCGTTGGTTCTCTTAGTCGAACGGTCTCGGCGCTCGTCAACCGTCCGCCGCGCACGACGCGACGGCGGCGGTTGGTCTTTCCCGACATTTAAGACGTGGCGTTTGATGTTTCCGAGGTTGTCCAAGACGGCTATTGGTGGGAAGGTGAAGCGTTGCGGCGCCGCCTCCCGGCCCTTTTCGCGCCATAGGTCCTCACTATAAATACCCCATCGGTTGAGATCATTTCTCACACTTTCACGAATTGCTCGCGCGGCGACCGACTCGCTCGTCGCGCCAACTTGCATCCGTAGCTACTTTTGTCTTTTCGCGACCGATCTACTACATCCGCTTAAGGTATGGATCGATCTCTTTTGCTTTTTAACTTGAGTTTTTCGTTGAATATACTTTGCGCTTTTCCACGCCTCGTGGTAGGGGTATCGTGTCCGGGGGGCGGCCATGTCGCCTCTCACGACGAGTGTTCTACTCGATCGACCGACTCGATCCTCTATCACGTGTGTTTTTGCATGCCACGGACGAAATCGACCGCCGCCTTCCCGTGACCGTCTCAATCTTTTGCTACATATATGACGAGGGCGTCCGAGCCCAGTCCCCACGAAGAGGAGTCTAAGTCGTCTTGGCGACAACAACTCGGTTCCTCGAGCAACGCTTCTTGAGTAGTGCGAGCTCGAGCTCCCACTCTTCTCGGCGCGTGGGTCGGCTAGCTTGAAGAGTTCTAGCTCTAAGTCCGTCCATTCGACGCGTTGGCCAGTGCAACACCCCACCATCGGAGACAGTCGTGTCTCGAGCGGGAGTAGAGGAAGATGTAGAGGTGGTGATTATTGATGACGACGAAGTGCAAAATACCATCCAAGCCGCGGACGAGGGGATGGTGGAAGTCGAAAGTGGCCGAGCTGAAGAAGCCAACGAGGAGGCGGTAGTTCAGCCCACGGCTAGCTCTTCTGGTCGAGAGGCCAATAACGAAGGAGGGTCAAATGAAGAGGCGGCCGACGTTCAAATCGATGTAGCCCGAGACCCATCTGACATGTCTTGGGTGTCAGAGACTCTTCGCTCACACCGGAGTGTACTTACGGTCGGCCACCTTGCCTTGCCCGACCTTGAGAGCTGCATCAATGAATCACCGGGCTGGAGGGTGAGAGGCATGAAAGATGGAGAGGACATTGCAACTTATTCCCTCAATCTTAAGTTCACGATGTATCGGATCGTGCTCGAGAGGATGAACATCGTGCCACCTTTTACCGAGTTCCAATGTGATGTTCTACGTCATATCGGGGTCGCCCCCTCTCAACTCCATCCCAATGCTTGGGCGTTCTTGAAGACTTTCGAAGTCCTGTCAACCAAACTTGGTCGGCCGGTGTCGATCATGCTATTCTTTGCTCTCTTTGAGCTAAGCTGGCTCAGGGAGAAAGCGAACAAGGAGAAAAGGGAGCAGGTTTCTTTCAAGATGCAGAAGACTCAGCATCGGTATTTCAAAGCTTATCAAGAGTCGCTGGGCGCGGCCTGGAGAGGAAACTACTTTTGGATCGTTCCCACCAAGGAGGCCGGTAAGGCCATATCTGAGGTCCAACCGGACGGGATGCTCGGTCCCCCTTACTTCCCAATCATGTGGAATGAAGCACACTTCTTCAGGAGGCCGGGCGATTACATCTATTCGGCCAAAGATCTGGGTGAGGCCGACTTGGAATCTTTGGAGATGATTAAAGCTTTGGCGGGCATGCTTCCCCCAGACCCTAAGGGCGACATACCTTGCCGTCCCTACGTCTTGCTCGATGGCCGGGCTCTGGAGGCCGAGATTGGTTTGCTTCTGAACTTTGCCTTTATGCTTTGTTGTCAATACTCTTTTCTAACTTTTGACTCGTTGCTTTGCAGAAAGAATGGCCGGAAAGTCGTGGGCCGTGATTGAGTCGGTTCTGAACCCCGCTGCAATTCCAGGGGCCAAGAGATTTGAAGGACCTCGGCCAGCGGCGATCCGGAAGGGGTCTCAAAGGTGCCCCCTACTCCCAAGAGTAAGGGAAAAAAGCCAACTTCAGCTGTCCGGTCGCCCCCTCGCCAAGACGATCGCTCCCAAAAGCGGGCCAAGCTCGACGATCTGAGCGTGGACCTTGCTAAAGAGGAGATTCCTATTCTCTCGCTCGAGGGTTTAGGACAGGTCGAGTTGGAGTGGTTCAGGAAGAAACCCATGGCGGTCTGTGCTTCCCTCTGCATGGGAGTAGACAAAGTCATGGAAGAGCTGGTGGGCGAAGTTAAAGGTATTTTACTTTTTATTTTCCTAGCCCGCTGTACTTTCGTCTTTGTTCGACCGACTAACAATCCATCGCTCTTTGCTTGCAGGGGTTCGGGCTGAGAAAGAGAAGGCCTTGGCCGAGGCGCAACATGTAACACCCCGATTTTCGTGTGTCAGTTCTTTTAATATGTATTTGTTTTATGAACTATTTTATATTGATAAGATTAAACTATTTTAAGTTATAGTGGTTTGAGTTTGAAATTTAGTTGAAATCACGTTAGATTATATCTTAATACGCTATTGGTAATATATGATTATTATCATTATATATATATTTATTTATTTTATTTTTATAAAATATTAGTGTTTGAGATATTATTTCTTTAGAAAATTATTTTTGGTCTATTGAGGTTTTAAAATAATAGTTGTAGTTAAATTGGGTTTTGAAAATGATTTAAATAGGATTTTTGAGCATTTTTACTCACATACACCCTCTTGGTTGCTAAGCGCAACCCCGCTTCACTCACTTAAGCCCGGTCCATGCGAGGCCCACACGGACCGACCCGACCCGCTTCCCTCTTCTTTCTTCCTTCTACCGTAACGCACCGACCAAATAAAAAAACCTAGCGACTTTCCTTCTTTCACGCGTTCCTCTCTCGCACCACCGAGATATCCCAACAACTCGATCTCCCACTCGAAATTTAGCAAGGAATCCATTTATGCCCTCTGCTTTGAACGATTATGGCTTTGTTTGTTGAGAAAACGGAGCCATAAACCGCGCTTTCCCCACGTTCCTTTCCTCCTCTCCGCGATTTCTCCTTCACAACCGTGGTGGTTCGAATAACTCATCTCGGATCACGAGTTGCATAGGGGATAGCCTTGCATATACTTACCTCTTCCTTGTTCAAATTGGGATTTATTCGATGGTAACCCGTGTCTTCCCAATTCGTGACAGCAACCCCAAATTGCTAAGCATGGACCCTCGCTATGACCACTGCTACAACAACTTCAACATAAGACCAACGTAAATGTTCAACTCTTTGAGTCCTTCGGTTTCGACTTGAATCATCATCTCGTTTGGGGTAGTGCGTTTCGATATGTGCTTTTTCTAAAACATGATTAGTCATTTTTAATATTTACTGGGTAATTAATTGAGTGTTATTGTTGTCTAACTATATGAGTGCGAGTCGATGGTCACATCGTCGGATTTGGGCCACGCTTGGAAGCTCGCCGTTTGTCCTTACATTGTGTCGAAAGAACGATAATGATTTGGAGATCAGGAAGCATCTAAGTAATTAAGGTATGGGGGCTCTTCTATACCTATAACAATTTTTAGGATTATGGTTATGTATAGGTTAGGTTGTTGGGTGCTCTAGACTATTGAATTGTGAGTGTTTGAAATTGTTGAATTGTTGCATGTTTGGAGTAGTTATGTGATTAATTGTATTGTGTTTTGAGTTTGACTGGAATGCTATGTCTCTTGGTAACTTTGGAATAGATATGTTGTTGAATAAGCATATAACATGTTTGTAGAATTTCCTTAATGAAGGTGAGTGTAGATATGTGGAGATTTTTGTAGTGTTGTTGAAATACTCAATTAAATTGTTGATGAATTATTGTGGAGAGATTGGATAATATATGTTGTTGACGTGTTGAATGAGCTTAGGGTAGTGGGTGTGTAGATGCTACGGCCAGGCGCCAATTGCCTAGCAATCTGGCGCCGTGACAGTGTGCGTGGCTGGTGGGTGTGTGTCTTTGGAGCAGGCGCCAAAATTGGCTGCCTGCGTGTGTGGAAATTGTGAGTGAACAGAGGAGTGGGCGCCAAATGGCATGCCCGTGTCTGCGTGTGTGCAGGTGTGTTAGCACAGCGCCAACCGAGGCGCCAAGTGCGATGTCTTGTGTGTGTGTGCGAGGCACACGGGCGCCAAATGGGCAGCCACGTGCGCTGTGTCTCGATCCCGTGTGTGTGTGTATGCGAGCGGGCGCCAAAATGTGGCTGCCTGCGTGTGTCATGTGCGCCCGGATTGTGCAAGGCGTGGGTGTGTGCGTGTGTGTCTTGGGTGCAAGCGCCGAATGTGGCGACCTAGTGCGCCCGGTTGAGTGGGCTGTGCACGTGGGTGTGTTAGTGTGTCGCGGTGGGCGCCAAAGTGGCTGCCCAGTGGCGCCAAGTGGCGCCAGGGGTGGTGCCTAGGTGTCTTTTGGTCCCTAAGGCGTTAGTTGGTCAAACTCGGTGTTGTGGAGTAATTGTGAGCTAAAATACTAACGTAAGGGTATAAATTAAATTGTAATTAAGCGGAGATGTGAAAGCGGTGTGGGACTTCGGTCAAAGCGATGGGAAGCCCTCGAGGCTAATTTGTTGGTGAGATGGAGATGAGTTAATAAGCGAAAAATGGTGAGCCTAATAAGTTGTGGCAATATGTGTGTTTATGGTGCATTGACATAGAGCCTCATGATGCATATGCATAAAGCGATGTGTAGGCTTCGGCCAAAGCGACGTGGGACTCCTCGGTCCAAAGCGATGAGTGCCCTCAGGGCAAATAGTGGTGATGCAGATCCTCATGCATGTTGCATACATGCATAAAAGTCATACCAAGTTAATGAATTTATTGATGATGTGTTGATAATGCGGTGAATTAGTAATGTTTGATGCCTTACCAATATATAATGCTTATCCTAATTATTATTATTTGTATAAAAGACTCACCCTACTGCGTCGTGTTGCTTCGTATGTCGGCAACCTGCAGGTACCCGCGAGTGAAGGCATTCTTATGCCCTTTTGCTAGTAGTCGTGTCAGCTCTGATATGTAGCACCAGGGGAAGGGCGTAGTATTACGTTTATTGCTATTTTATGTTTTTAGACCATTCGTGGTGATGTATTAAGTATGATTCTAGACTAATAATTTTCCGCTGTGTTGGAGGTATTTTATTTTGGTGCTGTAAACTAAGACAGGTGTTTGTGGGCCCGTCCCTAAACTATCGTGCTATATATCGTGCTATTATTTTGTTGACTTCATGTCACTGGATTATAAGTTGGTTGTTTTTATAAGCGTTGAAATGTGACACTTTCTTTCAATAAATTTTAATTTTTAAAACTCTGATATTATATATATTAAATAATAGTTGCTTAGAAAGGGGGTGTTACACAGCAAAGGTATGACAAGCTTGCCAAAGCCAAGAAAGATGCTCTTCAGCGGGGAGAGGAGGATCGGGCCAAATTATCCAAGAGGAACAAGGAACTCGCCGGTCAGATGACAAATCTGAAGACTGACGTCGATTCCTTAGAGAAGGACAAAGCCAGGCTGGAGGCCGAGAATGCCGAGCTGGAGGCTCGAGTTCGAACAATAGCTGAGCATGCTCGGAATGCAGCGATCGAGCGCTTCTACAACGCTCTTGGCGGTCGCGGCATCGAATGCAATGCGATTCAAGATCAATTTTGATGAAAAGATGATAAAGCCCGCCATTACGTTGAGAACAACAAAATCATGCTTTGCCCGAGGAACTCGATGATCGTGGTAATGTTGTTCGCCCGCCTCCGCTTCTTTTCGAAGCCCGCTGCGAAGCGGTGTAATTTTTGTAATAGTTTAACTTGCCTTCGCACAACAATTTAAAAGTCGCCTTGAGCAAGATGTTTGAGCTTCGGCGTCGGCCAGGCGTCTCGGTTTGTAATGACTTGTCCTTTATTTCATCTACTTGAATTCGCGTTGTTATGTCTGTGTATTTCATCTACTTGAATTCGCGTTGTTATGTCTGTGTATTTCAGACTCGTGGCGCTTGGCGGCCGCTTTACGCCTATCGAAAGCGCCGTACGATTGGGCCATTTCGATGACACTCGATCGGGCCATTTCGATGGCACCGTTGGGATCATTTCGATGATCTCTCGAGGTGGAGTCGTTTCGACGGCCTACTATAACGGGCTATTACTTAACCCTTGGGCCATTTTCGATGGCGCTCGTTCGATCAACTCGGTGGCCGGTGCTTGCGGGTTATCTAACCGCGGGCCATTTCGATGGCACTTTCGGTTGGGACCATTTCGATGGTCGCCGATTTAGATCGTTTAAACGATCCGCTTTATGTTTGATAAATCTTCTCGCTCTTACGCCACGAGCATGTTTGAGCGACGCATACATTCCTTGCGAGAAAGTAAATAACATCATACTTTTAAAGGTCAGGCCTCAGTAAAAAAACCCAGTGTGAAAAAGAGCGCCTGCCTGCTTTTCATTTATCGATCGGCTGTTCATTACATGCAAATCGTTCATTACATTCAAACGTAATACTTTACGAGTTTCTCTGCATTCCATGTTCTGGGGATAGTCGCCCCATCCATGGTTTCCAGCTCGTATGCCCCCTTTCCAGTCTTCTTGATGACCCTGTATGGACCTTCCCAATTTGGTGCCAGCTTTCCCTGTCGAGCATTCTTGTTTCCCACATCTGCGCGCCTCGGACGAAATGCCGACCGAGAAATCTCTCTTACGAACTCGAGCGTTGTATCTGGCTGCGACCTTCTGTTTGATCAATTGCTCTCTTAGTGATGCTTGGGTACGCAGCTCTTCCACCAGGTCCAACTCTTCTCGTATGGCTCGGTCGTTGTTAACCACTGTAGGGGGATTCAAGGTTCTCCAATTTAGTTCGCCCATTTCTATGGGTATCACAAAGATCGATCCCATAAACTGATCGAAGGGGGACTCTGGCCGTTGAATGAGGGGTTGTCCTGTAAGCCCATAGAACGGATCGCAGCTTCTTCGACCCAGCCTCTTTCGCTTCATCGAGTCTTCGCTTAACCCACGCAAGATAACTCGTTGGCCGCCTGGCTTGGCGTTAAATGCAGGTGCTCGACCGAGGTGAAACGCATGCTTTTACCCCTAAGTCGGCCAACATTTCTCTCGAACCTTTTGTCTGCGAACCGGGTGCCGTTGTCGGTATTAATTGCCGAGGATCCCAAAACGGCGACACACACCTATAGAAGAATTTGCTTACTTTTGCGAGAGGTGATGGTTGCAAAGAGGCTCGGCCTCGATCCACTTTGTGAAATAATCTACCGCCACGATCAAGAACTTGAACCGCCACGGAGCGGTGGAAACAGGCCTAGCAGATCCATGCCCCACCAGTGAACGCCAAGGTGAGACAAGACTTTGTAATTCTGAGGATGGTGCAATGTGGACATCAGCATGTACTTGACACTTTTTGCACTTCTGAACAAGCTTCTTAGCATCCTCGTCCATGGTCGGCCAGTAATAGCCGGCCCGGAGAGCTTTCTTGGCTATGGAACGTGCACCTTGGTGACTTCCGCAAACACCTTCATGAATGTCCCTCAACACATGGTCGGCTTCGACCGACGTAAGACATCTTAACAATGGAGAGGAGAATCCTCTTCTGTATAACTTTCCTTCTATTACCGAATACTTGGTCGCTCTGAGCCTGACCAACTTTGCTTGCTTCGGATCGCTCGGTTCTTCCCCTTCAACAATGTATCTCAGGATAGGGGCGATCCAATCTGAATCAGATGACACACGTAACGGCCAACGACGGCTTGGCTTGTCGACACGCGCTTCGGCGATTTAGAGTCTCCCGAATCAAGCTTCGTGATTCCACGGGGTCTTTGTACTTGCAAGCTTTGATAGAATGTCTGCTCCAACATTTTCGGTCCGAGGCACATGAGTCACTTCGCGGTCCGAATCGCTGAGAAGCTCTCTTACTCGCTAGGTAACTCTTCAAAGACATCGCCCTTAGCATCATATAATTCTTTGATCTGCGAGACAACGAGTAAGTGAGTCCGATCGGGTTCAACCCGGCCGACATTGAAGTCCTCGCGAAGCTGCAGAGCCGCCTATGCACGCCTCATACTCGGCCGATTGTTCGATGTATGGAAAGCGAAAGTCAAAGACACCTCCACACCGGGCCCTTCCGAATTTTCTAATATTAGGCTGCTCCACTTCCTTTCATTGTTGGGCGACCCATCTACATGTAGGATCCAGTGTCGTTGTGGCTTGATCTTCTAGAGCCGAAGTCATTTCTCGCTATAAAGTCGACTAACACTGCGCGCTGCGGCGCGATCTTGATTCAAATTTGATCCCAAATTCACCGAGCTCATCGCCCACTTTATCATTCGTCCCGCCAGATCCGCCGATGGAGGACTTGCTCGATTGGTGATCGGTCCTTACCACGACACGGTGGGCCACAAAGTAGGGTCTCAATCTTCAAGCAACAACCAGAGTGCGAGCAAACTTCTATTTTCGGTACCTCGGCCGGGCCGCAAAGACCTTACTAATAAAGTAGACCGGATTCTCGCTTTAGATCGTTCTCTCGACTAGCACAAAGACTCGTAACTTCTTCCGTTATAGCCGTGTGCAGATACGTGACGTCTCGCGGCAGCGGCTTGGTCATAATTGGTGGACTAGTCAAAGCTCCTTCAACTCGTCCGAAGCTTGCCGGCACCGGTCGGTCCACTCAAAGTCTACGTCTTTCTTAAGCGAGTTCGAACGATGGAAGCGACTTGCGTGCCGCTTTTATGATGAATCTAGGCGCTACCATCCCGCTCACCGTTGGATTTCTTTTTTTTCTTTGGTCTTTGGCGGCCTCATATCGGCGACCGCCTCTACATTTCTCGTGGTTTGCTTCTATCCTCTTTCGTTAGGTGGAAGCCCAAAATCTGCCGCCCTCACCCCAAAGGTACACTTCTCTGGATTCGATCGAGTGAATTCTTCCTAGCTTCTTCAAAGATTTCCCTCGTGTCGTTCGCATGATCCGGATCGGTCCCACTTTTGATGATCATGTCGTCCAAGTACACCTCGAGATTCGACCGATCGCCTCTTGAATATTTTGTTCATCATTCATTTGTAAGTCGCTCCAGCGTTCTTTAGCCGAAAGGCATTACCTTATCTTGAAAATTATCCGATCATCATGAAGGCCGTCTTGTGTCGATCGGGTGGATACATCGTGATCTGATTGTATCCCGAGTAAGCGTCCAAAAAGACAATAATTTATAGCTTTGAGGCGCCATCGACCAATTTGTCAATGTTGGGCGCGGGGAAGGCATCCTTCGGGCATGCCTTATTTAGGTCGGTGTAGTCTACACACATTCTCCATTTGCCATTCTTCTTTTTAACCAACACGACATTGGATAGCAGTCGTGTATTTGATCTCTTCTATGAAATTGGCCTTTATGAGGTCCTCAACGGCGCTGCGCGGCTTGAGATTTTTCCTCGCTCGAGTCCTCTTCTTTGCGATCGCTTAACCCCTTCATCGATCGAAAGTTGATGGCGAAGCTACTGATAGGAATGTCGGGCATGTGCGATGCCCGCCATGCGAACAGTCGGCATAGTCTTTCAAACATTGCACAAGGTCTTGCTTTACTTGCTCGGTAGGTCGCTACCGAGCTTAATCGTCTTTGTTGGGTCGTCTCCCAACCGCACATCTATCGCTTCTCCATGAGGCTCGGTCTTTTAAGCCGATTCTTAAGCTCTCGAGCTAAAACATCGCTCGTCGTCTTACGGTCGTTATGCGGATCATAACGGCGTCGGATCGGCGAGATTTACTTGGTGGCCTTCACTGGTGCTTTGAGCATTTGGGCCACGATCTACCTCATCACAAATTTCCCGATATAGGCGTGGCCGCGCTTCTTTGATTCTAAGTCGGCCGTCCGTGGTGACTACCGATTGTCTTTCTTTGTAGAACTTCATCTTCGATGTGTCTTCGATCGATGCAACTACCTCTAGCTTGCTCAAAAGTCGGCCTACCAATGATGCATTGATAGCGAGGATTTGATGGGAAGTACAAGGAACGTCGTCCGGACCGGCCCCGTACATGGTACTTTCCCGGTGTCATCACCAAATGTGACTAAAAGCTCGATCGTTCCCAACGGGTGGGTGGTCGCTCCGTTGAAGCCCGTTAGAGGAGTGGGCTCGGCCTGAGGGACTATCTCGCTTCGATCAACTTTTAGCTTGTCAATCAGTTCAACAAACATGATATCGGCCGAGCTGCCTTGGTCGACCAGAATTCTTTGCACCTCTGTGTTGGCAATAACTGCTCTTATCACCAACGGGACATAACTGTTCGGCTTGCCATCGTGTAGGTCGTTGTCCCCAAAAGAGATGGGAGGTCTATTCGAGACCGGTCTTTCTGCTGAAGTTGATGCGACCATTAGAAGTTCGTTTTCTCTTGGTGGCTTTGTTGGATTCCCTGCGATCCAACGAGTTCCCACCATGAATTACCATCGCAACATTACGGCCTTTAGATCGCCGAGTGTCACGATCCTCAGATCGGTCTTTGTCTTGGGTGCTCTCTATGGCTAGAGGACCCTTTCCTCTGTCTTGATCAGGTTCTTTCGTTTTCTCTTGAGGTCGGTCGCCTTCCTCCGACCTCACATACTTACCCAACTTGCCTTTCTGAATGAGTTCTTCAATATCATCTTTGAGGGCCATACAGTCGTTGGTATCATGACCCTTGCTCTTGTGGTAGCGGCAATACCTTTTGGTCGGCGTGCCCTTCTTGAGCACGAGTGGATCGGCCGCTTTACTCCTACGAATTCATTGTTCGCACTCACCGTGTAGATCGTGCAATGGAAGTGTTCAGCGCGAGTCACGATGGTCAAATTTCTTGTCTCTCAAGTCCGGCGGTTGTCTCGGCGACCTTCATGCCCTTTAGACGGCTTACTCGCTCTTTCCTTCGATTCGCGCGCGGGCGCGCCTTCCTTGCGCCTAAGGTCTCTTCATACGCCATGTGGACGTTTGCCCTTGTTAGGAAATAACCGAGATCCTCGATAATGGTTAAGAGTGAATTCTTCTACTGACCGGTGGTCCTGGCGAATACCACGCTTGAGATATTTTAACTTGTCCTTGTCTCGACAAGTCACGAACGAGTCGGCCGATGTTAAACCTGGTCGATGTATCGCGCTCGTGGGTTTCATTTTCCCGCGAACAATGGAATCCGGTGCTCTTCAAATCGATATTGGCGGCGATTTGCGGTGTAGTGAGACAAGAAGATTACGATCAAGTCTTCCCATGATGATATGGTGTTGGTCGGGCGGATTCCCACCACTCCAATGCTCGACCGTCCAATGATCGAGGAAACGGTAACGACATTTCATGGTCGGTCCCACTCTGCAATGTGCGATAATTATTAAAATACCGGAGATGCTTGTGCGGATCGCTACGCCATCGAACTTGTTTAGGTTAGGCGGCTCGCCCCGAATGCCGTTCGACCCAAAGGGTTGCATAGCGAGGCAAGCCTCGTTGCCTACATTCCATAGATTCCTCGGTTGGGCGGATGGTGGAAGTTGAGGAGGTCTTCGGGTCGTTCGCTCGACCTCTTCTCGTACCGACGCGGCGTCCCTAATTCTTCCATCCTCAGTATTCTTCAAGCTCTTCACGAGAATCCCAAGACCGCTTCTCGACCGACGTGAATCGGGCGACTCGTTGGATGAGTATCTAGTGGCGCGGCGGCGGTCGTCGACGCGTGGCCGGGAATCCTCATAATCGTCGTAAGATAGCGAACGGCGTCTGCAAGCTGCGTTCTACTGGGGCGACACATGCGCCTGCCGTGTCTTCTTGGGAGAACGATGAGTAGTGCTTTCCCAGCCGATGAAATGCTCCTTCGAGGAGGAGCGATGTCTCCGCGCGCCGGCGGCGTTGGGCGCAGGGTTCTCCGCTCCGCACGCGTGGCGCCCCGAATCGACCTCTTTCATACCGAGAGATGAAGGCGTCTCTGTCATGCGATCACCGATTCTTGCTTTGGAGGATCTGCAGAGCGACTGAGTGACATGCTCGCAACGCGGCTCTTCAATGCTCGCCAACCAACTCGGCGGTAGTTGGGGTGCAGCAGACGGCCGTACTGCTCCCAAGATCGGTCCGCGACCACACCGAGGGTTCTTGTCGCGATTCCTCGAGATTCATGAATCGTCATCATCGCTACGCCCTCGGGGTTTGCTTCTTGAGGATCTTGCCGGAGGGTTGGCCGAGATGAGGCCCGCGTGCGGGCCGGCCGCGTGGAGCCATGAGTGGAGTAGGATAGCGCTCGGGCCTCCCATCGTGTGGTCGCCAATTGATCGTACCTTGACCAATGAAGTGTTGAAGTAGTTGTTGTTTCGCCAAATGGGCGGTCATTGAATGAGTGAAAGGACCGGTCCCGCTTCACGCTGAGCACCTCGGGTGGTACTGCAAAGACACTCCGACGATCTAGTGAGAGGTCGCTCGGGCGAGATAACACAAGGTAAGAGAACGTACTGATGCCATGTATGAGTGGGCGTATATATCTTTGCGCGAGGTCCGACCGCTTTTCGCGAAGTTTTCGCGGCGAGAATTGCGCTCAAGCGGCGTGCTTGGGCAGGTCATGATGGGGTGGGCCGCAGCCCAATTCTTGCTGGCGCTTCTTGCATTTGGCCGATACACCCAGAACAGAGTAAGAAGACGACTTGGGTAAAATGGGAGACTATTTGTATGCCTAAAGACAAAGAAATTTGGTCTTAAAACTTAGAAGTCTTCAACATTGCTTTACTAACAAAATGGAGGTGGCGTCTGTTGGGAGAGGAGGGCAACACTTTGTGGAAGGATATTTTAGTGGCAAGATATGGGGTGAGAGGGAGGTGGCCTGATCTTTGCGATAGTAGAAGAGGATGGGAGCGAAAATCGATTTGGTGGAGGGACTTATGCTTGCTTGGGAATGATACAACGATGCGCGAAGATTGGTTTAACGAATTGGTCAAATTAAGGTTGGGAAAGGGTAATAAAGTGAGATTTTGGACGAATGTTTGGTTGGGGACGGAATGCCTTGCTGACATGTTCCCCTTGGTGTTTACCGGCTGCTGCAATAAGGAGGTGTTAGTAAACGAGATGGGCTCTTGGTCATCAGATGTTTGGAGTTGAGATTGGTCTTGGGCTGCAACACCTCAGCTAACCGATTTGGTGATCATGCAGGCCATCGGTTACTGCGGGAGTCTTTGCAAGCCGCACGCTGCAGCAACATTTGAGTGATATGTGGGTTTGGAAAGCGGACCCGATGACAGGTTTCACTGTTAAATGTTGTTATAACATGTTATGCAGATTTTTTACAGGTGAAGGAGCGGAGGTGCAGGCCGATAGTGCAGCAGTCTTTAATAGGCTTTGGAAAAATAACGTCCCTTCAAAGATTTCAATATATGCGTGGAGGGTCTTGTTGAAACGTGTGGCTACCCGAGATGCTTTGGTTCGAAGAGGAATTCTGAGTTCTCAGAGAGATCTTTGTTGCGTCATGTGCTTCAAGTAGGATGAAACGGTGGAACATTTATTTTTGGGTTGCGATGTCGCTAAAATCTATTTGGAATCAGGTGTTTATATGGCTGGAGAAATCAGTAGAGGATACGAACGACGTTAAAAAGCACTTCATGGAGTTTGGCAAAATGGTGAAAGGAAAGAAAACAAAAGGAGTCAAACACATCATATGGATGGCAGTAACGTGGAATTTATGGTTGGCTAGAAACAAAGTGATTTTCAAAGGGGAGGTAGCGTCGACTCCTTCTATCCTTGCCGAGGTCAAGGAAAGTGCTTGGAGCTGGTTCAAGGCTAGGAATGAGAGACATTGTAGGGTGGGATGGTCAGACTGATATCATTGTCCGTTGGGTTGTTTTTCGTTCAGAATCCCTGGGGAGAAACAAATGGGGTAGGTGTTATCGCCACCGCCGCATTCTGTCTGTAAGGTACTATTTTTCCTTCCTGAGTCTTTTTCTTACTGGGTTTTGGCTCAGGAAGGTTTTGAGGATACCCTCCCCCTTCGTTTACTTTTCATTGTAATTTTCATTATACGGGTTGGGCACCCCTTGTGCTCCCATCAATGAAATATTTGCTTATCTAAAAAAAAACATGTTAACGGTGATCATCGATGTACAAATTTAACTTTTGTGACTTTTATTTTATATTAATTATTTATTTTTTCAAAAAATTGCTATCCAATTATCATTTTTTAATTTTTAAATTAGTGCAACTTAACTTTTTTTCAATTACAATTTTATAATGACACAATATCAGCATGTTTAAATGGCCAATTATCTATGTCACTATCCATATCCATGTAATTCATAATTAAGAGTATACTTAATGAAAGGACCATTTTTTAAGTAACAGAAAAGGCAGGAATTGGGATGGAGGTGTGTGTTGTGTGGCAATGGAATTGGGAATGGACACGAAACTTGCTGCCAAACGATAAATATAATCTGTTATACATGCAGGAATTTCTGCTGCCTGCAGAGCCGATAGTAGAGGTGGATGATAGTTGGGTCTGGTCGTTCGATGTTTTGAGAAAATTCACGGTGAGCAGCTGCTACAGATGGTTGGCAGATCGATCGGTTTGCAGCTGCTGATACTGTTGATAGCAATGCTGCTGTTTCTGCAGCAGTTTGGCCGAAACTTTGGAGAGTTGATCCTCCTTCGAAGGTGTTGATATTTGCGTGGAGGGCGCTGCGTAACAGATTGGCAACCCGAGAAGCTTTGTTCAGCAGGGGTATTTTGCAGGCAACCACCGATAGATGCTGCGTTTTTTGCTTTGAGGAAAATGAGACAGTACCACGGTTAATGAGGCTAGTAGTTCATTATTGCCTTTGGAAACTTCGTTGCCCAACTTGGACCATATTTATATATTTTAACCTTCCAAAACAAAAATTAATTGTTTAAATTGATAAGTACATTAAAACGCGGCGGCTTCTAGGCTAGGGGATCAACAAAGTCCCTCCACTAAAATTGACTGTATGATCTTGTATAAAATATCATCAATTGTTGAGATTTAATACTTGTTGATTCAATCTTAACCGTCTATAGTATTTTATACTATATACGGCGTTGAATTTTAGTGGTACACCAGTGACTTAGTTATTTCTTCACTCTAGAAGTTACACAAAACGTGAATCTGAAAATTAATTTCGACAAAGTCATAAAAGGCAAAAGGAAGGGGTGGGAAGGAAAGGGGAGGGGGCTTATTTGGTTATTTAAGAGCTTGTTTGGGAGTTTGAAGGGGTTGAGAGGGGAGGGAGACGAGTGGGGGAGGCCTTGAAAAAAAAGGAAGGATGAAAGACAAATGTAATGCAAGATATATCACCAATTTCAAAGGGTCTTTATTTTTCTCCATAAAACTAAATCATTCCAATTTGGAGGAACTCAAAAAATGTATCAGAGGAGAGTTTTGGATGTTTTGGGAAGGTTTAAGCAAATTCTTCAACTCTGGTATATCCTTTCTTAAAAATCTAAAAATTAAAAATATGTTATTTATAAGCATTCTTTTATCATTTTTTTACCAAACTAGTCTCTCAATTAAAACAAAAGATTTTTATATTTTTCTCTATGCTCCACTCCCTTAAAGCCATTATTTCCCTCCCCTCCCCTCCAAATGCCCAAACAAACCCGAGTGCCAAAGTAAATGGATTTGCTTTTCCCACTCCCCCTCCTACTCAAAACACACTCCATAAGGGTGTGAAAAGACCAAAAGGTCAGCCAAAACGTCTTTTATTTTTCAAGAATTTTCACGTGTTTGAACACGGGCCTTCGAACAGGTTCGAACAAGGCCGTTCGCGTGTGTTAAATATGGACTCACACCCTCTTGGGCGTTTTTCACCTGTTCGAATGGGGTCATACGAACAGGTTCAGATGAGGGTGTTCAAACCAACATTGCAAATGACAGATATTGGACGTCTCAGATTCTACCGACAGTTTTAATCTAAAAATCTAAAAATTAGTCTCTCAAATAAAAATCTAAAAATTAAAAATATGTTATTTATAAGCATTCTTTTATCATTTTTTTACCAAATAGTCTCTCAATTAAAACAAAAGATTTTTATATTTTTCTCTCTGCTCCACTCTCCTAAAGCCATTATTTCCCTCCCCTCCCCTCCAAATGCCCAAACAAACCCGGGTGCCAAAATAAATGGATTTTGCTTTTCCCACTCCCCCTCCTACTCAAAACACACTCCATAAGGGTATGAAAAGACCAAAAGCCAGTCAAAACGTCTTTTTTTTCAAGAATTTTCACGTGTTCGAACACGGGTATTCGAACAGGTTCGAACAAGGTTGTTCGCGTGTGTTAAATATGGACTCACACCCTCTTGGGCGTTTTTCACCTGTTCGAATGGGGTCATGCGAACGAGTTCGCATTTGAGGTGTTCGAACCAAATTGCAAATGACGAGATATTGACGCCTCGATTCCACCGACGCTTTTTAATCAATGGCTTACAATCAGTCAAATGTGTCAGATAAAGGAGTGGATGTCATTCCCTTGGAAAAATGTGCCTGAACGGATAGAATTTAAATGGCTCAGATTTGTGATCTAAAAATGAAATCAACAACTGACATTTCACCACGCCTATTATAAAAGGGGGTTCAGTTTCTTCACCACATCCTCACACCTTCTTCAGCAAACCCTAATCTGCTTCTTCATCAAACCCTACTCTCCTTCTTCCCAGATTCAACCAAACTGAAATGGAATGGCAGTTGTGCCCAACCCAGTACTCAAACGACAAATTCCTAACGCCCTTTATCACTGTGGATCATCTACCACCGATTTAACACGGTGTTGTGTATCGTTGTCCTAACCATATCTTCTGCAGAATGAATAAGGACATCACCTTCGCCCAACCAAGGAAAAGGCGAGAGAGGAAGATTCGCTCTGTAGGAGTGTGGCGTAAAGACGTGGATCGTATACGTTTCAGAAAGTACAATTGTAGAGATGATGGGACTGTCCATTATTCTGTCATGGAGATTGTTGCGCCCGAAAAAGTCCCCGAGGGGTTTTCTTCGTTTACAACTTTTTAAAACAATGAAGTCGCCACCAATATTTTTTATGAGGAAAATATTGAAAAAAACCTCTTTGGAAGGCAGATGGTCTTTTGGAAAACCGGAGGATTTGGGTTCGGGGGTCGGTTAGGCATGGGGAAGGTATTAGCGCCCCACACCTCCTTTCTACTGAAAGGGAACCTTTAATTAAACGCGTGATTTAAGGGGTTGATTTTAAAAATACTTGAATTTGCCTCTTGGTTGAAAAGACTTAAGGAATTTTTTATTTGCGGCGCTTGACGAGAGTTAGCCGCTTTGGTTTTTTGAAAGGAAAAATGTTTTTAGTTTATTGTGCTTGACGGAGGGGATCCGCTCCTACGTATCTCCAGGTGCGATGGAGAAATCAAAGCTACGTAGTTCTAGGTTTTTTGGTTTTTATCTTGTTTAATTGTGAAAAATTAGGCATTCATGATGATCAATTGAGCGAAAGGCTCCAAGTGATCACCACTGGTACCTCATTGTTAATGATTATGCAAGCAAAGGCTTCGCATGACCACTAACAAAGTTTTTGATTTATTGAAACGTTTTTTAGGAAAATTAGGCATTCATGATGATCAATTGAGCAAAGGCTCCAAGTGATCATCGCTAGGTCCTCATTGTTAATGATTCATGCAAGCAAAGGCTTCGCAAGACCATTAACAAAGTTTTGATTTGATGAAAAGTATTTAGGAAAATTAGTACTCGTGATGATCAATTGAGCAAAGGCTCCAAGTGATCATCACTAGAAATCTCATTGTTAATGATCATGCAAGCAAAGGCTTCGCACGCGACCATTAACAAAGTTTTATTTATTGAAAGTTTTTAGAAAAATTAGGCGTTCATGATGATCAATTGAGCAAAGGCTCCAAGTGATCACCACTAGTTCCTCGTTGTTAATGATTATGCAAGCGAGAGGCTTCGCAAAACCATTAACAAAGTTTTGTGATTTATTGAAAGTCTTTAGAAAAATTAGGCGCTCATGATGATCAATTGAGCAAAGGCTCCAAGTGATCACCACTAGTTCCTCATCGTTAATAATCATGCAAGCAAAGGCTTCGCAAGACCACTAACAAAGTTTGATTTACTGAGAAATTATTTGGGTTGAAAAAGAATTAAAAGAAACGAGAAAAGGTGAAAATTTGCAAAATGGGGTGTCATTAGTTACGGGAGCGGTATAACTAAACAGAGGGTGTAAACAGCAAGCCCAGTTCGCATATGGGAGCCCAGTATGCGAAACTGGGCTTAAGTGGGGAGGGGGTTTGCGCAGGAATCAGGGGAGTGTGGGTAATAATCTGATTTAAACAAAATAATAAAAAATATAAGGAGGAGACTTATAAACCGAAAACCTAAATCAAAAAAACCTAAAAACAGATTCTCACTTCTCCCTCCCCCTTGGCGCTGCGGCGCCTTACGATGAGAGAGAGAGATTTTGGGCGAAATCTTCGCCGGTTTTAAAGGAGAGGGAGAGAACGGCGTGGATCGCGAGAGTGAGAAAGGGAAGGAACGGCGGTTTGAGGTGAGAGAGTGATGGAGGTCCGATGCGAACGGGATAGAGAGAGGGTACGATGGGAGGAAGAGAGAACGGAATGAAGGAGACGGGTGGTGATGGAGAGAACGCGCGTTTGGCGCCGGTTTCCATGGGGAGCTTGTTGCGGTGGTGGGTTCGGCCAGTACCTCACCGGAGAAGATGACCGGCGTCCTCGCGAGTGTTGACCCTTTTTTTTTCTGCGTTTTTCTTTACGATCTTATTTTTTCTCGGTTCATCTCTTCTCGCTTTCTGCTCTATTCTTGTTTTACAGTTCCTAAAAATAGTGGGTTGTGGTTGTTCTTTGATATATTTTTCTACCTTAAATCTGAGCTATCTTAATCTATTTGCAAAAAAATATATCGATACTCTCCCTGGAAAAATCTCATGAACAATGAAGAGCATATTATTATCATTTCTTGGATTTTTATTATGCGTATATATATGAGTCTCAAGCAAAATAGGAACCTTTTAACTTGGTTTGGTATTATAGCCTAAGTGCATTTTTCTCAGATTCACAAAGTGAAGACACCTAATTTTATTCTAATCCCATTTAATCAATCCACCATTAAAACAATAACGATTAATGCGTTATGCTCACTGCACCAAACAAAGAAGCAAGAAGAAAAAAAAAAAACTAGACAAAAATTTAGGTACCAACTCGACCTTAACTGCTTTTTGAAAGAAAAGGAAAAAAGAGATCCAAATTGTTGTTTGTTTGCTTGATCGATGTTGTTGTTTCGTTGGTTTTTCCCGTCACTATCGATCAACTTTCTTCTCGCTCGGATCTAGAAAAATTGCTTAGGTGATTAGGGTTTCAGCTTAAAACCCTAACTGCTTTCTCGTGATTTTTGACCTCGAAATTCGTGTACCTTGACCGATCATTGATCGCTTTTTTATATCAAAACATTAGGTTTCTGCATTAATTATTTTGACTGGGCTTTGACTCTTTTCGTGTCCGGATCCAAGCCCAACTACTTGGAGAGCAAATTGTTGGAACCCCAACTTTATCACTTCTTTCTTTCCTTGTTTTTTTTATTTTTGTAATTTTCGAATTTATTTATTTTTGTATGTTTTGTATTATTATTTTTGTATTTTTGGACATTTGGACATTTGGACTCTCCTAAGTTGTAATAAAAATTAAATAGTATTTTTTTGACATTTTGGACTATTAAACACTTTTAAATTGTAAATAAAACTAAATAGGATTTTTTGCATTTTTAGACTATACATATATACTTAAAATAAATTAACTCTACAAAGAAAAGAATAATAATAAAAAGAGTCCGGCCAAACACAAAGACGAGAACGGGCCAGACTAGACGAATACGCTAAAACGAGACTCAAATAGGAGAAATGAGCTCATTAACTAAAGGCACTACTTATGTACGACTAAACTCAAATACGAAGATTAAATTGAAGAACGCACGAAAAAAATGATCATTCGCGTGTCTGCTTAATTTAAACAACGGTATTTCAATTTAGTTGAGCTGGATAACTAAAATTGACTTAAATTAGAAAGGGCGGACAAAATTGGGTATTATACGCCTCTCTTTTATTTCACATTTCGCCAAAAAATATGAATTGGCCTTTTCATATTTGCTGGTGAAATGGAAATAAAGATATAGAAATAATACTAATTTTGTCCGCTTCAGAAAAGTTCAAATCTTTTGGGTTTTTTTCTTTTGAGGGGGTTAACACTGGTCGCATTAACGAGAAAGCAATAAATTGGAAAAAACAGTAGATTGGGAAAAGCGGTAAATTGGAAATTCGGAGGTTGCCTAAAACCTTTAACGGACTCTTGTCGAGTACGAGCTCGGGGTGGCCTTTTCGAGCAACCGATCAATATCAAGTCCGAATCGATTTGATCAATGGATTTACGCCGTGCCTTAGGTGACCACAACTAATCCGGCGACTTAACGGTCGATGGATCCATCGCGTGCTCGCATAACGATGTTGTGATCTGTGGAAGGAGTTCACTAACTCTCGAAGGAGTTCACTAACTCGGGTCGATGGAGTTTACGAACTCGGATTGATGGAGTTTACGAACTCGGGGTGGCTTTTTCGCGCCGATCAACATCGGTCCGAATCGATTTGATCAATGGATTTACGCCAGCCCTTAGGTTGACACAACTAATCCGGCGACTTAACGGTTCGATGGATCCATCGCGTGCTCGCATAACGATGTTGTGATCGTGGAAGGAGTTCACTAACTCAAAGGAGTTCACTAACTCGGGTCGATGGAGTTTACGAACTCGGATTGATGGAGTTTACGAACTCCGGGTGGCCTTTTCGAGCGCCGATCAACATCGGTCCGGGCGATTTGATCAATGGATTTACGTTGCGCCTTAGGTTGACACAACTAATCCGAAGGACTTAACGGTCCGATGGATCCATCGCGTGCTCGTATTACGATGTTGTGATCTGTGGAAGGAGTTCACTAACTCGGAAGGAGTTCACTAACTCGGGTCGATGGAGTTTACGAACTCGGATTGATGGAGTTTACGAACTCGGGTGGCTTTTTCGAGCGCCCGATCAACATCGGTCCGAATCGATTTGATCAATGGATTTACGCTGTGCCTTAGGTTGACACAACTAATCCGGAAGACTTAACGGTCCGATGGATCCATCGCGTGCTCGCATAATGATGTTGTGATCTCGTGGAAGGAGTTCACTAACTCGGGTTGATGGAGTTTACGAACTCGTGGCCGATGGAGTTTACGAACTCGTCTTTGATGGAGTTTACGAACTCGCGTCTTTGATGGAGTTTACGAACTCGCGGCCGATGGAGTTTACGAACTCGTCTTGATGGAGTTCTGAACTCGGTTTGATGGAGTTTACGAACTCGGGTTGATGGAGTTTACGAACTCGGTTTGATGGAGTTTACGAACTCGGTTTGATGGAGTTTACGAACTCGTGTGATGGAGTTTACGAACTCGCTTTGATGGAGTTTACGAACTCCGTGTTGTGGTGATTTTTCCAAAAATGAGATTTTTGGGACCCTTGGTCCAAAGTAACTTTTCTCTTGAATGGTGCATGAAATGCATGTGAATGCAAGGATTGATCCTGTGGGATGCTCTTTCTGTTTGATTATTCCTTCGCTCTTTTGAGATGCGAATTTAAAGTGTAATGCACTACTGTTTGATGACATGGAGTGATGAATGGTATGGATGACATGAGAATGATGAATGATATGAAGATGTTGTGTTCTTTTGTGTTCCGCCTTCTGTGATTTTTCTTCTCTTTTGTTTTTGTTTTTTTCTTTAAGCAGCTTTCTTTTTTTCTGCTTATTTGTTTTTTCTTTGGCACTTTTTTTGCTGGTTAAATCCATATGTCGGACGGAAGCTGCCCCAGGACGATGATCACGCGAGGATTGCGCACTGGTTCTTCACGACTGTTTTTTTTTTTTTTTGCAATTTTATTCACTTGAGAAATCATTTCTTTCTGTATTTTTCAAAGATTTCGCAATGATCCTGTAATGCTCTGAACGTGCACATGTTTTGCAAATCAATTTCATCAATCATAAAAGTTATTATTTTGAAAGAAACTGAATAGGTGAAAGCAGAGACACGAAAAGCACATATATGAAAGAGAAGTTGGACTTTTATTGGTATAGAAATTGGACGTGCAGAAAGTCACGCCAATTGAAAGTACATTGCAATCTTTCTTTTAAACTGAGAAAATGCAAGAGAAAGGAACAGATCTTGTGATTTCATCTCTGAAGTAACGGTGCCCGCCGTCCATACTCATAACTTTGATCGCCCTCTTATCCAAACCTTTGGGAGTGCTGATTGCCTTTCCTTTTCTAAGCCCAAGTTTTCGACCTAATTTTTGCTTGGATCGCCTCTTGCGGGTTTTCGATCCACCGGTCGCTCGATTTTGCCTAGGTCGCCTTTTTGTGGGTTTTCAACCTAGCGAGCTGATTTTTCTTGGCTTCTCTTTCTCTTTTTCGCCTACCCCTTTTTTTTTTTTTTTTAGGCATAATACTTCTTGACCACATCCGAGTTCACCGGATTTGGAATCTCGTCTCCCGCCCATGTTTGTCGGGATTAGAGCTCCTCCCGAGAATGCCTTCTTCACCACATAAGATCCTTCATATTTGGGAGCCCATTTGCCCCTGGGTCCGCTTGGATCGGCAAGATCTACTTGAGTACAAGTTTTCCTCTTGGAATTCCCGAGGACTGACTCTTTTGTCAAAAGCCCTTATCATCCTTTGTTGGTATAATCGCCGATGACACATTGCGACTACCCGCTTTCGTCCAATGAGCTTCAACTCGTCAAGACGGATGAACCCACTCGCTTCATCAAGTTTTGTCTCCATTAACACCCGCGAGAGATGATATTTCAACTTCAATGGGGAGGATCGCCTCACCAGTAAACCCGATGAGTAGGGGTTGCCCTGGTCGATGTACGCACCGAGGTACGATAGCCATGCAAAGTGAAAGGAAGCATTTCGTGCGATCTTTTGTAGTTACCACCATTTTCTCGCACTATTCTCTTGATATTCTTGTTGGCGCTTTCAACCGCCCCATTCATCTTGGGACGGTACGGGGATGAATTGTGATGCTGAATCTTGAACTAGCACATAGGTCCTTCATCATTCTGCTATTCAAGTTGTCGCCATTATCAACGATGATTTTGTTGGGAAGACCGTAACGGCAGATCAGATCTTTCTTGACAAACTTGGCAACCACTGAACTGGTTATACTTGAATATGAGGCAGCTTCAACCCACTTGGTGATCTCTAGAACTTTGCCCTGATGTAACTTGACTGAATCTTGGAGCGCCAGCCTTTTGATTTTTCTTTCTCCTTTTTTTTTTTGAGAGATTTTTTTTTTTTTTTTTTTTTTTTTTTTGACAAACATATTTAAGTAAATAAACTTATTTGTCCTAAAGCTAAAACTCTGAGAAAACAAAAGCAATCGATCATTGGTCGGAATGGATTTTTGGAGATTGTGGGTTTTTGTGGAGGAAGGATGATTGGGTTTAATGAAGTGTTTGAAGCTAATGGTAGGATGATTTTTATTCGGCGTTGGCCGACGTTTGATGATTTATGATGGTTTATTTGGCTTGATGAGGTGTTTGGAAGTTTTATTCTGGCTAAGGGTTAGTGGAGGGCGGGATGCCGAGGTCAAAGGGAAGTATTTGCAGTTTATTGAGACAAGGATCTCTTGTGTTTTGTGGTAACGTGTATCAGCTCACCACTTACATTTCTTTTGTATTTTTGGGATTTTCATTTTTAAATCTCTTTTTTTTTCTTTTTTTTTTTGATTTTTTTTTTTCTTTGATTTTTCTTTTTGGATTTGTTCTTTGACTCGGTGAGCTTGATAAAAAGTGATGCATCTTTTTGATATTTGAGGTGATCCTTGTCTAGGGTGATTTTTGGATTTTTTGGCTTACAGTGGGTAGCACAGTTTTTTTCGAGAATATGGGAAGATGGTCGAACTTTATTCCAAATCACGATTGCTCGTTTTCTCAAAAAATTAACTCAAGGACAATAATTTATTTACTCCTATATATTTGCCCTCTTTTTTTTATATATTTTTAGTTTTTTTCCTTCCTTTTTTTTTTTTTTTTTTTTTTTTTTTTTTTTTTTTTTGGAGAAAATCATCTTTGGGACTAGCACGATTCGGATCTCTGTAGTCGACGCACATTTTGACCTTCCCATCCTTCTTGGGAACTGGGACAATATTGGCAACCCACTGTGGGTACTTGGCCACTGCTAGGAACCCTGCATCAAACTGCTTCTTTACCTCATCTCGCCAAAGGTGACATCTCGGCTTCATTCTTCTTAATTTCCGCTTGATGGTGGGCACACCGCTTGACCGGCAACTTGTGTTCAACAATGCTCGGTATCTAACCCCTGTGATATCTTTGTACGCGACCATGCAAAGACGTCGGCATAATCATGCAAGAGTTTGGATTAACTTTTTGCGCTTCACCATTTTCCATGGCGGTACCAACCTTAACTTCTCTTTTATCTTCTTACGTACCCAAGTTGACGATCTCAATCGACTCCCCATGAGGTTGAATGGTCTTTTCTTCTTGCTCTATTAATCTCATTAATTCCGGAGGAGTTTCCCGATTTTCATCAACATCCCCTTCGGTTTGGTTAATTGGATGATCAAAGTCGTAATAGGGATTGTTGGCACTTTATTATTTTCGTGAGACAATTGTTTGTGGTTCCGCCTTTTCTTAGGGCGAAAAAGCGTAATAAAAGCGAAACAAACAAGCAAACAATAATAAAACGAGAAAAAGAGGACACGTGAAATATGGAGAAATGATTTTTATTGATGAAGATTCAAAAACAACGTATTTATTGATGATAGTGATTACGAAAATAAAAACATGCGTGCCCCTAACAACTGGTCCTTATGGCCTCGGGCGAGCCACGTGGTTGCATTACAACTAATTAAAAGTCACAGGAGAATCAAGCAACCTCCCAATTCTTTAATTCTTCACCGACGCAACTGCACTCGCCCCACCCTCTTCGCACTCGAACTATCCATGATGGCAAAGAATTTGGTTGTGTTGCTCATCTTCCTCATCCCATCCTCGTAGGGTGGATGTCCTTCATTCGGATTTGAGCACTCGCAGAGCATCATATCCGACTAAGTAATCAAACCTTCCCCAGGCTCCCCTAGGGTATCCCAACATCCTCTTTTTATAGGCACTCACTGCTATACGTCTTCATTGATTTCTTCCTCTAGCATCCGATCATCGACTCCTGGTTTCAAAGGGGTAATTCCGAGGGAAACCATTCACGCCAGTAATGAGGATTATTCATCGTCATTACGGTGGGTTCACGTGTGGGTCACGTGAGTGAATTGTATTCCCGTGTTGGTCCTCGAACTTGGGGATGGACCGTCATTGGCCAATTGAAACCCGCGGAGTTTCCCGGAGCGATGCGCGAGGATTGGGATCTGGATCTCGCTCTTGGAGGATCTCCTCCGTGATTTGTGTCGCCAGCAGAAGCGTGTAGCTTAGTGGGAGGCCAAAGGGAGGCCATTGCACTGCTTTGAAGGGCTTGAGGATCCCGACCCGGGAGGGGAGGAGTATTGTCCACCCCAAAGAATAGTAGCTTCACCCGCACCAACATTTCTTAAGGCACTCAAGACTTTATGACCTCTCGCCATTTGAGCTTTCATGATTTCCATCTCACTTGAATGACTTGATTCCTTTGATTTTGACCTTGCGCTCGACCATTAGGATTTGGATCTGCTGGAATTCCGGCGATTCGATGTGGCGATGGATTACCCCGATCGTCGCCTTGATTGTTGTCCATGTTCCTTGCTTGTAGACACGTCAAATAGCGATGCCTAACCAGCTTGCCTGATTTTCTGTTGACGGAACACGCTTATGAACACAAGAATGAATAATGAATGCAATGCAATGCTTTAATGCGTGAAGAATGCAAATGAGGAAAGTTTTTCCTTTTTCTAGATTTTGTTAGATGCAAATGCAATGGTGCGTAAATGAAGTGAATGCGAAATGATGTGGATGCGAAATGACATGGAAAAATGGTAATAAAATGAGGTTTAATTGGTGGTACTTTTGAACATTTTCGAAGATATATGCTGCATGCCACCTCATGTAGGTGTTTATGAGGCAAAAAAAAGAAAAATTACTTTCTACAACTTTTGAAATGGAGTTTGAGAAAAAGGAATGCTTAAGCTAAATGCAACAAACAAAGGCGTGCCCCCGTGTCCTACGAATGGTGGGAATCCTAGGGTCTAAAGTCGACGAAAAGGGTAATCCTCCCATGTTAGTTCTAATCACTTCCTCACAATGGCAACCAAGAGCTAAAGTCTTCCTCATGATAACACCCACAATCGTAGAAAGCTACCGAGTGTGGGGCATCATGACAAAGCGTACTCTTGGGCGGAACTTTCATGAGAGCCATACATGCAGACAAAGGTCTACGAATGGCAGTCACTAGTCGTTCCCACTCTCCTAGGTTTTTGTTCAGACCTTGGGTTTTAGGCCCCACTCAACGCTCACAAGTATAGGGTGTGTGTGTGTGCTGAGGGCACAATACCTAGAAATAGCTACCCCTCCCCACCTGCAAATGAAAATTCAGAGCAGTCCAGACAAAAGCAAAAAATAATATGTTGTCTACCCTAGGGTTTAACATCAAATAAGTCAGCCTAGAGTTTCAACAACGACTAAGTGAATTACTCACCTCAAGAAAGGGAGCCAAGAAGAGGGAACATGATAGAATTGGGGAATATGCATGAAGAACTAAGCATACAAGCGAAGAAGATAAGAGGGGAAACAATCATAGTAGAAGAAGAAGTGAATGCGTATGAATGCAACAATGCTTGTATGAAAAAAGAAGAAGAATAGAGGCAAAACAATATATTCAAATCAAACACACAAATCACATATTTAATTAATTAGGCTCGACCCTCTTTTGAAAAATAATTTCTTTTAGTCCCCAGTGAAGTCGCCAGCTGTTGCGCCCGAAAAAGTCCCCGAGGGGTTTTCTTCGTTTACAACTTTTTAAAACAATGAAGTCGCCACCAATATTTTTTATGAGGAAAATATTGAAAAAAACCTCTTTGGAAGGCAGATGGTCTTTTGGAAAACCGGAGGATTTGGGTTCGGGGTCGGTTAGGCATGGGGGAAGGTATTAGCGCCCACACCTCCTCCTTTCTCTACCGAAAGGAACCTTTAATTAAACGCGTGATTTAAGGGGTTGATTTTAAAAATACTTGAATTTGCCTCTTGGTTGAAAAGACTTAAGGAATTTTTTATTTGCGGCGCTTGACGAGAGTTAGCCGCTTTGGTTTTTTGAAAGGAAAAATGTTTTTAGTTTATTGTGCTTGACGGAGGGGATCCGCTCCTACGTATCTCCAGGTGCGATGGAGAAATCAAAGCTACGTAGTTCTAGGTTTTTTGGTTTTTATCTTGTTTAATTGTGAAAAATTAGGCATTCATGATGATCAATTGAGCGAAAGGCTCCAAGTGATCACCACTGGTACCTCATTGTTAATGATTATGCAAGCAAAGGCTTCGCATGACCACTAACAAAGTTTTTGATTTATTGAAACGCGTTTTTAGGAAAATTAGGCATTCATGATGATCAATTGAGCAAAGGCTCCAAGTGATCATCGCTAGAATCCTCATTGTTAATGATTCATGCAAGCAAAGGCTTCGCAAGACCATTAACAAAGTTTTGATTTGATGAAAAGTATTTAGGAAAATTAGGTACTCGTGATGATCAATTGAGCAAAGGCTCCAAGTGATCATCACTAGGTCCTCATTGTTAATGATCATGCAAGCAAAGGCTTCGCACGACCATTAACAAAGTTTTATTTATTGAAAGTTTTTAGAAAAATTAGGCGTTCATGATGATCAATTGAGCAAAGGCTCCAAGTGATCACCACTAGTTCCTCGTTGTTAATGATTATGCAAGCGAGGCTTCAGCAAAACCATTAACAAAGTTTTGTGATTTATTGAAAGTCTTTAGAAAAATTAGGCGTTCATGATGATCAATTGAGCAAAGGCTCCAAGTGATCACCACTAGTTCCTCATCGTTAATAATCATGCAAGCAAAGGCTTCGCAAGACCACTAACAAAGTTTGATTTACTGAGAAATTATTTGGGTTGAAAAAGAATTAAAAGAAACGAGAAAAAGGTGAAAATTTGCAAAATGGGGGTGTCATTAGTTACGGGGAGCGGTATAACTAAACAGAGGGTGTAAACAGCAAGCCCAGTTCGCATATGGGAGCCCAAAGATGCTAAATCAAGGCTTAAGTGGGGAGGGGGTTTGCGCAGGAATCAGGGGAGTGTGGGTAATAATCTGATTTAAACAAAATAATAAAAAATATAAGGAGGAGACTTATAAACCGAAAACCCTAAATCAAAAAAAACCTAAAAACAGATTCTCACTTCTCCTCCCCCCTTGCTCTGCATTGCGCTTCCGACGATGAGAGAGAGATTTTGGGCGAAATCTTCGCCGGTTTTAAAGGAGAGGGAGAGAACGGCGTGGATCGCGAGAGTGAGAAAGGGAAGGAACGGCGGTTTGAGGTGAGAGAGTGATGGAGGTCCGATGCGAACGGGATAGAGAGAGGGT
Source organism: Oxytropis ochrocephala (assembly GCA_020916435.1). Classification (NCBI taxonomy): domain Eukaryota; kingdom Viridiplantae; phylum Streptophyta; class Magnoliopsida; order Fabales; family Fabaceae; genus Oxytropis; species Oxytropis ochrocephala. Next base: position 98,766,048 of record CM037090.1, read on the forward strand.
ACGATGGGAGGAAGAGAGAACGGAATGAAGGAGACGGTGGTGATGGAGAGAACGGCGCGTTTGGCGCCGGTTTCCATGGGGGAGCTTGTTGCGGTGGTGGGTTCGGCCGGTACCTCACGGAGAAGATGACCGGCGTCTCACGAGTGTTGACCCTTTTTTTTGCGCGCTTTCTTTTCGATCTTATTTTTTCTGGTTCATCTCTTCTCAGTTTCCTGCTCTATTCTTGTTTCTGGTTCCTGAAAAATAGCTGGGTTGTGGTTGTTCTTTGATATATTTTTCTACCTTAAATCTGAGCTATCTTAATCTATTTGCAAAAAAATCATATCTGATACTCTCCTTGGAAAAATCTCATGAACAATGAGCATATTATTATCATTTCTTGGATTTTTATTATGCGTATATATGGAGTCCAAGCAAAATAGGAACCTTTTAACTTGGTTTGGTATTATAGCCTAAGTGCATTTTTCTCGATTCACAAAGTGAAGACACCTAATTTTATTCTAATCCCATTTAATCAATCCACCATTAAAACAATAACGATTATGCGTTATGCTCATGAGACTCAAACAAAGTGAAGCAAGAAGAAAAAAAAAACTAGACAAAGAATTTAGGTACCAACTCGACCTTAATCTGCTTTTTGAAAGAAAAGGAAAAAAGAGATCCAAATTGTTGTTTGTTTGCTTGACCGATGTTGTTGTTTCGCTGGTTTTTCCCCGGCTGCTCTTGATCAACTTTCTTACTTGCTCGGATCTAGAAAAATTGCATTTAGGTGATTAGGGTTTCAGATTTAAAACCCTAATGCTTTTTCTCAGTGATTTTTGACCTCGAAATTCGTGTACCTTGACCGATCATTGATCGCTTTTTTATATCAAAACATTAGGTTTCTGCATTAATTATTTTGACTGGGCTTTGACTCTTTTCGTGTCCGGATCCAAGCCCAAACTACTTGGAGAGCATTGTTGGAACCCTAACTTTATCATGCTGCTCTTCGCCTTACTGTTTTTTTTATTTTTGTAATTTTCGAATTTATTTATTTTTGTATGTTTTGTATTATTATTTTTGTATTTTTGGACATTTGGACATTTGGACTCTCCTAAGTTGTAATAATAATTAAATAGTATTTTTTTGACATTTTGGACTATTAAACACTTTTAAATTGTAAATAAAACTAAATAGGATTTTTGCATTTTTAGACTATACATATATACTTAAAATAAATTAACTCTACAAAGAAAAGAATAATAATGAAAAGAGTCCGGCCAAACACAAAGACGAGAACGGGCCAGACTAGACGAATACGCTAAAACGAGACTCAAATAGGAGAAATGAGCTCATTAACTAAAGGCACTACTTATGTACGACTAAACTCAAATACGAAGATTAAATTGAAGAACGCACGAAAAAAATGATCATTCGCGTGTCTGCTTAATTTAAACAACGGTATTTCAATTTAGTTGAGCTGGATAACTAAAATTGACTTAAATTAGAAAGGGCGGACAAAATTGGGGTATTACAGAGATCCAAAGCGATGACGACGTCCGCGCAATGATGGAACATCTAGCTAACGTTCCAATGGGACGTAGTATCTTGGAGCTGTACGTGGACACAAGACGCACTCCAGAAGATGTCATTTATCTTTTGGAACAGGGACTACCGAAACACTAGTTTCTTAGTTAGTTGTTTGCTTATGTTGGTTTTATGTCTTTCGTATTTGATGTCTTTCGTATTTGTTGTCTTTCGTATTTGACGTCTTTCGTATTTGATGTCTTTCGTATTTGTTGTCTTTCGTATTTGTTGTCTTTCGTATTTGTTGTCTTTCGTATTTGATGTACGGTTATGATTTTTAATAATAAACTATTTGTCTAATTTAAACACCACTGTAACATAGATTAGTAAGTACTAAATAAGTCATAAATATCCATACACCAGTTTGCAAAATTATTGAAACTAAAATATAACACAATATAAACTAAAGATTGGTCACAGCACTCCCATCAGCAGCACTCCCATCAGCATCACTCCTATCAGTATCAGTCCCATCACAATCACTCCCAGGATGAGCGTCAAGATATGCTCAATAATCAGAATCAGTAGAATAAGAACTAGAACTAGCGTCGTCTTCAGGAGCAGGGTCATCCTCCTCCTGAGGAGCAGCCTCATCCTCCTCCTGAGGAGCATCCTCCTCCTCCTGCTGAGGAGCAACCTCCACCTCCTCCTCCTGAGGATCATTGTTGTGTGAAAAGTAGTTGTGCAAGTGTACACAATCGCAACAAGTAATATAGTGATAAAAGTAGAGATCGTCTCCACAGGGATTGATGTTAATTTCAAAGTTTAACTTACACTAACACTTAGTGAAACAAGTAGCAAAGTTGTATAGTCACAAGTAACAGTGAAAAGGAATGTTTGAGTAGAACAATTAAAAGAGTGGTTCAAATATGAGAGAAGTAAGTTGGAATGCTCTTTGCTAAGTAAATCCCCAAAAGCAATGTGTTATAACGTCAAACGATATAGCGTCAAGCGCTGTAGCATTTGATATTGTGCCTTTCAGTCACTAACGCCAGGGTTTTGTTATAAGAAGCCTATGTCTAGGTTCTAAATAAGTCCACCCCTGTATAATAAAGAACCCACAGCTTTTGCCCTATGAACTATTGCTTTTCTATGTCTAGAAGGAGCAAACATTGTTTAAATGTCTTTAAACAACCTTTCATTCATATCAAACTTTGAGTTCTATCCATGGACCATGTCTGTACCCACGAATGTACTCATTTTAAGTGGCCAACCCTAAAACAAGTTTGAAAGAAGTAAATGCAAAGATTGAAACACAAAGACGTGAAATATTATAAACGCAATACTAGAGGTTTATTTCAAGCTTAAAGCAATCCAACTACAAGTGTTTAACTCATGTTGAGAATCATTAACAAAATACAAGTTAAATAACCCATATTACTGAAAACAAAAGAAAGAGAAACAGTTGCAAAAGATACAAACCGAAAGTTCCAACTCTTGAACAGAGATGACGCTATAACGTCAACTTTACACCGAGGAAAATGCAGAACAATACATAAAAGTAAAAGCTTGAAAGTATTTTAATGGAGGAGAAAAATGTGTCAAGTTTTTCTTCCAAAACTCTCTCTCTTTTGAATGAAGGAGTGTAGTGGTGAGGTAGTAGTTAGCTTGTGTGTATCCCCAAAAAGGTACAAAAAGGTGATGGGCACTTTTCACTAACTGAAGATATTCCTTCACTCAAGCAATGACAAGTGTCCCTCACTAGCCACTAAGAAGCCGAAGCTGTCAGCATGCACAGCTACCTACTAGATTTGGTTCAGAGATATTGGCGCCAAAAATGATCTTTTATCTTTGGTCCTCAGCTGGTCTTGCCTTTCACCACTATAGCGCTAAATACTATAACACTAACAAATACATTAAAATGCTCACAGGGGCACCAGATGTGCCAAATTAACAGCAAAAATAGAATTTAGCCCTTCTTTATCTAAAACTAGCATAATATAGTAAATAAGACACTAATGTTACTTGAGAACTTACTCTAATTTAAGGAATAAATGTATAAATAACTCATATAAATATGAGTTATCAAGCATCCTCCTCCTCCTCCTGATGCTTGTTATACCCCAATTTTGTCCGAGTTCTTATATCATTGTATTATTTTATTTTATTTTATTTTATTAAGTAGTGTATGTGCAACAAACGTTTCTATGTACTCAAGTAAAAGATAAGTAGTTTGTGCATATCAACCACAATTAACATAAAGTTGAAATAAAGATGCATTATTTGATTCTTGGTCAATCATCCCACATGTTATTTCCGTTTGACCCTCTTTGAGTAATTGAAAAAGCAAGTGAAGCAAAGCACAAGAGCTTACAAAATAAGAACAAAAAGATGAAATACCCAAATCTGCAGCTCTATTGCGAAGGCAATTTCTCTCTCCTCGGACCTCTTTTCGACAATCTGAAGGGTGAAAGTGGAGATATATGTCTCACGAACCTACTGTCGAAAAATGAAGATGATCCAATGGTTAACGAATCCGGAATCGCACTTTTACGGTGAGGGGTTTGAGAAAAACGAACCAAAAACTGCAGCTATTGCGAAGGCAATTTCTCTCTCCTCACACCTCGTTTCGACGATCCGAACGGTGAAAGCGGAGATATATGTCTCACGAACCTACTGTCAAAAAAGGAAGACGATCCAACGGTTAACGAATCCGGAATCGCAATTTTACGGTGACAGTTTGAGAAAAACGAAATTGTGTTTTAAAGGGAATTGCTTTCTACCTTGTTTTAGTCCCACATTGCTCACAAGAAACAAGAGCTCCTAGGATATAAAAGGGGTTGAGAGGTGAAGATTAGGGGAGGAGATCATTGGCGGGTTAAGTGATCTTTTGGGTCAAAGCGTTCGCGGCCCATTTCACTAAAAACCTGTCTTTGATCATTTGGACGTTTTGAGTCGGCTTTCCGATTCTCAAAGCGGTTCTTGCGGTCTCGGGGTCAAAATGAACTAGATAGAGTCCGGTTTCTTTGCTTTCGATCTGTTACTAAGACTCGTCGAGTCCAGGTTAGTTTTGTATTTATTTTGTTTATTTTTATGTACATATTTATTTATCATTTATTTATAATATAATCTATTTATTTACTTATTTATTTATTTATTTATTGTTTATGTATATATCTATTCATGTTTATTTATGTATATAGTTATTTATTTATTTATTTATTTTTTTAGCCTAATCTTTATTTAATTATCAGTTTTTGTCTTTTTTATGCACAAATTAGTTTATTTCTTCAAAAATCAAATAAAAGACTAAGTCGGTTGTACAACCGGGTTAGTCATCATCTAGGACCAATGAGTTGTACAGTTCAGTAATCCTAAAAACTTATAAGTAAATAAATAAATCACTTTCAAAAATAGGGGACTAAGTTGGTTGTACAACCGGGTTAGTCAGCGTTCTAGAACTAATGAGCTGTACAGTTCAAGAGTTCTAGAATACCTATTCTAAAACCAACTCACCTCACATCAAACAAACTTCTTTCAAAAAACCTCAAAAATACTTTCAAAAGTAGGGGACTAAGTCGGTTGTACAATCGAGTTAGTCAGCGTCCTAGAAATCAGTGAGTTGTACAGTTCAAGGAATCCTAGGACCCTACACTAAAAAACACCAACCAACAAACCTTTTTCAGGAAGAACTACGTAGCTTTGATTCCTCCATTGCATCTGGAGGTACGTAGGAGAAACAGTCTACTCTTGTCAAGCTCTAAAAACTAAAAATTTAATTAAGTCTTTTTCTCTATAAATAAAAGGGTAAAATATTAATAAACCATAATTAATTAGACAAAGGATGTCGTGGGGTGCTAATACCTTCCCCACGCATAACGACTCCCGAACCCTAAACTTGCCTTGTCCTAAACCAAAAGGGATTTTCCGAATTTGCCCTTAAACTAAAATTTGGTGGCGGCTTCCTTTCGAACTTCAAAGAATCCATTCCCGGATTTTTCAGTCGCTACAATGCTCAATCACTGGGCCGGGGCCTCAAACTCGCCTTTACCTGCGCTTCCTACCCATACCCCTACCACGAGTCTGATGCATATCTGAAACAACAAGTACAAGTATATACCCAATTAGACTAAACCAATTTAATAAAATCAACCAATTAAACTCCCAACAAAACACATAAACTGTGTTGTCAAACAACGGTTCGAACAACACCATGCGAACCATGTTCGAACAACCTCATGCGAACAGGTCCGCATGCTCGCGTTCGAACGCCTTCTTCCTCACCTGTTCAAAGGCGTGCGTTCGAACAGAGCAGATACGCAGAAAGAAAAAAACCAAAATGCATATCAGAGGGGAGGCTTACCTTCACTTAAATGGATCGATTGGATGGTTGTTGATGGCACGAACAATTGGAGGGTGTTGATGGAACGATTGGAGGGTGTTAATGGATGAATGAGTGCTTGGAGTGAGAGATTGATAGTTTGGAGGAGTTGAGTGAGAGGGAGAGAGAGGGATTTTAGGTTCAGATGAATGGGCGAAGTGTGGGGAATGAGGGGAGTGAAGGGGTGTGGAGGGATTGGGGGGAGTGGAAGAATTTTATGTTTTTTGATTTGGGGGTATTTTGGGGATTTAAGAAGTTAGGAGGTGTGTTGAGTAGGAGGGGGTGTGGGATAAGTAAAAGATTGAAATATAAAATAGCGTATTACTATTGATAGTTGCCACTCTTGCTAATACACCCCCTTATTGCATTTTTTTTTATATATTCTCGTTTCAAAATACCCCTTATGGATCTATGCCGCGGGTAAACTACCGTCTGGAAGTTAATTTCAAATATTAACTACAAAGCTATAGTTATTTTACAATAATCCTCATGGATCTATAGAAATTTTACAATGATTATGCGTTTGATTTGCTAAATAATAGAAGACTCAACAAGAGTTAAGTTGTACTTTGATTGATTTAGAAATTGGCCATGATACTGCACAAAAGAGATGATAAGATATTGACAAAAACGCAAATTTCTGTCCCACACTAAACCATAACAATTTTTTTGTCCCTCTTATGAACTTCTATAAAATAAAATAAACAAATCTTTTATGAAACAAAATGAATGAGTATATATGCCTAAACTAAATAATCAATATTTCGTCAAGCAACTTTTGGCGGGTACCGACATCCCCAAACCCGTCTCGCCCCCGATCAAAAACGGGTTTTCTCTGTCAATCTCGGATCAGGGTTAGGTGGGTATCCGCAAATTCAAATTTTGTTGCCATGTCATCTGCAACTCCTTTTACTATAGTAGTTGCGCTATATTGAACATTCAAAACATTTCAAGCTAAATTAGAGATCTAAAATAGACTTTAAACAATAACAAATAAGTGGTCAATATTCAAAAGCAGTAAAGATTCCCTAGAGAACTCAACAAACACCCAACACATTAATATTCATCCATAACCCATATGGTGGTCCCCTTACCCAAAACATTTGAACATTAAAGATAGAAACTACACAAATTAGTGAGCGCATGTGCAAACCTGTCTACTGCGAAAAAGAGGCATTGTCTTGGAACTCATCGTACCCTTCGTTGTCTTCGTACACAGAGTCTTCGTTGAGAGCTTTGTAAATGTTGCCTTCTTCTTCGCGATGGTGACATTCTTAGCAACTGAGCTTTTCTTCTTAGAAGCCCTGATCTTACTGAGGACGAGAATGAATGTGAGAGGAAGAGTGCAATTAGGTCACGTAGAGCAAAAATGTCACATGTGTAAGCTGTATCCACATATGGGCCCATGTTGGCAGCCACATCACAATAAAACTAACACGGTTAACAAAAACTAACAACATGGGCTAAACTAGAAACAGTTAATATTTGTAGGGGCATTTTTAATTTTTTTTTTGTAGGGACGAAACTGGATAATGAGAATATTTGAAGGGACAAAACATATATTTATGCCTTTATTTGATGCTAATTCATACGACTATGTGAGAAATTTGGCCCTCCATGCTTGAATTCTCTCATTGTTTTTTCTGTTTACTTATTTTCAATTTTTTTTCTTAAAAATGGTTTTTATTTTATTTTTAGAGATTAATTACACTAACTTGAGTCCTATTTTTTTTGGTTAAATAAATATAACATTCAAGTTAGTGTAATTATTTTTTTGTTACCAACTTAGTCTTATTTAAACATAGTCAATCTATTATGGAGCCTATCTTGTTAGCTGAGGTTGAAAAGGTTGTTTTTTCAATGGGAGCTTTGAAATCTCCTGGTCCAGATGGTTTGAATGGAATTTTTTTCAAAAAAACTGGGAAGTTATTAAACTTGATGTTTTGGAAGCTGTGACTATGTTTTTTGAAACAAGTATCTTAGGAGATGCTGTTAATGATACTTTGGTGGCTTTAATCCCTAAAGTTCCTCACCCTGAAGAAATTAGTCAATTAAGGCCTATTAGCTGTTGTAACTTCATCTACAAAGTTATCTCTAAAATCTTTGTATCTAGGTTAAAACCTTTTCTAAATTCTTTGATTTCTCCACAACAAAGTGTTTTTGTTGGGGGTAGACTTATTCAGGATAACCTAGTTGTTGCTCAAGAGGCTTTTCATTATCTAAAGAAAAGAAACACAGCTCCTAGTTTTGGTTTTGCTATCAAGATAGATATGAACAAAGCCTATGATAGAGTGGATTGGGTGTTTCTAAAGAAAGTTCTTCTAGCTTTTGGTTTTTGTGAGTGTTGGGTGTCTCTTGTCCTCTCCCTAGTCTCTTCAGTTAAATATATCTATCAAGTTAATGGAGCAAGGAGTAAAATCATTACTCCTAAATGTGGTCTTAGACAAGGAGATCCCTTGTCTCCTTACTTGTTTATCTTGGTTTTTGATGTCCTCTGTAGAATGTTGTCCTCTGCTAATTCTCTTGGTCAAACACAGGGTCTTCTGTTGGCTCCTAGAGCCCCTATCTTAACACATCTTTTTTTTGCAGATGATGCTCTTGTTTTTGGGAAAGCTAACTTAGAGGAGGTGTATCAAATTGTTTCTATCTTAAATGACTTCACTGCAGTTTCTGGCCAAAGATTAAATTTGCAGAAATCAGGGTTAATTTGTGGGGCATCTGTTAATACAATGTTGGTGCACTCTATTTCAGTTGCTTTAAATATTCCTTTGTGGGATACTCCGGGTAAATATTTAGGTGTGCCTGCAGAATGGGATTCTTCTAGAACTCAGGCTCTTGCATGGATCAAGGAAAGAGTTTTTCTAAGGTAGAAGGGTGGAAGGAACAATTTCTTTCTCAGGCTGGGAAGGAAGTGTTAATCAAAGCAGTGGTGCAGGCTATCCCTTCATATGTCATGTCTATTGTTAGACTCCCTAAGAATTTTTGCCAATCTCTTAGCTCAGCTGTAGCTAATTTTTGGTGGAGTTCTAAGGTTAAATCTAGGGGTATTCATTGGAAGGCTTGGAAGTTTATGTGTGGTAGTAAGAATAAAGGTGGTATGGGTTTTAAGGATTTTGAAATTCAGAATTCTTCCCTTCTCTCAAAGTAGGCTTGGAGGTGCTTAAATTGTCCTAATGAATTCTGGGCTACAATGTTGAGAGGTATTTACTGTAATAGGGAGGATTTTTGGAATGTCAAACCTAAAGCTGGAATATCATGGGGTTGGAGGAGCATTCTTCATGGAAGAGATCTCCTTAAAAGGCATGGTAGATGGACTATTAATTGGTAATGGGGAGAATATTAGTATAGCTACTGATAGGTGGCTTGCATCAGGGAGTTTGGCTACTACATCTCATGTGTGCACTTTCTAAAGTTAATGATCTTATTGATCAGTCTTCAAAACTATGGAATATGGATGCATTAAAACTTAATCTTTCTTCTGAGGATGCTATAGGGGCTGTTAAAACTCCTATTAGTCTATTTGATTTAAAAGACTCTCTCTATTGGCCTTTGTCTATTGATGGTGTGTTTAGTGTCAAGTCGGGGTATATTGCTATTAGAGAGGATCTGGATCCCTCCTTACCCATTCCTTCTTCATCTTTTGTTCATTCAGATAAGTCTTGGAGTAGGATTTGGGGTGCTAATGTGCCAGGTAGAGTTAAACATTTTGTGTGGAAACTCAAACATAATGCCTTAAGTTCTGCAATGAATCTTGTAAAAAGAAGAATTGCTACATCTGGGTTATGTCCTGTTTGTAAAGTGGGAGAGGAGACTTTAGAACACATTTTCTTTTTATGCCCTTGGACTACTCCTATCTGGTTTGGTTTGAATCTTTGCCCTATGCCTAATGTGTATAATATTACTCATTTTGGTGAATGGTTTGAAACAATTCTAGAGGCTAAGTGGTGTCTTCCTAAGGATAAGAATGTTGTTCTTAGTTACACTATGATCTCTCTTTGGAATATCCGAAGTCAAGAAATACAGTTTACTTTGAAGATAAGCCCCCTAGTCCTATTGACACTCTATACACTATTAAGGCTAATTGTTCATCTATTATCTGGCCTATTCCTAGAATGCAGAACAACAACAACATGAGTAATTGTCCAAGGAGTTCTTTGTCAAAATGGAGTCCTCCTTGCAACAATTTCCTAAAGGTTAATTCTGATGCCCAATTTGATTTGGGATCAGGCAAGGGTAACTCGAGTATTGTAGTGAGGAACGATTTGGGTATAATGGTTGCAGGAAGTACCTCAAGGATTTTTGCGTCCTCGCCTCTTGTTGCTGAAGCTCTTGCTTTGCGTGAAGCTATTCTTTTGCTGCAAATCTTGATTGTCATCGTGTTATCTTTGAATCTGATTCGCTCATTTTGGTGGATGCATGCAAAGGAAAAAAGTCAAGGGGTGAGATTATGAGTATTGTTAATGATATCATTCTTTTCAAAGATCAATTTACCTCTTGTGTCTTCAATTGGGTGAATCGGTCTGCAAATGATGCTATTGATATTGTTGCAAACCTTGCTTCTTCTAATTCTTTGTCTTCGAGCTGGATCATGCCTCCTCCGTTGAAATTAAGGTTGATTCTTCAGAAGGATGCGATGGGGATTCAAGGTTATTGGGGTTGATTTGCTGTGATCTTGTTGTTTTGTTCTAGGGTTTTCTCTCGCTTTGATGCGATGGGGATTCCTTGGTTTTATGTTGTTGTTTTGTTTTTGTTGTCCTTTGTTGGCTGGGTTATGGCTTTTGGGCCCGACATGTTCTCTTTGTGTTCTTTCGGTTTGGGCTTCGCCCAATTTCAATATAACAGTTATCAATTCGACCAAAAAAAAACATAGTCAACAATTTACAATGTTCACATGTTAATTTCTTTTTGACAAACAAGTTAATATGTTGATTAAAACAAACTAATAATAAAAATGAGGTAATACTCTATTTAGTCCGTGAAATACCACAAAAATTTAATTTAGTCTCTGACATTTACAATAAATCAATTTAGTCCTCGACTTTTATAAAAGTATTTCAATTTAGTATTTTTTTTCCAAAATACAAGGACTTAATTGATATAACGTAGAGACTAAACTGAAATAATTTTATAAAAGTCAGTGGCTAAATTGATATATTGTAAATATCAAGTACTAAATGTACTTTTGTGAAACTCCAATGACTAAATAGAGTATTACCTCAATAAAAATATATGATTGGAAGATTTTTTATTGTAAAATCAAAAAAAAAAGAACAGTTATTTTTTTATGACCATGAAATAATATTTGAACGAATAAATATCTTTTTATTTTGGCTTAACTTTTTTGGTTTTAGTCCTTCTGTTAGATGAACGTTACAAAAAACGTCTATGTAGCATTTTTAAATACATTTTTACCCCCTGCAAATAGCAGGTGTTTTGCTTTTACCCCCTGCAAAAAAAATCTAAATCCCCTTCTTCTTCCTCAGCACCCACTCAACCTCATGTCAACTTTTCCATCTCCAACACAAACCAACGCTTCAATATCAACCCAGAACCAATCTTCTCATCTTTTTCGTCTCTCTCGCTCTCTCTCACAGAACCAACAAACCATGAGCACAACATGTAATTAACTTTTATCGCGATTCTGAATTTAGGGTTTGTTTCAAGTTTTATGGATTGTTGTTTATGAATTGTTCTTCATCACAAAATCAAGGTTTTGTGGATCAAAGAATTTTAAAAAGTTAGAGATGCTGCATTGTAAATCAAGTACTAGCTTGATTTGTTTATTGACTCATTTTTTAAACCACACACATTTATTAAATCCATAAAACTTTTATTTTGAGATGAAGAACAATCCATAAACAACAATCCATAAAACTTGAAACAAACCCTAAAATCAGAATCGTAATAAAAGTTAATTACATGTGGTGCTCATGGTTTGCTGGTTCTGTGAGAGAGAGAGAGAGAGAGAGAGAGACGAAGAAGATGAGAAGATGAGTTCTGATTTGATATAGAAGTGTTGGTTTGTGTTGGAGATGGAAAAGTTGATATGAGGTTGGTTGGGTGGGTGCTGAGGAAGAAGAAGAAGGGGATTTAGATTTTTTTTCAGGGGGTAAAAGTAAAACACCCCCTATTTGCAGGGGGTAAAAATATATTTAAAAATGCTACATAGAAGTTTTTTGTAACATCCGTCTAACAGAAGGACTAAAATCAAAAAAGTTGATTTTTCAAGGGATTTTTTTTTAAAAAAATTTTACAGGAGTAAAAGCAAAACACCCCCTATTTATAGGGGGTAAAAACGTATTTAACCCTTTTATTTTTTAATACAAAATAAAAAACATATTTTTCTTCAAAACAAAAGTGTAGTGTCGTTATCATCATTACGCAATCCAAAAAAGGTAGGTCCCATATCAACTAGTACGACCCACTCACCGTCACCGGGGCTTCCCTTTCCTCTCCGCTACTTCAATCCCCATTGTCGGTTTAACAATTCATTAGATCTTGACAGCGATTGAAGCTTCAAACCTTAATTATTTATTTATTTATTAATCCAATTGGATAATTATAAGCAAAAAAAAAACACTTCCCTCCGATCTCATTTATATAAGTAAAAAAAAAAACTCTTTCTAAGTTTATTGAGTAATTGATATTGACTAAATACAGATTAACCTAAAAACTGTTTTTTTTTTTTATAAACGAGAGACGGAGTATAGCTCAAGAATATTCTCAATTTCATGATCATTGCATCGAATATGCTGCTACCATACATTCTCAAATCCCTCTCTCTCTCTCTCTCTCTCTCTCATTAGTAACTGAAAATCATTCATTTTCTTGATCCCTTATTCTATGCAATTTAGCTTGTTTCGCAGTAATTCAATTTCAAACAACATGCAAGCGGTGGGGAGATTAGGAAGCTACATAACACGTGGCGTGTGCACAGTTTCAGTACCATTTCTTCCATTTGGTGGTGCAGTTGATATTATTGTTGTTCAGCAAAAAGATGGAAGCTTCAAATCTTCTCCTTGGTATGTTAGGTTTGGAAAATTTCAAAGAGTTTTGAAAGAAAGGGAAAGGGATAAGGTACAAGTTAATATTACTGTTAATGGTGTTCAACCTGATTTTCATATGTCTTTGAATAATAAAGGAGAAGCTTTCTTTCTCCATGCTAAACCACAAGAATTTGAAGAGGAACAAGAAGAAGAGGAACAGGAAGGGGAATCTTTGTGGTCTTATGATATTGATGAGATTCAATTGAGAGGTAATAAGAGACAATTGAAGTCCAAAAGTTGTAATTTTGTTTCAAAAAGTTTGAATTCTGAGGTTGATTCAACGGGTTCTCGTCGTTCGAGAATGCTCCGCTTCGTATTTGGGCCAAAATCTGGTGGTGGTGGTGAAGATGTTGATAAGAATGGTGTAGAGTTATTGGAGCGTGCTGAGGTTGCAGCCAAGTTGATGGAGTTAAAGTGGTCTACAAATCTCAATGTTGATGAATTGCCCTGTAGGGACAGAAGGAAAAACCGGTGTGATGATAACTTGGACAGGAAGAAAGCTTGTTCTTGCAATGAGGGAGATGAAATTAGTTCTAGGTCTTATTTTGGAGAAGTCCATGTCCAGGATAGTGTCTTGGACACTACAACTCTGCTTCCACCTGAGGTAAATGATGTTAAATTTGTTGAGTGAATTTCCGAGTTATTAGTGCGCTGCAAGTTGCTCCTTGAAATCTATAAAGCACAGACACTGACGCCAGACACGACACTGGCACGTAGGCACTGGTAATAATTTGGAAAATGGAAGTAATTGGAGTGTCGGTGCCTGGTGTTAGACACCAGACACGTCTTCAACCTGAAGTGTCAGAGCTTGAAATTAAGAAATTGACAAAAATGTTCCTTAAGTTGTATAATGTTTGTTATTTTAGGACTAACCTCACAGCACCCTACAATTTCAGAGACCATAATAGGGTTTGGCTAAAAACTTGTTAGAGCTTTTACATGAGAATAGGAATTAGTGAAACAAACAAAAGTGTGAGGATTGAAGAGTGTATTATGTTGTTGACACTGATATGCTATAGTTATTGTTTAGGTTGCAAAAACTGAGGTTGTGACTGAGGATGTTGATATTGGGATGCCGGTAACAGATTGTGGTATGTATGATGTTGCGGATATGGGAAGCATACCGACGTTTCGTAAATCTCAAACTGTCAATATTGGTCGAATGGATCGTTCAGTTTTGATGGTTAGAGCAAATGCTCCGACGTCTGAACAATTGGCATCCTTGAATCTGAAGGAAGGGAGTAACATAATAACCTTTAGTTTCTCTACACCTATGATGGGAAGGAGGGAGGTCAGTAATTAATCAGACTTCTTTTTATTGTTTGTATATAAGGATGCAATCTCCATTTTCCAAGATAATAATGCTTTCAAAAGTCAAGGATTTATTCCAAGACCTTATCATCAAAATTGCATTATAGAGGAATTTCCAACAACTAACTTCTCCTTTGCGTCTATTGTTGTTTATCTTATTAGAATCTTTCTGCTATTATTATTTGTTTCATATTGTGTTTGTTTTTTACCATTAGGTTGATGCACGGATATTTTTGTGGAAATGGAATACTCGAATAGTAATATCAGACGTGGATGGGACAATTACAAGGTGAGGATATATCTTATTGAAAAAAAGGAAACTCTTTACTGAATAGATTTTATTCTTTAACAGAGAAACTGGCTAATATTTATTCTTTGGATAGTTATTTGATCTTATCTTGCAAATAATCATGCTTTGGAAGTTACAAAAAAATGTTTCTCAGCAAACCTGTTGAAATATTGACACTGAGTGAATCAATGTGTGTCCTGGAAAATATGCCAAGTTCTTTGATAAACTTATGTTTGATGAGAAGTTTGACTTGGAAGATAAACTCTGAGTCCACACTGATGTCCATTAGGATTTTATAGAAGAAATTTAACCTTTATTCATAGCTTTACTGTCATTCATGTAAAGGGGTCTTCAGAGTTATTTCTTCACTAAAGTTGTAACGGCGTTAATCCATTCTAGTGTTGATTAATGTAAAATTGGTCAATACAATTCACCCAATACTTCAACTATCATCATTATACATGTAAGATCAAATTTATTGACAACTTATGAAACATTAATATGAAAATTATTGGTTTTCAAAATATCTTGGTCATTCTGAGAAATATTTAAGAATAGTTTTTGAGAATTCAAACTTCATGATGATATAAACAAGGTAGTGAGACAAGGATGGGCTCTAATCCAAACTAGTATACCCTTAAAAGTTCGAATTTCGTTTCTAGCTTACTGCGATCATTTTTAACATGCCTTTGTTCTGGAGCTTAACTCTATGACGTGACATTTTGTTTTTTTTCTTACAGATCAGATGTTCTAGGTCAATTCATGCCTTTTGTAGGAATTGACTGGTCACAAACAGGTGTTGCTCATTTGTTTTCAGAAATCAAGGTTTGTTTATCTATCAGTGTTTTTAGATGTCATTGTTCATTTATTTTCTGAAATCAAGGTCTTTCTTAAAAGATTACTACAATGTCTAATATTCCGTCCTGTCGCTAAATCTTGAATACATTGATCATATATCACTGTGTGTGGGCAAGGTTCTTCGACGGATGGGCTCAAAAAAAATAATCGTCTGTTTTGTATATTAAGGCCACAAAAGTATGACATACTATTTTACGTTTTTGATCATTCAAATGATTAATCAATTTTCCAAGGAGTTTTAGACCGGAAACTGTCTCCTTTATCTATCCTCTGCTTTTTTTGTGGAATTTTCCCTAGTCTAATCCATTCTTCTACCACAGGAAAATGGCTACCAGCTACTTTTTCTCAGTGCACGTGCAATTTCTCAGGCATATCACACCAGACAATTCTTATTCAACCTTAAGCAGGTGATTCATAAATTTGAAATCTACTTTATAGTTTATATATATCAAAACTAGTTGACGTGATTAATGGGCACACAAAGAAAAGAAAAGCTGGGAAATAGTTTTAAGCGGGTGAAAGTAGTAGTTGTAGTCAACTTTTTTAAATAGGTAACAAAAGAAGAAGACAAAAGAAAGAAGTTTACAATTTATTTTGTTATATTGCAGGATGGGAAAGTCTTACCAGATGGTCCTGTTGTTATTTCCCCTGACGGACTTTTTCCATCTCTATATCGAGAAGGTAATCAATCAGCTTTTCCGTTCATTGGTTTTTCTCGCTTCTCCCCTTCTTTAGTAGTCATATTTAGTGCCTTAACAATCTTAAACACTTAGCATGACTTTCATCAAGAATTGTAATAAGTATGACACATTTCTTTTTTGTTTTTCAGTTATTCGGAGGGCGCCTCATGAGTTCAAAATTGCCTGTTTAGAGGTTAGGTTCCAATTGTCACATTTTGAAATTGATATAATCTAAATATTTTCAGTATGGACGTGACGTCACGATTTTTGTAAATAATTTTGAATTTGAATTTTAATGCATCCAGGACATAAAGGCACTTTTTCCTCCTGATTACAATCCATTCTATGCTGGTTTTGGAAATAGGGATACAGATGAAATCAGCTACCTCAAGGTTGGAATCCCAAAAGGAAAAATATTCATTATTAATCCAAGGGTAATGAACTTCTCTCATATTACCTTACAATAAAAAATTCTGAATATGTTTTGCCAAATTTCCATTCTCATGTTCACATCTGAGTTTTCAGGGAGAGATTTCTGTTAATCGACGCTGTCTAGACACAAAATCATATACTTCTCTTCATACTCTTGTAAATGGAATGTTCCCCCCTACAAACTCATCCGAGCAGGTAGGTTCATCTCTCTCTTTCTCTCCCTTTCTCTTTCTGATGTCATTAGCATTTTCATTTGATGTAACTTAATTTTGGCCCTTGTTCTCGCTGAACATTGGTTGCAGGAGGATTTCAATTCATGGAATTTCTGGAAGTTGCCCCTTCTTTGAAAGGGTTTTTTGGCGTTTATTGCTCAATTATCTTTATCTGGCGCGGTGGATGCCGGCTGTGCTGTTCCCTGAACTGTATCGATGGTGGCTTTGCTGTCCCAGAACTGTATAGGTAAGTTTGATTTTCTGCTTCACATGATGTCTAGAGTCTAGCATACGATTGGAAGTTATTACTCCCTCTGTTCCCCTTTGTTTGACATTTTAGCCACACACAAAAGTTGTTTCATTTTAATTGTCGTTTTACAATACTAACAAGGCATTAATATTTTTTCCTATTATACCTACCTTTGAAGTATCAATGTATTTTTCTTTTTCCAATACTTAATTATTTAGGAAAGTACAATTCTTAGCTTCCATGCCACAACCTTAAACGTCAATCAAATGGGGAATGGAGGGAGTATATGCTCGAAATCTTTATATTACGGAACAGGTGTAAAACTTATTGGTACTATTAGTGCATAGTTATTAAACTCATTTTCCGAGAAATGTCTTTAAACTTTTTTAGCATAATCTGTGTAATACTTCTGTTTGCTGTGTAGCGCGGTTCAACTAATCTTGAATCCGCGATACTACTTAGTTAGACTATAAAAGATGACTTTCAAGTTCCAAGTCCCAATGTCGCGAATCACATTTAAAAGATGTCTTTCAAGTTCCAAGTCCCAATGTTGCGAAACACTTATAAAACCGATAGCATCATAATATTATGCCGTTTGCAAGTTGGTCTATATCATGTTAGTTCTGTTTCCATGTACATGGTACTTACCAATAGCATCATAAGGGACATGAATGAATTGTAAGAAGGAGGTCTAGAGTTCAAATTCTGGAAACTAACATTCTATCACACCTTAACTAATTACTAACCACTAACATTTGCGATAAACCTTGTTAGTACAGGTGATGCGCAGCCAAGCCCCACAAGAGCAACATTCCGTTGTTAATATGTGCTGGTGGATTGATATATCGGCGCTTTGAAAGCGCGTGATAATCTTCAACATTGAAACTTCTTCCTGCTTGTTTTTTTCATTGTACAGTTGTGGACTGTGGTGATCCCATAAACATTTAAACAAGTTGAATTTTCATTAGAGCTGGCAAAATGGGCCTGGCCCGCTGGGCCAAGCCGGGCTAGCCCAAAACAATGTAGGGCTTGGGCCGAAGAAAATGAGCCCATTTTCATAAGCGGGCTTTTTAGCCCAACCCAGAAAAGCCCTGGCCCGTGACGGGCTAGCCCGACTGGACCATGGGTAGCCCGCAGACCCGCAAATTTTAAAAAACATAGGGTGAATAGTGCTGCCAAAAACTCAAAATTAGATTAGTAACCTAAACCAAAGTGAAAGTCCAAAAAATGAAAGTACAGTTATAAAAATACCCAACAGAGTAAGTGAGTCTTTTATTATGTTTATCATAGTCTTTCTATTAAACATTGTTGTAATATAGAGTTTACCGTTTTAGATACAAAGTTAATTAAACATATCAACTTTTTCCTATTGTTTTTTTTTGACATAAACTTTGATATTCCTATTGTTAATGTTAACTCTTCCTACCATAACGTGATTCATTTGGAGCTTTCAGCTTTGCAAATTAACTTCGGTTTTTTTTTTTTTTTTTATCTTTGAACTTGGCTGTGTATCATAGGATTATTTTTTTTTGAAAGAACATCTAATTATACCTTTCAGAATATCATATTTTGGGATATTAAAAGCAAGCCTTCCACTTCAATGGCGTAAAACTTAACAGAACATCACATGATGTTAATGAAATTTATTCTTTCTAATTTTATGGTACAGTGATGAAAAAAATTGACGCATTATGCGGGCCAGCCCGAAAAGCCCGTAGCCCGTATAGGGTCGGGCTAGGGCCAAAAAGGTTGAGCCCAAATTGTAACCCGGGCTTATTAGCCCAACCCGCAAAAGCCCGAACCCGTTGTGGGCTGGCCCGATGTGGGCCGGGTAGTCCGTTTTGCCAGCACTAATTTTCATGGGCATGACCACAAAAATCGTCTGATGAAAAATGCTACCATTTTGACACTTTGTATAAATGCATGTAATCTTAAGTGACTCCTCTTCAGTTTCATTTTTCCCACATGTAAAAGAACATCTGCTCCTATTATTAATTTTACTTATTCATTTTCCTTATATGTTAAAGTCCTTTTTGGAGTGTATTACACATACAAAAAACAGCAAGCTCTCTATGTTAAATAATGCAGTTGGAGATGTCTTTTTTACATGTATTTTTATTATAAACAATTTTGTTTCCTTTATTCACATTTGCTAGTTTCATTTATCTAGAGTATCTAACAATTAAAAAGATGAACAACATTGTTCAGATTCAAATGTTAAGAATTACACAACAATTCTTATTTCATGTAATCAAAAAGAAACAATATTATTCCAGCACCCTTGTACTACAGTAAATTGAATTAATTAAATCACAAGAAAAATCGAAAACATATTTACTGTGACTAATAATAATGATTCAAACTTGTCACAAAAATAAAAAGTAGCGATTCAAAACTCATAGCTACTTAGTGATTATGAGGTTCAAATGCTTCTCTGCAAAGTGTACGAGGTTTACAAATTCCTTATCATCAATGAAACCATCATGATTAGTATCCACTGATTTCAAAACCTTGTTATTATATTTCCATGAAGCAAAGAGACCATGTGTTAACCTCAAAGCTTCACGTAGTTCTGCTTTGCTTATACGACCATCTCCATCTGTGTCGAATGATGTTTTCACCCATTGCTTGAACTGTTGCAAAGTCATCACACGCTTCCCACCACTCTTCACAATGTTGCGCTCTATAAACGCCATTTGATTATGATTATGATTATGATATTAACGAAATCAGAGAGTTAATATCGTTGTGTTATCTGTGTTGCTTGTATGTTTTGTTGAATGCTAATAGCGGGATTAGTATTTATAGTCCCCCATGTTTAATTTTAATATATAAGCATGTAGCAATATACTATAAAATAAAAGTTATACACGGAGTTGAATAACATGACCAGTTGCAACAATATAATATACTAGTATGTATGTCTTGTTGCAATGTAACATGCTTTCTGGGAGAATAAGAATCTAGGATTAATGTTTTTAATAATGCCTTGGTAGGCTGGTCTGGTCTGGTCGCACTCTTTACAAGTGTAGTTATTTAAATTAGTCAGACGTTCCATCCCCTATTTTTTCAGTTATATGAATTCTCTCGATTTCATTTGAATTGACTTTGAAGATTGTTTTGTACAAATCAGAGTTGTAAGAACCGGACCGAACGGTTCAATTGTGGTTTGATCGGGAATCTAACAATCTGGCGGTTGGTTTAACCCTATTTGGACCGTTCAAAATTGGGTTGGACCGGTTTGAACCGCGATTCAACCGCTTTGAACTGCCAGTTGATCTGGGCTGAACCGCTCGAAATGCATTATTTGATTTTTTTAATTTACTTTTTCTCCAAAATTTAATACTATTTTATTTTTGATTTAATTATTACCCATCCGGTTCAATCATGATTGAACGGAGTGCACCAATTGCTATGACCCGGAGGAATCGTAAAAAAAATTTATTTTTTTTAGTTTATACAAATTAAAAAAAAATCAACTAAAAAAATCATTTTTTTTGTTTTTCATAAAATTACTAATTTGTACCTATTATGCCCTTGATTAATTTTTATGTATCAGACTTATTTCTCACTCCACAATAAACAGTTAAGAGTATAATGGAAAAACCAGTAAGTGATGTAACATTAAATGATGACATCTAAAGTGAGGCACCAACTAAAGCGCTCATTGGTGAGGGATGACAAAATACATGCTACTATAGGTTGCTAGTTTTTTCGATGGACAAAATGTAAAGTGAAATCTCAGCAACCAGGAATACCATGTTACGGTATGAAATCTCAATCATAGATAACATTCTATATAATATCATATGGTCAATTTGACTGGTACACCACTAGGGGGCTTAGTTTATCCCCCACCTTAGAAGCTGTTCCGGCCTGGCTACGAAGCCCCACTGGACAATTGGGATGGCCCAATTTTCTCTGTCCACGACGGCCCAAGCGCGCCTCAACGCAACCCGCTCGGTTCACGCTAGACCGACGGTCAAGATCTCCCCTCCAGATCCGACGGCAACGGTACGCCCGTTTATTCTATAAATAGAGGTCCGCTCCTCTACCACGGTAAGTGACAGACATTTCGCTCATTTATCAATCTGCTCTCCTAGAGCTCTCTCTCACCGCTTTCCTTTACCTCGGCCACATATTGACTTGAGCGTCAGAGTGTCTTGCAGGTACCCCCCCACCCGACGTGGATCTACTCGGAACACTTGAGGATCTGCGCAACCCCGAGCTCCAGGCAGGATCAGCCGAGTGCCCTCTCTTTATTCTCTCATGGAACTCTCAACCAAGTACCTCAGACTTAGGATCCCTTCCGAAGTCTAGGTACCGAACAGAAGCCATCAACCTTAATCTATTAAAATGACAACTAAGAAGAAACATATTTCTTAAAAAAACATCGACAAATAATATGAATCAGACATTGATTTCACTAAGACTTTTAGCATTTGACTTGATTTCAATTCGAATGACTAATCCAATGTTTTTAAAAACAGTCTGAAGGTCGAGCTAGCGATACCTCCGCGTCATGGTTCAATCATGGTTGAACCGAATGACTATTAAAAAAATAAAAAATGGAGAATAAAGTAAATGCAAAAAACAAAAAGAAAGTCATTTTGAGCGGTTCAATCCAGTTTAAATCGCTTTTGAGTGGTTCAACTAGAATGTAGGCCAATTTAGGTTTAACCAGCCGCTAAATTAGGGGTTCCTAATTAAAGCAGTTGAACCGCCCAGTCTGGCTCTCAAACGATTGGATTAATCTACAGATTTACTATGACTTTGTTCAAACATAATATTCTTTGGATAATTTCATTAATACTATTTCGCAACATTCCAAATTGAATACAAGTAAACTAATTTAAATAACTATTTCACTATATGATTTGACAATAACTTTGAACTAAATAAATATTGCACTAGTCTAATTTGTAATCATCCCTTGAACATGAAATATGCTATAAAATATGTGTGCATTAGTCCTCCGAGTTTGGTACTCAGGTATCCTGTCTTTGTGTTGGGTTTGACCGCTTACCTACAAAGACATTTTGACGTCCAAGTCAAGTCAATTGGTGTTTAGAAGGTGAATAATGCAGTTACTTGGTAGGGGGGTTTCCTTTGTATTCCTTTAGAAGTTGTCATGAAATTTGGTGGGATTCATGTTGTCCTCCAAGCGTTGACTAAGCCTTGTTGTTTAGAGGATAGCATACTTGGACAAACTTATTTAGAGGACAGGAGGTGTCATTTCTGATCCTACTAAAGTTATATATGTACTTGTTTAAATTCCTATTGAGAGTCGTCGACTCTTCATTTATTCAGCAGATGCAATTTTTCATCTAAAGTTGGTATGATACTGTGAATTGGCTGGGGTTTAATTTTGTGCTTCCCCTCCTTGTTCCCCCAATTTAATGTATTCTTTCGAGTAGATAGATGATCTTGTCATAAGGGGATAGCGTTTATCTGACATACTATTCTTTGGTCATTTTGGACCTTTACAATAGATATGTTTTTTCAACAAAAAAAACTACATAGGGTTATACAACTTAAATCATTATCTTGTGCGTACCCATAACCAGTAGTATAATGAGCTTCATTATTTCACACATCTATCAAAAGGAAAATGCTTGTGCAGATAAGTTAACTAATTATCTTGTAAAAAAAAGTTAGCTAATTATAGCTTTGTTAGTCATTGTTTCAACTACTGGGATTTACTTTCTAGTTTTGCTTTAGTGGATTTTAACCGCAATAGGCTAGGTCTTCGATTTTGCCGCTTTCGATGAATCTTCTTTCCGTTAAGGGTATTGGTCTAGTCTCCTATTGATTTTTCTCTGTACATGTTCTTTTTTTCACTTTTTATGAAAACATAGGGGGTACTTTTTTTCCTTTTAGATGATTTTTTCCAAAGGAAAGTTTGCATTAAAAGATTTTAATGAGATTCATTTCCTTCTTTGCCAAAAAAAATCCTTATCTTGAAGATGATTTTTCCCTAGTGCAAAGTATACTTTGTGCTTGTTTTATTAGCGGTTTGCAGACCCTTTGATCTGTGTTTTGCTGGTTTTAAAGATGCTTTTCCGACTCTTTCCGAGTAGGCCACAGGCCCGTCTGCGAGTTGTGCGCGACCATTGCGGGGCCCAAGCCCAATATCAATTTTTTGGGGCCTCCAATTTATTTTTAGACTTAACATTATATTATATAAAATACAATGACAAGGAGTATCGATATTCTGTTGTAGTCCAGCGGTTGCCTTCTGTTACTTTGTCAACTAAGACGTGGGTTTGATCCTGGCGTCAATCATTTTGTTGTTTTTGCAACAATATTCATTTGATATAAAAAAGCTATTTAAATGGCAGCAACAGAAATCGAACCTTGGTCGCTAAGGCCACAACTATTTAAACTTACCACTATGCTACAACGCAAGTTTGATATTTTTGTAATATTACTTTATTATATTCAAAGAGAGTATACCTTTTAGTATTATTCATTTTCTCCTAATTTCATTTATTTATTTATTTTTGGAATTAATACTCCTTACATATTTCTAACTTTACTTAAGGTGGATATTCCTAAAATGCAATTCATTTTCAATAAAATCATTTTAAAATTTAGGGCCCCTCATAAGAATTATATATATAATATTCGAACCTATCACACTTTGTTCACTAAATAGTTTTATATATTACCTTTCATTTCAATAAAAAAGACCGTAATACAGATTCTTTACCAATTTTTGGTACGCCCCAGGGTTATCATATTTTTTTTATTATAAAAATATACCACTTTTCTTATAAAGAGAAACTCAATGCATTAGTTATACCAAATTTAAAGTTGTTTTGAGATGTTATTTAAAGTTTAAATAAAATAGTTTTAGATTTTGGTAATTCATTTAATAAAAGTATAAAGGGCCCCATTTTTAAAACTTGCACAGGGCCTCCAAATTGTTTGGGACGGCCCTGACTCTTTCGGTTGTTTGCCTAGAGATGTCAACGAGGCGGGGCGGGCACAGGTAGTAGTTACCCGCTACCCGTTCCGTTCAATATAAATACTAGTCGTACCCGCCCCATACCTACGCGGGTACTCGCATAGCGGATCTTTTACGGGTATTGTCTCCTCGCGGGTACCCACAGATACCCACGGATACTTTTAATTTTAATTAAAATTAAATATATATTTTTAAAATAAAATTCAAAATACCAAACAAAATTAATCTTTTGAACACTATTTTTCTCTTCATTCATATAAAAAAAAAATTGTCATTCATTATACATTTATTTGTTAACTTATAGTAGTTAATGAAAGAAGATTAATAACACTAAAATTAATAATAATAGCAAATTTCTCAAATAAGTATACTTTATTACGGGTACCTCAATATCCGACCCCGCCCCGTTTATTAACGAGTAGTCGAAGTATCCATTTATTTTACCCGTAGGTACTCACGGGTGCGGTTTTTTTTTTCCATCCCTATGTTTGCCGGTTTTAAATACCCATTATATTCCTCTTTTATCATATATATATGTTTGCCATAATAATTAAAAAAACAAATTCTCTAAAACTTTGTTAGACAGCACGGCAGATTTGTTCTAACTAAATTCATAGTATTCAATTCTTCATCCTTAACACGGGCTGAATATTCCTGAACATGATTTTCATAATTGAAAATTTAAGGTGAGCCAAACTCTAAGAAAAAAAACATTAAAAAAAAAAAAACAAGAACTACTATATTATTATTTTATCAGCAGTAGTAGAGGGATGAAAACTACAAGACAACACAGGAAGGATATATTTCCTCCGGTTCTTCGTTCCTAATTAAAGCAGTTGAACCGCCCAGTCTGGCTCTCAAACGATTGGATTAATCTACAGATTTACTATGACTTTGTTCAAACATAATATTCTTTGGATAATTTCATTAATACTATTTCGCAACATTCCAAATTGAATACAAGTAAACTAATTTAAATAACTATTTCACTATATGATTTGACAATAACTTTGAACTAAATAAATATTGCACTAGTCTAATTTGTAATCATCCCTTGAACATGAAATATGCTATAAAATATGTGTGCATTAGTCCTCCGAGTTTGGTACTCAGGTATCCTGTCTTTGTGTTGGGTTTGGCCGCTTACCTACAAAGACATTTTGACGTCCAAGTCAAGTCAATTGGTGTTTAGAAGGTGAATAATGAAGTTACTTGGTAGGCGAGTATTCCTTTGTATTCCTTTAGAAGTTGTCATGAAATTTGGTGGGATTCATGTTGTCCTCCAAGCGTTGACTACGCCTTGTTGTGTCCTTGTCCGATGCCTCTCTGATGGGAGAGATTTCTCCCCGTCTAGATGCTCATGCCTACGTATCGGTGTTTGATTCCAATTTCCATTGTGGCATAATTACATCTACTTCATGTTCATCATTCTGTTTATTGAGGTTCATTGTAAGCAATTCTCTAAATTGTTTAATAGAGTTCGTACTTGGACAAACTTATTTAGAGGAGGTGTCATTTCTGATCCTACTAAAGTTATATATGATACTGGCTGGGGTTTAACCAGTATAATGAGCTTCATTATTTCAAACATCTATCAAGAGGAAAATGCTTGTGCAGATAAGTTAACTAATTATCTTGTAAAAAAATGTTAGCTAATTATAGCTTTGTTAGTCATTGTTTCAACTGGTGAGATTTACTCCCTAGTTTTGCTTTAGTGGATTTTAACCGCAATAGGCTAGGTCTTTGGTTTTGCCGTTTTCGATGAATCTTCTTTCCGTTAAGGGTATTGGTCTAGTCTCCCAGTAATTTTTCTCTGTACATGTTCTTTTTTTTCACTTTTTATGAAAACATAGGGGTTACTTTTTTTCCTTTTAGATGATTTTTCCCAAAGGAAAGTTTGCATTAAAAGATTTTAATGAGATTCATTTCCTTCTTTGCTAAAAAAAATCCTTATCTTGAAGATGATTTTTCCCTAGTGCAAAGTATACTTTGTGCCTTTTTTATTAGCGGTTTGCAGACCCATTGATCTGTGTTTTGCTGGTTTTAAAGATGCTTTTCTGACTCTTTCGGTTGTTTGCCTAGAGATGTCAACGGGGCGGGGCGGGCACGAGTAGTAGTTACCCGCTACCCGCTCCGTTCAATATAAATACTAGCCATACCCGCCCCATACCTACGCGAGTACCTGCATAGCGGGTCTTTTACGGGTATTGTCTCCTCGCGGGTACCCACGGATACCCACAGGTACTTTTAATATTAATTAAAATTAAAATATATAATTTTAAAATAAAATTCAAAATACCAAACAAAATTAATCTTTTGAACACTATTTTTCTCTTCATTCATATAAAAAAATTAGTCATTTCATTATACATTTATTTTATCATTTATTTGTTAACTTATAGTAGTTAATGAAAGAAGATTAATAACACTAAAATTAATAATAATAGCAAATTTCTCAAATAAATATACTTTATTACGGGTACGGGTACCTCAATATCGACCCCGCCCCATTTATTAACGGGTTGTCGAAGTATCCATTTATTTTACCCGCGGGTACCCACGGGTGCGTTTTTTCCATCTTAACACGGGCTGAATATTCCTCAACATGATTTTCATAAGGGTTTTTTTTTTCTGTACCCCCACCCCTTCTCCATATACCCCCACCCAAAAGTTAAATCCCAAAATGTCCTTCTGAAAACGTATTTTTTTTAAAAAAAATTTGTGTCGTCGTATATATACACAGGGGGTGTATATACGACCCTTACATTTGGGCATCGTATATACACCCCCCAAGGCGTATATACGATTGGCACACCCCCACCTTAATCGTATATACGCCTTGGGGTGTGTATATACGTACGATGCCTTATAACATAGGGTTGTATATACACCCCTCCAAGTGTATATACAATTTGTATTTTATTTTAAGTCAAATAAAAATTAATTAAGTCCTGCAAATAGGTTTTGTGTGTAGTTCGTTAAAACGTGACGATGTTATACGTCAAACGAATAATTTAGGCTAAAAAATCGGTTTTCGGACAACATACTCCGATCGTAATGAAACTACAGCCATTAAATCCGAAAAAAATCAAGAATCAAGACTCCCCTAGAAGGGACTTCTTACGGGACTACGGCCTCAAAATCTCAAATTCCATCGTTTACTATTTTTTACGATTTTTTTAAATTTTTCATAGT
Source organism: Oxytropis ochrocephala (assembly GCA_020916435.1). Classification (NCBI taxonomy): domain Eukaryota; kingdom Viridiplantae; phylum Streptophyta; class Magnoliopsida; order Fabales; family Fabaceae; genus Oxytropis; species Oxytropis ochrocephala. The sequence goes on from CM037090.1 coordinate 98,793,178, forward strand.
CTCCAAAAAATCTAAAAAAATTTGTATAGCCTTATTTTGGTTTTGTTAGATTTTTAGTGGTGTTTTTATAATTTTTTAGAGTAGTTTTGACTATTTAACGAATTTTTAGTAGCCTTTTAGTAATAAAAATTAAAACAAATCGTATATATGTCATTTTGACATATATACGATCTTATTTTTAACACATCGTATATATGTCCTTCGGACGTATATCACGATTGCATCTTACTGCATTTGTCGTATATACGTCTTGGGGCGTATATACGATGGGTTAAATTTGACCATCATATATATGTCCAAAATAACATATATACGATTAACCTTTTTTAAAAAAAAAACAGATTACAAAGGGCATTTTGGGATTTTACTTTTGGGTGAGGGTATATGGGAAGGGGTGGGGGTATGGAAAAAACATCCCTTTTCATAATTGAAAATTTAAGGTGAGCCAAACTCTAAGAAAAAAAAACAAGAACTACTATATTATTATTTTATCAGCAGTAGTAGAGGGATGAAAACTACAAGACAACACAGGAAGGATATATTTCCTCCGGTTCTTCGTTCTACACATAGTTACACTTACACACACACACCTAGTGTATGGTTATTTATTTATTTATATATATAGTAGGTAAGGGGTGTGAAACCCAAAAGAAGGGGGTGTAAATTGTGATCAATTACCTCTTCTTTCCAAATCCTCTGGTAATGAGATAATCAACAAGAGTGTCAATTTCATCCCCACTAATTAGTCCATCATTGTTAGCATCAGCTTTCATAAGACAACGTTTGGCTCTCCATCCAGAAACATAGGAACCAAGATCCTTCACAACTTCTTTCAGCTCATCCTTTGAAAAACGACCGTCTTTATTTTTATCTGCTTTTTCCAATATTGCCCTTATAGTATTTTCTGCAATGATTACATCTTGTGGTACTCTCTTTGGTTGGTCACGACGAGGAATTAACACTGGCATTTTCAAATGCTAAGTATTTTCTTCTACTCACTATATGGAATAATTTCAAAGTGTCACCTGATGAGGAGGGGTTAAATAGAGAAGCCTTGATGGGCCGGGCCGGGCCGGGTCCTGTCATGTCATGGGAACTGGCCTTCATCTCTTTTTATTTGAGATATTTACTTGTCTTTTTATTTTATGTAAAATTTTACTTGTCTTTTTTATTAGTAAAATATTTATTTTCAAATTCTTTCTTATATTTAGCATTTTTATCGAAATACATTAATTATTTCATCTCTCTCTCTCCCTCTCAAAATAGGTGGATTTCCAAGTTCTCTCTTTTAGAAAAATTGAGGTTTCCTTTGAAAATGTTTTGAGGAGCTTTGTTTATATTCCGAAACATAAAAGGTAGAGTTTAATTATTTATTAGCACGGTCGATGTAAATTTTTTTACATTCACAACCAATCATAAGTCTTGGTATGAGCGATACATAGTAGAGTTATGAGTTGACCAACTTTTTTAATGACATGACAGATGTTGTAAAACATTAATACACCAACATGTATTGGTAAAGGGATAAAAACAGACAAGAACAATAGGGAGTTACGGGAAGAGAAAAAATGCGTATCCTAGTTCACTATTTTCCAGAAAGCTAACTTCATTCCCTTCAGACATCAAAATAATTTCCACTATAATCAAACTTGATTACATATTTTTCCTTGAGTGATTACTACAATCAACATAGGCGTAAACCACTACAAGAATAAGCCTGTATTGCCACCAAAGAATCGCCACGAGCTTATTAGTCGATAATTCTGACGGTTTTGCGACGGCAGTGTGTAAAAAGGAGAGCGCGAAATTCACGTGGTGTTTCTGCGGGTTTGCCACTTGACGCTGTGAAAGGACATAAATTTGCCACGGACATTCCGTCATGAAACCCGTGGTGGCAAACACTTGCATTTTCACTTAAACCCCTCACGAGCTTTACGATTCATTTCATTCATCATTTTCTCCTCTCTTCCCTCAACCTCGCCTCCTCCCCACCACTCTTCCTCTTCCCAGTCGCGTTCCTCCTCTCCACCACCACCACCACCACAGTTCCTCTTCTTTGGCGCGTTCCTCCACTCCACCACCTCGATTCCTCTTCTCTGCAGTCGTGTTCCTCCTCTCCACCATTTGTAGAATCGGAAAGATCCTTCATTCTTTGGCCAATCCGAACCCTACTCATTCTATTTCGTATTCTTCTTCAATGGTGAGTATTCCACTTCTGTTCTATTCTATTTCAGACAAAAGCCCTAATTTTTTATTCACTGAAAACCCTAACTTCCTCTTCTTAATTTCACAGCTTCAATCCGAGTTGCTGAGTTGCTGGTTCTATGTATTGTCGGTGTTGATGATTCTCTTGCTCAAGTGTGCTCTGAGAGTGGTGCAATGGATCCTCTTATGAATTCTTATGTTGAACGAATGCAAGCTACAACAAGGGTAACCCTACTTATCTTATTTATTTATAAAATTTTGGCCTCTGGGTATCTATGTTTTTTCAAGGTTCTTATTGATTTTGGGTAAATTGAAACCAGCAGTATCTATGTTTTCAAGGTTCTTATTGATTTATTGGCTTTTTTGACACTCTTTGTCTCTTCAAGCGGTATTTAACTATGTTGTTATAACCTTATTATGATCCTTTCTAATATAGTAATTCTTTGTGGAGGTTACGAGTTTGGAATGTATGAAGTTGTATTATCAGAATCATATATTTTGGCATATTTGTTCCTGCCTCATTCATTTTGTGCATAAGTTTAGCTAAATTATACATTTTGCTCTCTTTTAATGTCTGGTTTCTCACTTGAAATTTGGAAATTCGTAGATGGAGCAGTTGGAAACCCGTTTGCAAGCAATGAACTTGGTTGGCGATATAATTTCTCTTCTGGAACTTCCATTCCCGAAGCATTTCACCTATATTTTCAGAATTTTTAAAGAGGTTGTCTGATAGAGTTGTTGAGGTTCGGATGTCCGCTTTGAGCATGTAAGAAGCTGTCTGTTGTCGAATCCTTTTAAATTTGAAGCTCTTCAAATAATATGTGAGTTCGCTAAACTTACGTCTTGGTTAGAATTATATATCCGAACTTCAAATCTTGTCATATGTTTTTGAGAATGGAATATATTGTTTTTGGGGGCTCTTTGGAAGTTGCATATCATTTATGAATTGTTCATCAAACGTTAGTTCAAATTATTGTATTTTATTTTGAAGTTTTGGTGTGTTATCACCATGACTTAGACTAGTTTGAGAATGGTCCTGAAATTCTATTGTAGAGTACTTGAATGACAATCCTCATCTTGGAGAAGAGCTTTGTGGATATCGAGGATTTGATCAATATTGGCCAAAGATTTGGGCCGTATGTTTCCTCAATGAGCCCATTGATGATTGCTTGGACTTGGACTTCTGTTTTACTTTGTATGCGCTTATTTGGTTTGTCCTTATCATCTATCGAAGGAGCTTCACAAGGTTGTTGATATAGTATTTGCTCCATACAACTATCTTATTGATCGAGGAATAGAAAATCTATGCAAATTTCTTGGAGCAATAGTGTACTCATATTTGATGAAGCTCACAACACAGTAAATGGAGATTTCTTGCATAGAACATAGTTTACATCAATTATTTATTTGATATTGTCCTTTTCACTACTCTAGCATGTTTTAGCGAAACTTATTCATGCAATTCAAATTAGCTCGGTATTATTAAATGATAGTTATCCTTTTGCGGGAAAGCATATGTCTTTGATCACGACCTCCTTTGACACGCCTTCTTCCTTACTAACGACTTGCATTTCCGGGGCTCAAACGTGTATTGGTCTTTCAATAGAAAGAAGAGATAAATCAAATGATAAGTCACTAAATCCTGATGATTTTGCTATTCTTAAAGGTGAGCTTAATTTAATAAAATGCTAGATAGAGTTCCAATTCTCTGTGACAATATTATGAGATATGCTTTTACTTATTTTGTCAAATTATTGAGAATGCTTTTCTAAAATAAAAAGCTTATTTAGTTGTATATGTTTCTTTGGATAATCGACAAGGCGAGCAATTGTATACAATTGGTATTGGTATGTTCTTTTCCTAGATTCTGTTGGGGGCTTTGAAAATATTATGCACGATATATTTTACGCCATCTCGATACACGGGATGATATTTTCTTTCTTACAAACACTTCTTCTAAAACTTGAAAAGCGTATTCTTTGAGGTGCCTATTGAATCTAAGGAGTTGGGGTACACTAAACCCGGCTTTATATCTATGAAATCTTTGGTGATCTTAATATCACACAAGAGAGCGCTTAAGCTTACGATTACAATAGAAGTAGCTTCAACTCTCCTTGAAGAACATAATCGCAGAAATCAAGCTGGAGCCGTCTGCGATTGGATAGCATCGATGAAATTCTTGAGATTATTTTCGGGTGGAGGAAGCGCCCATGCTAAATACTATCGTGTATGCGTCTTATTTACACTTGATGGATTGTTTTTGTTTGTCTTGTTGCTTCATGGCAATTCTTGTCTGTCTATTTTTGCTTTGGTTGTGCTATATCTTACTTTAAAACATCATTTCCTTGTACATAAAAGGTTCACGTGCGGGAGGTTGAAGCTTGGGCATGAATGGTTCTAAAGGTAATTTGAGACTTATTTCCCTGTGGATGACTTACCTTTGCTCAACGTATTGAAATAATCTTAATATTTTTACCACCCAACCTCGGTTGCTTTTCTCTGTTCATCAGACTTGTTATTATGTAAATTTTCACACAACCTACAATCAGTTTAAAAGTTTAAACTTGTATCTAATATGTTGGGGCACGATTGATAATTTGTACGGCACTTGTTCAGCGTATCGATTATGTTTCTTTTATGATGGTGTTGTATTTAATTATTTTTAAATTTTTATCCATTGTTTAAATTGCTTTATTACTTTGTCAGATTAGTGTTATTTAAGCTTTTGTAGATTCATGCAATTGATAATGTCAATTTTATCAAAATACATGTTTTCATGATAAAACATTTCTTTTATAATCTCTTGATCTTGATTTTATTCCCATATTCTAAATCCAAGAAAACTTTTGGGACTTTACAATATAGTTTATAGTAATAGCATTTATAAATTTACCATGTGTTTGTTTGGTTCCATTATTTCTGATGACTTTAAGTTTTGGATGCATTATGGCAGGGTATACCAGTCATTCTGTTGGCTGTGGTCTCAGTACATATGACAAAGCATCATAAGGATCTCATATCAAACTGTTTATGTTTATTTTCATCCCGTCTTTACGTTTATAATACGATACATATTGCTGGACTGGAACTCCTTTTTGTGCCTGCGGACTTTTTAAATTGCTAGCTGTTTTTTTCAGGACAAATACTATATCCAATCACATATCCAAATTAATGAATATAGGGACAGGGTGATCTTGGTGAGTACCTAATTGTTTAATTATTCTTATATAATTTCTCATGCACTACTTGCTTCTTTGAAGATTTTATTTTAGCCAACAGCTACAAAGAAGCACGGACATTACATCGGCACGTGTGTGAAAGGCTTGGATATGACTGGTTTAAAATTTTCAGCACTTAACCAATTGAGGGTATGCGATAATTAAGAAAAAATGTTTCTTTTTCTTTCTTCCATCTACTTTGATATCTACAATAGATGACTTAAACTACCCGAAAAAATGATACATATTATATTGTTAATGCACCATATGTGTTCTCAGCATGTTGGAAGGTTTGTGCTTGTCTTCATGTTTTAAGAGTTTCAACTTGTTCACTTACCCCCTTAGTTGGCATCAGTTGTCAGTTGTCTTTGTGGACTGCCGACTCAATCATATCATGATTTTTATTTTTGCGAGAATAGCTAGAAGCGGCATCACCGGATATGAGGTCTTCATTGCTATATTCCCGTTTTGATGGGCTTGTTGATGATGTCATTGATGTAAAGTATATTTTTTCTTAAACATGTATATGTAATTTATCAAATCAAGATTGTCTTCAAGAATTTGCCACGACTTTAATTTTTCAAGTATATATAATTTTTTCTTAAACATGTATATGTATAATGTATATGTATATGTAAACATGATTTAATTTTTTTAAAAATTTTTTTTTAAATTTCTGCGACGGATTTGCGACGGAAGGTGTAAAAATTTGCCACGACTTTGCGACGAAAATTTGCCACGGATTTGCCACGGATTTGCGACGGAAACATTTGCCACGGAAAAGTCCGTGGCAAAGCGTTCGCGACAGCTTTTGCCACCAAAATTTGTCAAAGTCGCCGTCAGTGGCAAATGACATTTCTTACGGAAATTGAGTGCGTTTGCCACGAAATGTCCGTGGCAAAACAGCGATTTTCTTGTAGTGAACATTGACTCACTTAGGTAACTTAGTCCAATCAAGCCTCCAAGGAACCTTAACCTATACTAGGCTAATGCATGTTTTAATAGATTTTAGCGTAATGCTAATCTTTGTTGATATTCGCCAACTTTCTTTCTTTTAATAGATGTGAAATATAGCAAGTGTTGGTACGTAATCGAGTAGTGAATGGTTTTGAGTAGTCTTACAACGCCTTTTCGGTATGTATAAAAACCCTTCATTTCCTGCATGTCATTTCTTACGTGGCACTTAGAAATCTTCTACTGTACTGCTTTTGTGTTTGAGTATTTAATGTTTGCACTTGATCTTCAGAAGCATACATTCGAGGTGCATTTGAGCTCAAATGACTACATTTTTGCACACTCTTTTCTTTAGTCTTCTATGGACATTCTTCAGGATGTTGCAACAGAATTTGTACAACTTGATTCTCACAGTACAGAGGTGTCTGATTCTTTGCAGTAAACGTGGTGTTTAGGGTGCAGACTTTGTTTCTTACGCATTTGATCTTCTTTACAAGCATACACTACTGCGAAGAAGTTTTTTTAAAAGAGCGCACTTTTTAGTAGCACTTTCAAAAAAAATCTACTTACGTAACACTTATTTTGAAAGCACTACTTAAACTTAAAACACCGAGCACTATAAGTAGCGCTTTGTTTTAAAATACTCTTTGAAGGTGAAAACACAAAACAAAATGAGTAGCGCTTACTTAAATAGCAAAAGCTATCTCTAGAAAGAATCAAACTCAGGCCCATGAAGATGCAAATTAAAGTTGACCCCTAGCCAATTGAGCTAAACCTAATTCGTTATAGTAAAAGAAATTTGCTCTTAATAATACTTAACAACAAAAGTTTTAGGTCTGTTTTTATTAAAAAGTTTGAGACCTAAAACCTTATTCTAGTGGCTTGGGCCTTGAGCGAGCCTTCTTTCGTCTTTGGATACTTTTTTTTTGGCTCAACCCCTTTTTTTATAAGCAATATTAGTGGGGGAGGGGGGAATGTTAGTTTTCTGGGTTTGAATCCAGAACGTCCTGCTATTCTTGGCTACTTACAGACAATTCTTAGATACTTAGAGAGTGTCTCAGCGCTTTCAACGAAAGACTAATCTTCACCGAATTGTCCGTAAGTAGCATCGAGTCGACCCCGTGTCCCAAAGTAGATTTAACCCCCGAACAACTTAGGATCAAACCTGGGAGCATCGAGTCGACCCCGTGTCCCAAAGTAGATTTGCTCTTAATAATACTTAACAACAAAAGTTCTAGGTCTTATCTTATTAAAAAGTATGAGACCTAAAACCTCCTTCCTGTGGCTTGGGCCTTGAGTGAGCCTTCTTTCGTTTTTGGATATTTTTTTTTGGTTCAAACCATTTTTTATAAGCAATGTTAGTGGGTAGGGGGAATGTTAGTTTCACGGGTTTGAACTCGGGACCTTCTGTCATTCTTGGCTACTTACGGACCATTCTTGGCTACTTAGAGAGTGTCTCAACACTTTCAACGAAAGACTAATCTCCACTCGTGCTTAGGATCAAATTTCGCATTGACCAATACCAAATTTATCAACTGCAAAAATTAAACCTGAGAGTATCAAGTTGACCTCGTGTCTCAAAGTAGATTTAACCCCCTAACAACTGCGTCAGACAAAAGAACATAACTCACTAACAACTAAGTTTACTTATAAAAAATATCTAAACATTTTTGCATAAATTAAAAAATGAAAGATTTTCAACGTAACAGTTGACTATTTTCTTTGTCTGTCTTCAAAATTAAATCACTTAGTTTAGGCTTTGTTTGATAGTTTGAAGGAGAGCACTTGAAAAAATAGGAAAGATGAAAGGCAAATGGAAGGAAAGATGTACCATCAACTTTAATGAGGAGTTTTGGTCAAAAAAAAAACTTTAATGGGGAGTTTATTTTCTTTCATATTTCAAATTATTTACATCCTTTTATATTAATCTTAAAATTAAAAATATATTAATCATAAGCATTATCTTATCATTGAATACAAAATTACTCTCAACTATTGTGAAAGGTTTTCATTGCTTTCTCTCTACTAGGGGTGGGAATAGACCGGGCTGACTTACAGGGGCATACGGCCCAACCTTTAGGCCTAGGCCAGACTAGGCTTTTTTCTAAATAGATAAGTGAATGATTTTTTAAAAATCTATTTAGGTAAAAGGTCAGTTTAAATGCCATCAAAAATCCTTCTTGACCTATCAGGCCGACCTATTTAAGTAAATATTATTAAATTTTTTTTGACAAACAGACAAATTGCCCGAATTTATTTAAAAAAAAAAGAAAAGGAAAAAGACAAAGAGAAGTGAATGGGGGACTAGACCGCGAGACCCTTGCCATCAAAGAAAGAAAACAATTATAGAGAGGCACTATTATGACCCCTAAAACACTGTAATCTATAAGCTAGACAATAACCAACTAATGAGCTTAAGCTAGATATATAAGCTAGAAACAAGCTAGATTAAAAGGATTCAAAGGCAAAATTAGTTTTTGAGCGAGTATTGTAACCAACAACCAAATGTCGTTGCTGTCTGAATTTCTTCATTTGAGACTTGGACAAACGACCAAGCTGAGTGCAGAGCAGTATTTATTCTAAGCAAGTAGGCACATCCTCCTCACTTGAGACATGCATCCCCCCACTTCTCCCCTAAAATTCTCATGTCAGGAACCCCCACAGTGTTAGAAGAGGGGCATCATCCGGTCGAGTCGTGGGAGCTTGGGTTGAAGAAGAATGAACAGCCTCCAAAGAGTTAACAGGAGAACTATGAGCAGAGGTTGAGACAAGCTTTGGTGGTGGGAGGTGAGAGTGAGTCACTACCCGTTCGGCTAGGCTGCGGATGTGTTTGGGTCTCCAATATTCTTGAGCTAGTCCTGTAATCCTAATCCAACATTGAACATTTGTATTTTTAATTTTGGAGGGATTAAAATCAGGCTGCTAGGCAAACAGATGAAGCACACCTGGCTTGCAATGCCAAGTGGGGTGTGACTGGATTCTTTCTAAATCATCAGCACGAGAAAAAGAGAACTCATAATATCTTTTTCCTAAAGAAATCAAATTTCACTTACATTGGTTTCCAAAAAGCTTGAAGTTTAGACTTTAGAGCATCTAACTTGATAGGAGTGTCTCCCTTTGAAAGTAGAATTCTTCCATGAAGGTGTGTTTTGCATTCTTCCAAACCTGTCATATACTCCTCTTCAGGAATTGAGATTGATAAATCATCTCCTTTGATACGGACGAGGAGTTGACCAAAAGGAATATCACAACTCTTAGTTTTGGGTCCCATCAAAACTTGGGCAAAATATTTGGCGTTTGTTGTCTCTTTGAGAGGACATTCGGTTAGCGAAAGCGGGGACAACCGTGGCATCAAATCTGGAGCAGTGCGTAACTTTCGATCAAAGAGGTGATTGGAATCCCTGTAGGAGTTTGTCTGAAAAGCTGCGCAGATAAAAAATTGGACCCGTTTGCAGCTAAATCTGGGACATAATCTGCCAATTTTGCTGTTGAAGGTGCAGAAACCGAAGGGACAGCCTGGGTTGAAGCGTGTGCAGGTGAAGCTGACAGGTGGGTCGCGTCGCTGTCAGCCGCTAACGAGGTGGGGCCGAGTTGGGTGATTGGTGTGTCAAAGGCATCGATGGGACCGACGGGACCGATGGGACGCTTGGGGTCGTTGTTAGCTGTTGAAGTCAAAGCTGCAGTGATTGATGGGACCGATGTGTCAGCGGGTGAAGGTTGAAATCCCATCGCGTCAGATGCAGTTGCAGCAGGCCGTCCAATCACGTTCTCTCCATTGGTGTGCAGGTCGCCCACCGTTCACGTGTGGCTGCTTCTGAATGTTCACCTGCGTAGCTACAGGTGCTGGAAACGAAGCAGACAGCATCTCAGGAAACAACATGCTATCACAAGGACGCGCAGGCAGGGACCCGTTTCTCCATTCCGCCAAGGGGATTTTGCAGTTGTGGCTAGCCCTAGCAGAGCCACATTTTTTTGAAGTAAATATTATTTTTCATTACGACTATTATTATATTTAATTTTTTCCTTTCTGTTACATTATAAATTTGCTTACATTTTTTATGTACTTAAATATTGACATATATCAATTTTTGACATGTTTAAAGGTATTATTATAAATAAAATTTAAATTTTGTCAAAAAATAAATAAATAAAATTTAAATAGAATGCCCTATAAAGATAAGTCTCTAAAAGATTTTGTTAGATCTCAATCACATTGATCTAATAATTTATTCGTCTATTTACAAAGTCTACACCACTCAAAAATTGTCGGTTTTCTAATTTATTTTTTTTGTGAAATAGAATTTTGAAAAGGCTTTCGGGCCTTGTCGGGCTTTCGAAAAGCGCAGCCAGCCTCAAGAATTGGCTATCACAGTACCACGCCAAGCTCGGCTGTAGCGTTGTTCAACGCAGTCGACTCGGGTCTATGGCTGCTTTCGGCGGCCTCTACTCCCACCCTACTCTGTACTCCACTCCCCCCAAAGCCCTCTCTTCCCTCCCTTCTAAACTCCAAAACAGACCCTTAGATAAGCGAAATATTATATTTATTCATGGTTTTGACTCTTATACGTATTATTATTGTATACAAATATGTTCACAAATAGATGAACAAGAACTACGGCCTCTCCGAGTATAGAATTCTTATCAAGGCTATTAATATTACGATGGATATTCATTTCTTTGTATATACCTTTTTCAAGATAAATCAACATATCTCTCTATCTGCGTATGAGACTTAATTTACTTAGCAGATATAATAGAGTTCAACGATTCAATTAATTCAGGATATGGATAGATACCCAGTCAAAAGAAGAGGATATATGGATAGATATCAATGTCGTTATATAACTAAATGATAGGAGGTTGATAGTAGAAGAACTTGAGCATCTTTTTCTTTTGAATGTAGAAAAATTCTCAGCATAAAGTTTACATAAAAGAGAATATTTTTTGTGTGTGTGTGAGACAAGTACGTATAAATGAGATTTGGTCATTTTATACAATACTTTCGTTCTTATTTTTAATTATGTTGCATCAATTATTGTTACCCATATTCCTGACTATGAAGGATCTTGTATCAAATAATATGGTATTTTTTTCACTCGATAAGGTGAATATTGTGTCAAATATATATGGTATATGATTCAGAGTGAGTCACCATTTCGCATTATTCTTATCTTTAATTTGTTCCTAAAATCTTGAAATGGGCTCTACTAAAAGTAGAGTAGAAGAAGAAAACGAATGGTCCTCATGTGGTGTACACAAGCATTCAATATATCTTAATATTTTTCCAATTAAAAAATGTTACTTCCTCTTTCTCAAAATAAAGGTTATGATTTTTTGACAATAAATAATGGTTATGTTAGAACAAAAAATATCTTAATCATTTATGTATTTAATATTTTTTGTTACCTTAATCATGTATCTATTTAATATTTAAAAAGCTCTCTTATTTCGATGGATTGCATTCTAAAGTCGATGCTATTGGACTTAGATAGACTTGTAAGTGCATTTTTAGTAATAAAAAAAACAACATGTGATTTAGACATAGGTTTTAAACAAAATCGTAAAACTAACTTCACAACACCAAGTTTTTTGGTATATTAGTAAGTGATCGATTAACAGAAGTTTTTAAACAACGTCTCAAAAGTGAAAAAAAAGCGAGGTTGGTAATAGTGCAAAAAACTGGTTAATGTGTTAATGAGTTAATTTTTGTCGATTTTTGTCTAAAAACCTATGTCTAAATAACATTGTTGTAAAAAAAAAGTGTCACCACATATAAGTTTCTTAGGATTATGTCTCTCTCTCTTTCAACACACAATTAGAGATACCAAATTGGGCCCCACGAGTCATACCAAATAGCCAAAACATAAGGCTATTGCTTTTCCAACAAACATCAAATATTTTCAAATTACCTCATGTAGGACAGCGTGAAAATCTCCCCAGGTAGTGTTTTTAACGGGTTCGACTCACACTCACCGAACTAATTCGGAGCTTGACTCCCGAACACAATAAATTTGCATTCAACACCTCCACGCGTTGTAAAGACACTGGGATTATATCTATAACAGTGGCATAGACCCACCATAGGATTAGAACAAAAGGGAATCTTTTTCTAACCCCAAATATTGTCTTCAATGAATAGAATAAAACTATCGTTGCTAGAACCCAAGTTAGAGTGAAGGAAACGGAGTTATACACTATGGTGTAACTATTACTGTAAGTGTAATCATAGAAAAGAAAAACAACGTTCAAAACTGAAATAAGAGTAGTTGAGAGAAGAGTGATTATAGAGAAAAGTGTTGGTTTTTGTTTGAAATGTGGAACGTGGTTTTGCTTTGTGAAGCTCAAAGTGTGGAATAAAAGCCATATGAGAATTGAATAGAAGAATATGAAAATTGACACACAACACAATGAATAGGCTTTATCAGTAGCTGCTTTACCACGTTCGGAAGGCACGAACCAACCGATCGGTTGGTGTTAGTCGAGCCATCTAATTTTCACGCAAGAGGTGTGTCAAAAATTACAACATTTGAACCTTTTTGGCGATTTGGTTCGGGCCGTAGCCAAAACCTGTGAAATTTTTGAAAAAAAGACGCGATGCTCATTTCATTAAATGTCTTTTGGTCTTTTCGCAAGGTTACGGGGTGTGTTTTGAGTAGTAATGACCAAACATAAAAGCAACCTAGGCTAACCCATATTTCTATTGGGTTGTGTTTTTGTAGTCCAACCCAACCCAAAACATGGAGGCATCAGGCTGGTCTAGCCCAGCCTAATTATTTAACAATCAAAGCTACAAAATCAATAATGATTCTTTTATAATCAATGTTCTTTAAAAAATTATTTTCAATAGAGATTAAAGTAAGACTATTTAATCTATTTTGTGTCATACTCGCATATAAAAGTTTAACGATCTCAATTTAGAAAAGCTTCTTTGTGCCATGCATTAGCAATACTTCTACGTGTCTTAAAGAATTCATATCATAGTTGATTTTGATTCAGTTGTTAAAACATCTATAATTGATTTTCAAATCTTCGAATATAATTTATCCATTAAGCTTCAAGAAGTTTGAATATGATTGCAAGGCATTATCAAAAAATGATCAATATATATATATATATATATATATATATATATATATATATATATATATATATATATATATATATATATATATATATATATATATATATATATATATATATATATATATATATTTATTCAAAAATTATGTATATACTACTAAGCAACAATTCTTTTTGATGCCCTCAAGAAAATGGGTCCTAGGCGGTCGCCCATCTCTCAAATGCTCAAGACCACCACTGAGAGATGTATTCAATAAAATAAACAATGATTATTATTCAACTATCTTAAAACATGAAATCATGTAGACGATGTGTCTAATGTATTAATTTAAGTTAATTAATTATATTAAAGTTTATTTTTATTATAATTTTAATGATATGTGTGACTTTAAGAAGTTGATTAGGGCTCGTAGGTTTAATGGTTCACCATCTCATCCTTGGGGGGTTGGGGAATATTAAATGACAATAGTAAGAGAATAAGAGCATCTGCAGCGGCAGTTGCTTAATGAGTAGCGTAATATTAAGCACGCAACTTTCGCCAAGTTTGCTGGTGGCGAGAGTTTCGAAAGAAAAAATTGTCACAGTGTCGCACCAGTATCGCACAAAAGCAACGAGATCGTAAAATTTTTTAATTAAAATAAATTGAAAAAACTGAATAAAAAACAACGGAAAGAAAACTTAATCCAAAAACAAGAACAACAAGAAACCAAATCAATAGATCAAACTACAAATGCTTTGAGAATCAAATAAAAAACTCAGATCAACAACCAAATCAAATCAAAATTATATATCTCTTTCAAAATAAATAAAAAAATTAAATAAAAATACAAGAAAAAGTTTAGAATCCTTCATAGTCGGATCTCGAGAGAAGAGAAAGAATCCAAGAGTCCAAGACCATTAGTGCGAATCTGTTCCTTCGTTGAACTCATGATTGCTCTTGAGTAGTATATAATGACAATGGCGATGTATGAAGCTGTAACACTAACACTATGATGATTGATGAGATTAGAAGGAAACTGTTAAAGAGGTGGTGAGGTCAGGAGGGTAGCAATGAGAGTGAGTCAGTGAGAGATCAGAGCTGTGAAAGGAGATCGATGAGATGGTGGTGATATCAAGTGGCGAAGAGGTGGTGTGAGATGAGAATATGAGAGGTTTTTTTTTGCTGAATAGGAGATGAGAATGTTAATTTTGGGAAAGGAAGAAGTAAACAAGAGTGAAGGGAGAAGAGTTGTTATCAGATAAAGTTAAAAAGTTGGTCCTTGTGAATTGTGTTTAGATCAGAGAGGGCGTGAAGTTTTTTAATGAGAAAGCTCTAGAAGGGTTTATTTTTTATTGAAGGTATCTAGAAAGGTTTGTTACCTAGTATTTAATTTAAATAAAAAATAAAAATTTATTTAATTAAAAGAGTAGTGGTAGGTCCCATTCTTAGTTTTTTAGAGAAGATCATGGTTGGAGGAAAAAACAAGTGGATTGCTTTAAAATGAATTGGCAGTGGTTGACCTATTTAAGCAACTCATTTGTGGCTCACTGATGTAGATGCTCTAACTAATTAACCTTATAACTTCAAGTAAAATGTCAACATATAGTTTTCCTTGAAGTCAATATGTACACATGTATATATAGGCATACATTTTTGGGTCTAAGTAAAATTCAATGATATGATCATTTAAAAATCTTTTCAGCTAACCAAGTTGAGACATAATCAACAACAATGTCAAATTCCTTTCCATTGATGCTGATTTGTCCATCATGGTTGGTATCAGCTTTTCTAAAACAATGACAGGCTCTCCATGAAGGCATCCTTGAACCAAATTTCTCAAAAGCTTTCTTAAGCTCAACTTTGCTTAGACAACCGTCCCCATTGCGATCTTCTTTTATCAATATTTCTCTTATTTGCTTTTCACTCATCATGCCTATAATTAATATTCTGAGGGAGGCCCTTCGACTTGAACTCAGACTCTTTTTTTTTTAGATAAACAATTTCATTGAAAAGAAGCACAAGATGTGCCAAACCGATACAATGGGAAGAGGGAGGGTCTCCTCAAAACCTCCCAGAGCCAAAACTCATTGGGAAAAAGACTCCGTGAGGAAAAAGAGTACCTCGCACAAAAATCAGCACAACAGTGGCTACCCCACTGCTTCTCCCCCGCCTATGAGTGTTTATAAATTGATTACAATGCATATCATTAGGAATTACAACAAAGAAAAACAACCCAACGGGCTATTATTCCAATCTGACCACCGAGCCATGCAATTCCTCCCCTTCCGAGCTTTAAACCAACTCCAAGACGATTCTTTGATTCCTGAGACCAATGTAGAAACCGAAGCGACCCCCCGTTGAACACTATATTATTTCTCATTATCCAAATATTCCATACCACCGCCAACCAAATAAGATGTCTAACCCTTTTACTTGTCATTCCCTTTGTAATTTTCCCAAATTCCAAGAAATGGTTCACTACATCATCGGAATCCTGAATACTTTCCCCTAACCACTGTGACACTTGTTGCCATACAGATTTAATTACTCGACATCCAATAATAGTTGGGTTATAAATGAACTGATATATGTATCTATTATTTACTCTCAATAATAGTTGGGTTATATATGATTTGCAAATTGCTATGGCCTATATATAATAGCATCCAAGGGCCATGACTCATTATATATAATATATT
The DNA here is from genome assembly GCA_020916435.1 of Oxytropis ochrocephala. Taxonomy (NCBI): domain Eukaryota; kingdom Viridiplantae; phylum Streptophyta; class Magnoliopsida; order Fabales; family Fabaceae; genus Oxytropis; species Oxytropis ochrocephala. Next base: position 98,809,314 of record CM037090.1, read on the forward strand.
ATATGGACCTTTTTTTGTATAATTAATTAATTGGATATATGATGCATGATATATATCCTAAAATCTAATGCGGCTTGGCGGTAACTCCCGCCAATGCTCGCAAGTTTTTTTATTTTTTTGTTTTCTTCTTCTTCTTTTTTTTGTCTTTTCTTTTTTTTTTTTCCGTTTTTGTCACTTTTTTTTCTTTTTTTATCTTTTATATTTTAATGTTTAGTCTTTTTTTTTGATATATTTTTGTGTAAATCAAGGTATCCTCCACAATTTACCAATATACCTCTCATTTTGTACCATTGTTTACCAATATACCCCCACTATATATTTTTGGACCGACATACCATTGACAATTTTTTTTCTCTAACACTCTTTCTTTTTATTATTATCAAAATGTACCATTTTTGTCTGCATGTTCTACAAATATACCCCACTCTATCAAGAACTATTAATACACAATCGTTGACTTCCCCACTCTTGATTTTTTCTTCTCTTATATTTTAAGGAGTGATTTATTGTCTCGAAAATTTTTAGATACTTAAATATGTAAATTTTGTTCTTCAATAATCGATTCGGTAAAAAAATTCATTTTGGTCATTTTGCACCAACGGGTATTAAATCTTTTCTTTAATTGTTTTTATTTTTATCTTTCTTTAATATTCGAGTACATGCAGTGTTCTTTGCATTGACTCGCGTATAAATTTCAAACCACATTTACAATAGAACTTTCATCATCTTCTTTCAACGAGACATACAGTGACATTTACAATAAAACCTCCATATTCTTTTTCAACTTTGTATAACTGCTCCTATGGAGAACGTGTGACGCTAGGTCGGGTTTGGTGAACCAACTGGTCGCTCCTCTAGGGTTTGGCGCTACTCCCGCCAATGCTCGCAAATTTTTTTTTTCTTCTTTCCTTTTTTTTTGTTTTGTCTTTTCTTCTTTTTTTTTTTTTTGTTTCTGTTTTTGGTCACTTTTTTTTCCCTTTTTTATCTTTTATATTTTAATGTTTAGTCATTTTTTTTGATATATTTTTGTGTAAATCAAGGTATCCTCCACAATTTACCAATATACCCCTCATTTTGTACCACTGTTTACCAATATACCCCCACTATATATTTTTGGACCGACATACCCTTGACAAATTTTTTTTCTCCAACACTTTCTTTTTATTATTATCAAAATGTACCCATTATTTTGTACCCTTCATTGCTTACCAATATACCCCCACTCTATCCGAGAACTATTAATACACAATCGTTGACTTCCCCACTCTTGATTTTTTCTTCTCTTATATTTTAAGGAGTGATTTATTGTCTCGAAAATTTTTAGATACTTAAATATGTAAATTTTGTTCTTCAATAATCGATCCCGCATTTTGTACCCCACTTGTTTACCAATATACCCCCACTCTATCCGAGAACTATTAATACACAATCGTTGACTTCCCCCACTCTTGATTTTTTTTTCTCTTATATTTTAAGGAGTGATTTATTGTCTCGAAAATTTTTAGATACTTAAATATGTAAATTTTGTTCTTCAATAATCGATTCGGTAAAAAAATTCATTTTGGTCATTTTGCACCAACGGTATTAAATCTTTTCTTTAATTGTTTTTTTATTTTTATCTTTCTTTAATATTCGAGTACATGCGGTGTTCTTTGCATTGACTCGTGTGGGAATTTCAGTACATTTTACAATAGAACCTTCATCATCTTCTTTCTTTAATATTCGAGTACATGCAGTGTTGCTTTGCATTACAATAGAACTTTCATCATCTTCTTTCAACGAGACATACAGTGATATTTACAATAAAACCTCCATATTCTTTTTCAACTTTCTATAACTGCTCCTATGGAGAACGTGTGACGTTGGGTCGGGGTTTGGTGAACCAACTGGTCGCTCCTCTAGGGCTTGGCGCTACTCCCGCCGATGCTCGCAAATTTTTTTTTCTTCTTTCCTTTTTTTTTGTTTTGTCTTTTTTTTTTTCTGTTTTTGGTCACTTTTTTTCCCTTTTTTATCTTTTATATTTTAATGTTTAGTCATTTTTTTTGATATATTTTTGTGTAAATCAATGTATCCTCCACAATTTACCAATATACCCCTCATTTTGTACCATTGTTTACCAATATACCACCACTATATATTTTTGGACCGACATACCCTTGACAAATATTTTTCTCCAACACTCTTTCTTTTTATTATTATCAAAATGTACCCGCATTTTGCACCCCCCATTCTTACCAATATACCCCCACTCTATCAAGAACTATTAATACACAATCGTTGACTTCCCCTTCTCTTGATTTTTTTTCTCTTATATTTTAAGGAGTGATTTATCTTGTCTCGAAAATTTTTAGATACTTAAATATGTAAATTTTGTTCTTCAATAATCGATTCGGTAAAAAAATTCATTTTGGTCATTTTGCACCAACAGGTATTAAATCTTTTCTTTAATTGGTTTTTTTATTTTTATCTTTCTTTAATATTCGAGTACATGCAGTGTTCTTGGCATTGACTCTGTGTGGGAGTTTCACCACATTTACAATAGAACCTTCATCATCTTCTTTCAACGAGACATACAGTCATATTTACAATAAAACCTCCATATTCTTTTTCAACTTTGTATAACTGCTCCTATTTTATCATGAGTTTTCCTTGAACCATGCACGATACCCGAGTGCTTCACTTTTTCATTGTATTGTTATTTTTTTTTTTCAATAAACAATTTCATTTAAAGGAGCACAAGGAGTGCCCATCCCTTACAATGAGAGAAAAAAAAATCTACGGACGATGTTCAATTTTTCTTTCTTATTATGGGTTCATTTTTTGTATTTGTATTTGTATTTAATGAATGTTGATAATTATTAAGTTCTTTAGACTTTTTCTTCTTATTTTATCTACAAAGGATGTTCAATTTAAATGTCTTTATTAAAGTTCCTTTAAAATTTATAATATTTGTTATTTAATTAATATTTATAATTTAATTTTTTTAGTCACAGTTATTAGATTTGATATTTTGCAAAGTAACATCATTTGCCTAATGGCATAAACACTTATTAGATTTTATATCACAGTTAACAAGCTCAATGTTGACCAGTACAAAATTTTCTTTCAAGTACGATGCGATATTATTCTTTCGAAAAAAATTAATTACTCGATTATACGATGAAATTTAACGAACCCCGTGCGATATTAACGAACCCATTTGTTACACCTGTTAATATTATTTATGTATTAACCTGTCCAAAGGACGGGTATTGAGGCTAGTATATATATAAGATGAAAAGAGTGGATTGGGGTGATTTATCACAAATCATTGACAAAAGCTATACCTGATTTAAAAATTCAGAAAAAATTTCTATTTATCGGATATTTTCCATCTTCTAAAGTTGCATTAATGTGGTATATGTATGATTCTCTCATTGTCCTTATCTTTTATCCCTAAAAATCTTGAAGGGAATCTACTGAAAGAGAGAAAGAATTTGACTCAGTGGGATATATTCCTGTTCCTCCATGTGTTGTATGTGGAATTTAATATCTTCAATAATACAACTACATATGCTTCTGTTGGGATAAACTAAATGCATGTCACTATTGACAATGATCATAAACTTCTAGCACACAATAACTTCCCTATTGTGAGGAAGAATTCTTTTTGAATAGTAGTATAGTATAAGCTGGATTCTGTAAAATCCACATTGAGACATTGACACATCTTTCATTATACAAATTCAATCCCTCTTGTTTATACGAGCTTATATTTTTGGATTTGACAGAATCAGACTCCAAAATTACAAAAATCGGCAAACAAACCACTCATTTTTATTTTCATGAGGTGAAGTCACCCCCACCACTAAACTTTCTAAACTAAAATTTTGCAAATTTTTTTAATTTATAGTCTGAAGTCGCTTCTACTAGGGTGAAACACATGATCGTAATTTTTTATTTTTAATTAATTATATATTATATATTATATTAATACCTAATTTATATAAAAATAATTTTAAAAATTATTAAACCTATTTATAATTTAATTACCTTAATAATTACCGAAAAAAATTAATAGATTAAAAATTGTAACATAATATACTATAGGAAAAAGACAGAAATAAGCAACACAATTTGCAGAAATACAAGATTAGAAAATTAAAAAACGAAACGAGAGGAAAAAATAATACAACAAGAGGAAAACATGATCGAAACTACTTCCACTTCCACCAAGGGTTCCTAGGTAGTGGCCAACGGATTACTAGAGGGATTGTCTGACGGATGATCTCATTGGTGGACATTGTGGTTCCGACGCACAATAGTTTCGGCAAAATCTAGGCCGTTAAATAAAATAAGACCTATGCATTATGCACAGTCTACACTATGCACACTCTACACTATGCACATGGCTACATTATGGTTTATGACAATTATTCACATGTCTTTGTCCTTACACTATCTACAATAGTTTCAACACCCTCCATTTTTCAACACCCTCCTTTTTCACTTTTTAACACTCCATATCATCTTCTCTCTCTTCCACTTATTAATTCAACACACATTCAACTTTTACTCACTACAATGGTTTTGTTTAATAAAATTCAACACCCTATAGTTGTTGGGATTTGGGTAGTTGAAAGGGTAATTAGTAGAATTTTGGGTGTTACAAGGGTTATTGTTGGGATCCATTTCACTAAAAAGATGTTTAGAGCTACAAACAAGAGTTGAAAGAAGGCTAAATAGAAAAATTAGAGGGAAAAATGTCGAATTTTTTTGTGTCCAAATCAAATGAATCAAGTCTCTATTTATAGAGAAAAAAATGATGAATTTTGGTGAAAAAATAAAAAAATAAAATTGATTTACTATGAAATAATTGGCCCCAAATAATTAGGATGAGATAAAAATCTGAAAAATCTCAACAGCCAATCAGAATGTGACACGCAGCCTTTTTTTATTCTCCTCCGCTTCGCTTGGATCCACGCGCGTGACCTTCACCTCCCTGCGTCAACCAATCACAGCCCTCCCTTTTCTTCCGCGCGGACCCCACATGTGCAGGTTTTTTTTTAAACAACTTTGGCAGCTTTCAACGGTTGAATTTATTCAACAATAAACAATCCACTTCACATTCAACTACCTATTCAACACCCCCATTAAACCAATTCAACTACTTAATAAAAAATTCAACACCCCCATTGTTAATAGTCTTATGGATGTGTCATAGTCTTGTCTAGGTTAAATGCATTTTTGATTAGGTTAAAAAAATTAATAGAATTAAAAAATTATATGACATGTTAGGAGAGGTACTGAACTAAAGTATACCTCTTTGATTTAGTAGTAATTGAATTAAATTGGAGGTGTACAAGATAGAAATTGAAGATTGAAACAAATTTTTACTAAGTGTAAAAAATGATTTTTTACCTAACTTTAGGTCCATTTATTTTACCAATTAATTTTTTTTTAAAATATTATACCTTGTAGACAAAGTATAATACTAAGGTGTTGTGTTTGAAAAAAAAAATTAATTTTTTTTCAGTAAGGGTCGTCCCACGATCTACTCGTATTAAATGCAGAGATGGATCAAAGAGAAAGGGGTACCCGCACCAAAAGATGCAGAAATTGTAGAAATGAGGGTCACAATAGAAACAACTGCCCTAACCGCAATATAAAGTAGTCACATTTACTACTATTATACTTTTCGTATTAGTCTTTTAAATCAATTAATGTGTTGTAATATTTCATTGTGACCCTTAAATTTAATTAGTAATTTTGATTGAACAATATTAATTATCTAAATTAATTATCTTATTTTAATTAAAAAAATTATTTAATTTAAATTTATTTACATTTTTATCAAATTAAAATAATAAATTAAAAAAACAAAAAAATGCGGTCAAGTCCTCGCAGTGAAGCGACTTCACACTAGAAGTAAAAAAAAATTGCAAAATTTTAGTTTAGAAAGGTTGGTAGTGGGGGGCGACTTCACAACATAAAAAAAAGTGGGGTACTTTGGTATATAACTTAGAAATTGATGTATTTGGATAATTTTTTTTTTGGGTTGAGTGGTTTTTTTGCCACAAAAATCTAAGAGGGTTATTATTAGCACACAATTCTGTTAATAGCAGAAGATAGCGTTTCCTTTTCACTGTACAATAATGTGGTTTATATAAAGACATCTACCTCCTAATCATGACAATGTTTACTATTTCTAACATTGGTTAACAGAAGTTTAAATTCAGATTCAGGAGCTAAGTTTATTCAGTGATGATGAACTTCTTCATCTTGAGTATTGGCTCATGATATCATTATATAACTAGTGTCCCTTCCATATGAAGATTTACAAATTTCCACTTTTCCTATAAGTGCTTGTTGAGGAGTTTATCCAAACCAACTTATATCTGTTATAGCAAAGAATTTACAAAGACTAAATATCTATTATAGCAAAGAATTGATTGATTACTTGGAGGGGAGTGGCAAAAATCTTCCTAAACAAACTTAAAAATGGGTCAGCTAGATCCAAAAATGCAAAACCATTTCAAAATGCTCCTCTGGTTGAACCCGAAAACCCGAGTTCTGTTGTCACAAACCCATCAACATCTTCAATCTTTTCATGCTACTAAGTTGTAGTTCACAGATGCAAATGAGTAAAGCTTATTTAGAAAAACATAATCCTGCACACTATACATAAAACTTTTGCTAGGCTACCATTTTTTAGGAATGTAACAATTACCTGTCTGGAAAGGAAGGAATGCGCTCTTTAACTACTCGAACAATAGCTGGACATTTTGTACGTTTCCTAGATGAAGATTGTTGTTTTGTTTCTGCATAACATAGAATCAGATAATCAATGTTATTAACTGTACAGGTATCACAGCAAGATGCACGTTTATATGATACAAATTATCAAATCTCTAGCTAATAGTTGATAAATTTAAACCAAAACACAAGTTAAATGTTATTATTCGCAGTAAATTAAACTTAAGCATATCATTGCCAAATGTTACACATCTAGCATAAAGTGGGGAAAGGCTTTTGATTGTAAATTGTAAATTTGCAGATAATAAGAAATTGGCAAATCTAAAATGCATAAAAAGGATTCTGGCATTTTCATTTTAATATAAGTTCCAAATGTCGATTCTGATCAATAGTGGTATCCTCCCACTTCTCCCCTATAAGACTCGAACCCACAACCCTTTAGGTATAGGTGAAACGTTTTAACTACTAAACTGCGCTTTGTTGTCGGATACAGCATATTGTGGACAATTTGGTAGAAATGGTAGAATATATGTTCCCAATACTTTAATTAGTTTCTTATTCTTTATACACTAAGCCTTTGTTCAGGTATGGTATGCTATGCTATGCAAGCAGACAATCTTCTTGAACCTACCTTAATGTCTTGATCTGTACTTATTTGATACTAAAGAAGATACATTAATTAATAGATATGAGAATCACATAACTTAAGAAAGCATCAATCAAAAAGGTTCTCTGCATCAAAAAACAAGTTAGTAGCCTCAAAAATTGGTAGGCTTAAAGCAGATATTGAAATGAGGTTTTGTTTTCAAAATAATAATAAATGAAACCATTTTAAATGAGATGATTTAACAAAAAAAATACAATTGTCGAAAATTAATTTAAAAATAACTACTCATAGATGACAAAAATGAGGTTTTGTTGAACATCAAATTTTACTATTTTTAAACTATAGTAATAAAATTGAAGCTAAAGTTGATTATTATATACATATAAAAACTATTTTGCTGTTTAGGTTGGTTCTCTGTTTTTGCCTAACTGCAAGCAATTTGAATACTACTACTATTTGTCTGTTTGTTACATAAGCTGCAACAAGCCGCAGAGAATATATTCCTTTAACCACACAACACGCAAAGAATATATTCTTTTCAAAACAACCACAATAACAATCGTACCTCTTCTGCAGCAACATTTCCCATTTGAGTTAAACTGAATTTGAGAATCTTTTTGTACTCAAAATCTCTTTCATCAAATTAGCTAAGCTTTCATTGCTTCCTGCAGTGACAACCTGCAACCTCTGAAAGGAATCAAACACAGAAAAAACAAAATATAAAAATAAAAGAGATGAAAAACGAAGCTCAAGCGTGCTTGAAAACCCTCTATAAAAGGGATCTCAAAATGGGAGATGAGAATCAAAACATGCGAAGTGAGAGATGAGATAGGAAACAAACAAATTATGAAATAAAAAAAGAAGAGAGAACACACTCACAAGACCACTGTGACCACCATCCACGGCGGTCCTCGCCGCCGGATCCTCCGATTTCGTCGCCATCTCGCCGTTCGCACCACCACCCTTGCTCACCCTCACCTCTCCGCCACCTCTTCATTTTCTCTCACTCATAAAGCGGAACCCAAGTTTTCAGGTTTGTTATTATTAATTTATTTATTTATTAGGGTTCCTTAAAAAAACCAGTAGCACTAAAAATTTTAAAAGCAAAGCATTAAAAATTTCAAGCATGAAAAGTTTGAAGACTTTAAGCACTAGTTGAGGTCTTTGGTCTCCATTAAACTATTATTGCTAGCTTTGTCTTGACAGGGTGATATTTTAAGTAGATAGACTCAAAATTTGTTCTTTTACAAGAAAGTATACTCAAAGATGGTTGCTAATAGTTTCTATTACTTAACTAGTTCAAGAATACTTTAGAATTGAGATGTTACTTTAATAAAGCCAAATATTTGTCCCAGAAAAAATTAAAATCAAGTTTGGAAATGATGAAATGAGGTTACCGCTATTATACATGGTAACAAGAAATGCTGATGTTGAAGAGAATAATGGAAATCTTAAATGTAAGCAGCTTTCCCAAACTTTTCCTAAGATTATATGTAATATATTTATGGAGAAATATTTCCAAATGGCTACAAGGTGATTTTTAGTGTTCTTCATTTCCTTTCATTATGTGTTAGCATGTTAAAGCTTATACATATAAAATAGAGACAAAAAAAGTTAGCAAATATTGTTTGGTAATCTTTGTCGCATATGAAATTGAATGTATTTAGAAGCACCACTTTTCAATTCAATTGGTGGATCGTATTCTTACCTAAGAAAAGCAACAAAATGTTCTGATGCATAGTTTTGTCTTGCAGGTATTTCAACTATTGTTAGTATCGACAGCTAAAAAAGATGCAATCGATGTTGGCAACAACTGGAAGGCTCGTCATTTGCTACAGTTTGTGGTCATCTATTCTGTATCTTTGAGTTCATCTTTTTTTTAATACAAATATTATTAAAATAGCAATTTTAAAAGGCACGGATGATGCCGATAGAATACTAACTAGTGGTGGAGCATGCCGATAAGATACTAACTAGTGGTGGAGCATTGCAATGGTGGGAATACGAAATGCAGGTTGGTTACATTCTGATTTTGTGAATATGTTAGTTCTCTTAATGCTATTTAATTTGTATTTAGGAACTTGTTACTTCTACTTAATTTGTATTTATGAACGTGTGATATGATGATTGAGAAGTTTATCCCTCATCTTTAAGGTCTTAGCCTTGATTTAGCTTTGAAATATAGTAAGTTTGTTCTATTACAGGGAAATACTTTACAAATTCCAAGAATAATTCCAAGAATAACAATGAAGTACATGCAAGTCTTCTAAGAAGAATATCAGTTTTGTTTGTCAAAAACCCATTTTGCTACTCATTTCATCTATTCTTCCCGACCACTTTCGTAATTTGGTTGCAAAGGAGACCATCAATGATGTATCTGCTATTGAGCGTGCAGAATTACTTCATGACATTTGTTTGTATTTGATGAAGTGCTATCACTCCAATTCTATGAGGTAATACTTAATCGTTAATGATTTTGTGATTGACAAACTAGCAATGTATATACTTTATGAAGGGTTTCTAAAATTATTTGGGTCTTTTAAATAAATATTTTGTTATATGATTGAGAAGTTTATCCCTCCTCTTTATGGTCTGAGCCTTGATTTAGCTTTGACATATAGTAAGTTTGTTCTATTACAGGGAAATACTTTACAAATTCCAAGAATAATAATGAAGTACATCCAAGTCTACTAAGAAGAATATCAATTTTGGTTGTCAAAAATTCATTTTGCTACTCATTTTCATTTATTCTTCCCGATCACTTTCGTAATTTGGTTGCAAAAGAGATCACAAATGATGTATTTGCGATCGTAATTTGGTTGCAAAGGAGACCACAAATGCTGTATTTGCTATTGTACGTGCAGAATTACTTCATGACATTTGTTTGTATTTGATGATACTATAGAAAATGAGAGAATTGTATATTCATTGTGAATTGTAAAAATGATATTGTGAATGTACAAGAGATGAATCCCACTATTTATACAAGATTGATAAGCCTAGAGTTAGTTAAGGGATCATCTAGAGGTGTAACCTAATGGATAAAATCAGTTACAATTAGTTATAGTTACATTGTTTTTATTTTTACTCTCTACACCTCTACTTTTACTTATTACACCCCCTCAAACGAAGCATTGGGTTGAAGTTGGGCCTGAGGGTCCAATGTTTAGTTTGACACAGAGAGAGGTAAAAGCGACACCGCGGAGAGGCTTAGTCAACGTGTCGGCAATTTACAAAAAACAAGAATGTGTTTGATGATGAGTTGCTTCGTTGCAACCTTCTCATGCACGAAATGGAGATCGATTTCGATGTGCTTGGTGCGAGGGTGAAGAATTGGGTTGTGTGCGATCATAACTGTAGAGAGATTGTCACAAAACATCGTCGGAGTGGTGGTGGAAACACGAAGTTCATGCAACAACGATTGTACCCAAATTAACTCTGTCGTTGCGTTTGCAAGACCGCGATACTCTGCTTTTGCGCTCGATCGAGCTACAAGGGTCTGGTTTTTCGAGTTCCAGGAGACAAGATTGGGTCCAAAGAAGAGACATGCACCAAATGTTGAACGACGATCGTCGATATCACTCGCCCAATCGGTATCACTGAAGATTTTGACTTCAAAGGGTGTAGTGGTAGAAGCAGGTTGAAGATGAAGGCCCAAAGTAGTTGTACCACTGAGGTAGCGAAGGATCCGCTTCACGGCACACCAATGAGTATCACGAGGAGATTGAAGAAATTGGCACACTTTATTGACGGCAAAGGCAATATCTGGGCGAGTCAACATGACGTATTGCAGAGCTCCAACTATTGAGCGGTATTGTGTAGGATCAGTGAGGAAATCGGTGCCATGGTGACTCAATTTCAAATTGGAAAGTATGGGTGTAGGCATTGGGGCACAACCATTCATCTGAGCACGATCAAGGAGGTCAGCAACATACTTGGTTTGAGAGAGCATCATAGACCCATTGGAAAGGTATTTTACTTCAATTCCAAGAAAATATTCGGGCTTGCCCAAATGTTTAAGGGCAAAAGTAGATTGTAGCTTATTGATTAGATCAAAAATCAATGTAGTTGAAGAGCCGCCAGTGAGTAGTATATCGTCCACATAAACTAGGGCATAGAGTTGGACACCTCCTTGTAGATAGATGAAAAGAGAATGATCACACTTGCTAGGGACAAAGCCAAAATGAAATAGAGCTTGTTTGAGCCTCTCATACCAGGCTCTAGGGGCCTGTTTGAGGCCATATAATGATCTGTGTAACCTGCAAACTAGTTTTTTGTTAGTAGAAATGAATCCAGGAGGTTCTTTGCATGTAAACTTCCTTCTCTAAAGTGTCATTAATGAAGGCATTGTTGATGTCAATCATTGAACATTCCATTTGTAGGCTAATGCTAGATGAAGTGCTACCACTTTAATTCTATGAGATAATGATTTTGTGACCGACAAACTAGCAATGTATATACTTTATGACGGGTTTCTAAAATTATTTGGGTCTTTTAAATAATTATGTCTTGTAAGTATGGTGTGCCATCTTGTTTGTAATAATGAAGTGCCAGACACAGACGTTTATGGACAGAAGGCATAATTAGTGGATCGTATTCTTACATAAGAAAAGCAACAAAATGTTGCATAAAAGCATTGATTATACAGAATCCACGTATGAAAATATTTATTGGATTGTAATATTTTCTTTATTGTACTCTTTTTTTTTGGTCCAAATCTTTATTGTACTCTAACAATTAATTTTCCCTCCAAATCAATTAATTTTCCCTCTTAATTTTTTTTGTGCATTGTTGATTTGGAAACCTATCATTTTATAATTAATTTTCTTACATTTTGTATTTTCCTACAGAAAAATTTTCAAAAAAACAAAATATCATCACGCTTGAAGAAATAGCTTCTTGATTTATTCTAGCATTTGTACTATCCCGTGATGTTCCTATAGTTTTGCAAGATGTCCTATGATCACCTTAGTTGTTATTAGAGAAAATTCTCTTAATTGGTTTGATTTACAAAGAGTGATTACACCTCAAATTTATAGATACACTATCACCTTAACTGTACAAAACAAATTTGTCCTAATAATTAAAATATTTCCCAATAATTTTATATGAGTCAACACTCCCCTAAAGCCGATGAATGGATATCTTCCAACACTCAAGTGTTTTTCTAATGGTTAAAATATTTCTTATTGCTTTTATATTAGTAAACATTTGTCATGAAAAAACTCAAAGCATGAAGAAAATATGAACTTGAAAAATGTATATCCACTACAAAAAAAAACATCATTTAGTGACCGATTTTTTGGTCACTATATGGGGAAAATCGATCACTACAACGTTAAGTGACTGATTCTGTGACCAACAAAAATCAGTCGCTATATCACTGGTCGCTAAATGTAGCGACTGATTTGGTGACCGAAATGTTTAGCGACCGATTTAGAGACTGATTTTAGCAACCGACTTAGTGACCAATTTTAACGACCGATTTAGTGACCAATTCTAGCGACCGATTTAATGACCGAATTAGCAACCGATTTTGTGGTGATTTAGTGGCTATAGCAACGAAATTAGTGTTTTGACTTTGTGTGACCAAATTCATCACATTTTTATCCCTAGTTGATTCGATCTCCAACATGTCGATAGTAATTAAAAACATAATAAAAATAGTTTGCAAATATATGATTTGCAAATTGCTATAACCTATATATAATAGCATCGCAAGGGTCATGATTGTAGCGACCAGAAAAATCCGGGATGGGATTCTTGAAAGGTACATAGGAAGTCGCCACCAAATTTTAGTTTAAGGGCAAATTCGGAAAAACCCTTTTAGATTTAAGATAAAGCTGAGTTTAGGGTTCAGTATATGGGGAAAATCGATCACTACAACGTTAAGTGACTCGATTACGTGACCAACAAAAATCGATCGCTATATCACCGGTCGCTAAATGTAGCGATCGATTTGGTGACCAAATGTTTAGCGACCATTTAGAGACCGATTTTAGCAATCGACTTAGTGACCAATTTTAACGACCGATTTAGTGACCAATTCTAGCGACCGATTTAATGACCGAATTAGCAACCGATTTTGTGGTGATTTAGTGGCTATAGCAACGAAATTAGTGTTTTGACTTTGTGTGACCAAATTCATCACATTTTTTATCCCTAGTTGATTCGATCTCCAACATGTCGATAGTAATTAAAAACATAATAAAAATAGTTTGCAAATATATGATTTGCAAATTGCTATGGCCTATATATAATAGCATCGCAAGGGTCATGATTGTAGCGACCGAAAAATCCGGGAATGGGATTCTTCGAAAGGTACATAGGAAGTCGCCACCAAATTTTAGTTTAAGGGCAAATTCGGAAAAACCCTTTTAGATTTAAGATAAAGCTGAGTTTAGGGTTCGTATATGGGGAAAATCGATCACTACAACGTTAAGTGACTGATTCTGTGACCAACAAAAATCAGTCGCTATATCACTGGTCGCTAAATGTAGCGACTGATTTGGTGACCGAAATGTTTAGCGACCGATTTAGAGACTGATTTTAGCAACTGACTTAGTGACCAATTTTAACGACCGATTTAGTGACCAATTCTAGCGACCGATTTAATGACTGAATTAGCAACCGATTTTGTGACTGATTTAGTGGCTATAGCAACGAAATTAGTGTTTTGACTTTGTGTGACCAAATTCATCACATTTTTTATCCCTAGTTGATTCGATCTCCAACATGTCGATAGTAATTAAAAACATAATAAAAATAGTTTGCAAATATATGATTTGCAAATTGCTATAACCTATATATAATAGCATCGCAAGGGTCATGATTGTAGCGACCGAAAAATCCGGGAATGGGATTCTTCGAAAGGTACATAGGAAGTCGCCACCAAATTTTAGTTTAAGGGCAAATTCGGAAAAACCCTTTTAGATTTAAGATAAAGCTGAGTTTAGGGTTCGGGAGTCGTTATGCGTGGGGAAGGTATTAGCACCCCACGACATCCTTCGTCTAATTATTTATGCTTTATTAATATTTAACCTTTTTATTTATAGTGAAAAAGACTTAATTAAATTTTTAATTTTTAGTGCTTGACAAGAGTGGACTCTTGCTCCTACGTACCTCCGGATGCAATGGAGGAATCAAAGCTACGTAGTTCTTCTTGAAAAAGGTTTGTTGGTTGGTGTTTTTTAGTGTAGGGGTCCTAGGACTCTTTGAACTGTACAGCTCACTGATCCTAGAACGCTGACTAACCCGGTTGTACAACCGACTTAGTCCCCTACTTTTTCAATATGATTTTTTTGAGTTTTTGAGAGAAATTGGTTTGATGTGAGGTGGGTTGGTTTTAGAATAGGTATTCTAGGACTCTTGAACTGTACAGCCCACTCGTCCTAGAACGCTGACTAACCCGGTTGTACAACCGACTTAGTCCCCTATTTTTGGGAAAAATGGTTTAGTTATATTTTATGAGTTTTTAGGATTACTGAACTGTACAGCTCATTGGTCCTAAGATGATGACTAACCCGATTGTACAACCGACTTAGGTGATTTTTGCCTTCTAATTGTTGTCTCCCTTTTGACTGAGGCAGACTGCCTATTTATATTAGAGAATTAGGTTTTAGCAATTAATGTTTGATTTACCCTGATTTGGTTTATTTTTCAGATGCTTAGAGAGGAAGATTAGGGTTTTGGGAGAGCCTGAAGATCCAAGCCCAAATGTTATTTGGGCTAGAGCTGTGTTTATTTTTTATTTTTTTTATTATTTTCGGATTCCATTTTTTGTGTATCTTAAAATATTATTTTTTGTACTTTTTGGGACTTTTGGACATTTTTTAAGGGTTGTAAAGCTAATATTTTTTAATTTTGATTTTTATTAATTTTTTGACATATTATTTTGTGTTGAATAAAACAAAGACCAAACTGAATATGCGACTTAATAAATTAAAATACAATTAACAAGAACTCGGACAAAATTGGGGTATAACAATGACTCATTATATATTATATATTATATGGATCTTCATTTGTATAATTAATTAATTGGATATATGATGCATCTTCTAGCTATATATATATATATATATATATATATATATATATGTATAAGGTGAGAGGAGTGTTTATTATGAGAGATGAGAGGAGTAAATCTGGACCTATAACACAACATGGGTGGTTGTGATTAGAAAGTGGGTAGTTATCACGTTGACTTTTTGTTTTAATCTCAACTATTCTTGATTTGATCTATGGTCATGATTGGTTCCTCTCACCCTCTCATCATAAAAAATCCTCTCATAATATACGTTCCTATGTATATATATATATATATATATATATATATATATATATATATATATATATATATATATATATATATATATATATATATATATATATATCTTAATCTTAATTATTCGAAATTCATAGACATATTATCACACAATTCCTGTATAGACACTGTTTTTGCGAAGAAACGCGTGTGAATCACATGAAACGACTGAAAGCGACAACCAAAACTTTAATAACGACCCGAGCAACCAATCAAAAGTATATGTTCACTGAAAATATATACACGCGTCTTGTACGGTGCTCATACATCTTAGTATATATATAATATATAACCATGGATCTTTCATGTCACCGTCCACATAGTATGACACGTCACTAATTACATCATCAATAATTTTATTCCACATCAGCTTCTCACTTACACTTGGATCTCCATCTAAAGTTTGGTCAAACCCGCGTTGACTTGGTCAGACTAGGTGTTGACTCGGTTTTGACTCAAGTTAATTCGCTGAAATATATACCAAAAATGTCAAAGCAGAGAATCGAACTCATCCCCTCCTGAATTCAGTGCAATTCTTAACCAAATCGGCTACCTAGCTCTATTGTTTCATAAGCGTAACACATTATTGTTAAACCATTTTTCATTGTTATTTTAAATAAAAACCTTTGTACATTATTTTATATTTTTGAGAATGTTATGACTTGAAAATTGTTCAGATATTACCTACTTTTTCACGTGTTTAATGGTTTTTAGGTACCTATTTTATATATAGAGATTTGATTTAAATTTGATGAGTAATAAGTTTACTTAAGTTATTATCTCCTATTTTATATATAGGAGATTATTAGTAATAACACTTAAGTCATCAATAGATAAATTATGTATTACTATTTAGGTTTTTAGATATTAATCTTTATATAATCTTAAAGATTGCATCTACGAATAAAACTAGATTTTCCATATTCTAATAATCTCCTGAAGTGTTAGTTTGATTTGTCCCGTTTATAGTTTCTTTATAGGAATATACAAAATATCATAAGGGTTCTTTCGCAATATATAATATACATACATTAAATCGAAATTAACATTTAATAGTCAAATAATATAAAAAAAATACTCACTATATTGGCAAAAGTACGTAGGATGATAACTTATAGATAAAAATACTCACTATAAAAAATTCTTTAAGAATCCATATAAAAAAATTCTTTAGAACGAGATTATAAAAAAAGTACTCACAATAAAAAAAAACTCACTATATATAAAAATAAATAAATGTATAAACATATATATATATATATATATATATATATATATATATATATATATATATATATATATATATATATATATATATATATATATCATAATGAATGGATAAAAGACGGTGTACAAAAAAATTGACGTGTCATATAACACACGAAAACATACAACTGCATTTTTAAAGGTGCCAAAAAATAATTTAAAATTTTATGACAAAATGAGATGTATACCTGTGTTGCTTATAACAATAAAATCGAATTCCCACAAGTTCACACGCTTAGCAAAAACAAATGATGAATGATATATTGCAAAATAGATGAGACATTCTATTATCGTATATCTTTTTCCTTCCGGTATTAGTAATAGTAATGTGTTTTTCTATATACTCATCCAGAATACATTAGATGATAATCATATTTTCATCGGTTTCAATTTTCGTTTTAGTACTTTGTTTGAATACTTTTATATTAGTTTCCATCATTTAATTATTACAAAACAGTATAAGACATGAAACAAAATCATTTCCTGGACAAAACCCTACATCCCATTTGAAATTATAAGGCTTAAAATATATTTTTAGTCCCTGCAAATATAGGCTCTTTTGATTTTAGTCCCTGCAAAATTTTAGTTTTTAAAAAGATCCCTGCAAAATCAAACTTTTTCAAATAAGTCCTTCTGTTAATCAAAAGTTACAAAAATGCTGATGTGTATCACAAAATTCCTAGTTGGCTTTCCTAGTCATTTTTATTTATTTTAAAGCTCATTATAATTGGATTAAACTAGTATGTAACCCGTGCCATGCACAGGTTGAATTTGTGATTTTACTATTTATTAATTTAAAATTTATAATAATTGTTGTGTATCTTGGTTAAAATGGTTTTCTTGCAATTGAGTATATAATATTGTATGTTTATAAAATATTAATGTAATTTCTTAAGACTGCATGCCAAAGTAAAGTTTATCTGAAAGTTTTATTTAAAGTATTTCTGGTGGTTATGAAGTATGAAATAGGTGGTTATTGCTGAATGATAAAGGCTTATATAAAAATACTGTGGTGTGTGTATAAATATATATATATATATATATATATAATTAAGAAATACTGGAGGTATTTCTATACTGGAGCAATTGGTTGCCCAAGTGTATATATCCCCAATTTTATCTCGGTGTATGGTTTTCTTGTTCCAATATAGTTGCTTGCTACACACAAAATAAGAAATCGAGACTTTGAAGTGGGATCTTAGCTCAGCTGCAGTTTGGACAAATCAGTGTTGGTCAATTATGTTTTAAATAAAATGAAATACATTTTTCATATAGATTTGTTTTTTTTGAACAAAAAAAAGCAGGTCACATATGTATTATCTAAAGTTCCCTTTTTTCCACTAAATTATGCATTATTATTATTTTTGGCAAAAACTAAATTATGCATTAATTTAAACACCTAAAAATGTGAGCGGGATATTAAGGTTTATGTGAGAATAACTTTGATTTTGACACAAGTAGAAGTGCTTAAGGTTACATAGTAATACTTTAAACATATATAATGAAATTGTCTTGTTAAAGCCAAAAATTGTGTTGACATGAAAACTGAAAAACCTCCTAAGAAGTAAATGTATCAGTTGTGCAGAGGAAAATATGGAAATTTGGTCATCCAGTTATTGTAGATTCACATTGAGGGTGATGACGACCACTCAACCCAGAAGAGAGAAAGTAAAAGGTAGTTTGAAACTGAAATTGACTTTAAATTTTTTGACTATGTCAGCTGATAAAGTGTTCATAATAGTATACTTCATTTGTGCAAATTAACACATAGGCGACATGGGAACATGAGTAAGAAGGTTGGATAACACAGCTGCCTTTGTGATCAAGATGAGATGCTAGATAACAGAAGGTACGTTTAAATAATTGTGTAGGTAAAATCTCATTAGATAAAAGCTCTACTCATATATGAAGTTCCCCTTAACGGTAGAGAAGCAATTGACTACTTATCCTTTATGCCGTACGAAATAAGCATCAGTTGTTGTGTACGACTTGAAAATCTAAACAATGTAAGCATTAAATTAAATTGTCGTATAGGTTAGACTGAATAAAGAATTAAAACCATATAAGAAGCAAGAGTCAACAACATGAGTGATGAAGGCCACATTTAACGATAAATAGTATGATGGGTACATGTCGGCAGGACCAGGTGGTGAATAAAACCATGTTTACGTGTTTTTAACCAATCCAAAGTCGAAATAAACCTTATAGCAAGAAGTCATCAGAGCAAATAAGATTGAGTTTACATGTAGTATTCACCAAATGAGGTCATAATATGCTCATTTGACATGTTCAATGGGTGAACTCTATGCTCCGAGTGTTGTAAATAGTTCAGTGCATGGTCTGGTGAAATATGTAGCCTACAAAAAGAGAGATGAATTAAAAAAGTAGTACACAACGGATTGACATAGAATATTTGTTAGCGCAATGCTAATTTAAAGAGATTAAAGAGACAATCGATAGTACTTAGAATACGGTGATTAAAATTACAAAGAATAGCTTCGAAATAAGCATGAGAGACTAAGCAAACATTTTTTAATCTGGTTTTTTGGAAAAAAGTGACATTATGAATTCATACTTTGATTTATTTTAAGGTTAAGAATGCATGCTGTTATAGTATGACATTATTTTTGCAACAAACACCATTGTTATTAAGAATTGTATGACAAATTTTTGTAAGTAAAAGTGACAAACTTGAGTAGAAGGAAGATACACGTGTAATAAGAATCACTTTGACTAAACGCGTTTTCAAACACTTCCCGATAAACCACATTTGTTGTTGATGTGCACAAATTTTTGTCTTCATCCAAAACTAAAATCTTGAGACCCCGTCTCGATGTAACTCTGGATAATGCGACATATAACTGGCCATGAGTGAAGACCGGTTTGGGAAGATATATCCCAACATGGGAAAGTGACTGTCCCTGACTCTTATTTATTGTCATTGCAAAACATAGAGCAATGGGAAATTGTCTCCTCTGAAACTTGAAAGGTAACCCCGAGTCACTTGGAATCAAGTTCATCCTTGGGACAAAAATCTTGTCACCGACGTTTGTACCTGTTAAGACAGTTGCTCCTATAATGTTCTTCCCAAGACTGTTAATCATTAGCCTTGTCCCATTACACAGTCCAGCAGCTTAGTCAATGTTTCTCAATAGCATTACAGGCACACCAACCTTTAAAATCAACTTATGATTAGGAATTCCTGAACATTTGATATCATTTAGAAACTCAGTGGTGAACCATTGACCTTCAATGCAAGGAAACTGTGAGATCACGTATTCATTAACCTGTTGGACAGAATCAAGAGTTGGTGCTAGATTCCACGCTCTTGAAAATAATTTGCAGAACTAATGTTTTGTAATAGATCTGGGTAGGCAAAGTCAACCAATGATTTCAACGGATCATCAGAGTCCTTTATTAACATATCTTCTGGAATATTTATTTCACTCTCACCATGCTCGTCATCATTGTTGCTTCCATCACCAATACGAAGAATCCACTCTGCGAACTCCTTTATTTCATTTTGGTCAACATTGGAATTGGTCACACGTAACCGCATATTTGTTGTAACTCTCAAAACCTTACACCAATTCCAGATAGTAGAGGCATTTATGGTAGAACCAACAATATCTTCTCTTGACCCTTTCTTGATGATGGGCAATATTTGTCTAAAATCACCACCCAGAACAACTACCTTTCCGCCAAAAGGTATGTTCTCATTCTCCTTATCCTTAGTTGCCATAATATCCCTCAATGTACGATCTAGAGCCTCAAAACAAAACCTACTCATCATCTGAGCCTCATCCCATACGATTAGTTTTGTGTGAAGTAGTAAGTTTGCTCTGCTAACAGCACTCCTGGTTAATATTGCAAGTTGAGTGTTCTATACATGGTACTGGAATAGAGAATGTTGAGTGGGCAGTGGCGGCCTCGAGGCAAAAGTAAAGAGGCAATCCCACGGGATGCGACATTGAGGACATTCAATCCTTTGAACGAAGGAAAGCTGAAACAGCTTTCCATATAAAAATCTTCTTGCGGTACCCCCATATCCATTGAGGAAAAAAAATCCACCTATACCAGACATCACTGTATCAATAATCTGCTGGTATACTGTTTTCTGCTCCGCTGTCATCTGCTCCACAAGAGACGAATGAAGTTTTGTCATCTCGTCAATATCCTCATCTCATCTACGATCAACTTGTTCTGATAGGAATTTGTTTCCGACATCACGGGCATTGGCATGGTATGGAAGTCAATAAGACTCCTCCCATTTGATTGAAGCAACTTCTCTAATTCGATCAGACAAAGATTTTGAAGCTCTTCATCGGATATTTGAAGATCTGGACAATAACAAAAGTTAGTTTAACGTTGCAAACTACATTATTAATCAACGTAATAGATAATGTTGTTTTCAAAAAAGTACAATGATTGAATGTTGAAATTGTAAGCTCATGTAAATTCACCTCGTATGTTTAAAGCTTTCCTTCTATCATGCAATATTCCATCAGCCAAAAACTTCCATGTTGTGTTCCAAACAGTTGCCGGATTTGTCATTGTATTCATGACTAACAAAGTCACAAACAACTTTCTCAACTGATTACCGGATGCCAGCAAATTTGCTTCACTGATTGCGTCAATGAACTCTTTATCATCTGCTAATAGTCCCAACTCATAACATGTCTTATGAAATGTGTCCTCTATTTTTCCATTAACCTTTTTAAGACACTCATAGCTAACGCAGCCCCTTTGAACCGTAAGTAGAATCCTCATGTAGTATAGCTCCCCACTTGCAGGTGGAATATATTGGAGCCTTCCAATGCTGACCCCTTTTTTTCTTGGCCACCATTTTTTATCTTGTTGAGAATAAACAAACTTTGTTGGCTTCCCTAGTCATTTTTATTTATTTTAAAGCTCATTATAATTGGATTAAATATGAGATGTATGACCCTAAATCTTTAAATCCCTAATTCCCCCAAATTAAAGCATCTTCTTCAACCTTCCTTCAACTCAACAACAACAGCACTTTAAATCCCTAAATCTGTCTGGATTGAAAATCAAGACCCAATACACGCAAAAACTTGAGACTACAAGCAGAAGAAAAACCAGTGACACAAATTAACACGGGGATGCAAACCAGATACACACAGAGAAATTCGAAACATAACCAAGTAGAAGGAATCTATGATATTTGTAAAAAGGTTCTCTTTGTTTTATTCTGAGATGTTCAAAGGTCCAACTCACAGTGACCGGAAATTCACTTACGAATTGTTGAGATCTGGAGATATGATTAAGAATGTGGTAAAGCTTCATTTTCATTTGAGATGTAGTAAACTTTTTTTTTAAGTGAGCAATTTAAAATTAATTAAAATAAAAGTTAATGACATGGCCAAGCCAACTCAGCTTTAAAAAAAATTAGAAATAAAAGAAAATTACATATGTTAGTCAACTTAGATTTTTTTAACTTTTGACTAACAGAAGAACTTTTTTAAAAAAGTTTGATTTTGTAGGGATCTTTTTAAAAAAAAAAAAATTTTGCAGGGACTAAAATTAAAAGAACCTATATTTGCAGGGACTAAAAATATATTTAAACCAAATTAGGCTAAATTACTGTTTTGGTCATTTATCTTTGGCCTCGATTTCATTTTGGTCCTTTATCTTTTTTTTCGTTTTGGTCCTTTATGTTTCAGTTTTGTGTCAATTTGGTCCTTTTTTGTAGTTTTTTGTCTATGACCTTAACGGACGTCACGCTGGCAGTTAACTGCTGACGTGACATCTCAAATTCATTAAATGACGTGGCACAGTTAATTGATTTGGCAATACACATCACCATTTCCTTTCTTTTTTAAATTAAAACAAAACAAAAACTTAAATAAACAAATAAACAAATAACAAACAAAATAAAAAACATTAAAAAAGTTGAATCTGCAGATTTCCAACAACAACAAAACAAATGAGAAGAAATTAGTAAGAAAAGAAAGGAGATTAAAATAGAAACAGATCTGCAAGGAAGCAAAATCAACAAAAACGAAGGTCATCTTTCTGTTTTTCGCCATTATTGAAGGTAAGAAGCTCTTCTATTTTTGCCATTGAAGTTGTCCTTTTGCAGAAAACCAGATCTGAAACTCAGATCGCAACAATGGTGAAGTTGAAAAGCGTGTGATTTGGAAGAAAACCTAGGTTCAAAAACCAGTTCAAGAATCATCAACAAAACCTCCCGAACAACCCTATCCCTGAAAACAAGGCTCGTTGGAATCAATAAAGGATTGAAGTTTTCATTTTGAGAGGGGTTTATAAGAGGTTTTGTCGTTTGGGCTACGAATTAATTGATTACTTTTGTCGTTCCATGAAAAACAACCACGGGTAACAATGCTCCGAAGAGAGTGAGGGTTTTTGGTGAAGAGAAGGTTTTGACCCATAAAGAAGTGCATATTTCAGTTGGGTCTTGTTTGAGAAGAGAGTGAGGGTCTTGTTGTATGGGTTGGAGGGTGTGGTTCGTAGTTTGCAGGGAAGTAGTGGAATGAGGTGAGAAGAAAGTGTGAATTGAGGAGAGTGTTTTGAACCAGATCTGAAACTCAGATCTGCCAGATTCAACTTTTTAATGTTTTTATTTTGTTTGTTATTTGTTTATTTAAGTTTTGTTTTGTTTTAATTTAAAAAGAAAGGAAATGGTGATGTGTATTGCCAAGTCAATTAAGCGTGTCACGTCATTTAATGAATTTGAGGCGTCGCGTCGTTATTAAGCTATGCGCGTGGCGTCAGTTAAGGCCATGTATGTAAAACTACAAAAAAAGGACCAAATTGACACAAAATCAAAACATAAAGGACCAAAACGAGAAAAAAAAAAGATAAAGGGACCAAATGAAATCGGCGTAAAGATAAATGAACAAAATAGTAATTTAGCCAAATTATAATATATAATTTTCTTTTTGAAGCAAAATATATAATTATATTATATATATAAATCTAAATTTAATTTCCTACTATTATATAAATATTTAAAATAGTTGAAGTAATTACCTTACGATTATCTAAACAAATAAATTTCACTTACATCTTTGATGCGGAGTAAATTATACTAGTATATATATATATATATATATATATATATATATATATATATATATATATATATATATATATATATATATATATATATATATATATATATATATATATATATCACAGCTAAAAAGTTGATTAGGTGATTTATCATAAATAAGTGGCAAAATCTATATCTGATTTTTTTAAATAAAAAAACTTAATATTTAGAAATTCTGATAAATATTCTATTTGTTGGATATTTTCTATCATATAAAGTTGCATTATACTTGTTCTCGTGCTGTCCAAGTGGGATTCTTGAGGTTGGCCTCAAATGTGGTATATGTATGATTCTCTAATTGTCCATATCTTTTATCCCTAAATAAAAATCTTGAAGGAATCTACTGAGAGAGAGAGAGAGAGAGAGTTTGACTCAGTGGGATAGAGTCCTGTTCCATGTGGAATTTAATATCTTCAATAATACTACTACATATGCTTCTGTTTGGATAAATAATTTAGGGTTTTATTTTCAGGTACCCCTAATTCCCTACCACACCCCATAATGTCCCAAATGGATAAAAATACCCCTACTTTTTCCCAAAAATTACATGGTTTTGTTAAAAAAAAAAATTGGAATTTGAATTACCTCTAATTCGAAAGATTTTCGAATTACCTCGAGAAGGAGGTAATTAGGTTAATATGAACGGAATTACCTCACTTACGAGTATTCAAATTCTTTTCTAATTACTAGGTAATTCAAAATCTCTATTTTTTTTTTCAATTTTTAATATTTTCTAATTACATTTATTTTTGAGCGATTGGCGAGTAGACGATCGACAACGTAGAGCGGCGAGTCTTTTGACCAACGTAGAACGAATAATTTAGGCTAAAAAATCGGTTTCGACAACATACTCGATCGTAATGAAACCACACCATTAGAAGCGAAAAAATCAAGAATCAAGACTCCCTAGAAGGGGACTTCTTACGACTACAAAATTTCAAAATCCCAAATTCCATCGTTTACTATTTTTCACGATTTTTTTAATTTTTCATAGTCTCCAAAAATCTAAAAAAATTTGTATAGCCTTATTTTGGTTTTGTTAGATTTTTAGTGGTGTTTTTATATTTTTTAGAGTAGTTTTGACTATTTTTAATAGCCTTTTAGTAATAAAAATTAAAACAAATCGTATATATATCGCACCGCCCGTCCTGGATTGGCGGGATGCCTCTAGATGTCGCCCGTTCACCTACTTCACGTCTTTATTTTCAGTCATTTTTAGACATTTTGGACCCATAATTGTATTTGTACTCTATTTTATGTTGCTTTCATTTTATATATTTTGACGTATTGTTATTTAAATCGTAAAACCGTTTGTATCATAGTTCCAAAATATAACAGCGTTTAAATATTAATTCAATATACAAAGTTTAAAAAAATTAATAAAAAACTAAAAATTTCGGAATTACCTTTTTTAGAGGTAATTCAAAATTTTATGTTTATGAACCGGAAATACTGTTTTAAAGGTAATTCCGAAATTATCAATTATTTTTGAACCTAATTACCTTATTTTGAGGTAATTCCGAAAAATTTGAATTTTTTTTTTTTTTTTTAAAAAGGCAGGGGTATTATTGGAATTTTTTGAATTATGGGGGTGTGGGAGGGAATGAGGGGGGTACGAAAACAAAAGGCCAATAATTTAATGCATGTCACTATTGACAATGATTATAAACTTCTAGCACACAATAACTTCCCTATTTGGAGGAAGAATTCTTCTTTTCTTGAGTAGTAGTATACTATAAGCTGGATTCTGTAAAATCCACTTTGAGACATTGACACATCTTTCATCATACAAATTCAATCCCTTGTTTATCCGAGCTCATATTTTCTGGATTTGACAGTATCAGTTCACTGTGGCTGCAGTAGCAGACTCCACAATTAAAAAAATCTAAGAGGGTTATTAGCACACTATTCTGTTAATAGCAGAACATAGCGTTTCCTTTTCACTGTATAATAATAATGTGCATTTTTCGACTAGCTATTATACCATGACATCTACCTCCTAATCATGATAATCTTTACTATTTCTAACATTGGTTAACAGAGGTTTAAATTCAGATTCAAGAGCTAAGTTTATTCAGTGATGATGAACTTCATCTTGAGTGTTGGCTCATGATATCATATATAAACCACTAACTAGTGTTCCTTCCATATGAAGATTTACAAATTTCCAGCTTTTCAGCTAACTCTCCAACCAGCTGAAGTAAACGTAAGTAAACAAATGATATATGTAACTGAAAGTACTATCTCATATAAGAATATTAACATAAGTCTTTTTCTTAGCCAACGGAAAGTGCAAAGAATTTACAAAGACTAAATATCTATTATAGCAAAGAATTGATTGATTGATTAATTACTTGGAGAGTGGCAAAAATCTTCCTAAACAAACTTAAAAATGGGTCAGCTAGATCCAAAAATGCAAAACCATTTCAAAATGCTCCTCTTGTCGAATCCAGAAGCCCGAGTTCCATTGTCACAAACCCATCAACATCTTCAATCTTTTCATGCTACTGCAGTGTCCAAAACACAAGAGTTACTCATAGTCAGACATAAATCTAGCTTGATTAATTGTGCGCTTAAAGAGGAAATATCAAGTGAGAGGAAAAAATAATAGCCATTGGGTCTAGCCATAAAAGGTCAAGATTAAAATAACATATTGAAAGTTTTAATCTTGACCATCCATATATGATTTGTATGACTATGATATGTTCCTCTCACTCGCACATAAATAAGACTAATAGGATCTTGAATTTCTCATATTGGAATTGAATGATAGAATCAGTGAATACAAGCCTTGATGGCAGCAATACAAGTGAAATACAGAAAATAGAATGGATAGTAACGATTCTAGGCACTTCGAGAAGCCTAGGGTCTCCTAAAGGCACTTATAGAGGCCTAATCTTTCCTAAGGAACTACTTCCCAAATTCATACTTGCTTAGTGATTCTAACCCCCCAAGTCCTATTTATAACCTCCACTCCACTAACTCACCCATTTTCCATCCACTTTGCCACATAAGCAAGTGGTTACAACCAACTCACATTTCCCTTCCCTTACAATTTATTTATTTATTTAATATCCTATCAATACACCCCCCCTAAACATTCACCTTGTCCTCAAGGTGAAGATATAAGAAAAAACAGTCGTTAATAGTCTTCCACCGGGATCCCAAAGCTTGAAGCATGATGATGGAGCAATGCCAAAAGCGGAAAAGCTATCTCCCGGATCGAATGCCTTATTTTCAGCTACCAACAGTGTATTTGGAGGATCCATTGTCTTGTCTAAACCACCTGCTTTTGAATTGAAAATGATGTTCTCCTTCTTATGGCTCATTTCTCTTTTTACTTGTAACACCCCCTTGTTATTAGTAAGTTGGGGAGGTGTAAGTAACATAATTGGGCCTGGCCCATGGTTTTAGTCCAGATACCCAACTCCCCAGAAATCCATTCGGCCCTAATTTCCCTTACTCTCACTGATCTATTTTGCAGATCTGAAACAAAAGAGAAGATCGTCGCTCCCCCTTCACGAACTGTTCCCATCCTCACCATTGTTACGCCGTCGTCTTCCGTCTCCGGCCGTCGCTTCTTATCAGCATCGTTATAAACTCTCTCTACTTCTCTGCTGCTTTCTCTCACTCTTTCCTCTTCATCATCACTCTGCGTGTTGCATCCTTCAATCGTGAAAAAGAGACCCTGTTTTCTTAAATTGTGAGAAACACACACCTCTGCCGTGATTGTCTCCGTCCGGCGTCTCCCTCGTCAATTCTTCCAACAACGCTTCCTCCTCATCACCGCTCTGATACCAATTGATAGGATCTTGAATTTCTCATATTGGAATTGAATGATAGAATCAGTGAATACAAGCCTTGACCCCAGCAATACAAGTGAAATACAGAAAATAGAATGGATAGTAACGATTCTAGGCACTTCGAGAAGCCTAGGGTCTCCTAAAGGCACTTATAGAGGCCTAATCTTGCCTAAGGAATTACTTCCCAAATTCATACTTGCTTAATGATTCTAACCCTCAAGTCCTATTTATAACCTCCACTCCACTAACTCGCCCATTTTCCATCCACTTTGCCACATAAGAAAGTGGTTACAACCAACTCACATTTCCCTTCCCTTACAATTTATTTATTTATTTAATATCCTATCAATGATCCCCCTCACTTGATATGTCACATGTGCCTATATATTCCCACAAAACATCCCAATATCTTAGCTTTGAATCTAAGTTGTAGTTCACAAAGATGCAAATGAGTAAAGCTTATTTAGAAAAACATAATCCTGCACATTATACATAAAACTTTTGCTAGGCTACCATTTTTTAGGAATGTAACAATTACCTGTCTGGAAAGGAAGGAATGCGCTCTTTAACTACTCGAACAATAGCTGGACATTTTGTAGGTTTCCTAGATGAAGATTGTTGTTTTGTTTCTGCATAACATAGAATCAGATAATCGATGTTATTAACTGTAGAAGTATCGCAGCAAGATGCACGTTTATATGATACAAATTATCAAATCTCTAGCTAATAGTTGATAAATTTAAACCAAAACACAAGTTAAATGTTACTATTCACAGTAAATTAAACTTAAGCATAAGGCAGACTACAAAAGGATAAATTTTCTTTGTTATCTTCGCATTACATAACGATTCCAAACTTCATTTCATTTTCGTCTGAAAATGAGATTACTTGCTAAATGTTAAGAATGGAAAGCGAGGTGACCACCAAGCTTCATTCCTTCATCTCTCTATATTGTCTTGTAGAGAAGGTGCAACAGTTTTTACTAATCAGACATACACACAGTAGGATTTGAAATCTGACATTAAAAGAGGACCTACTTTGTTCGAAATAATCCTGGTTAGGAATTATCCTTAATCACCGTATGAAATATACTATTTGCATCCTTATCATATCATTATCAAATGTTACACAGTTAGCATAAAGTGGGGAAGGCTTTTGATGGTAAATTGTAAATTTACAGATAATAAGAAATTGGCAAATCTGAAATGCCTAAAAAGGATTCTGGCATTTTCATTTTAATATAAGTTCCAAATGTCAGTTCTCTTGCCGCATCCATAAGATGGAGGTTATAGTAAATGATAAGCATCACAGAATGAACCAATCTTTGGTTTCAGACGAAGTTACAGTTACCAACTTACCATTAATCTCTATAGTGCATTGAAGTATTAAACACATGATAAAAGATGTCTCAAAGAGGACATCACAGATTTCAGCATATAACATCTTTATTTTTTTTTGTTAGTTAGAGAAAGGCCAATTGCTGCAATGACAATTTGAAAATTTATGCCGACATATAGTTTACTCCACTGATGCTGAACAAAGGGGTATGGAAATTAGAATATCCAAAATAATATCAAAGATTAAAACGAAAGTTGGTCTATCTTACCAACTAAATTGTGCTTCATTGTCGGATTAAAATATGGTAGAACATCTCATACAGCATATTGTGAAAAATTGGTAGAAATGGTAGAATATATGTTTAAATCAAAATAGATAAAAAAGGAAGAAATTTCCAATACCTTCTGCTTCTTCAATTTTCCTATCACCACTGAGATATAAACTCTTGCTCGAATCTAATTCTAGGCCTTCGGTTGTGGCAAACTCCTCCAACATATGACCTATGAGATTATATGCAAGCCTGCATGCTTGTCTTATCACAAGTTTCTTGGGTAGCAAGGAGTTTGTCCTTGCATGTGCTGTTCTTGGTGGGCATGGATTCTGTCGGCTCACAAAACAAATTAGCTGCATCTCTTGGACCATTTTCAGTGTTAGGTTCATAAGAATCACATATCTTGACAACATTTTCCCCTGATCCTTTATCGGTCGAAACAATTGGAGAATTACAGTTTTTTCCAGCCATAAATGTACTAAACTGCTCTGTGCATTCTCCTTGGTGTTGTTGGCTTTTATATGGAGTATTGTGAATTTTGGATCCCAAAGCTACTGTATCACAACTCTTCGATTGAAGCTTTTCAGAATCACTATTCAACCTTTCACTGGATGTAAGTGGGCAGGACAAAACGTTTTCCTCCGTCATAGTGGTAGATGGATGAAACTCGGATGGAGTAAAGTCCCCAACACTTTCTGCTTCGCAGTTTGAATCCATCAAATCATATGTTCCATCTATGAATGGTCTATCCTCCTCAAATTGACTATCGGCATCATCCTCATCACTGTCACTGTCATCACTTTCTTCTAATGGCTCCATGTAAGCATCATCAAAGTCCTGATCAAATTCAATGTCCGACAACAAATCCGAAACAATTTGTTTTGTTTGAGCACTCACACTAAGTATGCAGTCAACTTCTTCTTCGATATGCTTCTCCTGGAATGATAAACTACGGGTGGTGCTATTAGAACCCTTATTGATAACATTTAGAATCTGTGACAGAGACTTTGGAATGATATCCATATCACTGCACTCAAAAAGAAATTCAGTCAAAAAAATTACAAATCTTGCCCGCAATCTCTTATTTGGTATTGCAGCCTTTGGTTCTATGAGAAGCTGTAAATCTCTTAGCGCTGACAATGTCACTACTTTTTTTTGTGTGACTGACCGTATAGCACTCATAATGTCACTCTGCAAGGACTTCACTTCAGGGGAGAATTGGTAAAATTCTACTGAAAACATGTTATGACAACCATTTGGCAGTTTTAGTTTTAGTGACAAGTCTGCTACTGCCATGGCTTTGGCTAATGGCTCTTGTAGCTCATTTCCTCCTTCAAGTTGCAAAAGCATCTCCCTGCTGATTTTGTCCACTAGCTCGATTAGATGGCCACGTGTCCATCCCTGTCTGCAGGGTTGTAACTGAGGTATTGATGTTTTAACTCCTTTGAGTTTTCTACGCATTGCAATCAAGGTCTGAGATGGCAAGTATTGAAGTCCATGCAATACCTTTACTACAGCAGCATGATAATATTGGGATCCTAATGCAGGAAAAAGCTCAGACCTATCTCTAAAATGTTGCGGATTGGTAAGAAGTTGAAAAAGTTGTTTACGAGTTTCCAGTTGATGGTCATTGTGGGTTTTGCTACTCAAAACACTTGAAAGAGAAGACTTGATCATCTTTTTAAAACTGTGACGACTTATTCTTTCAGACTTGACTGAGCCACCACTAACTACCATAGCAAAAGGTATAGACCCTTGGTGGTCAAATTATCAAGGCATGATAATATCAACTTTTTCAAGTTAGGTATTTGGTCCAAAACCATATCATCCTGAGGGTACAATTCTCTCTTTCAATGGAGCGTGCTCCAAAGGCGCCTTCAACATGAGTTCTCACTGACTCATAAAACATCTGAAAGGGTAAATAGATTATCAATTTTATCATTGAAACCTTCAAAGATCAAACCAAGTAACTTAAAGCATAATAATACAATAAAGGAAACCTACATCATCTTCCCTGAGTAAAGACTCGGACAAGTACCTGTAGGCGTGAAAAGAAAAGAGAAGAAAATAATTCATTAGAGTGAAACCCGGTGACTAAATCATTGAACAAATGAAGCACTCACCGATTTTTGAGAATTTTGTTCAACTTCTTCCTCTCAAATCGTGTGATAGGTAAGCCCAATAACCACCTGCACCAGTTTCATTTAAATGTTATTAAATTTAATAAATTAATATGTAACACCCAAATAAAAGTAAAATTGAAGGTTACCTCCTCTTTAGTTTGATCTCTTTCTCTTGGCACTTGAGAAGTTTTAAAAGTGACAATGGGTCAGTTTTACAAAAATTCATTTCTTAACTGAGCTGCTCCCCAACTAAGCAAAATATGAAACACTGCGTTTTGACAAGTCTGGCTACCTTGAGTTTGAGGAGGAATAAGTCCAAACCAATCAAATGTGATTTGATTCAATTCAAGTTTCTGATTAGTCAATAAAAAAATTGTGAGCAGAATTCAAGACTATTCTGTCTGTGTTTGTCTAAATCAATTGTTACTAAAGGGTCCTAATTGTTAGGGGAGCTGGTAGTGCGGTTTGGTTTGGTTCAGTTTTGAAGTGAAAAGTCATCTGATCCAAGGTAGAACAACAAGAGGTTTGGTTTAGTTTGGATAATTTACTTAAAACAATCTGAACCAATCTGATCCAAATAAATACGGGTCGGGTTTGGATCGGATGGTTCAGCTTTTGTATGAGTCAAAGAAAAAGTTTTGCAAACATATTCTATACAACACAGTTATTTTATTTGAGTTTGAGAAACTGTAAGCAATCTGAGCAATTGAGCAATCTGGATAATTGAATAAAGACCGGTACTGAAAACCAGAAACACTAACACAGATTGTTCTGCAGTATAAACTGGTACTAATTTATACTGGTACTATCAACTGATTTGCATAGAACACATTGGTGCTGGTATTAAGAACGTCGAACATATTTGCATAAAACATGAACAGAAACTGGTACTGAACAAATGCTAGCGTAAAGTAAACATTAACCAAAATACTGCCATAGAAGTTCTTCATCTAATCAACTAATATGAACATATAATTTTTACTAATAAGCATTAGAACAGAAAATTAGCATTATTATCACCTAATCAACAAATATGAACAACACCTAATCACCTAAGCATTACAGAATTTTTAATATGCTGTCAAAATCAACAATTAGGCGAGTTTCGGTGAAAAATTAGCTTCACTAACAGAAGCAGATGGGATTTCTGTGAGAGAGTGGGTGATTCACAAACAATAGCAATGTGAGTTACAGCGCAATGGCAAATTCAACAATCAAGTATATTTTCAACAATAGCAGATTCAATTTCAACAATTATGGAAAATTAGAATTAGGGCAAATTCAATTCCTCACCCAAGCAGAGTAATGACAGATTCACAGTGGTTGTGGCCGATACGCGTGAGCAAGAGGAAGCGCAGAGGGAGGACGTGAACGGAGCTTTGTGTCGGAGCTCACGAAGACGCGAATCGAGGGAGCTGCTGTGTGTACCGCGGTCACCGGTGAGTCATCACGGAGGGAGGAGATGTAAGTGCATAAATTTTATTGATCCGTCGAGAGGCAGAGTAAGGGAGAACCGCTACTTCGAGACTGAGACGGTGATTGAGTGTGGGACTGTGAACTGCAACTTCTTAGGGTTCGTTCGTGTGAGTGAATATGAGTCCTCCCTTCGTCGGTTTCTTCTTGTATTGGATTTGGATTTTGATTTTGATTTTAGAAAATATTTTTTTCATAAAAAAATATGGATTTTAAGAGATAATAACTAGCCCCACGACCCGTCTGATGGACGGGTTGGTTAGTTGTTGATTAAGTGAAACACATAGAAATAAAAACAGCTAGGAGTAACAGTTTTCGAAGATTAAATGTTTATAGTTGTTAAAGACATGTAGATTTTATACACAAGAAAATAGGAAAATAGGGGAGGTGAAAAAAAAATGCGTACAATCTAAACCAATATATGAGATAAGTAGGATGAAGGATTAATAATAACAAACATCATAAAAATAGTTCAAAAGTACAGACATTTGTTACTGAGACTACAGAAGTTTTGATATTAAAATGGAAGATAAATTAAATAAAGAGTAAACCTCTAAAGAAAATAATGATAAGAAAATAATCAATAGATAATTTCGATCCAATATTTTATGACGATTAAGTAAGAATTTTGTGTAAGTTATGTTCATGTAATATGAATTCAAGGGATTAGTCTCTACAGTTGCGTGTAGAGGATACTCAGTTTATACCAAAAAAATGTAGACATAAAAATTTAACTCATAATTAAAGAGAGAATAAGACAACATAATTAAAAAGTGAAAGACGAACGTAGGTCTCATGCAGAGATTGATTTAAAAGTAAATGTCAATTTAATTATGCTTCTAATACTTCTTGATGCGAAATTATCTTAATAAATAATAAAATACCAATTTGGACATTTAATGTTTTTTCAAGATTCTAAAGTACCCCAAAACATACTACCTAGAATCACACTTTATGTATTTTCCCATGAAATTGTTTTTCCATCAAATAGATTATTGACAAATGAAGTATTTGAGTAGTTAAAAAAATTTCGAATCCTAAAGTAACCCAAAACACAACTGTCCTAACATTTCACGCGTTCGCGTTTCTTACTGAAAAATTTTTTTCGTCACCAAAAAGTACACTAAAGCACACTTTTTAGCATCCCACTTTAAAATATAAAAATATTAAAAAAAGTAGATTAGTCATCGATAAAACTCATTGGGAGGATATAACATACATCTTGAAACAAAACCAGTACTCGTGGCGACCAAAGATACCCAGTTTAGATTAGTCATCGATAAAGCCGAAGCCAAATCGCATAACACTAATGAGATGGTAACAAAAAGTAAAAAAAAAAAAAAGTGGAAAAAAACCAATTGGCCAAAAAATTGGAGAAGCCAATAAAAATATTTCCCTCCTTCAATTTTATGGAGCATGCCAAGCCGCATATATGATAAAGATTTAGAGATACAATGATTATTTTTTTCAAAAAGAGATATCCCCTACATATTAATACACTATCGACTTTATTCCCTATTTTAAGCGCCAAACATCTCATTACCATTCACATAAACCATGCTTATCTCATATGGAGTATATGTGCATAGTTTTGTGTCACTCACGTGGCCAAAATTTGTATATTTCATGTGTGTTGTTGCTCATGTATCTATCTATCTATCTATATAAATATCTAAAGGAAGCTTTTTTCCAAGCTCCAGGATGCTCCACATTATCTTGATTTATTTTTCAATTAAATTTTTAACTATATTCATATTTAATTATAATTAACACATAAAGGAGACTTAAATTCATGATTACATATTAAGACTAAATTATTAACACCATTTATATTCCAATACATAAATTGTCATTATGCCTATATTAGAGAGTCTTTCCATATTACATACCCACTTAAGCCTACACAATTAGTTTCTCCCTATTTACATTAAAAATCAAAACCCACTACTCACATTATTAGCACACATTATTTGTACAGATAGATGTCACATAGCTTTCAAATTCCATCGGTTATTTCTTCCAATATATAACCTTGACTTTCTTCCAATCATTACTATATTTATTTATATTTTCCAATATTATTAATGCCTTATATATTATCTAACTAATGCCAATAAGTGGTAAAAGGAAAAAAAACGTTATCAATATCTATATAAATATCTAAAAGAAGCTTTTTTCCAAGCTCTAGGATGCTCCACATCATTTCCATTTATTTTTCAATAAATTTTTAATTTTATTAATATTTATTTATAATTTACAATTAAAGGAGACTTAAATTCATTATTACCACTAACTTATTATTATTAAATGCTACTTTTAGTGGAATAAAATATTTGGTGATGCCTATGAGCATTCTCAAGAAGAATAAAACCTCTACGGTTATGGATTGCTAATAGGAATTAAACATAAAATTATTCATAACACAATGAAGGAAAATGTTTATCTATATCTATATCTATCTATACATATAAGTAATTAAAAGAATCCCCAATGGAGCCTCCACAATAATTCTTGAATTTTTGCTTTTATTTTTGTCTATTAAAAAACTTCTCTTTTATTAATTATTAATTCCTACCTTTGTGTCCAACCCACTACTACTAATAAATTCCAACATAGTAATAAATTTACACATTATATTATATTTAATCATAATTTTTGTATAAATGAGACTTTGATTTTAATTTTTGATATATAATTAAATATAAAAAAACAAGATTTTTTTTATATTAATCAATGTTCATTCTCAATTCATGAGACTTATGAGCTCAATTATGTGTTCATTCTAAACTCAATTTTATGTTCTTATATTAGTTACTTTTTATTGTTTTGTTTTTATATTTATTACTATTTATTCTAAATGTTTTTTAAATTATATATTTATTTACATAGAAATTATATTATTATTAGAATTGGTCCAAATTTAAATTAATTGAATTAATAAATATATTTATCAATTATAATAGTTTAGATGAAATAAGAAATAATAAGTTGACCTTTAAAATTCTTTTTATGTAACCATTATGCATTGAATGGAGGGTTTCACATTTACATGAATTATTACTTTAATTTACAATAAACTCATGAGTTAGTGGAATATGAGTGGAAGAAATAGAGTTTAAACTAATTATAACAAGAAATGACTATTTAAAGGAGAGATCTTTGGATGGTTAGGGTAGAGGTTTTGACAAAAGAATCATATAAAAAATAAGAAGTAGAAGAAAGGAGCAAGTTTCACAAGAAGGTGTAGAATGCACAAAAAGCGGTAAAGATTTTTATGTTCTTAACAGGTTTTAAGTTGACAAATAGGCAATGATTTTTGTAAAGTTATAGACATTGAGAAATTATGTATATTTTAATATTGTTCTTAAGAAAAATGTTTATTTTTTTATGATTGTATGATGTGTTAGATCTAAATGAGTTGCATATGTTCCACGAGTCTTCATAATCTTTGGTGTCACTTCTAAGAAGGAAATTACATTAGGTGCAAGAATCATATAGAAAACAAGGAGTAGAAGAAAGGAGCAAGTTGCACGAGATGTAGAATTCGCAAAAAGGATAAAGAATTTCATGTTCTTGATAGTTTGAAGTTGACAAATAGACAACAATTTTTGTAAAGTTATAGGCATTGAGAAATGATGTATAGTTTAATATTGTTCTTTAGAAAAATATTAAATTTTATAGTTTTGTAAAATTGTATGATGTGCTAGATCTAAATGAGTTGCATATGTTCCTTGAGCCTTCATAACCTTCAAGATGTCACTTCTAAGAAGAAATTACATTAGGTGCAATAATCATATACAAAAACAAGGAGTAGAAGAAAGGAGCAAGTTTCACAAGATGTAGAAATCACAAAAGGGTAAAGAATTTTGTGTTCTTGATAGTTTGAAGTTGACAAACAGACAACGACTTTTTGTAAAGTTATAGGCATTAAGAAATGATGTATATTTTAATATTGTTCTTTATAAAAATGTTTAATTTTTGTCAAAAAAATGTTTAATTTCATAGTTTTGTAAAATTGTATGATTTGCTAGATCTAAATGAGTTGCATATGTTTCTTGAAACTTCATAACCTTTGGTGTCACTTCTAAGAAGGAAATTACATTAGGTGTCTCTTCTCTATATTACAAAGGAAAAATAATATCATTTTCTTCAACTATCATCATATCTAATGCCTTTAGTATATATTCTATCTAATACTTTTTATTTACAAATTCACATCTAAAATGGTTAATTTTAAATAAGAATAGTGCTTGAGGTAAAAACAACCAAATAAAGCTTGATTTAAATGTTTCAATTCTTTTACAAATATTATATGTTTACGCTCCACTTTATGTAGCTTATTTAGATTATAAGTTGCATAAAAAACAATTATAATAAAATAAATCTTTCATTTCATATTGTGAATAATGACCATATATTTTTCATATCATTATAAAGAATAAAAATAAAGATTTGATTTTGATTGTTTTCTCTTTCTAAGTTTCCTATTAAATCTAAATTCCTTATTATCACTTTTGTTTTAAGTTTCAAATTTTGTTTTAATTAATATTTATGAATTATTAATTGATGAATAAACAAAGAAATAAAGAAAAATAAAGTAAAGAGTAGTTACTTTCTAATTTCTATGATTTATATTTATTCATACACAACCATTAACTTATTTAATTTAAACTCATCCAAGCTTAATATAATAATAATATTTAGAGGATGTCACTGAAATTTGGAAGAAGAAAATAAAAATTGAATAACATTATAAGAAAAAAGCAAATGCGAGATGCACATTACAAATGTAAGTCACTTCCAAACATGTTTATCAATATATTATGATCACTTTCTTAGTATAACTTAGTTATTTTTATTCTAATGTTTTAAAATAAATATAAAATCTCATTATTTTCATCCTTAAACTTTCACATATTAAACCATTATTTTTGTTTTTAAACAAAAAGAATTTTTTTACGTAGTGTTTATTTAGGCTATATGTTATATCAAAAAATATTCTAATTAGTATTGATCTTCAATTATTATCATTATTATTTTTTTTTCTTTGTCTTACACATATTAAAAAATGCTATATCAAAAATATTCTTATTATTTATATTATTTTTCACATGTCTTTATTATTAAAATTCATGCTCATAAATTCAAGATATTAAATAGAATGGCATTTATTATTACTAAGTAAAATGAAGTTTAGTAATATTTTATTTTCAACAATTAAGCTCACTAAAATTTGGACAATTGTGCATATTAAAAAATACACTATATAAGAATATGGCATAAATAAAAAATATATTAATGTAATACTATATTTTTAAAATACATAATTTATATCGACAACTTATGTATATATTTGTATAAAATCTATATAAAATTAAAGGAAAAAAATTATATAACAACTCGTGCATCGCACAAGTATTCTCCTAGTCTATATAAATATCTAAAGGAAGCTTTTTTCCAAGCTCTAGGATGCTCCACATCATTTCCATTTATTTTTCAATAAATTTTTTAATTTTATTAATATTTATTTATAATTTACAATTAAATGAGACTTAAATTCATTATTACCACTAACTTATTATTATTAAATGCTACTCTTAGTGGAATAAAATATTTTGTGATGCCTATGAGCATTCTCAAGAAGAATAAAAACCTACGATTATGGATTGCTAATAGGAATTAAACATAAAATTATTCATAACACAATGAAGGGAAATGTTTATCTATATCTATATCTTCTATCTATACATATAAGTAAAAGAATCCCCAATGGAGCCTCCACAATAATTCTTGAATTTTTGCTTTTATTTTTGTCTATATATTAAAAAACTTCTCTTTTATTATTTATTAATTCCTACCTTTGTGTCCAACCCACTACTACTAATAAATTCCAACATAGTAATAAATTTACACATTATATTATATTTAATCATAATTTTTGTATAAATGAGACTTTTATTTTAATTTTTAATATATAATTAAATATAAAAAAACAAGATTTTTTTTATATTAATCAATGTTCATTCTCAATTCATGAGACTTATGAGTTCAATTATGTGTTCATTCTAAACTCAATTTTATGTTCTTATATTAGTTACTTTTTATTGTTTTGTTTTTTATATTTAGTACTATTTATTCTAAATGTTTTTTTAAATTATATATTTATTTACACAGAAATTATATTATTATTAGAATTGGTCAAAATTTAAATATATTTATCAATTATAATAGTTTAGATTAAATAAGAAATAATAAGTTGACCTTTAAAATTCTTTTTATGTAACCATTATGCATTGAATGGAGGGTTTCACATTTACATGAATTATTGCTTTAATTTACAATAAACTCATGAGTTAGTGGAATATGAGTGGAAGAAATAGAGTTTAAACTAATTATAACAAGAAATGACTATTTAAATGAGAGATCTTTGGATGGTTAGGGTAGAGGTTTTGACAAAAAGAATCATATAAAAAATAAGAAGTAGAAGAAAGGAGCAAGTTTCACAAGAAGGTGTAGAATGCACAAAAACGGTAAAGATTTTTATGTTCTTAACAGTTTTAAGTTGACAAATA
The DNA here is from genome assembly GCA_020916435.1 of Oxytropis ochrocephala. Taxonomy (NCBI): domain Eukaryota; kingdom Viridiplantae; phylum Streptophyta; class Magnoliopsida; order Fabales; family Fabaceae; genus Oxytropis; species Oxytropis ochrocephala. The sequence goes on from CM037090.1 coordinate 98,848,927, forward strand.
GGCAATGAGTTTTTGTAAAGTTATAGACATTGAGAAATTATGTATATTTTAATATTGTTCTTAAGAAAAATGTTTAATTTTTTGTATGATTGTATGATGTGTTAGATCTAAATGAGTTGCATATGTTCCACGAGCCTTCATAATCTTTGGTGTCACTTCTAAGAAGGAAATTACATTAGGTGCAAGAATCATATAGAAAACAAGGAGTAGAAAAAAGGAGCAAGTTTCACAAGATGTAGAAATCACAAAAGGGTAAAGAATTTTGTGTTCTTGATAGTTTGAAGTTGACAAATAGGCAACGATTTTTTGTAAAGTTATAGGCATTAAGAAATGATGTATATTTTAATATTGTTCTTTATAAAAATGTTTAATTTTTTGTCAAAAAAAAATGTTTAATTTCATAGTTTTGTAAAATTGTATGATTTGCTAGATCTAAATGAGTTGCATATGTTTCTTGAAACTTCATAACATTTGGTGTCACTTCTAAGAAGGAAATTACATTAGGTGTCTCTTCTCTATATCACAAAGGAAAAAAAATATCATTTTCTTCAACTATCATCATATCTAATGCCTTTAGTATATATTCTATCTAATACTTTTTATTTACAAATTCACATCTAAATTTCACATATTAAACCATTATTTTTGTTTTTAAACAAAAAAATTTTTTTACGTAGTGTTTATTTAGGCTATATGTTATATCAAAAAATATTCTCATTAGTATTGATCTTCATTTATTATCATTATTATTTTTCTTCTTTGTCTTACACATATTAAAAAATGCTATATCAAAAATATTCTTATTATTTATATTATTTTTCACATGTCTTTATTATTAAAATTCATGCTCATAAATTCAAGATATTAAATAGAATGGCATTTATTATTACTAAGTAAAATGAAGTTTAGTAAGATTTTATTTTCAACAATTAAGCTCACTAAAATTTGGACAATTGTGCATATTAAAAAACAATACACTATATAAGAATATGGCATAAATAAAAATTCAACAATATATTAATGTAATACTATATTTTTAAAATACATAATTTATATCGACAACTTATGTATATATTTGTATAAAATCTATATAAAATTAAAGGAAAAAAATTATATAACAACTCGTGCATCGCACGAGTATTCTCCTAGTACGCCCCCCCCGGTGCTACGTATCAGAGCATGACTCTACCGACTCACTAGAAGGTAGAAGAACCTCAATCAAAGATCACCGCACGTTCTTGACATAAGAAGCAACATCACAAAGAAAAGGGGTGAGTCTCTAACATATATAATAGAACGTATGATAAGCAATATGTTAGGGTCAAGGCAACCAAAGATGCACCACATCCCAACAACAACGATCAATATAATATTTATCAACAATCGTGATCAACTCATAAGCTTGGAATACACCACCATTTAATCATCATTACCTATCAACATCATCACACTATCACAATAGCAACATCAACATCAACACATCAACATCAAACATCATCAACATTGAGCGAGCTCTGCACCGCAGCGACCTTCAACCAACAACATTGAGCAAAGCTCTAGACCGCAACCTTCCAAACAACAACATTGAGCAAAGCTCTAGACCGCGCGACCTTCCAAACAACAACATTGAGCAAAGCTTTAGACCGCATGACCTTCCAAACAACAACATTGAGCAAAGCTCTGCACCGCGACCTTTAAGCCACATAATCATACGTTATGCACAACAACATCACTAACACCATCATTTGGTCATACACGACCCAACAACATAATCATTAACGTTCGGTCATACTTGATCCCACGACAACCACAACAATTTAGTCTTATTAGGTACAACCACAACAATCACATTATGTATGACGTAACACCTATGCTAGATTCTACCACCATCATATTGTTCATCATTATTTAGTTCATCATTATTTAGTTCATCATCACAATTTACTCCACAAAACATCACAAATAAGGCGACAAGGTGGCACCAACCAAAGACCTAAAGCGGCGCTGGGGCGCTGCACCACCCTCGGCGCCAAAAAACTCAAAGAATCTGGCGCTGGGCATACTTGTGCGCCAGTGCGCCAAAACTCGGCACATGGCGCTGGCGAAGAACTCAGTGTTGCGCCAGGCGCCAAAACACCCACTGGCCGGCGCTAGGCGGCACCTGCTCGCAGCGCGAGGCGCCAAAACAACCACGAATGGCGCTATGGCACCAACAACACCCTTCCAATAATTTTTTACCAAACACACTCTATCAAACAACATTTTAATTCCACAATACATTTTATTAACACCACCTAAACATAATGACTACACTTTTAGACTCGTTGAGTAATAATATCAAGCATATGGTAGGCAACCTATGTTCATATTTTATTTCAACCAATTTTAACACTTCACACCTATGCAACTCATCAACCACCACATAAACACAAGTCACACCATAATCTACAACACTAAGGCACAAAGCCACATCACCACACTCAACACATAAGGTACAACATCAACAACAAATGAAACCACCTTAGCCAAACATCATATTTATTCATGCCATCTTCACACATACCCTCAAACCACTCATGTACAACACACATTTATATTTATTTTCAATGAGACATACTCTCAAACACCTATCATGCATTCATAGTTCTCAAAGGGATTTTCATACATACACTACAACAATCACCAATTCACTTCAATAGTACCATCAATCAACCCAAATACATAACAAAATCAATACAACCACACACTAGAACCTAACCCAATCATAAAACCCCATCATACACAATCCCATTATAGATGAAGAAAACCCCCCCTTACCTTAAGAAATAGAAGGAATGGGACACCCTTCTCCTTCCTTCCACACCTAAGATGCAAGCCTTTCCTCTCTCTCCTTCTTCTTCACGTTGGATTCCTCTCTCTCTCCTTTTCAACCGTGCGTTTCTTTCCTTTCTTTTCCTCTTCCTCTTTTCTCCAGCTCTCGGTTTCCTCCCCCTCTCTCTCAGCCGTGTGCTCTTTCTTTATTTTAAGTGAGACCTATAATTGGGCCTTATGTGATTGGGCCTCTATTCACACCCCTCACAATTGTTTCAACTATTCCCTAACATAATAAATCCCCACTCTCTCATTTAGTAACCACCACCTCCTAATTTAATTAAAACACCGTTCTATTATTTTTTTAATAAAACAAACCAATATAACACCTAATTCATTTAATTTTATATGACTAACCACGTAACTTCTAAGTAATTAAATAAATAAATACTCTAATTATTTTCGGGGCGTTATAGTTGTTGTTTTTCAGAGAAACAGGGAAAGAAGATCCTTTATGGCACGAGTGGATGGCGTGTTCGAGAAGGAAATGGAAGACGTAGTTCTTCTATTATTAGATTATGGTTTTCCCTTGTATCTTTGTTTACGATTTTTAACTTGAATTTATTCTAAGTTATGTATCGTTTCCGCTATTCTTGTAAAGATGTAAATCTAAGTAGGAAATGTATCTCTGATGTATGCCATTAAGTACGCTTTAGTATTTCTACTTGATAGAAATATGAGGGTGTTACACTCAACATAAAAGGGGAATGAAATTAAGAGGAGTAGGTAGGGTGTGTGAGTGTGTAGAGTTTATATAGTTAGTAAGAATGTGACTTTTAGAGTCCAATAGTTATAAGTGATTAATAATAGTAATATAATATTAATGTCATCAGTTTTTTTAGGCCTAGTGGAAATTAAAATAGTGGTTATAAATGCTTTTCAAATAGTGTATTTTTTTTAGGAATACAAATAGTGTTTATTTATAAATGTAAAGCACAATTTATTTAAAAACGTAAAAGACAAAAAATTTCTTTTGTGTGAAACCTTAAATCACAAAGTGATAATAATAATAATAATAATAATATAATAATAATATATAAAGACAATAGTAATTTGATTGAAATTATTATTATAATTATGTCAATATATTACATATAGTTAGTTTATTTTTGATAAAGTGGATGGAATATCTACCGTCAAAGAAAAAGTGGATGGAATATGTATGTGGTTACAAGTCTTAATTATTTAATAAATAAAATCATTATTACAACTTAATATGGGATGTTACAAAACATAAAGTGTCTGAAATTAATATTATAATTATATACTTTATATACTTTAATATATTATAATTAGTTCTTTAGATAAGAGATTAAGTTGTTGGAAATGTCAAAAAAAAGGGGATGAAATATGAGATTAAGTTAATAGATTAGAATATATGACGTTTTGAAACTATTTTTTTTAAAACCATTCATATTCCTGATTAAAAATGTAATATAAAAAAAAATTCAAATAAAGTATAAGAGAACTATTAAAACAAAATTTAAATTAATAAACCCAAAGTAACCAAAAGTTTTCTTTTTGACCAAAAGTAACCCAAAGATTAACCATCGCCTAGTATTCTTTTTTTCCTTTCTAAAAATAAAAGAGGAAAATACACTATTCTTACAATAAAGTCTGTTTTTATGTTTCATGTGGTTTTTATTTTTATAAATAATAAAATAATGCTCAATTCTCCTAGTCATCAAACTTTATGTCTTTTTATTTTTATTCAACTCATATATCAATACACTTATTGTCTTTAATTATATAATAACTGAAAAAATATAAAGGGTCTTAATAATTTAGCCTTAATATGTAATCATTAATATAAGTCTCCTTATATGTGTAAATTATAAAAAGATATTAATATAATTGAAAATCTAATTGAAAAATTAATGAGGATGATGTGGAGCATCTTAGAGGCTTGGAAAAAAGCTTCCTTTAGATATTTATATAGATATAGATAGATATAGATAACTACGGGATAATCCCGTGCGATGCACGGGTTTATATAAAATATTTTGTTTTAAAAAAATTTAAGGATATAATTAAAATAGGTATAATTATAAATAAAGGAACACCAATTTTCATACCATTTATTAATATATTAATTTTCAAACTTACATAGAAAAATGAAAATTCAATTTAATATAAATAATTAGTTTAGTATTATTTAATGTTAATAAATATTATAAGGACGGTTCATATTGTAATGATTAGTCGAAGCGAATAGAATTACTATGATTTATTAACGACTTCTCTCTTGCAATAGACCAAATTACACAACAATTCAGAAGTTTTCTAATTTAGAATAAGTTTTTGAAATTGTTTTCTAATTTATGTTTCAATGGTGGAAGTTTTCAATTAAATAAAGTATTCTAAAAAAAATAAGAAATAAGTAAGCACAATATGAGTGCAAAATAGTAGACAATGCTTACAAACAATCAAAAAAAGTTATATAAAAAAAATTAAAGAAAACGAAATACATTGTTTTATTTACATTATGAAAATGATGTTATGAAGTTTAGCGTTCATTCATACGGCTAAGGTTTCGTTCTTTCATATATACCATATTTACTTAACTTAATATTTTTTTTGATTCCAACCAATATTGTTGGCTACTAATATAAAACAACTATGCATTTACGACGACGATAAACAACCATTAAAATTTAATGATAACATAAAATGACAATTTAGTTAGGGTCACAAACATAATAAATTTATGATGCTACAAATTTGTTGACGAATGTGGAATCTTTTTTTTCTATTCAGATAAATCTTGTTGAATTTCACTCTCGGCCTTTTGTTGGATATTTCTGATTCTTCATTGGATTGCAACCCGAAAAATTAGATATTTTTGTTAGGTAATGATTTTTTAACACAAAGGAAATTAGATTTCTCTACATGTCACCTTAATGTTCTCCTCTTTTTGTGTGTTTTTGGAGTTTGAATGATGGGAGACCCATTTGAGGAACCACTTGGACAGTCAATATTGTCTTCTTTCTCAATCTTATCTTTCAATCTAATTAAATTTCAACATTAAAATAACAACCACCTTTATAATAGGCTTTAGAATTTTACTGGCCGTAAAATATTTTCTTCCATGATTTTAAAAGTAGGAACGCATCTTAACTTGAAAAAAATAAATGTGGGTGGAACCAAGGATATTCAAGAGCTATTGAGGTAAGTTCTAATTATCTCCATTTCCATACTTTAAAAAAAGTTAAAACATATTAGTAGTGAAGTTGATATATGGTATGATTCGGTAAAGTATGTATGGAGATTGTTAGATAAATTCAATTTTTACATAAAGTGAACATCTAAATATAATCATGGTTATGAACCTATATACATACTAATAAAATAAACCTTTTATTTATTTTATTAGTAGTATATAAAGACTATAAAAATATGTAGAAAGTAAAACATAACAAATTATTCGGAAGAAGGTTAATACCTTATGAGAAGGAAAGAACTCATTTATTTTGTGGTAATTGGTTGATGAGAAACAACTATGAAGAAGTAGAGAGAATGGAACTTACTTGTGGTTAGAAACTATATATATTCCCAAGTTGAAACTGTAAGTCCATATTAATAGGGATATCAAGTGATTTACAAACGGTTTATCTTTGTTATTGTCATATAGAATTATTGGAACTTAGTTATGGTGGATATAAATGTAAATGGCAAGAGCAAGGGGTATAGACATTGGATAAGCTCAACATGTTCATTAGTTAACCAATTAAGTCAAAGCCAAAGTCATTTTTACTTTTCTTTTAAAATAGTGATTAAAAAAATACATAAGCCAACTAATTATATGAAAGTGCACTTATCAAAAAAAAAATTATATGAAAGTGCAAGGTACATCCTTTTGAAAGGGAAACTTTTTATCGACCAAATTGAAAAAATATAGTCAAATCATTAGTATACTTACCTAAGAGCCAAATACATTACATTCGATAACTTTGCATAACTAAAAAAATCATTCATATATTCATTAAAGGTGGTAAGAAAAATAACGGAAAAAATAAATTTGAAGAAATAAGTCATTGTAAATGGGCATGTATTCCTACTTTATAAATCAACCTTTCATTTCATAGGATAATACTGATGCTTTACATGATTAATAGTAACAGTAGAAAAATATAGTGAATCACTATATATTATCAATTAAATCATTTCAATTCTAATTCTACTTCTAAATATACATTATAAAATCAATTATGGAATATTAATAATTCAGATGAATTATAATAATTATAATTACAATAATTATAATAATTAGCTTTTCATTTGGTCTAAAAAATAGCTTTTTATGCATGATATCTCTAATATTTAATGAAATTAAAAAATCGCACAAGTATTCTCCTAGTCTATATCTATATAAATCTCTAAAGGAAGCTTTTTTCCAAGCTCTAGGATGCTCCACATCATTTCCATTTATTTTTCAATAAATTTTTTAATTTTATTAATATTTATTTATAATTTACAATTAAAGGAGACTTAAATTCATTATTACCACTAACTTATTATTATTAAATGCTACTCTTAGTGGAATAAAATATTTGGTGATGCCTATGAGCATTCTCAAGAAGAATAAAAACCTACGGTTATGGATTGCTAATAGGAATTAAACATAAAATTATTCATAACACAATGAAGGGAAATGTTTATCTATATCTATATCTATCTATACATATAAGTAAAAGAATCCCCAATGGAGCCTCCACAATAATTCTTGAATTTTTGCTTTTATTTTTGTCTATTAAAAAACTTCTCTTTTATTATTTATTAATTCCTACCTTTGTGTCCAACCCACAACTACTAATAAATTCCAACATAGTAATAAATTTACACATTATATTATATATATTTAATCATAATTTTTGTATAAATGAGACTTTGATTTTGATTTTTAATATATAATTAAATATAAAAAAACAAGATTTGTTTATATTAATCAATTTTCATTCTCAATTCATGAGACTTATGAGCTCAATTATGTGTTCATTCTAAACTCAATTTTATGTTCTTATATTAGTTACTTTTTATTGTTTTGTTTTTTATATTTATTACTATTTATTCTAAATGTTTTTTTTAAATTGTATATTTATTTACATAGAAATTATATTATTATTAGAATTGGTCAAAATTTAAATTAATTGAATTAATAAATATATTTATCAATTATAATAGTTTAGATGAAATAAGAAATAATAAGTTGACCTTTACAATTCTTTTTTATGTAACCATTATGCATTGAATGGAGGGGTTTCACATTTACATGAATTATTACTTTAATTTACAATAAACTCATGAGTTAGTGGAATATGAGTGGAAGAAATAGAGTTTAAACTAATTATAACAAGAAATGACTATTTAAAGGAGAGATCTTTGGATGGTTAGGGTAGAGGTTTTGACAAAAGAATCATATAAAAAATAAGAAGTAGAAGAAAGGAGCAAGTTTCACAAGAAGGTGTAGAATGCACAAAAAGGGTAAAGATTTTTATGTTCTTAATTGGTTTTAAGTTGACAAATAGGCAATGATTTTTGTAAAGTTATAGACATTGAGAAATTATGTATATTTTAATATTGTTCTTAAGAAAAATGTTTAATTTTTTGTATGATTGTATGATGTGTTAGATCTAAATGAGTTGCATATGTTCCACGAGCCTTCATAATCTTTGGTGTCACTTCTAAGAAGGAAATTACATTCGGTGCAAGAATCATATAGAAAACAAGGAGTAGAAGAAAGGAGCAAGTTGCACGAGATGTAGAATTCAAAAAAAGGATAAAGAATTTCATGTTCTTGATAGTTTGAAGTTGACAAATAGACAACAATTTTTTGTAAAGTTATAGGCATTGAGAAATGATGTATAGTTTAATATTGTTCTTTAGAAAAATATTAAATTTTATAGTTTTGTAAAATTGTATGATGTGCTAGATCTAAATGAGTTGCATATGTTCCTTGAGCCTTCATAACCTTCATGTCACTTCTAAGAAGAAATTACATTAGGTGCAATAATCATATAGAAAACAAGGAGTAGAAGAAAGGAGCAAGTTTCACAAGATGTAGAAATCACAAAAAGGGTAAAGAATTTTGTGTTCTTGATAGTTTGAAGTTGACAAATAGGCAACGATTTTTGTAAATTTATAGGCATTAAGAAATGATGTATATTTTAATATTGTTCTTTATAAAAATGTTTAATTTTTGTCAAAAAAATGTTTAATTTCATAGTTTTGTAAAATTGTATGATTTGCTAGATCTAAATGAGTTGCATATGTTCCTTGAAACTTCATAACCTTTGGTGTCACTTCTAAGAAGGAAATTACATTAGGTGTCTCTTCTCTATATCACAAAGGAAAAAAAATATCATTTTCTTCAGCTATCATCATATCTAATGCCTTTAGTATATATTCTAACTAATACTTTTTATTTACAAATTCACATCTAAAATGGTTAATTTTAAATAAGAATAGTGCTTGAGGTAAAAACAACCAAATAAAGTTTCAGATTTAAATGTTTCAATTCTTTTACAAATATTATATGTTTACTCTCCACTTTATGTAGCTTATTTAGATTATGAGTTGCATAAAAAACAATTATAATAAAATAAATCTTTCATTTCATATTGTGAATAATGACCATATATTTTTCATATCATTATAAAGAATAAAAATAAAGATTTGATTTTGATTGTTTTCTCTTTCTAAGTTTCCTATTAAATCTAAATTCCTTATTATCACTTTCTTTTTAAGTTTCAAATTTTGTTTTAATTAATATTTATGAATTATTAATTGATGAATAAACAAAGAAATAAAGAAAAAATAAAATAAAGAGTAGTTACTTTCTAATTTCTATGATTTATATTTATTCATACACAACCATGAACTTATTTAATTTAAACTCATTCAAGCTTAATATAATAATAATATTTAGAGGATGTCACTGAAATTTGGAAGAAGAAAATAAAAATAGAATAACATTATAAGAGAAAAGCAAATGCGAGACGCACATTACAAATGTAAGTCACTTCCAAACATGTTTATCAATATATTATGATCACTTTCTTAGTATAACTTAGTTATTTTTATTCTAATGTTTTAAAAGAAATATAAAATCTCATTATTTTCATCCTTAAACTTTCACATATTAAACCATTATTTTTGTTTTTAAACAAAAAGAATTTTTTTACGTAGTGTTTATTTAGGCTATATGTTATATCAAAAAATATTCTCATTAGTATTGATCTCCAATTATTATCATTATTATTTTTCTTCTTTGTCTTACACGTATTAAAAAATGCTATATCAAAAATATTCTTATTATTTATATTATTTTTCACATGTCTTTAATATTAAAATTCATGCTCATAAATTCAAGATATTAAATAGAATGACATTTATTATTACTAAGTAAAATGAAGTTTAGTAAGATTTTATTTTCAACAATTAAGCTCACTAAAATTTGGACAATTGTGCATATTAAAAAATACACTATATAAGAATATGGCATAAATAAAAAATATATTAATGTAATACTATATTTTTAAAATACATAATTTATATCGACAACTTATGTATATATTTGTATAAAATCTATATAAAATTAAAGGAAAAAAATTATATAACAACTCGTGCATCGCATGCAGTATTCTCTAAGAAATATCTAAATGAAGCTTTTTCCAAGCTCTAGGATGCTCCACATCATTTCCATTTATTTTTCAATAAATTTTTTAATCTTATTAATATTTATTTATAATTTACAATTAAATGAGACTTAAATTCATTATTACCACTAACTTATTATTATTAAATGCTACTCTTAGTGGAATAAAATATTTTGTGATGCCTATGAGCATTCTCAAGAAGAATAAAACTTACGATTATGGATTGCTAATAGGAATTAAACATAAAATTATTCATAACACAATGAAGGGAAATGTTTATCTATATCTATATCTTCTATCTATACATATAAGTAAAAGAATCCCCAATGGAGCCTCCACAATAATTCTTGAATTTTTGCTTTTATTTTTGTCTATATATTAAAAAACTTCTCTTTTATTATTTATTAATTCCTACCTTTGTGTCCAACCCACTACTACTAATAAATTCCAACATAGTAATAAATTTACACATTATATTATATTTAATCATAATTTTTGTATAAATGAGACTTTTATTTTAATTTTTAATATATAATTAAATATAAAAAAACAAGATTTTTTTTATATTAATCAATGTTCATTCTCAATTCATGAGACTTATGAGCTCAATTATGTGTTCATTCTAAACTCAATTTTATGTTCTTATATTAGTTACTTTTTATTGTTTTGTTTTTTATATTTAGTACTATTTATTCTAAATGTTTTTTTAAATTATATATTTATTTACATAGAAATTATATTATTATTAGAATTGGTCAAAATTTAAATATATTTATCAATTATAATAGTTTAGATTAAATAAGAAATAATAAGTTGACCTTTAAAATTCTTTTTTATGTAACCATTATGCATTGAATGGAGGGGTTTCACATTTACATGAATTATTGCTTTAATTTACAATAAACTCATGAGTTAGTGGAATATGAGTGGAAGAAATAGAGTTTAAACTAATTATAACAAGAAATGACTATTTAAATGAGAGATCTTTGGATGGTTAGGGTAGAGGTTTTGACAAAAAGAATCATATAAAAAATAAGAAGTAGAAGAAAGGAGCAAGTTTCACAAGAAGGTGTAGAATGCACAAAAAGGGTAAAGATTTTTATGTTCTTACTTGGTTTTAAGTTGACAAATAGGCAATGAGTTTTTGTAAAGTTATAGACATTGAGAAATTATGTATATTTTAATATTGTTCTTAAGAAAAATGTTTAATTTTTTGTATGATTGTATGATGTGTTAGATCTAAATGAGTTGCATATGTTCCACGAGCCTTCATAATCTTTGGTGTCACTTCTAAGAAGGAAATTACATTAGGTGCAAGAATCATATAGAAAACAAGGAGTAGAAAAAGGAGCAAGTTTCACAAGATGTAGAAATCACAAAAGGGTAAAGAATTTTGTGTTCTTGATAGTTTGAAGTTGACAAATAGGCAACGATTTTTTGTAAAGTTATAGGCATTAAGAAATGATGTATATTTTAATATTGTTCTTTATAAAAATGTTTAATTTTTTGTCAAAAAAAAATGTTTAATTTCATAGTTTTGTAAAATTGTATGATTTGCTAGATCTAAATGAGTTGCATATGTTTCTTGAAACTTCATAACATTTGGTGTCACTTCTAAGAAGGAAATTACATTAGGTGTCTCTTCTCTATATCACAAAGGAAAAAAAATATCATTTTCTTCAACTATCATCATATCTAATGCCTTTAGTATATATTCTATCTAATACTTTTTATTTACAAATTCACATCTAAAATGGTTAATTTTAAATAAGAATAGTGCTTGAGGTAAAAACAACCAAATAAAGCTTCAGATTTAAATGTTTCAATTCTTTTACAAATATTATATGTTTACTCTCCACTTAGTATATGGACATTACGAGTGAATAGTGATGCTCTTCAGTCTAGCTAATGCTCATGCGGTATTCATGGATTACATGAACCGAGTTTTTCCCCCGTACTTAGACTAGTTGTTGAAATTTTCACTGATAACATCTTGGTGTACACTAAGTCCATTGTGGATCATGATCAGCATCTCCGCATTGTTCTGAATGTACACTGAGAGGAGAGGTTGAATGCTAAACCTTTGAATTGTGATTTCTTAGGTGCGTCGAGTGCCTCATAATATATATAAATCCGCTTGAGTATATTTTCCCTCACATGTGATATTTTATTTTTCCTTACTGCGGTCATTTCTTAGAATCAAATAGCGGGTCATGAGTGCCATCCAGTTATCGGCAACCATGTCCATTACATAGCTTGATGGGAAACGATTTTTCGGGAATGGAATAAAAAGATGTTAATCAAGTTCCTATAAGCTGTATGGGGAAGTGGAAACCGCTGTAGGAAAAGTACATAAAGGTTAAGGTCAATGCCTTAAATGATGATTCTGAGGACAATGATGATGAAATTCTTTGAAGTATATAACATTGATAAGCGAAACTGCATGCGAGGTCAGTAAATATGGAGGAGAGTACGAGAAATATCTCATGATATTGTAATGAGCCTTTGGCTATATATAATGTAACCGATATCTATTGTATTCAAAAGGAATCGATCAAGAAGTGTTGTTTTGCATGGAAGGTAATCGGTTTCAAATTCTATGTCGTTTCTATTAAATAAAACAACGTCAAAGGGTTTTGACACGTAGTCTACCATGTAATGCGTGAGATTGTTGGTTCATAAGCTGCATTAGTAACTCTTATCGTTACTACCATCAATGATTAATGAGTTAGTCCCTAATTTAACGAATATTTTGATATTTAAGATCGGTAGATCCTTGTATCGCTATGGTTGATGGAATCCAAGTGGACTGAAATGTTCTCCTAGAATTTTCTTTATTTGGTAACCATGTAAATTTCAAATGGAATTCTCTTAGCATCAAAGATCTTTGGATCATTGCAACCACTGGATATACATGTGTGGAACTGGGAAGAAGCTGTATGCTAAACCTTTGAAGTGTAATATTTGGGATGTCTCAGTAGTGGAGTATCGGGAATTGTGACAATCTAGTCGGGAGTGGCGATGGTTCTTTCACTCATTCGATTAACTTGTAAAGGATCATTGCTTTTGGAAGAGATTTCAATTAAGAAGAATATTTCCTCTAGAGTTGTAAAAGAGATTGACTTTTGTTCTTATCCAAATTCTTCCGGAAGCGTCTCTGGGATTTCAAATATACAGTGACACCTCGGTAGGGTTTAGGATGTGTTATGATGTTGCATTAACGAGTGGTAGCCGATACATCCATGTAAGAAAAGCCTCATGAGGAGAATTATCCAACTCATAATTAGGAATTAACAATTATTGTGTATGCCTTGAGAATTGGAAATAGCTGCGAGTCGCCAAAAAAAAAAAAAGGGTTATGATGACAAAAGGAATAAACCAATAGAGTTGGATCTGACGATCATGTATTGTAAGAATTTCATCAACCGTTGAATTAGAATGGATGGATCTTTGATTAATTCGTCATTTTGGCCATATCCAAGTCATATCTTAGATCATGGAGAGTAGACACTTCGGACGAGAACAATTACGATTATTTAAGTTGTTTGTAATCGTTTTCGGCCGAGGATGTTATGTGGGAATTGGAGGACGATATGCGGATTAGATATCCGTATATGTTCTCTTGAAGTATGTTTATCCAATTTTGAGGACAAAATTTTTCAAGTTGGGGTGATTGTAACAACCCTAATTTCGTTAATTTCGAATTAAGAAATTAACGAGTGATCTATTACTCGAATAGGTAATAAATCAAGTCACGGATATGAGGTTGTCGCGGAAGCAATTTATAAATTGCTAAAATATAATTTAAATGCACAATTGAGTGGATTGATGTGGTGTGAGTAAATAGAAGGGGGGGTGATTGTAGTAATCAGAATTTACTAATCCCCCGAAGCCCAAATAAATTGTAAGGCCCAACCCACTCTCCCCTTCTCATTAAAATAAAAGAAAGAAAAGAATTAAGAGGGAAAGAAAGAAAAGGGATCGAGTGAGAGAGGGAAAGGAACCCGAGAGAAAGTGAGAGAAGGGGGAGGCGAAGGGGAAAGAAAGGGGGAGGGGGAGATCTTCTTCCCTAGTGGTCCATGTCACCCCTTTTCACCACCATTCTCTTTTATCTTCCATTCTCTTTCAAGTGATACTAGTTTTACAACCTAAATCCATCTCCTCCTCATTTTACCATTGTTGACATTTCAAGCTCAAGGTGGATGATAATGGAAGTTTTGGTAAATTGGAAGCTAGATTAAGGTTTGGGAAGGCTTGGGTTTCGGATTGGGGGTGATTTTGGGGAGTTTCGGTTGATGGGTGATGTTCTAGAGTTTTGGAGCGGATCCGGCGTGTTCGTGATGTTCGAGCGGTGGGATTCGCCAAGCTTGGTATTGTGTGATTTTCATCACACGAGGTGAGTTTTACTCACGTTAGGGAATTTTAAAATGTGTTTATGTGTTATGTTTAAACGGTTTTGAAATTTGGAGTTTCGTAAATTTTCGAGTCAAAGCGATATTTTACGGAAATTATGCGTAGTGGAGATTTAAAAGAAATCATATTATTTTGATTATTGAATTGTTATGTTTAAACCGAATATATGTGTGTTTGTAGTCGTATGCGTGGTTGAATTGGATTGAAATACGATTCGGGATCGATCGGAGAAACGAAAGCGGAGCGGAATTGGGCACTAAGTTGAAAAGTTCCTATGTTCCCAATTTTCGATGTTTCGTTTCGACGCTCCGTTCGGCTTCAAACTTCTTTTAAATCCTTTTTCTGACCACCCGTAGCGTATATGGATGATAATGTTTGTTTTGTCTGTGGTTTTAAAGTTGTTTTGTGTAATTCGGTTGAATTCTCAAATCTTTTGGAAAACCGTATATTTTGTATATGTGCGGGAATTAATGATTTTTGAACAAATTGATGTCTGGACTGGTTTTACAGGTGATTATTGTATTTTGGGATGTCCATATTTCAGAGGAAACTCTGCCGAAATTTTTATGCAAATTCAAAGTGATTTTGAAATAACGGTTAATGATTTGAATATTTCGAAAAACCGTAAAACTTAGAGTATCGTGTGGGAACAATTGTTTTAAGAACAAAATTTGGTGTCTGGACTGGTTATGCAGGTTCATAAGAATAACCGTATAATATGAATTTATATCATAGAGTAAATTATGTTTGAACGGATATATATATATATATATATATATATATATATATATATGTCTAGTCTGGGTGACGACCCACCTAGGTTAGCATACTAGGAGGGGGAAGTCATGAGCCCCTAAACCTAGGCTATCGATGATAGGGTTCACCTGGACTAGCGAGTTTTGCGATCGGTGTTATGCTAAAAGTATTATTGTATCGCTACCGGGATTAACCGGTTAGCATACTAGGAGGGAAGTCATGAGCCCCTAAACCTAGGCTCGATGATAGGGTTCACCGGACTAGCGAGTTTTGCGATCGGTGTTATGCTAAAGAGAATTAACGTCTTGTCTTGGGATTAGCGGATGTGCGATCGGTATGGTACAATTGTTTTGACGTTATGAATGCAATCGCTTACGGGATTAGCGGATGTGCGATCGGTATTGTGCGCTTATTAATGCGTGCATGGTTTATTTATTAAATCAAGAAATTAATTAATGTTTTATAAATGGACCGAGTGATAGGTAAGGGTCACGGTAAGACTCATTGAGACAAGTTGTCTCACCCTACAAATGTTGTTGTTTTTCGAGAGAAACAGGGGAAAGAAGATCCTTTATGGCACGAGTGGATGGCGTGTTCGAGAAGGAAATGGAAGGCGTAGTTCTTCTATTATTAGATTATGGTTTTCCTTGTATCTTTGTTTACGATTTTTTTAACTTGAATTTATTCTAAGTTATGTATCGTTCCGCTATTCTTGTAAAGATGTAAATCTAAGCAGAAATGTATCTCGATGTATGCCATTAAGTGCGCTTTAGTATTTCTACTTGATAGAAATATGAGGTGTTCTGATTGCAAGATTCAACGTAAAACCAAAGGGGTTTTTGTTGAATCATCATCAACAATCATCATAAGCCAAAACCTAGCAAGATCCAAGCTTCAATCAGCGTGTGATAGCTCGAATCTTACTAGGGTTTCGAGAGAGTGTAGAGAGAAGAAGAAGAGAGAGAGGCACTTGGAGAATCAAGAGAGAATGAAAGAATCTTGAGTTTCTGAGAGCGAAGAGTAAAAGAATCCTTTTATATCTCGGGTCAAGCAAGGATCCGCGTATATCCATCATCAACGGGTTTGGGTTCCGCAAGACCCGTTAGCAGCATTGGTGTTATTCAATCCAAAGAAGCCATCAGTGGATTGGGCCTCAAGTGGTTGAGCCCAATACACTAGTTGCACCTCCAGAAGTTGCAGAACACACCCTACAAGAGTAAGAAAACATCAATATTGCAAAAAAATTCATTATGTATAAACAGAGCATTGGTAAAACGATCCAGGGCAACTTTCTAACTCTACTCTGTGTTTCTTTTAAGTTCTTTAAACTTTCTTTAAATTTCTTTAAACCCTGCACAGTGTGAAATTGTGCAGAGTTCTTCGCTTTCTAATCTGTGTGTGTTTTAAGGTGTAAAACTGCAGGAATGGGAAAAGAAGACAGCTATGTTCCTAAGCTCAATGGGAACAACAATGATACTTGGGCTATTCAAATGAAGCCTAGACTAGGATCACATGGATGCCTCTACTTGGTTAAAGAGGGTCTCACAGCACCTGAAGCTAATGCTACCCCTGCTGAAAAGAAAGAATTCATTGAAGCTGAAATGAAGGATTTCAAAGGGTGCATCACTCATCCACGGGGCATGTGGAGAGGAAGACTTTGAAAGGGTAAGGGATTGTGAAACCTCTAAGGCGGCATGGGATGCTCTAGAACATTACTACTGTGGTGTAGCTCCAATCAAGGAGGAGAAGCTGCAAGCTCTAAGAGCACAGTATGAAAGCCTTGAAATGAAAAAAGATGAAAAGGTAACTGACTTCTTCAACAGAGTGAAGAAGATCAAAGATGGTATGGCCCTACAAGGAGAGAAGCTTGAGGAAAACTCTCTGTGTAGGAAAATTCTGAGGTCAATGCCAAAGAAGTGGTACACAGTGACCAATACTATAGAGGAAACCACCAAGAATGTGGGCCTGAAGCTGGAGGAGCTTCAGGGCAAGCTAGAGGCTAAGGAAATCCGTATGGAAATCCTGGAAGAAGATTCAGATGATGAAGACACTGCTATGTTGGCTAAGGGTAAGTCAAAGAAGGGCAACAAAGGTAAAAAGGCTACTGGTCCTAAGGGTAAGGCAGGTAACTCTAAACCTAAGTCTAATTCATCTAATTCTTCTAAGAGTAGTAACAACACTAAGAAAAAGGACAAGTCAAAAGTCCATTTGTTATAGGTGTGACAAACTAGGGCATTATGCCACAGTGTCCTACAAGGAATACTAATAAGCCTAAAGAGTGCAGTGCTCAAAGCCAATGTGGTGAAGAGGATCTTGACTCTGAAGGTGCTGATAGCCTTTAGTACTATTAGTGTTGATACTCATCGAAACGAGAATCTATACCTAATGTGCATGTAATCGCTATAGATATAAAACAAGACAAGAATTTTATAGCTCTAGTGGTAAACAGCGATGATAAGCGACACCATCACCGAATTATGGTATCTAGACCTGCATGTTCAAATCACCTAACGGTAACAACAAAGGTTGTGATGATCGTACCTTGACCAATGAAGTGTTGAAGTGTTTGTTGTCTCGTCAAATGGGCGGTCGTTGAATGAGTTAAAGGACCGGTCCACGGCTTCACGCGCGTTGAGCACCTCGGGTGGTACTACGCAAAGACACTCAGACGATCTAGTGAGAGGTCGCTCGCGAGATAGCACAAGGTTAGAGAACGTGCACGATGCCATATGCGAATGGCGTATATATCTTTGCGAGGTCCGACCGTTTCTGCGGAGATTTCGGCGGCGAGAATGCGCTCAAGCGGCGTGTTGGCCGATCGAGTTGGGTTTGGCCGCGAGCCCGATTCTTGATGGCGATTCGTATTTGCCGATACACCCGAGAACGATTGCCCCCCGAGCCTAGGTCGCTTAAGAGCGGTGAGGCTTGAATCGATGCCCCAGGTGAAGTTATTTTGGCGAAGCGGACGCGGCCATTTGCTTTCTTGATGGGGCCAGTTTCGACCGCTCGCCAACCATGGCCGTCTTGTGCGACGGTTGGTCTTTACTGACATTTAAGACATGACGTTTGGTGTTTCCGAGGTTGTCTGGGGACAACCATTGGTGAGAAGATGAAACGTTGCGACGCTTCGTCTCCCGGTCCCCTTCGCGCCATGGGTCCGTACTATAAATAGCCCTTCAGCTGAGTTCACTTTTCACACTTTCACGAATTGCTCTGCCAGCGACCGACTCGCCTGCCGCCGACTTGCATCCATAGCTGCTTCTGTCTACTCACGACCGATCCACAACATTTGTTCAAGGTATGGGTCGATCTCTACTTTTACTTTTTAAACTTGAGTTTTTACTTGAAAGTACTTTGTGCTTTTCCACGCCTCGTGATAGGGGTGTCGTCGTCGAGGATGGCCAAATCGCCCCCTCTAATGAGTGTTCTGCTCGATCGACCTGACTCGATCCCTTTATCACAGGTGTTTTTGCATGCCACCGACGAAGTTGACCGCTCGTATCCCCGGTAAACCGTCCCAATCTTTTGCTACACATATGTCGAGGCCGGGCGAGCCCAATCCCCATGAGGAGGAGTCTGCAGGTCGTCTTGAGCGACAAAGATTCAGGTTCCTCAGCGCTTCTTCAAGCGATGCGAGCTCGAGTTCCCACTCTTACGTCGAGGATCGGCTAGCTCGAAGAGCTCACAGTTACAGGTCCGTCCATTCCGAGGAGCGGCCGCGCAACACTCCACCACCGAGAACATCGTATCTCGGGCGGAAGGAGAGGAAGGAGATGTTGATGTGGTGATCATTGATGACGACGAAGTCGCGAGTCCGTCCCGATCGCGCGGACGAAGAGATGGTGGAGGCCGAAGGTGGCCGAGCCAAGAAGTCCACGAGGAAGAAGTGGTTCGACCGCGGTAGTTACTCTGGTGCAGAGGTAAACATCGAAGGATCGAACGAAGGTCGGCCAAGTTCAAGCGACGCGTGGCAGAGATGTATCGACATGTCTTGGGTATCGAAACCCCCCGCTCACATAGGAGTATAATTCTTTGTCGGCCATGTTGCCTTGCCCGACCTGCGAGCCGCTTGACGAGTTGCGGGCCGGAGGGTGAGAGGCATGAAAGACGGAGAAAACATTGCAACTTACTCGCCAACCTTAAGTTCACGATGTATCGGCTCGTGTTCGAGAGGATGAATATCACCCTCCTTTTATCGAATTTCAACGTGGCGTCTGCGTCACACATCGAATCGCCCACTTCTCAACTCCACCCTAACGCATGGGCGTTTTCAAAACTTTTGAAGTCCTTTTGACTAAGTTGGGTCGTAGGTGTCGATCATGTTTGTTCTTTACTCTCTTTGAGCCGAGTGGCTCAAGGAGAAGGCTAACAAAGAGAAGAGGATCAGTCTCTCCTTTAAGATGCAGAAAACTCATCATCGGTTCTTCAAAGCATACCAAGAATCATTGGGAGCGGCCTGGAGAGGTCAGTATTTTTGGATCGTTCCCACTGAGGAGGCCGGTAAGGCCATATCTGAGGTCCAACCGGACGGAATGCTTGGTCCCCCTTACTTCCCAATCATGTGGAACGAGGCTCACTTCTGCAGGAGGCCAGGCGATTACATTTACTCTGTCAAGGATTTGGGCGAGGCCGACCTGGAATCCTTGGAGATGATCAAGGCGTTAGCGGGCATGATGCGTTCAGACCCTAAGGGCGACATACCTTGCCGTCCCTTTGTCTTGCTCGAGGGCCAGGATCTGGAGGCCGAGATCGGTTTGCTTTTGAACTTTGCCTTTATATTTTTGCTGTCAATCTTATCTTCTAACTCATAACTCGTTATTTCGCAGAAAGAATGGCCGGTAAGAACTGGGAGGTGCTCGAGTCAGTTTTGAAACCTGCTACCATTCCAGGGGCCAAGAAATATGAAGAGGCTCGGCCAGGGGATGTTCCTGAATCGTCCTCAAAGGTGCCCCCCACTCCCAAGAGCCAAGGGAAAAAGCCAGTTGTTCGGTCGTCCCTCAGTCATGCGAGCGATCGCTCCGCATAGCGGATAAGGCTTGACGACCAAAACATGGATTCCGCCAAGGACAACATCCCTATTCTCTCGCCGAGGGTTTAGGGCAGTCGAACTTGAGTGGTTCGGAAGAAGCCAATGGAGGTGCAAGCGCTTCTCTGCTTGGGAATAGATAAAATCATGACCGAGCTTGCGCGCGGCCGAAGGTACTTTACTTTCCCAAATCAGTTAGTTCTTTTGTCTTAAATCGACCGACTAATAGTTGGGCGATCTCTCATTTCTGAGGGGGCTCGTCTTTGATAAGAAGAAGGCTTTGGTAGAGGCGCAGTCAAGTATGACAAGCTTGCCAGGCCAAGAAAGACGCTCTTGAAGGGTGGGTGAGGAGGACCGGGCCAAACTCTCCAAGCGGAACAAGGAACTTCTTGGCGGTGACCACTCAAGAAGGCGATGTTGAATCCACGGAGAAGGATAAAGCCAGCCGGAGCCGAGAAGGCCGAGCTGGAGGCAAAAATCCAAATGGTAGCCCGTGCCGGTAGGGAGGCGTGATCGGCGATTCTCTGATAATGCTTGCTCAGCGCGGGCATTGAATGCGATTTGAAGATCAACTTTGATGAAAAGATGATAAATCCTGCCCATTACGTGGCGGACAACAAGATCATGCTTTGCTGAGCAAAGTCGATGAACAGGGAAATGTTGTTCGCCCGGCCACAGTTCTCTTCTGAAGCTCGCCTGCGAGCGGTGTAATTTTTGTAATCGTTTAACTTGCCTTCGGGCACAACAATTTTCCTGCCTTCGTGCAGTTTTCAGTTAGTGGGCGCTCGGCCGGCCAAGGCGTCCGCGTTTGTAATGACAATTTCTTTTCATTTAATTTGTTTGTTTACTTGAATCGATTGTTTAGCATCTATTTTTTACGAACTTTAGATTTAGGTCGCTCGGCATTTCTTACCCGATAAACGGTGCCCACTTGGTGACACTTGATTGGGCCATTCCGATGGCACTCGATTGGGTCAACTCGGTGACCTTCTTTTGGGCCAACTCGGTGGCGCTCAATATGGGTCGTTTCGACGACCTAACGTTTGTGGGTTATTACTTAACCCTTGGGCCATTTCGATGGCACTCGATTGGGCCATTTTGATGGCACCCGTTGGGATCATTTCGATGATCTCTCGAGGTAGGTCGTTTCGACGGCCTGTTACGATGGGTTATTACTTAACCCTTGGGCCATTTTCGATGGCGCTCGTTCGAGTCAACTCCGGTGACCGTCATCGGTGCGGCTCGGTGGCACACGCTACAGATCGATTCGACGACCTGAAGTTTGGGGGTTATCTAACCGCGGGCCATTTCGATGGCTTTCGAGGTAGATCGTTTGACGATCCGATCAAGTTGATAAATCTTGATCGCTCCTTTGCCACGGGCAATCTTGAGCGACGGTCATACATTCTTGCGAGAAAGTAAAGAACACATCATATTTCTAAAGGTCAGGCCTCTGTAAAAAACCCAGTGGGAAAAAGAGCGCCTGCCTGCTTTTCATTTATAGGTCGGTCGTTCATTACATTCAAATCGTTCATTACATTCAAACGTAATACTTTCTGAGTTTCTCTGCATTCCATGTTCTGGGGATAGTCGCCCCATCCATGGTTTCCAGCTCGTAAGCCCCATTTCCAGTCTTTTTGATGACCCTGTATGGACCTTCCCAATTTGGTGCCAATTTCCCTTGGCGTGCATTCTTGTTTCCTACGTCGGCCCGTCTCAGCATGAGCTGACCGACCGTGAAGTCTCTCTTTTGCACGCGAGTATTGTACCTGGCTACGACCTTCTGTTTGATCAATTGCTCTCTTAGTGACGCTTGGGTGCGCAGCTCTTCAATTAGGTCCAATTCTTCTCGAATAGCTCGGTCGTTGTCACCCACTGTAGGGGGATTTGAGGTTCTCCAATTCAGTTCACCCATTTCTATGGGTATGACAGCATCGGTCCCATATACCAGTCTAAAGGGGGACTCCCTGGCCGTTGAATGAGGGTCGTCCCAGAGGCCCAAAGAACGGATCAGTAGCTCCTCGACCAGCCTCCTTTCGCCGTCGAGTCTTCGCTTCAAACCACGCAGATAACTCGCATTGCCGCCTACAGCTGGCCGTTCGTGCGAGGGTGTTCGACCGAGGTGAAACGCTTTTTTACCCCTAAGTCGCCAACATTTCTCTCGAACCTTTTGTCTGCGAACCGGGTGCCGTTGTCGCTTATTAGTTCTTGAGGATCCCAAAACGGGCAACACACACCGTGAAAAATTTGCTCACTTTTGCCGAGGTGATGGTTGCAAGAGGCTCGGCCTCGATCCACTTTGTGAAATAATCTACCGCCACGATCAAAAACTTGAACTGGCCTGGAGCAGGTGGAAACGGGCCTAGCAAATCCATGCCCCACCAAGCGAACGGCCAAGGTGAGACAAGACTTTGTAATTCTGAGGATGGTGCAATGTGGACATCAGCATGTACTTGACATTTCTTGCACTTCTGAACGAGCTTCTTAGCATCCTCGTCCATGGTCGGCCAGTAATAGCCGGCCCTGAGAGCTTTCTTAGCTATGGAACGTGCACCTTGGTGACTTCCGCAAACACCTTCATGAATATCCCTCAACACATGGTCGGCTTCGACCGACGTAAGACACCTTAACAATGGAGAGGAGAATCCTCTTCTGTACAACTTTCCTTCTATTACCGAATACTTGGTCGCTCTAAGTCTGACCAACTTTGCTTGCTTCGGATCGTTCGGTTCTTCTCCTTCAACAATGTATCTCAGGATAGGGGCGATCCAATCTGAATCCGTATTGACACACAGAACGGCCAATGACTGACTTGGCTTGGTCGACACGCTCGACCGGTTTAGAGTCTCCTGAATCAAACTTCTGTGATTCCCCGGGGTCTTCGTACTTGCAAGTTTCGATAGAATGTCTGCTCGAACATTTTCGATCCGAGGCACATGAGTCACTTCAGCCCGGTCGAACCGCTGAAAGCTCTCTTACTCGCTAGGTAATTCTTCTTGAAGACGTCGTCCTTAGCATCATATAATTCTTTGATTTGTGAGACAACAAGCAAGTCCGATCGAAGTTCAACCCGGGCCGACATTGAAGTCCTCGGCGAGTGCAGTCGCTTATGCACGCCTCATACTCGGCCCGATTGTTCGATGTATGGAAAGCGAAAGTCAAAGACACCTCCACAAATGTGCCTTCGAAATTTTCTAGTATTAGGCCGGCTCCACTTCCTTTCTTTGTTGGACGACCCATCTACGCAAGATCCAGTGTCGTCTCGGCTTGATCTTACGGGATAGAGTCATTTCAACTATAAAGTCGGCCAACACCGCGCTTTTTGCGGCCGATCTAGATTCAAATTTAATGCCAAATTCACTGAGCTCCACCGCCCACTTTATCATTCGTCCCGCCAGGTCCGGCCGATGAAGGACTTGCCTGATTGGCTGATCGGTCCTTACCACGACCTGGTGGGCCACAAAGTAGGGTCTCAATCTTCGAGCAGCAATCAGGAGTGCAAGAGCAAACTTCTCTATTTTCTGGTACCTCAGCTCGGGCCCTTGCAGCACTTTACTAATAAAGTAGACCGGATTTTGTTTTAGATAGCATTTTCTGACCAACACAGCGCTCAGAACTTCTTCCGTTATAGCCAAGTACAGGTATAGCGTCTCGCCCGGCAGCGGCTTAGTCATAATTGGCGGATTGGTCAAAGCTTGCTTCAATTCATCCAATGCACGCTGGCATTGGTCGGTCCATTCAAAATCTACATCTTTCTTGAGGAGTTTAAACGATGGGGCGACTTGCGGGCAGCCGCTTTGGGAATGAACTCGGATAGAGCGCCACCATGCCATTCACCGTTGTATTTCTTTTTTAGTTGTGGGCGGCCTCATATCGGCGACCGCCCTACATTTCTCAGGGTTTGCTTCTATCCCTCTTTCAGTTAGGTGGAAGCCCAAAAATCTGCCGACCCTCACCCCAAATGTACATGATAACTCTATTTTATATAGAGTATTTCATATGTTTAAACTTAGTATTTGCTCTCTTTCAAGTAATAATAAAGAGTTTATATAGTATTTAGTGTGATATATGATATCTTGAGTGATTTGAATGGATATAGTTAGTTATAAGCCATTTTGGATATATTGTGGTATGTTTGATGTTTTTGTTCAGTGCAGTCTCAATGCTGTCTGCATCAATGCTCCTGCACTGATCCTGCATCAATTCTGCGCAACTTGGTGAATAAGCAGCCTGTTTCATATGCATCCACATGCAATGTGATGACCTCTCCTCTGCTTCCCGATGCCATCCAACAATGTATAGTAGGCGCCTACCATTCACACATAGCTATAGGCTTAGCTTTGAAGAGTCATCAACATAGGGACACTTGTTCTAACACCATGGAACCACCCTATATGATTAAGTCAAAGATTGCAACATGGATAAACCTCTGGAAAGCAACTACAGCTATCATCCACTCAAGATGACTTCAACATGAAGGAAGGAAGCACCTCACTTGAAGGCTATAAAAGGACCTCACATCTTCATTTGGAAATATATCACAATCCATAAGTTAGATCAAAATTTCAATATACATAGTTAGTTTTTATATTTTTAGAGGAAGAGGAAGGAATTGACAAATCCTCCTTTACTCATTTTCATAGTGTTTGTATAGTGCTAAGGAGTAATGCTAGTGCATTGCTAGAAGACTTCATACAAAGGTTTTCAACATTTGTAACTTTACTCTTGTTGTTTCTCTTTTGTGATTTCTATATATATAAACATGGTCTATTCAGTTTATATATATCTTGCAATGTCTCTTGTTAGCTAAACCTTTCTTAGTTGGAATGTTCTAATCATTTAATGAGCTTTTAAGTAAGTATGTTGCATGTATGTATGTTTGTACTTTAGTTCTTGCTTGATAATATTTTTATTACTTATTTTAAACTTGATCACTTAGAATAAGTATGAATTGTAAATGACCAGACATGGCTTACAATTAAGAACTCAAGAACTAATATGGGTGAGTGTTTTACATAAAGAAAACTTTGTGAAAACCATGCTAAGTCCTAGACATAGGATAATTGTGGGTACTTAAAATACAAGAGTGAATTCACTTAAGCAAAGTGATACTTGTTAGGAGGCAAGATAGGCACTAACACCCCTTTCTTTCTCGTGCATAGAACAAGGATCATAAGAGTGGTAATGATACTCTGAAGAAAGTGACCGAAAGGCACATAGCTAATGCAACAGCATTCAGTGTAGCTGCATCACATACTGCATCATACACTTTTAAGTAAATTACTTGATAAAGACATTCCAACTAGCTTTTCTCTTTTACACTATCAACATTCTTTCTTTGTTTTCTAACTTAGTTGTGATCATCAAACAAAATCCAAAATTATTTTGTTACTTAGTGACTTTACACTTTGTTACTTTATATCATTTAAAAGTGAGTTTTTCAATCTCGTGGGTTCGATCTTTTTACTACTTGTTTTTGGACAAGTGTATACTTGCACTCAAGTGTATGTGGCATATTCCACACACCAAGTTTTTGGCGCCGTTGTTGGGATTGAAGTAAATTCTTTTAAAATTACGATATTGAGTAATTTAGTGTTGTATATAAATTCTGGTTTTTAGAGTTTCACAACCAAAGTACATGATACTTAGTATATGTACAGAACTGCAAATGTAACTCCGAATATAGTTTAGATTTAGAAATAGAAAGAAAATTCGGGAGATTGCTAAGACTCCAAAAACAGAATCAACAAGCCAAAGAACATGTCTTTCAAGTTGAAGAACAAAGCTCAAGGCCACACTCGGTGAGAGGAGGCCCTGGATCACAAAGATGCTCTTCTTGAAGAAGAAGTTCATAGAGAAAATCTCATCCACATGGATCACATAGGTATGATTAATGATAGAGATAGACCTATGAGGATTATGCTCGGTTTGATCATCAAAACATGCAAACTAGTATAAACAGACCTCATATTGATGCCATGCATTTTGAATTTAAGCCTATGATGTTTCAAATGCTTCAAACTATTGGTCAATTTGGAGGATCTCCTCATGAAGATCCTCATTTGCATTTAAGGCAATTTCTAGAAGTATGTAGTAATTTTATTTTACACTGTGTTAGTGAAAATGCATTTAGATTAAGGTTATTTCCATATTCTTTGAGAGATAGAGCTAAGGCTTGGCTAAATTCTTTAGAACCTAACTCTATTCATTCATGGAATGAAATGGCTGAAAAATTTTTAGGAAAATATTTCCCACCTATCAAAAATGCCGAGGTTAAGAAATGATATTACATCTTTTAGACAAAAAGAGTTTGAATCTTTATTTGAAGCATGGGAAAGATGGAAGGAACTTTTAAGAAAATGTCCTCATCATGGTTTACTGTTATTATTCAAATGGAAACATTTTATAATGGTTTAGAACCTCAAACTAGAATAATGCTTGATGCATCATCCGGTGGAGTGTTATTAAATCATGTCATACAATGAAGCATGTGAATTAATTGATAGAATAGCGACTAATAGCTCTAGTTGGCCTCTTGAGAGGGTCGGTGCCCAAAAGAAACCATCGGTGCATGAAATTAATGATATATCCGCCTCTATCTCGCTCAAGTAGCCACTCTAGCTAATTTGATGAAAAACTTCACTTCAGCAATGCTATCAAGCATCTAATGCAAACAGCATCACCGCACATCATCATCATATTCTGCCAGAGAACAAGTACCTCCGGGCACACCTAGTTGTGTGTCTTGTGGAGGAGGTCACTTGTATGAGGAGTGTTCTAGCAACCCTATCTCTGTAAATTATGTAGGATATAATAGGAATAACAACCCTTATTCCAACACTTATAATCCTGGTTGGAAAGATCACCCAAATTTTAGATGGAACAACAATAGTGCACTGCATCTAGAATCGCTCTCAACTACACAAACCAACCCACCAGATTCCCACTTTCAAAATAACCAAAGAAACTCTCAACCTACCACTTGAGAATTCTCTAGAAAACATGCTTAAAGCATTCATAGGTGAATCTAGAACTGCTAGACAAACCCAAGATGCTTCCATCAAGAACTTAGAGAATCAAGTTGGTCAATTAGCCACACTCTGTATCAAAGGCCACAAGGTGCCTTACCTTCAAATCTGAAGCTACACCTTCTCAAACCAAAGGAAAAGAGCAGGTTAAGGCTATTTCATTGAGAAGTGGTAAGGATTTGGTAGAGTTAAGTGAGAAGGAAAGTGTAGATAAGGGAGAAAAAACAAAAATCAAAAAGAAACCAATGCGAGAAGCATCTAGTGCTCTGCATCACAAGAAGTTCAAAGTCCACTACCTAAGTTAATACCAGAATACCCTCCTCCTCCTTACCCTCAAAGACTAAAAAAGCACATGAGGAGAAGTCATTTTGGTAAATTCCTTGAGAAGAAGATTAGGTGAGTTTGAAAATGCAGCAAAATTGCCATGACTTACTAAGAAGAAGATTGTAGTTTGCTTATGCAAAATAAGATCCCTAGGAAATTGAAGGATCCAGTAGTTTTACAATTCCATTTTCTATAGGAAAATCCTATCTTGGTAAAGCTTTATGTGATTTAGGTGCAAGCATTAACTTGATGCCTAAATCTATTTTTGACCGATTAGAAATAGGAAATGCAAAACCAACCACTCGTGACACTTCAATTAGCGGATAGATCAATAGCCTATCCTGAAGGTATCATAGAAGACATCCTAGTTAAGGTAGACAAATTTGTATTCCTGTAGATTTTGTTATCCTTGACTTTGATGCAGATAAGGAAGTGCCTATTATCCTAGGTAGACCATTTTTAGCAACCGGTAAAACCATAATTGATGTGCGAGAAAGGTGAACTCACTATGAGAGTGAATGATCAAGAGATCAAATTCAATGTAATGAATGCTATGAAGTATCCTTCAGGAGGAAACAGAAGAGTGTTCATCCTTATTCTCTCTAGATCAATTGGTAGAAAAACAATTTTACAAGCGGTATGATCACTTAGCCAATGCAGATGCATTAGATGCAAATTGCATTGCTTTGATGTCTTGAAATACTAGAAAAGAGAATCGCGATAGAAAACTCTTGTAAGGAAGTATGGGCTAGGACTTATGAACCACTCAATCTTGAGGATCCAATTCTCAAAAGAACTTACCCTCAATAGAACAACCTCCTAAGTTAGAATTGAAGATCTTTGCTGAACACCTTAAGTATGCATTCTTAGGAACAAATGAGACTTTACATTATCATTGCTTCGATTTAACATCAAAACAGAGAGAGTGATCTCATTAGTACTCTCAAGAAACATACCAAAGCTATAGGTTGGCAAATGGCGGATATCAAAGGAATTAGTCCTTCTATATGCATGCACAGAGTCATTTTGGAAGAAAATTCCAAAAGCGACATAGAGAGTCAAAGAAGACTAAATCCTATCATGAAAGAGGTTGTGAAAAAGGAAATAATTAAGTGGCTAGATGCTGGAATCATATACCCCATATCGCATAAAGGTGCTTGGGTAAGCCCCGTCCAATGTGTACCTAAGAAAGGGGTGTGACAAAGTGATAGCCAATGAAAAGAATGAGTTGATACCAACTAGAATCATCACAGGGTGGAGAATCAGTATGGATTACGAGAAAACTCAACAAAGCTACCAAAAGGATCACTTTCCTTTACCATTCATAGACCAAATGTTAGATAGATTAGCGGGGGAAAGAATTTTATTGTTTCCTAGATGGCTACTCAGGCTATAATCAAATAGCCATTGAGCTGAGGATCAACACAAAACCACCTTTACATGCCCTTATGGTACTTTTGCTTTTAGGAGAATGCCATTTGGTTTATGTAATGCACCTACATTCCAAAGATGCATGATGTCTATATTCTCAGATTTCATTGAGCAATCAATGGAAGTATTCATGGATGATTTCTCTATCTTTGGAGAGACATTTCAAGTTTGCTTAACAAACTTGGAACAAATTCTCAAGAGATGTGAAGAAACAAATTTAGTCTTAAATCGGGAAAAGTGCCATTTCATGGTACAAGAAGGCATAGTGCTAGGACATAGGATTTCAAAGAAAGGTCTAGAGGTAGACAAAGCTAAAGTTGATGTCATTGAGAATCTACCACCACCCAATACAATTAAAGGTATCGGGAGCTTCTTAGGCCATCTTTGGTTTCTATAGAAGGTTTATCAAAGATTTTTCAAAAATCTCAAAACCATTATGCATGCTTTTGCAACATGATGTAGAATTTATCTTTGATAACTTTTGTATAGAAGCTTTTGACAAGCTTAAAAGGCATTGGTGACAAAGACCAATTATAGTAACTCCAGATTGGAGCAGGCCATTTGAATTAATGTGTGATGCTAGTGACTTTGCAGTAGGAGCAGTCCTAGGGCAAAGGTATGATAAGGTCTTTCATTCCATATATTATGCTAGCAAAACATTAATTGAAGCTCAAGTGAACTACACAGTCACAGAAAAGGAATTATTGGCTGTGGTATTTGCATTTGAAAAATTCAGATCATACTTAGTTGGCACTAAAATTATTGTCTACACTGATCACTCTGCCATTAAGTATCTAATTTCAAAGAAGGATGCAAAGCCAAGGCTGATAAGGTGGATTTTACTCCTACAAGAATTTGATCTTGAAATTAGAGACAAGAAAGGAGTAGAAAACCAAGTAGCAGGCCATTTATCAAGGATTGAAGGAGAATCACTTGGTACACAAGGAGAAGAAATCAAGGAAAGCTTTCCAGATGAGAAGCTATTGGCAATCACAGTCAATGCAAAACATGAAACTGCATTTGCTATAAGCAATGCAGGAGCATCAAATGCACCTGCACCATGGTTTGCTGATATTGTAAATTTCCTTGCAAGCAAAATAGTACCAGTGAGTATGACATATCAACAAAGGAGAAAGTTCTTCCACATGGTTAAACAATACTATTGGGATGATCCATTCCTTTACAAGATATGCCTTGATCAATTAATGAGGAAATGCATACCTGAAGAGGAGCAACAAGCAGTGCTTCTGCATTGCCATTCTGCACCTTATGGAGGACACTTTGGAAGCACTAGGACAGCAGCTAAGGTATTACAGTCTGGTTATTTTTGGCCTACTTTATTTAAAGATTCATATTTATTGGTCAAATACTGTGATAAATGTCAAAGAGCGGGAAATATTTCTGATAAGCATGAAATGCCTAGAACAAATATTTTAGAAATTGAATTATTTGATGTTTGGGGCATGGATTTCATGGGACCTTTTCCACCCTCTTTTTGCAATTTATATATCTTAGTAGCTGTTGATTATGTGTCCAAATGGGTAGAGGCAGTAGCATTACCTAATAATGATGCTAAATCAGTGAGTAAGTTTCTGCAAAGAAATATATTCACTAGATTTGGAACTCCTAGAGCTATCATTAATGATGAAGGTTCACACTTTTGCAATAAGATCATAGAAAACCTTCTAGCTAAATATGGAGTTAAGCATAAGATAGCTACAGCTTACCATCCTCAAACTAGTGGACAAGCGCAATTATCCAATAGGAAATTAAGAGAATGCTAGAAAAATGGTTAGTCCAAATAGGAAAGATTGGTCTTTACATTTGGATGATGCTTTATGGGCATATAGAACAACATTCAAAACACCCTTAGGAATGTCCCCTTACAAATTAGTCTATGGAAAAGAATGCCATTTACCCGTAGAATTGGAAAACAAATCTTATTGGGCTATCAAAAGCTCAATTTCAATTTGAACAAGGCGGTAAAAGAGAATGTTAGAGCTTGATGAGTTAGAAGAAATTAGGCAAACCTCTTATGAGAATGCTGAAATCTACAAAGCTAAGACTAAGAAATGGCATGACAAGAAAATTCTCAGAAGAGAATTGAAAGAAGGAGGACTAGTTCTGCTATACAACTCTAGGTTGAAGCTATTTCCTGGAAAACTAAGGTCAAGATGGTCAGGACCATTTAAGTTGATAAAGGTTTATCCACATGGAGCAGTAGAATTATTTGATAAATCCTCAAATACTGTCTTCAAGGTGAATGGTCAGAGAGTTAAAATGTACTATGGTGAACATGTGGTGAGAGACAAAATCACCACCCATTTGAAAAATCTCTAAGTGAAAAGAGGTAGTCAGGCTGACAAGACTCTTAAAACAAGCGCTTAATGGGAGGCAACCCATTGTTTTTAATTATTTTTGTGCAATTTTATGTTTTTAGTTGTTTTGCAAATCAGAGAAACTAATGCAATGCATCAAGTGCACTGCATTGAAGGAAAATGTGCCCCTGATCGAAATTTATAAACTTGAAGAAAATTGGTTAAGTGTGAATCATAAGGCTTCGGGAAGATCAAAAGAGGTTAAGCAAGATTAAATGACACATTGGTAGCCAAAGCAAGACACTTGGCAAGATGCATGCAGCACGCGCAATGCTAACGGCTACCTAATAACTCCACTAACTTCCTCTTCCCGAAACATAAAGCCTTCATTGTTACCAATTACCCTTCATTCGCAAATTCTCACAAATTCTCTCATCCAAACACAAATCAATCTTCTCATTCTCAATCCAATCTTTTCCAAAACACACAAGCAATCAAAAACCTAGAAATTCATTACAATGGTGAAGAAGCAATCAAAGACAGAAATCATCAGCAGCAGGCCAAAACTCCCAAAAAGAGAAGAAAGCCATGCATGCGGGATCATCATCATCAAGGAAAGAAAGCCAAAGAATCATCAATCGAATCGATGACAATGTTCATCCGTGGAACATGCATCTATTGCCCGAGAGGGTATGGTTTGAAGAAGGCAAGCCCATCATTCATGTCAACGATGGCCAATCTCAATTGGGACCACTTCGTGCTACCAAGAGGAGGCTATATTGAAGACATAGTGAGAGAATTCTATCTTTGGCATCACACCACAAGAAGGAGCGAGAACATTCCTACACTTCCATGGTGAGAGGTAAACTTGTACACTTCCATGCAAAAGAAATTGAATGAACATTATATGCTGAAATATAATGGGAATGAATTTGAAAATAGAGTGGCAAATGCCTTTAAGAAAGAAATGGAAGAAATAAGGAGTAGGATTGCTATACCGAGTGGTCCTGTTTGGGAAAAATTCACACCTAATGAGATTAAGCTTAGAAGTAACTATTTGGTAAATGCATTAGGTAATTGGCATTTGTTCATAGCCAATTCAATTCTACCTACATCACATACATATGCTATGACCAAAGAGAGATTGATCTTGCTAGATACAATTCTCTCTCGAGGGACATGTAGACATAGGTAGGTTGATTGCTAGGAAATTCTTGCATGTTCAAATAAGTCAAAAGGATTTCTTTTTCCACTTGTCTTATTACTTGAATTATGCATGAAAGAAGGTGTCCTATTGCTGCTAATGAACAAAGAAAATTTCCCCTTGGTAATTTGAGTGTTGAAGTGAAGGAAAAGTTGAGAAATGTAAGAGGCCCTGCACCTGCAATGCAAGAGCATTACATGCGAAGCGAGAGGCGATCTGAAATTTCGGAATGATCAACATGACTAGCTTCAATTGGTCTTTGACAAGATCTTTGATCTTGTGGGCCAAGTGAATGCCCCTGAATTCCCAAGTTGGGTATTGAGATCTGAAGATGAAGAAGAAGAGGAGAAAGAAGTAGAAGAAGGAGGAAAAGGAAAGGAGAAAGTAGAGGAACCTAGCACTAAGAAGAAAGTGACTAGGAAGCAATACAAAGTACAAAAGAAGGTTGTGGTAGAACCTGTTGTGGAAGAATTATATGATTCTGAATCTGAAGCTGAGAGTGAGGAATTAAAAGAAATGGATAAGGAGTTAGAAGAAGAAGAGGAAGAAGAGAGTGATGAGGAAATTGATGAAGAAGAAGAGGAGCAGGCTAGAGGTGTGATCTTAGAAGAGATTGCTAGGCAGAAATATGCCAAACAAACTTCTGCATCAACCCAACAACAAACCCCTATCACTTCACCAGTAACCAAAACACCCATCATCTCACCAAACCAAGAATCCTCCTCCATTCCCAAATCACCATTACCCTCCCTCAATGATCCACCAGTCCTATCACAATCACCACCACAAACAACCCCTCCACCACCCTCTCCAAGAAATGAACCAAAAGAAACAACTCACACAGAACAACCAACCCCTGTTATGCCAACAGACCAAGCAGTACCTTCTGACCCAAGCAACATTATTTCTAATGTTGTATCTGCTCTTGAGAAAGAGATTGTGCGAGAAATGTAAGAAGAAGGACTCAACAAAGAAGACAAAGAAGAAGAATCATCTCGCGAGGAGCACATTGCTCAATGCATTTGCAATGCGAGTGATGCTCTGCATCACTTCTTCTTTGCATCACAACAGACAACAAGCTCATGCATGATGAGGCAACAATCAAAATGGTTCTGGAAGAAATGGCAAAACAGAAAAGGGATGCATTACACAATACTCAAAAGTTCTTCAAGCAACCTGCAGGAAGGCAGACAAAATTAACTCCAAAAAGGAAGAAAAGTGATGCAGTCAAGACTGATGCACCTGCATCAGTTACAGAACAAGTTCCTGCAACTACACCAGAAGTAGGAGGTGCATCTGCACCTACAGAAGCAACACCAAGCAAGCCCAAGGAGAAGAAGCAGAAGGTGAAACACACTCCTCCAAGCAGACATAGCACCAGAATTAGGAGTGGAGCCAAACCATGAGTATCAATTTACAAGCTTTCACCTACAACTGCTATATGCTTGTTTTGTTTCTTTTTGACTATTTCCCTGGTTGTACTAATCCCTCTCCCCTATTTTGAACAAATGATTTGTCTGTTTTAAACAAATTTGCAGTGAGGGCACTCCAACCCCTTAAGTTTGGGGGGGGATTTGCATGTTATGTTTAATTATGTTTGTTTCTATCTAATATGTTGTGTGTTTAAATTAAATGTTTTATTTAGTAAATATATATGTTTTAAAGTAGTTTTTAGTTTGTTTAAATATTAGATG
The DNA here is from genome assembly GCA_020916435.1 of Oxytropis ochrocephala. Lineage (NCBI taxonomy): Eukaryota > Viridiplantae > Streptophyta > Magnoliopsida > Fabales > Fabaceae > Oxytropis > Oxytropis ochrocephala. Next base: position 98,883,647 of record CM037090.1, read on the forward strand.
TACTTAACAAAGTAGTATCTAAATATTTTTTAGAAAAGATCAGTTTTTCAAAAATATGGTGAAAGCCCTATGGATGGAATTTCAATGATGAAAAAGAGAAAAAGAAGCCTTATTTCTTAGAAAAACCAAAATTATTTTTACTTCAACACTTCAAAACTGAGTTTGTGAAAAGAACCTTGCTATTTAAAAGATCAATCTGATGCAAGGGGAATTTTTGGTAAGCTTAGGTCAAAACAAAGCTTTACTAAAAAGAAAGAAGAGCTTAAAGAATTAAGTTTGGGGGTGTTTTATGAAAACAAAGGCTGAATTTCAAAAGTGAAGAGTAAACAATGTAGAAAAAGAATACAAAAAAAGTGGACAAGCCATATCCTGAATCTTTTGAAACTATACCTGTGCCTAAGTACATGAATGCATCTGGAGGTCAAAGACCTGTGCCATGCAGGAATAAATGTATCTGGAGGATAGTTCAATAAACTGAACCTGTGCCAAAGTGCAAAGAAAAAAATATATGCATCTGGAGGTCAAAGACCTGTGCCAAAGTGCATTTGCATCTGGAGGTCAGTGAGGAAGGTATGAGCTAGAAAAAGAAAAAGCATCATCAGTGCAGCTGCATCAATGTAAACTGCACTGAAGAAAAGCAAAATGCAGAAAAAAAAATCAATGCACAAAAACACTTCAAAGAAGTATTGCATTTGCACAAAAAGATCCACATAAAAAAAAAAAAATAGAAAAATTGCATTGGCTCAAAAGCTTTGAAAGATTCAATCAAGTCCTTTGAATTTTAGAACTCCCCAAAACTTGAGAAAATTTTGTGAGTCTAAACTTTCTTTTGAAAAATATTTTGGTGTGACCAAAGATGAACCAATCCTTTCAAAGGCTAGGAGGAATTTTTTTCACTTAGTCTTGGAACCAATCTCAACTCAGTGGGTTCACACACACACAAGAGAGTTTGAATAAATTTGGTAGTTTTGAAGAAATAAAGGCAAAAGAAAGATTGTTAAGAAAATGAAGTTCATAGGGAACTCCTCATGAAAATCCAAATCAAACTGATCTATCTTCTAGAATTATAGTTTTTAATAGTTTGTCTTTGTCATTACTTGCGGACAAGCAATGGTTTAAGTTTGGGGGTGTGATAACTCTATTTTATATAGAGTATTTCATATGTTTAAACTTAGTATTTGCTCTCTTTCAAGTAATAATAAAGAGTTTATATAGTATTTAGTGTGATATATGATATCTTGAGTGATTTGAATGGATATAGTTAGTTATAAGCCATTTTGGATATATTGTGGTATGTTTGATGTTTTTGTTCAGTGCAGTCTCAATGCTGTCTGCATCAATGCTCCTGCACTGATCCTGCATCAATTCTGCGCAACTTGGTGAATAAGCGGCTGTTTCATATGCATCCACATGCAATGTGATGACCTCTGCTGCTTCCCGATGCCATCCAACAATGTATAGTAGCGCCTACCATTCACACATAGCTATAGGCTTAGCTTTGAAGAGTCATCAACATAGGGACACTTGTTCTAACACCATGGAACCACCCTATATGATTAAGTCAAAGATTGCAACATGGATAAACCTCTGAAAGCAACTACAGCTATCATCCACTCAAGATGACTTCAACATGAAGGAAGGAAGCACCTCACTTGAAGGCTATAAAAGGACCTCACATCTTCATTTGGAAATATATCACAATCCATAAGTTAGATCAAAATTTCAATATACATAGTTAGTTTTTATATTTTTAGAGGAAGAGGAAGGAATTGACAAATCCTCCTTTACTCATTTTCATAGTGTTTGTATAGTGCTAAGGAGTAATGCTAGTGCATTGCTAGAAGACTTCATACAAAGGTTTTCAACATTTGTAACTTTACTCTTGTTGTTTCTCTTTTGTGATTTCTATATATATAAACATGGTCTATTCAGTTTATATATATCTTGCAATGTCTCTTGTTAGCTAAACCTTTCTTAGTTGGAATGTTCTAATCATTTAATGAGCTTTTAAGTAAGTATGTTGCATGTATGTATGTTTGTACTTTAGTTCTTGCTTGATAATATTTTTATTACTTATTTTAAACTTGATCACTTAGAATAAGTATGAATTGTAAATGACCAGACATGGCTTACAATTAAGAACTCAAGAACTAATATGGGTGAGTGTTTTACATAAAGAAAACTTTGTGAAAACCATGCTAAGTCCTAGACATATGATAGTATAGTCCATAGGATAATTGTGGGTACTTAAAATACAAGAGTGAATTCACTTAAGCAAAGTGATACTTGTTAGGAGGCAAGATAGGCACTAACACCCCTTTCTTTACTGCATAGAACAAGGATCATAAGAGCTGGTAATGATACTCTGAAGAAAGTGACCGAAAGGCACATAGCTAATGCAACAACATTCAGTGTAGCTGCATCACATACTGCATCATACACTTTTAAGTAAATTACTTGATAAAGACATTCCAACTAGCTTTTCTCTTTTACACTATCAACATTCTTTCTTTGTTTTCTAACTTAGTTGTGATCATCAAACAAAATCCAAAATTATTTTGTTACTTAGTGACTTTACACTTTGTTACTTTATATCATTTAAAAGTGAGTTTTTCAATCTCTGTGGGTTCGATCTTTTTACTACTTGTTTTTGGACAGTGTATACTTGCACTCAAGTGTATGTGGCATATTCCACACACCAGTACACTTCTCTGGATTTAGTCTGAGTGAATTCTTCCTTGCTTCCTCAAAGATTTCCCTCAGGTCGTTTACATGATCTGGATCGGTCTTACTTTTGATGATCATGTCGTCCAAGTACACCTCTGAGATTCGACCGATCTGCCTCTTGAAAATTTTGTTCATCATTCATTTGGTAGGTCGCTCCAAATTCTTTTTAGCCGAAAAGGCATCACCTTGTCTTGAAAATTTCCCGATCCGTCATGAAGGTCGTCTTGTGTCGATCGGGGATACATCGTGATCTGATTGTATCCCGAGTAAGCGTCAAAAAAGACAATAATTTGTAGCACGAGGCACCATCGACCAATTTGTCAATGTTGGGCGCGGGAAGGCATCCTTCGGGCATGCCTTATTTAGGTCGGTGTAGTCTACACACATTCTCCATTTGCCATTCTTCTTTTTAACCAAAGACGCGACATTGGATAGCCAGTGTCGTGTACTTGATCTCTTCTATGAAATTGGCCTTTATGAGGTCCTCAACGGCCTTTGCGGCGGCTTGAGATTTTTCCTCGTTCTGAGTACGTCTTCTTTGAGCGACCGGCTTGACCCCTTCATCGACTGAAAGTTGATGGCAGGCTACTTCGATAGGAATGCCGGGCATGTCTGATGCCCGCCATGCGAGCAGTCGGCAAGATAGTCTCTCAAACATTGCACAAGGTCTTGCTTTACTTGCTCTCGGTAGGTCGCTACCGAGCTTAACTATCTTTTTGTTGGGTCGTCTCCCAACCGCACATCTATTAGTTCTCCATGAGGTTCGGCCTTTTCAACTGTTTTTCACTCTCGGGCTAAGTCATCATCGTTATCCTCTGGGTCACTGTCTGGATCATACCGAGCATCCAAATCGGTGACGTTGACTTGATGGCCTTCACCAGTGTTTCGAACATTTGGGCCAAGGTCTACCTCATCGCAAATTTGTTGATACTGGATCGTGGCACCGCTCTGCTGCTTTCTAGATCGGCCGCCGTGGTAACTACACCGTCGTCTTTCTTTGAAATTTCATCTTCGGATGTCTTTGTTGACGCCACGGCCTCTAGCTTGCCCAGGGTCGGCCTACCAATGATACACTGATAGCATGATTTGAGGGGGAGTACGAGGAATGTCGTGCGGACCGTCCTGTACGAAGTGCTCTCTCCAGTGTCGTCACCAAAGGTGACCATGAGTTCAATCGTTCCCAACGGGTAGGTGATCGCTCCGTTGAAGCCCGTTAGGGGGGTAGGCTCGACCTGGGGAATTATCTCGCTCCGATCAACCTTGATCTTGTCAATCAAGCCTTCAAACATGATGTCGGCCGAGCTACCCCGTCGACGAGAATCCTTTGAACTTCGTGTTGGCCATAATCGCTCTCGATTACCAACGAACATAAGCTGTTCGGCTGCGCCGCGTCGTGTAGTCGCTATCTCCGAACGAGATGAGGGGTCTATTCGAGACCGGTGGGGTCGTGATGTTGAACCGACCATCGAGCTCGTCCCACTTTCTTTTTGTGGCTTTATTTGATTCTCTACGGTCCAACGGGTTTCCACCGCGTGAATGACCATTGCAACGCTTGCGACCTGCGGACGCGGGCGTCTCGATCTTCGAGGCCGGTCTTTGTCTTGGGCGCTTGACACAACTAGAGCGCCCTTTCCTCCGTCCGGATCGGTTTCTTTCTCGCTTCTCTTGGTCGGGTCGCCTTCCTCCGACCTCACATACTTTCCCAACTTGCCTTTCGAATGAGCTCTTCAATATCATCTTTGAGGCCATACAATCGTTAGTATCATGACCCTTGCTCTTGTGGTAACGGCGGTACCTTTTAGTCGGTCGTGCCCCTTCTTGAGCACGAGTGGATCGGGCCGCTTTACTCCCACAAATTCATTGTTTTGGCACTCGCTATAGATCACGTGCAATAGAGGTGTTTAGCCGAGTGCGATGATCGAACTTCTTATCTCGAAAGTCGGACCGATTGTCGCGGCGACCTTCATGCCCTTTGGCCGCTTCATCGCTCTTTTTTTAGGTCGTGCGGACGGCCTTTCTTCTTTGCTAGAGTTTCTTCATACGCCATGTGGGCGTTAGCCTCGCGTTAAGAAATGGCGAGATCCCGATAATGGTTAAGAGTGAATTCTTCTACGAACCGGTGGTCCTGGTCGAATACCACGCTTCAAATATTTTAGCTTGTCCTTGTCTGACAAGTCACGAACGGACTCGGCCTCAGTGTTAAACCGGTCGATATACTGCCTCAGCGTCTCATTATCTCCTTGAACAACAGAGTCCAAGTATTCTTCATATCGAAATTGGCGGTTGGCGGTGTAGTGGGACAAGAATATTCTCGACCAGTGTCGTCCCATGAGGAGAGATGGAATTGGGTCGCGAGACTCCCACCATTCCAATGCTCGGCCGTCCAACTGATGGGGAAAAAGCCTGCATTTCATGGTTGGTCCCAATTCCCTATAACAGCAGTAATTATTGAAGTAACGGAGATGTTTGTCTGGATCCCCTCGGCCGTCAAACTTGTTGAGATTGGGCGGCTTGCGTAGATCTCTCAGAATTTTGTAACGCCTGATTTCCCTGGAGAACGGGCCGTGCTCGTTCTGAATGCCGTTCGACCCAAAGGGTTGCATTGCGAGGCATGCCTCGTTGCCCGGCATTCCATAAAATCCTCCGGATGGGCCAGTTGGTGGAAGTTGAGGAGGCCTTCTGGGTCGCTCGCTTTGGCCTCTCCTTGGCCGATGCGAAACGTCCCTGATTCTTCCATCTCTGTAATCTTCCAGCTCTTCTCGAGAATCCCAAGACCTGCTTCGCGACCGCCGTGAACCGGACGACTCATTGGATGAGTATCTAGTGGGCGAGCGGCCGGTATCAGGGCGGTAGCTGGAATCCTCATAATCGTCGTGGGGCGAACGAGCGCGTCTGCGCCGCGTTCTCTCGCCAGGGCGACACATGCGCCCGCCTGCTCTTCTTGCCGGAGAACGATGAGTAGTGCTCTCTCGGCGAGAAATGCTCCTTCGAGGAGGGGAGCGATGTCTCCGCACCGGTCGGCGGCGAGCAGAAGGTTCTCCGTCTTCCGCACGCGGGCGGCCCGGAATTGAACCTCTTTCGTACTGAGAGATGAGCGCGTCTCTGTCTGCGATCACCTGATTCTTGCTTTGGAGGATCTGCAGAACGGCCTGAGTGACATGCTCGGGCAACGGCTCTTCAATGCCTGCCTCAACCAACTCGGGCGGTAGTTGGGGTGCAGTGTACGGTCGTACCTGCTCCAAGGTCGGTCCGCGACCCTGCACCGAGGGTTCTTGTCGTGGATTCCCTTGAGACTCATGAATCGTCACTGCTACGCCCTCCGGGGTTTGCTGCTGAGGATGTTGCCCGGAGGGGTTGAGCCGAGATGAGGCCCGCGTCTGGGGCCGGTCGCGTGGAGTCATGAATGGAGTAGGATAGCGCTCGGGCCTCCCACTGTGGTCGCCAATTGATCGTACCTTGACCAATGAAGTGTTGAAGTGTTTGTTGTCTCGTCAAATGGGCCAGTCGTTGAATGAGTGAAAGGATCGGTCCTGGCTTCACGCGTTGAGCACCTCGGGTGGTACCTGCAAAGACACTCCGACGATCTAGTGAGAGGTCGCTCGGGCAGATAGCACAAGGTTAGAGAACGTACCTGATGCCATGTGCGAATGGCGTATATATACTGCGAGGTCCGACCGTTTTGCGGAGATTTCGGCCGGCGAGAATTGCGCTCCAAGCAGCGTGTTGGGCCGATCGAGTTGGGCTGGGCCGCAGGCCTAGTTGCTGTTGGCAGTTCTCGTATTTGCTGATACACCCAGGAACAGGTTGGCTAGTTGATTTTGACCCTAAGAGAAGGACAACTATCAAGTGTGCCAACAACCTAACACTAGAAGCTGAAGGTATGGGTAATGTGATGTTTACAAAAGAAGATGGTCATGTAATATTGATTCATGATGTCTATTATGTTCCTGGTATTAGTCATAACTTGATTAGTCTAGGACAATTGGTTGAGAGAGGATTCTCAATCATTATGAAAAATCTAAAACTGAAAATTTTTGATACTAAGGATAAACTGGTTCTTACAAGTTCCTTAGCCAAAAACAGAACCTTCAAGACTAGTATAAGCACTGTAAAAGCAGAATGCTTTAGTGCTACTACCAGTATTGAAAGTGAGCTTTGGCATAGGAGACTTGGCCACTTAAACTTTGGCAGCCTAACTAAACTAAGTTCCAAAGGTTTGGTTAGGGGACTACCAAAGATTGAGTCCCCTGATGGGGTATGTACCACTTGTATTTTGGGAAAACAACCTAGAAAGAAGTTTAGGGCAGAAATTATTAGTAGGGCTAATGACTTACTGCATGTTGTTTACTCAGATATATGTGGTCCATTTGATGTTCTATCATTTAGTAACAAAAGATATTTTCTGTCCTTTGTAGATGAGTTCTCTAGGAGGCTGTGGGTATACTTGATCAAGACCAAAGGAGAAGCCTTGGACGTGTTCAAGAAATTCCTAAAGCAGGCAGAGAGACAAAGTGACAGAAAGCTAAAAATCCTAAGGACAGATGGTGGTGGTGAGTATACCTCACATGAGTTCAGGGATTATTGCACTACAAGAGGCATCATTCATGAGATTACTGGTGCATTGTGTGCAAGTATACACTGTCCAAAAACAAGTAGTAAAAAGATCGAACCCACAGAGATTGAAAAACTCACTTTTAAAATTAATATAAAGTAATAAAGTGTAAAGTCACTAAGTAACAAAATAATTTTGGATTTTGTTTGATGATCACAACTAAGTTAGAAAGAAAGCAAAGTAAAAATGTTGATAGTGTAAAGAGAAAAAGCTAGTTGGAATGTCTTCATCAAGTAATTTACTTATAAGTGTATGATGCGATTATGTGATGCAATTTGCATTGAATCTTTGTCATTGCATTAGCTATGTGCCTTTCGGTCACTTTCTTCAAAGTATCATTACCAACTCTTATGATCCTTGTTCTATGCAAGAAAGAAAGGGGTGTTAGTGCCAATCTTGCCTCCTAACAATTATCCAATTTGCTTAAATAAATTCACTCTTATATTTTAAGTACCCACAATTATCCTATGGACTATACTATCCTATCTCTAGGACTTAGCATGGTTTTCACAAAGTTTTCTTTATGTAAAACACTCACCCATATTAGTTCTTGAGTTCTTAATTGTAAGCCATCTCTGGTCATTTACAAATCTTACTTATTCTAAGTGATCAAGTTCAAAATAAGTATTTGGAAAGATTATCAAGCAAGAACTAAAGTACAAACATACATACATACATCATACTTACTTAAAAGCTCATTAAATGATTAGAACATTCCAACTAAGAAAGGTTTAGCTAGCAAGAGACATTGCAAGATATATATAAACTGAATAGACCATGTTTATATATATAGAAATCACAAAAGAGAAACAACAAGAGTAAAGTTACAAATGTTGAAAACCTTTGTATGAAATCTTCTAGCAATGCACTAGCATTACTCCTTAGCACTATACAAACACTATGAAAATGAGTTAAGGAGGATTTATGAATTCCTTCCTCTTCCTCTAAAAATATAAAAACTAACTATGTATATTGAAATTTTGATCTAACTTATGGATTGTGATATATTTCCAAATGAAGATGTGAGGTCCTTTTATAGCCTTCAAGTGAGGTGCTTCCTTTCTTCATGTTGAAGTAATCTTGAGTGGATCATAGCTGTAGTTGCTTTTCAGAGGTTTATCCCATGTTGAAATCTTTGACTAATGACATAGGGCGGTTCCATGGTGATAGAACATGTGTCCCTATGTTGGTGACTCTTCAAAGCTATGCCTATAGCTATGTGTGAATGGTAGGCGCCTACTATACAAGGTGGGATGGCATCGAGAGAACCAGCAGGCGGGGAGGTCATCACTTGCAAGTGGATGCATATGAAACAGTGCTTATTCACCAAGTAGTGCAGATTTGATGCGGGACCGGTCACGAGAGCATTGATGCAGTTAGCATTGAGACTGCACCTGAAAAAAACATCAAACATACCACAATATATCCAAAATGGCCTAATAATAACTATAACCATTCAAATCACTCAAGTTATCATATATCACATAAAATACTATATAAACTCTTTATTATTACTTGAAAGAGAGCAAATACTAAGTTTAAACATATAAATAATCTATATAAAATAGAGTTATCACACCCCCAAACTTAAACCATTGCTTGTCCGCAAGTAATGACAAAGACAAACTATTAAAAACTAAAATTCTAGAAGATAGATCAGTTTGATTTTTGAATTTTTATGAGGAGTTCCCTATGAACTTCAATTCTCAACAATCTTTTTTTTGTGCCTTTATTTCTTCAAAACTACCAAAGCTATTCAAACTCTTTTGTGTGTGTGAACCCACTGAGTTGAGATTGGTTCCAAGACTAAGTGAAAAAATTTCCTCCTAGCCTTTGAAAGGATTGGTTCATCTTTGGTCACACCAAAATATTTTTCAAAAGAGAGATTAGACTCACAAAATTTTCTCAAGTGTTGGGGAGTTCTAAAATCAAAGGGCTTGGTTGAATCTTTCAAAGCTTTTGAGTCAATGCATTTTTCTATTTTTTTTTGTGTGGATCTTTTGAGCAGATGCAATACTTCTTTGAAGTGATTTGTGCATTGATTTTTTTCTGCATTTTGCTTTTTCTTCAGTGCAGTTTGCATTGATGCTTCTGCACTGATGATGCTTTTCTTTTTCTAGCTCATATTACCTTCCTCACTGACCTCCAGATGCAAATGCACTTTGGCACAGGTCTTTGACCTCCAGATGCATATATTTTTTTTTGCACTTTGCACAGTTGATTTTTGAACTATCCTCCAGATACATTTATTCCTGCATGGCACAGGTCTTTGACCTCCAAATGCATTCATGTACTTAGGCACAGGTATAGTTTCAAAAGATTCAGGATATGACTTTGTCCACATGTTTGTATTCTTTTTCTACATTGTTTACTCTTTACACTTTTGAAATTCAGCCTTTGTTTTCATAAAACACCCCCAAACTTAATTCTTTAAGCTCTTCTTTCTTTTTAGTAAAGCTTTGTTTTGACCTAAGCTTACCAAAAATTCCCTTGCATCAGATTGATCTTTTAAATAGCAAGGTTCTTTTCACAAACTCAGTGTTGAAGAAGTAAAAATAATTTTGGTTTTTCTAAGAAATAAGGCTTCTTTTTCTCTTTTTCATCATAAAAATTCCATCCATAGGGTTTTCACCATATTTTTGAAAAACTGATCTTTTCTACTAAAATATTTAGATACTACTTTGTTAAGTACATCTAATATTTAAACTAACTAAAAATTACTTAAAAACATATATATTTACTATATAAAACATATTAATTTTAAACACACAACATATTAGATAAAAAACATATTAAAACATAACATAACATGCAAAATATAACATAACATGCAAATCCCCCAAACTTAAGGGGTTGCAGTGTCCTCACTGCAAGTTTTGTTCACAAAATACAAACCATTTGTTGTTCAAAAATAGGGGAAAGGGATTAGTACAACCAGGGAAATAGACAGAAAGAAACAAAACAAGCATATAGCAGTTTATGTGAAAACTTGTAAATTGATACTCATTTCTTTGCTCCACTCCTAATTCTGGTGCTTTGTCTGCTTGGAGGAGTGTGTTTCACCTTCTGCTTCTTCTCCTTGGGCTTACTTGGAGTTTCTTCTGTAGGTGCAGATGCACCTCCTACTTCTGGTGTAGTTGCAGGAATTTGTTCTAGAATTGATGCAGGTGCATCAGTCTTGACTACATCAGATTTCTTCCTCTTAGGTGTTAATTTTGCCTGCCTTCCTGCAGGTTGCTTGAAGAATTTCTGAGTGTTGTGCAAAGCATCCCTTTTCTGTTTAGCCATTTGTTCCAGAACCATTTTGATTGTTGCCTCATCATGCACAGTTGTTGCCTGTTGTGATGCAGCAGCAAGTGATGCAGGAGCATCACTCTACATCTCAACAGATTGAGCTAGAGGCTCCTTTGCAGATGATTCTTCTTCTTTATTTTCTTTGTTGAGTCCTTCTTCTTCTCTTTCCTGAAAAATCTCTTTCTCAAGAGCAGAAATAACATTAGAAGTAATGTTGCTTGGGCTAGAAGGTACTTCTTGTTCTGTTGGCATAACAGGGGTTTGTTCAGAAATTGGTTCTTCTGTGTGAGTTGTTTTGTGTGGTTCATTTGTTGGAGAGGGTGGTGGAGGGGTTGTTTGTGGTGGTGATAGGACTGGTGGATCATTGAGGGAGGGTAATGGTGATTTTGGAATGGAGGATGATTCTTGGTTAGGTGAGATGATGGGTGTTTTAGTAACTGGTGATGTGATAGGGGTTTGTTGTTGGGTTGATCTTTGAGGTTTGTTTTGCATATTTACATCTAGCAATTTCTTCTAGAATCACACCTCTAGCATGTTCCTCCTCCTCTACATCAACTTCCTCATCACCCTCTTCTTCAACTTCCTCTATTTCCTCATCCATTTGTTTCTCTAATTCCTCATCCTCAGAATCAGAATCATACATTTCTTCACTCACGAGTTCTACCACAACCTTCTTCAGACTTTGAATTGCTTCCTAGTCACCTTCTTCTTGGTTCTAGGTTCCTCTACCTTCTCTTTACCTTTTCCTTCTTCTTCTACCTCTTTCTCATCTTCTTCTTCTCCTTCACTTCTCAATACCCAACTTGGGAATTCAGGGGCATTCACTTGGCCCACAAGATCAAAGATCTTGTCAAAGACCAATTGAAGCCGAGTCATGTTGGTCATTCTGAAATTTCGAGACAGACCCTCTCTTACGCATGTAATGCTCTTGCATTGCAGTGCAGGGCCTCTCACATTTCTCAACTTCTCCTTCACTTCAGCACTCAAATTACCAGGGGGAGATTTCCTTTGTTCATTAGAAGCTATTGGGACACCTTCTTTCATGCATAATTCAGTAATAAGACAAGGGAAAAACAGAAATCCCTTTGATTTTGTTGAGCATGCAAGAATTTCCCTAGCAATCAATCTACCTATGTCTACATTTCCCTCGAGAGAAATTGTATCTAGCAAGATCAATCTCTCTTTGGTCATAGCATATGTATGTGATGTAGGCAGAATTGAAGTGGCTATGAACAAATGCCAATTACCTAATGCATTTATCAAATAATTGCTTCTAAGCTTAATCTCATTAGGTGTAAATTTTTCCCATACAGCCCCTGGTATAGTAATCCTATTCCTCAATTCTTCCATTTCTTTCTTAAAGGCCTTGGCCACTTTATTTTCAAATTCATTCCCATTATACTTCAGCATATAATGTTCATTCAATTTCTTGGCATGAAAGTGTACAAGTTTACCTCTCACCATGGAAGTGTAGGAATGTTCTGCTCCTTCTTGTGGTGTGATTCCAGCATAGAACTCTCTCACTATGTCTTCAATGTAGCCTCCTCTTGGTAGCACGAAGTGGTCCCAATTGAGATTGGCCACTGTGGACATGAATGATGGGCTTGCCTTCTTCAAATCATACCCTCTCTCGGGAAGTAGATGCATGTTCCAGAGATGAACATTGTCATCGGTTCTGATTGTTGATTCTTTGGCTTTGCCTTTCCTTGTTGATGATGATCCTGCATGCATGGCTTTCTTTTCCTTCTGAGGAGTTTTGGCCTGCTTGCCTGATGATTTCTGTGCTGATTGTTTCTTCACCATTGTAATTGCTTTGAATTTCTAGGTTTTTGATTGCTTGTGTGATTGAGAAAATTTGTAAATGAGAATGTGAAGGGAGGTTTGTGTTTCAGATGAGAGAAATTTGTGAAAATTGCGAATGAAGGGGTAACGGTAACAACAAAAGGCTTTATGTTTCAGGAAGAAGGAAGTTAGTGGATTTATTAGGTAGCCGTTAGCACTGCGTGCTGCGCATGCATCATGCCATGTGTCTTGCTTTGGCTACCAATGCGTCATTAATCTTGCTTAACCTTCCTTTAACCTTCCTGAAGCCTTATGATTCACACTTAACCAAATTTCTTCAAGTTTTTAAATTTCTAATGCAGGGCACATTTTCCTTCAATGCATGTGCATTTGATGCAGCTGCATTAGTTTCCTGCATTTCTGCAAAACAACTAAAAACATAAAATTGCACAAAAATAATTAAAAACAATGGGTTGCCTCCCATTAAGCGCTTGTTTTAAGAGTCTTGTCAGCCTGACTACCTCTTTTCACTTAGAGATTTTGTAAATAGGTGGTGGTTTTGTCTCTCACCACATGTTCACCATAGTACATTTTGACTCTTTGACCATTTACTTTGAAGACAGTATTTGAGGATTTATCAAATAAGTCTACTGCTCCATGTGGATAAACCTTTATCAACTTATATGGTCCTGACCACCTTGATCTAAGTTTTCCAGGAAATAGCTTCAACCTAGAGTTGTATAGCAGAACTAGTCCTCCTTCTTTCAATTCTCTTCTGTGAATTTTCTTGTCATGCCATTTCTTAGTCTTAGCTTTGTAGATTTCAGCATTCTCATAAGAGGTTTGCCTAATTTCTTCTAGCTCATCAAGCTCTATCATTCTCTTTTTACCTGCTTTGTTCAGATTGAAATTGAGCTTCTTGATAGCCCAATAAGATTTGTTTTCTAATTCCACAGGTAAATGGCATGCTTTTCCATAGATTAATTTGTAAGGGGACATTCCTAAGGGTGTTTTGAATGCTGTTCTATATGCCCATAAAGCATCATCCATATGTAAAGACCAATCTTTCCTATTTGGACTTACCATTTTTTCTAGCATTCTCTTAATTTCCCTATTTGATAATTCTGCTTGTCCACTAGTTTGAGGATGGTATGCTGTAGCTATCTTATGCTTAACTCCATACTTAGCTAGAAGGTTTTCTATGATCTTATTGCAAAAGTGTGAACCTTCATCATTAATGATAGCTCTAGGAGTTCCAAATCTAGTGAATATATTTCTTTGAAGAAACTTACTCACCGATTTAGCATCATTATTAGGTAATGCTACTTTGCCTCTACCCATTTGGATACATAATCAACAACTACTAAGATATATAAATTGCCAAAAGAGGGTGGAAAAGGTCCCATGAAATCCATGCCCCAAACATCAAATAATTCAATTTCTAAAATATTTGTTCTAGGCATTTCATGCTTATCGAAATATTTCTGCTTCTTTGACATTTATCACAAGATTTGACCATAAAATAAGCATCTTTAAATAAAGTAGGCCAAAAATAACCAGATCAGTAATACCTTAGCTCAGCTTTTCTAGTGCTTCCAAAGTGTCCTCCATAAGGTGCGAGAATGGCAATGCGGAAGCCTGCTTGTTGCTCCTCTTCGTATGCATTTCCTCATTAATTGATCGGGGCACATCTTGTAAAGGAATGGATCATCCCAATAGTATTGCTTAACCATGTGGAATAATTTTCTCCTTTGTTGATATGTCATATTCATCGGTACTACTTTGCTTGCAAGGAAATTTACAATATCGAAGAAACCATGGTGCGGATGCATTTGATGCTCTGCATTGCTTATAGCAAATGCGTTTCATGTTTTGCATTGATCATGATTGCCAATAGTTTTCATCTGGAAAACTCTCCTTGATTTCTTCTCCTTGTGTACCAAGTGATTCTCCTTCAATCCTTGATAAATGGTCTGCTACTTGGTTTTCTACTCCTTTCTTGTCTCTAATTTCAAGATCAAATTCTTGTAGGAGTAAAATCCACCTTATCAGCCTTGGCTTTGCATCTTTCTTTGAAATTAGATACTTAATGGCGAGAGTGATCGGTATAGACAATAATTTTAGTGCCAACTAAATAAGATCTAAATTTTTCAAATGCAAACACCACAGCTAATAATTCCTTTTCTGTGACTGTGTAGTTCACTTGAGCTTCAATTAATGTCTTGCTAGCATAATAAATGGAATGAAAGACCTTATCATACATTTGCCCTAGGACTGCTCCTACTGCAAAGTCACTAGCATCACACATTAATTCAAATGGTCTGCTCCAATCTGGAGTTACTATAATTGGTCTTTGTCACACCAATGCCTTTCTAAGCTTGTCAAAAGCTTCTATACAAGATTCATCAAAGTTGAATTCTACATCATGTTGCAGAAGCATACATAATGGTTTTGAGATTTTTGAAAAATCTTTGATAAACCTTCTATAAAAACCAGCATGGCCTAAGAAGCTCCTGATACCTTTAACTGTATTTGGTGGTGGTAGATTCTCAATGACATCAAATTTAGCTTTGTCTACCTCTAGACCTTTCTTTGAAATTCTATGTCCTAACACAATGCCTTCTTGTACCATGAAATGGCACTTTTCCCAGTTTAAGACTAAATTTGTTTCTTCACATCTCTTGAGAATTTGTTCCAAGTTTGTTAAACAAACTTGAAATGTCTCTCCAAAGATAGAGAAATCATCCATGAATACTTCCATTGATTGCTCAATGAAATCTGAGAATATAGACATCATGCATCTTTGGAATGTAGCAGGTGCATTACATAAGCCAAATGGCATCCTTCTAAAAGCAAAGGTTCCATAAGGGCATGTAAAGGTGGTTTTGTGTTGATCCTTAGGCTCAATGGCTATTTGATTATAGCCTGAATAGCCATCTAGGAAACAATAAAATTCTTTCCCTGCTAGTCTATCTAACATTTGGTCTATGAATGGTAAAGGAAAGTGATCCTTTTTGGTAGCTTTGTTGAGTTTTCTGTAATCCATACAGATTCTCCACCCTGTGACAGTTCTAGTTGGTATCAACTCATTCTTTTCATTGGCTATTACTGTCACACCCCCTTTCTTTGGTACACATTGGACAGGACTTACCCAAGCACTATCTGATATGGGATATATGATTCCAGCATCTAGCCACTTAATAATTTCCTTTTTCACAACCTCTTTCATAATAGGATTTAGTCTTCTTTGACTCTCTATGCTGTTTTTGGAATTTTCTTCCAAAATGACTCTATGCATGCATATAGAAGGACTAATTCCTTTGATATCTGCCATTTGCCAACCTATAGCTTTGGTATGCTTCTTGAGAGTACTAATGAGATCACTCTCCCTGTTTTGATGTTAATCAGAAGCAATGATAATAGGTAAAGTCTCATTTGTTCCTAAGAATGCATACTTAAGGTGTTCAGCAAAGATATCTTTAATTCTAACTTAGGAGGTTGTTCTATTGAGGGTAAGTTCTTCTTGAGAATTGGATCCTCAAGGTTGAGTGGTTCATAAGTTCTAGCCCATACTTCCTTACAAGAGTTTTCTATTGGTAGATTCTCTTTTCTAGTATTTCATCATCTAGCAATGCAAAGCATCTAATGCATCTGCATTGGCTAAGTGATCATACTGTTTGTAAAATTGTTTTTCTACCAATTGATCTAGAGAGAATAAGGATGAACACTCTTCTGTATCCTCTGAAGGATACTTCATAGCATTCATTACATTAAATTTGATCTCTTGATCATTCACTCTCATAGTGAGCTCACCTTTCTGCACATCAATTATGGTTTTACCAGTTGCTAGAAATGGTCTACCTAGGATAATAGGCACTTCCTTATCTGCATCAAAGTCAAGGATAACAAAATCTACAGGGAATACAAATTTGTCTACCTTAACTAGGATGTCTTCTATGATACCTTCAGGATAGGCTATTGATCTATCAGCTAATTGAAGTGTCATAGTGGTTGGTTTTGCATTTCCTATTTCTAACTGGTCAAAAATAGATTTAGGCATCAAGTTGATGCTTGCACCTAAATCACATAAAGCTTTACCAGTATAGGATTTTCCTATAGAAAATGGAATTGTAAAACTACCTGGATCCTTCAATTTCCTAGGAATCTTATTTTGCATAAGCAAACTACAATCTTCTGTCATGGCAACTGTTTCAAACTCTCCTAATCTTCTTCTCTTAGTAAGCACATCCTTCATAAATTTTGCATAGTTTGGCATTTGTTGGAGTGCTTCTACTAAGGGAACATTGATGTGTAATTGTTTTAGTACCTCTAAAAATTTACCAAACTGCTTCTCCTCATGTGCTTTTTTCAGTCTTTGAGGATAAGGAGGAGGAGGGTATTCAGGTACTAACTTAGGTAGTGGACTTTGAACTTCTTGTGATGCAGGAGCACTAGATGCTTCTGCATTGGTTTCTTTTTGATTTTTGGCTTTTTCTCCCTTTTCTACACTTTCCTTCTCAGTTAACTCTACAAGATCCTTACCACTTCTTAATGAAATAGCCTTAACCTGCTCCTTTCCTTTGGTTTGAGAAGGAGTAGCTTCTGTATTTGAAGGTAAGGCACCTTGTGGCCTTTGATACTGAGTGTGGCTAATTGACCAACTTGATTCTCTAAGTTCTTAATGGAAGCATATTGGGTTTGTCTAGCGATTCTAGATTCACCTATGAATGCTTTAAGCATGGATTCTAGAGAATTCTCGGTGGTAGGTTGAGAGTTTCTTTGGTTATTCTCGAGTGGGGAATCACGGTGGGTTGGTTGGTGTAGTTGGTGCGCTTCTAGGTGCAGTGCACTATTGTTGCTCCATCTAAAATTTGGGTGATCTTTCCAACCGAGGATTATAAGTGTTGGAATAAGGGTTGTTATTCCTATTATAACCTACATAATTTACAGAGATAGGGTTGCTAGAACACTCCTCATATAAGTGACCTCCTCCACAAGTACACAACTAGGTGTGCCTGGAGGTACTTGTTCTCTTCTTTGCAACAATGTCAGTCTGCAGTGATGCAAATGCATTAGATGCGATAGTATTGCCGTATGAAGTTTTTCATCAAATTAGCTAGAGTGGCTACTTGAAAGCGCATGCAGGCGTATATATCATTAACTTCATGTACCCCTGATGGTTTCTTTTGGGCACTCACCCTCTCGATGAGGCCAACTAGAGCTATTAGTTGCTATTCTATCAATTAATTCACATGCTTCATTGTATGACCATTTAATAACACTCCACCAGGATGATGCATCAAGCATTATTCTAGTTTGAGGTTCTAAACCATTATAAAATGTTTCCATTTGAATAATAACAGGTAAACCATGATGAGGACATTTTCTTAAAATTTCCTTCCATCTTTCCCATGCTTCAAATAAAGACTCAAACTCTTTTTGTCTAAAAGATGTAATATCATTTCTTAACCTGGCATTTTTGATAGGTGGGAAATATTTTCCTAAAATTTTTTCAGCCATTTCATTCCATGAATGAATAGAGTTAGGCTCTAAAGAATTTAGCCAAGCCTTAGCTCTATCTTTCAAAGAATATGGAAATAACCTTAATCTAAATGCATTTTCACTAACACCAGGTATAATAAAATTACTACATACTTCTAGAAATTGCCTTAAATGCAAATGAGGATCTTCATGAGGAGATCCTCCAAATTGACCAATAGTTTGAAGCGTTTGAAGCATTTGAAACATCATAGGCTTAACTTCAAAATGCATGGCATCAATATGAGGTCTATTTATACTAGTTTGCATGTTTTGATGATCAAACTGAGCATAATCCCTCATAGGTCTATCTCTATCATTAATCATACCTATGTGATCCATGTGGATGAGATTTTCTCTATGAACTTCTTCTTCAGTAGCATGTTGTGAACCAGGGCCTCCTCTCACTGAGTGTGGCCTTGAGCTTTGTTCTTCACTGAATGACATGTTGCAAGCTTGTTGATTCTGTTTCTGGAGTCTTAGCAATCTCCTGAATTTTCTTTCTATTTCTGGATCTAAACTATATTCTCGGTGTTTTGTTTACAGTTACAGTACATATACTAAGTACCATGTACTTTTGTATGACGAAACTTTAAAGACAGAATTTATATACAACACTAAATTACTAAATATCGAAATTTTAAAAGAATTTACTTCAATCCCGACAACGCGCCAAAAACTTGGTGCATGGAAATCACATACACTTGTGTGCAAGTATACACTGTCCAAAAACAAGTAGTAAAAAGATCGAACCCACAGAGATTGAAAAACTCACTTTTAAAATTAATATAAAGTAATAAAGTGTAAAGTCACTAAGTAACAAAATAATTTTGGATTTTGTTTGATGATCACAACTAAGTTAGAAAGAAAGCAAAGTAAAAAATGTTGATAGTGTAAAAGAGAAAAGCTAGTTGGAATGTCTTCATCAAGTAATTTACTTATAAGTGTATGATGCATTATGTGATGCAGCTGCACTGAATGTTGTTGCATTAGCTATGTGCCTTTCGGTCACTTTCTTCAGAGTATCATTACCAGCTCTTATGATCCTTGTTCTATGCAGTAAAGAAAGGGGTGTTAGTGTCAATCTTGCCTCCTAACAATTATCCAATTTGCTTAAATAAATTCACTCTTGTATTTTAAGTACCCACAATTATCCTATGGACTATACTATCCTATCTCTAGGACTTAGCATGGTTTTCACAAAGTTTTCTTTATGTAAAACACTCACCCATATTAGTTCTTGAGTTCTTAATTGTAAGCCATCTCTGGTCATTTACAAATCTTACTTATTCTAAGTGATCAAGTTCAAAATAAGTATTTGGAAAGATTATCAAGCAAGAACTAAAGTACAAACATACATACATACATCATACTTACTTAAAAGCTCATTAAATGATTAGAACATTCCAACTAAGAAATGTTTAGCTAGCAAGAGACATTGCAAGATAAATATAAACTGAATAGACCATGTTTATATATATAGAAATCACAAAAGAGAAACAACAAGAGTAAAGTTACAAATGTTGAAAACCTTTGTATGAAATCTTCTAGCAATGCACTAGCATTACTCCTTAGCACTATACAAACACTATGAAAATGAGTTAAGGAGGATTTATGAATTCCTTCCTCTTCCTCTAAAAATATAAAAACTAACTATGTATATTGAAATTTTGATCTAACTTATGGATTGTGATATATTTTCAAATGAAGATGTGAGGTCCTTTTATAGCCTTCAAGTGAGGTGCTTCCTTTCTTCATGTTGAAGTAATTTTGAGTGGATCATAGTTGTAGTTGCTTTTCAGAGGTTTATCCCATGTTGAAATCTTTGACTAATGACATAGGGCGGTTCCATGGTGATAGAACATGTGTCCCTATGTTGGTGACTCTTCAAAGCTATGCCTATAGCTATGTGTGAATGGTAGGCGCCTACTATACAAGGTGGGATGGCATCAAGAGAACCAGGCGGAGGTCATCACTTGCAAGTGGATGCATATGAAACAGGCTGCTTATTCCCAAGTAGTGCGATTTAATGCGAGACTGGTCACGGGAGCATTGATGCAGATTAGCATTGAGACTCAGACCGAACAAAACATCAAACATACCACAATATATCCAAAATGGCCTAATAATAACTATAACCATTCAAATCACTCAAGTTATCATATATCACATAAAATACTATATAAACTCTTTATTATTACTTGAAAGAGAGCAAATACTAAGTTTAAACATATGAAATACTCTATATAAAATAGAGTTATCAATTACCTCACCCTACACTCCTCAACACAATGGAGTTGTAGAAAGGAGAAATAGAACCTTGCTTGACATGTCCAGATCCATGATCAAGCATAAAGGGCTTCCTAACACTTTTTGGGGTGAAGCTGTCTCAACTGCAGCTTACATCCTAAATAGGTGTCCTACCAAGAGACTTGAAGGAAAGGTTCCAGAAGAAGTTTGGTGTGGAGACAAGCCAAGTGTGGCTCATCTAAGGATTTTTGGTTCTCTATGTTACTCACATATCCCAGACCAGAAAAGAAAGAAACTAGAAGACAAGAGTAAACCCCTTATACTGGTTGGCTATCATCCTACAGGAGCCTACAGGTTGTTTAATCCTAAAAACAACAAGGTAGAGATTTCTAGAGATGTGACAGTTCTAGGGGATGAGGTCTGGAATTGGAATGATTTTGAGCAACAAAACTCAGAACATCCCAATGACTCTGAAGAGGCTACTACTACACAAGAAGTACTTCACCAAGATGATGAAGATACCTCTGATAGTGACCAAGACAACATGCAACCACAAGCAGATCAACCTCCTCAAGATGAGGAGCCTGAAACTCCTAATCCTACTCCTATTCAACAAGTTGCTAGGGGTCAAAGGGTTAGAAATCTACCTAGAAGACTGGCAGATTATGAGTTAGTTACTGACCTAGAAGTGAATGAAGAGGGTGATCTTCTACACTATGCAATGCTAGCTGATGCTGAGCCTATGGATTACTTAGAGGCACTTAAGGATGTGCAATGGAAGAAAGCTATGCAGGAAGAGCTCAAGTCCATAGAAAAGAATGGTACATGGACTCTTACTCATCTACCTAAAGGTAAAAGGGTCATCAGTGTAAAGTGGGTGTACAAACTTAAGCTAGATCCCAAAGGGACAATTGTGAAACATAAAGCCAGATTAGTGGCCAGAGGGTTTCAACAGAAAGAAGGAATAGACTTCACTGAAGTCTTTTCCCCAGTGGCAAGACACGAGACAATAAGATTAGTTACAGCCCTAGCTTGTAACAAGGGTTGGGAACTATATCACATGGATGTGAAATCTGCATTTCTGAATGGGCCACTTGAAGAAACAGTGTTCATCAAGCAGCCACCAGGTTTTGAAATTAAAGGCAAAGAGGAAATGGTGTTCCTACTGCACAAGGCTCTATATGGGTTGAAACAAGCTCCTAGAGCTTGGAACAAACGTATAGACACATTTTTCACTACAAATGGGTTTACTAAGTGTTCTAATGAATATGGCTCAGATGTCAAAGGCGATCTACAGATCCTATCTCTATTAGTATGCCTATATGTAGATGATCTATTAGTTCTGAGTAGTTGTGCTAAGGAGATTGAGGTGTTCAAAGACTCTATGAAGAGGGAATTTGAAATGACAGATCTGGGCAAGCTATCCTACTTCCTAGGAATGGAATTCCTAAGAATACCGAAAGGTATCATCCTACATCAACTCAAATATGATAAAGAGGTATTGGCGATTTGACTTGGCGAATGTAATCTGCGATCAACCCAATGAGAAGGAATTTTGGGTAAAGAGACCGAGGTTGAGGTTGGTACTAAGGTAGATGCTACACTATACGAGACAAATGATAGGCTCTCTAAGATATATCGTGTCACAGCCAGGACCAGATATATTACATTTTGCTATAGGTATGGTGTCAAGGTTTATGAATGAACCTAGGCAAATTCATCTTAATGCTACAAAAAGAATACTAAGGTATATCAAAGGTACACTTAACTTTGGTATTTTCTTTCCTACTAAATCAAACTAATAAAGTTATCCTAGAGGCTTCATCGATTACGATTGGTGTGGAGACCACATTGATAGAAGAAGTACCTCGGGATACCTCTTTAAGTTTCAAGGAGCACCAATCTCTTGGAGCTCAAAGAAGCAAGTGTGGTAGCTCTGTCCTCATGTGAGGCGAGTATATTCTTCGGATGTCTGCACTGCTACCCAAGCAAACATGGCTAGATTCTCTAATTTACGAGTTGCGAGTCACTCTAAGTCAACCTCCTATCCTAAGGATTGATAATAAATGCTCTAAGCCTAGCAAAAATCCTAGCTCACATGGAAGGACAAAGCAAATTCAAGCTAAGTTTCACTACATACGGGAGCAGGTCACAAATGGCAAGCTAAGTGTGGAATATTGTTCTACCAAAGAACAATTGGCTGATTTGTTCACTAAGGCTCTCAAAGGAGAAGCCTTTGTGAAACTAAGAAGAGAAATAGGCTTGGTTGCCTTCTAAAGTAGGAGGCAATCACTAAAAGCTATTGCTTGGGGGCTTGTCCTAAGCTGATTTCTATCTAAAGACTAGTACCAGGGGTCTATCCTGATGATCTAAGTCCTATTTCTCTAGCTTAGTAGGTTAGACTAAGGTTTCCTACTTGTAGTTCTTAGCCTAAGTGTTTTAGCATTTGTATCCTGTATGTTAGGGCTTCTATATTATGGGGGGGTGTTGGGGTTTGTAATATAAAAACCCTAACATTCAAAAATTATAGCCGTTGGGACTTACAACTAACAAACAAACTAAAAACAATTTGAAAATAAAGAGTTTGTTAAGTTGTGAAACCTAAAACGGTTTATTTGGTTAGAAGGCCGTTAGTAACTAACTAACTACCTCCTAACCAACATGTCCGAGTTGGTGCCTACTAAGTGTATATATATGTAAATAGCAATACAAAATTCTGTACATAGAATACATACAAAAAATCAATAAAAGTTTTACTGCATTCTATTTTCTACTGCAAGTATCTTCTTCTCTAATTCTGTATTTTCAAAGTTTGCTTCAAGAACTCAAGTTTCTGGGTTTGCCAAGTTGCAACAGGGGTTGTACCTTGCAAACAGTGAAAAAGGAGTGATTAGAGTGAGGTTTCTGTGACTGAAACTATAAACCAGAAAATCACAGAGAGTGAGAGAGGAAAATACCTTAGAATAATTCTGAGAGAGAATCCTGGGCAAGGTAGAAGGTTGTGTTCATCTCAAGAACACAGTTGAAGGTTCATGCGACAGTACAAGATACAGAAATTAGGGTTTTGTTTCAGTTAAAAGAAAGGAAATCAAGAGCACGAGAAAAGTGTGAGATTATACCTCTCTTGAGTACTGAGAAACCAAAGGTGTATCCTGTACCTGCAAAATCAACATTCCAAAAACTAGGGTTTCAGGAATCAAGCAAATCTAGCAACAGAAAAACGTAAAGAAAGAAGATTGTTACCTTAATAAGAGTTCTGAAGGTTGATTAGGAGAATCAACCCTTTCAGAAGCAGATTAGGGTTTTAGAAAGCAAAACTCATCGCGAAGGTGAGAAGACATTATCGAGGCTTCAGGGTTGCAAGATTCAACGTAAAACCAAAGGGGTTTTTTGTTGAATCATCATCAACAATCATCATAAGCCAAAACCTAGCAAGATCCAAGCTTCAATCACTGTGTGAGAGCTCGAATCTTACTAGGGTTTCAGAGAGAGTGTAGAGAGAAGAAGAAGAGAGAGAGAGGCACCGGAGAATCAAGAGAGAAGGAAAGAATCTTGAGTTTCTGAGAGCGAAGAGTAAAAGAATCCTTTTATATCTCGGGTCAAGCAAGGATCCGCGTATATCCATCATCAACGGGTTTGGGTTCCGCAAGACCCGTTAGCAGCATTGGTGTTATTCAATCCAGCAGTTCCATCAAGTGGATTGGGTCTCAAGTGGTTGAGCCCAATACACTAGTTGCACCTCCAGAAGTTGCAGAACACACCCTGCAAGAGTAAGAAAACATCAATATTGCAAAAAAATTCATTAGTTACTACTTAAAAAAAATGGATGCCTTAAAATTTGTCCATATATATACATCTCAATTCCTACCCTTCCATGTGATCTCTTCATTGTTTTTGTTATTCCATCACTTATTTCTTAAAAACAAAACACAATTTTACCCACCAATGCATACATAAATGCCAAAAACCATGATATTTTTTATCAGTTTTACATTTTGTTGGTTCTATCATTCTTGCCTTTATTCATCACTTATGTTCTATATGATCTTTGTGTTTTTATAAATAAAAAAAAGATTTTTTTTTTTCAATTTTTTTGGTGATTCATATTTGATATATATACTAACATTTTAGCATTTGTTCTTTGTCTTGACTATCAGAAATCACTTTTGCTCTGGTACCTTCAAGAGATAGGGTGTGGTACTATATATGCGAAAACGCATGGATTTTGGATGAAAAAAAAAACTCACAACAAGAGGTTGTGATCTTGATAAAGGATGAGGCTAAAAGTGAAATGTTTGAGATGGAGATCTATTAGTTTGGCCGCATCATCTGAATTTATTCATATCGAGCTATAGGTGAAACCATGAAAGTCTATACAAAAAGAAGGTGAAGCTCATGTTGCAAAAGAGGCAATTAATTGTGAACCTTAAGGCAAAGAGGCAATTACATTGAATAATAGTAAGGCAAAGAGGCAATTACATTGAGAAATAAAATGAGCGTTATATTTTCTAATGATAAAAATTAAGGTTACATTGATCATTTTCTACTATTTTTCATTCTACTTATTTTTAATTTTTTTTAGAATCCTTTATTTAAATGAATGTGTGCTCCTTTAAAAATATAAAAAAAATGTTGTTTTTAAATGTATAGTTTTACTAATTTTAAAGTTGGGTAAAACTTTTGAATAAATATAAATAAACGACGAATTAGATAAATATGCCAAGATTATATCCAAGTTACTCTAAATTAGATAATATAAGTATTGCCTAATTTGGACAATTGCAAGAGAGAAGTGATTAATAATCCATCCTAATTCTAAAACATTAATATGAAAATGGTGAATAATATAAGATCTTTAAATTTTTATTTCCTTCTACTAATATCACTACAATATTTATAGTCCTTATAATATTTATTAACATTTTATACTACTAAACTACATTATATTAAATTGGATTTTCATTTTATCTATATATGTTTAAAATTTATTATCTTAATAAAGTATATAATTTTTTATTCATTTATTTTAAATTATACATATTTAAATTATATCTTTAAAAAAAATTAAAAGCATTTTTTTTATAAACCCATGCGATGCACGGGGTTATCCCCTAGTCAAGACTGAATGACTATTTTTTAAATTGTGTTTTTTATTGCCTTTTTTATTAAATTATTAAATTAGCATTCAATGAGTTTGACGAGTTTCAAAAAATGAAAACCGATGCTTGAATTTAGTTTTTGGTAAACACTAGCAGTATACCCGTGCATACGCACGAGTGTTGTCGTGTTATTTTTACTAATAGACATAGACCTAATTTAATTAGTGCGAACATTACCCCGTGAAACAAAGACTAATTTAAAGTAGATAAACAAAAACTTTCAAATAGTAATTGAGTTAGTTCTAACATTACCCCGTAAAAATTTACCAGCAATATGTAATATTTCCCGAAGATATTAGAAAACAAAATTGTATTAAAGTTTCAAATTTTCCAAATTGCAATATTCCCGTAGAGATTAAATGAAACTTATCGATAGAGAAAACAGAATTTTAAAAAGAATGAGACATGTAGATGAAATTAAAGTAGATGTATTGTGAAGTTTCATAACTTTAGAATATTTTCTTCAGTAATAAAATTATTTTATCAGTAATAACACGAAATTTATTTTATCAGTAATAAAATTAGACCAACATGTAACATTTTCCCATTGTAACTCAAAAGTAAAATAATAAAATTAGAAATTTGAAGAGAGTGAGAGGGAGAATAGAGGAGAGAGAGATAGAGGGAGAATAGAGAAATAAAAGAGTGGGAGAGGAAATAGAAAAATGTGTTTTAAATATGAGATAAAAATGTTAAGAGATGATGTGAGAAAGTGAGACTGCAAAAATATAAAAAGTGAGATTAAATAATTAGAAATTGACATATTTGTCCTCAAAGAATTGGTTTTAGATAAGGCTAATTTGGTATTTTTGGTAGTGGTTGTTTTAATTAAAGATATAGTTGATAGTTGATTGATTAAATATATAGTTGATGATAGTTGATAGTTAATTGATTATTAAGGTTAAATAGGAGAAAGAAAAATAAAAATATTAGTAGTGGGTATTTTGATTAAAATTATTATAGATTGATTAAAGTTATAATTGATAGTTGATAGTTGAAGAGGAAAGAGAAAAGTGAGTTTTAAATATAAGATTAAAAGGTTAAGAGGTGATATAAGAAAGTGGGACCCACAAAAAATAAAAAGTGAAATAGAATAATTAGAATTGACATATTTGTCCTCAAAAAGTGAATTTCAAATAAAGATAGATTGGTAATTTTTGTAGTGGTTGTTTTGTATAAAGTTATAGTTGAAACCGATGCTTGAATTTGAGATTCACATAGAAATTCTTTTCTATGTGTTAATTAAAACTAAAAGTTAATAAATAAAATTAACTTTAACTTGAAATAAGTGAATTAAATTTAAGTTAAAAAATATTATAGCTTTTATTAATTTTAACTACTATATTTTAATTGATACTCCGCACGGTCTACAATATATATAAGAGAAAAATTATGAGTTTTGGTGGTCAACAGTATAAGAAATCAACACAATTGTTAAGGTGTATTAAATGGTCAATTCCAAATTTACCCCTACTTTAGTAGTATTGTTAAAAATGATGTCAATAATTTGAAGTGTAAATTTTTAGTCTTATTAAATGATAATAGTTGGTTTCAATGTCATTTCTTAATTTTTGTAATGTTGTATTTTTTCTCTCTTATATTGCGGATTGGACAGAGTAGTTATCACTCTTCTTAAGTTTTTGGACAAGCTACGCCATGGAGTGAGAGTCACCATTGGGGTCCTTTCGAATAATGAGAGAGAGTGTTGTTGAGAGAAGTTTGGAGAGTTGGTTTGGGAAAAATTAAAATTGAAAACGGGTTTGGAAGAATGAGATGAATGTGTGGGTTTTAGAGAAATGAATTTGACAGTCACGCATGAAAAAATTAAGGGGATGGGAAAATTGGAATAGAATTGAGATTGAGAAGTTTCTAGAGACAACTGGAAAAATAGATGAATTAAAATGTAATAATTAGATGAACAAGGTAATATCGATTATAAAAAAACAAATATTCAATTGTTTTTTTTAATACAATAAGGGTGATGAGATGATGTTTTAGTGTACCGTAGGCAAAAAATTTGGACTATTTAATATTTAATTAGTATACAATAAAAGAAATTAATATTTGATTGATTTAATTTTTAATATTTAATTAGTCTACAATAAAAGAAATTGACTTAAACATATACATTAGGATAAGCTAGGCTTTGCGAGTCCTGGACTTGGCTCTCAAGTCGAAAGTGTGAGTCCCGAGCCTAGCATGTGGGATATTGTATATTCACTATGTGGTAAATAAGGTAGATTTATTAAATTTATTCCATTATTTCCTAAATTTATGTTTTTCTTTTTTTTTTTTTGTAAAAATATGACGGGAATATATACAATGCATTTCAATTAGTCTCGACATCACCATTTTACATTCGTCCTACTTCTCATCATTGTTCCTGCATTTTATTTGTTAATTGATTTTCTCTACATTGCGTTCTAATTCTCGACAATTTGTTCGCCACCTTTATACTGAAAAATATCATTAAAATAATACACGTCACAATCTTAAATTTTATTATTATGTTAAGGGCAGTCTGTGGAGTACGGGCCTAAAACTAGTGATATTTACAAGAGGGTTTTTTTACCCCCACCTTATATTCATCTACCCCCACGTACCCCTTAAAAAGACTAAAATATCCTTAACAAAATTTAAAAACCCCAAAATATCCCCACAGCTTCAAAAAATAACTATAGGGATCGTATATACACCCCCAAAATATCCTCACCGAGTCAATTAATTTTTTCAGTTTTAATTGAGAATTCAAATGAATTAATAGGAATTCAATTGTAGATCCTTATTTTATGCGAAGGATTTGATTAGGGAGTTTTGAAAATACATTAATCATAACCGTGGGATGATAATTGATTGTGATATGGAACATCCTGATCATCCACACCAATGTTTTAAAACTCGAGCCGGTGACCGACTCGGTGAAGGTACCGGGTCACTGGGTCAATGGTCGGACCGAAGGGTCGCCAGTTAAACCGCATGACCATTAACTCGGTCTTGATTAAAAAAATTATAAAAACTTAATTTACTAAAATTAAGCTCAAGAAAAACTATACTTTAATTTATAAATTTCATAGATGTAAAACTTAATGTATTGATAAAAATTGTACTTCAAAATTTCTTATAAATTATACTTTTAAAAGTAATGATATTCAGACAAAAAATTCAGACAAATTTAGACAAAAACCAATTCACAACACTAATTAACCAAGTTTTTTAGGCTATTAACCAAGTGACCAATTAACCAAGATTTTAGTTAATGGCTTAAAAAACTCTGAAAAGGCAGATTGGTTAATAGTCTAAAAAACTTGGTTAATTGATGTTGTAAATTGGTTTTTGTCTATATTTGTCTCAAATTTTTTGTCCATATAACATTACTCTACTTTAAACTACCATATTTACAAATATATGATTAATTTATACATTGACTGAAAATAACAAATTATCAATGCATCTAAAAGCATCCATGTTCTTTCATAAACTACATGTTATATACTCTTTTTTGTAACAATTATCACAAACTTTAGATGACCGAGTGGTAAGGCATGTGCAACGTCAATGCATTGTCACGGGTTCAATCCCCCTGTGTTTGAGGTGTAATCCTAAGTGTACAAACTCTTGATTTATATTACTTATGATTATAATATCTCCTAATCTATTTATGTTGAACACTCTGATATACCTTAGAGTTTTATTGGATATGATACCCAACATCCAATCATTAATGACATCTGATTTTTTATATTTAATTATTCTGAAATGAATTTAATTTTCAACTAATTTATGGTACCCAACACTTTTTTTTTCATACATACTTACACGGTCCCACCAACTTAGTCCAATCGTCAAAGGAATCATATGGTACCATAAATTGTGATAGTTTACCATTCTCATATAGTTGCAAAATAAAATAACACCCTTAAATAATTTTCATAAAGACGTGCAACCTATAAACATTTTTTGCATCACCTAAAGAAGTTTATGATTATATGAAATTGACATGGCAACCAATTTGGTTGTTGTTGGTGAACCTCCTCAACTGCCCTCAACTCAATTAATTTTCCTTATTATTTTTATTTCTTTTATCATTGCTGTTTTACTACTCTATCCCTTATGTTTGGTTCTGAATTAATGATTAAGAGACAAATTAAACATATAATGAATATTTTTTTTTATTTGGAATTTTTGTCTAAGAAATTCTAGGTGTTTTGTAGACTAACCTGAAATATAAGTAAAGCAATTTTGAAAGGACAAATGTAGCTACATGAATGGTCGGTCTATGTTGTTTTGTGATTTACTCATAATTCTCTAACAACTAGTTCCTAATCCTTGTTATTTAAAATAATAATCATAATATTTAACTACTACTACCTTTATGAAAAGAGAATTAACTTGTTTACATATATAGTGTAGTACTCTTCATTTTTTAGGCATTGTTGGTGCTAACATTGGGTCTCAAAGGGATGAAAGTTCTAAACCTTCAAAAGTTGGTGAAGACAGCACCATCTAAAGCTTTGGTTATCAGATTCAATTTGTTCTGTCTTGCCATCTTTCTTCTTGTTTATACATCTCTTCTTCTCCGGCCACCTTCTTCGACTTATTTCGAAAATGCAGCCTCCTTGGTCAGATGCTCCTTGAGTGAATGCCATCACAAGGTAAGGTGAGCTTATTTAATTTCTTATTTATCTTCATTGAACTTAATTAGTATGCACCGTCGTTGTAAAAAAAAATTACATCGTCAACCAATAAGAAATCAGGGTATGCAATATGCATGACTTTCAAGAAGACAAAAATAAAAATCAATATATCATTTTTGTCACGTATTATCAGTTTCTGATTGGTTGCTAGTGTAAAAAATCTTTACACAGTCGGCGTATACTAATTAAATCCATCTTCATTATCAAATGCCACCTTATTATATGAATGGATTATGTGTTCTGATTATTTGATCTTCAAACTTGTAGACAGAAAAAAGCATAAAAATGGAAGCAGCAATAATAAAGGAATTACCTAAAGTCAGATCAAAGAAGATTAATGCAAGAAAGATAGAGGTACCTAATTTTATTGGTGAAAAAACATGGAAAAGAATGAAAATAGGAATGGTGAACATGGAAGAAGAGGATGATGATATAAGTGAATGGAACAAAAATGGAAAAATAATACCAATTTATTTTGAGAAAGTATCATCATTTTTCAATTGGACAGATTTATTTCCTGAATGGATAGATGAAGAAGAAGAAAGTGATGTTCCAACATGTCCAGAAATACCTATGCCAGATTTTACAACATATGAAAAAATGGATATGATAGTTGCTAAATTACCATGTAAGTATCCAAAAGAAGGGTGGGGAAGAGATGTTTTGAGATTACAAGTTCATCTTATTGTTGCTAATTTGGTAGTGAAAAAAGGGAAGAGAAATATTAAAGTTGTATTTTGGAGTAAATGTAGACCAATGATGGAATTGTTTAGATGTGATGATTTGATTAAACAAGAAGGTGATTGGTGGTTTTATGAAGTTGATGTTAAGAGATTGGAGCACAAAGTTTCATTGCCTGTTGGGTCTTGTAATTTGGCTTTGCCTCTTTGGGAACAAGGTATATATGCTTATTGCTTATGTTTCCACATTTTAAGTTATCAGCTAATTTAGTCTCCGATATTTCACAAAAGTTCAATTTAATCACTGACACTTCTAATACATCAAATTAGTTTTTGACTACGCAAAAGTGTTTCAATTTAGTCTCTTTGTTATATCAATTTAGTTTCTCTATTTTACAAAAAATGGTCTCCCTAGTTTGTAAAATAGAGAGACAATTAATATTTATTTATTTTTACAAAATAGAGAGACTAAATTGACATATTTTTGCAAAAATCATAGACTAAGTTGATATATTATAAACAATAGAGTCTAAATTGAACATTTGTGAAATTTATGGGTTTAAATTGGCTAATAACTCATTCAATTTTTTAAATTATTTTTTTGCTCCAGTTATATTAAGATGGTACAATTAATTCAGTAATTAATGATTATTTATTTTCTTGAGCTATCGTTAAAACATTTATCCTTTGAGTCAAAGAGGAAAAAATGTATCGTTTCTTTCTGGTTTTGTTCAGCAATGTTTTATGCAATAGAATGAAAAAAACAGAGAAAAAAAAAATGAAGAATCGCGCCAGGTAGGGGTCGAACCTACGACTTTCTGCTTAGGAAACAGACGCTCTATCCACTGAGCTACAGGCGCTTGTTGAATGTTTGGCTGTTTGCACTTTTATGAACAATAAAACATGCACCATGCTCATGTAGAATGTTAAATTCCGTAGTAGGTAGTGTTTTGGGATTGGGTGATACTTTTTACATCAAACAAAACTAACGATATTGTTAATTAATTTTTTTTAAGACATGCATATCAAAGGAAAAACATTTTTCTTCAGGATAAACATAGAAAAATTATGCTAGTAGCCCTTTAAGTTTATTTAAAACTTTTTTCCATTTATGTTTTAAATTAGTCCTCCATGTGTTCCGTTTATCAGTTTATGTTTAAAATTGGTCCTTTTAGGTCAAATTAGCCTTTAATAATTTTGTTTATGTTTCAAATTAGTCCTCCACATATTCTGTTTATAAGGATCAATTTAAAACAAAAACATAAATGGTCAGTTTGAAACATAAACGAAAACATGGAGGACAAATTTGAAACATGAAAAATCAATTTGAAACATAGACAAAAACATAATAAAGGACTTAAAATGAGAAAAAAAAAACTTAAAGTGCAAATGTGAAATTTTAAATAAACTTAATTGATCTTAAACACAATTTTATCAACGAAAAAACTTACATACAGTACCATAGGTAATAGTGGTGCTATACTTCAAAGGAAAAGTAGGAAAACTCCCACTAACCACTTGGCAGTTGTAGGGTTACAAATGCATTTTTATTCTTTTTTTTTTTATAAAAAGGGTGTTTGTGTATAGACCAGTACAATCGGTACTTATGATACTATATCTAAGTATTTCTCTTTTATCAATTATCAATACACATTATCTCTATAACAACTTAACTGATTTCTTTTGATTTCAAAACTAAGCATTAATTTTTTCTTTATATGGAGAAGCAGAGGATTAGGATGGTCAAAGTTGTAGTAATAAGCACATTTTATTTAGGCTTAACAACTTATAGCAAATGTTTTTTTTTTTTTGACAATAACTTATGACTTGTTAACCACTACATTTTTTGATGACCTGCGAACCACTATATTGACTTGTTATGAATGTTATGTCTCGTAAGCACTTTGTCTTTGTGTAATTGTGAACATAAGCTAGATAATATCTTCTTAAAAGAATTGTTTTTTAAGAAACCCTTCCCTACCTTACAATCAAAGTAGTTATGAGCTACTTTTCAAATTTCACGCATAACAATAAATTAATATGTATGAGAAATAAGAGAAAATTCAAATCTCCACACTTAAACGGAGTGCAGATCCTCACAAGTACTTGTGGGACAATTTCAGAGAAAAAGTGACATGTACAATAAAATAATAAATACAATAAATAACATTATCTTTTTGTTTTTGTCACTCTCTCTCTCTCTCATGAATTGTCCCACAAGTACTTGTGAAACGCACTTTACACTTACAATAAAAAAAAGTATTTGAATTATATTCCCTTTTCACGTTTAAGTTTTATGTTACACTCACATCTTTTAAAAAATAAATATATATTACACTTTAATCCATTTTAACACTAACTTCACTATCATCAATGTAACAAAAAAAGAAAAATAATTTTTTTTGCAACAAATACTAAAGCTAATAAAAGTTATTTTTAGAATGATTTTAATCTTCTAAAGTTATAAAATTAATAATGTATTCAAAATTAATTGTCATTGACATTGAAAGTCATTCTATGTCAAAAAATAATAATATTGAAAGTCATAAAGAAATCCCCCCCTAAATCGTAGTTTAAAGTTGTTTTCTACCATTAAAATATTTTTTATATTAAATTAGATTAAAGTGTAATACCTATTTACTTTTAAAAGGAGGAGATTGTAGGTTTTAATTAATGTAAAATAAAAAGAGATAAAATGTAATTCAAGCAGCTCTCATAAGAAGGGGGTGAAATTTACCCCAATAATAATTGTAAGTCTTTATAAAATTATTAAAACAATAGAGTAAATTGAATATGTTGATTTTTCAGGGATTGACAAGGTGTATGACATGTCCAAAATGGAACGAAGTGTGAGAAGCGGAGTGAGAGCAAAACGCGAAGCCTATGCAACATTGTTGCATTCCTCGGAAGGTTATGTTTGTGGTGCAATAACGCTGGCACAAAGCCTCCTAAAAACCGAAACCAAACGCGACCTTATTCTTTTGCTTGACAACTCTATCTCTATCCGAAAGCGTCGCGTGTTGGCTGCTGCTGGTTGGAAGATTCGAACCATCACCAGGATCCGAAACCCTAGAGCGGAGAATGGTACCTACAATGAGTACAACTACAGCAAGTTCCGCCTATGGCAACTCACTGACTATGATAAAGTCATATTCATTGACGCTGACATCATTGTTCTACGTAACCTTGACATCCTCTTCAACTTCCCTCAAATGTCTGCCACTGGCAACGACCAATCCATCTTCAACTCTGGCATCATGGTCATCGAGCCATCTAACTGCACCTTCAGGTAGTTTATACTGCACTCAATTTTTTCTGTAGGCAAAATGTACTTAGTAATTAGTGTGTTAGTTGATACTACCTCTGATCCCAATTATAAGCGAAAAACACAATTTTTGATTCATTGAATAACTGTTGTATCTAATCTATAAAATATGATTTCTAAAGTGTGCTCATGAGCCGTCGGGACGAGGTGGTATCATACAACGGAGGAGACCAAGGGTTTCTAAACGAGATCTTTGTATGGTGGCACAGACTACCAAGGAGAGTAAACTATTTAAAGAATTTTTGGGCAAACACAACAGTAGAAGCAAGGGTAAAAAACGGGTTATTTGGTGCGGATCCTCCAAAGGTGTATGCAATACACTACCTTGGTTTGAAACCTTGGCATTGTTACAGGGACTATGATTGTAACTGGGATGTTGGGGATCAAAGGGTTTATGCTAGTGACGTGGCACATCGACGATGGTGGAATCTTCATGATGGAATGGATAAGAGTTTGCAAAGTTTTTGTAGATTGACAAGAAAACGTAGGACTGAGTTGAATTGGGAAAGAAGGAAAGCTTCTAAGTTTGGATCATTTGATCATCATTGGAAAATTAATATTACTGATCCTAGAAAATCTGGCTCTCTTTTGATGGATTAGCTATAGATAGCTTATACAAACTTCTCTTTATTGTATTTTAAATTTGTTTTATTCTTTTTGCCTTTCATATGGTACAGAGAGACTTCACTTGCAGAGCTTTTTCATTCAGATTATTTATTTATTTAAGAGTGATGATGCTATTTACAACGAAGCTTCTCGTCGTGGTTTAATAACGAAACATGTTGTGTAGAGATATGATTTGTGTTGCTACGAGTTTTGTGGGAATTAGTAAAAAAAAAAGGAAAACAATCACAGTTGACTAACCAATAAGAGTTATTAATATTCGCAATGGTTCACGAGAAATTTCTTTGTTGTATCAAACATTTTCCTTTATTTAATTATGTGTGAATAGGATAAAAAATCGCTAATGATGATTTCTTTTTTAAAAAATATGATGATGTACCCCACTTATCCATGATATTGCTTAGGGGTGTTCGCGGTGCGGTTTGGTTCGGTTTTGAGGTAAAAAGTGAACCGAACCGCAAGGTAAAATTACATGCGGTTTGGTTTGGTTCGGTTGGCTTCCTAAAATAAAAATCGAACTAAACCAAACCAAACCAATGCGGTTTGGATTGGTTCGGTTGGTTCGGTTTTTTCCAAGACAAAAATAATTTAAAACGGAGTTAAAATGAACTAACATAAAAAAGACTAACATAAATCTTTAAGAAAAAATCTACTCAAATATATATAGTATATAAATCACTCTCTTTTAATTCTTTAAGACAATGTTTAAAAGAATTTAAATTAAATACTTTGTTGTAATTTTTAAATATAGCATAACAATATGGATGTTTGTTTTGATTTGGGCTTTAGTAAGTGCGTAAGAGTTGGGTTGAAGTTGCATTTGGGTTAGTAAGGAATGTTGTAATTCAACAAGCCTTAGTGTTACTTGCGGTTTGGTTTGGTTTGGTTCGGTTTTGGAAATCAAAACCGCGAATCGAACCGCGCGGTGCAATGAAAAAAAGAACCGAACTAAACCGATCAAAAGCGGTTTTTTGCGGTTTTCGGTTTGGTTTGGTTCGGTTTGCGGTTTCCCTATTGGTTTGGTTCGGTTTTGAACATCCCTAATATTGCTTGTTCAAAACACGGTCCGGTTGCTATATCAAATGATTATTGGGACGAAACGAAAGAATTAGACGCAATAAAGTTTAGAGTCACACAACAACCGGACCGTGTTTTGTTATTTGAGTGCATTTCGTACGATTCTTCTCGTACTAAATAGCACTCCTCGGTTCTTAAATTTTAGTTGTGATGGTTGTTCTAATTGGAGGTTTTGATGGAGAAGACAATACGTTACTTAACACGCATGGTGAAGTATTTGTTGTAATTTGATAAAGGTTCGATGGAGAAGACAAAGAAAGTGGATGGTGACTTGTATAAATTAAGGATTAGGGTTGTTTTTGGCATTTGCTCACCAAGAAATTGGTTACACTGATGTCTCACGCCAGCTTGTTTAAGGCTCTGTTTGTGAAAACAAAATCCATTGGTAATAGCGGATGGAAAAAAATTAAAGTGTTTGTGAACCAAGTAGCGGATAAAGCCTTCAGGGTATAGCTATTTATAGATTTTTTTGAAACGCTACTTGAGTCCCGGAAGGGTAGCTCGGTTGGCGGTAAGCAAGGACGTGAAGGAGTGCACCATATGAGTGCAAGAAGAAAGTCCCCTGTTCAAGTCCCGGAAACTAACATTTCCCCCACTCCCACTAACAATTGTCTATCTAAATAAAAAAAAACCTTTACTATTTTTATAATATTCCCTTTGTGTCATTAATAAATTAAAATAATTTTTCTAATACTTTTAATTTGAAACGCCATCTGCCAACGAACACATTCCCTATCATCAAAGTTAGACTTTTAATTTGAGATTCATCAATTAAATGGATTAAAGTGTAATATATTTATTTTCTAAGATTGTCATTTTTATTAAATGATGATTTACACTCCTAACTAATGACATCATTTTTAACTACAATATTTAAATAGAGGTAAATTTGAGATTCGTCAATTAATACTCATAATTTTAATTTTCCTAGAATTTTGTTGAGGACTGACTATTTTTTTAAAATAAAAATGACATGTCATTAAATAATTGTCAAACTTTTAATATAGAAAAAGGAGCATGGCATCCCATAGAAGCTTTTGTTAATGTGGCAACAAGGTAGGCACCACTAACTATGAACCCTCTTGACCGTTTCTCACTTTTCACTCCCCTTCTAAATTTAGTAGCATCTTTTCCTCCTTCAATTCAATTTCTGCATAAGCTAATTTTAATTTTCCATTTTAGTTCTTTTCCTCACATTTTTTTCTTTAATCATTAACACTTGCTGACATTCTATTATCTGATCAATTTTGTTTCTGCTTAATCCAGTTAGGTTCATCTCTCTTCCCCCTTTTGCAATGTCTTCTTTTTCCATCTTTTTCAATGCACCAAGTTTTTAGTTAATTTGTTTTCTTTGCATGTACATGAAGAATCTCTAGCAAATAATTCATTATTATTTTGTTCTATAGTCATAACTTTTCTGGGTTGCAAAGTTTGGATTAGGATTTATAATTCATAGCTGTAGTTTGATGTAATTCTTTCCCATATGATTGCCTAATTTATTGGACTTTTTAGGAAAGGAAATTAACAAACGTTAATGATATGATATCTATTTCCCATGCTAACTACCCTATTTGCAATTTTCTTAGAGTTTTTGTGTTTCTCCCTTGATACCTATGTAGCATCGACACTTACGGTTGAATGAAGACGTGTTTAGTGTCCGACACGATAACTCAATTATTTGTATTTTTCAAATTAAAATCAGATAATTTGTCTTCTTCTTTTGTTCTCGTGAATCATGATAGCAATTTTGGTTTCAATGTGAATAAACATGTGTTTGGATCCGTGTTTGGGATCCCAAACTCACGTCCCAGAGGGATTTCACCGTGGAAAACCCGCGGCCATGGTGAAGCTCCAAAGAGTAGCTTCTCTCTCACCGTGAATTCCTGCCGTGTTTCTGGGTGGACGTGGAATTCCACCGCTAGTCCAAACAAACAATATGTATGCAGATGGAATAACCACTAGTTTTTCATGCATCATATGATTTTGTGTTTCTCATTGATTTTACATTGTCACATTTCCTACACGATCACTCTTTTTTTTTCCATTTATAATCTTAATTGAATTTGCTGAAAGGGTTATACACTCTATAGTACTGATGCTTCAGATTGAAGACGTATTCAGTATCTAACACACGTAGTGTTAGACACTGATGCCGACACTAACACTTCAACTATTTCCATTATATCAAATTATTATCGCTGTCTATGTGTCTATATGCCATTGACGTGTCTGATGTTCGTGTCTGTGTAGGTGTTTTATAGGTTATACATGCAAACCTGTTTCATTTCTTACATTTTACTCACTCACTGATTTTCTTTTTTACCTGCATTTTAGACACTCTTAGCACTCCTAATTGCTTTTTACCAATGGAGGATGTTGAAGAAAAACCAACCTCAGAATCCTCATCAAGAAATGCAGAAGCAATGCCACTAACAGAAACTCTTGAAGAAAACACTGAGACGATAAATCCAGAACCAGTAGCTTTAAAACATTGTTTTCACAGGCATAACTCTAGCAATGATGTTGATAATCTTATGGAACTCTCAACCTCTAAAGAAGCTGTGGCTAACAATGAATTAAAGATAGATTTGCGTCGAACCAAGTCTACTGATAATATTGCTTTGGGAGCTGTTAATCCACAAACAACTGCAGAACAAATTGCTGCAGACAGAACAATAATTGATACAGCAGCACCATTTGAATCTGTTAAGGAAGCTGTTTCAAAGTTCGGAGAAATTGCAAATTGGAAACCGCCTAAAATGCAGACCGAGGAGGTATAGGTATATCAATGTTGCATTTATTTGTTTTGATGAAAATTTCTCTGCTCTATTATCAAATACATCAGTTATTCAATGAACTTAAAACTGCATTTTTCTCTGATATATATGGGACCAGAGGGAGTACGGTATGAAAGTATTTGCTACAGTGATCCGATTATCTATCTAATTTACAAATACAGGATATATATTCATTGTGAATGCTCGTTGTTTGAGTTTAGAGGAAATTTGTGTCGCCATGTACTATGTGTGTGTTCAAGAGAGGGTTAAAAACATGCCAGAGAACTGAGAAGTATGTTTTGGCAAGATGGAAGAAAAATATTAAAAGGAAGCATTCATATATTAAAAGCAATTATGGTGTGATGGAATTGAAGCCACAGATGGAAAGATTTGATAAATTGTGCAAGCATTTCTACGAGGTTGCTGAAGAAGCGGCCGAGTCCGAAGATGCCACCAAGGCACTCCATGAAATGTTGCATCAATTTAATTCTAATTTGCCAAACCTCAAATATTTATATTTTTGTTAGTATAAATCAACCATTTCAAAGCCGTTGTTAGAAGTTGACTCTTTTGAAATTCAGTCAAATTTGCATTAATTTCCACTAACGATTGAGTTTCGACGACATGCCTGGCAAACTGAAACATCTCTATATGTATGATTTGTTTTTAGGGTAAATAAAGAATTAACCTTGCTTCCAATACCTATGAACTTGCTTCTGGATAAATGCATGGTGTTTGTTTTCTGTTGTAAGTAATTATCATTTGAAATAATATGTTTTGAACTTAGATAATTTGTCTTCTTCTTTTGTTCTCCTGATAACAATTTTGGTTTCAATGTGAATAAACATGTGTTTGGATCCGTGTTTGGGATCCCAAACTCACGTCCCAGAGGGATTTCACCGCGGAAAACCCTCTATAGTACCGATGCTTCAGGTTGAAGACGTATCCGGTATCTAACACACGTCGTGTTAGACACCGATACCGACACTAACACTTCACTTATTTCCATCATATCAACTTATTATCGCTGTCTACGTCTCTATGCCAGTGTCATGTCCGATATTTGTGTCTATGTAGGTGCTTTATAGGTTATACATGCAAACCTGCTTTTTTCCTTACATTTTATTCACTCACTGATTTTCTTTTTTACCTGCATTTTAGATACCTTTAGCACTCCAAATTGCTTTTTTACCAATGGAGGATGTTGAAGAAAAACCAACCTCAGAATCCTCTTCAAGAAATGCAGAAGCAAAGCCACTAACAGAAACCCTTGAAGAAAACACTGAGATGATAAATCCAGAACCAGTAGCTTTAAAACATTGTTTTCACAGGCATAACTCTAGCAATGATGTTGATAATCTTATGGAACTCTCAACCTATAAAGAAGCTGTGGCTAACAATGAATTAAAGATAGATTTGCGTCGAACCAGGTCTCACTGATAATATTGCTTTGGGAGCTGTTGATCCACAAACAACTGCAAAACAAATTGCTGCAGACAGAACAATAATTGATACAGCAGCACCATTTGAATCTGTTAAGGAAGCTGTTTCAAAGTTCGGAGAAATCGTAGCTTTAGAACATTGTTTTCACAGGCATAACTCTAGCAATGATGTTGATAATCTTATGGAACTCTCAACCTCTAAAGAAGCTGTGGCTAACAATGAATTAAAGATAGATTTGCGTCGAACCAAGTCTACTGATAATATTGCTTTGGGAGCTGTTGATCCACAAACAACTGCAGAACAAATTGCTGCAGACAGAACAATAATTGATACAGCAGCACCATTTGAATCTGTTAAGGAAGCTGTTTCAAAGTTCGGAGAAATCGTAAATTGGAAACCGCATAGAATGCAGACCGTGGAGGTATAGGTATATCAATGTTGCATTTTATTTGTTTTGATGAAAGTTTCCTAACTCTATTATCAGATACATTTAGTTATTCAATAAACCTAAAACTGCATTTTTCTCTGATATATATGGGACCAGAGGGAGTACGGCATGAAAGTATTTGCTACATTGATCTGATTATCTGTTCTCATGACTTTTGAACTGAATGTACAGAGACGCAAGGAAGTAGAACAAGAGCTAGAGAAAACAAATGAGGAGATTCCGCAGTACCAAAAAAGATCAGAAGCTGCTGAAGAAGCAAAAGTCCAAGTATTGCAGGAGCTAGACAGAACTAAGAGGCTAATTGAAGAACTAAAACTTAATCTAGAGAGGGCGCAAATAGAAGAGCGGCAAGCGAAACAAGACTCAGAACTTGCAAAGCTCAGAGTGGAAGAGATGGAGCAAGGAGTTGCAGAAGATTCTAGTGTGGCGGCGAAGGCACTACTTGAGGTTGCTAAAGCCAGGTACACATCTGCTATTGCAGAGTTAGAATCTGTGAAAGAGGAGGTGGAAAAGTTGCGTAAGGAATATCCTATCGCGGTTACTGAAAAAGATGAAGTTATGAAAAAAGCTGAAGATGTTGTTGCTGAATCAAAGCAAGTAGAAAAGACAGTGGAAGATTTGACTATTGAGTTAATTGACACCAAAGAGTCTTTCGAAATTGCGCATGCTGCACACATGGAAGCAGAAGAACACAGAATAGGTAAAGTCATGGCAAGAGATCAAGATTTTCTCAACATGGAAAATGAACTTAAACAGGCGGAAGCCGAACTCGAGGGACTCAACCAGAAAATTTTGTCTGCTAAGGATTTTAAATCTAAACTCAGTAAAGCCTCTAATTTGTTGCTTGATTTGAGAGCTGAACTGAATGCTTATATGAAACAAGAGAATGAGACACACAATGAAATACAAGTAGCTGTTGCATCAGCCAAAAAGGAACTTGAGGAAGTGAAGCTTAAAATAGAGAAAGTTATTGCTGAGGTAGATGACTTAAAGGTGGCTGCAACATCATTAAGATCAGAACTTGAACAAGAGAAATCAACTCTTGCCTCGCTTAGGCAAAGACATCGATTGGCCGCAATTACAATCGAAGAACTAGACAAAACTAGACCAGAAATAGTTTTGGTTAAAGCAGCTGAAGAGGCTAAACAGGCAAACTTGCTTGCTCAAGCGGCTCGTGAAGAGCAACAGATAGTAAAGGAGGAGGCGAAACAAGCCAAGGCCGTTGCGAGTACAATGCAAAATAGATTACTTGCAGTTCAGAAGGAGATAGAGGCTGTGAAGGCTTCTGAAAGGTTGGCGATAACAGCGATTAAAGCATTGCACGAGAGTGAATCTGTTCAAGCAAAAATGAAGTGGATTCAATCAACAGCATCGTGATACTTTCGGTGGAGGAGTATTATCAGCTTAGCAAACAAGCCCATGAGGCAGAAGAGAAAGTCAATGTGACAGTTACAACTACCAATTCTGAGATTGAGATAGCTAAGGAGTCT
This sequence comes from Oxytropis ochrocephala, assembly GCA_020916435.1. Classification (NCBI taxonomy): domain Eukaryota; kingdom Viridiplantae; phylum Streptophyta; class Magnoliopsida; order Fabales; family Fabaceae; genus Oxytropis; species Oxytropis ochrocephala. Next base: position 98,925,567 of record CM037090.1, read on the forward strand.
GAATTGAGGGCCTTGGAGAAGCTGAATGAAGTGAATAAAGAAATGGCTGTTAGAAGGGAATCTTTGAAGATTGCAATGGATAAAGATGAAAAAGCAAAGGATGAACAATTAGGTGTAGAAGAACAATTAAGAAAGTTGAGGGATGAACAAGTAGTCAACCAGAAGTCAAGTGAGAGTGTTAGTTTTGACAGTAATAAGGAACCAAATAATGGAGCTGGATCATCCACAGATGCAAAAGGTGGAAAGAAGAAGAAGAAAAAGAGAACATTGTACAAACTTTCACTTGCAATAAACTGCAAAACCTAAGAGTGGACTAATTCAATTATGTGAAAAATAGGACCATTAGTAGTTTACTAGTTTTGATTCCTTGACAGTTACCATAAACTTCACTTTCACATTATCTTAATACTACCTCCGTCCATTCCATTTTGTATGTAGTTTAAGGTTTTGACACACTTCATAAGAAAAACGATTAGCAGTCTAGATGTTATAAAACGTGTTGTATAATTTACCTTTTTACCCTTTATCTCTCTACATAAAAATGTGAATCATTTAATGAATGTAAAATATTCTCATAATCAATAAGGGTATAAGTGGAAATGAATATTAAATGTTTTATTGAAAATGTAAAACAACAATCAATTTGAAACAAATTGATTTTGCTAAAATAACAAACAAAATAAACAACATAGAAGAAGCACCCTTGTTAGGTTCCCCTGAGCTAATAACCAGCATTGTCAAAAATCAGCCATGGCGAAAATCGACATGCCACCATAGAATGGTGGTCGCACGGCGGATTTCAACAGGCCAATGCACATAATGCACGACCAATTATCTATAGCTCATAAAAAGGCAATTCAAACTACCTGTTTTTACCCTTATAAATTATTTACCTGTTTCCAATATTTGTAGTAAATTAAGAATTAACCAACTGAAAATAAATAAAACAGTGAGAAAAGTTGTTTTTTTAAAAGGCAATATATATATATATATATATATATATATATATATATATACACACACTAGCGGGGAAAGACTTTCAGTGTTGGTGTATTGGTGTGTTAGTGGGTGGTTATGTACTATTAGAAAATTTTACTTACACTAAGAGTATTTTAATTGAAAAATCTTACACCAAAAGTGTGATTTTTTTGAATCCTTTTATATATATATATATATATATATATATATATATATATATATATATATATATATATATATATATATATATATATAAATTGTGTATTTAAAGGACACAAAATCTATATACAAAATCTTTCCTCTCAAACTAGGTGAATGTCTACAATCATGGCCGTCCCAAACAATTAAGGAACCCTGTGCAGATTTTAAAAATTGGGCCATTAATTAGGCCCTTTTCTAATCAAATTAGCCCCCACAAATTACTCTATTTTTTGAGAATAATTAAGATCCAAAAAAGAAATTTATAAACAATTTATCTTCTAAAAATAATAATTTTTAAGAATACATACAATTAACAACCAGTGGAGGCATCGGTTCGGTACCTACAAATTTTTTTGTTTTTCTTAATTATAGTAAATATAAATAACTTGCGAAAGGGTTCGAATCTCAGCATTGGCTTTTTTATGTCTCGTTTCCTATTTCGCTAAAAAAATTAAACGAAAAAAAACATTCTGCGGGACTCGAACACAGGTACCTAAGATATAACGCATAACGCTTTCCTGCTAAACGAAGTAGAAATACATGAAATTAGATGAAACATATATATATATATATATATATATATATATATATATATATATATATATATATATATATATATATATATACGATACGTAAGTAATATGGGGACCTAAAAAATTAGCGTTAGGCTTGGGCTTTGTGCGGTAGCACATCCCGCATAGGCCCAAGGCTGGCCGTGTCTACAATAATACACCTAAAACAAAGGAAATATGCAATCAACGATGTGATCTAGTCACACTAACATGATAATCAATAGAGCCACACCACATATTTCTCCTATCATCTAGAAATACATTTCAAAAGTTCCACACACCACTCGTAGAACAGACTAGGACTAGACTTCGCCATAGCTAGTTGCCAATTCCACGAGAAGAACTTAGTTCGATAAATGGTCTAAGAGATGTCTAGAGGTTTTTTGAGAAAACAATCCCATTTCTACTTTTTCAAACCATCCAAAGAACTGAATGCAAAATCATGATTATCTCTCTTCTACCCATTCTAATACCAACACCTTAGTATAGGATTGAGAATAAAGTTGAATCACTAACTAGGAGAGAAAAAAAAGAAGCAAAATGAGTTAACTTACTAGGTTGCTTATCCCAAGAGAGAATAAATTTCGGTTATTTAACTAAGGGATCCGAATGAAACAGTACTCAAATGAATCAAAAAGAGGTTAGAGTTCAGTCCCTAAACTAACATTTTCCCACCCCACTATCAATTGCTTTCATCTAAAAAAAAAAAAACTTACTAGGTTGCTTGATGGAGGGTATTATTGGAACACAAAATGTCGACAGAAATACGGATCACCGTATATTCTACTAGTTAAGTGGAGGGTATTACTGTCAAACTACTATCAATTTTTTTTTCACCACGTTGAGTTTCTTCTTCAATCCACGTCTCTCCTTCATGCTCAACCCCCATCGCGAACGACCTTCTTCCCAACCCACGACTGACGCTCCCGTCTCCGGCAACCACCGCGCACGCTTGGCTCCGGAAACAACCGCGCACGATTGGCTCCGGCAAAGTAGGTCTTCACATTTCACACTTCCAAATTTAATAAGGTAATTTCATTTTAGGTTTTATCATTTCCTTCTTCCTCTAAAACTCTGTGTTGCAATTGAATAGTTATTGGTATGAGTGGTTTGACTATATGGTTGTTCCTTTTTGATCTCTAATTTCTTGGTGGAAATCCTTAATCCCATTCAATTAATTTTCCCTATAGTCTTTTTGTTTTACCTAATTAAGTTGCTCAAATGCAATTTTAATGAGTAAAAGGCTTAACTTAATCTTGACAGAAAATTACACAACCTTCATACCACTTGATGCACCATATGCTGTTAATTTTGAAACACCGGCACTTATGGTTGAAGACGTGTCCCGTCGAACACCAATATCGACACAGACACTTCAATTAGTTCTAATTTACAAATTAAAATCGGTGTCTACCTGTCCATGTCATTGTCGTGTCCAATATCTGTATCTGTGTTAGTGCTTCATAGTTGTTAAAAACCTTTCAAGCAAAACTCAAGCTACTCATTCACCTTTTAGGCTTTTACAAACAAAACTTGCAACCTCATTCAACCATGTCTTCAGATCATCCTTTCTACCTGTGTGACTAGCTATTCATGTTTAGGAGTATTCTTCACCTATTTTAGAATGTTAATGTTTGGTGTTACATAATCACATTTTTTCTAAACTAATTTTATTAACTTGATGAGTTTCTTTGTTTGACATTGCAGATAAAACCGTTCACTAAATTATAGTTTAAATAGTATGTATTTGTGAGGCATAGCAATCCACTATAAGTTTGTAACCTATGTCAATTTGAACATTCATATTCTTAATTTGACAGCTAAAAAATTGGAAGAATTCATATATAAATATCCAAAGTAAGGTTTTAAACAGAAAGTTTTAGCTATTCAGTCATAAGTTCATCCTAATTGTATGGGGGCAGTACTAGTTTCATTTTGTGCTTTATTCTTCCATTCTTTCTCTACAACTTTCTGTTGCAACAGAATCTTGTTTTAACTTGCGATAGATCTAATTGGTTTTTATCGTGCAGTTTTGGTGTGACACACACATTTGGAATTTCATGGATAGTACAAGTATATTAGTGGAGGGTCATAGTGCAGATGGTGAAGGTATGAGAGTTGAAGGCTTCAATGATGACGATGCATGTTGGGAGCCTGCAACAGGGATCTGTTTTTCTTCTTTAGATGAGGCGAAATCATTTTATGGTGAGTATGCTTTAAGAAAAGGTTTTAAGTGGAAAATTAGAACATCAGTAAAGGGAAAGGATGAGGAAATCCGCTACTTGATTTTAGCATGCTCAAGAGAGGGGTCTAGATCGTCAAAAATTCCACGTACATTGAAGACACTTCCGACTAAGGTGAGCAATTGTCCTGCCAAGATATGTTTTAAGTTGGAAGAAGATGGACTATGGTACATCAAAAAGTTTGTACCTGACCATTCTCACGAGACCATCCCTACAAAGGTAAGGTTGTTCAAGGCTAACAAGAAAATAAATTTGCATGTGAGGAGAGAAATCCAAATCAATGATGATGCGGGAGTGGGGATAAACAAAACTTTCCAATCTCTTGTTACCGATGCCGGAGAGCATGAAATTATACCATTTTGTGAAACAGAGATGAGCAATTATGTCAACGGGGAAAGGCGTTCAATTGGAAAAGAAGGTGATGGAAATGCCTTGATAAGCTATTTTTGTCAAATGAGGGAACAAAATACAAATTTCTTCTATGATCTTGATTTGGATGATGGTTTTCATGTTAGGAATGTCTTTTGGGCCGATGGAAGAAGTAGAGCTGCTTATGAGTATTTTGGAGATGTGGTGACATTTGATACAACATATTTGACCAATAAATATGACATGCCTTTTGTTGCATTTGTTGGTGTGAATCACCATGGTCAATCAATACTACTTGGGTGTGGTCTACTTTTCGCAAAAGACACAAGGTCATTTGTGTGGCTTTTCCGATCATGGCTTCGTTGCATGTTAGGAAAGTTCCCTATGTGTATAGTGACTGACCAATGTGAGGCCGTGCAAAATGCCATTGAGTTAGTCTTCCCTACTACTCACCATAGGTGGTGTTTATGGCATATAATGAAAAAAATACCCGAAAAACTTAGCAAATGTGGTGAATATAACAAGATAAAGGAAGCAATGAAAGAAGCAGTTTATGATACTTACACATCAACTGATTTTGAAGAGAAGTGGTGTTCTTTCATCGATAAATATGAGCTTCAACAAAATGATTGGTTAATTGGGTTGTACAAAGAGCGCCATAGATGGGCACCCACCATGTTAAGGAAATATTTCAAGCGTGTATGTCAACAACGCAACGCAGTTGAGAGCGTACATGCTTTCTTTCATGGATATATCAATTCAACGACAAGTATTGGTCGCTTTGTAAAAAACAATATGACAATGCTCTCAAAACTAAAGCGGAAAAAGAATTTGAAGCGGATCTTCAATCTATGGATACAACAATTCCTTGTGGGTCAACCTCGTCAATTGAAAAGGCTTCCAATGTGAGTACACACATGCCAAATTTAAGGAAGTTCAAATTGAATTTAGAGCTAAAATGAATTGCGCTTCCTCCTTCGAGACACAAGAGGGTTGCCTTGCTAGTTATAATGTGTTGGAGGAGATGTTAGTTGGAGATAGACCAATAGAGCGCGTCTTTAAAGTTGTGTTCAATCGTGACAACCATGATGTCATTTGTGAATGCTCGTTGTTTGAGTTTAGGGAATTTTGTGTCGTCATGTACTATGTGTGTGTGCTCAAGAGAGGTTAAAAACGTGCAGAGAAGTATGTTTTGGCAAGATGGAAGAAAAATATTAAAAGGAAGCATTCATATATTAAAAGCAATTATGGTGTGATGGAATTGAAGCCACAGATGGAAAGATTTGATAAATTGTGTAAGCATTTCTACGAGGTTGCTGAAGAAGCGGCCGAGTCCGAAGATGCCACCAAGGCACTACATGAAATGTTGCATCAATTTAATTCTAATTTGCCACACCTTAAATATTTATATTTTTGTTAGCATAAATCAACCATCTGAAAGGAGTAGTTAGAAATTGACTCTTTTGAAATTCAGTCAATTTTGCATTAATTTTCACTAACGATTGAGTTTCGACGACATGCCTTGACGCTTTCCAAGTTAGTCTCTTCCATTGTAATTTGGCGTTCTCAAGTCCTAAATAGAAAACATAGACAAATCTAACATTCGGTAGGTGAGGGACTAACTTATCCTTATTTTAAGAATATCAGAGATTAACTTGTCTCAAAAAAATTGTCAAAGACCAATTATTCCCGTGAAAAGATTGTCAAATACTAAAATGAGTCACACTTAATTTATAATTAAACTTGATATGATTTATTATTTTAATTTTGGTGATAATATTTTTTTTTTTTATTTCAAAAAAAAGAAGAAATAGGTGTACGATGTGATGTAAAGCAAAGGCTGGCATGGTTAGTTAGTGGTTAATGACATTTACAAGTTTTGTTTTGTATTTGCAATTGTAATTTTGTAATATTAGAATATTAATAATACTATTTTCTTTAATTCCAGGCATTATGATCAGGATCAAAGTCCATAGATAGGTTGACTTTTTTGGCAGCAGACAATGCAGGCAGTATTTGACAACAAAAGACTATGAAGCCAAACACCAAACTTAACGTACACAGGTAAAAATAAAAATACAATACAAATAGTAGTAGAGCACAATTTCTAGCACAAAATAAAAAAACAGAGCAATGGACCCTTTGTTAATGTGACAACAAGGTAGGCTCCACACTAACTGTGCATCCTTGACATTTTCTCATGTTTTCCTCCTTTTTCTAAATTTAGCTCCAACTTTTCCTCCTTCAATTCATTTTTGCAGAAAAGCTTTCATTGTTTTTTTTTTCTAGTTACTATTTTGTTTTTCCTCCTTAATTTTTCCACCGATCGTTAATATCTGGTAACTATCAATCATCAGTTTTGTTTCTGGTTAATCAAGGTAAGTTCTTGTTCTGTTCCTCTCTTTTCCTTTTTTTTTTTCTGTTTCTTTGTGCTTATTTTTTCAACGCACCAATTTTTTTGCTTAATCTGTCTATTTTTTTTTTTCTTTGGCTTTCAATTTCTCATCTATCTCCTCTTTGCGTGTTCATGAAGAATCACATACAATTGATAGTTCTAGTTTGGATTAGTATTTATAAATCATAGCTGAAGTTGATAATTCTTTCACATATGATTGTCCAATTGCCTATGCTTAAATCACATGAAATTGGTAATATATCTTCCTCCCTTGATATATTAATATAACAGAAGAATTGTGAACATGTCCTTGAAAATTGGTTAAACATCATTCAATGAAGAATTTCCCTGGCAATAGGAAACATCTCAACATGTTACCTACTATGGTTAACAATTGAAAGGTGACATATTAGCCTTCATAAGCATTCTTGGTGTAAACCTAGCTTTTGAATCGTTTTAGGCAGTATAGAATAAACCTAGCTTCCAATACCTTGCTTCTGTATCAGCATATATGCATGGTCTAACTAACACCGTTGGCCCAATGGCATAAGCTACCCTGAGATATGAGGCCGACCCGGTGCTCTCGGGTTTGATTCTCGCAGTGTACAAACTCGGTTTTGGCCAATGCGAAATTTGCTCCTAAGCACGAGTAAAGATTAATCTTTCGTACGAGTCTACGACACTTTGTGGGTAGCCAACAATGGTCCAAACTTTAGAAGTACAGTTCATGATAGTTGCAACTTGAAATAAAATAAACTGTGAGGGGGGGGGGGGTCTATATATCTATCAAATAATAACAAATATAGTCTTTATAATGTTGTGTTTGATCTCTGTTATCAATCTGCCCTTTGAACAAGTTGAAAAAAGAAGTAATATAGAACATCATTTTAGTGTTTCCTTGGTCTACTTTCATTTAACTTTCCAAATATATGCAAAAAAATGAATTAAATGATAGATAGAAACCAACCAACACTGGGACACAGGGGTCAACTCGATTCTCTTGAGTTCGATTTCCGCAGTAGACAAACTCAGTGTTGGCTAGTGTGAAATTTGCTCCTAACGACGAGGGGAGATTAGTCTTTCGTTGAAAGTGTTGGGTTACTCCATGGGTAGCCAACAATAGTCCAAACCAAAATAAGATAGAAATCAAATGTCATTTTATGAATTGTTCTAGAAAACACCAATCCCTCCTAAATTTGAAACTTCAACATGGTCATTTTTTTAGTTCTAATTGAATTTACTGAAAAGGTTATATAGGAAGAACCTGTTGTTTTTGCTTTCATTTTTTCCACTAATTGATTTTCTGTTTTTTACCTGTCTTTTAGATACCTTTAGCAAACCAAATTGCTTTATACCAATGGAGGATGTTGAAGAAAAGCCAACCTCAGAATCCTCCTCAAGAATTGCTGAACCAAATCCACTAGCAGAAACACCTAAAGAAAATGCTTCTGATAGTCAATCTGCAGAACAAGATGGAAATCTTTCGGTCGATAATTCAGCTTCAACACCAAAAGATACAGTTCATGGACTAGAACAAAGTCAACAAGGAGATTTAGCTGCAGTTTCTGAATCAGAAGCTTTAGAAGATGCCGGTTTTGTGGTTCTTGTAACCGAACAAAGTCACGAGGAAGCTGTGGCTGCAGATTCCGAATCAGACACTTTGGAAGATATATTTAACAGACAGCAGAACGGTGGTTCTACTCTCGATTCTGGCGGCGATGAGGAGGAACTTTCGGCCAGATGAAAAAATGAGTTGCAGAATGGAAACAAAGAACTAAAGGTAGATATGCCTCAAAATAAGAGTACTGATCTTGCTTTGGAAGGTGTTGACTTGCCTACAACTGCTGTAAAACGAGGCATAATTGATACGGCATCTCCGTTTGAATCTGTTAAGGAAGCTGTTTCCAAGTTTGGAGGAATTGTTGATTGGAAAGCTCATAGAGTGTTGACTGTGGAGGTATATCAATCTTGCAATTGTTGCAATTGTTTCTTTTTCGCTTTATCTAATGGAACCACAATTAACTTTAGTCTTTTTTCTTCACTGAATGTATAGAGACGCAAGCGAGTAGAACAAGAGCTTGAAAAGGCGCAAGAGGAGATCCCGGAGTATCGAAAAAGATCAGAGGCTGCCGAACAAGCAAAAGTCCAAGTACTTCAGGAGCTTGACAGCACTAAGAGGCTAATAGAAGAACTAAAACTTAATCTAGAGAGGGTACAAACTGAAGAGTGTCAAGCAAGACAAGACTCAGAACTTGCAAAGCTCAGAGTGGAAGAAATGGAGCAAGGTATTGCAGAAGATAATAGTGTGGCAGCCAAAGCGCAACTCGAGGTTGCTAAAGCAAGGTACAAATCTGCTATTACAGAATTAACAACTGTGAAAGAGGAGCTCGAAGAATTGCGTCTGGAATATACTTCATTAGTTATTGAAAAAGCTGAAGCTATACAGAGAGCTGAAGAAGCTGTAGCTGTCTCAAAGCAAGTAGAAAAGAATTTGGAGGATTTAACTATTGAGTTTATTGCCACAAAAGAGTCTTTAGAAATCGCGCATGCTGCACATATGGAAGCAGAAGAACACAGAATAGGAACAATCATGGCAAGAGATCAGGATATTCTTAATTGGGAGAAAGAACTAAAACAATCAGAAGAAGAACTCGAACGACTAAACCAGAAAATTTCGTCTGCAAAGGATCTTAAATCTAAACTGAGTAAAGCCTCGGATTTGTTGCTTGATTTGAAAGCTGAACTAAATGCTTATACTGAATCAAAATCAAACCAAGAAGTTGATGAAGAAGGATTATCAAAAGAAGACCTTGAGCAACAAGAGAAGAAGAAACACAATGAAATACAAGAAGCAGTTGCGTCAGCGAAAAAAGAACTTGACGAAGTGAAACTTAACATAGAGAAAGCTATTGCTGAGATAAATAACTTAAAGGTGGCTGCAACATCATTAAGATCAGAACTTGAACAAGAGAAATCGTCTCTCGCCTCTCTTAGACAAAGAGAGGGAATGGCTTCCGTTACGGTTGCATCTCTCGAAGCTGAATTGGATAAAACTAAATCAGAAATAGTTTTGCTTCAAGTGAAAGAAAAAGAAGGTAGAGAGAATATCCTCGAGCTGCCGAATAAACTACAACAAGCAGCTGAAGAGGCTAATCAAGCCAACTTGCTAGCTCAAGCGGCTCGCGAAGAGCTGCGAAGAGTAAAGGAGGAAGCCGAACAAGCTAAGGCTGGTGCAAGTACAATTCAAAGTAGATTGCTTGCAGCTCAGAAGGAAATACAAGCTGCAAGAGCTTCTGAAAGGTTAGCTATAGGAGCAATTAAAGCATTGCAAGAGAGCGAATTGGCTCAAGTAACAATGAAGGAGAAATTAATTCATCCAATGGTGTGACACTTTCCGTCGAGGAGTACTATCGGCTCAGCAAACAAGCACATGAAGCAGAAGAAGAAGCCAATATGAGAGTTACAACTGCCAATTCTGAAATTGATAAAGCTAAGGAATCTGAATTGAGAACCTTGGAGAAGTTGAATGAAGTTAATAAAGAAATGGCTGCAAGAAGGGAATCGTTGAAAAGTGCGATGGATAAAGCCGAAAAGGCAAGGGAAGGAAAATTAGGTGTTGAACAAGAATTAAGAAAATGGAGAGCTGAACACGGACAACGCAGAAAGGTGGCTGGCGAAATAGGCCAACGAGTTGTAAACCAGAATATCAGTCAAAGTGTTAGTTTTGACAAGAGTAAAGAAGGAAATAACTTTGATCAATCTCATAGTGTACATTACTTTTCTAGTCCAAAGTCTTATATTAATGCAAACCATGAAAGTGGATCATATCCAGATGCAAAGAGTGGAAAGAAGAAGAAAAAGTCATTTTTTCCAAGGCTTCTTATGTTCTTTGCAAGAAGAAAAGCACATCCAAATCATTCAGGGTAATCACTTTTGAGCTATGTAGCACCAACACTTCAGTCGAAGACGTGTCCAAGTGTTCGACACTGACACTTCAATTACTTGCATTTCTCCAACTAAAACCAATGTCAGTGCCGTGTCTGGTGTCCATATCTGTTTGGAGATTATTCAAGAGTTTACCATGCTTGTACATGTTAGTGATTGAAGTATGTGTGGTTTTTCTTGATTGGATTATACTCTATCTCATTGAGAGGATAGTGAATGGATTGGTCTCCTGCTATGTGATTTTTGGGGAAATAATATTAAGTTGTGTATAGCTTGGTGAGAAAAGAAGAAACAATAAGATGTTTCTGTATTGTGTATAGCTTTCTGATGTATTGAGCTTCGGCTTCTGTAAAGATCTGTGTGAGATTTGATTCAATAAAAGGAATTTTGGAGTTTGAGATTTGAAGTATTATGAATGATGGAGTTAGTTCATGCAAACTGAGTAATTGATAACGGAGTGTAACTCAGTTGGTAAGACGTTTTACCTACACCTAAATGATCGTGAGTTCGAGTCATAGTAATTGATACTTATTTTGTACATAGCCCATGAATATTTATTTTATTGCTCTTCTACAAAGGCCATGCAATTTTATTTCATAACATACTCTTAATGAATAATTAAAATACAAATATGATCTATAAACGATGATGCTTCACTTTCTTTCCCACACAGCATAGTCTTGTCCACTTGTAGCAACCACTACATTAGGTGGAAGAAGGTTTCCAAGATCCTGTTTGGGTCCAATCTTAACAATAATCTTCTTATCAATCTCTGCCATGTAGAGATCAGCTTCAGCAGCCAAAATATTCACTGTGCTTGTTGCAGTAATTCCATTCCTCTTCATTATTTCTGTTATTTTCTTTATTGGCTCCATTAGTCCCCACTCAATGTAGTGGTCATAGAACTGCAGGCACAAACAGGTAGATCAGATATATCAGTTATTCAATGAACCTAAAACATGCAATTTTTGTTTATAAATGAGGCCAGAGATAGTAAGAGAGATTTATGTTACTTACAATTGTGGGGTGACCAGGATGAGTGAGAATATAGACATAACCCAACATAACTTTATCCTCTGGGAAAGGCCATGTTCTTTGAGACCAAGTATCATGATTATCCACAAATGTGACAGCATTTGAAGGTTTTGTTCCAATCATTCCTGGTGGCTTCCCATTAGCATCTTTCAATCTCCACAATTCACCTTGAACAGCAGCACCAAGAACCATCTAGTTGTGAAGTCAAAAGCAGTTACAACACCACCAGGATCATCAACCCATTTAACCAAAGTAGCCCGATGTGGATCCTGGTTAGCCAATGGCCTTCCATCTTGTCCCCTTGACACATTCTGATATAGCTCCCCAACTGCAAACTCAGGTGAGGTTTTCTCCATATAGGTTTTTGTGAACCTTGGAGCATACCCTACAAAATAATAATCGATTACGTTTCTGGAATCGGTTATATCAAATCATGGCCGGTAATTAGGCTGTGTGGGTTGTACATGGGTACTTAGTGTTCAAATACACAAAGTTCATTCCTGAACAACTGGTTTGGTGAAAATAATAATAATTTCGTGACAAAATATGTACAGTGCGACAACGTGTTTTGCGACCATGTGCACTCTTACCTACAACCATGTCGAATCTCCACCCAACAAAACCGACTTCTGATTTCAACCAATTCATCCAATCTGATAACTCTTGTTGAACATTAGGATTTGTGTGGTCAATGTCAGGGGCACCCCACCAATCATCTCCTGTGTCAGGGTTTCCTGTTCCATTGAAACGAACATCTGTGCTGCAAATATAAGATACGTCCCAATCTAAACGAGTGTCTGGTGTACCACCTTCGAAGATACTAAGTCCTCAGTTGTCTAGCCTCTCTGCTGTTCTATGATTTATGACTATGTCTGATATGGATTTCACTCCTCTTTCATGAAATGCTGCTACTAGTGACTTCAATTCCTCCTTGTTACCGTATTTTGATGTGTCAAGGTCATATAACCTTTTAGGCAGGTAACCTTAAAACAACAGAAACACTTATGTCATGTACAAAGATGAAAAATCTATGAAGCACCAATACACACAGACACTGGCACATAGACACTGGTTTAAATTTGAAAAATACAAGTAATTGAAGTGTTTGTATCGGTGTCTAACATGATTCATCTTCAACCAGAAGTGTCGGTGCTATAGAGAAAAAAGACTAGTAGACTCATTCAAGTGGTTATACCTTGAGGACCATCATCGTGAGAGTTAGAAGGAGGAGGAAGCCAAATATATTCAACTCCAGAATCTGCTATGTCAGGGACTTTTGTTTTCAGGAAGTTATACCATCCTCCTGCTTGTTCACTTGATGCCCATTTGAATCCCTACAAAACACACATCCATTTTACTAAAATAATTTGCTTGTGTAGTAGTGATGGTTTTAGCATAATAATTATATCTATTTTTTAATAGCAAAAATTAGTTATTAAATTGGAGTATGATGGGCCACACAGGCCTACCCTCTTTAATTATACACAGTTGAAAACTATCATCTCTAGGGTTCGCAAACCACTCATAATATAGGTCCGAAGGAGTTTTTCCCTTATATAAGAATCAACTACAACATAGTCACACTTACGCTTGAACTCGGGAATTGACGTTTCCATATTGTTGAAATTGCTAATGCAACCAGTAATGGGAGATGATCGTCGTATATCTAATTAATTAAATAAATACAAAAGGATATTGATGGTACCTGAAATAATATGGCAGGGTAGGAAAAGAGAAATGCAAAGGAAAAGGAGGCTTAGTGAAGGGAGAGACTTCATGTTTTTTTATGTTTGTGTTGCAGTGTAAGGTGCTTCTATATGCCTCCTTTTATAGGCATTCTTGGGTCATGATTTGCCTTGATTTTCAATGACTATGTGATGGAAACCAGAATTTTAATAGCAGAAACAGTAGAACAGAATGATGTAGAAGATGATTTATGAAGGAAACTTGCAAATTATATTAACACAACAAGGTTTGTAGAGCATTTGCTCCCCTCTCAGAAGTAACTACTTACTTCTGGCCTCAACTTCCATAATACACAACAACATAACTAACTAAAATTCAAATACATATTTATATTCAAACTCAAACCCTAAACCGATAACTAACTATTTAAATTCAAATAACACACAATAATAATTACTAATTTATTTTCTTCTTCTTTCTTCTCTCATAGACATGCCAAATTACGGGCTTGCTCCTATTTGGTGCGCTATCACTTTGCTTGTGTCATAGGGAAGAAAGTTTGACTAGTAAAGAGATATAGAATAATTATAGATAGAATTTTACACAGGTTCAAAGAATGTTAGCACTTTATGAAATTAATCTTCAAAGATTTATCCGAACATTGGAAAATATCATGCTACAAAGTTAGTATTAAGAAAATTCAAACAACTATGTACAGTACGTTTCAAGAGTGATGTGATAATCATTCAGTGTCTGTACGAAACATTTAAAAGAATGAAGTAGAGAACTCTAGATTTTCAGAACCAAAGATGGCTTGGTCATTTTAATGAGGCCAGCTTCTTGAATGCTTCCAACTTACTGTTACATGGGTGGACTTGGAAGTAGACAATGCTCACAAGGCCTTAAATAGGTCTTATTATAAATTCAATTCAATGTGTAAAAGTCTGTTTGGAGAGAAAGAATAAGAGCTAACCTAATCAAATTAAAATACTTTCTTTCATTGGTTTTGTTATAGGAGAATTTTATGATAATTATTGAGTTTTGTTGGGTATGATATCTTGTAGACAAAATTAATACAATATTCAAATTTATTTTAAAATGACATGTCATTGAGTGATTAGATGTTGGGTGTCATAACTAACAAAACTCAATGGATATTAGAGTGTTCACTCTCTTAACAATCAAAATATAACACACTTTAGTCACTTTATCATTTTTGTTAACTTTTATATAGTCATAATAGTCATAATCACACAATATATATAGTTATAGTGGGTGTCATGGAGCAGTTCTTCTAGTTTTTAGGGCGCGTAACCTTTTTTGTACATTAATCTAGGTCGATCCAACTGTGGTTAGCTAAACTTATCTGTTAATTCTGTTTCTCTATCTTCAATGACACATTTTGGTTACTTTGTCTCATATTATATAGCACAATTGAGTTTTGAAAATTATTTTGCATTAATAAATAGGTAAGGTTACATTCACCTAACGACTAAAACAACATACAAGATGATTTTATGCTTATGACATTATAGTTTATGATAAACACTTGATTTATTTATTTATTTTGTTGCTCTTAAATTTTGTCACTCCCACACTGCATAGTCTTGGCCAGAAGTAGCTACATGGAAATTTGAGGGAATAAGATTTCCAAGATCAGTCTTAGGTCCTATTTTCATGATGATCTTGTTGTCTATCTTTGCTACATAAAGGTCTGCATCAGCTGCTAGAATGTTCACTGTACTTTTCATGTTAATTCCATTCCTTAGTCTAATTGCTGTCAAACTTGCTATCTGCTCCTTTAGTCCCCAATCAAAGAAGTGGTCATAGAACTGCATCACAAAAAAAAAACCATATTAATAATAGTCAACTTCAAGCACAGATCCCCTGCTGCGCACAAAATGGTGCTACACCAGCGAGGATCGTCAGATATATGGTGGTCCCCGCTGGTGCAACAACCTTCTCGCGCAGCAGGGGATCCAGATCCATAATTTTCTATTGAATAATCAATATTGAAAGTTTAAGGAATATGGAAAGTACTAACAATTGATGGGGTGCCAGGATGTGTTAGAATGTAAGCATATCCTTGCATGACTTTATCAGAAGGGAATGGCCACATTTTCTGAGTAGAACCTGTGTCATGGTTATCAATAAATGTAACAGCATTTTCTGGTCTTATTCCAATTAAACCAGGTGGATTTCCATTTGAATCTTTCAATCTCCATAATTCTCCTTCTACAGCAACTTGAAGAATTCCTTTAGTAGTGAAATCAAATGCAGTTACAACACCACCTGCATTTTGAACCCAATTAACAAGTTCACCACGTGCACCATCTTGGTTGTAGTTAGGTTTTCCATCTTGTCCATTTGAAAGTGAATTCCAATTCTCTCCAACTGCAAAATCTGGTGATGTTTGTTCCATATAGATTTTTGTTATGCTTGGTGCATAGCCTCTTACAAAATCAAATCTCCACCCTTGAAATCCAATCTCTGTCTTTAACCAATTCATCCACTCTGATAACTCTTTTTGTACCTGTTTGTTGTACAATAAGTCTCACATTTATTTAACAAAATAAAGATAACTCAAATATATAAACTAATCAACACTCTTGAATAGGCCTAATCTTAAATGCTAGTACTTGTTGGTAGAGCTGTCAAATTAGGTTGTTCAAACCGACCCAGCCTAATGGATAGCCTTTCGGCGCAGCTCAAATCACTGGATCTAGCGAGCTGGCCCGGCCCACTTCACATTTTAACAAAGGAAAACACAAAATGTATAAAAGCGCAGGCCTAATTCGGCCTATGGGCTAGGCCAAACTAGCCCGATTCATCCTAGGTCTCTATTTTTTGAGTTTAACCTTACTCAAAACACTAGGTCATCCGGCCGACCCGTTAGGCTGGCCAAAATTGATAATGTTAATATTACCTGTGGATTGAGATGGTCAATGTCAGGTGCAGCAGCATAGGGTAATCCAGTATCAAGATTTCCAGTGCCATCAGAATAGTCAGTGTCATCTTTACAAATGAAATGTGGACCCCAATCAAGTTTTCCATCTGGGGTCCCACCTTCAAAGATACAATATATTCCTCTATCATCTTTCCTCTCAGCAGTTCTATGGTTGATTACTATGTCAGCTATGGACTTTATTCCTTTATCATTCAATGCACTAATTAGTGACTTCAGTTCATCCTTGCTACCATACTTTGATGCATCAAGATCATATAGCCTTCCTGGAAGATACCCTGCACCATCGACACAAACACTGATACTGAGACGTAAACACCGATAGTAATTTGAGAAAATGAAAGTGATTGAATAAATATAACTATATGCGTTGGTGTTCGACGCCAGACATGTCTTCAATCTAAAGTGTACATTTGAAGAAAAAGACAGACAACCTTATATCATATCATATGTCGGGAAATCGAATTCACACATACACTACCTTGAGGACCAACAGATTGAGAAGGAGGAGGGAGCCAAACATGGGTAATTCCGGCATTTGCTAGGTCAGGAATGGAGTTCTTCAAAGAATTGTACCATCCTCCTTTGCTACTTGATTCCCAGTTGAAACCCTGTCACAATAACTATTATATTCATACATATACATATTTAAAAAGTGTGTTGTGTGCATTTTTGTGATATATATGAAGGGGATATCAAACCTGAAACAACAAGGCAGGGGAAGCAAAAAGAGGAAAGAATGAAAGAAAGAGACAGAGAAGACTAAGCCAAGAGAAGGAATCCATAGCTTCAAATCTTTGTTGGAGCTAACTAAGTGTGTCTGCTTATATAGGGTGTTTGTATAAAATGAAAGGGTTTTATTTTTGGTACCCCCCTCAACATCAACCACACCCCCATAATATCCCAAATGGACAAAAATACCCCTGAAAATTTACAAAAATCACATTTCACTTTTCACATTTCATAATTTCGAAAAAGTAAGTAAATTGAATGGGTTTTTCAAATTACTAGGTAATTTCGAAAAATTTTCGAAATACTGTGAGGTAATTCCGTCAAATATGAACTGCACTACCTCACTGAGGGTATTTCCGAAATTCTTTTCTAATTACTAGGTAATTCCGAATTTTTTTCAATTTTTAATATTTTCTAATTACATTTATTTTTTTAACAGTGGCGGTAGACGATCGAGACAACGTAGAGCGGCGGAGTCTTGGGAGCGAAAGACCGCGCAAATGCCGACGACGAGCACACGATATTCTCGGGAGGCGTGAGTAGCGCATACTCCTCTCCGGACACTTTACGAGGCTCGTGAGTCGCTGGCATGCATGCTTCGAGCGTCCGAGGCGCGAGAGAGCGTGCGCGAGCAGTGCGTTGCGCGGTTCGGCGGTAGTGCAGAGGATCCTCTTCCACCCATTTCGGTAATGTTCCCTCCGCGACGCGAGATCATACAGGAGGGTTCTTGATGTATCGATTCGGCGCGACTTTTGGCGAGCTAGTAGAGTGGCGGGCTACCACGGCGAGTGCGATCCCGATTACCTTCCTTGTACGATCGGTAAACTGTGGTGCGTCTTACTCCGGTGCGAGCCCACAACAGAGCCACTCGGATCCACCATATCATCAGGAGCCTGTTGTCCTAGAGACATATGAGGAGAGGGTGCAGAGAGCAACAGATTGACCGGGATGCCTTAGATGTCGCCCGTTCACCCACTTCACGTGCTTATTTTCAGTCATTGTTAAACATTTTGGACCCATAGTAGTTGTATTTGTACATTATATTTTTTTTATGTTGGTCATTTTATATATTTTGACATATTGTTATTTAAATCATAAACCGTTAGATCATATTTCCAAAATAAAACGCGTTTAAATATTAATTTAATATACAAACTTAAAAAAAAATTACAAATTTCGAATTACCTTTTTAGAGGTAATTCAAATTTTTCATTTTTATGAACCGAATTACCTTTTTTATAGTTAATTCCGAAAATTTAATTGTTTTTTGAACCGGAATTACTTATTTTGAGGTAATTCCGAAAAATTATTATTATTTTTTAAAAAAACGTAGGGGTATTATTGGCATTTTTTGAAATATGGGGTGTAATGATGTTGAGGGGGTACCAAAAATAAAACCCAAAATGAAATCTGGTTGTGTGACGTGAATAACTATATATATATATATATATATATATATATATATATATATATATATATATAATATTGTTTCATAAAATCAATCCACTAGTTTATAATATTTTTTCTAGTTTATAGTGTTTTTAAAACGCTACTTTTGAACTTATAGCTTACGTCGTTTCATTTTTCTCTAATTTTTACCTTTATTATTTTAATTAAATTCCTTATTTATATTTCTTTAATTAAATCTATTTTATTATTTTTAAGCATTAATTACAAATCTCAATTTATGTCATTTTATATTGGCTTAAATATATGTTACTCCCTTCAAATATACTCATTACCCATTTACCCCCTATAAAAATAAAACTCTTAAAAAAGACATTGCAAATATAAACCGTTTACGGTTACCCCCGAGGTTAGATTATGTTGACAACGATAAGTGTAAATATGATACCCCTTGCAAATATGTTCATTATCCATTTACCCCTACGCAAATATATGTTAACCTCTTGCAAATATGTTCATTATCCATTTACCCCTACAATATGCTCATTATCCATTTACCCTCTGCAAATAATAAGTGTTTCAGCACACACTTAACGCTGTTAACATAATCTAACAGCAATGAGTAACTAGAAACGCTTATTATTTGCAAGTATTTTTTAAGTATTTTATTTTTACAGGGGGTAAATGGATAATGAGTATATTTGCAGGAGTAACATATATTTAAGCCTTTTATATTTATAAGTTAGTTCAACCGCTAATTTTGCCAAATTTTTTAATTAAGTTCACTAATTTATCAACTATAAACTAACTTATCCGCTATTCGTTCATTTATTCAATATTCACTATTTTTTACCAAACAGTCTCATAGCGTAAGTAGAAAGATTATAATATCATTAGCTTATAAATATAAAATTAGGTAAATTGACATGCTTAAAGATGTGAGAGATATTCATTTAGTAGAGGATAAATGAAGAATTTAATTAAAGTAATGAGGGTAAAATTGTAAGAAAAAATGAAACGCTATAAACTATAAACTCAAATGTTACTCGAAGTAGCGTTTCAAAAAACGCTATAAACTAGTGGGGAAAAAATGCTAAAAGCTTTTCATGCAAACACTCAATGTTGTTAAAAAAAGCCTAAGTGTGGATTCTGTAAAAGAATAAATGAAGGTGTGAACTAGAGGAAATATCATGAGCTATATTGAGCAAGAGGATATATATCATGATAGTATTGTGTATGTGTGAAACAAAAATTTGTGTTTTATTAGAGATAAGAATTACAATTGTGATGTATTTCTTTGCATTTTCTTCATGACTTGTAGACTACGTTTTATGACAGCAAACCAAAGACGACTTAGAACTTGGCAGTCAAGCCAATTTCTTATAAATGTATTTCTTTGCATTTTCTTCATGACTTGTAGACTACGTTTCATAACGTGTGGAAACGAATTCTTGAAGATTTCCACTTGGTGCTAGTGGGATATGCAGTATATTCTTCTGTTATGTACCGTATCTATGGATGTGTTAAGTCCGAGATAGTAGGTAAGTTATAATGTTTTTGATCAATATTGGTAACGTCCGAGCTTGATGTTCCGAGTTGAGGTGGGGTGTCACATGCGCATACCATTTTGATGCTAAAGTCGATGCTTGATGAGAGTTAATGCAAATATATGTCTAATTAATGCGTCTACTTCTCCTTGGAATAAATGCACGATTTTATAGGTTTGGGAGGCACTTGGGTGTAATCATCCGAACCATTGGTTGTGGAGGCGCATGGTAGGTCATTGGATGAATGATTATGGGTCTTGGCCGTTGAAGGCCCAATCGGTTGCTGGCCTTTGAGCGAGAAGAAAAGTGCGAATATCATGTGCAAAATTTCTCCATAACAGTTGCCCCCCAAGTCGGTTTGACATGTTGGGTGAAACCAGACTTGTAATCTTGTGGCAGTAAACTATTTTACCGAGATTGAAAAATGTTGAGTTTGGCCTTTGTATCGAGGTTGAACTCTTGTGCCGAGGTTGAAAAATAGTTGAGGTTGAACTCACTTACCGAGATTGATGAATAGCCGAGGTTGAACTCACTCACTGATCTTTGATGGTGTGGCGTGTTGGTGACGCTTCGTTGGGAATTTTTTAATATTTATTCTTCTTTCGACAGAGCATTAAATGCTTGCGTTGATAGATGTGACCGTTTGCAGGAGTCGAGGCGTCTTTTTAATGATGACTCCTCGATTTTCGCGTCGCTTTGATTTGATGTAGTGCGTCGCTTCGAATGAATAGTAACGGTCATTTCTAAATCCCTATAAATACAGGTGAGGGTAGTTTATTTATCTTTTTTAGTTGCGAACCTGAGCCCTCCGACCTTGCTCTCTTAATCTCCAACGTTTTTCTTTCTGCTTATATCCAAGCTTCTTCTGAGGTTAGTACTTTACTTTTTGATTTTATTCTTTTTGCTGCATTTCGTACTTAGTTTTTCCGGCCGAGATCTAGCCTCACCGCAATCTTCTTTGTCAGGGTGGGGGTTGTCAGGTCGGGTTCCGATCTCCTTCGCGAACCCATTTATATTCGATTTACCATGATAGCTTGCCCCCATTCCTGTAGGTAAAAACTGGCGAAAACTAAGCAAACAACTCGCGCCGAAACGCTTCGACTCATCGATCAGGCAGAGCAAGCTCGTAAATCCCGAGGTCCTGACATCGGAAAACTAATGGCATCAAGATCAAGGATTGATTCTCACCCTTCTGATAGGGAAAGAGTGGCTGCCCCCGAGATACAAGAAGAAATGCCCTCTGGGCCGAGGGGAAGTGAGAGCAGGAGAGCTTCTGATGAAGAGTCATCAACTCCCCCCTCTACGCATAATAATCCGATTCCTGCAGCTGAGGTAGGCGTTGACTCAGATCCGAGCTCTTCGGATGACTCTGAATCCGAGACGGAATCAGATGGAAGAAAAGGTGAAGATCTGTCTAGTAATCCGGGAGAAGAAGATATCGGTGGAGAGAGAGAAGCTGAAGTATTAGAAGATACTGGTAGTTTTGAGTTATTGTACGGGTACGAAGATTCCGGCAGCAACAACGTCGATCTCCCTGTGGATCCCCCTTTGGGCACCCCTCGAGATTATTCATGGGTGTCCGAACCACTTCGAGGTATCAGCTCGGTGATGACTTCGGAATCCGATCTTAGTGGTTTTTCGAAGAGGCTTTATTCGAAAGATCCTGAGCGCTGGCGTGCTCATGGAATGGAAGAGGGCGAGCATGTGGCTACTTATCCCACTTCTCTTAAGTTCATAATCTACTGGACGACTTTAGCTCACATGCGCATCCGACCTCCATTCACGGCTTTCCAAAGATCGGATTGGCGAGATTAGAGGTAGCCCTTCACAACTTCATCCCAATGCTTGGGCCTTCGTGCGTGCTTTCGAGCTCGTATGTCTCACATTTAGGTCGGCCCTCTCTTTGCAGCCTTTTCTTACACATGTTTCAAATAAATAAACGGATCGAGAAGAACGTTGGTAAACCCGCCTGCTTAGAGCATTACACCCTCCGATCTAGAAAGGGCATAAGGGTATTTCGTCCGTGATTCGAGAGTTTGAAGTATGAATGGAAAAACAAGTTTTTACGGTGGAACCGGTGTTGCCTGCAGTAGTAGATCAGGTTGGCACTTTCAACGCTGAGAATGACATCGTTCTTACCACCAAATTTCCTCTTGGTTGGACTCGTCGCGACGAGACTATCAAACATTCCGTTGTGGAGGAGCATTTAAGTGCGGAAGATCGGAAAACTTTGAAGATGCTGATGTATATCGCAGATCGGGTTGTTACCAATAACGAACACCGACCCAATCAATGGGGTTTCGACACTAAGTTATTGGTAGAAACCGTTAAGTTTGAGCATGTCGAGAAGGTTTTAGGTCGGTTCTAAACCATACTTAGTCGAGTTTAATCTTTGACACTTTGCCGATTTTGTTTGATAATTTTGTTTGCTAACTGAACTTTCCTTTTGCAGACGAGATGGCCCCAAAGAGCAGGATGGCGGCTTTGAAAGCCCTTGCACTTGCTGAAGTTGAACAGGCGGTGTAACACCCCTTTTCTACCCTTATATTACGTGTCATTTATCAGAGTAATTCTTTTTCAAAAATAAAAATTGTTTTAATTGATAGAAAAGAAATGCTACAAACTTCCTTAAAACTCATCAAATATGCACTCTTCAAATTTGTGCAATCAAACATCGATTATGGAAAATCCCATCCTCATAAAACACAATCGCAAATGCAAGATAAACACCAACTCACCAAATACTCTCAAACACGCCTCAATGTAACAATAAAAATCAGTATACAACTATTAAACAAATTATCCAACTCCACCCACGCCCTAGGTGTTACAATGATCGAGAACGACACAACAATACATCCCAAAACTAAAAGAATAAGGCAAAGCAAGTCCTTCACTCGCGGGTACTGCGAGCGTTGCCACAATAGAGCAACATTCCAAGCGTAAGGGGTGAGAATTTCAATGGAACATAATCGGATACATAATAGAGGATGAGAGCGGACAATCACAAGGTATCATCATCATCACCACATCATAAATACACAACACCACTCCAATCACAACAAAGAACAACTCACGCTTATGATTATGTATGAAAATGCAACCCACACGCGGCATATGCATGATGGTACCATATCATCTTTAAAAACCACTCAAGGCATATCTTCATCATAGAAGAAAAACCACTCAAGGCATAACATCATCAATATTAGTCATAGTATGCACATGCCATGAGACTCTATAACACATGTGCAACTCAATCAACACTCACTCGGAGTACTCATCATCATCATCATAAAAGAAATAACCACTCAAGGCATGTCATCATAAAACACTCGTAGAGTGTATTCGCCATTCACATCACAATCTTAAATAACACATAATCAAAATCACTCATAGCATGAACCGACACATTCATCAACATCATATAGTCACGTCATCATAAGCATATATATACTTTACGGTTATCTTTTAGCTTTGTGGATTATAAAATAGTAAACTGATTGACTATGGGATTACTCGTAATCGGTACTACTTGCAAAAGGCATTGGCCACATTTGCAAGGTTCTCGATGATGCCCTTTGTAAATACACCGATGAAAGAAATTTCGACCTCGGTGGTAAACCACAGTCTAGCCATAGTCAAGAGTACACTAGTAGTATAACCTCTTACAAACAATTCAATTATATAAACATAACAATCACATTTTTAGTAGTGGAAACAACCCATTTGGTTTGGAAAACATTGTACTTACATTTGAGAAAAACATCATAATTTTAAATTGGAGAACTTCTCATTTAATTTGCAACGAATAAAATAAAATATCAGCCCATTTTATTTATAAATTCAGCCACTTTAACACGGCCTTTCGTTAACAAAATAAACTCGAGAAAATTCGGTTCTTGACCAAAGAACAAAACTAGAGAAAATAAAGTGACTTTTAGGCGCGTAACGGTAACAAAAACGCGCAGAAATTTTTCGAGCCAAATTCAGCAGATAAAAATGTGTCTTGCTAGCGCATAACAAAGAAAGAAATATAACGAGAAAATAGCGTGGGAAACAACGGTATTTTTCGAGCCAAAACAAAGAAGAAAATAGCGATGACTTCTTCAAGATAACAAAGAAGTAAACTAAGAAGATTTTAATACAAAAAAAGCGCACCTCATTATTTTGTAAAACAAAGAACATATTAATTAAAAAAACAGCACTCATTATAAAATTCCACAAAGAAATGCAGCTCATTTCTTTAACAAAACAACAACATTTTTAATCAAGAAAAAACAGCAACTCATTCATAAAATTCCACAGCAAACAGCAGCTCATTTTTTTTTGACAAAACAACAACATTTCTAATCAAAAAAAAAAAAACAGCAACTCATTTCATCAAAATAATTCATCAACAACTCCAAATACCATTAAGTTTTATGCTAATAACATCACCAAATTATTTCCAAAATAACATCAGTTGCTCTTCAACAATTTCAAACTATTGAACACCATCAAACACATCAAATTCACCAATTATCAAACAACAATATCAATCATCAACAAAATCACATCACTTTAGCATCAAAACCCCACAAAACCCTATCTATACCCAATTATGTTAGACGAAACGCTCACCCTTACCTTAATTTAAACCGTAGGACTCCAATAACACCAAAATCACCCAAAATAGCAAGCTTTCCCTTCCTCTCCTTCGCAAATAACAATGGCTGTCCCTCCTTGAGCAAACTTGCGAACCAACAACAACAAGTAATGAGGGATTGTAAATCACCACAATAGGAAAAGGAAAAAATTTGAGAAAGAAAGGACCAAAACCCTTACCTTGAGCAACCTTGAGAAGTTTCTCTCTTCTCCTTTCTTTCTCCTCTCACTACACAGCACCACCCCTTCTTTTCTTCTTCTTTTTTGTTTTTCCTTTCTTTTCCTTCCTATGCAACTAAACCTAGTCTATTTATATTTTGGGCTCAAAAGGTTTGGGCCCTTTTTACACCCCCCTTCCATCGCTTCCACCACTCCCTAACACAATAAAATAGTTACCACATTATAACTCAATATAATTAAAATTAGTGCAACACTTTAAATAATTTAATCAATTACTTAATTAAATTATTTAGGTGTTACAACTCTCCCCCACTTAGGAAATTTCGTCCTCGAAATTCATACCTGAGTCAAATAGCTCTGGATAGGACTCCCTCATCCTGCTCTCTAGCTCCCAAGTCATGCTCTCACCAAAGAGCTCCCAACCACACTACCTTGACCAATGCAATGTCTTTCCCTCTCAACACCTTCACCTCTCTATCATCAATCCTCACCGGCATAGTCTCCACCGTGAGATTCTCACGTGCACTCTACATCATCCATGTGAATCACATGAGACGGTTCGGAATATACTTAGAAGCCGTGACACGTGGAATACATCGTGCAAGTTCGAAGATTAGGTGGCGAGCCACCCTATAAGCAACTTTTCCTACCCTCTCGGTGATTTGGTACGGTCCAATAAATCTAGAGTCAACTTCTTCGCTTTCGATTGCCCAACATCCGTCATAGGCGTGACCTCGTGAATACATGCTCACCACTGAAATTCCAAGTCCTTTCTCCTCCTATCATGATAACTTTTCTCACGACTCGGGACTCTTTCATTTTCTCCCGATCATCTTAACCTTCTCTCGTAGTCTCCCTAACCAATTCCGGTCCAAGAACGACACTCTCACCGGACTCATGCCAACACAACGGAGTCCTACACCTCCGCCCACAAAGGCCCTCAAAAGGGAGCCATCCCTATACTCGAATGGTAGTTGTTATTATAAGTGAACTCAATCGGTGGAAGGTGTGTATCCCACGCACCTTCCTCGCTTCTAGCACGCAAGCTCTCGGGAGATCCTCCAAGGATCGGATGGTTCTCTCCGTGTCATCCATCACCGAGGATGATAAGTCAACTCACTCAATCTCGACCCCAAAGCCTCCTGCAAGCTCCCCCAAAACTCCGAAGTAAACCTTGGGTCTCTATCCGACACAATGCTCTTCGGAACCCCATGCAGCTTCACGATCACCTGAATGTATATCTCAGCCAATCTAGGCACAGGATAGTGATGTTGATAGGAATAAAGTGAGCGACTTGGTCAACCTATCCACAATCACCCAAATAGAGTCAAACCTCTCACGGTGTTTGGCAACCTCATCACAAAGTCCATGGAAATGCTGTCCCACTTCCATTCCGAATCTCCAACGGTTGCATCAACCCTGCCGGCCTTCGGTGCTCAATCTTTGACTTCTGGCAAGTCAAACATGCATATACAAATTGTGCTACATCCTTCTTCATACCAGGCCACCAAAACAGTTTCTTCAAATCATGGTACATTTTCGTGGCACCTGGATGAATACTTAACTTGCTCCTATGGCTCTCCTCAAGTATCATTTTCTTCATATCGGCATCATCGAACACATATCCCGCGTCCCCGAATCTCAATACTCCCGAATCCAACTGAAATCCCCATCCACCGCTGATCACCCGCAACCAACAAATCCACCGGGCCACATCCGGTTTACGGCGTCTCGATATTAATCAAGAAGTCATTATCAATCCTCAAGATACCCACCGACACTCTGCGGTGTCACCTCACAAACCAGGACTCAAATCACTGAATCGCTTCAATCAACTCCAATTCCTTCACCATCATTCTTGACATATGTAAAGTTTTCCGACTTAAAGCATCAACCACGACATTAGCTTTGCCGATGATAGTTCAAGCCGAAATCGTAATCTTTCAAAGAACTCTAACCAACGCCTCTGTCTCATATTCACTCCTCCTACGGTCAAACAAGTACCTCAAACTCTTGTGATCACCGAACACCTCAAATGCGGTACCATAGAGATAGTGCCTCCAAATCTTCAAATAAGAAACACAATAGCAACCGCCCAAATCATGAGTAGGATAGTTCTTCTCATGTATCCTCAACTGTCTGACGCATAAGCAACTACCTTCCCATCCTGCATCAATACACCTCCCAAACCCATCTTGGAAGCATCACAAAGATACAACAAAGGTTGATCCTAAGACAGCAACACTAGCACCGAGATGTTGTCAACCTCCTTTTCAACTCTTGGAAGCTCTCTTCACACTTGGCGCCCCACACAAAAGCTCTTCCCTTACAGTCAATTGGGTCAACGGAAGGGCTAGCTTAGAGAACCCCTCAATAAACCTCCCGTAGTAACCACCAACCCCAAGAAACTCCTAATCTCGATCCACGGACTTTGGGCTCTCCCACTGCAACACTGCATCAACCTTAGCTGGGTCCACAGCTATACCATCACCAGAGATAATGTGACCCAAGAAGCTTACCTCTTTCAAATTTAACTCACACTTTGATAACTTAGCATAAAGCTTCCTTTCTTTCAAAGACTCTCTAGCACTAACCTCAAGTGCTCTGCGTGTTCCTCCTCGGACTTAGAGTACACCAAAGATATCATCAATAAACACAACCACAAACCGATCCAAATAGCTATGGAAGATCCGGTTCATGTACTCCATAAACACCCCGGTGCATTTGTGACACCAAACGGCATTACAGAGTACTCATAATGCCCATACCTCGTCCTGAACGCGGTCTTCTGGATGTCTTCATCCTTCACCTTGATCTGATGATAACCCGACCTCAAGTCAATCTTGCTAAAAACCTTAGCACCCACCACCGATCCATCGGATCATCAATCCTCGGAAGAGGATATTCATTTTTAATAGTTACCTTGTTCGGTTGCACGTAATCCACGCATGCACGCATACTCCCATCCTTCTTCTTAACCAACAAAACCGAGCCCCCATGGTGACACACTAGGCCTCACAAACTTCTTCTCAAGAAGCTCCTCTAATCGCTTCTTCGCCTTCGCATAACTCGTGGCCGACATCCCAGACGGTGCCATGACACGTGCCTAGTGCCGTGCACAAGCTCAATCCCAAACTCAACTTCCTCTCTCGGTGGCACACTAGGAATCTCATCAGAAACACTTCAGGGAACTCACACACCACCGCAACCCATCAACTATGGCTTGGTTCTCGCAGACATAGACGCCATCAAAGCAAACAACGTGACCACCCTCTTTCATTGCCCCACGCAAATCGATCGTGACAGACAAAGAAGATGCACTCTTCCTCTTACGGAAGGAGAAAGCTAACAGACTTGTTGAAATAGCTTGATGTGTACATGGTTATCTACTAACCACCCATCCCCGTAATCACATCCAACCCACCCAATGGTAAATGGATAAGGTCAACGTAAAAAATCTCTGCCAAGACCGACAGAGGACACCTAGCACACATTAGAGAAGTAGTTCAACCCTTAGCCGGGAGTGTCGATAACCATCCCTCTCTCCATAGCGAGATAACACTAAATTCAACTTTTCAAAGACAAATGTAGCAATAAAAGAGTGCGTAGCACCCGTGTCAACAATAGCAACTAAAGGTGTACCATAGATGAAACATGTACCTCTAATCTCATTGGGTCCCTCCGAACTCGCCAAAGGCAAAAACTCTCCCAAAGGACTTCTCTTTCTTTGGCTTTGGACACTTTGGTGCGATGTGACCACTCTCCCCACAATTAAAGCACAAAGACCTCCTTCTTATCATCACGGTTGGAAGCCATGTGTCCCTCTTTTCCACACTTGTAACATCTCTTTTTCTCATTATTTGGACAATGGACTCTTATGGCCTACTTTCCCACACGTGTAACAAGTAACACCGATCGTAGCATCTCCCCACCGGGCTTCCTACTCAATAGACTTCTTACCCTCGGCGGACCTACTACCTCCAAAGATACCCAAGTACACCAGTAGTACTTGCACTTACCTCTATCGGAGACACCTCATACGGCTTACCCCTATTCTGGAATTTATTCCTCTGATCTCTCATGACTCTAGCACGGGCATTGCTATCATCCTCATAGATCCTGCAGCAGATCAACCAACCGGGCCTCAAACAAACACTCTGATCTTCTGATACCCTACAACCTGCTTGATATCAACTCTCAAACCATTCTCAAATTTTATACACTTTGAGAATTCAGCCCCAGCCTCGGAGTAGTGGGGATAGAACTTAGACAAATCAAAGAAACTTAGCAAAGATACTCTGTGACAGTCATACTACCCTGCTTCAACTCAAGAAACTCCATCTCCTTCTTCCCTCTAACATCTTCCGGAAAGTACTTTCTTAGGAACTCTCGCTTGAACACACCCCAAGTAACTTCCTCCCGGGCGGCCTCTAACCTCTCACGGTCTCCATCCACCAATCATCGCCTCCTCGGATAGAGTATGAGTACCATACCCGACTTTCTCGCTCATCATCGCGATTTAATCACCCTAAGATTCTCTCAATCTCCTTCACCAAGCCGATGCACCATCTCGGGTTGTACCTCCCGCTCAAGGTAGGGGTTCTCTCTGGAATGTAGCCAGACTACGAGTCTCAGTATTCTGCTGGTTTCCCATAGCCTTGTGCTATAGCTCCGCAACGCTCAAAGAAGAGCAAAGATCGACCCGCCTAGCCATACCAACCTAGCAAGCTGCGGCATACACAACCATTCAAAGACTAATTCAGACACCTTATTGTCATACACAATATGACAGACACACACTTGCCGGACGCACCGAACTTTTGCTCGATACCACTAATGTAACACCCTTTTCTACCCTTATATTACGTGTCATTTATCGAGTAATTCTTTTCAAAAATAAAAATTGTTTTAATTGATAGAAAAGAAATGCTACAAACTTCCTTAAAACTCATCAAATATGCACTCTTCAAATTTGTGCAATCAAACATCGCTTATGGAAAATCCCATCCTCATAAAACACAATCGCAAATGCATAAACACCAACTCACCAAATACTCTCAAACACGCCTCAATGTAACAATAAAAATCGGTATACAACTATTAAACAAATTATCCAACTCCACCCACGCCCCTAGGTGTTACAATGATCGAGAGAGCGACACAACAATACATCCCAAAACTAAAAGAATAAGGCAAAGAAGTCCTTCACTCGCGGGTACTGCAGCGTTGCCACAATAGAGCAACATTCCAAGCGTAAGGGTGAGAATTTCAATGGAACATAATCGATACATAATAGAGGATGAGAGCGGAGCATAATCACAAGGTATCATCATCATCACCACATCATAAATACACAACACCACTCCAATCACAACAAAGAATAACTCACGCTTATGATTATGTATGAAAATGCAACCCACACGCGGCATATGCATGATGGTACCATATCATCTTTAAAAACCACTCAAGGCATATCTTCATCATAGAAGAAAAACCACTCAAGGCATAACATCATCAATATTAGTCATAGTATGCACATGCCATGAGACTCTATAACACATGTGCAACTCAATCAACACTCACTCTGAGTACTCATCATCATCATCATAAAAGAAATAACCACTCAAGGCATGTCATCATAAAACACTCGTAGAGTGTATTCGCCATTCATATCACAATCTTAAATAACACATCATCAAAATCACTCATAGCATGAACCGACACATTCATCAACATCATATAGTCACGTCATCATAAGCATATATATACTTTACGGTTATCTTTTAGCTTTGTGGATTATAAAATAGTAAACTGATTGACTATGGGATTACTCAGTGTGTAATCGTACTACTTGCAAAAGGCATTGGCCACATTTGCAAGGTTCTCGATGATGCCCTTGTAAATACACCAAATGAAAGAAATTACGACCTCGTTGGTAAACCACAGCCTAGCCATAGTCAAGGAGTACACTAGTAGTATAACCTCTTACAAAAATTCAATTATATAAACATAACAATCACATTTTTAGTAGTGGAAACAACTCATTTGGTTTGGAAAACATTGTACTTACATTTGAGAAAAACATCATAATTTTAAATTGGAGAACTTCCCATTTAATTTGCAACGAATAAAATAAAATATCAGCCCATTTTATTTATAAATTCACCCACTTTAACACGCCCTTTCGTTAACAAAATAAACTCGTAAAATTCGGTTCTTGACCAAAGAACAAAACTAGAGAAAATAAAGACTTTTTAGGCGCGTAGAATTCAGTATTCAAAACGGCAGAATTTTTCGAGCCAAATTCAGCGAAGAAATGATGTCTTGCTAGCGCATAACAAAGAAAAAATATAACAATAAAATAGCGTGGGAAACAGCAGTATTTTTCGAGCCAAAAACAGCAAGAAAATGTGCTGACTTGTCAAGATAACAACAGATAAAAACGGCAAGATTTTAATACAAAAACTGCACCTCATTATTTTGTAAAACAAAGAACATATTAATTAAAAAAACAGCAGCTCATTATAAAATTCCACAAAGAAACAAAGACTCATTTCTTTAACAAAACAACAACATTTTTAATCAAGAAAAAACAGCAACTCATTCATAAAATTCCACAGCAAACAGCAGCTCATTTTTTTGACAAAACAACAACATTTCTAATCAAAAAAAAAAAAAAAAGCAACTCATTTCATCAAAATAATTCATCAACAACTCCAAATACCATTAAGTTTTATGCTAATAACATCACCAAATTATTTCCAAAATAACATCAGTTGCTCTTCAACAATTTCAAACTATTGAACACCATCAAACACATCAAATTCACCAATTATCAAACAACAATATCAATCATCAACAAAATCACATCACTTTAGCATCAAAACCCCACAAAACCCTATCTATACCCAATTATGTTAGACGAAACGCTCACCCTTACCTTAATTTAAACCGTAGGACTCCAATAACACCAAAATCACCCAAAATAGCAAGCTTTCCCTTCCTCTCCTTCGCAAATAACAATGGCTGTCCCTCCTTGAGCAAACTTATGAACCAACAACAACAAGTAATGAGGGATTGTAAATCACCACAATAGGAAAAGGAAAAAATTTGAGAAAGAAAGGACCAAAACCCTTACCTTGAGCAACCTTGAGAAGTTTCTCTCTTCTCCTTTCTTTCTCCTCTCACTACAAGCACCACCCCTTCTTTTCTTCTTCTTTTGTTTTTCCTTTCTTTTCCTTCCTATGCAACTAAACCTAGTCTATTTATATTTTGGGCTCAAAAGGTTTGGGCCCTTTTTACACCCCCCTTCCATCGCTTCCACCACTCCCTAACACAATAAAATAGTTACCACATTATAACTCAATATAATTAAAATTAGTGCAACACTTTAAATAATTTAATCAATTACTTAATTAAATTATTTAGGTGTTACAGTCGGCACAAAATGCCGGATCGGTAGTAGGTCGCAAATGGAAGGGACTTCTAGATTTCTATTACTCATGCCGAGCCTATTACTGTGGTTCATTCCGAGGTGGCTGGCGAAGAAGAAGAGCGGCCTTTAACAAGAAAAAGAAAGATCACATTAGGTCGTCTTCCCCCCAGAACGAGTCCTCAGGACCGAGCTAAAAGCGTGATTGATTTGAGTGAACTCTCAAAGAAAAGCAAAAAACATAAGTCTGCTGCCCCCTTTGATCCGAAAGCATATATGACTCTCAAAATCGAGGAGTTCCAAGCTGATCCTTTTCGAGTTTCCATCTCGGTGCTGTCGAGAATGGTCGATCTAGTGAAAGAGGAGAAAAAGGATGCCGCTCTAAAAATCCAAGGTATGGCTTCTAGTTTCTAAGTTCGTCAATTCTATCTCTAATTATTCTCCAGTGGTTTTATAATTTACTTACGCTTTCCATATATTTGTGTAGATCTTGAGGCTAAGTACGAGGCTGCTCGGAAAGATGTGAGTCCACTCTGGGCCGATCTTGAGAAAGCCCAGAAAGATGCGGATCTTCACAAAAAGGTAGCTGAGGATTTGGAAGCCAAGCGCCTAGCATCTGAGGCCGAACTGAAGCTGGCTAATGAAAAACTTGAAAAAGCTCGCTGAGCTTAAGGAGAAAGATGACAAGTCGGCGAGATGGAAGCCACGATCTCGTCCCAAAATTCTCCCGAACTTCGTGGAGCGATAAAGAGACTTGCCGAATGTAAGGCTAAAGCTCAAGATCGGATGCGAGCAATTCGGATGGGTCAAGAAGGCATAGTAGAAGCTTTCAATAATGCACTTGACCAAGTTTCTGTGGTCAATCCCGACTTTGTTGCCGATCACGATATCTTTTCGCCGGACTTCTCGGTTCATGATGGGCACATAGTTGAGTTCGACCCGGTAACTGATGAAGTGTCAAGGGTCGTCTATCCACCTAAAAAGACCTAGCTGTTTTATTTTCATTTGTTTTGAACTTGAGGACCCGGCCGTAACCGGTATTTTTGTAATGACATCGTCACATTCTTACTTTGTTATAATTTTTGCTTTGTTTTGTGGATGCGATGAATCTCGGATATACCTTAAGTTGTAATATCAACCAAGATTAAATCATAAAGAAGTAAATATTAAGCAAGATCGGAATAGAACGCCTTAATAAAGTGAAGTCTATGTTAAGCAACATCGGAATAGAATGCCTTAAAAAAGCGAAGTCTATATTAGGCCAGATCGGAATAGAATGCCTTAATAAAGCAAAGTCTATATTTAATAAGATCGGAATAGAATGCCTTAACAAAGCAAAGTCTATATTTAATAAGATTGGAATAGAATGCCTTAACAAAGCAAAGTCTATATTTAATAAGATCGGAATAGAATGCCTTAACAAAGCAAAGTCTATATTTAATAAGATCGGAATAGAATGCCTTAACAAAGCAAAGTCTATATTTAATAAGATCAGAATAGAATGCCTTAACAAAGCAAAGTCTATATTTAATAAGATCGGAATAGAATGCCTTAACAAAGCAAAGTCTATATTTAATAAGATCGAATAGAATGCCTTAACAAAGCAAAGTCTATATTAAATAAGATCGGAATAGAATGCCTTAACAAAGCAAAGTCTATATTTAATAAGATCGGAATAGAATGCCTTAACAAAGCAAAGTCTATTCCTATCTTTGGATACTAGCTGTAATATCTCTTGAGTTTGGTGGCGCCCAAGTTCTTGGGATCGCCTTGCCTTCTAGTGTTTCTAGCTCGAAGGCTCGCTTTTCGATTCTTAATATAACCCGATATGGACCTTCCCGCTTTGGTGCTAACTTGCCTGTGATGCATTTTTAGTCCAACATCGGCTCTTCTCAAGACGAGATCATCGACATCAAAATCTCTTGGAACGAATTTACGATTATAGCGAGTGGCTACCCTCTGCTTGGTGATTGCCTCTTTTAGGAAGCTTGATCTCGGACTTCCTCCACTAGGTCTAGCTCTTCTCGTAAAGCATGTCCGTTATCCTCCAGTGATTTCGGATTTGAAGTCCTCCAAGTTAATTCCCCAATTTCTACCGGGATGACTGCTTCACTCCCATAAGACAACCGGAAAGGTGTTTCTCCGGTGGAGCTTTGGGGAGTAGTTCTGTAAGCCCATAAGACATAAGGAAGTTCTTCGACCCAGCTTTCCTTTAGCATCGCTTCAACCTCTTCTTCAACCCGCTGAGAAGTACCTTGTTCACGCTCGCTTGACCATTTGTTTGGGGGTGTTCCACCGAAGTGAATCGATGTTTGATTCTAAGATCGGACATTAACTTCCTGAATCCTTTATCAGCGAATTGAGTTCCATTGTCCGTGATTACCACCTCGGGCACCCCGAATCTGATAATTATCTCTTTTCGGAAAAAAGAGATGCAGTTCTTTGCCTTGATAACAGATAGTGGTTTGGCTTCAATCCATTTGGTAAAATAGTCTACTGCCACAATTAAGAATTTAATCCTCCCTGGGGCTTTTGGAAAAGGTCCTAGAAGGTCTATCCCCCACCATGCAAAAGGCCATGGGGAGGAGAGAGTTGTGAGACCGGTAGGAGGTGCAATGTGAACGTTTGCGTGGATCTGGCAATTCGGACATTTCTTCACATAGTTCCTTGCATCAGCTTCAATGGTTGGCCAAAAGTATCCCGC
Source organism: Oxytropis ochrocephala (assembly GCA_020916435.1). Taxonomy (NCBI): domain Eukaryota; kingdom Viridiplantae; phylum Streptophyta; class Magnoliopsida; order Fabales; family Fabaceae; genus Oxytropis; species Oxytropis ochrocephala. Next base: position 98,960,605 of record CM037090.1, read on the forward strand.
CCTTAACACCTTCTTGGCTAAGGATCTACCACCTAAATGTTGGCCACATATTCCTTCATGAATTTCCATTAACACATAGTCGGCCTCCTCACGTTCTAGACATTTCAACAACGGTGAAGAGAGTGCTTTTTTGTAAAGCTGTTCATTGAACACTGCAAAAGATGCTGCTTTTCTTCGGATGATCTTGGCTTCCTCAGGATCGGAAGGTTCTACGCCTGACATGATGTAATTCAAGATAGGAGCAATCCATGTTTGGTCTTCACTTATTACGTACACGGATGAAATCGAGTGTAAGTCATCTCCAAAACTAGGTTTGCTGAGGATCTATTGTATTACCGACCGGTGATTTCCCACAGTTTTGGTGCTTGCTAATTTGGAAAGAACATCGGCCCGAATGTTGTTTGTCCTTGGAACATGTTTAATCTCGGCGAAATCAAATTGGGTGAGTAGTTTCTTCACATGATTCAAATATTTTTGGAGGATTGGCTCTTTTGCTTCGTACTGTCCCCCGATCTGGGAGACCACGAGAAGTGAATCGGTATTGAGACTTAACCGAGTGACTCGGAGGTCTAAAGCCAAACGGAGACCCGCAATGCATGCTTCGTATTCAGCTTGATTATTTGATGTTGTAAATTTGAAAGTGAGTGATAGTTCTATAACAACCCCTGAAGGACTTTCAAGAATAATTCCAGCTCCACTTCCTTTGGGATTGGAAGAGCCATCAACATGGATCGTCCCATACTTCATCCTCGGCCTCTGCCGGTCATTTTCTCGCGACAAAATCGGCTAACACTTGAGCTTTCATTGCGATCTTGATTCATATTTGATGCCGAATTCGACAACTCTCACGCCCATTTTATTATTCTTCCCGAAAGGTTCAAGCGATGTAGGATTTGTCGGATTGGGTGGTTTGTTCGAACCACCACTTGGTGAGATACAAAATAATGTCGGAGCCGCCGAGTTGCTATTATTAAAGCCAAAGCAACCTTCTATATTTTTTGATATCGGTTCGCCCTTGTAGAGCTTTGCTCACAAAGTAAACCGGGCTTTGCCCTCTTTTGTTTCTGACCAAGATCGCTCCTAATGCTTCCTCGGATATTGAGAGATATAAATATAATACTTCCCGTGTTCAGTCGGGTTAGTATCGGAGGTTCCGATAATATCTTTTTAGTCGGGTGAGCGCCTCATCCCGCTCGTGGTCCAAATAAATTCGATTCCTTTTTAAGAGTTTAAAAGGGGTAGTGATTTAAACGCGACATTTGAGATAAACCGAGATAGAGCCGCAATCATGCCATTAAGTTTCGAATTTCCTTCTTGGTCTTTGGGGTTTTCATCTCGGTCACCGACTTGCATTTGTCCTGGTTTGCCTCAATTCCTCTTTTCAAAGAGATAAAATCCCAAGAACTTTCCGGCTTTGACTCGAATGTGCATTTTTCCTGGATTTAATCTCATTCTGCTTTTTCCTTATCTCTCGCAAAAATTTCTCTCGAGATCGGTAACATGACGATCCGCTTGCTCACTTTTTGCAATCATATCATCTAAGTACACTTCTACATTCCGTCCGATCCGGTTTTGAAAACTTCGCTCATCATTCTCTGATACGTCGCTCCTGCATTTTTGAGACCGAAAGGCATAACTCGGTAACACAAATTTCCGCGTTCAGTCATAAAGGCGGTCTTCTCTTGATCGGGAGGGAACATCGGGATTTGGTTGTAACCTGAATATGCATCCATGAATGATAATAAACAAAATCCCGACGCGTGATCAACTAGTCGATCAATATTTGGAACCGGGAAAGCATCTTTAGGCATGACCTATTGAGATCGGTATAATCAATGCACATGCGCCATTTTCCATTTGATTTCTTAACAAGTACAGGGTTTGAGAGCCAAGTAGTGTACTTGAGCTCATTTACAAATTTAGCTTTTACTAGGTCGTCTACCGCCTTGGTCGTCGCTTCAGTCTTCTCGATATTTTGTACCCTTTTGCGTTGGGCAACCCACTTCGCATCAAGATATATTGATAAGTGATGACAGGCGACTTCAGGTGGTATGCCAGGCATATCTTCAGCCGACCAAGCAAATAGATCGGCGTGCTCCCTCAAGCACTGGGTTAATTCTGTTTTTATTTCGTCCGGTAGTTTTGCGCCGATCTTGACCGTTTTTGTTGGGTCGTCTCCCAATACCACTTTGATGAATTCCCCATCCGGCTTCGGTCGTTCTGGCCTTTTCTCTGAATGCAGATGTTGAACGCTATCTTTCTCTTCGTCCGACCTGTCAAGATCGAAGCGTGCGTCTAAATCCATCACATTGACCTCGGAAAACTTCACTTTTCCTTCTTTCGTAGATGCATTTTTTGATGTAAATTCGGCCTTCTCTCTTGCAAATGATTTCGGCTTTGAGAAGGAGGTAATAGCATCTTTCAGATGATTCTAGATCGGCATTGATAGTTATTACTTTGTTACATTGAGAGTGAAACTTCATTTTCAGATGTACCGTGGATGTTACCGCTCCGAGTTTTCCCAATGTCGGCCTTCCAATGATGCAATTGTAGATTGATGAACAAGGTAGTACCATGAATTTAATCAAAATTGTCCGAGATAATGGTTCCTCTCCGAAAGTGACTCTTAAGTCTACATAACCCATTGGTTTAGTTCGGGAACCATTAAAACCGAAAGGTCCGCTCCCTATAAGTGAAAAAGTTCCTTTGGGGCAATTCCGATCTTTTCCAATACATCAACAAACATAATGTCACAGGAGCTGCCTTGGTCTACCAGAATCATTCTTATCTCTTTTTCGGCCATTACTGCCGAGATCAATAGTGGAATGTCTTCATTTGTTTTCCCGTTCAGTAGGTCCTCGTCCCCAAATGACAAAGGAGGACGAGTTACTACACTTTGGGTTGATGAGGTGGATCCTTCCATTTTCTTTTAATCGTCCTTGCCGTTGCTCCTTCAACCTCACCACCCGAGATAACCATTACCACCGGTCGTCCCCTGCTTCTCCTGGTGTCCGACTCTTCTTTGTATTCCACGATGTCTTTACCTTTCCCTTCATCAACGTCTTTCTCTTGTTTAACGTTTTTCTCCTGCTTGAATGGCTTTCTGACATATTGTTCGAGCTTTCCTTTTTTTATGAGGTCTTCAATATCGTCTTTCAATGCATTGCACCGATTTGTGTCGTGGCCGGCACTTTGATGATAACGACAATATTTGTTGTTTCTCAATCCCGCCTTGGGGCTATAGGATCGTGATATCTTACTTGCTTGAATTCATTGTTTTGGCATTCTTGCAGATCTTCTCTCTCGCCACGATGAGTTCGGCGTAGTCCCGATGTCTTCCTTGCCGAGGTTTGAATTCCCTAGATGGGCCGCGGCCCAAATCTTCTTGAATTTTCTGTGTTCGGATTTGTTTTTTCGGTTCGAGGTCTATTCTCTTTGGTTTGGTTGGCTACGTTCTTTACAAAGAATTTGCTAGCTTCATCACCTTCTTCGTGATCTATGTATTTTTCTGAAAGTCGGAGGAACTCCCCTAAAGTTGAGGGTTGGTTTATGCTTACATCAATTTGGAATAAAGTGCCTCTGCAAAACCTCGATAAGAAATATAGGCGAAATTCCTCATTCAAACCATGCACCTTTCCTACCTCGGTGTTGAATCCTGCAATGTAAGAATGGATAGATTCATCTTCGGTTTGGTGGACTGCATGCAAAACCATCCATGACTTCGGCCTTACTTTTGAATGTGCAAAGCTCGCCGAGAATAATTTGGATAGTTGCTCCCAAGACGAGATTGAATTAGCTGGGATATCTATAAACCATAAACCTGCAGATTTATCAAGGGTGAGGGAAAAAAGTTTACACATGATCTCACCTAGGGCATTCCGGTATTGCATCATGGTTTCATAATACTCTAGGTGAACGTCAGGGTCGCCGAGTCCGTCATAAATTTTTAAATGCTCGGAGGTTTTTCTAAACCTCGGGGGCCGGGGAAATAATCGATTTCGAGGTAAAAGGTCCTCTTCTTGGTGGTTGAACTTCTTGTGCTTTATCATGCTTCCGGGCTTGACGAGGTTGATGCCTGGAATGGTATTGTTTAGGTTCTGGGGCTCTCCTATTATGGTGGTGACGCTCTCGCCTTGGAGGAGTCTCTCTGCTCCTAGATCGTCGTTTGAGTGGTGAAGATGAAGCGTAAGATGAATCTTCTTCCCGCATTCGCCTATATCCCTAAGAAGTGCCCTAGGTTCTTCTCTTCCTCGCCTTCTCTGGGAGAGCAATGATAATGACGCCGCTTTGGAGGAGACCGATGCCGCGCTTCGGTTCGATGAGAGTCCGCCGAGCGGTTCGTGCTCTTCTACCGGTTAATCCGTGGAGCATATCGTGTGTGGAGAATTCGACCTGCGATATCTCGAGCTTGGTAACTCGCAATCTCGCCTTCACCCGAGATACGAGACTCCTAGCCCGAGATGCCTCATTATGTTGATTCGAATTTGGACTAGCTGTTGTAAAGTGTCCACTGGTACGGGGATGGCCGCAGGAGGTGAAGGAAATCGGGCTGAAGCCGATCCTCTGTTATTGTTATTACGATCTGAAACCGATTGGGTTACCGCAACTCCCTCCGGGGTTCCTTCCTACTGAGATCGGATGACACTTGCTATCCGCACACCGGTTCTAAACTCGGGGTCCATGATTTGATCAAAGAAAAGGAAAAAAATGTGTGAAGATTTTTGAATTCGGGAAAACTCTCACTGTGGTCGCCAATGTTCTGTACCGTATCTATGGATGTGTTAAGTCCGAGATAGTAGGTAAGTTATAATGTTTTTGATCAATATTGGTAACGTCCGAGCTTGATGTTCCGAGCTGAGGTGGGGTGTACTGCATACCACTCCGATGCTAAAGTCGAGAGTGATGAGTTAATGCAAATATATGTCTAATTAATGCGTACCTCTCTCCTTGGAATAAATGCAGTATTTATAGGTTTGGGAGGCACTTGGGTGTAATCATCTAAACCATTGGTTGTGGAGGCGCATGGTAGGTTGTTGGATGAATGATTATGGGCCTTGGCTGTTGGAGGCCCGATCAGTTGGCCTTTTGAGCAAAACGGGGTGCGAATATCATGTGCAGAATTTCTCCATAACATCTTCTAACCTAGTTACAAATTACAGTAGTCTCTTTCACTATCCGCATGGTGGGTTGGTGGCGAGCTCTATTCTTCACTTTTTGGTGAGAATCTGTTATTTGCGTACAACTGTAGAGATTAATTCATCGAATTTGGTAGGACTACAAATGAGTGGCAAAATTCTCACTCAAGAGATTTAACGCTGATACATTCTTAATACTGGATTCGATAGGACATTGGTTAAGCTGGAAAAAACTCAAATCATTTCATTCAAGCGTTTTTGGGTAGCTCTATAGTGGCGGAGCTTGACAATAATTTTTGGGGGTACCAAATTTTTTTTTTTTTTGACCAACCAAAAAGTTAAATAATACATCTAAAATATTTCACTAATATTTGAATAGTTATCTATAGAGTAGAACTGGTTTTAATCATTTACCACAATATAAATGTATATGGTTCAAATCTTGGTTTTAGCACGTTTATGGAAAAAAAAATACATTCCATATCGTAAAATACAAAAAAAAAAACTATTGAAATGCCTTTAGAGAGAGTGGAACCTTTTACCAAAAAAACAACCGAATACAAGCTCCTTAGCCTAACCTTTTACCACTTTACTACAACATCTGTATGCATTTTTAGCGAAATAGTTAATATATAACATCTAACATTAACTTTATACTGTATATTATATGTATCTATTTGAGAAAAACTTCGGAGGTACCGTGGCATCCCGACTCCTACTAAGATCTGCTGCTGGCTCGATCCTTGATAGAATAGAATAAGTAAAATTACACCAGGGATCCTTTAAGTTATTTAATTGCAACAAGTTGATCCTTTAAGTTTTTTTCGTATCACTTAGGTCCTTTAAGTTATTCAATTGTAACAAGTTGGTCCTTTAAGTTACATAATATGTACATCATTAGTCCTTTTTTCATTTTCTGTTACAAAAAAAAACCCAATTCGCACTAACAGAGCTGACGTGGTTGTGACAGAGCCTACATGTCATCTGTCTGGTAACAATTTTTTCATTTAAGACTACCGTCATTTAAAAAATTTAGTCCTTTCAACTTAAATGAAAAAGAAGATGAACCATCCATTTTAAAAAAAATTAAGTTGAAAGTTCCAAATTATTACATTACAGTAGTCTTAAAAGACTAAATTCTTACAAGATAAATGATAGGTAGCCTCTGTCACAACCACATCATCTCTGTTAGTGTGAACTGAGTTTTTTTGTAATAAAAAATGAAAAAAGGACTAACGGTGTACATATGATGTAACTTAAATGACTTAAGTGTTACGAAAAAAACTTAAAAGACCAACTTGTTACAATTAAATAACTTAAAGGGCTTCCGATATAATTTTGCTGAATAGAATACATCCAATTCTTACATAACAAGGCAATTCAAGACGTACGGCACCCATCCAAAAATAATACTATATTCTTAAAAAATTCTCCATCTTTGAACAAACTTTTGTATCATCATGTTTAAATGTATCTTCACTTTAAATTCAATTACAACTAATTAAATCAATTCTATTCAAAAATATGTTTGTCAAATATTACTTCAAACTAGCAGCATTATCCGTGTGATGCACGGGGTAAGTTAGTATCGATGGATATAAATACATTAAATCAACTCATTAATGTTGTCCAAAGATAAATATTAATTAGTGATAGTTTAGTAAATCTATTTATTTTTGACATGAATCCAAGAAAATTAATTGCATAAAACTACTATCTTTAATATGGGTAAAAGTAGTTACTTTTGCTTATAATTAAGTCCGGGGGTATATTTAGGAGTTCTATCGTAAATAAGGCAAAAGTTCTGTGAATGAAGTTAAGTTATAAAATTAAATAACAATATTATAACTACTCCATGGTGCTTGGGTTTGTAGTGCTCCATTAATAAATGATTGCTTACCTAAAGAAATAACAATATTATAAAATTAAAATAAACTTTGACAAAGACATTGGAATTGAACATGCATAGATTGAACATGCATAGATTGAACGAAAAAAGTCTAATATATATATATTCATCAAACGTAAATATAAAAACTTAATACATAATACAGTCCTACTTGGCTCGAGGGATTAGTCTCTAGAGTTGCGCGCAAAGGATAGCCGCTTTATACCAAGAAAATATAAATATAAAAATTTAACCAATAATTAAAGAGAAAAGAAGGCAACACAATTAGAAAGTGAAACACGTACGTATAGATATCATGCATAGTTTGATTTAAAACTAAATATTAATATAACTAAGCTTCTAAATAATACTTGTTGACGTGAAATTATTTAAATAAAGAATAAAATACCAATTTGGATATGTAATTTTTTTCCATCAAACAGATTATTGACGAACAAACTTCGCGTATTTGAACATCTAAAAATTTTTGGGACCCTAAAGTACCCCCAAAAGTACCTAAAAATACAGTATTTAACATTTCACTTTAGACATTAAACATGTTCTCACTAACTGACTCAAATAAAGAATCAAGCAAAGAAGTAATGAAACTGTCAATTTGAAGTTTAATAGAATGGAATGAAATGTTTTGCAAAGAAGTGGAAATGAAATGTCATATTAATGAATTGGTTTGCAAAGAAGTGAAAAGAACAAATGAGTTTAATAAAATATAGTTTTTTTTTAGTTTGGATCAGTACTGACTACCTATTGATCAGTGTTTCAACCATTTCAACCCATGTGTCCCAATGTAGCTTATACCACTGGACCTACGGTGTTGGTTTATAAAATATATAGCCTAATAACTGTGAATAAAAATTAAATTATAACTATAAATTAAATAAGATTATAAAATTTAAAAATAATGTTAACAAAGACATTGAATGGAACATATATAGATAATATGATGATAGTGCTTCTATTGTAAATGTGGTTGGAGTTCACATGGTTTAACCCACAATTAGATGGAAAAAAGACAACGCATTTAGGAAGTGAAACATGTGGATATCATGCAAGGATGAATGAAAACTACCAATAATATAGGAGTAACTATATAAAGTTGAAAGAAGATGATGGAGGTTTTATTCTAAATATGTCTAAAGTTCCCGTGTGAGTACATAATACTACAATGCAGTACTCGAATATAAGAGAAAGATAAAAAAGAAATACCAATTTAAGTATGCTTCTACTACTTGTTTGTGATAAATGGTCAAAATATAGAAGACAACGCAAATAGAAAGAGAAACACATGGGTATCATGGAAGGTTGGATGAAAATTACAAATAAAATAGTAGCACCTATAGAAAATTGAAAGAATATGAAGTGGCCGGTGGTGTTCAATTTTATTGTAGATATCATTGAACGCAATTCTATTATTTGTAAATATATTATTTGTAAATATAAAAGCTTAACTCATAATTAAAAAAAAAAGGAAAGAATACAACACTATTAGAAAGTGAAACTCGTGGGTATCATGTAGGATTGGATGAAAATAACCAAAAAAATAGAAGCAACTATACAACGTTGAAATGAGATGATCAGAATTTTTATTATAGATGTGGCTAACGTTCCCACGAGTGTAAATGAAACAACGCAGTACTCAAAGATAGAAAGTTGAAAGAATATGATGTGAGCTTCTTTCGTATATGTGGTAGAAGTTCTCGTGAATAAAAGTTAAATTAAATTATAATTATAAAACATTTTACGTTTTTTATCACAATCTTTTTTAACCAAACCGGTTATCAAGGAACAAACTTTTTGAATAATTAAAATTTACTCTGAACTATAAAGTACACCAAATCACACTATATAGCATCTCAATATACATATTTTGTCATAAAATGAAAAAAATATATTCACCCAATCAATTATTGAAGAATAAACTTCACATGTTTAAACATCTTAAATTTTTAGAGATCGTAAAGTACTCATTAAAATATAAAAAAGAAAAAGAGCATAACATTAAAATATACGGGTGTCTCTAGGGTCACTATTGATTAAATGAATTACTTTTAAACAAAAATAGGAGTAAATAACAACATCAAATAAATTCTAAGTATTAGAAAGACATCACAGTTAAAGACAAAAGTCACACATATAGGGGCCCATTTGGATAAATAGCTTAATTAAGTACTTATGACATAAGTGATTATCATATAAGTGCTTATGCATAAGTTGTTTATATAATAAAGGATGAAATCATGTTTAAACTATTTTTCTATAAGCCATAAGTTATTTGCATAAGCTATTATTTGGAGTTTATGGAAATTAGCTGAAAACAGCTTATGAACATGTCATAAGCTGTCTATAAGCTCTCCCAAAGGGTTTCACAAGTTCTTTTACCAGTAGATAAGCCCAAATAAGCCAATCCAAACGGCCCCCAAGTCATAACACAAACAGCTTAGAGTTGAAACATAAACAACAGTCTAATCACACATATATTAGATGAAATCATAACATAAACAGCTTAAAGTTGTAACATAAACAACAAATATAATAATGTTATATGTATTCATCAAATATAACTATAAAAACTTAACACATAATACGGTCCTACCCGGTTCGAGAGATTAGTTTCTAGAGTTGCGCGCAGAGGATACCGAGTTTATACCAAAAAATGTAAATATAGAAACTTAACCCATAATTAAAGAGAAAAGAAGACAACATAATTAGAAAGTGAAACACATACGTATGTATTATGCACAGTTTGATTTAAAACTAAACACCAATTTAACTATGCTTCTAATACTTGTTGATGTGAAATTTTCTAAATCAAGAAGAAAATACCAATTTGGACATGAATTTTTTTTTAGATTCTAAAATACCCCAAAACACACAACCTAGAATCACACTTTATGTATTTTTTCATGAATATTTTTCCATCAAACAGATTATTGATGAACGAACTTCGCGTATTTGAACATCTAAATTTTTTCATGGACCCTTAAGTTCCCCAAAATACACTGTCAACATCGTACTTTACGTATTTTGTCACAAACTTATAATTTTTTACCAAACCAGTTATTTACGAAGAAACTTCTAGTATTTGAAGACTTAAAAAAAATTCCTGAATCCTAAAGTATCCCAAAACACACTGCGTAACATTTAACGTTACGCATTTTGCTACAAAATAATTTTGTCCCCATCAAGTACACCAAAGCACACTATTTAGAATTTCACTTTACTTACTTTCTTACGAAATTAAATATTTTTTTCATTGAAAATTTTCATATTTAAACATGTACAACTTTTCGAGTTTGTAAAGTACCTCTTGAAATATAAAAAATGGAAAAAAAATGCAAAGCCTGAAAATATAAAGGAAGAACCCTGGGTGTGACAAAAACTCTGTTCGTAGGAGATAACCACACAAGCTGACAAAGCCGAGTATTCGTGGCCGCCAGTTTCTCCGGTGTAGATAGTCATCGGTAAAGCCGAAGAAAATTGCAAACCAATGACATGGTAAAAAAAAGTAAAAGAAGAAAAAAACCAAAGAAAAACTGAAGAAAAAAAACTGAAAAAAAAAAAAAGCTGAGTGAACAAAAATTGGAAGATGGAAAAAAAATTGAACTCCCGGATATGATGAGATTAGAGATAAAAATTATAATATTTGTATCAATAAAAGAAGTTTAATGCAAGCATCAGTTAATAGGTTAGGAAGAAAACTAAAGAACAATCGAAGGATCATGATTATTAAAATTGGAAGCAATACATACATAAAACTGGGAGCAACAATCGAAGAAAAATGAATAAAACCTGAAGGTTAATCGAAGGAACACGAATAAATCCAATCAACAACAATGCATTTATCAATGGAACTAAAATAACACTGTAAGCAAATTAAAAGACATGAAGATGAAGAAGTTAAAGTACTTTACCAGAGAAGCAAAAATGGGGGAATACGAAAGAAGACAACACAATTAGAAAGTGAAACGCCTATGTAGGTATTATGCAGAGTTTGATTTAAAAATAAGCACCAAATTATGTATGCTTTTAAAACTCATTGGTGTGACATTATCAAAATAAAGAAGAGAACACCAAACTGGACATGTAAAAAAATTATGGGCCCTAAAGTACCTCAAAACACACTGTCTAGCATCACACTTTACGTATTGTGTCACAATTTTTTTATTTTTCAACAAACAGGTTATTGAGAAATGAACTTCGGGTATTTGAACATCTAAAATTAATTTTTCCGGGATCCTAAAGCACCCTAAAAAACACTGTCAGCATCGCACTATACATATTTTGTCACAAACTTATTATCATTTTTACCATACCAGTTATTTACGACAAAACTTCTGGTATTTGAAGAATTAAATGTTTTTTTCTAAACCCTAGAGTACCCATAAACACACGCTTAACATTTCACTCTACGCATTTTGTTGCAAACTGATTTTTTTCACCATCAACTACACCAAAGCACACTGTTTAGTATCACATTTTATGTGTTTTGTCATGAAATTAAATAGTTTTTCACCAAAAATTTGCATATTTAAACATCTAAAAATTTTCAAGGCTGTAAAGTACCCCTCAAAATATAAAAAAGGGAAAAAAAAATAGAAAACCTTTAAATATAAAAAAAGAACATTGGATGTGGTAAAAACTCTGTTGGGGGAGAACCACGCGGACCAACAAAGTCGGATACTCGTGGTCAGCCAGACTCCCAAACGTAGATTATTCATCGACAAAGCCGATGAAAACTGTGTACCAATGACAATGGTAAAAAAAATAAAAGAAGAAAATAACAAAAAAAACAAAAAAAAAAAAAGTGAAGGAAAAAACAAAAAAAAAGGAAGAAGAAATCAAAAAAGAAAAAAAAAAGTGAAAGAAAAAAGGCAAAGAAAAAATAAATCATCTTGGCGCGCTTATTGACTAGCCGCATACATAAATGTAGATACATTTCAAAACTTAATAACAATATTATCCATTGTTTTGGGGGAAAATAGGAAGACAGAATGATGTTAAAACTTCCATCGTTTGGAACCATTGCCAAATAGTGAAGGAAATAAATTCAACAAGGGTCTCATGGTTAAATGCCTTCTTTGAGAAAACAAAATTGACAGAATGTTTTACTTTTTGATTAGAAGTTTAAAATGTTTTTCATTTAAAATTTTCTTTTATCTCATTCTTTTTTCATTTGAGGTTATTTATATCAATACGTAAATATATCATTTTCTTTTTCTCAGTTTCTGGGAGATCAAACAAGAGTTTTGTGCACTTTCCCTATATAGTATTATCAGTATCTCCCCAATACGTTCTGTTCTGGACTGGGTCTGGAGGCATGCCCATTCCTTAGGAAGGCCAGACTTGGCCCATACCACTCTGGGTGGTCAGATCCTGGTCCACTTCAAGCTAGATGGCCATGATTCGTTGCCTTACCCCATCAACGGAGAGGATCACATCACGGGAGATCTAACGGTCCCTGACCACTCGGTGAACAGTATTTAACCCACATGTCAGACACTGACAAGGTAATTAATTCGCACCTAATTTTACAATTCCTGCTCTTTGCTCACCCCACTGACTTGGGCGTCGAAGTGTAATTGCAGGTACACCACCTGCTCGGGCAGAAGAAGGCGTTCAACTACTCAAGCGCTTCATCTGCTCTATACTCGAAGGTCTACTACAGATCACATTCATAAATCAATCCAATTAGTTCTAACCCGGTTTAACAAAAAAAACTAATGATATTTTTCATCTGTGAAAATGGATCATGGTTCCACTGTGGAGATGATTTTTTATAAACATCATGGTGTATATACACTATTGGTGTATAAACATTTTACAACATCGACCAATTACAAATAGACATGTCATTAAACATAAGTGGGTCAACTCATAATCACCTTATATATCACACATATCATGAATTGCTATTGGTTTTGAGTGTGTTAACATCTAAAAATTGCTAAGTTAGCCGAGTCAACCCTTACCCGAGGTGAATACACAACTGAGCCTGGATGAGCCAATTGCTTCAAATCCTCATATAGCAGCAACCAAAGGGGTATAAAAGACCTTATATTTCTCATATATCTCTTAATTTCTCATGTTATCTCTAAGTGAACACCTACAAAGGGGGGTTATGAGAATGGTTGGTTGCCTCAGCAAGACATGACTAATTCAGTTGAGGGAACAATAGTTGAGGATCCAACAACTAAAGATTTGGTAGTGTTACTGGTACAAAGGAGTTACTTTAGGTCCAAGTAAGCCAAACTGCAAAGCAAAGCGTGGAACGTTGAGGAGCGTAGTTAGGCGCCTAAGATTTAGGAAGTGACAATTATTTCCCATGATCCATGCTAATGGGCGTCAGTAGAGCGGTTTCCTAGGTTTTTAGCGCATGTTAGGCTTAATGTACGTTATTTTTAGTCGGGTAACTGTTTTGTAATCGTGGTTAGCTGTAAGTTAGTGATTGTGGCCAATAGAGGTCATTGTATATAAGCTTGTAAATATTTTAGACACACGACATCAAATTATCATTTTCAAGCATTTTATTATTTCCCTTACGTTATGCATTGTCTTAGTTTAATTCTTGACTAGCTAAATCATCTCCTACGTCTAATCCTAACGCTCTTTGGAGTAGTTAGGAAACTCATACCTAAGGAACATAGTTCTCTCCTCAGTGTAATTTCTTGAAGAAAATGAATCACAAAACTCAAGCTTTAGCCGATCCTCAACTACTTCTAAGTTTGACAACACAGAGTGTAAAAAATATTTACACCAACTGTGCATATCAATTAAACTATACCTTTTATCAATGGCCAAGTCACAATATATTACAACTGCATAGAAATTGATAATTTTGTCTTAAATATATTACAATTGCAGTAAAATAGGGCCACTTTGTGGGCAGTTGTGGCTAGTGGTTGGGCAAGAAACGTTAACGTGGCAAAGATGAGAAAGGCTTGTCTACCTTGAACATTTAGTGACTACCAGCCTTTGTCTCTATGTCTCTCTTAGCTCATCATCTTTCTCATATATAGTATTATTTTAATCACCATTCACTCTCTCTCCTAAAACACACTTAAGTAACCAAATACTCAAGGTAGACAATCTATTTACCGCAAAGATAGATCAACTTTGCAGTGCCTAGGCATGCGATGAAAATGAAATACAATCAAAAAAATGGGGAGGGAGAAACAGTGAGAATATCGGTTCCTAGGATTCACAAGTATAAATTTCGATGATAGGCTCAGCAATGCATTGATCTAAGTTCTAAGTGTTAATGGTCAGAAAGAATGGAAAGATAGCTCTACACAATGCATGATGAACTATTTTTGAACTCAAAACATCCAACTATAAGCAGTAGAAAGTACTCATATTTGGCAGAGAGAAATACATAAACATCATCTTCATAATCCAGAACAATACCCTCATAGACCCCCTTACAACCTTAGTTACGATGATTGATATATTAACTACAGACATATTCCTCAGATTTTGAGGTTACCTATTTGGGCTGATTGCTGTAGTTACAGAGATCTATGCTCACATCAACTGCCCTTAATCTATTTTACTTTATTGTTGTAATCACAGGAATCTCTTCTCACATCTTGGAAGGCTTTGGGAATATTTCTGGAGTAAATTTCTGAGCAGCACTCAAACTTCCTTTAATCTTCATTGCACCTCTGTATACATACACCACCATAACATATACAACCATGTGAGAGCATAAAAAAAGAGGGAAAAGCCAAAACAAGACAAGAAAAAGGGGAAAGTTTTTGCTAGTTGAAAGAATAAAGACTGAACCTCATGAAAGCAATCTGTGGATTCATTTTGCCCAATGCAACCTTAACAAAGTCTTCATCTTTAAATGAAAATGTTGCATCTGGTTTTCCACCTTCATATGCCCCTAAATATAGACACACCCCACACGATCATCAGTGATTGTAGAAAGATCTGATTCAAAGCAAAATCGTAACAGTTGCTGATTTTTCTCCAGCTAGCTAAACGAAAAACAAACTATAATCTAAAAGATTGAACGCATTAAGCCGCCAAAGACATGGCAGAAACCCGCCAACAGAAAAATGAGATACTCGGGGAGGAAACTTTCAAATGCTTAATTTATCTCTACTAACATAATTGCACCCTCATCCGCCTATACATTGCTTGTCAATAGTTTTAAATTGTAGTTGTAGTCAACTCAGAACTATGAAGCACCGACACGGACATGACATTGAAACATAAACGTAGACACTAATAATAATTTGAGAAAATGAAAGTGATTATGAAGCACCGAGACGGACATCGGACACAACATGACATAGACATGCGCAGACACGGTTTTAATTTGAAAAATACAAGTAATTAAAATGTCGCGGTGTCGACGACCATACACACCTTCAACCGTAAGTGTCGGTGCTACATGAAACCAAATGTGTTGGTGCGTATGGGACACTAGACACATCTTCAATCTAAAGTGTCGGTGCTAAATAGAGTCGAATCCTTAGCATTACGAAAAATTACAGACATTTGCAACTGATGCACTTGTAATCGCAATGACGATGCAGTCAAGGAGACCCAAAAAACCTTGACATTGCAATTACAGAGAGTTGCAATTGCCAATGCAGATTTATCGTAATCCTTAATATTGTGGAAAATTTATGATAAGCACATAGCCCTAAAAACCTTGACTAGGTTGTGGCAATTACAGTTTTACTTTAGTCCACAATTTAAAACAACAGTTATTATAGATTTGAATTCATTGTGATTAGCAATTTATATATCGAATGATAATGAAAACCTAAGAGATTCTCTCCAGAAAAATGTTGCTTTGATAATTTTGAAGAAATAAATTTCATAGGAATGAATTGAATTGAAAGCAAGAGATGTAACTAATTAACTAACTAACCTTTGGTGACATCTCCTTTCTTGAGATCAACAGTATAGATTACTTCATCAATTCCAATTTTCTGATGTCAACAAAAAAAAAAGAAAATATAATTTAAGATGATTAGGTTAAAATCCAAAGAGGGGAAAAGTTAGAATACCTTGGGAGAAATTTGAATCTGATAAACTAAGCCAATCTTTTTAACGATGTCTTTGCCAGCGTCGGTGGAGAGATGCTGCTTCATTAGCTCCATTATGGCGTCTGATTTTAGGCTCGAAGAATCACCCATCCTTTGGTTTTTGGTTTTCAGAATGAAATGAAATGAAATGAAACAAAACCTGATTTTAGTTTGATCCTTTCTGTTAATGTATTCTTTGGTAGCTTTGTGTTATTAATCTCTTTGTTTCTGGATCGTTCCGTTTACGGTATGTTTATTTGTCTTGAGCGTTGGGCAATAATGATACGATGACGACGTCACCAACAACCAACGGTGTAATGGTTACTTTATCTTACCGTAGTCGAGAACAATTGAATGAGATAATAGAAATCTATTTTTGCTTAATTAAGGTCTTGAATTCGAACTTAGCTTTGGGTATGTAGTAGTATTAAATTTAAATCTATTGAATGAGAGAACTTTGTCACTCATTATATAATAATGTTCTACCCGACTCGAAAAATACTCGATTTACACTAAATAAATACTATATCCTACTATTTAATTGACTATTACACTAGTAAGTGATTGGAT
Organism: Oxytropis ochrocephala; assembly: GCA_020916435.1. NCBI lineage: Eukaryota > Viridiplantae > Streptophyta > Magnoliopsida > Fabales > Fabaceae > Oxytropis > Oxytropis ochrocephala. Next base: position 98,977,257 of record CM037090.1, read on the forward strand.
CTCTCACCATAGAATTCACATTTAATTGGTGGTATAGAAAAAAAGGATTTGTCAGATTAACATTGAAATCTGTGTGAGGCATGGGCCTCATCTCATGATCCGATACCCTCATATTCATTGCACATGTTAGTGAATGCACTGAATCCAAATCCTAGTATATTAGGTATGATTGAGATTTCTACAAATTGATTCAATTTCAACTATTTTGACATTTTATTTTATATACAATCAATTTAATTAATACACCAATGATGAAATATTTAGTTGATCTATCACCTTAGAGTTCACCTTAATTACATACAACTACATTGTTGTGAATCGTGATGTCCAATCCTCAACAGGACCTTCTGGTAAAAAAAAATCCTCAATAGGACCTGTTGACCCCAAAAATACGCAATAGAACCTCCTCCTTGCAACAAAATGACAAGGCTCATGCTTCGTACAACCCCCCTCTATTCACTAGACACCCCTTTTGGGGTGAAAAGACCAAAAACTCTTACTGAAAATTGGTTATTTTTTTTAAAAAACATTAAGCACGGTTCGTTGCACGGTTGATCGATCCAGGTCGAATCTCGCAGCACCGAACATGCTAATTTTAGTCAGACACCCCAAATTGGCCAAATTAACAGGTTCGACCAAGCGAGGGTCGAACTTGGTCGAACGTGTGAGGGTCGAACGATGCTGATATTGGTTTTTTTAAAGAGTGGTTAACCGAAACTACCTTGAACGATAAAATAACAATTTCGCAACGATAAAATAACAAACTTTTACCAAAAACCAAATATAAATAGATAAGTGCAATCAGTAAGTATAGGTACAATCCGTGCGAAAGAAAAAGTTAAAAATAAGTAGAATTCAATCCAAGGCAAAGGCAAATACAAAATACAACTATTGTCGCTGCCTCTCCCTCGGCTGGGAGACACAGCTAAAGCTCCTATGACCCCTCTTGAATGGCTTTGCAATCGCCTTCAACCTCTCCACAATCTTCCAGTCACGAGTCCCATGTGGAATCCCAAAGACTTTCCAAAGACGTGCTCCATCTCCTCATCTGGGGCAAGTGGTCTTGTGCAAGGCCTATAAGGCAGTAAAAAAATACTTTAATCATAAAATAAAGTCAAATAAAAAATGCAAACAAAAATATTGAAACACTAAACTAAATCATCATACCTCTCTAAACTTTGCAGCAAGCAAGGGGTAGTTGTCTGGTGTCAGGTATGGGTGGGATACACGCCTAAACCAGGCAAAGTACTCTGGGATTGTGCCTGGCATCCCAGGAACTACTGGCTCACCTTTAGGAATAAGGTGCATATTGAAATCCAGCCATGCAGCTTCAGCTTGATCCTTAGTGACTACCGCCCGTCCAGTGGGCTTAGGGTCATCTGGGATGCCCTGTATCCACTCAAACTGTCTAACCATCCGATCGGGGTTAATCCCAGCCACAGCTCTGTGATATGGGTTCACATATGGCATCCATGTCACCTCCTCCGCTCTGAGATGATCCAAAGCTACCCTGAAACCCACCAATGTCCCATCAGCTCTCTTGCACTCCCACCTCTTAGCCTGTGGCTCCTCTTCAATGTACTCATCCCTCAACCACTTGGTACCAAATATCCGCTTACGAAATGTTCAAAAATCCATGCCCGTGATTAAAAAACGAGTTAGGGATCGAACAAAATATAATGAACATAAACTTATACTGACTGAAATTAAAATTGAAATAAAGTCAAGTACCTACAGGAGAGTGGAAAATCCAGCAATCTGACTTGTCTTAGGGGAGGAGGCTTCCGTCAACTGCTGGTATAGATTAGCCAGTGTCATAGCTCCCCAACAGTAGTTACTATCCTATTGTATATCTCTGACCATGTAGAGCAATGCAACCTTCACCTTGTTGTTAGACTTGTCACAAAATAAGGTCTTGCCCAACAAGATGAACAAGTAGCAACGGGCTGCATCCAGCCACCTCTCCGCCGCAATGGCATCATTGTAGAGCTTTTTCAACTAGTTCACCTTTACACTGCATCCTCTCTTAGGTAGTTGAGCAAATGCCTCATCATATGAACACCCCAAGCACTGAACCAAACAATGTTGCGCCTCGATCTTGCTAGGCTCTACCATGTCATAAAATTCCCCGGTGACGGGGATATGGAGGAGCTGCGAGACATCATCCAGGGTGATGGTCATCTCACCAACTGGAAGGTGGAAAGTGTTTGTCTCACCGTGCCATCGCTCCACAAAAGCAGTACCGAGGAAGTGGTTGACTATAGCAAACCCCACATCGTGAAGGGGCAATAGGTTTGTCTGAGCAATGTAGGGTTCATTGTTTGGATGCATATCAAAATCCTTCATAGAATGTTTATGAAGTTTCTGCTTATCCCCCTCCTTAGGACGCTCCTACATTTGTCATTATAAAACAAACATAAATCCAATAAACATAAATCCATCTTAGAGTAATTTTAAATGGAACTTATTATTAGAAACATAAATTGTTCAGTAATTGTAAACTTACCAGGCCGTCCCATATGTTCCTAGCAATGTGGGAACCATAAGCATAAAGGACAGTACGATCATCTGGTCCTCCCGGATAAGGGAAAGTGGATGATCTGTCAGGAGCAGGAGCAACATCATCAGCTGGCTCAGCCTCGTCAGCATCAACATGAACATCAGCATGAGAAGATGTGGAAGGCCTATCCTGAGAAGTGGATGGGTGCTGATGAGAAGTGGATCCGCGAGCATGAGAAGTGGATGGCACATCCAACTGAGCAGCAGCAGCAACATCATGCTCTATATCATCGGCTCCAGCATGAGCGTCTATATCATCAAAATTCAATGCTGCATCCTGTGGAGGGTCAACCTCAACAGGGTTCCCGCGTGCACGTCTACGTCCACGTGGCATCCCAAGAGTCCTTCCTCGGCGCACAGAGGTAGTGGGATGAACCCTGTCTTCGTCCTGCCTCCCGCCCTCGGTCTGCCTCTCTCTATCAGTGCCACGTCCACGTCCTCGTATCATTGTGTTAGCCACTGTAAAGAATCAATTGAAATGTCAAAAATCAGTAAAAATCAGCATACAACAACAATCAAGGGATTCGACCGTGCCAGATCTGATCTCAAACGGAGCACGCTTGATCGAACTCCCCCTAAGAGGTTCGATGCACGCTCGGTCGAACAAAACCTAAACAGTTGCATCAATAGGGTGTTAGGCGCACGCTTGGTCGCCCTAGATCGACCGCTGCAAGGCCGAACCACCCAAAAACAACAAAAAAATAATAACGCGAGAAGAAGATGAAGAAGCGTACCTAGATGTCAATGGAAGGAAATGTCGTTGATTGTTGATGGAAAACGCACGAAAACGATGGATTGAAGTTGAAGGGTGTAGGTTTGGTTGTAGAGTAGTTTTTAGGGAGAATGAGAATGTGATGGGGTGTGTGAGGGTGAGAGGGAATAGATAGGGGGAAAATCAGACTTTAAATTGGGGGTATTTTGGGAATATTACGTGGTTTGGGGTGTCCAGTGAGTAGCTAAGGGGTTGTACGAAGCATGGGCCAATGGCAAATGGATGAATTTTGCATAAAACGTGGGCCAAGTTGGTTTTCGAAATCTAATTTAATGAAGGGTGTTTTTTTTTTGGACCCCCACTCATTCCCTTAAAACCCCCACCCACCCTGTGAAAAGACGAAAATACCCCTGCGTTTTTACAAGATCACAATTTCTTCACATAATTGGTCATACCTACGATTGACCACCTTCACTCGCATATACGCCACAAAAACGTATATACGATCTGCCCAGAAATTCCCCACTCGCATATACCCCACCAGCACCCTATATACGATCCTTATTTTTTTTCCCATCGTATATACCCCTTTCAAGGCGTATATACGATTAGCCAGAATTCACCACTCGCATATACGCCAATTATACCCTATATACGACGAGTAAAATAGTAAGCATCGTATATACCCCCTTTTTGATGTAAATACGATGAGCAACTCGATTTTTTTTTTTTACTAATTTTTTTTCTTTTGCTTGCAGTGTCCGGTAGGCATCGCAGAGCGACATGAGAGGTATCTCCTGTTGGAGAGAGAGGGGAGTCATCTACTGCTCCGAGTACGAGGACTCGGAGGCATAATCAGCTCCATGCTTCAGTGAGGAGACAGAGACAAGCCGACCAACCGAGTATCACCGAGCCACCGAGCGCCATGACGCACTTCGATGATCGGGCGACGGGAGATTTCTATCACAGGGATTTCTTACAGCAGAGTCAGCATGAGGATTGGTATCGTGGGAGGCCGGTTCCTCAGTACCATTTCAACACCCTCATCCTCGTACCATCCACAATATCCTCAGTAACGATCCTCAACCTCTTCATTACCATCCCCACCTCCCGAGTATCAGGAGCGGCAGACCTGGGATCGATTCGCGCTCTCGGATGAGTCTATGTCCGAGCAAAGATCGCGATCGCCAGATGATCGTGAGGAGCCTCAACCCTCTCTTTTCACTGACCTGGCAGATCATGTCTACAGTTCTATACTCGCTGACCTGGTAAGTTTTGATTTTTTTGCTTAAATAATTCATTTAACGCACATGGCCTGCATTTTTTTGCTTACATCATTTATTTATTTTTAATTTAGGAGTATCAGCGTGTTGTCAAAGTATGGGCTCATGGCAACAAAGTCCATACTAGACTCCATATTCATTACCCGACCCTACTTCAGCGCACCACTGTGGTCAGGGACTCCAGATTGGCCCCACTTCTCCAGACTGGCCACGCCACAGTAGACCATGAGTTGCTGTCGGCTTTTATCGAGAGATGGCACTCAGATACTTCGTCATTTCACTTGCCATTTGGTGAAATGACGATCACTCTAGATGACATCTCCCGCTCTTTGCACCTTCCCATTCGGGGAACTATGCCACACCTCCCACCATCACTTGTGAGCTCGAGTATGCCACACGGCTTCTTTGAGACATATCCGGGTGTGTCACGGGTTGAGGCCGCTAACAACACCCGTGGGTCCGTGTCTGACTTCAAATGCCCGGAGCGGGTTTATGAGCGTAACTTGGAGGAGGGGGTGACATCATCATGGCTATTTGTGAGGGCTTATCTCGCTTCGGCCGACCTCTGATATCTTCACTATGAAGACTGGAGACAGGGCTGAGGCTAAGTGGCTGATCTACCTGGATGATCTGAGTCCAGAGGTTCTGGAGGCTATGCATGGGGTGCAGGTGCACTAGCTGCCATGTATGAGTCCTTGAACACTGCGTCTTCGAGGACTACGCAGCAGTGTGGAGGGTATGCCAGCCTATTTCAGGTACACATTCTAACTTCTTGTATTTTTGTTAAATCACACTGACTTCGGGTAAATTTTTTTGAATTAAATATGTTGTTTATTTTTGCATTTCAGGCTTGGATTATGTGGTATTTCCCTCGGATGGCGGAGAGGTTGGTTGGTCATATCCACGGTGCGGAGCCACTGGCTGGGCGCTACAAGAAGAAGAAGTCAGACCACCTGAAGTTGAGCCACTACAGGAGGATGATTGATGAGCTGAGGCCGGAGGATGTCTGCTGGCGACCATTTGAGGATGACAGGGCTGGTAAGCCCTTTGAGCAGATCTCCCTCTACAGAGGCTTCATCAGATGGGCTGACTTCAGAGTTCCATACATGCCTGATAGGTGCCTGCGACAGTTTGGGTACACTCAGATCATCCAACGTGACCCTCTCAGAAGTCGTCCGAGTCATAGTGACTGCGTCTTTCAGATCGTCCACTTCATGGCATCTGTGGAGGACATCATGCGCACTACTCGGGTTGCTCGTGGCCGGATCGGATCGTATGCGTACTTAGAGTGGCACGTCCGGCTTCTATCCCCGCACTATTACCGCTCCACCATCACCAATAGCTCAGGCCTAGACACCCTCCCCTGAGCTACGCTACGACGATCCTGACTGGATGAGGGAGGTTGTGACCGCTTGTAGAGAGGGGATTCGTGATGGCGAGATCACGCATGGCAGTCGGGCGTATCAGACACTCCATAGGCTGGTGGGGATGGCAGCACCGGATGACATTGCTGGGGAGCTTAGACAACGAGGACGAGGACGAGGGCCACGACATTAGGGATTTTTTATTTGTTTTTTGATGTATTTAATGTTGGCACTTTATTATTAACTTTTTTCGGATGTTTTATTTATTTTACGAGTTTCCATGAATTTTTGATTTCATTGATTCGATAAAACAAAGTTACACAAGCGATAAAACATAAACAACTACGGAGTTGGTGGAGTTAATCGACGAAGGATTTCAGCGACGGTCCTTCTGGTTTCGACGTACAGATGAATGTAACTCTTCCATTTAAACATAATATGATTGGACATCATCTGTCGGAGGTCATCCTCGGTGTTGACATCCATGGCAGACCAGTGAAGACCTCCGTCAGTCCATTCCGGTTTCCGATAAACGATACGAATTATCTCATGCTCGTCGTTCTCTGGTTGAACCATCCGCAGTAGTTTTTGCTTAAGAGCAGCAAATGATATGCAGTGGTTTAATCTACACGATACAACATCTCTCCCATCGAAACTTATACCATCATCTTTCAAGATGATGTCTTGATGATCAGCAAACCCCATATTAGAATGAACGAGAGTGAGGGAAGAAGACTCGTAGTATGACATTAGCGAAGCCTGCATCATCTTCACTTGTGTTGTGTGAGGTTGTGTGAGAGAAGGAGGAAGTTGAATTTTTGGTGTGAAAATAGTGATGGTAGGAGTGAGTATTTATAGATGAGGTCAAAGATTATCAACCGTTGATCAACTTTGAAAGTGAAATCAGGACCGTTAAATTTTTTTTACAAATAAAAAAAAAATTTAAGGCTCATCGTATATATATCATTTGGGACATAAAAAAAAATTTAAGGCTCATCCTAACGGCCAATCGTATATACTTCTTCAGGGCATATATACGATGTGTTAAAACTACCCATCGTATATATGTCCCAAATGATATGAGTCTTTTTTTTAAAAAAAAATAGATTACAAAGGACATTTTGAGGATTCCAGTGTGGGTGGGGGTTTAAGGGGAGAGGGTGGGGGTCCAAAAAAAAACCCTTTAATGAATTATTAAATACACTCACAGTGTTTTATCATACGCCCCAAGGTTTCTCTTCTTTTCCTTGCTTTTATCTCTCTCCGGAAATAATATATCTAGAACATAACCTATCCATCAATATATCTCTCTTTGTTAATATTTTTTTGTATAAAATGAAAAAAAGTACCGTTTAAGCCTTCTAATATAAACAAATATCAAGAAGGAAAAATAATACTTTCTCAAATTTTACTAAAAAATAGAAAAAGGAAAAAGGACCAAAAAGATTTCAACGAAGGGCTAGACTAAAACCCTTGTTAATAGATTTTAATAATTGGTTAAAATTTGTGTTTTGTTTTGTTCACTTCATCTTCCTCAACACTCTCAAATCCATCCACATTTTCCCCAAATCCTCTCTCTCATCTCATCAAAAAAATATTTTTTCTTTTGTGTTTTTATTTTTTTCTCATTTTGGTTCTATTTGGAAAAGAATAATTTAAGGGCACAATTAGATAGTCTTCGTAAATGAACTTATAAAGGATAAACTTTCATCATTAAAATACAATTGCAAATGTTTAAATATTCTACACAAATGTTCCTTCCGTAAATGTTTTTTTAGATAAGCAAATATTTCATTCAAGGAGCATTAGGGAGGGGTGCTCAAAGCCAAATAACAAGTTGAATTACATATTGTTTAGGCAATCTAGAGGGTTAATCCACCACGTGGAAATAGACAAGTTTGGATTAGAACCCCCTCTATACACTAACCAACTCCAAACCAAACTCTCTATGCGGATCACTACGGCCTCAATCGAAGATTCTTTATTCCTAAAGAGTTTATTTTTGGATTATTTTCACTCCCTAAAAAAATAAAGAGTTTAATTTATATACACAAACTATTTATAGGTTTTTACAACCATCAATCACCACTAATCACAATTATGGAGTGATTGGTTACCAATTGACCAATTATTATTATTTTTTGTGATGTGTCAACCTCTAATTGGTAGATAGCTTATACACCTAAAGTGTGTATATAAGTTAAACTTAAAAATAAATAAATTATTTATATCCTTATAAAATTTTATTTTAACCACCATATATACACTTATAAGTTTGCACTCAGACTCCAAAATTTAATTTACTATAAGATGGTTGCTCTTAATTTATATGAAATGATTCTCTAGTAACTTATAATAAGTGTATTCAATAGCAATAAACTAGTTATTTAACAATTTCATAACATGAAATTACATCGAAGACAATTATGAGAGATGTAATTTATTTAATTAAATATATTAAAAATTTGGTTTAATTAAACTTTTGGTCTCTCAACTTTCTCATTTTGGTAATTTTCGTTCCTCTATTTTATTTTTGGTGACTCTTATGGTCCTCCAATTTTCTCAATTTGGTGGCTTTGGTCCATATGTATTTTAATTGTACCTTTAGTCCTCGAAAATTTGTAACGTGTACATTATTGATCACTCACTTTTCCAAAATTCAAGATTTTTAGGGATCAAAAGTGCAAAAAATTTATAACCTTGTGGGACTAAAAGCACAATTAACAAGTTTCAGAATGAAAGTCACTATATTGATAAAATTGGAGGACCAAAATTGTCAAAAATAAAATAGAGGGACTAAGATCGCCAAACCAAGAAAGTTGGGGAATCAAAAATTCTGTCAAACCTAAATTATGGTATTTTTAACAATGTGTGATTTAAAAAAAAATTGCACCCCTATTAGGGTCTTATTTTTTTGACAACCTAACTTAGAGTCTTATGTCCACCGTTGTTTATAAATACATATGAATTTAAATATTCAACGAAACAATGCCTTTCGTAAATTATTCAAGGATGAGGTATCCTCTCAAGTGAAAAACTCTCAAGTTTTCTCAAGTGGTTAAGACTCTATTTCGCAAAAAAAAACACGGATAATCTATCTTATAGCGGATAAACTGATAGGGATAAGCTAGCAGATTGAGTTTAAAGAGTTTGGTAAAATCAATGGTTCAAGTAACTTATAAATATAAAATGACATAAGTGGACATTTGTAATTAATGCTTAAAATGAGAGAGAAGATTTATTTAGTGGAGGATAAATGAGGAATTTATTTAAAATAACACGGATAAAAATAGGAGAAAAAATAAAACGCTATAAACTATAAGCACAAACCATACTTCATGTAACGTTTCAAGAAACAATATAAGGCACTTATATCAAATACTTACAATGAACTTATTCACTACAAGTTAGTTGATTTGTCTTGTCGAACAGAGCCTAAATCTCCATCTTTAAATATACCAACAATTCCTTTATTTTTAATTAAATATACTCTCTCATATTTTTAGTGATGGGCATAGATTCCACATGAAGGAAAAATCATTTGAGAGAATCCTCTCTCATGGTAGATCACCCATAGCTCCACTTCCAAAGCATAGTAAGGTTTGAGTTTGTAAATAGGTTTGAAAGCACCAATAAAAAAACATTCCACTCATAAATGGTAAAAGTATCATATTTATTTAAATTAGTTTACGTGTAAAAACATGTTGTAGAAATCATATTTATGGTGTAGCCTAGTGATACCAAATGAATGGATACAAGAATTAATAGGGTCTTGATCGAGTTTCTGCTTTAACACATCACGTGATAGGAAGATGATGATTCTCAAGTGCTATATTAGTAACTCATCTACCACTTCTACTTGCTTGGCCCACCCAATAAGTATGGATTCTCCTATTTGAAACCTCACCTACACCAACAACAAAGAAGAAGATATAAAAATAATCACGTCATCGTATTATGAATAATAAGAGTAGGACAATTTTTGATGAACATCAAAGCAACTTTGAAGGGTGCTGTGGTGTGGTCCTCTCTCAATTTTTAAGAAAATATCAAAGCATTGCCAGAAGAGACAGTAACATTGTTTAGTTAATTAAGACCACCAATGTAGCTGAACCCCGCGGTGGGGTCCCTAAGCAACAATTGATGTAGTCCACCAAAATGGATAATCGACATCACTTAGTAGGGGTAGGTTAGATATTGAACACCTTGAATAACAACGAGCTAATCACTTAGTTTAGACCAATTCAAAGCAATCTCATAAACGAATACCATAACGGTAAACAATGTGGACCTGTAAACACTTGAGGGGGGAGGGGGAGATAACTACATTCTCTGAAAAAATGCATTGACACTTGTTAACACCTAAAATCTACTGAGTTGCTGGCCGAAGAGGAACCTCACCGAGGCAAGGACCCAACCGAGTCCATATCAGCCGATTAATTTGCTCAAAAATTTGGAGCAAAAGAGGGAATAAGCCACATGATGGCCTATCTTTATCCTATTTTTTCTACTTTTTTCCTACTATTTCTGAGAAGAGCAACCACATGAGAAAGGTTGGTAGCCTCAATTAAATACGGCCAAGAGGGAATAAGTATGCATTACCCAAAATTGAAGCAATGGGCTCTCCTTAGGAGAAGAATGTCAAGTCTAAGGAGGTTCGACCCATGAAGGAGTTAGCTAGGGACTTAAATCAAGAAATATTCGGCGGGGTTATAGCTACTCTCAAGGAGACTTGGTAGAAAAGCCTAAATAATATGCTTAAGGTCAACCCATAGGTCAAATACTAAGAAAGTGATGTTGCTTCTTGAGCAATGTAGCTCACTAAAGAGAATGCAAATGAGCAATTAATAGCTAAGGACATAATGCACAGAGGATGTATGGTCGAGGAAAGGAGTTTGCTTTGGGAGCGAGTAAGTGAAGCACGTGTACAATTGAAGCGTTAAAGAGCGGTTGAAGAAAATGTGGAGAAGCACTGTGGAAATAGAAGCGAATAGATTTTACCCCATTTTTCGTACTAGTGGGCGTTGTGGAGCACTGCTCCTGGCTTTTAGGGCACGTAAGCACTAACGATAAAAATGCATAAGTTTTTTTGGTCTAGAGGTCTCTGACCCGCTCTGTTGTTCTGGAGAAATGGACTCTGAAGTACTATATTGTCTACCAACGAGTTCAATTTTACTTGGACCAACGTAATATTGTTGATAGTTAAAGATTGTGATGAGGGTAAGAGCTTTGTATTTATTTTCATAAGTTTGTCTTTGCAAATAATAATAATAATAATAATAATAGTAGTAGTAGTAGAGAACAAATGCCTTTACTCAAAGTGATTATCAAAACTCATGCTTGAAGAGAAAAGGAAAGCAATCTCCCCACTAAGGCATTTCCCTTCTTTCTTTAAGGAAGCTTTGGGGAAAATTTTGAGGATATATAAAGGGGGGAAAATTTAAGTGCCACAATGAAAAAAATTACATGATCAATATATAGAAAAGATAGAGAAAAAAAAAGATTTGTGACTTTGGAATTAAGTGGATTGTTTCTCAGCAATGATGTCATTCATTTTCATCCATGCTATGCTGCTTTTCTAGTTGCTTGTAGATTCTCTCCAACATCTAGCTGGAAGTCCATTCATAGGTAATGGGAATGGCCCATATTGAATCCCACACTCTGATCCTACCACTTCAAACCTATATATATATACAAACAAACCAACATAAAATCTTTCACTAGTCACGTATGACATAATTTCTAACTTTAGCATAATTATCACCTTTTTAGTGTTATCAGTGTTTTTAAAATCGAATTAGACATTGAACTCGTGTGAGATTTAAGTTATGGTTCAACTGCTTTAAACCGTTCGTATTAGGATGAAATTGTGGTCGAACTGTTAGAATAACTTACCCGTAAATGGCGTACGTCAGTGCATAATTTAATCGATTGATTATATTTTTAAAATAAAGAGTCTTTTCTAAGATCTATCTTTTCTAATTTTCTTCAAGTTCTAGATGCCTTCATGCTAGCTGTCTCCTAATTAGTGTTGTTAACATACCTAATCATTATGTTTCTTTAAGCCACAACATATTTAATCATTCTAATTTCTGTAAACCATGCAGATAATATGTCCTCTAAATGCTTTTAAGCTGTCTCTTGGTGTTAATTATAAAAATTGAATCAACAATTTGGTCCTGAAATACCGTAATGTTTGGTCAATTTGGTCTTGAAATTAGTAAAATTCTAAAATGATTCTTAGAAATTAAAAATTCTCGTTCACTATTAGTCTCTCAAGAGCAATTTTAGAGACTAAATTGTCTGACTCAAAAGAAATAATTTAATCAAAAATAACAAATTTTATTAATCATTTCAAAATTTTGTTAATTTCATAACTAAATTCTTCGACGCCTACAATTTCATGGACTAAACTGAGACTAAATTAATGATTGACTCTCATATATAATAATTTATATATTTTTCTTTCTTTGTAATATTTTATTTTCTAATGATTAATCAAAAGTACCTAAAGTTGGTGACCAAATGATGGATCATAATCAAGGTCTCCAGCTTAGCAAGCTCATTACCAGGACAAGCATGTACTCCACTGCCAAATGGCATGAAAGTATTGGGTTTTGGTGCAACCTGTATCATGTCAACAAATAATCAAATAATTATTTTCTTCTTTGAGAAGGAAATATATATATATATATATATATATATATATATATATATATATATATATATATAGACTGTTCACTCCTTCATACCTCAAACCTTGAAGGGTTGAATTTCTGTGGCTCTGGAAAAAATTCTGGATTGTGATGAATATTTCTGAATAGTGGCATTGCTTTCCACCCTTTTGGTATTAGAAAACCTGTTATCAAATTTTAGGGTTTAGCGTTTAGGGTTATAGACCAGATATATCAATTATTTAATAAAGTTAAAACAATAAATTTTTCTTATAAATAGGATGAGGAGCATATTAGTGTTGAAAATATAAGTAAAAGTCTTACCCTTATATTCCACATCAGCTACTGCTTCTCTGAAAGGGAATGATATAACACTTGCCATTCTCAAGCTTTCTAACACAACCTAAGCAAGTCACACAATACATTCTATTATTAGCAACATCGCTTCGCAATGCATTAACTAACTGAACCTTGCAAAATCAGTTTGTAAAGTGAGAAAGAACTAATTAAGAAATATTGATTCATCATAAACTCCTTTTAGACCTTATCTCTAATCTACGCATGACTTAGGTTTTTCCGGATAGTAATAGTATACCTTGTAAGTAATTGGCATGTGTCTAGTCTGATTCCAACTCAATGATAGATTACCTTCATTTGCCTTATGAATTGTCTTCTGCTCAGCCTACAAAGCAAGCAACCATTAATTACCACAAATTATATATATTGTCACTATCATAAAATATCACAAATCTCAATAACCATTTTCCATTGATCATACCTTTACACACTCAAGAAGTTTTGGTTCATCATGCAAGTATTTCACAACCCATGTCATAACAGTAGCTGTAGTGTCCTGAGCAGCAAAAAGTACCCCAATAATATTATCTGCAATTTCATCATCTGATAAGATTTCTCCTTCACCTTTCCAATTCAATAAACAACTCAAAAGATCACTTTCTGTTTCCAGCAACTTCTTCTCCTTCCTCTCACTAATTATTTCCCTTAAAATACTTCCAAGTCTCTTTCTTGCCTGCACAATTCAACAAACAACATTCAAAACAACGAATCTATCTATCTATCTGTATGAAAAAAAATTAACTACAACAACGACACGCAGTAGTTTTAGGTTAATTGAATAACTGATGTATCTGATATATACATCAGTTATATATGAGACCAGAGGTAGTAATCGCTACTTACCAAGAGTGCTTTTTTGTATTGGGTTCCGGGGATTCGAGATGGGAAGGAATTGTAACCAGAGTCCAAAATCCAATAGTTCTTCTTAAGCTCCTCCCTCAAATGTGGCTCTAGATGGCCAAAAGTTGTGAGAATGCCAACTTCAAAAGAAAACTGCAAACAAACACTTATAGCATAAATAAATAAAATATAAACAAATGCAAGAAATTAAAGACTCATGAGTGGTTGAATATAAATGGTAATATTATAATCAATCCAATCATTGGTATAAAAAGCTATGAACGAACATAAGAAAGAAACTTACTTTTTTCATTTCCTTAAAGGTGTTAATGATGTTTCCATCACCACTCCAAGATTGGATAGTGGAAATGGCTAAGGATTCAATATGAGGAACCAAATTGCGAAGTGAATTGAGTGAGAGAGATCTTTGAATTAGCTTCCTTAAACGCATGTGATACTCTCCTTGGTGGAAAAACAGAGCACAAGGACCAATCAAATGTTCTTTGCTTTTTGGGTATGTTGGTTTGAACAAGTGAGCTTGAGTTACAAGCACAAATCTTGCAGCTTCTGGACTTGCTAACATCACACATGGACAACCTAGTATCTTTGTCTTGAATATTTCTCCATACCTAAAATTAATAACCAAAAATGTTTTGTTAAATTACATTCACAACTTCATGCACTCTAGCTAACACTCTTAAAAAGATGGCCATGAGCAATCCAAGTCGCGACAATATAACACTAAGTAGGTAACTCAGTTAATGAGCTGAGAGATGCTAAAGAATTCAAATTTTAGAAACTAACATTTCTTACTCTCTAAATGACTAATCACTTATATGTCTATCAAAAAATACTACTCCGGTCTCGTTTAAAAACACAAAAAAAAAACACTTTTTAGATTCATTAAATAATTGATCTATCTGGTCTATAATATAAACTAGATACAGATGAAATCTAACAAGTGTTTTTTGGCTTATAAATGAGAGGGAGTATTAAGGTGTAATATATAATCGCTATTAAACAATTAAGTCACATCAGTTGTATTTGATTGTGATTCTTTATACTATCAAGAATTGGTACGCGATGATAAAAATGTGAATGAACTTGTAATAATGGAGAGAAAAAGAAACAAAAGATGGAGGTGGAGTGAAATTAGGTAGCATAGTAACCTTTTTTGTTTGGAGAAGAAGAAAACATTGGGGTCTTGAGAGTAGAGTTGGAGGGTTTGTCCTATGTAAGGCCATCCCATGGAACCAGGAGGAAGCTTAGGACTTGTTTGGTTGTGAGGTTTTGTTCTATTTCGTTTTGAGAAGAACATGAATGAAAATAAGGTAAGAAGAAAGACAATGATGTAAACGTAGTAGGTTCCATCCATTTGGTTTGGTTTTAACAAACAAGACTCTATTTGTTTGAAAAGTCAGAATGTCAGTTTTTTTCTTAGGAAAAAAAAATAATTGAAGAATGTTTTGTGATCCGCTAATGTGGAGACATTGGAATAAGGTGGGAGAAGCTAGCTTTATATAGAAGATGGCACACCACTGTAGTGTGACCACTTTGAGGTTATTGGATAATGAAGATTGGCTTCTAATTCTTTTCTATACACATTAGTAAAAAATTTATCATAAATGGTGGGAAAATGTTTAAATAGACTCCGTTTAGTAACAAATGGTGGATAGCGGATAAATTAAGGGATTGAATTTATAGTGTTTTAAAATTAGTGATTGAATTAGTTTATAAATATAAAATGACATAAATAGATACTTGTATTTAATGTTTAAAAATTAGAGAAAATATTTATTTAATGAGCGATAAACGAAGAATTTACTTAAAATAACAAGGGTAAAAGTGAGAAAAAATGAAACGTTATAAACTCAAATATTACTTCAAGCTGCGTCTGGAAAAACGCTATAAGCTAGTAAAAATGAGCTAAAATGCACTTTTTTTATTCCTTTAAGTTATTTATTTTATCTGCTTTGATCCTTTAAGGTTTTTTTCCCTCAGTTTGGTCCCTCAAATTACAAATTTGTTTCACATAAGTCCTTTCCGTCCATTTGATTTAACAGTTGATGACGTGCCGATTATGTGTTGATGTAGCAGCTTGTTGGCGTGGAATATATATAATGACATGTTATTTTTAATTCTTAATTTTTTGTCTCACTCAAAAAAAAATTAATGATGTGGCAATTATTTTTAGTCGTTTCATTTGATCCTTAAGTTTGTATTTAGTTTCAAATATTTTTATTTAGTTTCAAATAGGTCCTCTAAGTTTGTTTAAAATTTCATTGTAGTTTCAAATAGGCCATTTAAGTTTCTCGTTTAGGTTGTGTTTTGATGTAATCCTAATTATGCAATTCTGTTTATTCAATTCAAATGATGTTTTATTGGCTTTTTAATTTTTTTTTGGTTGAGTTCACTTAATAACACAACACAAAGGACCAAAATGAAACTAGATGACATACTTAAAAAATCAATTGAAAGATGAAAAATAACATGAAAGGGCCAAATTGAAACTAGGGCATGTACTTAAATGATCCCTCTGAAATTGGAGCATAAACATAAAAGATCTAATTTAACCATAGCATAAGTCACACAAACTTGTGTTCATAAACATTCGGATTCTGCCAAGACAACCCCAATATAGGTTGGGGAGTCCAAAACATATCCAAACAAACATTTTAGTGAAGAATCATCATAGTTTCACCTTAAAGTGTTATGTACTTGTCAACAATATAAGTGAGCCTTTTAGTAGTGTCATACTAGGGGCAAAGAGAAAGAGATTCTGGATTCCAAGCACTACAAGTAATATGATTATTTTCAGTGCATTATTACCGACAGACCATGATCCCGTAGGTAAAAAATAAATTACCGACAGATATGGCCGTCGGTAATGAGCGGTGGAAATTGAAATTAGTACTCAGGGAGTTACCGAAGGATATAGCCGTCGGTATTTGAAATTTCTAACCATTGACATTTTTGATAGGCAAATCTGTCAGTGCAAAAATGACTTTCTGTGTTACTTTATTATCGACGGCCTTGCCGGTCGGTAACGTTGAATTGAACCCAAAATTTTGGATAGAACCCTCATTTTCTGTTTCCCTCTCATTTCCCTCTTCTCCCACCGCGCCACCACCCTCCCACCACGTCACCACTGTCAACCTCACCACCAACACGCCACCACCAGACACCCTAGCTTCCTTTATTGCGTTGAAAGACCATCATTCACTACAACAGATATAGTAGATGGGCAGCGCTTTTTTTCATCCATGGGCAGCGCTTTTGAGCGCTGCAAATGTGGCGCCCCCATTCCACTCCAACAATGGGCGCGCTCCTAAAAGCGGCTGGTATTGCCTATCTCGTCTTCCCGGATAGCCAGCGCTTCCTAAAAAGCGGCTGGTATTGCCTATCTCGTCTTCTCGGATCGCAGTTGTTTGTTAAAAAGCGCTGGTATTGCCCAAAATTTCATTTTATAGGCGCTAGCTTCATTAAAAGCGCTGCCCATTGTCTATTTTTTTTTTTGTTAACCTCCTCTTATGCCCATGGTTTTTAATCTTATCTCATTATCATGTTTTTACTACTAGCAATTATGCATCATATATCTTATAGAACATTTATTAAACTCAATCAAAACACTAAAAATCTCATTAAAAATATAACTTTGATAATATAAATGTATTTCAAACATTGCTAACATTATATCTAATTTTGTACAACTCAAAATTCATAAAAGCTTAAAAGAAATCCTATACTAAAGGATCTTAAAAACGTCTAACGTTGCTAGTCTTGAATGATCCCATTGTATTCATTGACAAATTATGCTCATCTGCACTTTCACTTACCTGAAATAACAAAAGCAAAATCTACTCAGTTCAAATATAAAAAATGAAAGCAATAAAAATAAAAATAAAGGAGCAGCCAATTGAGTGATGTCCTTACAAAGTGCCATTTGATTTGGCTCATCAAATGGCAAGTAACCAGCCATAAGTACAAAGGGAATGACTTTACAGGAACAATTATCAGATGCAGAACCAACATAGCACTATCATTAAGCACCTGATACAAAATGGCACACCAAATAGCAGTTTAAAGCATAATCCAAATGAACATTAACTTGCAGCTTTAAGAAAAAAGGAAACAAACCAAACTACTCATCTAGATTATAGGCATAATAAATATACAATAAGGCATACACTTGATGTTTTCAGATATTATACTTAGTGGAAATGAACAACATAACAGTTGAACTCAAAACAACAGATACCAATTAAGTAGGACAGCAGTCGTTTGCTAACGAGATTCAACTTATATTTTGGATGCTAAAGTAAACAAGCACTAGCATTTGTAAAAACAAGTTATCATTGAATTGAATCTCAATCTGATAACATTTTTTTAATAATGGAGGTACCATTGAAGAAGTCTAATCAGTACCCTTTATTCTTGCAAATTAAAGAGAAGATTTGTTCTCCAAGTCACATGAATCAACCACTTGTTGTGTGTAACTTTGAATGCATGAGAAACATGTAGAGGAACATAGTTGGTAGGATCAATTCGGGGGTAACATATTAAGATGAAAAAAGAACATGAACTAGAATTGTTGTCACCGGATTCTTCCACTTTTTCACTTCACTTAGCCACCCTGACATAGATATTACACCAGAAAATAGATGTAATATATAACAAACAACAACATAAGTCAAAACCAACTATAATTTAAAGTTAGTAACTGTTCCTCAAGAGTCAAGGACTTTAATTTGAAAATTCCTTGACTATATACAATATACGACACTTGACACTTACCAAAATAGATGTGAGTCTGGCATTACTAAATTTGACACCAGCTATGACACTTATAAGCACCTTTTGATAAATCATTCTGTCAAAGGAAACTCAAAATTTCAGAGTCTTGCATGACATAATAATATTTCTATTTCTATGAATAAAGATATTATATCAGCCACAGTTGTGACCAAATTAAATAAATACTACCACTTTGGATTGAAGAACACCTCAGCAGCAATATATAACCTCAAAGAAAATAAATACTCCCATGAAAAGTTCACCTCACCCATATATAACCTCAAAGAAGAATAAAAACAGATTCAAGCATATAACTTAGAAACCTCAAGGAACAAAATGTCTCGCATAGAAAATGGTCAAAGACACATCAACAACCACAGAAGTACAATAAAATTAACCTCTCGAACAACAAGCTACAACAAAGAAATGATTCCTTAAATTTCTGGTTACATAACAGATTCCTTAAATTGAAACCACAAACAATTAAACACAACTTAAAATATAAAAAAATAAAAATGCAGCAATCTAACCTATGTTGCTTGAAAGCACAAACAATCGCACAATGTTTCTACCAATTTTATTTCTGAAATCAAAATTAAACATCAACTGGAAAAACAGAGCTGTAATAAAAATTTGCAAACAAATGAAAATTAAATATATAATTAATAATCAATTAAGCATTTTTTGAGAAACAGAAAACAAACGAAGATTCATGAAGGAAATCTAGATAATAACTGAAAGAGGATATGATAAAAGAAAAGGTTTCACAAAATCGAAACCAACAGAGAGAGAGAGAGACCTGAGCAAAGTCTTGGTTGAAAGGATGAGAAATCACGTTTGTCAACAAATTTGTTCTTGCGAATGGTACGGCGAGAGAGTGAGGGGAAATCGAAATGTTGGTTTTTGGTTGAATGTTAGGGTTTTGGTTGAATGGTACGCAGCGAGAGAGAGAGGGAAATCGAAATGAAGATGGTGAATGTTGGGGTCTTAGGGTTTTGGTGAAAGGTAAGTGGTGGAGTGGTGGAGATGAGTGGTGGTTTTGGTTTTTACGAGAGAGAGAGAGAGAGATGCGTAGTGTAATACGCAGCGTTTCTAAAAAACGCTGAATATTAAGCTATTTCGTTTTCAAATAAGCAGCGTTTGCTAAAAAACGCTGGGTATGTGGCTATTTCGTTTTCAAATACGCAGCGTTTTTTAAAAAACGCTGATTATGTGGCTATCTCGTCCTCTCTATACGCAGCGTTTATTAAAAAACGCTGGGTATGTGGCAATCTCGTCCTCTCTATACGCAGCGTTTTGTGAAAAACGCTTGGTATGTGGCTATCTCGTCCTCTCATACGCAGCGTTTATTTAAAAACGCTGAGTATGTGGCGCTCTTTTTTAGCCATTCTGGCGTAGTGATTGGAGCTTCTCTCTTCTCCTCTTCGCACCTAACTCCGAATCAGAGCTTTGGACCACCACCGTCGCTTGACCACCTCACCATCCTCATTTCGCCACAGTTTCACTATTTCAGGCCAGTAGGAATTTTTTTTTATTTATAAATGATTTTTGATATTTAAAAAAATGTTAGGGATATGATTGTATGTTGTTAGGGATGTATGTTGTTAGGAAAACTATGTTAGAGATTTTTGTTATTAGGGAAACTATGTTAGGAACCAAACATTGTTGGATAGAAATTAAAATTGTGATATGTTTGTATTGAAATTGTGGGTTGTGTTGATGGAAAAGGGTGAGGTGTTGTTCCTCACTCCCATATTTTGCTCGAAATCATCTCCATTGAGATATTGTGAGATGATACTAATGCCAGTAGGGTTGAGAATAAGAAATAATTTCCTTCATTACTTGGATGGAAAGGGGTTTTGTGATGTCCTTGACCCTCATACTTGACTCGAAATCATGTCCACTGGTATTATATTGGTGCCACTAACTTAATAGGTTATTAGGAATGTTATGGGAACCTAACACATTTTTTAAATGCGTGTAGATGAATTTGTAATTAGGATTATATCTGGGAAGAGCGAGTTTGAAGCAATCATTTGTAATTAGGTTTCAAGAGTTTATTATGGTAGTGAACCGACATGAATTGACTAAACTTAATGGGGAATTAGATGTTCATGAGTTGTTTGCGACAGTGTACCTATTAGGACTGAAAATAAAGTCAAGTATCACTTGTATGATTCAGAGTTTAGACCTAATTACTGGACTTGGGCTGATCATGGGGAAGAACTTACAAATTTTGACGTAGGGGCTTCAAGCAGTTCTGGTGTTGATGTTGCATTTAATGAAGAATTTAAGTCGATGGAAAGCATGATTTGTGATGCTCTTGGAGAGAATGTGTCATTTTGTGAGCCTCAATATGACAATGCTGTTGAACTTCCGAATGAAGAAACACAGAGATTTTATAATTTGTTAAAAGAGACAAACAAACTGTTGTTTGAAGGTTCGCCACAGTCAAAATTATCGATGTGTGTGTGCAACTTTTATCTGTCAAGTCCATGAGTAATATTTCTAGGTTGAGTTTAGATTATGTGACTTGGTTGATGTTTGAAGCGACACCTATAAAAGATAATTTCCAAAAAATTATTATGAGGCTATGATATTAGTGTTGAAATTGGGATTGGAAGCTAAGAAGATTGATTGTCGTGGGATTGGAAGCTAAGAAGAAGATTGATTGTCGTGTTGAAATTTGGATTCCAAAAACATTTTTTGTAGTGTTCAGACATTTTACGCCACTCATCTGACGGTGAAGCGTGGAAACACTTTGATCCGGTGCATTTTGATTTTACTTTAGACGCACGAAATGTTCGACTTGGATTATGCTTCAATGGATTTACTCCATATACAAGCATCTGTGATGCCCTATTGTTGCTGTTATTGTTACCTCTTACTATCTTCTTCCTGATGAAAAGTTAAAGGAATTATTGGGAAGAAATGGTGTAAGTAATCGAAGCTATAACAATATCTAGGATTTTTCGCATAAAAAAAATGATATCTAGGGGTGCTCTTGCAGGGAAGGGCAGAGAATCTTAGAGTGCAGTAGTGAAAGTAAACCTTTTTCTTCAAAGTGTACATGATGATTAAGGGACCCTGGCTTGAAGAGCTCTTATAGTGACACGTTAGATTTCTGGTAGGGTTTTGTTTCACTTGGAAACGTGTTTAATCAAGTACATGCATTATAATGGAGCTTCCACAGAAGACAATATCATTTGGGTATCAAGTTTGTCTATAAAATGGGAGTAACTCTAAATCTTCCAAATTTGTCAAGTGCACAATTTCTTCAAACTTATTTGAAACAATGTAAAATTTCAAGTAAAAAAATTGTATCAGTATTTCAACAGTAATATATATACATCACTACATTTTAATCTGTTCATATATACATATATTCCATAGTTTTACCCAAAAAAAAATACATATTCCATTAAGGTGAAGAAACAATCATGCATTGCATGGCTAATGCTGATGTGGTAAGTAGGTAGGTGTCGATTACACAAGACTCAGAGTGACAAAGGTAATCTTAGGAGATACTGTGTTATCAATTACAAGGGGGCAGGTGTCTAATGCTCAGGTTCTTGTTGTACACTTTGTGAGAATCCACCCTGTAATATGATTTGATTAATGCATGTATTTGAGACAATTGTGCATGATGTTTATGGTTTGTTTCATCAAATATAGATGTATAATGTTCAAAAGAAGTTAAAGTTTGCATGAGTATGCTTCAACTAATTCGGAAGTTTTGTACTTATGGGACCACCCACCCATCATGCACCACACGTACAAGTACAACAATATTAGTCTTATCATGAAGTATTCTTTTCTTTTATTATTTTTTTCAAACCACAGTACAAGAAAAATGACATATTCTCATGGATGTCTTTAGCGACAGTCAAAAACTGTGGGTAAAGGTGTGGAAAGATAAGTAATAGATATAGCAACGGTCAAAAACCTGTGGGTGAATGCTTTAGGTGGTAGGTAAAATATTACTCACAGACAAATTGTGTTGTTATACGTCGTGCATAATAATGCAAGGAGTGACCGAGTGGGTAAAGTGTGAAATCTAAAGTTACTTACTGATGTTTGACTTTTAGTGATGATTTTTGTCTATAGATAAAAGCCAAGAAAAAAATTAGTATCAATCTGTATAGAACAATATGTGGCAAAAATATTACTATCATTAATGAGACGAACAGAGTACTAGAAGCTTCAACTCACTATAGGAGAGACTCAAATGCCTAAAAAACTACCTAAATGAAACAAATTAAGGGAGTTAGCAAACCATTCATAAAACTGAGGCCGGAGACCCATTTTTCCCCTAGTTAGAAACCAACGTCAAGGCATAACTTGAATCCTCTCCAAAAGCTAGGGTTACTAGAGAAAATTACATTATTCCAAATTTGGAGTCGGTTAAAGCAATAACCAAAACTCCAAATGATAGGGGAAAATGTAAGAATATGTAAAGAGAAAGTGGGGAAAAATAGAGTGAAAACAAAAACAAAAACAAAAACAAAAAGGTTTAATTCTTCAAATAATCGATCCTTTTTTTTGTTACAGAAATTTTAGGATGAAGAGGATGGCGCATCAGTTCAAAGCAGTAAAGACTTTTGGGCTCTTTGAACACTTATGAAAATAATTATATTTACTTCATTCCAGAGGGACTAGTGGAAGTTTTAACTCAGAATCTCTCGAATACAAATCATGCATACTCCACTGACCCTTTGGATTCTTCAAACAACAACTCTAAATGTAAGTTTCAAAAACATTTGTAGTCGGTTAAAGCAATCCAAATCCAATTTCGGGCGGAAATTTTGAAATTCTTAACTTAATCATAAAATTGTCACCGTGTTAACATTTGGAATCGGTTGTTGCTATAATTGACTCAAAGTGATGCTCATTAAGGCTCATTTCGCACTAGTGATATATAGGTAGAAAATAAAATGTAACTATTTGTAATTAATATGAAAAAATGAGACAACCCAAATCATTATATATATATATATATATATATATATATATATATATATATATATATATATATATATATATATATATATATACATGTTCTTCAGTGTATCCATAAAGTTGTAAGCGTATATAGATTTGGTCTATAAAGCATAAATTGGTATCTGAGAAATTAAGAAACGGAATGAATTGTGATCTTGAAAGCTGCAGGCATAGATACTGTGTTCCTTGCAATGTTATTAAACCCGGACCGACCCGGTCGGTCGGACCGTGAAACAGTGCCTAGGTCGGTTCGAGTCACCTATTGGATCGTGGTTGTTCCAGACCCGGTGCGACCCGATGTGACCGGTGAGCGGAAGGCCTCGACCCGGCGCGACCCGGTGTTGACCCGGTCGGTGCGACCCGGTGTTGACCCGGTCCGGGTTGCTGATTTGTGCTTGTTTTTATTTTTAAGTAAAACGACGTTGTTTTGCTGTTTTTTTTTTAAACAAAAGCTAAATTTGAATTCAATATTTCTTGTTCAGTTTAACTTTAAGGTTTTTATTTAATTTCTGATGCATCTTTTATGAGTTTTATCATTGCTCTAGCTTTCTTCAATCTTTCTTTTTCTAATTCATTTAACTTTAACATTAAGAGACTTATTCATCTTTCATTTCAGTTTAGAAGCACTGTTTTGATTTATCTTTAAGTTCTTTCATAATTTCAATTTTAAGTTATGTGTAATGTTGAAGTTGTTGAATGTAGATGCTGAATCTTTAATCTTGAAGTTTGTTTTCAATGAAGAATGATATTTTGTTGTTGTATAGTTGTTGTTGAGTTGAATATTATTCAATTTTAAGTTATGTGTAATGTTGAAGTTTGTTTTCAATGATGAATGAGTTGTGAGTTTTTAGACAATTTTATTGTATGGTAGAAAAATTTATAGCTCTACGATGCCTAATTTTAACAGGTTTTAGTAGTGTCACGGGTCATGCGGATCAACTACTAACCCCTCGGTCCGCCCATTGACCCAGTGACCCAGTGACTTGCTCGGGTCGACCTCCGGTTCGATTAGAGCTGGGAAAATTCTAGAGATTGCTTTTGGAAAAAGGCAAATGAACTTCGTTTGCACTCACATTTACAGAGAAGGTGATGCTTGTGCTAATAAACTTGCAGGTCATAGAACTAACTTAAGTGGTTTTGTTTGGTGGGATCTTATTCCTAGCTAGCTTCGTTGTTGATCGATGGTTTTTCATTAATAGGTTAGGTTCAGTGACGGATCCAAAAAAAATTGTTAGTGGGGGCAAAAAATTTGTCCATCATATTTTTATACAAGAAAACAGCTATAAATTTTAACAAAATACCTAGTTTCGTGATAGAAAAAACTTAATCCCAAAATTTAATGTGTTTGGTGTCAATTTGTGTGTTCGGTGTTAAAAGAGAAGTCAAAATTAGAATAATAAAGATAGAAACTATATAGAAATGTATCCTCTCTTTTATCTCTTATAACTTTTTATATGTATTTGTTCATAAAAATTATCTCATGGGGGCAACATCTATTTTTTATGGAGGCAATACAGATTTATTAAACATTTATAGACTAAAAATATTGAGCTAAGTGGGGGCAAATGCCCCCAATTAGCATCACATGGATCCGTCCCTGGTTAGGTTTGTCTAGCTACAAGTTTTGCTAATTTTTTTCTTGAGTTTGGTGTATTTTCTTTTGATGGATTTAGTTTTCCTTTTGCTTCATTTTTTTATGTGTTGCAAATGATTGTTAATGACTTTGGTGTCAACCTGGTTGGAACGAGAGTCATTATAGTGATTTTTTGTATATCTTTCTAGATTTGTTTTAACTATCTTTCAGTTATAATTTATTTCTGCTCATGAGTATTGATCTAATCCCCCCCATATTTTCTGTCTATTTTCCCTTTTTATCATTATAATTTAGGGGAAGTAAATTTTTTTCCTTCTTGATGTTTTTCTCTAATGAGGATTTTGCATCAGAAGATTTTGACGAGATTCTGTATCCCTTTCTTTTGCTTAAAAAAAGCTAGGAAAATAGATCGAGCCAACCAGACCAAGTCAAAAAAAACTCAAAAATGTATAATGCCTAAGTAATCAATTTTTAGCCCGTTTTAAAATTGGGTATTACTTTTCCCACACCCCCTCCTACTCAAAACACACCCCATAAGGGTGTGAAATGACCAAAAGACCAGCCAAAACGTCTTTTTTTTCAAGAAATTTCACGTGTTCGAACACGAGGCTTCGAACAGGTTCGAATGACATCGTTCGAGTGTGTTAATTTTTGACTTCACACTCTCTTGTGCGTAATTTCACCTGTTCGAACGAGGTCATTCGAACCTGTTCGCATGACCTTGTTCGAACACGTTCGAACAACATCGTTCGCGTGAGTTAAATATTGACTTCACACCCTCTTGTGCGTAATTTCACCTATTTGAACGAGGTCATTCGAACCTGTTCGAACGAGGTCGTTCGAACCGTCGTTAAACACGTCCTCACAGCGTTTCACGCGAGGTTATTTTTGGAATAAAATTTGTTAAGGGGTGTGAAAGAGTAGGAGGGGGAGTGGGAAAAGTAATACCCTTAAAATTTAGGCTTTTTTAGCCAACTTGATAAAGCCTGGGCCTATAGGGTAGGGATTCGGGCCTCTCCAAACCTGTGTATGTTATTAATTAATAAAAATTATTTTTATGCTTTTAAGTGTTGTAGAGACAATATCTATTTCTATTTCTATAATATAGTATAAATTTATAAAAATATTTATTTTGTATTTTATTTCTTGATGTTATTTTAAAAATTGTTTATTTTGTGTGTACGCATACATGCAAAAGTATATAAAATACAAGAGGTAACAATATTTATGTATTTCAGAATTTGAGTTTGGAGAATGTTTACTGGTCTACTATCACTAATACTACACTGCACTAATTGTCAAAAAAAAAATCTATATTGCACTCATTTAGGCAACAAATGAATTTAACCATTTTTTTTTATTTTTTTAGATAAGCAATTTGTTGTATTAATACCGAAACAAGGGGGTACACAAGGCATGCGCCACCCCATACACTTAGGGGCCTCGTTAAAACCTCCGAGGGCCAAAACCCTGTGGGAAAAAGACCTGGGAGGAAAAAAGTAGTACTGCAACTACAAAATACATTCATCAAGTCATATACGAGATTACAAGATACATCATCAAGTCATATATGAGATTACAATAAGGATAAGCAACCCAACGGGCAAACATGCCAATCCGACCATTCCACCCGAACCTTTCTCCCCTTCCGCGCTTTGAACCAACTCCATGCACAATATTTGACACTTGTAACTACCTCAGTGATGGTAGCTATCTCCCCTTTGAATACAATCTTGTTCCTTGCCAACCAAATCGTCCAGATGACCGCCAACCAAATTAAGTGTTTAACCCCTTTCTTTCCTCTTATCAATTTACCGAATTCCTGGAAATGTGTAGTGACACTCCTATAAGCCCCAAATGACTCACCCATCCAAGAGAAAATTTGTTGCCATATATTTTGGGCAACTTCACATTCAATAAACAAATGTGTTGCCGTCTCATCCTCCTTAAAACATAAAATGATGAACATGAGAACTCATCAATTGGTCTCGGTGTTTAATTCATTAATTGAAAATATATATTAATAGAATTTATCAAGCACGAGCAGACATTAATCCTTCGTTAAAAGGTTGGGACACTTCGTAGTTAGCCTACAATTATCCTAAAAAATCTAATCAATGATTGGCACGCTATTTGACGAGTTACAATAAAGCTACCATCAAATTAAAGGTTTTAAAAAAGGGGTGAATTTGACTAATTTGAAAGATAGACTCCTCTTGAAATTTTGTAGTATTTGTTAAGCGATCAACTTGATAAGTACCATACATTGCTTCAAATTGAATAATTCGACCAATTAGTGAAATGAGAAAGATACATATATATGTCATTATTGTAAAGATTGTGGTTGAGGGGGTATTTGAAAAGACTACTAATATTTTCAAAATCCAAAAAGAAGGTACATAATTAAAGGGACCCAATTGCTTATGATAAAAAGATGTGTAGTATATGATAGCAACCACAACTCTTTTCTAAATTATTACACACACCATTTTTACAGCTGGAAGGAGGTATCATGAAAAGTTTTTGAATTATTGGTTGAATCCCATCCCATAATAATAAAAGTAAAAGATTGAAGGTGAAGAACATGACATTACCAATGGCGGCCACCAATTGTTGAGTAGAAGGACATTGATTTTTTATATCCAACTGGCCTCCTTATCACTCTCTGTCTCTAGTTTTTATTATATAAGCAAAAAAGTACATGTAATAATCACTAATGTCAACAATAATCACTTAATCGTAAAGCCTAGCTCAATTAGTAATTGCCAAAATTGTTGGATTGGATACCATGTCCTGGGTTCGAATTCAAGACCTCAAAGTTGTGTGTGAATTTCTAGTGGTTGTGATCATTCCGTCTACGTATAAAAAACAATAATCACTCAAGAAAAATATTGATCTCTTGTAAAATGGTTTCCATCAAATTATCATATCATATAGCTTAATCATCGTGACAATGTCATATTATGATAGCTTGCCTTTGTCTCGTAGCAGGTGTTGGGCATATTATTAGAATTTGGTTTATGCCTAACTCAATCCTTCAAAACTGGCTTGTAATGTGAGGGATGTCTCTCACTTATAAATTCTTTTGAGACCATATCTCTAGTCAATGTGGGACTTGGGTTTTTCCCAAGAGAGTTTTTGGAGCGCGGAGAAGACAAGGAGATGGCCTAATTTTGGATTTGCCCTAATTTTTAAATGCGAAAATACAATATTGCCCTTAAAAATTTAATTGTTTACCTTTATTTTAAAAGGTTTTTAGTCTTCTTAACCGTGGGTGAATTTTATTTAACCACACACCATGAGAAGCTAAGTGCTACTCCTAAAGAAGAGGATAAAGCTACTGTTGAGCTCACATATTATAAGAAGTCTGAAGGACTCTTTATCTTGAAGGTTGCGGTAACAAACAATATTGTTATGGCTCTCGGTAACTGTTTTGATTAATTTAATTAGATTTATATAAGCTTGTGTTAGTAACTTCATAATAATTATAGTTGGTTATTCATTACAGCTCAGTGGTGGAAGGAGCATCATGTTCCAAGCTTGCAAAAAATTGCAATTAGAGTATTGAGTTTGACATAGTTCTTTCGGTTGTGAGCGTAATTAGAGTACTTTTGAGCAAGTAAGTACATGTGATATAATTTTAATTTGCTAAAAACATATACTAGATTGGTATAGTGATTGTAAAAGAACCTAACATTCTTTTTTTAAAAACTATAAAATAGATACATTCCAAGAAAAGAAGCAAGTTTCTCCATCAGAAGTTGCAAATTTTGATTTTTGTCAAGTATAACCAAACACTTAAGGAACACTTTGAGAGTTGGGACTTAAATGATCCCATTGTCTTAAAAGACGTTGATATTTGCAATGAGTGGTTGATGGGAGAATTGGTTGAAGATGAAGTGATTGGAGCTCGAGATGACTTGGTCTTTGAGAATGATACACTAGCTCGAGGGGATGATGCTATATGTGGCTGGGGTTGGTGAGTCGGAAAGAGTCACAATGTGCCAACAAAGAATGAGGAGCCATGCTTCCCCTATAGTCACACAAAACATAGAGAAAGAAGAGGACGAACGATGTAGAACAAATTGCACATGACAATGATGAGGAAGAGCTTGAACATGGTGATGAAGAACGGCTTGAACATGGTGAGGATGATGATGAGAAAACTTATTTATTATTTTGTTCAGGATTAAATGTTTTAGATGTATTATTTTGAGCCTTAGAGGCTAAAACTTTATTTACTATTTTGGTTTATGTTATGTTTGAGTATTAATAACAATCAACTTTGATGATTTTCTTATGAATACGTGTTTATTTTTTTAGTATTCTTATGTTTTTTAGCCTTTATATGTGTATGGTATAAACTTGATACGTTTTTTCTTAGACTTGACGTAGCGGTCATCATACACTACTACTCGCTACGCAATAGCGTTTTAGGGGTCTTCTGCTATGCTACCCTATTTGCTATTAACTACATAGGTTGAGAGAGTATGAGATATTGCATGTGGTGCAAATCACCGTTGGGTCAACATGAGATGCAGCGAGAGGTGCGGATCCTTGCTAGATCAATCTCATAATGGTAAAGTAGTGGTTTTTTTAGCACTTCAACCGATACGGTCTAGTAAAGATGGAAGTGTTTATAAAGTGTCACTGGCCTTGATTCCCAAGTAATGCAAGACTTTTATGTGTACCAAAACACTAACCCCCAAGTCAAGGTAAATGGGCTAAAGAGGTTATTGCGCGCTTTGACCCACAAGTGAGTCTTCATGGTTTTGTCCTTATTGAACCTCGATGATGGTACATGCAAGTATTTTGATGTGATGTCTGGACTTTGAACTGGTGAGGTGTGAATGAAAACATACTAGGGCCCAGAAGAGTAGATCTCCATAGTCGACTTTGGGGGCAAAATATGTTGAGGGAGTATGAGATACAGCATGAAGTGCAAATCACCATTGGGTCGACGTGAGATAACAACTTGAAGTACTATTCATTTCATTTCAGATATTTAAAATGAAAGAAGACGTAGATGATGATGGCACACTTATTTGGACACTAGCCTTTTATTTCCGTCCATTCTCGTACACTTTCTTATCTTCTTGAGGAGATTTTGCGGCTGCTTTTTTGTGAGGAACAGAAAAAGAACATAATATATTAATGTGCTCTACAGCTTAATCCAAAAGAGACAGACAGCTAAAGTCCAAACTAATGTGCCAAATTTGACCAGTTAATATCATTTGACACCAATCTTGGCTCAAGTGAAACTGGTTCAAATCCTTAGTGTCAATTCAATACTTAGAGATATGTGTATGGGAAACAAAATTATTGAAAAGATTCTCACCTTTTACTCTTGATAATAATTTAGATTTTAGAAGATTAGCTAGTATTATTTACCTAGCAAGTAGTAATAATTTAGAAGCTTTTATCTATTTGTTTTTATGACAAGAACTTTTATCTAATTGTTGAAAACAATGTTTTCACTATTCTTCATTCTTATATTTGCACTTATTTAGCTCAAGTTAATTAATAACTAAAGGATGTGCAATATCAATGGTTCATACTCACAAAGGGTCAATGCCAATTCAAATAAACAGAAGCAAGCTAGATTAACAGGTTAGATAATGGAGAAAGAGTCAAAAAAAACTATTTCCAGGTGCATAATTTCAAGACAACTGTTAAATACCCACATGTTAAGTTGAACATCAAGAAAATTTGTACTGCTAAAAAACGTACCCAAAAAAACTAAGTATTGAAAATGGCCTCCATGTTAGCTTTCTATTGGATTGACCTCATCATACATTCAGTGACAGTGAAGCTGATATCTTTATAAAGATAAACCAGATAATATACATAAATAACTTGGGATTAGAAAATGAAAGGCTCCAAAAACCAGCATTGAGTGGAGAATAATCAAAAACCACCCGGTTTATGCTGAAACTGCAAATTGATTGAACCCCAAAAAATTTAAGTCATGCTCCAAGTGAAGTAAGGTGAATAGGCGATGTACAGAATACCTTCATGTACTTTCCCCATATGAGTTTTCAACAACTGGCGTTTCTGGTCCATATATCAAACGACAACGCTCGTTAAATGAACCAACCATCCTGGAGGCTACCTCCTTAAAGAACACTGATGCAATCTGGTCCACAAAGTAGAAAATTTATTTGATTACAGAAAAATACAAATCATAACTACAAGCTACTAACAAATTTAAAAAATCTAGGCATGAAAAGTCTCAAAACAGAGAACCCAACTCATGATATAAATGTGTAGCATAAAACCTCTGATGGTACTTCTAATTCTTAGCTTCAAAACTATAAAAGCAGATCCATAAGTGATAGGAAACCATATAATACCACAGCAACCAAATTAATGTTTCCAAGTGTTCTAGTTTGTTATCATAGAAAATAACTCGACACTTTTCTGAAGAGAAAATATTCATGCCGGAATACACATCAAATCAAACTCTACTTAACCAAGACAGTTACACAAAAAATTCATGGTGACACTTCAGTCAATAGAAATTCATACCATAGAATAAGAAATATATGTTAGGCCCTATTGATGCCAACACATTCTCAGGATTAACAAGAAATTATGAAAGAAGTTATGAATCTTAGTCCTATTGCTCCTTTTTTACCCCTTTTTTCTAATGCTTCTCATGTCTGATGATCTATTCTGGTAAATAAAAAAACATACAAGGAAAAACGAGACACCAACCTAAACTCCAGCCTCTGCTTCCTTGATAATCGCTTCTGCCTTTCTTTGTTTGAGAACTCTTTTGAAAATCTCGAAAGCGTGTTTATTTGGTTGAACCCTAATCCTTTTGAGGTGGCTTGTTGATTTTTCTGTTTGTCCTCTTTTGATCTTAAGCTCGTTTTCTATTTATATTGCAAGGTTAGGATTTGCTTTGATTAGGTTTATTGCATTCAATTCAATTCCTGATTTGCTTTGATTTGATTTGATTTTTTCAGGATAGGATTGGGAGAGCAAAACGGAAATTGTTTCTTTGAAAGATCGAACAAGGCCGATTTTTGCTTCTTTTGTATTTATCGGTGATTTGTGCTTATTTTGTTTGCTTTTTAATTTTTTTGGGTAATTGTAAATTTTATTATTTTGGAATTTTGTATTTAAAACTTTATTTGGTGGGTCTGTGATAATTGATCAAATGAATCCCTTTGCTAACACATTATTCGTCTCGCAATAGTTTTTATTGGTTTAGAATTAGAATTGATTCCATTATTAGAACGTATAACTAATAGCTTTTGTGGTGAAACAAAATTAAATTTACTCATTACATGTTAACATCTTCCTCAACTACCCTTTATTGTATGAGTGAATACCTATTTTAGTCGCTCGACAAAATATTTAGTGTCCACTTTAATCTTTGAGAAATAATAAATCTTGAGATAATCGCTAACAGTTACAAGTGGGATTTCCAACCAACATCAATGCCACCAGTAAAGCCCCTGTTCTCGGCAAAAGTAAAACCATCATAGCCCAAGAGATTAAAGGTGCGCTGAAGTCTCTTGGGATGACTACGAGTTTCCATAATGACAAAAATCTCAGGCCTATGCATATCAGTATACTGCTTACAGTTCCGAATCCAAACAAATATATTGTTTAAGTTCATTAAGCAAACTTTGGGGAGAGAGAAAGCCCAACCAACAAATCACAAATTGGGGATCTCAACGACCACCTCCAACTCAACTCCACCTCCATCATAGCCCTGGTTGCTACGCTGCGTGGAGAGAGTGGCGTGTTTGTGGGTCCCATCAGAATTAGCTAGTTGGTTGTCAAGGCATGAGTCTGCGACAGTTTTATTCTTGGAGGAATCCTTGGAGGTTACGCGTGGGGCCACTACAGCAATTGTAGCAGATGTTTCCTTAATAATTGCACTCTGGGACCTGCACGCATCATGTGCTATCTCATTTATTTCTGGTTGGAAATCCCACTTGTAATTGTTAGCGACTATCTCAAGATTTATTATTTCTCAAAGATTAAAGTGGACACTAAATATTTTGTCGAGTGACTAAAATAGGTATTCACTCATACAATAAAGGGTAGTTGAGGAAGATGTTAACATGTAATGAGTAAATTTAATTTTGTATCACCACAAAAGCTATTAGTTATACGTTCTAATAATGGAATCAATTCTAATTCTAGACCAATAAAAGCTATTGCGAGACGAATAATGTGTTAGCAAAGGGATTCATCTGATCAATTATTACACGGCCCACCAAATAAAGTTTTAAATACAAAATTCCAAAATAATAAAATTTACAATTACCGAAAAAAAAAATAAAAAAGCAAACAAAATAAGCACAAATCAGCCTTAATAAATACAAAAGAAGCAAAAATCAGCCTTGTCTGATCTTTCGGCAAAACAATCCTATCTAAAAAATCAAATCAAATCAAAGTGAATCAGGAATTTAATTGAATACAATAAACCTAATCAAAGCAAATCCTAATCTTGCAATATAAATAGAAAACGAGCTTCAGATCAACAAAAGAACAGACAGAAAAATCAACAAGCCACCTCAAAAGGATTAGGGTTCAAAATCGGAACCCTAACCAGTCGAAACACAGTTTCTGAGTTTTTCAAAAGAGTTCTGAAAGAAGCATCAAGGAAGCAGCAGCAAACAGTATTGGCAACAAGCAATAGTCTTAATTAGAGGCTGGAGTTTAGGTTGGTGTCTCGTTTTTCCTTGTATGTTTTTTTCTTTACCAGAATAGATCATCAGACATGAGAAACATTGGAAATGCTTCTGTTTTTCTTTTTTTTAAAAAGGGTAAAAAAGGAGCAATAAGGCTCAGGTTCATAATTTCTTCATAATTTCTTTCATAATTTCTTGTTAATCCTGACAAAAGAACAACGGGGCCATATATCTGGAAGCCTAAAAAAGATAATGATATAACTATTTCAACACGAACTAATATGTTAGGTCCATTAATAAGAGGTACCAAGATGGAAAAGGAACTAAGCAAAAAAAATTGGTTGAAAAATAAAAGAAATGCATCTGGAGTCTTTACCATTCACGTGAATAGACTGATTAAGAAGATGTAACTTCTGAATAGTTTTCATGATACGTTAAAAGCAAAAAATATGCTAAATGACTGAACAACAGAGTTTGTTTCTTATGCAGTGACCAGTTTACCTATTTGAACCATGTGCAACCATTTGGCGTGTTCAAACCAAAAAGTAGGTATGCAGTAGTAGCTATGAATGTTAAAATATGGAGCTAGACTTTGAGCAAGGTTGTCAGTGGTGGATGGCGGTTTATGGCAGTGAGCCAAAAATCCGCCATTTTAGGCCGCCATAAACCGCCATCCTTCACAAATTGGACATGGCGGTTGTCAAGAAATCAGCCACCGCAATCCGCCATGGCCGATATTTGACAACACCACTCTTGAGATGTTAAGACCAATTTAGATGTAACATAAGAAGCCTAAGCAAAACCTAAAAGTTCTTCTAAGATCCAAATTAACTTCATTGCATTAACTTTAAATCCTAACCCCTTACCTCAAGTTTCATTCGCATACTTGAATTAACGAAAACAAGATGCATTAGTGGTCTTGTATACTTGATAGATATACTTGATAAAAACATAGCTAAGGCCGAAGTTGCCTTGAATAGATAATGGTGTTTGACAGAGAAAACAGAACACAGGGAATCACGTTATATTATGTTGGTAGACTTTTGGAGATGATGATAATACTAGGTGTGGCAAGGCAATGCACCAAACATGAGGGCAGGTTAGGGGGCAAGTTTGGGAGGTGAGGGTGAAAAAATAGTACCAAGGGGGATGAGGAAAGCCAGGCAGAACCATCCCTATCCTCTTTTCCTAATTCTATTTACACACACACAAACACCTACACACGCGTTGCACACACACACAAGCATATATATTTCCAAGAAAAAAACACACAAACCTATATTAATTTAAATAATATATAAGAATAGACATTGATAATCTTATCAAACTAAAACTTTTTCAACTGGTAAAAAATAAGATACTTAAGTAATCATATTATTGGCAAAATATGAGTTCAACTTTATTATTTAGCGACTATAAATTTATAATATATAAATGGGACACGTTTGTCTGTGTGAGGAGATGTATAGATACAAAATTGTAACATGACAAGGTCATGTGAAATTTCAACATGAGAGGATCCAAATCCATATATAACACCTTCTGGCTTAGAAGCCGCCAACCTGACTACTAATGCTTCCAAAAACGTGTGCCCAAACCCTTTTTGTTTAGTTTCTATCCAAAAGCTAATTGAAAAACAAAACATCAAACTAAAACCAAAAAGGGGAAAAAACTAGAAACTGACCACCCACAAGCTCCAGCTGCACACATCATTATCTGATAGGAACCAGCTAGTTTATTGCAGAACAAGTGCGGAAAATCCCTTGATTACACATAACTCCTAGAGTATTTGAGACTCTAGAGTCTAGACTCTCCTATGCCAAAAGGCCCCAACACTATCCAAATGACAAGATAGCTCCCTCTCTAAGTCTTTCCTCTTATATATAGGCAACATGTCTTCCTAACTCAGCCTAACACCAACTCAACCTAATTAACTAATTGTAAATAACAGAGACAGACCCATCATTATCACTGTCCCACAACCTCTCTGCAACCAAAGAAACCTAGAGGCTAGAGAGTAGAGATCCAGCCTCCACCACCCAACATATAATCAGAACCAAGGAGCTCTTTGGTAGTTCTCGAAAATGAGGTGAGTGGACCAAGATGAGAGTAGCTGATAGGGCTTCAACTAGAATGCAGGTTGGTGCAACAGGTTGCTGGCAACAGGGGCAAGGTAACAGAGAGGAAGAATGTTTATATGGGGTTTGGTTTGTTTGGGTTTATGAGTGCTCAGCCAACTTAAGTTTTCCACACTCATTTACAGAAGCACAAGTAGCAATATGATTATTTATACCAAAGAGAAATACTAGAAACACACACTTTCAACACGAAATTCAAGTGAGTCCCCCACCACTTTTTCAGTAATGAATCCCACCAAATAAGGAATGGAAGCCGTATGAATTTCACAATAGAGTGTGTATTGAAAAGAATGTTTTAGAGTGTTGCAAATATTTGCTCTTATACCAAAAGTTTAAATTACAAAAGGCACCTAAAAGGAATTCATAAAACTCCTTGATAAATAAAAATCTTAGATAAAACCTAACTAGATATGTATTCTCAATAAAATATAAATTCCCTCAAACTTGAAATCTTATCAAAGATAAAAACCATAAAAATAAGAAAAGATATCAACATCTTAAATATCGTAATTATCATCAAATCCATAGATTAAAAATAACAAACATAATCTTATCCATTATATAACAGCTTAATATTTTGAATCACATTAAATACTAACTTATTTTCTTTTCCTCCCTGATAGGAATATGTGCTGACGTGGCAGGTTGGTTAGAGTGGGAAATGGGTGTTATATATGTGTGGAGGGCAGAGAGGCAGGGAGAAAGGGAGGTTGGAATTGTAATGGTTTTTGGGTCTGAGGAGTGAAAGTTTTCTCGTCTTAGTAGGGGGCATTCCATAGAGGGAGTATCATTTCTTTCTACTTTAACTCCATTTCTGCAAGGAGATTTAATCTCCAGCCATTGTCATTCTTCTGTTCAGTGTCAATTTCAGTGAAATGCAAATATACATACAGTTTTCTTTACTTTTGTATTGTGGTTCTATTACTCCCACCCTGTCTAAAAATAATTACAACCATTTTTGTATTCCTTTTTTCTTGAGGAAGATAAGGGTCCTCCAAACTCCTTGTCAATTTCCTCTTACTCATAGTTCATTGTTTTCTTGCTTTTTTTAAAGTTGATTTGGTTGAAAATCTTAGAAGGTAAAGCATAATTAACCATACAAGAACCAGCCATAATTGAAAAAGGAACAATGATTCTGCATACTTAGTTGATTGACCACTTCGTCAAAGTTAATAGTGTGACAGTACATGAGATAAAGCAAAAGAGTAGGAGCATGGGGCAACGTGGAATACAGTTATGGCTAGAAAAGAAGGGAGGAAGCCGGGGAAACCGGTACGGCATCTTGGTAGTCTTAACAGTGTTAGTTGTGATAAGTGGTTTGTGTTGCCAATTGTGTAAACACAGATGTGGGTACATTGGAGCAAAGTCATGCCAAGATGCTGTTAATGCTACTCAGCAGCATTTCATCAGCCAAAGCAGCAATTTCTTATCATGCACGTCTACTGATTTTGACATCACTAAACGGGGAAGGAAGTAGGTGGGCCTTATAAATTCTCAGTTATCACTTATCACAAACATTATCCACATGCATGATTTAATGCAACACTGAGAATAAACTAGGTGAAGAAAAATGATTTCTCAAATAAGTACAAAGAAACCAAAAAGGAAATTTCAGGAAAAACAGATTCAGATTGAAAGGTTATTACCTGTCTGTAAAGTGGGGACTGAAACTTGAAATCAACCAAGAAATGAAGTTTGCAAGTTCCTGGAACTGGTCCTGGATTGAATTCCCAAGTGTTTATCAAATGATCAAACACGGTACTTTGTGACACGGTTGTCTGGAAACACAAAACATATATAGTATAAGTGCAAGACAAAAGCAAGAAGTGAAAATGAAGAATAAACATGCTCATGATAACAGGCAGTTGGTTGGAGCAATGCATAGGTTTGCAAGTAATGAGTCTAAAACCCAAATACACAGGATTCAATACTCAATCAGAAAGGATTTAATGGTAGAGGGACTTGTGTAGTTTACATGATATCATAGGCTAGAACCACCATCTTACCCCAAAAAAGAAAAGGAAAAAATCACAAGAGCTGTAGAAATAGATAGAGATCAACATCAGAACAATCAAAAGGAAACCGATATCTAAACTCAGACGTGCTGCAAAGATAGAAAGAGCGACTCTGGACCTGCTTAGTACCCGATATAAGGCACCAATATTTCAAAACCACAAATAGTTTACTGATCAAATTGGAAGCAGTAACTGTAGATAATATCAAACTCTGACTTGAATATACTTCCAGGTCTCATCAATGTTGAAATTGAAGTTTTCTTTTTAACTAAAGCTAAATTTATTGATGTAATAGATACAAGCTCAAGCATTAGGTAACAATATAAAATGGCCCCAATACAATGTTGGAATTGAAGTTACACACAAACAAATGCTTATACAGCCAAGTAAATTATGCAGCACACAAAGATAGACAACAGGACATGAGGTTGAAATTGAATACCTTCACAACTTTTGGTCTATTCAACTCGACATGAGAAACATAACTCTCAACAAGAAACTTAAATCCAATCTCCAACTCAGCATCAAACGACCCATCTGGATAGCGTTTAAGTATCTCAGACCTTTGACACCAAGGAACAAAACCATTATACAAGTCCACAGCTGCAACAACATCAAATAACTGCTCTTGAGAGTACCTAACAATCGCAAACATCACTGAATCAGCTTACAATAATAAACACAACAATATAATAATTACAAGGCCCAAATAAATGAAGTATTTTAGATAACCACCAATTCAATTGCTTTAATTAAAATTAAAAAAAAAATTATGTTACCCTAAAACGCGCTTCTCCTCATAAATTTTGGATAGAACACTTTCATCTCCGTCTCCACAACCAAGAAATTGCCTCGTCTGAACAAAACTATTTACATCATTATACAATGATCTGATAAATGGCGAGGAGGAGGAAGCAGTATGGGTGCGGCGGAGATAGGGGCAATGAAGGTTTCGGTTAGTGGTGAATTGAGTGAGATGACGAGCGCGTGATGCGAAGGAGCGGAGTGCTTTTGAGGTGGACAAAAATGGCGGCATTTCCTGCGGATTTTATATAACGAATTCAGCAAGAACTATTGAGGAGGTTCATATGATACCTATGATATTATCTGATTGAATGAACTAAACAGAGTAATAATGGAGGATATGGAATTAGAACCCTAATTGGAACCAAACGAACGAGACAGGGGAGGAGGATATGCGAAAATTCCAACTTGTTTTTCAGCACTTGTATATATACCGGTTTTTTTTTTGGTGATTGTATGTGTTGTTGGTTTGTTGCTTATTGCTTAATAATGAAAAAATTTGTTTTTTGTGCACTCCTTTCTTCTTCTTTCTTTCTAGAAGATTTTTTTTTTTTTTTTACAAACTTATGGAGGATTATTTTTATTTTTTGGTGACATAAAGGGCTCAAAATCCCAACAGAAAAACAAAAGGTAATTACTTTTCCCACTCCCCCTCCTACTCACTACATACCACAAACAAATTTTATTCTAAAAATAACCTCGCATGGAACGCTCTTGCAGGACGTGATTAGTGAGGGTTCGCATGACCTTGTTCAAACACGTTCGAACGCATACATCTGTGTTAAGGAATATTGGTGAATGTGGTGTGAGGGTCCATTATTGTTGCATCGGTTAACAGCATACGAACAAAATAAAATAGGGTGTTCGAATACGCCTATGTGAACCGGTGCGATTGGTGTCATCCGAACCTGTTAAATTTCGCAGAAGAGGGTGTGTGTGTCAATATTTAACACACTCGGATGACTCTGTTCGAACAGGTTCGAATGCCCCTGTTCGAACCGGTGAAATTTTTTGAAAAAAAAAAAACGCTTTGGCCATTTCTTTAATGGCCTTTTGGTCTTTTCCCACCCTCATGGGGTGTGTTTTGAGTAGGAGGGGGAGTGGGAAAAGCAATGCCCAAACAAAAAGGAACTATACTAAGGAGACAGACCCATAATCACCAACGTCCAGAACAGAGCGAAGAAAACTAATGATTCCATCGTAGAGAGTGAGAACTCCATCAGAACTACCACAGCTTTTTGCGAGAAGATCCCCTGGTCTAGTGGCTTCCCGGAGAACATGTTTCCAAGATAGATTACAGGGCTCTAAAGCAATCTCAAGGATTGATCTAACGAGATGTGCGAACTGAGGAGGAAGAGCAAAATCACTGCGAAGAAGGTTATTAATCATTTTGACCCAATCCAACCCAACTTACAAAATAGGTTAGTTTGGGTAACTGGGTTGGGTTGGTTTTAAAATAGATAAATTTGTTGTATATAAGTTGAGTATTGGGTCTGA
The DNA here is from genome assembly GCA_020916435.1 of Oxytropis ochrocephala. Taxonomy (NCBI): domain Eukaryota; kingdom Viridiplantae; phylum Streptophyta; class Magnoliopsida; order Fabales; family Fabaceae; genus Oxytropis; species Oxytropis ochrocephala. Next base: position 99,017,543 of record CM037090.1, read on the forward strand.
AAATTGATAGCTTGATGCACCCAACCCAACCCATAAAATGTGACATTACCTACGCAAGCCAAAAACTAGGTTTATTATAAGGGATATCATGCAATTGTTTATAGAAGAGAAAATAATATTGAAGTCTTTATTGTCTTTAAATCGCCAGATCGTTACCTTTACACCTCATTGGGGATTACGACAAAGGGATCACCTTTACACCTTTAATATTAAAGTATTTATTGTCTTTAAATCGTCAAATCGTTACCTTTAAACCTTTACACCTCACCGGGGATTCCCCTTACCTGTTTATTATGTGTGCAGAATTTCAGGTCTCCTCTCTAGAGTTCAAGAGAACAATTATATTCAAGGGATCCGAATTGCAATAAATGCTCCTGATATTAGTCGCATATTTTTTGCGGATGATAGTTTGATATCTTCTCAGGATACACAACAAAACGTTGAATGTATTAAAAATACTCTCCAACTATATCAAGATGCTTCTAGCCAACTCATTAATCTTGATAAGTCTGAGACTTCTTTTGGTCAAAATGTGCCTGTAGATAGAATAATTTATTTTCAAGGATAGACTCAAATTAAGATAGTAGAAAGTCAACTAAATATCTAGGTACCCTCTTTTGTGAGAAGATCTAAAGTAAACAACAAGTATTTGACTTTGCTCAGGATAGAGTGTGGAAGAAGTTAAAAGGTTGGAAAGAGAAGTTTTTATCTTCGGCGAGAAGAAAAATTCTTATCAAAGCATTTGCTTAATCAATCTCAACTTATGAGTTGTTTTCTTTCACCAATGGGTCTTTGTGAACACGTTGAAAAATTAATTAGGAACTTTTGGCGAGGAAGCAGGAATGAAAAGATGAGTTGGGTAAATTGGTCTACAATACATGTTCTATCTGCACATGAAAGATAACATGGTATGGAAATCCACTCCTAGCTCTCATGGAAAAACATCAAATGACAATAATGGAGTGTGGAAAAAATCGTGAAAAATCAAAACTATTCCTCAGCACATCCACCTTTCTTGGAGAATTATTAATGATTCACTCCCCGTAAAGCAAAAATTATCCTTCAGGGGATTGTTTGTGATCTCTTTTGTTCAAGTGCTACTATCATTATTATTTTTTGACTCAAGTGCTATTATTATTATTATTATGAATATGAATTATGAATATGAATATTATATCTTAAAATTGCTGTCATAAATCAATTCCAGTAACAATTAGTAGCATGTGCAATTTCCCCCCAACTCCTCTGCTGCCTAAGAACAGTTACAGTGTCTCACATTTTGTGATTACTCCTCCCTCATATTCAAACCAGCAGAAACACAATTCTCATTAGCATCATTAATTATCAAAAGATCTCTGTCGTTTGGTGGCTGTGTTGGTTTCCTTTTCACTTTCCACTTCTTCATCAACAAAGTTCTGATCTGACACCTCTGCAATTGCAACTGATTTAATTAATAATTATTATATGATAAACTATTATTACTTCAATTAGGGATGGCAAAATGGGTCAGCCCGCGCCTCTTTGTTATGAGCCCACCAAAAATTGGGCGGGGATGGCCAGCCCACCATAAGATATTGGGTTGAGAAATCGAGCTCGTCCTGCCCTTTGGTGGGCCGGCCATTCATTAAAATTAATAATAAAGAATGTGTTTAAAACATATTTTTTGGCCATTGCTTTTCCCACACTCCCTCCTACTCTTTCACACTCCTTAACAAATTTTATTCCAAAAATAATCTCGCGTGAAACGCTGAGTTCACGTGTTTAAAGACTGTTCGAACGACCTTGTTCGAATACGTTCGAATGACCTCGTTCGAACAGGTGAAATTACGCACAAGAGGGTGTGAAGTCAGTATTTAACACACTCGAACGATGTCGTTCGAACGAGTTCGAACGAGGTCATGCTCAGGTTCGCATGACCTCACTCGAACAGGTGAGTTCGAACGAGTTCGAACGAGGTCATGCTCAGGTTCGCATGACCTCACTCGAACAGGTGAAAAACGCCCAAAGAGAGTGTGAAGTCAAGATTTAACACACACGAACGATGTCATTCGAACCTGTTCGAAGGCCCGTGTTCGAACAGGTGAAATTTCGTGGAAAAAAAGAGGTTGGCTGGCCTTTTAGTCTTTTCACACCCTTGTGAGGTGTGTTTTAAGTAGAAGGGGGCGTGGGAAAAGCAATAGCCTATTTTTTAGGCTTAAAATAGGTGGGTTAGCGGATTAGCCCGCCCAAGTCCGCCAAAAATAAAGTAAAAATGACGAATTGGTGGGTTGACCCACTACAACCCATCAAAAAAATATTCAAAAACATTTTTAAATAATTAAGGAAAATAAGAAAAAATAAACTTGGCGGGCTGGGCCGTCTAGCCCCACTTGTTGCCCATCGAGCTGGCGGGTTTGGTGAGGCGGGCTACAATGAGTTGACGGGGTGAAATCGCCAACCCAACCAACCATTTTTTGACGAGCTAGCGGGTTAACCTAACAGACTATGTCAGTTTTGCCATCCCTAAATTTTCAATTTTAAAATATGCTATTAAAAAAAGGGTCACCTGTATCGTCACATAGCATATCTTGGTCATCACAAGCATGGAGGGTAATTTCCTTCCTTTGGATATTATTAAGAGATGGACTTTGGTGTTTTGTTGAAGAAGATCTGTAGTGTTGAATCCATGGATTTGCTGTTAAATCAACTCGTCTTTGTGGATTTTCTCTCTCAAAATTCATTTTTTGCCAATACCCACCACGATGGACCTTAAACTATTGATATATACATGGAGAAAAAAAATAAGCATATAGTTTTGTTTACTTAGTATTATGCTAGACATAAGATTTCACATATAATTTATAATTGATCAATGATGTAAAACATTTACGTAGTGACTGTGTATATAAATTAGTAAATTAAATATTATAAAAAACACAATCGCCTTAAAAAACTGTTGTTTTATTTAATTTGAGTCTGTTTGTTACGACTTTTTTTATAGAAATTTTTTAAAAAAAACTAATAATCACTTATAACGATATGTTGCCGTTTGTTACAGATTTTTAAAAAAATGTGAAGTTGAAAATAATCGAAAAACTACTTTATATGAGAAGTTGTTTTGAGTAGCTTTTCATAAAAATCATTTTTTAAGAATGATGTTTTTTTTAAAATAAGTAATTTTCAGTATGTATCAAAACACAAAATAACTTCTAATTTTCTTAAAAATCTCTAAAAACTAATTTCTAAAATATTTAAAAAATCACTTATTTTTTAATCCGTAACAAACGTACCCAATAAAGTAGAAAGAATATTGGGAATTTAATTTGAAAATGAAACCTGAGCAGTAGTAGATTTGTAGGAATTTCCTTTGTTGGAAAAGGAAGTCTTCATATTCATTTGCTTGGAATCATATAAGTCATTAACAAAAGATGCTTCTATAGATTTTATATACTTGCTGTGTTTCTCATCCGTCCACTCTTCCGTTGTTTCCCTTCTCTCCTGATATTTACCAAAACCCAAAATATCAGCTTCATAAAAATCTAGTTTTTTTAAAAATGTAATAATATGGATAATAGTATACGGCTGATTAAAGAAATAAAAAAACGATTATTTTCTTTTTTGAAAAAATAAATAATAGTATACGATGACTATGGTTCAACTTACTTCAAGAGTGTGCCGATAAAGTAGGCTCAATTTAGAAATTTCTAAGAAGAGACATAAATAAATTGCAATTTGCAAAAATGAAGTCTAGGGTTTAAATCTCGAAAACTAACATTCTCCACCCCCACCTCCACTAACATTTGCTTATAAAAAAAAATTACTCCAAGAGTATTTTTTATAATTACTCTACATCTTAACCGTTGATTTTGATTAATCTAATGGCAACAATTCACCACCGTATAATAACTCTTTTAATGTGATAATGTATAATAATGCATAAACATATGTAAGAGGTGAGTGAGTCCTTTTTTTTCCCCTAAAACAGCCAAACTAAAGAACAGGTCACGCGATAAAGAGTCCCACACTCTACCCCCCTTTTCTTATCATCACATGATTCATATCTTCTCTCCCTTTTTTTAATCTAATTTAATAATGAAATTATCATATAGTATTATATTCCCTCCTAGAAAAAAAATTATATTCCCTCCGAGTATTATATTTCCCATAATATCCTTAAATTTAATTTTAAATTCATTTTAAACATACGCTTAAAATGTGTTCTTTAATTTTCTTATTAGATAAAATTTACATGAATTTTATTGAATAAAAAATGATTTTTTGCAAATACGAAAATGCGTAACTTAGTGAATGTCACCAAACAATAAAAATGTTAAACATACTATTTTTTTTAATCAAGTATGTTACATATATTAGAGTTACATATTTGCTATTATTTCTCTTTCTTTCTATATAAAAAATATAGTAGTTGAAAATAAAATCGATCGCATGCAATTAGTGTTAGCAGTCTATGAACTTTAAAATGTCCATGGATTTCATCTCTGAATATTGAATTGCTAAAAATTAATACAACTCAGTTTAAAAGTCAATACTTTATTTTAAGGGATTTAAAGTCATTTCAAGGCAAGTCATACATACATAAATATCTTCAATTATAAAATGCATCATGCATATATAACAGAAAAAAAAATTAGTTACTCTTTCTATAAATTAAATACCAAAAATAATTCATAGAATTAGCAGTGAATATTTGCATAAGTAATCTCCATGATAAAACAAATATTTTATGCTTTTAAACTCAAGGAAGAGGCATGAAAAAAAAATTAGATCAAATGAATGGATTAAGCATGAAGCTAGGAATTAATTAATGCTATAATTATAATATAATATGTATCCTGAACATTAAGCATATATATATTGTTTTCTCCTAGATCGAGAGGAGATCACAGAAAATAAACAGTATATGTGAAGAAATGGAATTGATCATAATTATCAATAAGAAGCATTATATTATTATATGGAGAAAGTAAAGTAAAGTAAAAGTACCTCCATGGATTTTCCACAGGGGTGATGTTGTTGGTGATGAACTGGGTGGACTCGTCCGAGTTAGTTAGTTTACAACTCAGAAATGGTGCTGTTGATTTGCATTAAGGAGCTGAAAAATGAAGAAAGAAAGAATGGTGAATGGAAATATAAAAGAGAGAGAGACAGAGAGAGAAGGCGGTGGAACAAAAAGAGAATACAGTTTCCTGCGCTTTTACACGTGTCGACGAACCATCATCTTGCCACGTCATCTTTAGGAGAGAGAATGAGACAGCCGTCGTAGATATTTTCTCAAGAGCATCCAAAATATCTCTGTGTTATCCTCTCCGCTCCCTCACATCATTTACTTCATCTTATTATAATATCTTACTAGTAGGATACTGATGCGTCCGCACGAGGTGATGTCATGTTCTTTTTTTGGGAATGAAACTTGCATAATATTTAAATAATCAAATATTACCCTACTAAAATAAAAACAAATTTAAATTAGATGAAAAAGAGTTTCAAATAAAAAATAGATAAATATTAAAATCTAAAATTGTAAAAATATCGTAAAAAACAATTTTACATTTGTCCCGTGTTTTTTATATATCAGCTATCTCATGTTTTTATATATACACCATTGAAGTTATCTCCCCATTTTTTTAAATATTAGTGCAGGTATCCCGTGTTTTTATGTATCGGTCATGCTTATCTTATAGTTTCAATTGATTATTTGAGTCGATTAGTAGATTATAGTATATAGTAAAAGATAGATAGTAGATTATGTATAAAAACATTTATCCCATGTTTTTTTATATATCAGTGACAATTATTTGTCATTTTTTAGGTATTAGTGACAAATATTTGTCACGTATTTTAAATATTAATCGGTTTAAATATTCATTAAGCCTTATTTTTGTTTTAGATAATAGATTTATAGTAGTCTTCAAAAATTATAATTATCAATGACAAATATTAATCCCGTGTTTTTATATATCACTCGGTTATCCTGTGTTTTTTATTTATAAGTGCGGTATTTTGTAGTTTCAATTTTTATTTTAGTTGATTAGTAGATTATAATAGATAGTAAAACTTAGGTAGTAAATTATCAATAAGAAATATTTGTCTTAAATATTAATGAGTAGGTTAATAGTCATTAAATCTTATTGTTTTTAGATAGTAGGTTTATAGTAGTTTTCAAAAATTTAATTATTAATTTTGTCAAAAAATTAATTATTAATGACAAATATTAATTTCGTGTTTTCTTATATATCGGTCAGCTTATCCCATGTTTTTGCGAGTTATCTAGTAATTTCAATTGATTATTTTAGTTGATTAGTATATTATATAGTAGATAGTAAAATATAGATTGTATATTATGAATAAAAATATTTATCCTATTTTTTTATATATCAAATGACAATTATTTGTCCTTTTTAGTATTAGTGACAAACATTTGTCACGTGTGTTTTAAATATTAATCATTTTAAATAGTCATTAAGCCTTATTGTTGTTTTAGATAGTATGTTTATAGTAGTCTTCAAAAATTATAATTATCAATGACAAATATTAATCCCGTGTTTTTATATATCATTGTAGGTATCCCGTGTTTTTATATATCGGTCATGATTATTTTGTAGTTTCAATTATTTATTTTAGTTGATTAGTAGATTAAAATAAATAGTAAAACTTAGATAGTAAATTATCAATAAGAAATATTTGTCTTAAATATTAATCAGTAGGTTAAGTAGTCATTAAATCTTATTGCTTTTTATATAGTAGGTTTATAGTAGTCTTCAAAAAATTTAATTATCAATGGCAAATATTAATTCTGTGTTTTTATATATCGATTGCAATTATTTCGTGTTTTTGCGAGCTATCTCGTAGTTTCAATTAATTATTTTAGTTGATTAGTATATTATAGTAGATAGTAAAATATAGATATTAGTCAATAAGAATTGATAGTAGAGTAGTGTTTCTATAAGTTTAGAAACTTAGTTGAAAAAACTAAAGTGAAGTGATAAGAGAGAGAGAGAGAGAATAATTGTTTATGTGAAAAATAAAAGTAAAGTAAAAAGAAAAAATGAAGAAAGAGAGTGTAAGAGAAAAGTGAAAAGGATGAAAGATAGTGTAAGAAAAAGAAAAAAAAGTAAGAATGAGAATGTGAAAAGAGGAAAGAGAGTGTAAGAAGAAAGAGAAAAAAATGAAGAAAGAGAATGTAAGAAGAAAAAGAAAAAGAGGGTAAAAATAAATGAAGTAGATGTAATTGACTTGTTTGCCCTCAAAAAATCTAGGTGTCAATATTTCAATGTGGGGTAATTGGTATTTTTAGTTGTGGTTTAGTTGTATAGATATAGCGTAGATAACTAAAATATCTTATAATAACAATAATAATGTAAAAATAATAATAATAAGGGAAATTATACATTACAGTTAAAAAATAGGATGTTTTTTTTTTCAACCCCCAAGTTGTCACCCATACCCCCCATTTTCCAATTTTAGACAAAAACACCCTTCAAATCACAAACAAAAGCCAAGCTTGCATAAATCCGATTCACTTACCATAATTCCGGAAATATTATCCGAATTTATACGGTTCACTTTGGCATTTTTGGCAAAAAAATTTCTGGATTTACACCTAAATTCAGTTTGTAATTGCTAACCGAATTTACCTAAATTCTTGGTAAATCCGGGAATCCCCAAAACACACCCCAGATTTACCAAAATAAGAAATTGGATTCCCGGATTTACCTCATAAGTAGGTAAATCTGGTTCGTAAAATACGAACCGGATTTACCTGCGTATGAGGTAAATCCGAAAATTCCCAAACTTAAAATCAAAACCCTCATTTTATGAACCGGATTTACCATAAATTGAGGTAAATCCGAGAATATTCAATTTTAAAAAAAAAATCAGGGTTATTTCAGAGTTTTAGGGGTTTATGGGGGTCTGGAAGATAAGGAGGGGGTGAAATAAAACCCTAAAAAATATGAGTAATTTACTCAATGTGATTTGGCATCAATAAAATCAACCACTTTTATCTTATTTTGGTGAAATCCAATATTTTTGTCAATTAAAATATATTTATAAATGTAATCATTTGTTGATATTAAAAAAGTGACACTTGAGGTGCTAGCTTAGTGGTAAGAGCTAGCATTATATCCTTAACGTGTTGAGTTCAAATCTCCTCGGGAATGGTTGTAAAATGACTATTAGTGCCACTTTGAATAATAACAATTTCTCCCTTCCTCAATATTTTTTTTTTTTAAAAAAAGATATTAAACAAGTGAAATATATGTGTCAAATCTTAAGTGAATACATGCAATTGAGATTTGATAAATCACCAACATTTTTTCAAAATGCAACATAGACCTCACCTAAAAGCTAAATTCTACTTACTCACATAATTGACTGGTATATTTATACGCTTATATCACATTGATATTAAATTAATGAAATACATGTGTCAAATATTAAGAAATACAAGTTTAGATTAAATAATTATTATTTTGGTTATGATCATTGGTGGCTACTTAATGGATTATTCAACACTTACAACGAAAGACTAAGTTCTATTTAGCTTCAATGCGCAAATTAAACTTGGAAACACTAGGTCGATCTGTGTGTCTGAAAATAGCTCAAGCTACTAGGCCAACAGTAATAACTATTATTATTTTTTTGACAACAATAATAATTTTTTTAACAAAAGAAATGGTTATGTAGTCTCGTTAAAATCTTTTGTTGCAAAAAACTCTCCTAGAAAAAATATCAGAAGGAAATAGACTTCCTACAATTTATAAATAAAAACGGAAAAGATACAAAAGACATTGGAGACTATACAAAAGACATTGGAGACTAAATTAATACTTATCAATAAAACAACATTACAACCAAAATGAAAATATAGCAATCACATTAAAATGAATCTAGTACAAAGAAGGTTAAAATTCACATTCAAAACATCAATATATATAACGACTCTCATCCCAACTAGATTGTCACTTAAATTAAATCACTAACAATCATTCATGTGACACCAAAAATAGAATCCCATAGACTAACAATAATAATAATAGATATATATATATATATATATATATATATATATATATATATATATATATATATATATATATATATATATATAAAGGGATTCTAAAAAAAACCCACTTTTAGTGTCAAATTTTTTCAGACTAAAAGACCCTTAGTGTAAGTAAAAAAAATTAATAAACATAACACTCACTAACACACCACCCACCGTAACATCTGTCGGGCAACTTACTATTTCAGCTGCAATATTTTTTTTTGGTACATTTAGTTGCAATTTTTTTAACTCCACGTTTTTTTCTTTCTTTTTTGCTGTGAAAAATGAAATATTAGTTTTTTATTTCTTTTTTGTACACCTCTCGCGTGAGGATATATGAGACGTACCATCGTTTGTTCTAGATATTTTATTTGGAGATGTTTACTTTTCTCTTTAAAAATGCGTTTTGGATGTGATCGAGTGGAATAGGATGAAAAGGACAAACAGATCTTTTCAGTATTTCCTTAGAAAAATTTAAATAAAATAAAAAACATCTAAAGCTAGTTTGGTTTTGCATTAAATAAGTCGAATTATTTCTTTACTTAATTTAAGTACATAATGATTTTATTTTATGGTTTTAAATAAAAGGCACCCACCCACCGACCCACCTTAGCTTGAGTGGTTCTTGTCAACTTTTTTTACTTAATTCAGGTTGTCTCCGTTACGAAGCTTCTTCTCTTTCGGTGGTTCTTATCATTTTTGTTCTCGTTTCTCTGTATTTAACCAGAATCATTGATCAAAACTATACCTCCTTCAAGATAATTAACTTATCATTCGGTGTCTGCGCTCCTCTCGATGAATTCATCCACAACCTGCAAATAAAAATGTTAATAAAAAACAACATATAAAAAGGATTATAGTCACATAATTTGAGCTCTGAAGTATGATCTATTTGCAAAAGTATTGTTGATTGTCCACCATATATAGAAGCAAGTACCAATTACAATAATAAATTTTTCTCTGAGTTCATCGGCAAGTATCAATTACAATAATAAATTTTGACAATAATTGAAACAATCTTTGTGATTGCTGCATCACTTCAACTACTAAAATAAAACCAAATCAGACACTATCTACTTTGAGAGGAATAAGCAATCTAAATCGAAACAATCTTTGCAACTGTGCCCTAAAATTGCATCAATTTTTTCAATATGCTGCAACTAATGTGGAAATGGCAGAAGAGAGAAGTGGAAAGGTTGGACGTCCCCGTGAGCAGAAACTACCCGTTCAGTGATAGTATTGGCAGATGCACAATGGAGACAACCTGTGGAGCAGCGACGACAGCGATGGTTGACGTCTGGCGTGTCGGCAGTGACGGTAGGACGCACCTGTTGTCAACAACGCCGATGATAGTAGTTCCCATGGAATGAGGAGCATTGAGATCGAAGTTTTGATCCATGATTCCGGTTAGATTACACAGCGAGACAATAACAAAAACAAAGAGAAGAACCACCTTAGGAGGAAGAAGACGGAGAGAGGTAGCAGATAGATGGTCCCGTTAACGTTAGAAAAGTATGACGTGGAATTTTAATTGAAATGGCGAAATTTGATTGGTGGGATAGACTTGAGACAAAAAATTGGAGACAGCGGATTTTTATCCATTACAAATAGTCAACTCTTTAATTACATGATATTGTGTCAGCTTTTTAATTGCTCCTACCAAATCTTTATTTTCACCAATTAAATTATAGAACTATCAAGTTTTATTTGTTTCCAAGTTTGTACTCAGGTAATGATATTTAACCTACCAGTTTCAATTTTTTAAGTTAAATTGGCCAAAAAGATTTTTTTTTTTAAAGATTTTATCATAGGCATATGTTGCGAGGCTTAGTTGTGCTAAAAAAAAGATGTATGTAATTTGTGTTCATCGTTTTCGGACTTTATGCCCCTATTTCTTGAAATTTTGAAGTTTGTTATTTTTTTTTCACCATCTTGATTGTTCTTTGTCATTCTATGTACAACAGAAGATATTCTATTCAATCATTCTGTCTTCACACTTGAGACGATCATTGATCACTATTGGCCTCTCAACCCCTTACAAATTTTGGTGACAAATTTGGTTCTTTGATTTATTAAGATTTAAGATTGCTTCTTGGTGCAAAAGAACAAGAAAAATCGACGAATTTTAATTTGTTCTTGCAAGCACCGAGAGCAATCTTCGCGCTACAAAATCAAAAGAACCATATTTGTCACCAAAACTTATAAGGGGTTGAGAGACCAATAGAGAAAAAAAAACTAAGTTTATAAATAGAGACATATGTAGTAAGTGAATTGCATTCCCACAAAGTGTAATCCAACAATACCAAGCCAAAGTGAGCTCCAACAAGAGAGAGAAAAATTTCAGAGATAAATTTGGTGTGAGAGAAATTATTAGGTGTAATTGGGTTGGGGGCGGTGTGAGTGCTTGTAAACACTTTGTAAATTTCCCTTTTCAAGAAAAAAGGTTTGCAAAGACCAGACGTAGGCATAATTGGCCGAACTCCGTTATCAATTTTGTGTGCCCTATTATTTCCGCATTTTTTTAGATAATCAAAATTTTCATTAAAGAGAACGCAAGGGGTGCCCAACCCTTACAATGAAAAAATAGGAAAGGGGGAGGGCCTCCTCAAAACCCCCCTTCCTGATTTCCACCCTTGAGGACAAGGGTGTTCTACAAATGCGGGGTATTGCGACAGTGTGTGTCACAAGAATTAAATAAAACTAGGTTTTTACTAAGTTTGTTACTGTTACATTGATATTTTACTGTTTTATTGAGTCTTGCTGCTGCCTGCGTGCTTTTATGCAGTACTGTCCTTCTCTTATTAGCTGTATTTTGTTTGTTATTGGATCCTTCTAGATTTCAGTGAGCTGTGCATTTAGGTGTCAGCAATCTAGAATATTCCTAGGTCATGATGGTGTAATGATTAGCCTATTTATTGGCTCTATTCAGTAAATAAAATCACCAACAATTCAAAATACTCTCACCTCTCAAACATTCTCTGAAAGTATCTCTCTCTCTCTCTCTTCAGTATTCCTTCGAGCAGCTTTCTTCAAATTAGCAGCTCCAGGTTATTGATTGGCCTGCTACCGGTGGAATGCCCTAGCAGAGTGTGTTACAGATCCTGCACAGAGTAATAATTGTGTCAATTGATATTAGAGCCAGGTTCGATCTTTACTATGACGCTAAGCCAAGTTGTTTCAGATCTTGATGCTCGCTTGATTGCTACTACAGAGTTGCTAGGAGCTAGGATTGATCAATTACAGACCAGAATGACTGATGGTATGGCAGAAATAGGCAATATTCTGCGTACTATTCAGGAGAATACTGGTCCAGTGGTAGGTGAAGCCACCCCTCCACCTCCTCCTCCACCTCCACCACCTCCTCCACCTCCTCCTCCAGCTAACACACCTCATCCCTATGCTACTCGCATTTCTAAGGTTGAGTTTCCTCGTTTTAATGGCAAAAACGTGAGGGAATGGCTTTACAAATGTGAGCAATTCTTCCTTTTGGATGACACTGCAGAAGCTTCAAAGGTGAGACTTGCCTCTATTCACTTGGAAGGGCTTTCATTGCAATGGCACCTCAACTACATGAGGCAAAAGTTTGATATCTATCCTATGTGGTCTCAATACATAGCAGACGTGACTGCGAGATTTGGGGATGCTTATGAAGATCCACTTGCTTCGTTGGTACAGATTAAGCAAACAGATAAGTTGGAGGATTACATTGATGCTTTTGAGCTTGCTCTCACTCAGGTTAGTTCGATTCCAGAACACTCTCTTAGCATATTCCTTGCTGGTTTAGAACACAACACGCAAATGCACGTTCGAATGTTTAACCCTACGTCCATTGCTCATGCCACTAGCTTAGCCAAATTACACTCTTCTACCCTTTCACTACTAAACCCTCCTCTTCCACCACTCACACTACAACTACCTTACCACTACCCAACCCTACCCAAACACTACCTAACCAGCTACCTCCCAAATACACTAAAACATACTCTGCTGCTGATATGGCCGATAGACGTGCAAAAGGCTTATGTATGTTTTGTGATGAGCCATTCACCCTTGGACACCACCTTAAACACAGAAAAAACCAGATGATGCTCCTAGAAATAGATGATGATGAACAACCAGACACTAGTGACCCCAACACAGAATCCCAAGCCACACCAGAAGCCCAAACAGACACTGAACCACCCCTCCTTTCCCTCCATGCTATGACTGGTGTTTCTAGTTATCAAACTATGAGAGTGACTGGCTTATGTGATAAGAGATTGTTGCAAATTTTGTTGGATAGTGGTAGCACACACAATTTCTTGGACATAGAGGTGGCCAAGAGACTTGGTTGTAAGCTGGAAACTGCTTCTATATTGCCTATTACTACTGGTGGAGGTCACAAGCTACGTGCTCCATTTATATGTAAAGGTTTTACTTGGACAATATATTACATTTACTGTTGATATGATTGTGTTGCCTCTTGGCACTTATGATGTTATTCTAGGAATTCAATGATTGAAGTCTCTAGGCCCTATTCTTTGGGACTTTGACAAACGAATCGTATTCGTTTATCGTCACACACATTTGAAGCCAAAAATATCAGGAAAGCTCACGAGAAATATAAAATGGGTCCATTGATCATGTAAAGCATCGTGCTATATATCAGAGCATCCATTTATTGCCTCCTTGAATCTTGATTCTTTTCACGTTGGTGTTTGCTTTTCCCACACCCCCTCCTACTCAAAACACACCTCATAAGGGTGTGAAAAGACCAAAAGGCCAGTCAAAACCTCTTTTTTTTCACGAAATTTCACCTGATCGAACACGGGCCTTCGAACAGGTTCGAATGACATCGTTCATGTGTGTTAAATCTTGACTTCACACCCTCTTGTGCGTAATTTCACTTGTTCGAACGAGGTCATGCGAATCGGTTCGCATGAGGGTGTTCGAACACCCTATTTTATTATAAAAAATGGACTCTCACACCACATTCACCTTTTTTACCTGTTCGGTTGACCTCAACCGAATATATTCGGTTGCCCATCCCCGAATCGGTGAAAACACGCACTCTACTTAAGGGTATTTTTGGAATATTTGGAGTTAAGGGGTGTGAAAGAGTAGGTGTGGGTGTGGAAAAAGCAAACGGCTTCACGTACTGTTTAGGCCTTAAGGAACTGATTAACTTTTAATTTTCGGTTTTTCTATAGGCGTTTACTTTTCCCACACCCCCTCCTACTCAAACACACCCTCAAACCTAAAATATTCCAAAATTACCCTCACATAGAAACCTCCCCTACGCAAAGATGTTTTTAACGGGTTCGGATGAGAGCAATCAAACTGCTCGGACACCACCATCCGAACACCATCGGTTTCATTTTCATCACCATGTCTTCTTCTTCTTATTTACCTATAACCAAAGTCAAACTTTCAACCTAACTAACTTAACTATTCATCCATCCAATCCCCACCAACTTGAGATAAACATTGTTATGATGATTGCACGGATGGTATTGTCACCATTGTGTGATGATGAAAGCAAATGATAATATAAAATGTCACCAATTGTTCGGATAGTATTGTCCGAATTGGTTCGGATGGTATTGTCAGGAATTGGTTCGGATACTCCATCCGAACGCTTAATTTTCATCCAATGAGGTGTGTGTCAAATATTTAACACACGCGAACGGTCTTGTTCGAACTGCATTCGCTCGCCCCGTGTTCGAACAGTGAAAATTTGTGAAAAAAGAGGTTTTGCCTGGTCTTTTGGTCTTTTCACACCCTTATGGGGTGTGTTTGGAGTAGGAGGGGGTGTGGGAAAAGCAAACACCTTTTCTATATTCAAAGCTGCATTCTCAAGCAGATAAGTGATTTTAGTGTAACTTATGATGCAGATAAGTATAGAAGCTGGCTAAGAATTCGTTTTCCATCAAAATCATACATTATTAGTAGGGTGGTGGTGGGACTGGGACCACCTATATTATTCGTACAAATTAAAATAAAAAAAATGGTTTGCAAAAATATGATCATACACAAACAAACATAAAATGAGAGCCAAAAATTTTGCGTAGCATAATTGACTAGATTTGACGAGACAGAAATGGAACTGTATATGAACATAATAACAGTGTTATTTGGACAAAAAAAATTTAGATTACAATATCAATTAACCAAGTTTTTTAGATCATTAACCAAGTGATCAATTAACCAAGTTTTTAATCAATGTCTCGAAAACTGTGAAAAAGCAGGTTGGTAAATGGTGCCTAAAAACTTGATTAATCTACGTGTTGTAAAGTTAATTTTTTTGTCTATTTTTGACTGAAATTTTTGGCTACATAACATTATTGATGAACATAACTTGTGTGACTTCATGCCTAGGACAATCATAGTATGAGAGCGCGGAAAGCAGTAGAACCGAGCTGGGTGCGTGGAATTAACTCTCCCATGATTCATGACCTTACTCCAGTCTTGCTTCTATTCAATTATGAAAATGCTTGTTAACATTTAGTCATCTACAATCTTCAAATCCCAAGCTTAATTACTAGAATATATGATCCAGAAAAGCAAAACAAGCAAGTTCTGATTCAACTTTATGGTTTCTGCTCACTTTCTGGAATGACAGTATCTTGCAAATCAATCCGCCCTGCATGAATGCAATGTGTTAAAATATAAGCTATAAAATAGTCAAGTTTAACCAATATTGGTTACACTGCAAGAAGAAACAAAGCTTAAAAAGAACGAGTGTTCTTGCTCTAAACTTTATTAGTGAAAAAACATTTCTTCTTCACAGGGGCCGAATAAGAAAACTTGCCACAACGTAGGAAAATTATTTACTTCATTCATAAAGCATCAGAAGAAAGACTGTGCAAACGTGCATGCCTCATGTTATTAGTGTAAATAGTGCTTTAAGAATGGCTGGCTGGTCATACCTAACAAGGAAATCAATGAAGGGTTCGATGATCCATTTACTCTGATATCTGCATCTGCAAAATATTTTGTTAAATTTTGAGGACAAAAGCTAAAAATTTAAAGCAGCAACTGGAGGATCATCATTTCATTTCATTTCATCTCTCAGATTACTACTAGATACAGGTAGTATTTAAGAGGTAAGAAAACACATTTCTTGACCAGGCAAAATTCTGTTGTCAAATGCATTTTGATTTTTACCGGACTTTATTCCTTGGAATAATTAATTTCACTTAGATGTTATACTTTTGTGTATTAGTTTATGTTGCTCTCTGGTCTATAAAGGCAACGCAACAATTGTCAACTCCCAAACAAACTTGCAATTGTTCTGTATCACCCTTCTCTTTATGGAGCTGAATTTCAGTGCTTTCTCCAAAATTATGTTTTGTGCTACAATAGTATGAAGCACCAAAAGTTGCATACCTGAACTTTCAATCGATTGAAGGATGTCCGACTTCTTAAAAGTATACCCTATGAAATTAGTGTCTTTGGATGTCAACATCTGCAAGAGTGTCAAAAACAAAAAGAAAAATCATAACTTTGCAACTTCAAATAAATAGTAGACTATCAACTGTCAAGGGAACTGCTCAGAAACAACAGAAAAAGTGCTTCATCTTTAAAAGACTGCTGAAGCAATATTTCCAGAGGAACAAACTTGACAATAAAGTATCACAAAAATAGAGGACAAACTGCTATGGCTAGACTTTCCTTATCCAGCGGAATATAGTACTGTAAGTGTACTGCTCATCAAACGGACATTAAAATGAATAAAAGCCTCTAAACCAAAAAAAATGTAGTACACTAACCTATGAATATCAGTAGATATACATAATTTTTTTATTCAAAAAACAAGTAGTCTAATTTATTAGTTAAAGATATGGATACCAAAAGGAAGGTTTTTTTTTGGTAAATTTGCACTTTGGCCATTTACAGAACACATATGAATGCCATGAAAAAGTTCAAAGACACCAGCAGGCGTGCTACCTTTAGAAGACATTGAAGAAAAGTTTCAAGAGGAATGACAAGAAAAAACTATAAAATTGCTCACACGGAATAGAAGACAAATGGCTTACAGTAAGGCCTTATTTATCCAGTCGACTGTACCGCACTTCTCATAAAAATAACATTGAAATTAATTAAGCCTCTAAACCAAAAAAAAAGTCAAAATCAATAGTTAAATGTTTTCTTTTTTTGTTTGCCATTAGTCCACACACCAACATACAAATAAATATATGTCATGAACAAGATCTGCATGCAAGCTCTTGCTCATATAAATTAAAAGCTTAGGAAAATTACCTTTCTCCAAGGTCCCACAGTTTCTGTTGCGGATGGTGGGCCTACCTGCAAATGATTGAAATCACAAGTTTAGATGTGGTTAGAAAGTATGAAAAACACATATATCAACTACAGTGTGAAAAACGCATATATCAACTACAGTGGTTAATACTATCCAGAGGCCACAGTTTTGGAAAATCTTCTGTCATTGGCTCATTCTCTGCAAATGATAACAAAATTGAAAGGAAATGGCCAAGTAAACTACTTAGGAAAAGATTGGGGAAACAGTTTTGAAGAAAATTTTTATTTATAGTTACCATTTTTTTATCACTTGGGAAACTAACCAATTCTTATACCACCACCAACAAAAGCTACTAAAGGATTTTCCCTAGCAGTGGCCGATATGAGTTAGATGTGCATCCAACAATATGATAAATGTCCAAATATGAATCATATTAAATTACTCATACATACAAACAGATTGTAAGGTAAGTTTGCTTATTAGAAATAAGACCATAACCACTTTACTATCCTCTACTCAACAACTTAAATTTTTTAGGAAAGTTGATCCTTGAGTGGTTAGGAGATAGATCATCGTTACCTTCTAAATACAATATAGAATTACAGTTTGAGGAGAAGGCGAAGTTAGCATATGTATTGTCCATGCAAGAGACCAGAGGCTGGCTATAACTATAAGTACACAATAGTAGAAACATAATCTGTAATATGTACTTACATCAGGAAATTTCTCAAAGTTTTGTGTGTCCAAGTCTCCAGTGACTATAGGTTTATATGCAGCTTCCGATTCATAAAGCATGTCCCACTGAGTACCCTTGAACCATGGATGTGCCTGAAAAACAAGTACAAATATGTTTACAGTTGACTTATGCAGGTTAATAGCATGTGAATCTTCTCAAGGCATAACAATAACAGACAACTTCCAAAATTTCCTGACTTCTGAGGAATCATCAACTTCTTAACATGCCTAGAATAAATAGTTTGATAGAAGGTAAACCAAATGAGGACAATAGTTTAGTATTTTAATGAAATATCATAATAACCCAGCCTGTGTGTGTGTTTGGTTTCACAACGGATAGTGCCAGAATTGATTTTGGTTCTAGTCAACTGTGATTTTAGTAAAAGTAGACAATTTGTTTGGTTTATATTTCAATGGAAGCAAACGGAAAAAATGTTTCCCAATGCACTTTTTAACAAAGCAACAACAAGCTTGCTTTGGTCAAAATCCCATTGGACCGTCTCAAAAAGATAAACCAACCAGACTTAAAGGTCTTCAGCTACTGTCATGCAAAATTGATTTTTCCTTCAGATGTGGATTTAACTAGAAGTGATGAAAAACAACTTTTTTGTTTGGTGAAAATTTTACACTAATTTTTATATCAAACTTACTTTCGAAGTAAAAACATCTAAATAAAAATCACTCAATTTTAAACTCAATTACCAAATGTCAATTCTATTAAAAAAAGTTCTCAAATGCTCACCCAAACACACATTGTAATATGAGAATTGTTACCTTTATTTCATCTGCTCCGCTGGTTCCTAGTCTTGTTTCAACATCACATAGTAAGCGACAGATCAGATCCTTAGCTTCAGCTGATATCTTGGGTTCGTCAGGGAATTTCAAGCATGTTTTCCAGTTAACAATCTGATACGAAACAGAAACACCAGCTTGTTAGGAAAAATTAATTACAAAATATAAAGAGAATAGAAAATCCTATCAACTACAATACCTTACGGCAGGTCATCCTAGGATCATCAGAACAAAATGGAGGATACCCAATCAGCATCTCATACATGATTGCCCCAAGAGACCACCAATCACACTCTATTCCATATCCCTTCTTGAGCAAAACTTCAGGTGCCATGTAATCAAGAGTTCCAACAGTCGAATATGCCTGATAGATGGAGTGTAAAAGTTGGCAAACTTAACAGACTTATATGTCAAACAAACTTTCTGCTAAATATTACATAGCAGTGGTATAATAAATTTTGAATATAATTTCGAGCATTTTGAGATTTGATTAATTGCTTTTTAAAGAAAAAAGCGCTCCTGGGAAGATTTTGATTATAAACTGTTTTGCATGCCAAATAAATTAATCCAAACAAACACGTTGACTATTTGTTTGTTGCACCATTAGGTACAACATAGTGAGGAACTTGAAAAGGGAGAGACACATACCAATGCACGCCGATTACGTTTCCATTGTTGTAATTGTTCCTTTGGCATCAACCAAGGGGAGACAGAATATCCTTCAGTTTCACTAGTTGATTCTTGACCACTAAAGTCGTCATTTTCCAATAAAATTGATGAATACTTGTCATCAAGAGGCTTACATAAGCCAAAGTCTGAAAGCTTCAAATGGCCACTTTTGTCCAGTATCAGGTTATCTGGTTTTATATCCCTACAAGCAGAATACCATCAACTGAGCATAACTCATTTCACTTAAAAGATTTATCTATTCATAGTACATTTGGAAATATTGCTCCATAAACATGTTACATATAATCTTAGTAACGTATGGGAAAGCTGCCTACATTTAAGATTTGCATCATTGTACTGTTTTTTTATACTATTTCAGAGCAGACAGTATTTTATTTTTGTTAGACCAAGCCATGAGCTGTGTTGTACCTTCAAAATCTGCCCACAAGTCATAGTTTCTTGTGCATAAAATGCTACTGCCAACTAATAAAACAAAAATAGATCAGTTTGAAAATAGCCATACCTATGTACATAGTTGTGCTGATGTATTGAGTTGATAGCAAGAATACTTTCAGCGATGTAGAAGCGAGCAACATCTTCAGAAAGAATATCTTCTCTCATTAACAATGTCATAATGTCACCACCAGGCAAATATTCCATGATGAGATAGAGAAAATCAGAATCTTGGAATGAATAATGGAGTTTCACTATGCATCTGCTATCAACCTCTGCCAGCAAGTTCCTCTCAGATCGTACATGTTCCACCTAAATTATAATGACACCATGACGTTCAAAGAAGAATGAAAATTCATTTCAAAGGTCAGAATAACTTCATAGATAAATTTTTGTGAGTTTGCATTGAAATTCTTAACCTGTATAATCAAGGTTGTCAAAAATCAAGAGTTCAAGAGAGCTCGTTTTGCCGAGGTGAACTCAACTCGTAGACTCGTATGAGTCTATCTAATATTAAAACTGATATATGCATGACATATACACTTACATAAAACCATCAATTCACCAAAAGTTTAAAATTTCAACTCCATAATATAACAAAATAGCATATCACAGTAATAAAGTGCCATAGACTTACATAAAACCATGATATATGCATGACATATACACTTACATAAAACCATCAATTCACCAAAAGTTTAAAATTTCAACTCCATAATATAACAAAATAGCATATCACAGTAATAAAGTGCCATAGACTTGTATTAGACTACATAAATTATCACACTAAATCGTAAAAATACAAGTTCATAAATATTTATGTCGAGTAAAATTGGTTAAACTCGGTCGAGTTTACTCGAGTTTACGAGTTGACTCGCAAATTCAACTGAGTGGAATCGCAACAAATTCGAGTTTACGCAGAAATGTGTCCACAAGTGAGTCAACTCGAATTGGGGACCTGAAATCATGGAATCACTAGAGTTTAACAACCTCGTGTATAATAATTGAACCCTAGTCATACAGCAAATGATTTTGCTCCATATTTATCTACTGTCGAAGTACACATTTCGTGACAGATAAATAAAATGGTAAGGTTACAAATCTGCTAGAAAAAAGCAGGAAGGTATAAAGAACAAGCGAGTTGTTGTGATTTTACAATGCCTTCCAACAAAGTAAATAAGATGGTTGCAAAAAAACAAGTCGGACAACCTCTAAATAATTCAAACATGTCACAATCTCAAATGAATAAAAGCTATGTACTGACTAGCACTTTGTTCCTACTGGACTGAACTTCAAGCTTAAAGATGAAATTCTATCCCTTAACTACAAACTAGCAGATGCATCCCAGCTAGATCCATCAATGTTGGGTGTTATACTAAAAAAAAAAAACATATTATAACAAGTGACAAACCATCATAACATCAGCCAGTGTAATTAGGGAAGTATTAATGAAATCAAGTAAATGGAAGAAATTGTGAGTTTTGCTTCTTTTTGCAATAACTGGTTATAATTTTGAAGACTGATGCATTCATTGCAAGAAGTATGTGCAAATTTTGACAGTGAGTACCTGTCCACGGCTAAGCATCTCTAACTTCTTCAACTTCTTCATAGCAAAAATCTCTCCAGTATTTTTAGCACGACATAACCTTACCTACAGTTTTGAAAAGAAAGGCTAACAACTCAAAGTGGTGCATAAACGTATTAAGTTGTAACAAGAAGACACTACATCAACAGAACCAAATATTTATGGAGTACATAAATTAATACTAATTCATTGCTTGATTGTGAATTGTGATTGTGTACCTCACCAAAAGCACCTTTACCAATTACTGTTAATTGCTCGAAATCATCAATTCCAATTTTACGTCTCTGAAGCCTCATGTACTCGGTTTCTCGACGCTCCAAATTCCTCATCAATGCCTCTTGCTCTTCCACTGGTACCTGAGACTCCTGCACTTTCCTTTGAAGCGCTCTGCGTCTGAAACAGAGTGGTAACAAATAACAAATTTAATTTAAAGCAACAAGTTGTACTCGAAAAATTGAATATCATACTATCATAATTATCACAATTTACCAAATATTAGATAAATTGAATGCTCACAAGCATGTAATCTATAATTCAATAAATACTGACATGGACACGGAGACTCTCATACACCATAATTTGAGAAAACATAAGTAATCAGAACAGGTCTTCAGATAGTCTTCAATCTGAATAGGTCTTCATTAATAGTCGGGGTATATTTTTCATCATTATACCAATGAAGATATAAAGACTAAAGAGAGAATGCAAATTTTGTACTGTGAGTAACGAGTCTCCTTATGATTAGCATCATGATTCATGGCCAGAATAACTCAGAATGATGTATTTCATGTCAATATTGTCAAACAGAGCATTACTATTTACTCCATATTATAATTTAGAAATCCAAGAATTTCAATTCACATATAACCATAAAGTGGTGTAGTTGAAGAAGATAAATGAATAATGATTAACGAACCAGGATGAAAGGATTATTAATTTGCATTGAAGTGAAATCAAATCACACATGAAAATACTAAAGATCACAAAAAGTGAAAGTATTAAATGCAAAAAAAACTATAAATAAAAAAGTGAAGTGCGAAAGTAGTAGTATAGTACTAGTAGGTAGGTAGATAGAAAGAGTTAGGTAAATGGAATTGGTAGGTAGAGATACCTGTCTTTGCGATCCTGCAAACCTTGAAGATAGTTTTTGTAATGATTCTCGATGAATTGTTTAGCAGCAGCGGCTTTCTGTCTAGTAACCGGAGAAGAAACCGCCACATCGGAACCGGAGTCAAAGTCACCGGCGCGATCATACTTCATGTTAATAGCGCCAAGCCTAACGGTTCCATCGTAACCGTCCATTCAGATCGACGATCACGAGATCTGTGATTTGCGATGATCGGTAACGGTCAATCAGTGAAGAAGATTCAAAACGACGTGGCGTGTTACTCAAGTGAAAGAAGTGAGGGAGCGAGCGTCGTCTATGGTATAAACGCTAGTGTTGTTGTTGAGAGTGGGGGAAGAGAGCGAAACTAGTTGGAAAAAAAATAAAGTGCTTAAAAGCTGTAGCAAGGCTGTCTTATCTGTAACTCTGAGTTGTCTCTTCTTCCCATTTTTTTTTTTGCATATTGCAATCTTTAATTGCTATTTAATAACAAAATTTGAACGGTAAAAATTCAGATAGAGAATATGATGTAAATTGGAAAATTCCTTTTTTGTCTTGTAATTCGGTTACACCATAGTCAATGTAATGACGCGGATCAAATATTGCAGGCTTGCTGCTTCTCTTTTTTTTTTGATAGAATGCAGCTTCTCTCCTTTCCTAAATTTTTTTACTTCTTATAATGAAAATAGGAAAAAAAATATTTAATTTGGAAATACTAAAACAGAACATTATGAATCAATTAATCAAACGTTCAGAAATTAACTCGATTGAATAAATAAGAATGTTTAATAAAACAAAAGCATTTTTTGGAGTATAGTAGCTTTTATAGGAAATTATTTTAAGAAAAAACAAAAATAACCTTCACTAAATAAGATTATTTAATAATATATAATTAAAATATTATCATAAATATATCTATAAATTTAAACAGAATATATCTCACACTAAGTAGTATTGCCTTTATTCCTTTTTAAGTGTCCATAGTTTAGAAAGAAAACTATTATTATTATTATTATTATTATTATTATTATTATTATTATTATTATTATTATTTATTTTTCAATTTTATATTTTATGGTTATATTCATTAATTTTTTGTCCATTATTCTCTAAACTCAATTATAAGAAAAAATGCCTAAATTGGATGGATGCAAATATAAGAAAATGTCAATAAATATACTTTTTTGGTACAATCAATAAATACACTTTTAATTCTTTATTATAAAGATAAATATTTAACATATATAGAGTGGGAAAATGTTAATGAGGTAATACCCAATTTTGTCCTCGACTTTTCAAAATGTTCAATTTAGTCCTCGACTTTTCACATATGTCAATTTAGTCCTCAACATTTACAAATGTGTCTAGGGACCAAATTTGGTCTTTCTGTCAACCATGGTTAGTTACAAAGTTAACGTGGCAAATGTCAGGGACCAAATTGACACTACCAATAAAATAAAAAATTCATGCACGTCACACAAATGTTGGGGACGAAATTGATACTTTAAAAAAATAGTTTGTTATGAGGATCAAATTGATACTAAGTTATATGAGTCAGGGACCAAATTGATACTAAGTTACATAAGTCAGTGACCTATATGATACTTAATTACATAAGTCAGTGACCTAATTGATATCTAATATAATAACGTGTATTACATAAACTTTCCAAATAAACAACACAAAGTGCAATTATTTAAATTCGTTACATGAAAACAATTGGTCCAAAAAAACTAAACAATTATGTATAATTAACAGTTACATAAATCATAAATTCGTTACGTGAAACATTAAATCCAAAAAAAAAAACCACCAACTGCAAAATAATATAACGACTCCACACTATCATGGTTGTCTTGCACTTTATAGTTTAGTTTTTTTTTTTGATTTAGTTTTTCACGTAACAAATTTATGGTTTATGTAACCGTTAATTATACATTAAGGTGTAGTTTTTCTGGACCAATTGTTTCACGTAACGAATTTATGTAATTGCATTTTGTGTTGTTTATTTGGAAAGTTTATGTAATGCACATTATTTTGCTAAATTTGAAGTTTCCCATTTTAATGTAATATATGCATGGTTGAATGTAGAAATAGGGTTGATACCATATATTACTTAAAAAAATAGTAGCACTTTGGTCATTGATTTTTACTAGATATCAATTAAGTCCCTGACTTATGTAACTTAATTAGTATCAATTAGGTCCCTGACTTATGTAACTTAGTATCAATTTGGTCTCTGACTTATATAACTTTGTATCAACTTGGTCCTCGTAACAAACTATTTTTTTAAAGGATCAATTTAGTCTCCAACATTTTTGTGACGTGGCATGCTGACATGGATTTTTTTTATTTTTTTGATTGTGTCAATTTGGTCCCTGACATTTGCCACGTCAACTTTGCAAGAAGGACCAAATTGACACACATTTGTAAATATTGAGGACTGAATTGACATGTGTGAAAAGTCGGGGACCAAATTGAATATTTTTGAAAAGTCGGAGACTAAATTTGGTATTACCTCAAATGTTAATTAACGGTGTCAAATGAAAAAATGATAAATTCGTCAAAAAAATATATATAAAAGAAATTCTAATAACCCAAGGTTCGAGTGGTAACTGAGTTCCGATTTCATCATATGGTCTCGAGTTCTTGGTATGGAAAAAACTCTTTTGGAAGGGGAGAAATGCACAGACCGACAAAGGCAGGTACATGTGGTCAGCCAAGTTCTACAACATAGATTAGTGATTAATGACCGATAATGGTACATATTGCGCACCAATAACACAATAACAAAATATTTGACTCTTGTGACTATCTCAGAAGTGGTAGCTAACTCCCCTTGGAAAACAATCTTATTCCTTGCCAACCAAAGCGTCCAGATGACAGCTAACCAAATTAAGTGTTTAACTCCTTTGCCTTTCTTTCCTCTAACCAACTTACCAAACTCTTGAAAGTGTGTAATAACGTCTCTATAATCACCGAAAGGCTCCCCCAACCAAGAGATAATTTGTTGCCACACAGTTTGAGCGACATCACATTCAATAAATAAGTGTGTTACCGTCTCATTCTCTTTGAAGCACATCACGCAGCTGCGATCTCTTTGAGATTGTAGAATACCACGCCTAAATAAAGCATCCCGTGTTGCCACCTCTTTACACAATGAATTTCCTTCCGGCCATCTACCTTCCGCTCAGTATCTTTCCTTCACCACCTCTTTCCACAATGAATTTCCTTCCTCCACCAAAAATCTCCATTTTCATTTAGTGGGGAGAGCCAAATTAAATACATCCAAATTTTTTAAGTGATACACTTTTAAGAACTTAATTAATTGGTCACTCATTCTAGACACACCCATATCTTAAAATTAGTTTATTTTTTATTTTGAATAAAAAAAATCACCAAAATCATTTTTTTCACGGAGACCGAAGGTAGACGCTAAGTTGATGGTATTTCAACTTTTCTACTAGTGGAGAGTGGAGTGGGATGGCGCATCGTTTTCCTCACATGAAATGGTGGAATCTATGGAAGATTGGAAGCATTCCGCATCCATCCATCCATCATCATGATAAATTGAAGATTCTGACTTGTGGCTGGCGAGATATTGAACAACGCAGCTGTCGGCGGAGATCCATATGTATCAAATACAACAACGCTACAGAGCCACGTTCTGATACTTGGGCGTGAATAACACGCATTCCTTGTACAGTGTCATAGCGTGGCAACGTAAAATGGGGGTCCGGATCCTCTGCCTTTCACATGGACCCTGTTTAATGTCACTATGGCTCTCTTTGCACAAACAAGTGACCGCAAATAAATTAGTAGTAAAATAGTGGATAAACAAACTAATAGTGACATAAAAAGATATAAATTTAAAATATCAGTTGAATTAGCATATAAATCTAAAATAACATAAAATGATATGTTTAATTTGTTTTTTATAAGAACAAACTTGATGTATTTTATTATATAATTGTCTCAATACAGGTTGGAATTAAATCAAATACGTGAGAATTAGCAAACAATCTTGATGCTCGTGTTAAGGAATGAGCAACAAGATTAGTTTGTCTCCGAATATAGCTAACCTTAAAGTTAGGAAAACGTGATAAAAAGTTGCGGCAATACAATAAAATAGTACCAAACTCGGTGTTCGGCAAAGGCACCTTCAAGCCATTTCCAACTGAAACACAGTCCAGCTCAATGGAAACAGAAGATAGTCCCAAAGTCTCCAACCAAGTTAAGGTTTCCTTAAGACCAATTGCCTCTGCCTCTTGTGGTGTCGGGACGCCATCAAACCACACCGTTTTGCCACTCACAAAGCTTCCCGTAGAAGACCGAATACAAGCACCAATAACATACTTGTTTTCCTCCGCAAAAATCGCCGCATCAACGTTGCACTTGAAGGTACCGACATCAGGTTTGGACCAAGAGCAAGCTATCGATTGCTGCTGAACCGTGGCACCTGCAGCGTGATGTTGCTGATGACCGCTCTCTGCTCCAAGTATCCGGCAGAATTCATTTGCACATTCGCCACCACAATGCGGCAGAATTGAAAGAACACCAAATTTCCATGTAGGGGTGTGCAAAAATAAACAATACAACATGAGGGGTGTGCATGGTGCGCTTCTTGCACCAAACCGCACCATATAAAAAGTCTGTTCGATTCAAAAACCACATTTCAAAAAAACGGTTACGTGGCTAAACCGGTTTTGGTTTGGGTTTGAATCAGGTTACAACCTGGTTATGATTTTAAACCGGTTTTTTTGGGGTTACTGCTCTTAAACCGGTTTTCCTTACGTGAACCGGATTTTGCCTAAACCAGTTTTCACATATCTGTTTTAAAAAATGGTGTGGATGGTTTTTGTACCATGCACACCCCTACCCACACATTGTCATTACGACGACGCCAAATTGCCCAAATACTAATCAAGAAGCTGCTACGGTTGGCCATGGACAAATTTTGCAGCAACTCTAATATGACAAATACGCATTATCCGCATATGCGTTTTGATGAGACCGAATTTGCAGCTGCAAATTCCATTGTTGCCAAACTTCCTGCGAAGCACCGCACTCAAAAAATAAGTGGTTGTTCGTTTCTTCTTCCTTCTCGCAAAATGGACATAAATAGTACACTCTACATGTCGCTGGACCAAGTTGCTTCTTGTGGGAAGGCATTGATAACTCTATTTTATATAGAGGTACTCATCTATTTTAACTTAGGTTATTGCTTATTTTCAAGTACAACAATATATAAATATAGCTTATTTATTAAGAAACAACATTTTAGAGATCCAAATGATTAGGACAATTAAACTAGGCATAAATACACATATCTTGCTAGGTTTGATGTTTTGTTCAAGACAAACTCGCAGCGAGAGTGGAAACACTATCAACACCGGGAGTGGAAACACTACCAACACTAGGAGTGGAAACACTGCCAACACTACTAGGAGTGGAAACACTACCTACACCTGCAAAATCTAGCAGTTTGCACCAAAACATCCAAGGACCATTTTGATGCTTCCACACTTGAATTGTGACGTCATGCCTAGTCACCTGGAGCAGAGCCACTTGCAGAAGTCGGCGATAAACATAAAAATCAAGTTGCAAGGCTCACTTATCTAAAAGACATGTGGCACTTCTCCAATGGACCTCCCCTTATGTTATACATGCAAGCGACCACAACTGAGCTATTTACTTCATTGGTTGCCTGAATTTATCCAAGGTTGATCCCTTCAGTTGATCTTACGCGCCAAAGGAAACCCCTCAAGGGAGGAAAGCTTTCGTGCCTATAAATAGAGGCCATATCTTCACTTACAAATCATCCTTCATCCTTCAGTATTTCTTCATTTGTTTCTGAAAGGATCACTTAGTTTTAGTTTAGTTTAGTTTAGTTTTAGTTTTTCTTTACGTTTCTGAAGAGAAAGAAGGTAAGGAGGTGCTTGACAACCACTCCATTCACTTCTACTTGAAGGAAACTTGTGTAAGGAACACATATTGTACTTCAACTTGAGAACCTCATGCAAAAGATCTTCTATTCGAGTAATCTCTCTCCTTTTAAGTTCTTTTGCTATATTACTCATTTGATTATGCTCTTTGCAGATTTTCTCTATTATATTATGAGTAACATGAGCTAAATTCCCTTAAGTTGAGATGTTATAACCTTGTAATAAACTTCTAAATATGTTATTATGGTTTATGTAGTGTATGCATTTTAATTCTTGTGTGATACTTCTTTCAACACTTATTCTGGAATTGATCACTTTGGAATAGGTAAACTTGTGGCAGCAGACATGGGTCACATTTATGAACTCAAGAATTAATAGGAATGAGTGTTTGTAACAACAACTTGTTAAACTAGCTTTAATAAGAATTGCTTGCTAAAACCATGTTAAGTCCTAGAGATAGGATAACATAGTTCCTAGGGTGATACAGTGGGAGGTTAAAAAGACTAGAGTGAACCTATTTAGCATGCCTAGACATAGGAAGCTTGTAACGAAACTCTGAATAAAGTGCTGACAGGCACACACTCATGCAGCTGCATCCAGTGTGGAAACACTACATACTGCACTATAACACTTAGAAGTAAATTACTTGGTGAAAACATCTCAACTACTTTGTCTAACAGATTCCTTACACTCTTTTACTTGTTTATATTGTTTTTATTTACTTTGAAAACTCCAACCAAAAATAGTGCATAGTGTAGACACACTAAGTGTACACTCTGAATATACAAAACTTTACAATACATAATATTCCATGTGGGTTCGACCTTTCTTAACACTTTATTACTTGTGTGACTATGTATACTTGCATATATTTCACCACACCAGGCATCCCGAGCAAGTCGCCAAATTAGTAATTTAACCTTCGGGGGGACGTTTGCTTTCCAAATGGACATCCAATCAACTTCAATACGGAGTTGAGAATGGTTGATGATGCCCGTAGTACCCATAAGAGCATAGTAGGCTGAACGAACAGAGTAATGACCGGACCGACTCCGCCACCAAGAGAAAGTATCCTCCTCCAAGTCACTAAACTGAGGCATACTCTTTATAAGCATAGCCTCTTCATGACTAAAAAGTTGATCAATAGTTCTATAATTCCATCCACTATTGTTCTCATTCATCAAATCTTTCACCCGCATATCTTCCGTGCCTTGGACAATAGGTGATCTAATGAAACTATCACTTCTTCCCTTCAACCACAGATCTCTCCACACTGATATTTTCTCCCCATTTCCAATCCTCCACCTGGCCGCCCAAATTAACAACAACATGAGAAGAAAAGATACTACGCCACACAAAACTGGGATTATGGCCCAAGCGAGCCCCCATGAAGTGAACATTAGGATAATATTTAGCTTTGAAAATTCTACTCACAATAGTATCTGTATGTTTAATTTGTTAGATTTATTTAATAATTATAAATTATTATTGCTATAAATTCATAATAATAAAAGTAACTATTAAAATATTTATATTTATATATATATATATATATTAATATATAATTTATATATATTTTTATATAGTGCAATACAATGATAGTAATATATCTCCTAAAAAATAACAATACTAATAGTAATATAATTAAAATAAAAATAAAAGATAATATTGTGTGTATAAAAAATAAAGATAAGCTTTGTTATATTGTATTATATTATTATAAAATATTTCTTTCTGCTTTTTTTATAAACAAAAATTGGTAATGCATGAGTTGATGTATCTAGTTTCATAATATTGACTAGATACATCAACTCGTGTTGACCAATTTTTTTCGCTATAAAAGAGAATTTATGAAAATAATCTACAAAAATATATTATCTAATATTCAACATAAAATATTGAAGAAAAAAAAGTAAGAAGGTAACAATGATTCCCACAGTTAATGCAATTTTTTTTGGGAATGCAGAAAGACAGAGTGTATGTTTGGATTCGAGCCCACCTTCCCCAGACATACATTTTTCTTCATTCACCGTGATTCCACCATAAACTTTGATGTTTGGATATCTGCAGAAGAATTGATTTTGAGTCCCAAACTCAATTCTATCGGAAGCTACAAATCCAAGCTTTTGCGGCAACTTAAACTCAATTCTGAAATTTTTGATTGTCAATTTTCCATCTATTCCTTTATTGCCCATGGCTTCCTTGCATTTTTATGTTTACAGCCTTTCTCGTTTCTCTGTTTTCGCTGTTTCACTAGGTTAAGGAAGATGAAGTCTACAATTGGGCTTGGTGGGGCTTCATATTGTTGGGCCTACTGTTTTAGGCCTATCAACTTTTACAATAAATATAGTTGATAAAAAAAAACTTTTAAAATAAATATTAATATTATTATTATTAATATCATAACACTAAAAACTTTATTTCTAGTTTGTAAGTATTTATCAAAATTTGGTCAAATAAAAGTAATTGTAAAAAAAAAATCTCTAGTTTGTAAGTCGATGCAACACGTCAACTCGTTCCTCTGTCATCTGATTTGGTCGTCTCTTTCCAATTTCTAGATAATATGTTGCGATTGTTCGTTGTTGTTCTTTGTTTTGACAGGTGAAGTTCGCTCAACCCGGAGCGCCACTGTTCCTTCACCCTCCACTCCTATCTCCGACCACCATCATCCGTTCCACCGTGGTTGTTTGTTGTTTCACCGTCCTTTTGCAGCTCTCTCTCAGATCCACAGTTGCTAGTTCCTCAGTTTCTTTCATCTTCTGTTTCCCACGGTTTAGCTCGATGGATTGCCCCTCCCTTCGTGTTGTTTTGATTTCAGATCACTCTGAACGGTTCTTCGCTATTTTGGGTTCTACAGGTTCCTTACTTTGTCCCCGTGGCCAGTTGGCCCTCAATTTCAAGGAGTTTATGGACTTTCCGCTTCTCCTACTACACCTTCTTTGTGGGATCCAGTGTTGTTTTTCTGTGGAGCTTATTGGTTTGTATTTCTGGTAGAGCTAGTCCAGTTGTTGCAACTTATCGCTGAGGGGTTTGCTCGGGCTTGTGGTGAAGACAGTTATGATCTGTGAGGGCAGGTCGGCTAAGTCTTTGAAGCAAAAGTGTACTTTTGGCACCAAGCTCTTCACTCCAAATCTCGTTTACTGTGCCCACTGTGCAGCTGACACAGTCAGATTTTATTGGATACTATAGGACACATGGCATTGTGTGAGTTGCAGGCTAGCTTTTGTTGGTGAGATGGCTATATCACCTTTTTCACTAACTTTGGAAACAACAACTACTTCTTCTTCTCTCCAACAACAGAGACAATTCGGAGACATAGAGAGAGTTAGAGAGAGTTTTAGAGAGAAAAACTTGTGATAGATTTTCTCCATTGTTAAACACTTTGAAGCTTTTGTTTTTATTGTAATTTTTAGTTTATTATTCTCTTCGGTGTTAACTTGACGTTATAGCGTCATCTCAGTGAATGAGTTGGAAGCTTCGGTGTGTATCTTTTGCCACCATTTCTTCTCACCTTGTTCTAGGTAATATGAGTATGATATCTTGTATTGCTTTGATGATGCTAAACATGAGCTAAACACCTTGAGTTGGATTGCTTGGATCTTTGTAATGAACCATTAGTATTGTATTTATAATGTTGCATGCTTTGCGTTTCAATCTTTGTGTTATACTTCTTTCAAACTTGTTTTAGGGTTGGCCACTTAAAATGGGTACATTCGTGGGTTCAGACATGGTCCATGGATAGACTTCAAAGATTGATATGAATGAAAGTCTATTTAAAGACATTTAAATAGATTTTGCTCCCTCTACACATAGAAATGCAATAGTTCATAGAGCAAAGGTTGTGGGGTCTTTATTATACAGGGGTGAACTTATTTAGAACCTAGACATAGGCATCTTGTAATGAAACCCTGACGTGAGTGACTGAAAAGCACAAAAACATTTGCAACAGCGCTTGACGCTATAGCGTGTGACGTTATAGCACTGTACTAATTGGGAATTTACTTAGGAACAACAATCCAACTTATTTCTCTCATTTCGTACAACCACTCTTTTACTGTTTTCTTTAAACAATCACTTTTTACTGATAACCTGTGACTACAAACATTTGCTACTTGTTCCACTAAGTGCTAGTATAGCTTAAACTCTAAAATTAACATCAATCCCTGTGGAGAACGATCTTTACTTACTACTATATTACTTGTTGCGATTGTGTACACTTGCACAACTCCTTTTGCCAGAATAGGGCGCTTTCTCTCTGATCAACCAATCAGATCTCATATTATGAAGGAGCGTATGGTGGGGGTTTGGCGTCCGGGAAGAGGCGTGAACGTTCGGGAGGCCGACGCTGGAACGTTCTTGTTCCGGTTCTTCCATCCTCTTTATCTTGAAAAGGTCCTCAAGCAAGGTCCTTGGTCTTTTGATAAGCACTTGTTGATTCTGAGTACCATCCCGGAGGGCATGACGCCCACTACAAGAAAATCACTGATTTGCCACGGACATTTCCGTCGCAAAAAGGTCAATTTCCGTGGCAAAACATCATTTGCCACAGATTTGACACGGACAAAAATTGGTGACAAAAACGCTCGTCGCAAATCGTTTGCCACGGAATTTCCGTGGCAAATGTTTCCGTCGCAAATCCGTGGCAAATTTATCCGTGGCAAATTTATCCGTCGCAAACCCGTGGCAAATCCATCGCAAATTTCCGTCGCAAAGTCGTCGCAAATTTCATCGCAAATCCGTCGTAAAAATTTAAAAAAGTTTTAAAAAAATTAAATCATAATTTTAATTCTTCAACTCATTTTGCCCAAAATATTACATTCAATTTTTATTGCAAAAGCAAAAATTTAGTAATATAAAGAAAAATTGGTATTAAAAATCTAACATGCAACAAAGGAAAGGCTAATAATTGGAATCGTTTACTTTACATTTTGAAAGACCTCATGGTACACAACATTGGAAGTAAAAGCACAAGTTCACAAAACATAGAAATCGAAAAACAAAATTAAAAGAATAAAGAAAAGCCTCATATAATCGAGGTAAAATGAGATCACTCCTCGATCTTGACTTCTATTGAAGTTACTTTTCCACACTTTTATTGTTCACCCGAGTAGAAACCACCAAATCTTGAGTAAGGTTAACAACAAATTGACTTGACTTATCTTATGATAAAAATCTTTCAACCTATATCAACTTCATCAACATCAAGAGAAATTAAGCTGCGAATATTTGCTAAGGGCACATTATTTATAGCCACCAACATCATGGTACGAAAAAATTATCATGCGGACTTATCAACTAGACTAAGTCCACACACACCTTTGACCAAAAGACAAGTTTATGTTTTAATTTACACAATCAGGCAAAGATAATGGGACTCGATGAGTGTTTCCGTTTCAATCAATTCGAAGCTTAAAAGTTAAGCATAATGGCAAAGATAATGGCATTCATTGGCACGTGTAAGATGGGTTCTCAAGTAAAAAGTATAAGTTAAGGAAGAATGAAAATTAATAGAACTAGATACTATTTGATGAGATAATTATTACCATCTTGGAGAGCAACCATGACCTCTGGATCGAGAAAATGCCGACATCGATTCGTGGTCCCGAAAGACATGTCAAGAAACATTTAACATCAAGACCAAACACGCGAGTATGTGTTTGTGCATGTGTGATTGTTAGAGAGGGGATAATCCTATCGTAAGGTGAGATAAACTAAAAATAATTTTCACATTTGAGTATTCATTCCCATGAGTATGTCTGAGTCCGAGAAGAAAGTGAGAACTTTCTTATAGCGATTCAAAAGCACACAAAAACATCAACGTCCGTTTCACTTACGTTCAAAATTTTGCTGAAATCAACATTTCCAGCGCCCCTCGGCATGCCACCGGCCCTGTGGAAGCCACCGGCATGCCACCAGCTCCAGAAACCCACCGGGCATGCCACCGGGGAAGCCACCGGCATACCACCCGCCCCAGAAACCCACTCAAGCATGCCTCCGGAAACCCACAGCTTGCCTCGTGATTTCTCTTGGAAGATGATTGCTCTTGCTTCTTAGCCTTCTCATATGCAGCACCGGGAAATATATACGACAAGTTAGAAACAATTAAAATTACATGTTACATTCTCGTGACATGTTTTTGCTTTTAAGCCTATCTATATCAAAAACTTGAGAACTGAGCTTGTACAAGGTCGTTGCCTCTCACGCTCACTTTTTTTCTCTCTCTTTCCTTGCGCACCTATCATACTCCGACGGTGTTCCTCAATCTTGTGGGCATTTGGTTCCACCTATATAATCCAGAATTTACAATGAGATGCTAAATAAACTTAACCATTGAAATAATTCATCACCATAGTGCACTACTTTTACATGTAAAACATTTCATTGATTTGGTTGGCATCCATGTCAGAGCTTATTATGTTGGCATCTTATTTGGTACCAACATTGTTTACAAAGACATTTTCTTGCTTCACACAGAGCTCAAGGCATTTTCCATGTTCAAATAGTTCTCTTAAGTCTTTACCAATACGAATAACTATTTTCGTAATTTCATTCACATCACCAGATTAAATTGTAATTTGTCCTGTAATTGATAGGTGAAATAATACTACATGCATTAGAGTGGGCATTGGTCAAACTCAAATAGGCATTATTTTAGAATTCATCTATTATGAAAGTCCACAATAGCTTTACAAAAATATCGGTAAAATGATACCGGGGATGAAGCGGACATTCTTTAGTCTTGCATTTATTTCCTCATCAAAATCTATATTTGAAGCCACATGAAGATCCTTTGTAGCCTCTTCCCACTGAACTATCATTGCTCGTGCTATGCCACGTGACTTGTATCCTTTAGCTGAATCAGGATTAATCTGGAAAAAGCAATAAATATAAAAATCATTGTGAGCGAGATCGGATGGCAACTATATACACATAAAAATAATCGTCTCTGCAAATATAACAACCGGGATTGTGTATTAAGACCATCGAAAAAAGGCATATCTCAATAAATAAATATACTCTCGGTGTGCTTCTCCATCCCCATTGTCTTATTCGAAGTAGGGTTGGGATTAAAAACTAAAATGAATTTGCTACAAAGCAATTTTAGATGAGGAACAGATTGAACCTTTATGGGAAATTGGGAATGTCTACATAAAGACATGTTCAACATATTTGCAATATTAGATTTGAAATCCACAACCCCACCCCACTCACATCATCCCTAGTTCCACCCTTATCAAAGATCACATTTAAATCAAAGAGCATGTTTAAAAGCGGAAAAAATCCACTAAAGTCGTGTCTCTAGAGGAGTAATGTGTACCCTTGATCTAATCCTAGAGCACCGATCCTATTACATCAAGTAATTAAAAAGTGGATATGGTTTGCTCACTTTCAAGATAAGCTTTCCTCAAACACAAGAACGTTCAATTTGTATGCAAAGTTCAACTATCTAGGTCTCACGAGTATATAATTCGATTTATCATGGTAAGGAAATGAGGAAAGAGGATAAAATTAGCAAAAAATAGCAAAGATATTCTTTATGAGTCAAAGCATAAAGACTTGTAAATATATAATAAACGACCTACCACATGACCTACCAATAACATGTAGCTCAATCGAACACATACATCAAGTATATTAATTCTTCATTCCTAGCACATGACCTACCAATAACAACCACTTCAATATTTGAAAACAATATAATCACCAAGAATGAAGGTTTCTAAAAAGTCAAAAACATTGTTTGAAGAGTGATCGATTAAGAGAGTACTATTTACTTTTTAAATAAATGATGAACCAATCATGAAGTGTCAAGAAAAATTTACTAATTGCACTTCTCTAAAAGTAATCAAAATAATTAATCGGACTCAAAGTGTATGTAGGAGATTGCAAGTTGCATCGGAAAGTCTTAACGAAGAATCAATGCTCGCTATAGCTCTTCACAAAGACCTCTACATACCCATTGAAAAAAAACAGATTTAGACAACATATAAGACACTTCATAAGAAGTAATTTTAAGCTCAATTTCCATATCAAGCTAGAAGATTTTATTTCAAGCTTAATTTTCATAATTTCCTTTAGTTTTCAAAGTTAGGCATTAAGCAAAACAAAATTAGCATACCTATCTTTATAGGCTGAAGCTAATTGATGAAAGAATAACTTCGCATAGACTCAAAAATACACCAAAAAAAGATATCAGTTAACAATAACAAATGATTTTCTGTTGAATGCTAAAAGGATCGGGTGAATACTTAGACTAAAGGCTAATTGTATCTGCGAAACAAAATTAGATATGAGAAAACTTCTGTCCAGAACAAAATACACCAAAAACAAATAGCAGCCACAAGATTCCCTTCTTTAAGCAAAACTAGAAATGAGAAACCCTAAGCAAAGTCGGAAACAGAAATAGCATGATATGAAGAAGGAAATAGAAATACCAAGAACCTGAGATTCCTAGCTTCAAAATTGATTTCCCTAGCTTCAGAACCGATTTCCCAGTTTAGTTTCTTCAGAACTTCAAAATTCCCAAACTTCAGAATCGATTGCAAAAGCTTCTACTTTTGTTCTTATCTATATAAGCTTGTCTTCAACAAGCACACCCAAAATCAGTACCTATCGACTAAACAAAAATAAGAACCCACAGTAAATCTATGCAACAAAGCCAACACTAAATCTGCTTAATTATCCCATTCTCATGAAAGGAAAACAAATGAAAAACACAAAATCTATTGTATAATCAACAGAGCCAACACTAAGGCTAACAACAAATGAAAAATATGGAAAAAGAATGAAAGGGAATTGCAAAATCGAAAGAGAAAGCTGACCCGCAGTAAGATAGAATACTACAGAGTGAACTTTAAAGAGCAAAAATAAAAATGTCTTTGATTTTCTCAGATACGAGCGATCAACAATTGACAAAAAAATATGAAACAAACCCCAAAGCAGGCTGAACAACATGCTAACAACAACTAAAACAACAAAGCAAAAGTAAGGAAAACCAAATGCAGATTAATATTACCTGAAGTGACATAAACATCCCTTTCTTTTATTCCTTTCCATTGCTTTCTCATTCTCCTCATCAATCTTCAAAATTTCAAAGAATCAATACAGAATCACCAATATCACTATTATAGACAAAAGGAGTTGAAGAAACAAAAACTAATTCAAATTTGCATATGGGTAGAACACAAAGCAGCCAAAAAACAAAAACAAAAAAAACAAAATAGAAGTAAGAACGAGTGGTGCGACGAGGAAGAGAGAAGAAGAAAATTTATGGCATATACAAGCATATCGAAAATGCAACCATATTTGCAAATAGAATATTAAATAATTACAAACCTTGCTGACAACTTTGCCCAGAGGACCAATCTGTTTGGTATCCAGTATCTGCCCAAGCATCTTCCCTGAAATAGTAATGATATAAATTAATAAGAACAATGACAACATCAAAACAAAAATAGCACTGAAAGTCACCGAAATTTAGATTATCTGACTATTATATACTCTAACCTCTATGAATTCAAATTGAACAAAACAAAGCTAGTTCTCTTGTGTGGAAAAGAACAAGAGCCGCAACTGCACTGAGATTAGGATCAATTTGTTGAAGTGTTGATGAGAACAAAAGCTGCATCTTTCCCATCCCAGTTTTGCTTGGCAAATGACATCCATTCCTAAAATTGTTTTGTGACGTTTCCTCATCCACGAAATCATTAACCCTAACACCAAACAAACATAAAACAAATCATAAACAAACACAAAATACCTCAACATTAATCTGTATTAGGTAAAAAATATCAGAACCCAAACAAAATCAGAAGAAGAAATCAAATCCATAATCAATATCAAATTCAAAGTCAAAATAAGAAGATGAAGAAGAAGGTGGAAGAGGAAATATGTGCTATCACTGGGTTTCGAAATTTTCAATACGGGGTTCGAAATGAAGAAGAAGACAACAAGAAAGAGACGAATAACACGGGTTTTGAAATCTGAAACCCTAGGATCCGAAAATGAAGAAGATCAGAGAGGAAGATGAAGGGAGGAAGAAGAACAAGAACCGAGGTGACTGAGGGTGGTGTTCGTTGAGAGAGAGGCGACTGAGTGGTGCTCGTTGAGAGAGAGGCAACAGAGAAGAGAGGGTGGAGAGCGTTTGTTGTTTTAGGGAAGCGTCGTTCTGATTTTAGGGAGGATCGTGGGTGTTATATTTTGATAAATGGGTTGCCACGGACTTGCCACGGTATCTCCGTGGCAAATTTCTGTCCTTTCACATGTCCATGGCAAACCCGTGGCAAACACCAGCGGGAAATTTCGCGCCCTTATTTTTTACTCATGTCGTCGCAAATCCGTGGCAAATTACTGACGGAATAAGCTCCGTGGCAATTGCTGGTGGCTAAAACAAGCTTTTCTTGTAGTGGCCTAAAGAAGTCCCACTTTTCCAAATTTCGTTCTGGGTGCAAGTTCATAATGTTCTGGTTGGATTTATGTCTGAGGTGGTTGGAAGACACGTGGGGAACATGGTTGGCTGTTTTGTTGAGTATGATGCAAAGAATACCTCTGATTTTTGGCGTCTCTTCATGCGGGTGAGGGTTTTACTTGATGTTCGGAAACCATTACTCAAGAAGTTGAAGCTTCGTAAACCTGGTGGTTAGGCGAAGGAAGTGTTGTTGAAATATGAAAGGCTTGAGATCCTTTGTTATTTGTGTGGAATTCTAGGGCACGTGGAGGGTTAAGCGGTTTGATATGGTTCACGACAATGGTGTCCGTAACTGGGGTCCGGAGATTAAAGCTGAAGTCCGTAGGGGTGTAGGCAGTGGCGGTGCAAGGTGGTTGAGGGAGGAGGGACAGTATTGGACAACTCCGAATTACGTGGTTCATGATCACGCCAATCATGGCGGGCAACAGGCGCAATCTGTGCATGGAAATTATGAGCCATCAATGCGTAAATCAGGTGAGGGGGAATCATCTTCGAAAACGACATACATTAATTCGGTTCTTAATGGTGTTGATAACTTATTTGGTGGAAATTTTCAAGAATCCTTGCATTCACTTTCCTAAAAAACCGGCTCAGGAAGTTATTAGACCAATGGTTATAACTGATGTGGACATGGATGCTGAGGTGGCACTATACTATTTGATCGCAAACGCATGAGAGGGGAAGATGGTAATGACAAGGATGCTGGTGGCGTGACAAATGGCAGTGATGATTCAGTTCTTTCAATCCATGGATCCCAATAGCAACAACAAGTGTAACGCCCTAAAATAATTTAATTAAGTTATTTGAGGGATTACAGTATTTATTTAAACTGAGTAATAATGTTGGAATTAATTTTATTGCAGAGGGGGTCTAGCTGAGTAACTAAAGGGGTGCAATTAGGGCCCAAGCCATTAAGTGACCCAGGCCCATCACTAACAACCCCAAACCCTACGATGGATCTCATTCACCCATCCAAAGGAACGCAGCGAACGAATCAGAGAGGGAGAGCGTGAGAACGGCGTCGCGAGCAAGGAAGGGAAGAACAAGGATTTCTTCTTCTCCAAATTCATAGGTAACGCACTGAATCTCTTCCTTTTCTCCATTCTTCTTCCTTTTGAATTCCAGAACGTGATTCCAATTCCTCTTTCTCTGTGAAAGATAGAGGACCGAAGCGGGAGTGAGAAGGGGGGCCGGCTGCGCGACGTGAAATTGGAGGAGAAGAAGAGCTTCTTCTCAAACTCGCCTCTAGGTAATGATCCTCAATCCCTTCTCTTCCTTTCCCTTCCCTTTTCACGTTGTGACCTTCAATTCCTCACCCTCCATCGTTGTTGTTTTTTTTTCCCCCTTTTTCCCTGAAATTGAAGCCACGGTTTTGCGAAGGAGGGAGAAGGAAGCTTGTCACGTTTCTGGCAATTTTGGTGAGGATTGAATTCTTCAGTTTTGCAAGGTATGGGGACTCTTTCTATGCATATAATACTCTTTAGGATTTGTGTTGTATGTGGTCTAGGTGTTGGATGATTGATTGTAATCTGTGAAACCTGTTCTTGTTGTTGTGTTTGATGCCTATTGAAATGTTATATGTTGCTGATGATTGGAAGTGGTGTGTGATTGAAACTGTGCATATAAATTGGTTGTGAGAACTCCCCAATAGAGTGAAGTGTGTGAATATGCTAGTTGTAGAGTAATCAAAGAGATGGCTGATGATTGTTGGTAGTATGGTGTAGATTAATTATAAAAAAAAAAAACTGTTGGGCAATTGGTGTTGTTGAAGTGTTGAAGGAATTAAGCAAGTGAGAGGGGTTGGCTACGGCCTGGCGCCAATTGCCTAGCAATCGCGCCCATGACGATGTGTGTGTGAGTGTGGAATGCGTGTTGCAGGCACAGGGCGCCAAATGAGCGGCCACGATGCGCTGGGTTTGGCTTAGACGCGCTTTGTGTTTTCGCTTTAGTGTGTGCGAGTGAAGGGGCGCCAAATTGCGGGGCAAATGGCGCCCGGTTGCTGTATGCAATCTGCTTTGTGTGTGCGTTATGCGAGCCACGAGGCGCCAAATGGGCAGCCCACGCGCGCCGTGTCGACTTCTCGGCGTGTGTGTTCGCGGCGGGCGCCAATCGTGGCCGCCTGCGTGTCCGTGTGCGCCGGTTGGGCTGGTAGTGCATGAGGTGTGTGAGAGTGTTGTGGTGGGGCGCCAAAGTGGTTGCCCGTGGCGCCAGTGGCGCTAGTGTGGTTCCTAGGGTGTCTTATGGTCCCTGGGGTGTTAGTGGGTGCAACTCTTGGGTTGTGAAGTGATTGTGAGCTAAAATATTAACGTAAGAGTATAAATTAAGTTGTAATTAAGTGGAGTGTGAAAGCGAAGTGGGACTTCGGTCCAAAAAGTGATGAGAGCCCTCAAGGCTAATTTGTTGGTGAGATGGAGGTGAATAAATAATTAAAAGAAATGGTGAGCCTAATATATTTGTGGTGCATTGACATAGAGCCTCATGATGAATATGCATAAAGCGATGTGTAGGCTTCGCCAAAGCGGCGTGGGACTCCTGGTCCAAAGCGATGAGTGCCCTCAAGGCAATTAGTGGTGATGAAGGATCCTCATGCATGTTGCATACATGCATACACTCATACATATGTTAATGAACTTAGGGATGATGTGTTGATAATGTGGTGAGCTGATTATAGTGTTTGTTGCCTTGCCGATATATAATGCCTATCCTAACTATTATTATTTGTATGAAAGACTCACCCATTCTGCTTGGAATGTTGCTCTTATGTGGCAACGCTGCAGGTACTCGCGAGTGAGGGCATCCTTATGCACCGCTACTAGTAGTCGTGTCTCACTTTCTCCGATATGTAGCACTGGGAGGCGTGAGTCGTCTTTTATTTTATTATTTGATGCTTTAGACCTTTATTGGTGATGTATTAAGTGATTTGTTAAAAACTAGTAATTCTTCCGCTGTGTTGGAAACGTCCTTTATTTCTGCAGATCAGAAAACTAAAACAGTGTTTGAGGCCCGACCCTAAACTATGTCTTTGCGTATCATTTTAATATTTTATAAACTTCCTATGATTTTGACTATGAGCTGATTGTTTTTATAAGCGTTGAAATGCGACATTCCCTTTCGTGATTTTAAATTTAAAAACTCTGATAGAATACAGTGATTAACGGTTGGCTAGAAAGGGGGTGTTACATTAGTGGTATCAGAGCTGAAGTTGGTCTGTCCGACCAAGTGTCTAAGTGTTATACCTGTTGTAGCTAATTGTGTTCCTTTGTGTAGAAGTTCGATTCGATGGCAAGACGCGATGATGCTGCGTTGGCTGCTGCCTTGCAAGCCATAGCCCAAGCTGTTGGGAATCAAAATCTTTGGTCTTCTTTGTGAATGCTCGTAACTTAGCGACGTTTGGAGGAAAACCCACCCACCTTCAAGTGGTCGGTATGACCAGATGGGGCCTTGGCCCAGTTAAAAAGGAGATAGAGCGGATCTTCCGGGTCATGGAGTGCACTGCTGCTGAGAAAGTGAAGTTGGGGACCCATATGCTGGGAGAGGAAGCTGACGACTGGTGGTTGGGAGTGTCGCGAAGGTTGGAAGGTGCTGGTGAGGAAGTTACTTGGGAGGTTTTCACGAGAGAGTTCAAGCGAAAGTATTACCCTGAGGATGTGCGAGCTAAGAAGGAAGTAGAGTTCCTGGAGCTGAAACAGGGAAATAAGACAGTAGCTGAGTATGCCGCCAAATTTGAGGAGTTGGCCAAATTTTGTCCTTACTATGCCAATGAAGCCGATTCTGAATTTTCCAAGTGCGTCAAGTTTGAGAGTGGTCTGCGCCCGGACATAAAGAAAGCGATTGGGTATCCGGAGATTCGGGATTTTGCTAGATTGGTTGATAAGTGTAGGATCTTCGAGGAAGACGATTCTGCTTTTATAAGGTCATGAAGGAAAAGAGGAACTCTCGCCAGAGGAAAACCCTATGATGTTGCTGGAGGTAAAAACAAGTGGAAAGCAGGTGCTGGTAAGAGTTCTAGTGGGGGAGGTGCCTCTTCGGGTATGGTGTGTTTTACTTGTAAGAAGCCTGGTCATAAGAGTAGTGAGTGTCCTGAGGCCCTTTGTTTCAAGTGTGGTAAGAAAGGCCACATGGCTACTAACTGTGAAAAGAAAGGGGTCATTTGTTTTAATTGTGATGAAGCGGGA
Organism: Oxytropis ochrocephala; assembly: GCA_020916435.1. Taxonomy (NCBI): domain Eukaryota; kingdom Viridiplantae; phylum Streptophyta; class Magnoliopsida; order Fabales; family Fabaceae; genus Oxytropis; species Oxytropis ochrocephala. Next base: position 99,060,758 of record CM037090.1, read on the forward strand.
CATATAAGTGCTAAGCGTCCTAAGCCCCAAGAGAGAGAGCTAAAGGGAAGGTGTTTGCTCTAGCGAGGACCGAGAATGCTAACGAGATTCGAGGTACTTGTCTTATTTTTGATACTCCTTTGATTGCTATAGTAGATACAGTGCCACTCATTCTTTCATTGCTTCATTGTGTCTTTGAGAAATTAAATCTTGATTTGTCTTCCATGATGAGGAGATGGTTATTGATACTCCACTAAGGGGTTCTGTAACTACCTCCCTAGTGTGTGCTAAGTGTCCTCTGTCGGTCTTCTACAGGATTTTATTGTAGACCTTATTTGTTTACCTTTGGAGGATTAGATGTTATCCTTGGTATGGATCGTTAGTTGATAACCACGTACATATCAATTGTTTCGATAGATCGCTGAGTTTCCTCGCCACGAGGAGGAAGAATCTGCTTTCTTTGTCTTTGGTCAATTGCGTAGATTAATGAAGGAGGAAGTTCATCTATTTGCCTTGATGGCGTCTCTATCTGTTGAGAGTCAAGATATCATTGAAGGGTTGAAGGTAGTGTGCGAGTTCCCTGAGGTATTCCCGATGAGATTCCGAGTGTTCCGCCGAGAGGAGGTTGAATTCACTATTGATCTTGTGTGCGGATGCACGAGGCACGTGTCTCATGGCACCGCACTCGATGTCGGCGTCTGAATTATCTCGAATTGAAGAAACAAATAGAAGAGTTACTTGAGAAGAAGTTCATAAGGCCTAGTGTGTGTCGCCTGGGAGCACACTGTGTTGTTAGTGAAGAAGAAGGATGGGAGTATGAGACTTTGCGTAGACTATAGACAGGTTGAACAAGGTGACAATCAAGAACAAGTATCCGCTCCCGAGGATTGACGACTGATGGATCGGTTGGTGGGTGCTAAAGTGTTCAAAGAAAATCGACTTGAGGTCGGGATATCACCAAATCAAGGTGAGAGATGATGACGCTCGTAAGACAAACGACTTCGTAACTAGATATGGGCACTATGAATATCTTGTGATGCCGTTCGGTGTTACTAACGTGCTTGAGTGTTTATGGAGTATATGAACCGTACTTTCCATAGTCACTTGGATCGCTTTTGTGGTGGTATTTATAGACGACATTCAGTCTATTCCAAGACGGAAGAAGAGCACGCAGAACACTTGAGGATGGTGCTAGAGGTGTTGAAAGAAAAGAAGCTTTATGCGAAATTGTCAAAGTCACGAGTCGGGTGAGCAAGGTGAGTTTTCTCGGCCATGTAATTTCCGGTGATGGTATAGCGGTAGACCCAGCCAAGGTGGATGCGGTGTTGCAGTGGGAGAGCCCAAAGTCGCGGCCCGAGATCGGGAGTTTCTTGGGGTTGGTGGTTACTACAGGAGGTTTATAGAGGTTTCTCTGCCGCCCTTTCCGTTGACTCAATTGACGTGCAAGGGGAAAGCTTTTGTGTGGGATGTCCAGTGTGAAGAGAGCTTCAATGAGTTGAAGAGGAGGTTGACGACGTCCCCTATCTTAGTATTGCCGGTTCCAGATCAACCGTTTGTAGTATACTGCGATGCTTCTAAGATGGGTTTGGGAGGTGTGCTAATGCAAGAGGGTAAGGTAGTAGCCTATCGTCCCGCATACTGAGATTCATGAGAAAGAACTACCCTACCCACGATTTGGAGCTTGCGCGCGATTGTGTTTGCTTTGAAGATTTGGAGGCACTATTTGTATGGTTCTAAGTTTGAGGTGTTCAATGATCATAAGGGGTTGCAGTATCTGTTTGACCAGAAAGAATTGAATATGAGACAAAGGAGGTGGTTAGAATTATTGAAAGACTATGACTTTAGTTTGAATTACCATCCGGGGAAGGCTAACGTTGTAGCCGATGCCTTGAGTAGGAAGTCCCTTCATGTGTCAGCGTTGATGGTGAAAGAGCTCGAATTGATTGAAAGCGGTTTGGGATTTGAGTTTGTCTGCGTGAAGTAACGCCAAAGAGTGTAAGGCTGGGAATGTTGAAGATTCACAATGAGTTTTTGGATGTTATTAGGGAGGCGCAGAAGCAAGACATTAAGCTGGTTGAAGTGGCAGTGGGGATTGATCATTCCGAGAGTAAGGATTATGAGATAGATGCACAAGACGTGTTGAGATACCGTGGAAGGATTTGTATCCCTGAAGATGAAGAGATTAAGAAATCAATTCTGGAAGAGGACATCGAGCAAATTGAGCATTCATCCGGAGCCACAAAGATGTATCAAGACTTGAAGAAATTGTTTTGGTGGCCTGGCATGAAGCGTGATGTAGCCCAATTTGTGTATGCTTGTTTGACGTGTCAGAAATCTAAGGTAGAGCATCAGAAGCCGGCGGGGTTGATGCAGCCATTGGATGTACCAGAATGGAAGTGGGATAGTATCTCAATGGATTTTGTAACCGGATTGCCGAATACGATGAAAGGGATTTGACGCTATATGGGTGATTGTTGATAGGTTGACAAAGTCCGCTCACTTTTTGCCGATTAATATGACTTATCCATTCAGAAGTTGGCGATATATTTATGTTAAGACAATTGTGAAGCCGCATGGTGTTCCCTGAGTATCGTGGTCCGATCGGGATCCTAGATTTACTTCGAATTTTGGAAGAGCTTGCAGGAGGCCTTAGGTTCTAAATTGAGATTGAGTTCCGCTTATCACCCCCAGACAGATGGGCAAACGGAGAGGACTATTCAGTCACTAGAGGATTTGTTGAGAGCATGCGTTCTTGAGCAAGGAGGTTCTTGGGATTCTCATTTGCCATTGGTTGAATTCACCTATAATAACAGTTTTCATGCGAGTATCGGGATGGCGCCTTTCGAGGCATTGTATGGTAGGAGGTGTAGGACACCCTTGTGTTGGTATGAATCGGGAGAGAGTGTGGTGTTAGGCCCCGAGATCGTACGGGAGACCACAGAGAAGGTCAAGATGATTCGAGAGAAGATGAAAGCCTCGCAGAGTAGGCAGAAGAGCTATCATGATAAGAGAAGAAAAGATCTAGAGTTTCAAGCTGGTGATCATGTATTCTTGAGAGTCACTCCGGTGACAAAGTGGGTCGTGCCACAAGTCTAAGAAGTTAACCCCTCGTTTCATTGGCCCATACCAGATTTCAGAAAGAGTTGGGAAAGTTGCCTATCGGGTGGCCTTGCCACCTAGCCTGTCTAATCTGCATGATGTATTCCATGTATCTCAATTGCGGAAGTATGTCCCCGATCCGTCGCACGTAATTCAGATGGATAATGTGGAAGTGAGGGAGAACCTCACTGTAGAAACTATGCCAGTTAGAATTGAAGACCGTGAAGTGAAGGTGTTGCGGGGAAGGAGATCAAGTTAGTAAAAGTAGTTTGGTTGGGAGCCGTAGGCGAGAGTGCGGCGTGGGAATTGGAAAGTAAGATGAAAGAAGCATACCCGAGTTGTTTGACTCGGGTAATTTCGAGGACGAAATTCTTTAAGTGGGGAGAGTTAGAACGCCTAAAATAATTTAATTATTTATTTAATTAAGTTATTTGAGGATTACGATGTTTATTTAAACCGAGTAATAATGTTGGAATTAATTTTATTGCGGAGGGGTCTAGTGAGTAACTAAAGGGGTGCAATTAGGGCCCAAGCCATTAAGTGACCCAGCCCATCACTAACAACCCCAAACCCTACGATGGATCTCATTCACCCATCCAAAGGAACGCAAATGAACGAATCGAGAGAGGAGAGCGTGAGAACGGCGTCGCGAGCAAGGAAGGGAAGAACAAGGATTTCTTCTTCTCCAAATTCATAGGTAACGCACTGAATCTCTCCCTTTTCTCCATTCTTCTTCCTTTTGAATTCCAGAACGTGATTCCAATTCCTCTTTCTTTGTGAAAGATAGAGGACCAAGCCGCGAGTGAGTGAGAAGGGTCGCTGCGCGACGTGAAATTGGAGGAGAAGAAGAGCTTCTTCTCAAACTCGCCTCTGTGTAATGATCCTCAATCCCTTCTCTTCCTTTCCTTTCCCTTTTCACGTTGTGACCTTCAATTCCTCACCCTCCATCGTTGTTGTTTTTTTCCCCTTTTTCCCTGAAATTGAAGCCACGGTTTTGCGAAGGAGGGAGAAGGAAGCTTGTCACGTTTCTGGCAATTTTGGTGAGGATTGAATTCTTCGATTTTGCAAGGTATGGGGACTCTTTCTATGCATATAATACTCTTTAGGATTTGTGTTGTATGTGGTCTAGGTGTTGGATGATTGATTGTAATCTGTGAAACCCGCTTGTTGTTGTGTTTGATGCCTATTGAAATGTTATATGTTCTTTGATGATTGGAAGTGGTGTGTGATTGAAACTGTGCATATAAGTTGGTTGTGAGAACTCCCCAATAGAGTGAAGTGTGTGAATATGCTAGTTGTAGAGTAATCAAAGAGATGGCTGATGATTGTTGGTAGTATGGTGTAGATTAATTATAAAAAAAAAAAAAAAAAAGCTGTTGGGCAATTGGTGTTGTTGAAGTGTTGAAGGAATTAAGCAAGTGAGAGGGGTTGGCTACGGCCAGCGCCAATTGCTAGCAATCGGCGCCATGACGCGGTGTGTGAGTGTGGAATGCGTGTTGCGGCAGGCGCCAAATGAGCGTACCCGATGCGCTGGGTTTTGGCTTAGACGCGTCTTTGTGTTTTCGGTTTAGTGTGTGCGGTGAAGCGGGGCGCCAAATTGCGGGCAAATGGCGCCAGTTGTTTGTGATGCAATCGCTGCAGTGCGTTGTGCGAGCCACGTGGCGCCAAATGGGCAGCCACAGTGCGCCTGTGTCGACTTCGGGCGTGTGTGTGAGCGGGGCGCCAACCGTGGCTGCCTGCGTGTGTCGTGCGCGCCGGGCTGGCCGGTAGTGCATGAGGTGTGTGAGAGTGTTGTGGTGGGGCGCCAAAGTGGCTGCCCCTGGCGCCAAGTGGCGCTAGTGTGGTTCCTAGGTGTCTTATGGTCCCTAGGGTGTTAGTGGGTGCAACTCTTGGGTTGTGAAGTGATTGTGAGCTAAAATATTAACGTAAGAGTATAAATTAAGTTGTAATTAAGTGGAGTGTGAAAGCGAAGTGGGACTTCGGTCCAAAAAGTGATGAGAGCCCTCAAGGCTAATTTGTTGGTGAGATGGAGGTGAATAAATAATTAAAAGAAATGGTGAGCCTAATATATTTGTGGTGCATTGACATAGAGCCTCATGATGCATATGCATAAAGCGATGTGTAGGCTTCGGCCAAAGCGACGTGGGACTCCGGTCCAAAGCGATGAGTGCCCTCAAGGCAATTAGTGGTGATGAAGGATCCTCATGCATGTTGCATACATGCATACACTCATACATACATATGTTAATGAACTTAGGGATGATGTGTTGATAATGTGGTGAGTGATTATAGTGTTTGTTGCCTTGCCGATATATAATGCCTATCCTAACTATTATTATTTGTATGAAAGACTCACCCATTCTCGCTTGGAATGTTGCTCTTATGTGGCAACGCTGCAGTACTTTTCGCGAGTGAGGGCATCCTTATGCCCGCCTACTAGTAGTCGTGTCTCACTCGATATGTAGCACCGTGAGGGTGAGTCGTCTTTTATTTTATTATTTGATGCTTTAGACCTTTATTGGTGATGTATTAAGTGATTTGTTAAAAACTAGTAATTCTTCCGCCGTGTTGGAAAACGCCCTTTATTTGATCGTAGAACTAAAATGGTGTTTGAGGTCCGACCACTAAACTATGTGTTTGCGTATCATTTTAATATTTTATAAACTTCCTATGATTTTGACTATGAGCTGATTGTTTTTATAAGCGTTGAAATGCGACATTCCCTTTCGTGATTTTAAATTTAAAAACTCTGATAGAATACAGTGATTAACGGTTGGCTAGAAAGGGGGTGTTACAACAAGAACATGTAGTTTTTAAGGGTGGGCTCAGGCAGTGGACGTGTTATCTAATGAGGAGAAGGGGGGTAGTGCTGATAGAGCCCATTGGCTCTTACGGGGTTTTCGGGAAGCGGTGCAAGATTGTTCTCTTATTGATCTTACTATGCAAGGCCACCCATTAACATGGAGTAAGGGGCGTGGAACAGTTAACTTTAAGGAGGAGCATTTGGACCATGTGTTGGCTACTCAAGAATGGCTTGATTTTTTTTCCAAACCATTGTCTAACAAATGGGGTGGCGGATAGATCAGACCACACTCCTTTGTGGCTTCAACTTTGGGAGCGAAGGCGTAGAGGATCCCCCAGACCTTTTAGATTTGGAAATTCTTGGTTAGAGGAGGACGATCTACCAACCATTGTTGATGAGAGTTGGGCTCGGGGGACAGCCTTGATTTTATGGGTTGAAGTTCATTTGCATGAAATCTCCAAGAAATGCAGGTGCATTAACTTCACTGCATTCAGCTAGCACTACGTGGAAGTAAAGAAAGAAGTTGTTAATTCATTTCTCCCTTCTTACAAAATAAAAACTATCTAAAACTATCTATCTTGATATCTTGTTGATATCTTGAGGCGTGTCTTCAAATGAGGAATGAGGGTCCTTATATAGCCTTCAAAAAGTGAGTCTTCCTTGGTGGTTATGTTAACTTGAGAGTGGAGTTAGGGTTAAGTTCTGATCTTTCCAAAAAGTAAGTTGAGTCTCTCGCTCAAAACCACCAAGGTGGGTGACTCTTCAAAGCTATACTTTTATGGTAGGCGCCAAAATTTGCAAGTTGCATGTGCCTTTATGACTAAGCATGATATCATCAATTGAGTGCTGGTGCGTTTTGATGGTCCAAGAATTCTCCATGCACTGTAGTCTGTTTCCAGTGCAGGTGCATCCAATGCCGGTGCATTGTTGTTTTCTGGTGCAGGAGCATCACTTGCAGGTGCATTGAACAAACACATCAAAATACCAAAATATATGCAAAATGCTTAATCATAAACACAACCCTTCTTTAAACTCTGAATGTTATTATTTTGCTTATAATACTTTATTTACTATTTATTTTTACTTAGAACTGAGCAATTATTTAGGTTTAGATGCATAAATAACTTTGTTAAAATAGAGTTATCACACCCTCAAACTTAAATCATTGCTTGTCCTCAAGTAATGACAAAAGAAAATCACAATTTAAGATTTGCATGATTAAAAAGAACAAATCAGCTATTTTCTTTTAAAAAATAATTTTTCAAGTGATGCACTCTATGAGCTTCATTTTTCGGAAATTTTTCTTTGTGTCTTTTTTTCTCAAAACATCCAAAGTTATTAAAACTCATTTATGTGAATGTGTGTCTCACTGAGTCTAGATTAGTTCCAAAACTAAGTAAAAAGTTTCTCCTAGCCTTTGAAAAAGTTAGTTCACGTTGGTCAAGCTAATTTTTTTCAAAAGATAAAATAGACTAACAACTTCCTCATGTATTGGGGTTCTAAGTACAACAAATGACTTTGATTTGAGCATTTCAAAACTGTTGAGTCAATGCACTATTTCCTATTTTTGGTGATTTTTCTCGATGCAGGTGCATCAAATTTCTGAAGTGCAGGTGCATTTAGTGCTCCTTCATTGAGACTACTTACAAGACTTTATAGCATATATTGCTCTCCTCACTTACCCCCTTTTGCATTTTTTTCTTTGTTTATTTTTCTTTTTCTTTTCTAATGCATTTTTGGAACGAGTACATTTTATGACTCATGCAAATATAGCTATTTACAACAATTTGATACTTTGTAGTATATTTGATAATCTATGACATTGATTTCTCTAAGTTCTTTATACTTAGCCTTAACTTTCATAGAAACACCCCCAAACTTAATTCTTTATGCGATTCTAAATTTTTAATAAAAACTTAGCATTGACCTAGGCTTAATAAAAATTTCTCTTTACATCTGATTGCTTTTCAAGATCCATCTTCAAGTAACTTGAGAATTTTCTGTGACAAGAACTCCATACATATAACAAAAAGATAAGGGGAGAGGGGATCCCCCTGGCGAAGGCCTATTGTCGGATTAAAGTTTTGGAGTCTTTTGCCATTCCAAACGATTGAAAGGGATAAGCTCTTTACATAGTGCATGATCAACTTAGTGGTTATAGTTGGAAAGCCATTTTGCTGCAGACAAAACTCTAGGAAATCCCAACTAACATTTCATAAGACTTTTCAAGGTCTATTTTGAAAACCATATCGCCTTTTTTCCTTTTAGATCTCCTCATAGAGTGGATGGCTTCTTGAAGGATGATCGCATTGTCACAAGTGCCTTTCCCCGGTAAGAAACTACTTTGAAATTAAGGGGTTAACAAACTGATCTAAAAAAGGTCTCAGCCTATTAACCATAATTTTGGTAATGAGCTTATAGATGGCGTTGTACAAGCTGATAGGCCTAAACTCCTTGAAATTTTGGGGGCAATCAACCTTAGGAATCAAAGCGATGAGAGTTTCTGAGAGGGAACTATTAAAAGTACCTGTTGCAAAGGCCTCTGAAATGAGATGAGATATATCGTCCCCTACTATATGCAAAAACTGTTTGAAGAAAATGGTTTGGAAACCGTCTGGACCCGGGGCTTTAAAGGAATGCATATGACTTAAGGTATGGGAAACCTCCTCCTTCGTCACCGGTCTGCTTAACGACTGCTTGGCTTCTTCATTCAAATTGGGGACAGTTGTTGGTTCTTCAATATCGGTAGAGAAGGTTTGACTTTGGGAGGAGAAAAAGATTTTTATAAAAGGAAAGAGCTTCCTCCCTAAGGGTATCATCATCGTCACACCAAATGCCGTTGGCGAGGTGAAGACCATGGACTTTATTCCTCTTCCTTCGAATAGTCGTTTTTGCATGGAAGTATTTGGTGTTCCTATCGCCCAGTTTGACCCAATTCTCTCTAGACTTTTGATACCAGTGAACTTCCCCTTGAGGAAGAATCTTATCGTATTCGAGTCGTAGCTCACGGTCAAGATAGACCAATCTAGCCACATCCATTATCTCCAATGCAAGCTGAATTTCTTTTAGCCTTCTTTTGATGATTGCTTTTTTTATAAATATTGCCACAAGTATCCTTATTAAAGGCGAAAGAATCCTTCTGAACATTGAGCAGAGCAGTGATAGGGTCCCTAGGATCTTTATTTACTCCAAGCATCCTGAACAACTTTGAAGTAATCAGGGTGAATGAGCCAAGCCGCTTCATACACAAACGGGCGGGGCCCATACGTCTGAGGACGCTTATCACACCGGAGCAATAAGGGATTATGATCAGAGTGAAATTTTTACAAGACTTCAACATAATTTTAGATACATTAGAAGTTTTAGATACCTTGAAATAGTAGTATGAGAACGACCCTTATACATTCGAAGTTTTAGATACCTTGAAATAACCGTATGAGAACGGCGGCCCTTATATTGAAAAATAAGTATAATTTTAACGAAAAGTGGTAAAAAAAATAGAAATTTCATATCAAAAATTTTTCACTACAAAAAACGCAATAGAATATTAAAAAAATAATAAGAGAAATTTCTCCCTATATTCAATGATGTAATTTGTTTTTAATTATTATTTTTAATTTAATCTAATTTTGTCGTTGGGCTCACTGCCCTTTTAATAATTGTTCTATCCATGAATGAGTATTAACTACTCTCGCCGGGTCCCTATTATAAGAAAAAAAAAATATAAAAATCATCACTATTAAGGAACTCATTTAATTCTTGTCTTTTTTAAGATAAGTCTCAAAAATACTCTCCACTCAATTCAACGGGTTTATGTGCACTACTCTCACTTACCTTGAAAATTGAAAAGACAAAACATTCAATGAAAGTAAAATTGACATTCAAGCAATAAATATACATTAAAAACTATAATAATTTTTTATATTTGAGACCAAAATTAACTCCAAAAATTATCAGATTTTACCCAAGAGCACTTGGATGAGATGGTAAGGGTCTCTTCCAGTTTAACCAAGGTCCTGGGATCGAATCCAGTCTTGGGCATGCAGCAGTGTTAAATCTCTTGAGGGAGAGCTTTGCCGCCAATTGTGGTCGTACCCGGCTCGAGGGATTAGTCTCTACAGTTGCGCGTAGAGGATACCCGGTTTATACCAAAAAAAAAAAATTAACTCCAAAAATCTTCTTATGATAGAGACCAGAGGGAGTACTACCTCCAGTCCAATTTTATATGTAGTTTAAGGTTTTGACACACACTCATTAAGAAAAATGATTAATATTCTAGATTTTATAAAAAGTATTGTCCAATTTATCATTTAACCATTCATCTCTTTACATAAATAGATGTGAATCATTTATTAAATGTAAAAACATGTCATGATTAAGAGGATCATTAGTGAAAAGAAATATTAAATGCTTTATTGAAAATGTAAAACAATAGTAATCACCTTGAGACAAATTAATTTTGTTAAAATAACTTATAAAATGGGAGCAGATGGTACTTGTTGAAAATATTCAATGTGCATTGTGCTTCGAAAATGATTATTTTTAATTGATTGCATTACTATTGCAGCACAGAAGAGATTGAGGTGTGCCTTACCCCATGTTCCTTTTTGGTTTCGTACAAAAAAAAGACCAGGCACGCCTTTGCATTTCTACCTCTACACTCTGTAAAGTAACAGAAAACGGTAAAGTTTGTTACAACTGAACAACAGATTATTGCATTGATTGAGAAATCATTATTTACAATAGTATTTGTACAAAAAGAGCTTAGAACTAAACTGGGCCGAGATAACACAAGGCCCAACACCAAGAAGGCCCAAAAGGACTTAAAACAACAAGCCTTATTTATTCTACAATCCTTCCCTTAATCTGGATGCAAGACAAATTACATATCCAGATTACAACAACAAGATTAAAACAGAACACATTACAACATCATACTCAAATTCAAAAAACCAAAAGTACAGACTACTAGAATCACAAAGATAGCGTGAGATGAGGCCGAGAGAAGTATATCAACAACACGATTCTGAGCTCTCTTGCATTCCCATCTCTTCCTTGAGCTTGTTGAAAGTCTCATTTTTCAATGCCTTTGTTAGGAGATCAGCTAGTTGGTCTTGTGTGCCACAAAACTTCAATTCTATCACACCATCCCTGCATAAATTTCTGAGAAAGTGAAACCTAACATCTATGTGTTTAGTCCTACCATGCATAATTGGATTCTTAGTTAATTTGATGGTAGAACTATTATCACAATAAACAACTAAACACTTGTTCTGGTTTACTTTCAATTCTTCAAGGATTCTTTTAAGCCAAATTCCTTGGCATACACAATAGGCTGCAGCAACGTATTCAGCTTCTGTTGTAGACAAAGTAACTATTGGTTGCTTCTTGGAGCACCAGGAAACTGCTCCTGACCCTAGCATGAAGACAAAACCAGTGGTACTCTTCCTATCTTCCAAGTCCCCAGCATAATCACTATCACTATATCCCACCAATTCATGCTTTCCTTCACTTCTATAGCAGATACCTAGACTAACTGTCCCTTTCAAGTACCTCAGTATTCTTTTTGCTGCTACTAGATGTTTATCTGTTGCTCTGTCCATGAATCTACTAATTAAGCTAACAGCAAACATAATATCTGGTCTACTAGCATTCAAGTACATTAAACTACCTACTATTTGCTTGAAATAGGTAGAATCAACAGTCTTACCACCTTCAATCTCAGTTAACTTGTCACCGGGCAGAGATAGGATTTCTAACGAGTTTCATCATCCTGCGCAAATCAAACCTAGTTAACACTTCACCAGCATATCTTTGCTGATTGATAAAGATACCTTTGTGACTTTGAGTGACTTCCACACCCAAAAAGTGCCTCATTTTCCCAAGGTCACTCATATCGAAATACTTCTTCATAGACTCCTTAAATTCTGTGAGTAGACCTGTATTACTACCAGTATAGAGTAGATCATCAACATATAGGCTAACAATGACAATATCTTTGGTATTACTAGTTTTAGTAAATAGGGTGTGTTCATGAGGACATTTCTTAAAACCCTTCTTGGCAAAATATGACTCTATCTTACTATACCAAGCTCTAGGGGCTTGCTTTAAGCCATAGAGAGCTTTCTTCAATTTGTAGACTTTTCCTTCACTCCCCTTCACCTCATAGCCTTCGGGTTGCTCTACAAAAACTGTTTCATTTAGCTCACCATATAAAAAGGCACTCTTGACATCAAGTTGATAGACACTCCATCTCTCTTGTGCAGCTAGAGCTAGAATACATCTAATAGTGTCCCACCTAGCTACAGGAGCAAAAACTTCAGAGTAATCTATCCCATATTGTTGTGCATACCCTTTGGCCACAAGCCTAGCTTTGAACTTATCTACTTCCCCTGCTTCATTATATTTTGTTTTATAAATCCATTTTACTCCAATGGTTTTGGCACCATGAGGAAGATCTACAAGATCCCAGGTACAATTCTTTTCTATGGATTCTATTTCACACCCATAGCTTTCCTCCACCTCTCATGTTTTACAAAGATCATTGTATGTAATGGGATCGTAGAGAAGTTCTCAAACACAAAGAAAAAGCTGTAGATTCTCACCTTCAATCAAAGACATTCTCCTCTTCAATGTTAATGAACAGAACAAAGTCATTATATCCGCAGAGGTTTAATTGCTCTACCAGCTTCTAGAGAGGTTTGGGGTGATGATTCATCTCTGCCTTCTACATGTTCTCAGTAGGTTCAGGTGTGAGTTTCGCTACTTCATTGTCACTTTCGAAACTTGGTTGCCGTGCACCTCAATTGTGTCTCTACCACTCACCTCATCAGTGTCTTTCTTTTCATCATCAGAATCACACACAATCCTGTCATTTATCTCATCATTCCACTTCCATAACTCATTTTCCTCAAACACAACATCTCTGCTTGTCACTATTTTTCTTTTGATAGGATCATAGAGCCTATAAGCCTTAGACTCATCACTTACTCCTAAAAATATACATTTGGTGCTCTTATCATCTAGTTTTTTCTTTGAGTGTCGTGGAATATGCACATGAGCTATGCATCCAAACACTCTCGTGTGTTTCACAGAAGGTTTCACTTCATTCCATGCCTCTTCAGGTGTCTTATCCTCTAGAATAATGGTTGGACATCTATTCAAAATGTAAAAGGACCATCTAACTGCTTCTGGCCAGAAAGATTTAGGTAGTTTGGCTTCACTTAGTGCACTTCTTACCATGTTCATCACAGTCCTATTCTTCCTCTCAGCAACTCCATTTTGCTGAGGAGTATAGGAAGCTGTAAGTTGCCTCCTAATTCCATTCTTACTACAGAATTCATTAAATTCCTTAGAGGTAAACTCTCCACCCCTATCACCCTAAGGCAACTAATCACACAATTAGACTCTTTTTCGACCATGACTTTAAACTTCCCAGAATGTTTCTAGAAATTTGCACTTTTTCGATAAAAAATATACCCAACCCTTTCTAGTAAAGTCATCAAGAAAAGTTATGAAATACCTCATATGGCTATTAGATTCTGGTGAGATTGGCCCACAGATGTCAGAGTGAATGAGTTCCAATTTCCTAGTTGCTCTCCACTTACTTTGCTTGGATATTGGATCTCTATGCTGTTTTCCCACTAGATACCAAGATAAGGCTTTTCTGGCTCCTTCAACTCAGGCAGTCCTTCCACCATCTTCTTTGAGTTCAATAGCTTCAACCCTTTGTGACTCAAGTGGCAATATCTTCTATGCCACAATGAAGTTGCATCTTCAGTAGATATTTGTAGACAATTTGAAACTGTGTAGCTGCCAATTATAGTAAACATTTTGTTGTTTGCCATTCTTGAGGTGATTATCAGACCTGCCTGCTTGTGATAAACCTTGCACATGTCGTCCTCAAAGACAATCTTCAATCCCTTTTGTTGAAGTTGGCCAATGCTCAGGAGGTTGTTCTTCAACTCAGGGATAAAGTATATATCAGAGATCACTTGCACACGACCTTCAATCTTGATTCCGATGCTACCTTTTCCTTCCACTTTCAGTCTCATGTTGTTGCCAAGTTTCACTGTTTCTTTGAAACTCTCATCAAGATTGAAGAACCAGTGCCTAACACCACACATGTGGTTGCTGCATCCGGAGTCAAGGAACCACCTTTCTCCATTAGAACCTTTAGAGTGACCACTGTCACTACTAACCATAAGGAGCATTTTTTCTTTATCAGCTAATATGTGGTAATTGCACCCCGAGTCAAGGAACCATAATTCTCCATCAAGATCCTTGGAATGATCACTAGCATCATAAGCCATGAGAAGCATCTCTTCTTCTTCATCATCACAGCCAGCATAGTTAACATTCTTGGTTTCAAGATCTGGACACTCACTCTTGTAGTGTCCCATCTTACCACATTTGAAACACTCAACGTGATCTTTGGAGACTTGCCTTCCTCTTCCCCTTCCCGAAGTCCTTCCTCTACCTCTACCTCTTCCAGAAACAGTAACCTTCAATGCTTGTTCCTCCTCCTTCTGCGAACCCTTCATACGTTGTTCTTCCACAATTAGACTGCTTTGAAGATCATCAATTGATAGCTTCTCAATGTCCCGTGATTGAACAATTGAGCAAACTACATAGTTATAACTTTGACTCATAGATCGAAGAACTTTCTCAACAACTTGAGTTTCAGTTATCTTTTCATCAAAGTACTTCATCTTATTCACAATCGAAAGAGTTCTAGAAAAATACTCGTTTATTCGCTTTCGCCTCTTTCATACGCAGAACCTCAAATTCGCCACGGAGAACTTGCAATTGAGCTTTCTTTACTTTCGAGGAACCTTGGAACTTTTGCTTCAACGAATCCCAAATATCTTTGGCCGAATCCATCTTCAAGATTGTCTCGAGCACGCCGCGATCAAGAGCTTGAAACATATAATTTTTTGCCTTCAAATCCTTGAGCTTCGCTTCATCTGCAGCTTTCTTGACTTCTTGAGATGCATTCTCCTCTACCGGAGATACACCATTCTCCACTACCTCCCAATACTCCTTTGACCAAAGGAGATTTTCCATCAAGATTGCCCAGTGATCATAGTGGCCGTCGAAACGCGGTATTGCCGGTGAGACAAACGCTCCGTTTAGGTGTTTCTCTTCTGCCATTGTCGTCGGAAACTGTCAATTCGCGGTGGTTCACGGCCAGGCCCCGTCGTGGGGCTCTGATACCAGTTGTTGGGGAGTCCGGGGGAGCACGAGGAGAATTTCCGAGCTATCCAATGAATGGACCACCAAGAGACTTGGACACCACATCTCTACCCAAAACCTTAAGGTATTAGGTATATGGGTCCCCTCTCTTATATGTCCTTCATATAGCTCATTCCTAGCCGATGTGGGACTTAGCTACTCACACTTGAATTTTTCAACAATCTCCCCCTCAAGTGTGAGTCACCCACATCGCTAGCCGCTCCCCCACAGAGCCGAACCTTGGCTCTGATACCAATTGTAAAGTAACAGAAAACGGTAAAGTTTGTTACAACTGAACAACAGATTATTGCATTGATTGAGAAATCATTATTTACAATAGTATTTGTACAAAAAGAGCTTAGAACTAAACTGGGCCGAGATAACACAAGGCCCAACACCAAGAAGGCCCAAAAGGACTTAAAACAACAAGCC
This sequence comes from Oxytropis ochrocephala, assembly GCA_020916435.1. Classification (NCBI taxonomy): domain Eukaryota; kingdom Viridiplantae; phylum Streptophyta; class Magnoliopsida; order Fabales; family Fabaceae; genus Oxytropis; species Oxytropis ochrocephala. Next base: position 99,076,305 of record CM037090.1, read on the forward strand.
TTATTTATTCTACACTCTCTACTCTCTATTCCTTGGCCCATTTTAAAGCACACGGATTGCCAAAACAAATTATCTGAGCCGTAGATAAGATTAAATCCAACACAACATACACAACTATATGTATTTTACCACAGTTAAATGTATGTGTTACTGTGGTTAGTTTAGTTCAGTTAATTAACTTAATTAGGTTAGCTTTACACTAACTGAGTTAGTTAGATAGATGGTTAGATCGTGTATATTTCTGTTAGAGTAGTTGCGCTTGCGTGATATAACTTTTACAAAGGTATATTCTTCATTCAATGAATGCAATGGAAATTTTTTCACCTTCGTTTCTCTCTGGTTCTGGATTGTTTCATGGTATCAGAGCTCAAATCTTGAGCTCTGGTTTGCCATTGAAGCATTCGCTTGCATTCATCTTCTTCGTTCCTTCGTTCCTTCGTTCATTTGTTTCGTTCCCAAATTCGAAAACATAAATTCTTCAATTGATTCTTTCTCTTCGATTCTTCTTTTCGATTCGTTTCGATTCAGTTTTCTATTCAAGATCTGCTTCATTTCGCACATCAATGGCGATCCAAAATCTTGATTCTTACAAGGATTATGCTACGAATTTGTCTAATCCGTTTTACATACATTTAACTGTGGTAAAATGTATATAGTGTGTGTAATAAAAACATCTATAAATAAGATAGCAGAATCATTTGAATAGGGCAGATATAATCGATTGGGAGCAGAAATAAATACTGAAGAGAAAAAACAAGAGAGAAACTATTGTTTGCATTTAAAACTTGATTGGGTATAGCCTTATAGGCTGGTGGCACTACGCCATAATTGTAAAAAGAGAACGCCACCTTTAGTAGCGTTTATAAAAAAACGCTACCCATTTTAATAACACGCTACACCATTAGTAGCGTTTTAAGGTAAAACGCTACCCATTAGGTAACACGCTAGACAGGTCCCTAGCGCTTTTATACAAAACGCTAGCCAATTAGAAAACACTCTAGATAGATCCCTAGCGTTTTTTAGAAAGTGCTAGGTATTTAGTAAACACGCTAGACAGATCCCTAGCGCTTTTATTCAAAATGCTAGGTATTTAGAAAACACGCTAGATAGATCCCTAGCGTTTTTTAGAAAACGCTGGGTATGGGTTCACGCGTTCTCCCAATACCCAGCGCTTTTTAAAAAACGCTGGGTATTGGGTCACGCGTTCTCCCAATACCCAGCGCTTTTTAAAAAACGTTGGGTATGGCTTCACGCGTTCTCCCAATACCCAGCGCTTTTTAAAAAACGTTGGGTATTGGGTCATGCGTTCTCCCAATACCCAACGCTTTTTAAAAAACGCTGGGTATGGCTTCACGCGTTCTCTCAATACCCAGCGCTTTTTAAAAACGCTGGTATTGGGTCACACGCTCACACATCACTTTTTACCTCTCTTCTCTCAAACCCTCACACAACCACTTCTTTGCCCTCAACCTCCGCCCCTCAACCTCTCGCCTCCTCTCTTTTTTTCTCATCTCTCATTCATGTTCAGCGTTATCGGACCACCATCGCGACGGATTCCTGTTCTCTCCTTCCATCGCAAGTGAGTAACAGTTTTGAGCATTCTATGTTGTTGCATTTTGTTGAAAAACATATTCTTTTTTTGGTTGAATCTTTCTGAACTGATGATTGTTTGTAAATTTGCCTAAACTAAGTTTCAGTGGGCACATCAACTGTTTGTTAAAATGCCCAAACCAAGTGCAGAATTTTTTTCTTTTTAGAGTTGAGCGTACAAACTGAATACCTGTTAAAATGTTATTTGTTCTCTCATTTCTCTAAAAAATTTATTTCGTGATATGACTTTTTTATTAGGGTTTTGTAATAATCTGTTTTAGTGTTAGGTTTTTATAAAAGTTTTGTTTATTCGATTTTAGTTTCTAGTTAACTCTTTTGCTTTCACTTTCAGTTTTTTTCTATTTTAGTTTATTTCTGGTTTGGTATTTTACTAGTTTTATCTTTACTAATTTGACCCTGTTTTTTATTTTCATGGATGCTAAACATGGTGAAGTTGGTTTCTTTGTCTTGTGGAGCACGAGCAACTACGAAACTACCAAACAGGTTGGAGATTCGCTACTGTGGCTCTTTAATATTTACATCTTGTCCCTCTTGTGTTGATTTATAACACTTTGCTTAACACTTAACTATATGAAAGTATGCTTCTGTACTTCATTTATGATAGTGTGAACACTATGATAAAGCTATATTCTGTAAAGTCAAGAATACATACATATGAATACATATAGTGATCAGAATATAGTGTTATAATAGTGTTAAGATTGTATGCTTAACTATATATGTATTCATAGTGTTCTTTACTAATATGTTGCTATTGTATTAATTGTAAAGTTCATACTTAAAAGTCTGCTATCATTGTTTTGATTCGTATCGGTGTACTAGTTGAGATGACAAATCTGTTGGATTTGTTCACTTAGGGGATTCTGAACCACTTGAAGTTATTGCATAAGTGCTATGACTTATGTCAGACTTATGTTATTTTCTTTGCAGCCATTGTTTCCTGGAGAGGATGGGGTTGATCAGTTGTTAGAGATAATTAAGGTAAAATTTCTTGTGTTTATCTTGAAAGTTGCTTTCATTGGTTTTTGGATCTTCAATCTGAGTGTAATTATGTACTTTATATTGCTTATCTTGAAATTTGATATTCCTTGCAGGTTTAACTAAGAAACCGTTCATAATCAAAGCAAGGGCGTATCCTAGTTCTAGAAAAGAAGGTGCCAAAGTTTGAAATGAAGGTTGTCAAAAATAAGTTTGAAATGTAAGGATGCAAATAAAAGTATGATTTCTCGAGAAAATTGTTCGATATATGTCTCTCATTTTTTAGAGTTTGATTTGGATACTATTAAGTTAGCTAGCTAGTTTTGGACAAATTAATTAGATGATGTAACTTGTTAGCTATTTTGTTTTGGGTCATAAAAATGTGACAATTAATTAACTAATCTTTTGCTTTGTAGTGTCCTAAACAGCCAAATAACAATGATTGTGGGTACTATACTATGAGATATATGAGAGAGATTATCACTCACGACAAAGTAGTAATTCCAATCAAGGTAACTACTTAGATTTCTTTTTTATATTGATATTATAATACTTACTCACATTTAATAACCATTTTAATTCTAATTTTATTTCATTTTATTTTTCACTATTTTCCTCACTGTCATCACATCCAAAGATTACTCGATGAACAACTTACAACAGATGAGAAGGGGGAGTGGTGTCGTTATGTTTCTAGCTTTTGTAGCAACTTTTGAGTTTCATAATGTCGATTAGTTATTATATATGTTGTATATATGATTTGGATATATATTATGTAAGTACTTGTTAGTTTAATATGGTCTTTTGGTGATATGTACATATGTGTGTATCTATATTGGATTGGAATGATATTGGCTGAATTTTGTTGGAATGATATTGGATGAATTTTGTTGGCGGGAATGAATTTATAACTTGTAATTAAAAGGAGAATAAACGAAAATAAAAAATATTTAAAAAAATCACTCAATAGGTAGCGTTTTAAAGAAAAAATGCTACAAATGAAATTAAAAAAATCGATCAATACGTAGCGCTTTATAGAGAAAACGCTAGAAATGAAATTAAAAATCATTCAATACCTAGCGCTTTATAGAAAAACACTAGGTATGGACAAAATGCACTAGAGGATTCCTAGCGCTTTCGTGAAACGCTAGGTATGGACAAAATGCACTAGAGGATCCTCAGCGCGTTTCTGAAAAACGCTAGGTATGGACAAAATGCGCTAGAGGATCCCTAGCGCTTCGTAAAAACGCTAGGTATTGACAAAATGCGTTAGAGGATCCCTAGCGTTTTTGCGAGTAAGCGCTACGTATGTCCAAAACACGCTAAGGAAGATCCGCAGCGTTTTATTTCAAAACGCTACGCATTTCTGACAATCCCTAGCGTTTTTAAAACGCTACTAATGGGGGGTACGCATCTGTAGCGCCAACTTTTCTAGCGTTTTAAAATGCTACCAATGCCCAAAAAAACGCTGCAAATCCTTAAATCTATTGTAGTGTGGTGCATATGTATGAATAGAATTGGCAAATAGAATCCCCAAATGTAATAGCCAATCAGTTTTAAATGCAAATAATAACTTTCTCTTACGATGATATAAAAAAATTGAGAAGATGATTTCTCATAGTCAAAGAGAAGTGTGTAGGTTAAAGCAAAACAACGGGTCAAATTGATAAAAAAAATGTTATTGTAATTGTTGTTAGATTTGTGACAATTTGTGGAAATTTTGTGTAATCTCATGTTGGATTTGTTTATGACAAAGCTAACTAGAAATATGTTTCTAGATTGAGTTTCTAAGTTGATGTTTTCTTCTTGTTATATGGTCTTTCTCATATTGATCGTTTTTGGTGGGGAGAGTAAGGATAGTGAGAGACTTTGAAAAATAATGTTTTAAAAGGTTTAATTAGCATTTGCATGGTTAGTATTGTGGAACATAAACACTTTAAGTCATTATTACGTTTTAAGTATTCTGTTTAGCCATTACATATACACTTGTTTTTTTTTTCTTCTGGTTTATTGTTCAAAACTTTCCTAGCTTAGAGAATATCAAAGATATGAATATGCAGTAGCATTATGTTTTTATGCATTGGTTCACCTCTTTAGTCTTTACTGCTTGGCAGATGTACAGTTCTTGTAAAAATATATCAAAGCAAAATCTAATTCCTAGTCATTGAGAAAGAAATATTGTAGATCTGAAATTTTCAATGGCTTTGGGAGGTAGTTCCTTCAAAGAAGTTATTGAATCTCAGCTTATATTTTCAAATTATGAGACAACTAAGTCTAAAATCCGAGGCTAACTATAATGGTACAGTCACAAAATCTAGGATCTGTTGCACAGAGAGAATATTAAAGGGGCTGAAAATGCTATTAAGCATATATCCTAATGTAGTTCAGAACACACTGTCTAGCAATCACACATTACGTATTTTATTACAATTAATTTTTTTCATCAAACTAATTATTGAGTAATGAATTTCGCGTATACGAACACCTAAATCTTGTTCTAGACCCTAAAATGTCTAAAAACACACTAAATAATATTAAAATAAGAAAAAAATATTATAAAGAAAGCCTATTGCACTTTGAAAGTGCGATGAGCTAACTAAGAAAACTGCAAGAATTTTAAAGAAACCGATTTTTAACATAAATAAACAATAGCATTTGCAAAATCGGTTTCTTTATATCTTCTCAAGGAGTTAATCATACCTTTTACTAGTTTAGTAGCCATATCAATGCACATATTTTTTTTTTGGCAAATTTTTGTTAACTTCATTAACAGCAGTTAACAACTCAAATAAAATAATATTAGTTAATTAATGGAAGACTTCTCTTGATTGTGAAAGATCCAACTTCACTCTTAAGTAAGACTTCTCTTATTTCTGAAGTTTGAGTTTACGCACACACTATTCCCATGACTTTCTCAGCATGTCAATTTGAGACAGGGGTTCCATAGTTAATCAATGAATTTGTCAATTTTTATTATATATGTATATAATTATAAATATTTATAATAATAATTTTTTTATTCAAATATATGTAGATATTGCTAACTTCTAAGTAAACAAAATATTCATTTGTGTCATTATCTCTCTAAATGAAACCCTCCATTAAATGGAGAGAATCCTAACCCGTTGTAAGGGCATCCATTAACATCAAGAAAGAATTCAGAAAAAGTATTTTCTTCGATGTAACTTTTATTGCATGCCAACTCAATGTCTACAACTTTATTTCCATGTTACATAGAAATAGAGTATGTTTGGTTTATGCGGTGGGAGACTTAGAAGTGCTTTTGAAGGGTTAAAAATGATGTTGGTGTAACAAATTGATTTTTGATTCTTACATCTAAAATCAATTTTATTGGTCTAAAATTAGAAGCTAGAAATTGTAGCTTTTGAGGTGACATGAAATTGGTTCTACCATTACATTTTTATATCTCCATAATTACCCTTCATTATATTTATCTTTGTTACTTTTTTTAAAATTATACAACAATTCTCTAACTATAATTTAAATTATATAACAAATATTAAAATTTTATTAAAATTTCATCTTCCATAATTGCCCTTCACCAAATTTTGATATTTCATAGTTACTTCTTACTATATTTATATTTTCCACAAATGTCCTTCACTAAGTTGCATTGCAATTTAAATTATATTCTCCAATTATAATTTTAATTTAGATATTTCACAAGCACATTTAGTATTTTGCTTGTAAATTTTATCAAATTTTAAGTTTTTAATGTTATTTTAAATTGATATCCATTTTGTAATTTCACACTTAAAAACAATTCTAATTGAACCTATCCAAACAACAATAATGACAAAAATCACTTTTAAGTAAATGTATCCAAACAAAAATCACGTCTTCTTCAACTCAATTTTACTAAAATCAATTTTACAAAATCATTTTCATTAGAATCAATTCTCATCACTGCAAAACCAAATACATATATAAAAAATACGTTAAATATGATAGTAAAGATAAAGTAAAAAATTTCTATTTCAAAACTAGGATAGGACCAATTTTAGGAAACAAGAGAGGACCACTAGGCTTTAATTCTTTTATATTTTATCTTCATCAAAACCAAATAGGTTCTGTTCTGTACCGTATCTATGGATAAGTATATCCGAGATAGTTGGTAGGTGATAAGGTTTGATCAATATAGAGTTATGTCCGAGTTACGTCCGAGCTGATGTTCCGAGCTGAGGTGGGGTGTACCTGCACAGACACTCCGATGCTAAAGTCAGTAGCAGTGGAATTAATGCAGTTGAGTAATATTTAATGCGTACCTCTCTCATTGGAATAAATGCAGTATTTATAGGTTTGGGAGGCACTTGGGTGTCATCATCTGAACCATCGGTTGTGGAGGTGCATGGTTGGCTGTTGGATGAATGATTATGGGCCTTGGTGCTGAGGCCCAATCGGTTGGCCTTTTGAGCGCATAGGTGCGAATAGTAGGCGTGTGATTTCCCCATAACGCTTGCCCCCAAGTCGGTTTGGCATGTTAGGTTAAACTAGACTTGAAATATGTGTAAAAAGTAAATCGTTTAAGTGGGACTGGAAAAAAGTAGCTGTGTTCGGACTTTCTTACCGATCTTGTATTTAATTTAAACCGAATCAGATCACCGATCTTTAAAGATGGTTGAAGTCGAATCAGATATTACGATCTTTGAAGATGGTTGAAGCCGAATCATCATCGCGATCTTTGAAGATGGTTGAGTGTTGGTGACGCTTCATTTTAATATTTATTTCTTTTTTGACAGAGCATTAAATGCTCGTATAGATCGATGTGACCGTTCGCAGGACTCGAGGCGTCTTTTTAATGATGACTCCCTCGATTCTTCTTGCGTCGCTTTGATTTTGATTGAGTGCGTCGCTCAATGAACAAGAATGCGGTCATATCTCAGAACCCTATAAATACAAGCGAGGGTAATTCACTTATCTTTTTTAGTTTCCTGCTTCATTGAGAGCTACCGACTTCGTGATTTTAAGTTCTCCGAGCTCGCTCCTTCGAATTCTGACATCAAATCTCTTCATTTTTTCTCAAGACTTTCTTCTGAGGTTAGTGCTTCTATTTGAATTTACTTTTTGTTGTGTTTTTGGTAGAATTTATTCTTCGTTGCGCTTCGTTTTTCAATTCCACCGGGCTGAGATCTAGCCCTCAGCCTGCCATCTTTTTGTCAGGATGGGGGTTGTCAGGTCGGGTTCCGATCTTGTTCGTGAACCCAACATCTTCTTATGATTTTATCCTGATAGCTTGCCCCCATTCCTGTAGGTAAAAACTGGCGAAAACAAAACAGACAACTCGCGCCGAAACGCTCCGACTTATAGATCAAGCCGAGCAAGCTCGTAAGTCTAGAGGCCCTGATATCGGAAAGCTAATGGCATCTAGAACTGAATCTAATCCTTTAGATAGGAAAGCATGGTCGCACTCAAATTCGTGAAGAAATGTCTTCCGGCCTAGAGGAAGTGACAGAGAAGAGCTTAGACGAAGAATCGCCCACCCCTTCCGCCTCCCAATAATCCGAACTCAGAGGCTCAAGTAGATGTTGATTTAGATCCTAGCTCTTCAGACGACTCCGATCTTGATTCGAGTTCAGAATCCAATCACTACAAGAAAAACTGAAAATCCAAGGCAAAACTTTCTGGCGGATTTTAATCCCCCACAAACTTTCCGTGATTTTTGACATTTGTGGGGATTTTGATGTTTGCATATGGATTTTTAAAAAAAAATTTTTTTGGGGGAAATTAGGTATTTGCGTAGGATTTCAAAAAAAAAAAAAAAAAATTTTTTTTGGCGGATTTTTATGTGTTTTCGGCGGATTTTAAAAAAAAAAAAAAAAAAAATGACCCTCGAATCACTAAAATGACTACCTCGGTCAAAGCAATCTTGATTCCGCCGAAAAAACCAAGGAATCCGCCGAAAATGACCTCGATTCCAACGGCTCTCTTCATCCTCCCTTAATAAATCTGATTTCAACAATTCACTCTCAACACTCTCTCAACATTTCACTCTCTCAACACTTCACTCTCTCAACATTTCACTCTCTCAACACTTCACTCTCTCACCATTTCACTCTCTTAACAATCCTCACATTAAATCTTTACTCTTTCTCAACACTTCTCTCAAATTTGTTTTGAAGGTATGTTTTAATTTAAACTTTGTTTTAAGTTATATTTTGTTTTAACTTATACTTTGTTACTAATTGTGGTGTTGTTTGTTTAAGATTTGTTTGAGTTTGGTGATTTTTGTTTCTTTGTTACTATTTATATTTTTAATTTAAACTTATTTATTTTTAAAAAACATTTTATTTCGTTATCACTATTTGAGTTTTTAATTTAAATATGTTATCTATATTTTTTTAAAATTTATTAAAACGTTTATAAAAAAATTTAAAATGTTTTTAAATTTTTTTAAAAAAAAAAATTTTTGGCGGATTTTAATGTATTTGCGCGGATTTTAAAAAAAAAAAAAAATTTTTGGCGGATTTTAATGTATTTGCGTCGGATTCTTAAAAAAAAAAAATAAAAAAAAAAAATTTTGGCGGAAAAATCCGCGAGAAAGTGCAAAATTCCGCCAGAAAAGTACAGGGGAAATCCACGCAAATTCCCCAAGAAAAATCCGCGGAAAATGCAGCGGAAATTCCACGAAATACGTTGCCACCAAACCTTTTATCGGCGGAAAAATCCACTAAAAACTCAGTATTTGCGGCGGATTTGGGTGTTTTTTGGCGAAAAAATCCGCCAAAAAAACCCATTTTTCTTGTAGTGAATACAGAATCAGATGGAAGAATGGTTGAAGATCCGTCTGTTGACCCAGAAGAAGAGAATGTTGGAGAAGAGAGAAGAGGTAAAGAACCGGAAGATACCGGGAGCTTCGAGTTATTGTATGGATATGACGACTCCGGGGTTAACAACGTCGACCTCCCCGTAGTCCCCCCGTTGGGCTCGCCCCGTGATTATTCATGGGTATTCGAAAAACTCCGTGGTATAGACTCGCTACTGACTCCGGAGATCGACATTAGCAATTATTCAAAGAGGCTTTACGCCAAAGATCCCGAGCGTTGGCGATGTTTTGGAATGGGAAAGGGCGAGCATGTGGCTACTTACCCGGATTCTCTCAAGTTTATTGTTTACTGGACGACTTTAGCTCACATGCGCATCCGTCCTCCATTCACCGCTTTCCAACAGTCTATATTGGCAAGGTTAGAAGTAGCCCCATCTCAACTTCACCCCAATGCTTGGGCATTTGTACGAGCTTTTGAGCTGGTATGCATTCATTTAGGTCGGCCCCTTTCCTTACAACTTTTCTTACATATGTTTCAAATAAACAAAAGGACCGAGAAGAACAGCGCAAACTGCGCGTTTAGAAGATTACACCCTCCGATCAAGACCAGAATCAAGGTTTTTCGGCCGTATTCGAAAGCTCGAATATGAATGGAAAAATAAATTTTTCCGGTCGAGCTGTTGCCGTAGTGGTAGACCGAGTTGGTACATTTAATGTCGAGAATGACATTGTTCTCACCACCAAGTTCCCTCTTGGTTGGACCCGTCGAGATGATTCTAAGAGACATTCCGTTGAAAAGAATCATTTAAACGTGGAAGATCAAAGAAACCTTGAAAGTCTTGATGTTCATTGCGAGATCGGATTGTCGCAAATAATGAAAATAGGGCTAATCAATGGGGATTCGACACTAAATTGTTGGTGGCATCCGTTAAGTATGAGCATGTCGAGAAGGCTTTAGGTCGGTCTTAATAAGATGTTTCTCTTAGTTTATTTTCACTATGTCTGCCGATCTTATATCTGCCGATCTTTATTTGCATAATTTTTCTAACTGAATTTTGTATTTAATCTGCAGATAGCATGGCCCCAAAACGCAACATGGCGGCTTTGAAAGCCCTGGCGCTTGAAGAAATTACCCCAGTGGTACCTCACATCGGAAGTAGTAGCGGGGTTGCGGCTGAGGGAAATTCTGCAGCAATTGTTACTCCGGCTGTGCCTATCACTGTGGTTAATCCCGAAGAAGAAGATGGAGAGGAAGCTCGGCCATTCACAAGAAAAAGGAAGCAACCATCTGGTCAACTCCCTCCTAGGTCTAAACCCCAAGATCGGGAGAAAAACGTGATTGATTTGAGTGACCAGACAAAGAAGCACAAAAAACATAAGTCTGCTGCTCCTTTTGATCCAAGGGCATATATGACCCTCAAAACCGAGGAGTTTCAAGCTGACCCCTTCGGAGTTTCACTCTCGGTGTTTTCAAGGATGGTCGACTTAGTGAGGGAGGATAAAACGGCTGCAGCTCTAAAAATTAAAGGTATGGTTTCGGTTTTCTAAGCTCGTCCACCCTGGCTTTCCAACTTCTTTTATACTTATGCATTTATCTATTTGTACAGATCTTGAAGCCAAGTATGAGTCACTTCGGAAAGTCAGTAAGTCCACTTCGGGCTGATCTCGAGAAATCTCAAAAAGATGTGGATCTTTACAAGCGATGGCCAAGACTTGGAAGCTAAGCGCCTACAACTTGAGGTCAAAAAAGCAACTGAGGCCGAATCAAGCGATCAAATGAAAAATTTGAAAAGGTCACCGTCGAGCTTCAAGAAAAAGATGCTAAGATCGCGGAGTTGATGGCTTCGACCTCGGCCAATAATTTTCCCGAGCTTCAGGAACGCATTGAGAAACTCACTGCTCTAAATGTTAAAGCTCTGGAAGATCGGAAGAAGGCTATTCAGATGGGTCAAGAGGGCATTGTCGAGGCTTTCAATAACGCCCTTGACCAAGTCGCCGTAGTTAATCCCGACTTTATTGCCGATCGTGATATTCTTAACCCGGAGTACGGGGTTCATGATGGTCATATTGTTGAGTTTGACCCGGAATCCGATGAAGTATTGTTGTGCGAAAAGGTGATGTGCAAGTGTACACAATCGCAACAAGTAATATATTGATAAGTAAAGTTCGTCTCCACAGGGATTGGTATTAATTTTAGAGTTTAAAAAGGAATTACACGTAGGGGAACAAGTAGCAAATAAGTTGAGTGACAAAGTTCAAGTTAATAAGAGTTGTTTAAAGTAACAAACTAAGAGTGGTTAAAAATATAAGAGAAATAAGTTGGATTGCCTTCACTATGTAAATCCCCAAAACAAGACGCTATAACGTCACACGCTATAGCGTTAAGCGCTGTGCAGAAATATTTTGTGCCTTTCAAATCACTAGCGCCGGTTTCACTACAAGATGCCTATGTCTAGGTTCTAAATAGGTTCACCCTCAGTATAATCAAGATCCCACGACTTATGCCTTATAAACTATTGCAACCTCTATATCTAGAAGAAGCAAAAATTGATTAAATGTCTTCAACCAACCTTATCATTTATATTAATCCTTGAGTTCTTTCTATGGTTCATGTCTGAATCCACAGAAATACTTGTTTTACGTGGCCAAATATAAAACAAGTTTGGAAGAATAATCACACAAGGATTAAAACACAAAACGTGAGAAATTATATACGAAGCATTAATGGTTCATCACAAGCTATAGCAACCCAACTCAAAGAGTTTAGCTCATGTTGAGCCCCATCAAAATAACACAAATGAGAATACTTGCATTACCGTAAGTAAAGAGGAAATTACAAGTGCAAAAGATACACTCTTGAAGTCTCCTAATCATCCACGTGAAGATGGCTCATCATCAACCTTACACCATGAGTACCAAGACAGAAAAATACAAAGGAAGAAAGTAAAATAGCAAAAGCTCTAAGGTGTATCAATGGAGAAGAAGAAGTGTCACACTTTCTCTCTCTATCAATACTCTCTCTAAAACTAACTATCTCCAACAACAACTATCCGTAGGGAAGGGAAGGAAAAATCAAAGATAAATCTTCTAGCCTTGCTAGCATGTGGTACAATCTCCTCAAAAGTCAAGAAAGGTGATAGTTGCTTTTTCACCAACTCCACTATTTCTTTCTCATGCATTGCCAAGTGTCCACACATATCCAATAAAATCCGCACATGTCAAAGACGCACACGGTGATCAAAAGATATGGAGCTTGGATTAATGAGCTTGGCGCCAAAATTGCACTTTCCCTAAAGATGCTCACCGATCTCATACTTGACGCTTATAGCGTTAGACGCTATAACGCTAAACACTGCACTACTTCACAAAATTCATCAAAACACTCACAAGGGCACCAATTGTGCCAAATTCAAAACAAAGCAGTGTTTAGCCCTTCCTTTCCTAATATTCACATAAATACACTAAATACTATACTAATATTACTTGAGAACTTACTTAATTTAATGATTAGAGGTATAAATAACTCATATAAATATGAGTTATCAAGTATCAAGGATCGTTTATCCGAAAGATGTGTAATTTGCTTATTTTCATCTGTTTTTTGAAACTGAGGGTCCGGCCGTAACCGGTATTTTTTGTAATGATATCACTGTATTAACCTGTCATATTTTTGGTTTCCTTTGTGACTATATCTTTATTTCGAATATCTCTTCCCTTCTGTTTTTAAACAAGATATCGATTGACGTTTTGAATCATATAGAAATAAGATCGGAACTAAAATGCCTTAGCAAAGCAAGTCTATATTAAATAAGATCAGAAATAGAATGCCTTAGCAAAGCAAGTCTATATTAAAAAGATCGTAAATAGAATGCCTTAGCAAAGCAAGTCTATATTAAATAAGATCGTAAATAGAATGCCTTAGCAAAGCAAGTCTATATTAAAAAGATCGGAAATAGAATGCCTTAGCAAAGCAAGTCTATATTAAATAAGATCGTAAATAGAATGCCTTAGCAAAGCAAGTCTATTTTACACAAGATCGAACTAGAATGCCTTAGCAAAGCAAGTCTATTTTACATAAGATCGTAAATAGAATGCCTTAGCAAAGCAAGTCTATTTTACATAAGATCGTAAATAGAATGCCTTAGCAAAACAAGTCTATTTTACACAAGATCTGAACTTAGAATGCCTTAGCAAAGCAAGTCTAACTATAATATTTCTTGAGTTTGGTGGCGTTCCATGTTCTTGGGATCGCCTTGCCTTCTAGGGTTTCTAGCTCGAAAGCGCCATTTCCGTTTTGTCGTGACTCGATATGGACCTTCCCGATTCGGTGCTAGCTTGCCTTGTGATGCATTTTTCAACCCTACATCGGCTCTTCTCAAGACGAGGTCGCCACGTCAAAATCCTCGGGACGACTTTCTCGATTATAACGGGTGGCTATCCTTTGTTTGTTGATGGCTTCCTTGAGGATGCGTGATCTCGGATTTCTTCTATAAGATCCAAATTTTCTCGTAAAGCTTGTTCGTTGTCTTCCTGATTTCGGTTTGTGGTTCTCCAAGATAGTTCTCCGATTTCGATCGGGATGATCGCTTCGCTCCCATATGATAACCTGAAAGGCGTTTCTCCCGTGGAGCTTTGGGGAGTTGTTCTATATGCCCATAAGACATAAGGGAGCTCTTCAACCCAATTTCCTTTAGCATTGTCTAACCTTTTCTTCAATCCGCTGAGAAGTACTTTGTTTCTTCATACGCTTGACCGCTTGTTTGGGGATGCTCCACCGACGTGAATCGATGTTTGATTTTAAGATCGGACATCAACTTCCCGAATCCTTTATCGGCCGAATTGAGTTCCATTGTCCGTGATTACCATCTCGGGCACCCGAATCTGTAATTATTTCTTTTCTAAAAAGAGATGCGCTTTTTGCCTTAATAACAGATAGTGGTTTGGCCTCAATCCATTTAGTAAAATAATCAACACCACAATTAAGAATTTATTCTCCCGGGGCTTTTGGAAAAGGCCCTAGAAGGTCTATCCCCACCATGCAAAAGGCCATGGGGAGGAGAGAGTGTGAGAGACCTGGTAGGAGGTGCAATGTGAACGTTTGCGTGAATCGACAATTCGGACATTTCTTCACATAGTTCCTTGCATCAGCTTCAATGGTTGGCCAAAAGTATCCTGCTCTTAACACCTTCCTGGCTAAGGACCTACCACCTAAATGTTGGCCACATATCCCTTCATGAATTTCCATTAACACATAGTCAGCCTCCATCTGTTCTAGACATTTCAATAATGGTGAAGAGAGTGCCTTCTTGTAAAGCTGCTCATTGAACACTGCAAAAGATGCTGCTTTTCTTCGGACGTTCTTGGCTTTTTCAGGATCGGAAGGTTCTGTGCCCGACATGATGTAATTCAAGATAGGAGCAATCCATGTTTGGTCTTCACTTATTACGTACACTGATGACATCGAGTGTAAGTCATCCTCAAAACTAGGTTTGCTGAGGATCTCTTGTATAACTGACCGGTGATTTCCAGTAGTTTTGGTGCTTGCTAATTTGGAAAGAATATCGGCCCGAACGTTGTTTGTTCTCGGGACATGTTTAACCTCGTCGAAATCAAATTCGGTGAGGAGTTTCTTGACATGATTCAGATATTTTTGGAGGATTGGCTCTTTTGCTTCGTCATCGTCCCCGATCCGGGAGACCACGAGGAGTGAATCGGATGGAGATTTAACCGAGTGATACGGAGATCTCGGAAGCCAATCGTAGGCTCCGCAATGCACGCCGTATTCACTTTGATTATTTGATGTTGTAAATTTGAAAGTGAGTGATAATTCTATAACCACCCGTAAGGACTTTCAAGAATAATTCCAGCCCCGCTCCCTTTGGGATTGGAAGAGCCATCGACATAGATCGTCCATACTTCATTCTCGGTCTCTGCCGAAGTCATTTCCGCTACAAAGTCGGCTAACACTTGAGCTTTCATTGCCGATCTTGATTCATATTTGATACCGAATCGCATGACTCTCATCGCCCACTTTATTATTCTTCCCGAAAGGTCTGGACGATGTAGGATTTGTCTGATCGGATGGTTTGTTCGAACCACTACTTGGTGAGAAACAAAATAATGTCGGAGTCGCCGAGTAGCTATTACTAAAGCCAGAGCTATTTTCTCTATTTTTGATATCGTTTCGCCCTTGTAAAGCTTTGCTCACAAAGTAAACCGCTCTGTCCTCTTTTGTTTCTCGGACACTGCTCTTTTCCTAATGCTTCCTCAGATATTGAGAGATATAAATATAATATTTCCTCTGGTTCAGGTCGGGTTAATATCGGAGGTTCTGATAATATCTTTTTTAGTTGGGTGAGCGCCTCGTCCCGTTCTGTGGTCCAGATAAATTCAGATTCCTTTTTTAAAAGTTTAAAAAGGGGTAGTGATTTAAAAGCGGCATTTGAGATGAACCGAGATAGAGCCGCAATCATGCCGTTAAGTTTCTGAATTTCTTTTTTGGTGTTTGGGGTTTTCATCTCAGTCACCGACTTG
Source organism: Oxytropis ochrocephala (assembly GCA_020916435.1). NCBI lineage: Eukaryota > Viridiplantae > Streptophyta > Magnoliopsida > Fabales > Fabaceae > Oxytropis > Oxytropis ochrocephala. The sequence continues at coordinate 99,092,212 of CM037090.1, forward strand.
CATTTGTCTGGGTTTGCCTCAATCCCTCTTTCAGTGAGATAGAACCCCAAGAACTTTCCGGCTTTGACCCCGAAAGTGCATTTCTCCGGATTTAATCTCATCCTGTTTTTCCTTATTTCTGAAAAAAGTTCTTTGAGATCGGTAACATGATGATTTGCTTGCTCACTCTTTGCAATCATATCATCTAAGTATACTTCTACATTTCGCCCGATCTGGTTTTTGAAAACTCTGTTCATCATTCTCTGATATGTTGCTCCTGCATTTTTGAGACCGAAAGGCATAACTCGGTAACAAAAATTTCCGCTTTCAGTCATAAAAGCAGTTTTCTCTTGATCGGGGGGAAACATTGGGATTTGGTTATATCCTGAATATGCATCCATGAATGATAATAAACCAAAACCCGATGCATGATCGACTAGTCGATCAATATTTGGAACAGGAAAAGCATCCTTAGGACATGACCTATTGAGATCGGTATAATCAATGCACATGCGCCATTTTCCATTTGATTTTTTAACAAGTACAGGGTTTGAGAGCCAAGTAGTATATTTGAGCTCAGTTACAAAATTAGCTTTTACTAAGTCATCTATCGCCTTGGCTGTTGCTTCTGTCTTCTCGATATTCTGCACCCTTTTGCGTTGGGCAACCCACTTTGCATCAGGATATATTGACAAATGATGGCAAGCGACTTCAGGTGGTATGCCAGGCATGTCTTCAGCCGACCAAGCAAAGAGATCGGCGTGTTCCCTTAAGCACTGGGTTAATTCTCTTTTTATTTCGTCCGGTAGGTCTGCGCCGATCTTGATCTGCTTTTGTTGGATCATCCCCAACATCACTCGATGAATTCCCCGTCCGGTTTCGGTCGTTCCGGCCTTTTCTCTGAATGAGGATGCTGAGCGCTACCTTTCTCTTCGTCCGAGCTCTCGGGATCGAAGCGTGCGTCTAAATCCATCACATTTACCTCGGAAAACTTCACTTTCTCTTCTTTCGCAGACGTACTCTTTGATGCAAGTTCGGCTTTGTCTCTGCGAAATTTCACTTTGAGAAGGAGGTAATAGCATCTTTCGGAAGATTCTAGATCGGCATTGATAGTTACCACCTCATTGCTTGGAGAGTGAAACTTCATTTTCAGATGTACAGTGGAAGTCACCGCCCCGAGTTTCCCCAAAGTCGGCCTTCCAATGATGCAATTGTAGATTGATGAGCAAGGTAGTACCATAAATTTAACCAAAATTGTCCGAGATAAAGGTTCCTCTCCAAAAGTGACCCTTAAGTCTATGTAACCCATCGGTCTAGTTCGGGAACCATTGAAACCTGAAAGGTCCGTTCTGTGATAGGGAAAAAGTTCCCTTGGTGTGATTCCAATTTTCTCCAGTACATCGAAGAACATGATGTCACAAGAGCTGCCTTGGTCAATTAAAATTCTTCTTATCTCTTTCTCGGCCATTACTGCTGAGATTAACAGTGGAATGTCTTCGTTTACCTTCCCATTTAGAAGATCGTCATCTCCAAATGACAGAGGAGGACGAGTTGCTACTTGTTGGGCCGATGATGTAGATGCTACACATTGAATTTCTTTCCATTTTCTTTTGATTGTTCTTGCTGTAGCTCCTTGGACTTCACCGCCTGAGATTACCATCACCACAGGTCGGCCTCTACTCCTTCGAGTGTCTGGCTCTTCCTTATAATCCATGATTTCTTTCCCTCTTACTTCGTCAACCTCTTTCTCCTGTTTAATGCTTTTTTCTTGTTGGAATGGCTTTCTGACATACTGCCCGAGTTTTCCCTTTTTGATAAGGTCTTCAATGTCGTCTTTTAAGGCGTTGCACCGATTTGTATCATGGCCGGCGCTTTGGTGATAACGACAGTACTTGTTATTCCTCATTCCCGGCCTTTGGGGAATAGGATCAGGATACCTTATGTGTTTGAATTCATTGTTCTGACATTCTTGCAAGATCTTCTCCTTTCCACATATGAGTTCGGTGTAGTTTTGATGTCGCCCTTGTCGTGGTTTGAATTCCCTAGATGGACCGCCGGTCTGGAATCTCCGAGGAATTTCAGTATTTGGATTTGTCTTTTCAACTCGAGGTCGGCTCTCTTTGGTTTGGTTTGCTACGCTTTTCACAAAGAACTTGCTAGCTTCATCGCCTTCCTCATGATCTATGTACTTCTCTGAAAGTCGGAGGAACTCCCCTAAAGTTGAGGGTTGGTTGATGCTCACGTCAATTTGGAATAAAGTGCCTCTGCCTAAACCCTGAGATAGGAAATACAGACGAAATTCCTCATTTAACCCATGCACCTTTCCGCTTTTAAGATTGAATCTTGCAATATAAGACCGGATAGATTCATCATCGGCTTGGTGGATTGCATGCAACACCATCCATGATTTCGGTCTTACTTTTGAATGTGCGAAGCTCGCCGAGAATAACTTGGAAAGTTGTTCCCAGGATGAGATTGAATTTGCCGGGATGTCTCTGAACCATAAACCTGCAGATTTTTCAAGGGTGAGGGAAAAAAGTCTACACATGATCTCACCTGGAGCATTCCGATATTGCATCATGGTTTCATAGTACTCTAAATGAACATCCGGGTCTCCGAGTCCGTCATAAATTTTCAAGTGTTCGTGAGGTTTCTCTAAACCTATGGGAACAGGGGAAATAATCTATTTCCGGCGAAACGGCCCTCTTCTCGGTGGTTGTACCTCCTGCTTTCTTCTCCCGGTTCCGAGAGTTTTGCGAGGTTGGTAATTGGAATGATGTTGTTTTCGCCCGGGCTCTCTCTTTATAGTTGTGATGTCCTCGCCTTGAGGACTTTCTCTCGCTCCTAGATCGTTGTCTGCGTGGTGAGGATGATGCATAAGAGGAATCTTCCTCTCCGCAGTCTTCTATATCTCTAAGAGTTGCCCTCGGCTTCTTCTCTTCCTCGCCTTCTCGGGAGAGCGATGATAATGACGCTGCCTCTCGGGAGAACGATGTCGTCTTCTTCTGGCTCGAGCTTGTTCTGCCGGTTGCTCGGGCTCTTCTATCGGGTTAATCCGGATCATATCGCCATGCGGAGAACCCCGATCCGCAATATCTCGGGCCCGATATCCTGCAACCTCGCTTCTAATTCGAAATACGGAGGCTCCTAGCTTGAGATGCTTCATTATGCCGATTTAGAATCAACAAGTCGTTGTAAAGTGTTTACTGGAACGGGAATAACCGTAGGAGGTGAAGGAACTCGATTTGAAGTCGACTCTCTGTTATTGATATTTCGGTCAGTAACAGATTGGGTTACTGCAATCCCCTCCGGGGTTCCTTCTTCCCGTGACCGGATGATACTTGCTATCCGTACACCGGTTCGTACATTTCGGGTCCATGACTGATCAAAGAGAAAAAGATAAAGTTTTTTATGAGTTCGGGAAAAGCTCCCACTGTGGTCGCCAATGTTCTGTACCGTATCTATGGATAAGTATATCCGAGATAGTTGGTAGGTGATAAGGTTTGATCAATATAGAGTTATGTCCGAGTTACGTCCGAGCTGATGTTCCGAGCTGAGGTGGGGTGTACCTGCACAGACACTCCGATGCTAAAGTCAGTAGCAGTGGAATTAATGCAGTTGAGTAATATTTAATGCGTACCTCTCTCATTGGAATAAATGCAGTATTTATAGGTTTGGGAGGCACTTGGGTGTCATCATCTGAACCATCGGTTGTGGAGGTGCATGGTTGGCTGTTGGATGAATGATTATGGGCCTTGGCTGTTGAGGGCCCAATCAGTTGGCCTTTTGAGCAGATAGGGGTGCGAATAGTAGGCGTGTGATTTCTCCATAACAGGTTCAAAATGCTGATCCTAATCCACATTTTAGTAATCCTCTGCCAGATAAAGAAAAGAATGAGCATTTCAGTAATCCTAATTCACATTTCTTACATAACAACTAAGAAGTCTTATATAACAAGGTAGTTTACCTGATTTATTAGCAATTTTGATTTTTCTATATGTTGACTATGCAGTTCAAAGCTTTATTCGTTGGTTTATGACTGTTTATGCTATTTTGGTGAAAAAGAAATACTCTACACGCATTAATGTATTAAAATTGCTAAGAATTCATCCAAAATAGCATAAACAGTCATAAACCAAAATTCATCTCTAAATGTATTAAAATTGCAAATTCATCCATTTTTAGTAATTCATTTTTAGTAATTTTAAAGATTAATAAAAAACATATTTGAGGACCAAAATGAGTCATATGTGCAATTTTGATACATTTAGGGACTATAATGACAATGCTTCACACTATCAGAAATCAAAATGACTGTTTACCCTTCTTTTTTAATATACTAGCCGATTAACTAATGTTGGCTTATAGGACAACTATAATCCATGTAGTAGCTGTGATACTGACCTTGGACTGTCACAGGGGAAAGCAATTTCTTAATTATCACTTGTATTTTTGTTCCTTAATGAGATGTTAAAGTTGTCCTAGTTCATATTATAGAGTTTTGATTACAAATGGTTACTACTAAATACTTCCAAATCCTTATTTGGCAATAATTGCTAACATCTTCTCAGTTCTCTTTCAAATTCTGCCCACCATACATAAATCACCACATGTACTACTTTAATATTGTTAGCAAAACTAAATCAGAAAAATATTTGTTTACTAGAATGATTATGGAATTATGCGGACCCAAAGAAGATTTTTCATAATTATGGTTCCATATTGGCTTCAATAATATTCAAGAAGGTGGAATCAATTAGCAATATTGAGATTTAATTTCCTTTGTTTTACCAAAAGACTTAATTTCCTATTAAATATTCCAATACTTATTTTTATAACATTTTTTTTTGAATTGATAGAGGGCCTAAGCCCGATTCTTATCACATTTTTGTAAGCTAGTAACTCCTGCAGATAATTAAAACATCAAAAAACCACTTTAATATTGTTGTTCCGAACAGAACTCACTGAGAGAGAATCATACCTCACGGTGGTGATGTTGAGATGAAAATTCGAGATCCGAGTTGATATCACCTCCTGTTCTAGATCCAACTTTGGCTAGAGAGAATGGGTCTGGGAGCCCAATTGTAAGCAAGCACAGTCGCACCACTATATATATCACTCTACACTCTAAAATAGGGTAAGCTTTTTCCACTCATCTCATATGCCCCATCTTTATTATGGACTGGCTTAGGCGTCGGAGTGCCTGCAGGTGGGGCATATGAGAGGAGTGGAAAAAGCTTACCCTATTTCAGAGTGTAGGGTGGTATATATAGTGGTGCGATAGAGTTTGCTTACAATTGGGCTCCCAGGCCCATTCTCTCTAGCCAAAATTGGATCCGAAACAACTGTGGAGTAGATAGGCAGAGTGGTCCAATGTAGGAGTGTTCAAAACCGAACCAAACTGAAAACCGCAAAAATCGCTTTCTATTGGTTTTGTTCGGGTTTTTTTATTAGTGAACCGTGCGGTTCGGTTTGGTCCGCGGTTTTGATTATAGAAATCGAACCAAACCAAACCAAACCGCAAAACCCTATATACAAAAATAAAATTAGACAAAACAATATACGTAGAAAATAAGGAAAGCGGTTTATTCAAGGGGGCGTTTGGATTCGCTTATTTTTGAGCTTACGAAAATCAACTTATGAAAATAAGTAAGTTTTTATGCTAATTCATAAGTTCTCACTAACAAAAATTGTTTCTCCCTAAGTTGTTTTTTCCATAAACTACGTACCTTGACAAGCTTATGAATAATACATAAAAATTGATTTATTTGCATAAATTGTTTTTCATAAGTTTAAAATAAGCTCTATCCAAATGGGCCCTAAATTGTGTTTTGTCTCGTCAAAAATCGAACAAACCGAGCCAATCAAAACCACATTGGTTTGTTTTTTTTTTTTTTCCGGAAGCCGACCGAATCAAACCAAACCGCATCTATTTTTACCTTGCGGTTCAATTCACTTTTTTGCTCAAAACCGAACCAAGTCACACCGCGAACACCCTTAGTCCAAGTAGGCTAGGTAGAGTGGTCCAACTAGTTAATTAATTAATATATCAAAATTAAATAAAAAAAAAAAGAAAAGAAAATAAAATGGCATCGGATGCCCATTTTTCATGTTTAGAGCCAAACTACTTTTTACCTCATTTCTGCTCCTTTCCTTTTCTTGCCAAGAAATTATTTCTTTTCTTACGTACATCAGCCAAGCATGCTCTTGTGCATGTTCCTCATTGTAACCAGCCTGGAAACATAAACAAACACAACATACACACCATTTCAAATTTCAAAAAAATCTATAAATAAGATGACAAAGGTGCAACCATCTACAACCCCTCTCTCCCTTGGTTTCTCTCACCCCTCTCTCTCGGCTTCTTTCTCTTTCTCTCATCTGGATGTTCTGTTTTTATTTCTTTCTATGTTTTTTTTTAATACTGTAAATATGAGACAATATAAAAACCGGAATCACTACAAGAAAATCGGTGGTTTGCCACGGACATTCCCGTGGCAAATGTACAAATATCCGTGGCAAATATGAATTTGCCACGGATTTGCGACGGACAAATTTTGGTGGCAAAAGCGCTCGTCGCAAACGCTTTGCCATGGATTTTCCGTGGCAAATTTTTCCGTCGCAAATCCGTGGCAAAAATTTTTCCGTGGCAAATCCGTCGCAAATTTCCGTTGCAAAGTCGTGGCAAATTCTTACACCTTCCATGGCAAATCCGTCGCAAATTTTTAAAAAAAATTAAAAAACAATTAAATTATGCCTCCAAATTCTATTTAATAGTGATATCTATACAGAACACATAAATGCTCCAACATCAAAATTAATAAACTTATATAAAGCAAAACATAATAACCACAATAATAAATGAGTACAATCCATGTGCAAAACATTTAATTACTAATTGTCTTCTACTAACAAACATTAGTAGAAACTAACTAAAGATGCAATGCTCCACTACAAACTAACAAAATAATAGACAAAATAACTAAAGACAAAAATAAAAAAAATAAAAAAAAATTAAATCTTCAAACCTTTATGCAAATAAGAAGTTCTACAATACAAATAGCAAATCAGAAGTTCTACAATACAAATAGCAAGACTGTTATCATTCAAATAGTTGATTCTGACCAGTTCTATCAATAAGATATTTCTACCTTTAACCAACTCTTGTGCCTTCTCAAAGTTCCTCCATCTAACAAAGCCATGATGGTACATGAATTTTGCTCCTCTTCAACTCCAGTTGGCTTTGCTGCCAACATCCTAGCAACCTTGTCAATGGTATAACAACAGTTTAGTGTAGGCCAAGCAAGATAGCCACCTATCATAACAGAGCATAATCAATAGTTACAGAATAAAAACAACATAAACACACTCCAATGCGGTGAATCAATGTAATTCCAATTGGGCTTTTAGTGCAAAACATATATCAACTTCATCCACCATCATAAAGAAAACATCATTTTTTACAAGCAAATGAATCAGATTCTTAACCTCTGAAAACTCATGTTTCAGTTCAACTTTCATTTTATTTCTTAACAAATTCCTAAGAAGTTATTTCCCCTCCATACCTAAGTCATTGTTCTCTCTCATATACTCCCTTGTTTGTTAGGAAGTGAGGCTTTACCTACTTATCCATATCCCATCGTGATATATGCGTCGAGACGTGAGGAAACTCAAGCCACACACCAACAAATTAATAATGAAGCTTAAGTATAAATTATTTTATACATCATTCATTGATGCCAGATCAACAACTATCAGAACATAAGAATCAAGGTAAAAAATAAATAAAAAGATAACCTGAGCATGAAGTATGCAGTCACGTCCGGAAAAAAGATAAGGCAATGCTTCCCTTTGGACCTCTGTAGGCATGATATATCCAACCTCTTCCATCCTGAAATAAAATTTTAATCATGTGAGAATCTGTGTATCCACCTAATTCACCCAGTACGAATTGAGAAAATACACATTTTAGCACAGAGCAAATAATATCATATCATCTTACTAATTAAAGAAAGTACTTACTTACCAACAATATCAACATGTTTGGAAGACAATAATAAGAATTGGCAAGCTGAATAGGCATAGATGAACAATTAAAAACTTACTTGCTTGCTAAACACTTCTTTGACTGCTTTGTTTGGTTGGCGACACAAGGAACACATCCACACCACGATATTTTGCTTCGTGAGTAGGACTCTACAAGGAGACAGTAAAAGAACATATAAGTTGCTCAATTCAAATCTCCACTACAAAAACATTATAATCAAAAAAAAGATAGACATTGAAGCATTACAAGTTGCTCAATTCACAATCTTCACACAAATCAATCAATAGAATGTAATCTTGCTCAAGTTCCTATTGCAACTACAATGTAGCACCAACACATTTTGAACACCATGTTTATAAATAGAATGTAATATATGCTGATGCTGATATGATGTAATTAATCTTTTTGAGGCTTGAGGCAAGGAAGGAGAAATGTGTGATTTGGAATATTGTAAGGTGGACTTATGTGTTCTTTTGGTGATTTGGATATAAACTTCCATTGCTACATCATGCCACTAATTAATCATTGATAAAGACATAAACCGTTAGGTAAGGTTAATCAAAGACAAGCCATGATCAAAATCAAATCAACCAACAACATGGAAGAAAACATCTAGCCTAGCACAAACAAAAGCAGGGGTCATTTCATGAATCAAACAAATTTAATTAGTAGAAAAAACCTCACAACTATATAAATATATAGTCACGTATATGTAGAAGAGGCACAAAATGGAATCACATGTTCATCAAAAGAGTCTCATTCATAATTAACTTTAAGGCTACCAGTTTATATTACATTAGAAAAGTAACAAATCTATGACTTGGAATCATGAACCTATGACATGGCAACACTCTATCTGCTGCATCAATGATTCACAAGAAAGGAGTTACTATGAGCAACATTTTCTGATATCTAAATCATTTTATGCAGCAACTATGATAATACTCATTTAAGAAAAAAAACAGAATGAAGATGAACAAGAAATCAAGGAATCTGAACAATAAAGGTGAAGAAAACAATACCCATTTGCAGAGTCTGTCTTCTAACTACTCAATGGCAACAGAACCTAAGAACCAAAGAGTATCAAAGTCCATTATTATTAGGCCATGGGGAAAAAGTAATCAGGAAACAAGAAGGAGAAGATTCCACTTGCCAGATTGAATGGGATTGCTCAGGATGGCTTCGCGCTCCTTTCTTTTTTGCACTTCAACCTTGATCTTCTCGCACCACAATTGCCTACTGAATGGGATTGCTGATAGTTGTGTTTTTACTAGTATTCTACACAACCCTTCAATCAATTATTAAGTTGGAAAATCTAGAAACAATAACGTTAATACACTCTTATTCAGGACAAATAAATAACAAATCATTATGAGTTAGCAAGCATTATCGACTACCTTGAACAAAAAAGAAATTACTTTATTATGTTACAAATCCCCAAACTCCATCCATTCCCTCTTTTTTTAATGAGAGCATAATACTTCTATTATCTACTACCTTGCAATAGTGACCAGAGTTGAAGAAAAATGAAGCTTATGATCAACATGATTCCAAATTAGGTACATCCACTTTCTTTATCAAAGAAGGTGCTATCATGGATAAGTAGATATAGGAATACGGTTTGACATTCCTCCAGCTTCAATTTAAACACTTGCAACCGAACTTTCTCTGCACTTAAATTGATTCTATAAGGCTAGTTGTTTCTCAACACCACAAAAGAAAACAGACAGGCATGCTGGATAACATGTTGTATTGCTAGGCATGAAAGGAAGCCACCCTTCTCACACTCAGTTGTATCATTAAATCTACCAGAAAACGTGATTAAGCTAAGTAACTTGTTCACTATACAATGTGTGCAAGCTAACCATATTTTTGAAAAGATTGTTGTTTACAATAGATCTTTATGAAGGAGCTGTTACTTTAGTAGTATATTCAATTCAGGTTTGCTTAAATTAGAATATTTGATGGTTAGTGTTCACTAAAGTAGCTAGGAATGTTTCTATCTTTACTTTCCATTCCTCATAACATCCACCGGTATTTTCTTTGATGAAATTAATTGAGATATCATAAAAGGAAACCAAGCACATCCCAAAAAAATGCATTTATAAAACAGAATACAATTTCAATTTCCATAAGAATGATAGAAATTGTGACAGTCCATTTTGGCATGCAATACAAGGTTGCTTCACAAATTCCTATTGAGAATGGTTTAATTTCTAACACCAATTAGCGCGCTTTATTTATATTGAAACAAGGCTCATACTCGAACCTCGTTATGAAAGCAAAAGAAAAAGCAAGGCACACACACAACAACATGGCGGAAGTAATTGCTTCTAGCCGCCATGGACGGTGGCGACCACGGTGCTCTTCCTCTGTGAGAGCGGATCTCAAAACCACAACCACCGTGTCGCTCCATCACCTCTATCGAATACCATCGCAACAAACACCGTGTGCTCTTCCTCTCTCTCTCTCACCTCGGTTCCTCCTCCATGTCCCTTGTCTCAAACTCTTCTCTCACACTGTGTGAGTTTCCCAATCGGTGCTTTCCTAGTTGCATTTCCTAAGAAGACCAAAACAAAATCAAAATCAATATCAATATCAAAATCTAAATCTAAATCTAAATCTAAACCCTAACCTTATATAAATCATAAGAAAAGCAAAAATTGGGGTTAGGGTTTTGAGAGAGAGGGGGGATTCGAAGTTTCTGGGCTGAAGAGAGAGTACGTGAAGACGTCGGTGGAGGAGAACGGTAGCGAATCGGAGAACGGCAGCCAACGGATTGTAGGTGAGGAGGAGAGAGCGAGAGGGTGAGGAGGAGAGAGCGAGAGGGTGAGAGTGTGACTTATGTTTTTAGGATAGGGATCGGGCTCATAGTATTTTGAGTAATGGGTTGCCACGGACTTGCCACGGCATCTCCGTGGCAAATTTCTGTCCTTTCACATGTCCGTGGCAAACCCGTGGCAAACACCAGTGGGAAATTTCGCGCCCTTATTTTTTACGCATGCCGTCGCAAATCTGTGGCAAATTACTGACGGAATAAGCTTTGTGGCAATTGCTGGTGGCTAAAACAAGCTTTTCTTGTAGTGAATACGAAATGCAGGTTGGTTACATTCCGATTTTTATATTGTCGCATTCTCACACTATAAATGAAAACTGAAATATTTAATTCATGATTTTAAGAATCAAGACTAAAATATTTAAATGAGAAAGTTAGAGACTTACTATCGACACATCCGAAAGACTACAGAATCTATCACCATTTAAATGGAAACACAACTGTGGTTAGATGCGGAACCGTTGTTTTCCATTTGGATGGTGATAGATTTTGTAGTCTTGTTTTGATTGATGATCAGCCAGTAGGTCTCTAATATTCTCTTTATAAATTTCAAGTATTGATACCTAGAAATCATCAATCAAATATTTCAGGTCGATTATAAAAATCGGAATACGAAATGGAAACTGATTTTTATATTGTCATATTCTCACACTATAAATAGAAATTGAAATATTTGATTCATGATATTTCTAGGTATCAATACTTGATATTTATAAAGAAAATATTAAAGACCTACTAGCATATCATCAATCAAAAGAATACTACAAAATTCACCATGCAAATGGAAACACAACAGTTTAACATGATTAGATGTGAAACTATTGTGTTTCCATTTGCATGGTGAATTCTGTAGTCTTCTTTTGATTGATGATTGGCTAGTAGATCTCTAGTGTTCTCTTTATAAATTTCAAGTATTGATACCTAGACATCATCAATCAAATATTTTAGTTCCCATTTATAGTGTAAGTATGTTACAATATAAAAATCGAAATGTAACCAACCTCCATTTCGTATTCCCATCCTTAGGCTTTAAGGGATTGATTACTAACAAAAATTTGGTCCAATGTGCGTGATATGAACCTTTTCAAATTTGGATCATTAGGCTTACCAATCATTGTATAAGCAAATATGCAGACCTAGCACAACAAATTATGGTCTTGGTTAGATCATAATATAAACCCAAAATAACAAAAAGCAAGAGAGAAAATGTGAATGAAAAGATAGGCCTCTAGTAATCCATGTCCATAAATCCACTCCACTTCTTTACGGTGTCTCAGGATGACAAAAAGATTTATCAAAAAATAAACTGAACTCATACACGTCCTGAGAACAAACGTTGTCTATATATGTGATATATGTGATTTAAAACGTTGATTATAATTCTTCTTAAATGATTATGCTTTAGTGTCTATATATGTGATATATGTGATTTAAAACCTTGTCTATAGACGTGACATAATATTTCCATCTAGCTAGTGCATGCTTACCAATGTTCCATGCCTCTTCATTAAAAAAGGAAAGTGTTTTTTCCATCACTGTTGACTCTAAAGGGTCCCAGTTCTTGCAAGTTGCATGGCTCATAGTCATACCCAAAAGAAGAGCAATATCATCAAAGTGAGCTTTCTTAAACCTCATTCATGTGAGAACAAACGTAAAGATTCTCTTGTGATTTATTTTATATTTCTAATTTTAACATCAAAGGAAATGAGTGTTAAAAACAAAACACATGATTTTATTGCCAAAGATAAGTTTTCTTTTTCCACTAAAACCGTTAATAAAAAAGGAAAAGAAACAAAATTATGGGGGACAAGTACCAAAACCAATGCAAAAACAATAAAAACCAAAAAAAAAATACTAATGTAAAATAAAAATAAATCAAGTGTATATAAAATAGTGTTTTTAAGTGTTATTAGACCCGAATTAGATTGGTGGGTGCAATAGGGAACCAATAGTATGACCGCTCCAAGTGATAAATTGGATCAAATATGTATATGGCTATATGTATAACTCAGCTGATTTTGCAGTTGAATCAATTACCCGAGCGGCCAGATCACGAGTTGAACCAGTGACCCGATGAGTTTGAGGAAAAAATTTCTACTACAACGCGGCATCCTTTTTAATCGTGGTCGAGTTATGCAGTTCAACTAGTAATCCACTGATCGACCAGTTACCTAGTGTCTTAATCAGGTTGATGACCGGTCCAAGTTTAATAACACTGATCTAAAGTTACTTTTTTTTTTTTTCAATTTATAGTTCTGCACTTTAGATTTGACCACTGTGAACTCAGAATTAGCCTTAGCAGCGTTATCAATGATCTCTAGGCTATTCTTTCCTTCTTCTTTTGCCCGGTGTTTGTGTAAAATCTATAAGTGGGATTTTACTCCGTCAAGACTAAGTTTCATTAGTTAAATATTTTTCGAGTGATTTTAAAAGGGAAACTCTTTCGTTCGAATCTTTAGAAAGGACTCCTTCTGAAGATATATTAGTGACTTAATTAATATAATAAATTTTTAATTGTGGTTTATCTTTTTTGGACTTGCAAGTGTAAAAAAAAATGTTAGTAAACTATAACTTGGTTGGGAATCATTTATCTTATCATTTAGCAATTGATTATGATCGATAGAATTTAACATAAAACTCATTACTAATGTGTTTGACCATGGAATGGAATAAGCTTATGCTAGTAATGTTGTTATCAGATAGCAGAATGTTGAACAGGAATTTATTCAAAACAATTCAAAATTGTATGCATCTTGTATGAGACAACTAAAGACAAAAGTATCTTGTATGCTTAAGGCCTTTTACACGATCCCACATTCCCAAACTCAATCTACTATTATACTATGATACTAATACAAATGGTTCCTTATGAATTGTACTTCTTGGTTCCTTATGTTATGACTCCAAATTTGCATGCAATTACAGTGCTAACAGACTTAAACTAATATAAAACCAATATAAAATTTAACATCAACGTAACTTGCAATTTTGACACCATTAAAATATGTACAGTTCTTCTCCTTTGGTCTGTTTTAAATCTATTGATTAGTTTTTAGTTTGTTAGTTTGGCTTAAATATGTGTTTTTTGTCCCCGCAAATAGAGTTGTTTTTCTAAATAAGTCCCTACAAAATAACTTTTTTTAAATATACCCTTTTGTTTTAATTTTAAACTGAAACTCTTCCTCTCTTCTGAACTCAAGTGATCACCACCATAAACACAAGTCCCGAGCTTGATGAACCAACTATCCTCTCTCTGAATCTTCTTATTCTCATTCTATACTTCATCTTTTTGAACTTCAACGCCTCTAAAAGGAACCTGTCCTTAACAGTAATAAACTCACCTCTTACATAGTTGTAACTTTACACACTACGCCAGATTTAAGGATTTGCAGCGTTTTTTTTGGGCATTGGTAGCGTTTTAAAACGCTTAGAGAAATTGGCGCTACTAATGCGACACCCCATTAGTAGCGTTTTTTAAAAAACGCTAGCCATTGACCCAAATGTGTTTTGGACATACGTAGCGTTTTATAAAAAACGCTAGTCATTGACCCAACGCCTTTTTACAATTCCTAGCATTTTCTGTAAAACGCTAGGGATCCTATAGCGCCTTTTTACAATTCCTAGCGTTTTCTGTAAAACGCTAGGGATCTTCTAGCGCCTTTTTACAATTTCTAGTGTTTTTCAGAAACGCTAGGGATCCTCTAGCGCATTTTTACAATTCCTAGCGCTTTCTTTAAAACGCTAGGGATCCTCTAGTGCATTTTGTCCATACCTAGCGCTTTCTACAAAACGCTGGATCCTCTAGTGCATTTTGTCCATAGCTAGCGTTTTTTCTATAAAACGCTAGGTATTGAATAATTTTTAATTTCATTTCTAAAGCGTTTTCTCTCTAAACGCTACCTATTGATCTAATTTTTTTAAATATTTTTTATTTTTGTTTGTTCTCCATTTTAATTACAACCTATAAATTCATTCCATTCCAACAAAATTCATCAAATATCATTCCAATCCAATATCATTCAAACAAAATTCAGTCAACAAAATTCATCAAATATTCCAATCCAATATCATTCTAAGAAGTACTTACAACATAATATATATCCAATATATACAACATATATAATAACTAACTATTATGAAACTCAAAACTTGCTAGAAAAAGTTAGAAACAAAACGGCACCACTCCCCCCTTACTGTTGTAAGTTGTTCATCAGAGTAATGTTGGATGTCTTTACAGTGGGGAAAATACTGAAAATAAAATGAAATAAAATTAGAATTAAAATGTTTATTAAATGTGAGTAAGTATTATAATATCAATATAAAAAAGAAATCTAAGTATAGTTACCTTCATTGGGATTACTACTCTATCGTGAGTGATAATCTCTCTCATATACCTCATAGTGTAGTACCCACAATCATTATTATTTGATTGTTAGGACACTACAAATTAAGCAGAAGATTAGTTAATTAATTGTCACATTTTTATGACCAAAAATTCAATTAAAATTATAAGAATGATTTTTAAAAAACTTACAGTTATGGGTATCCATTTTGTTTTACTCGTAGATAATCCTAGTATTTTTGCAAAACACTGTAACGTCATACATATATATAACGTTAAGTTGAACAAAATACATATATTAAATTATACAAAATGAGAGGGTTAAACATACACACCTGTCAATTATCTGTACGAAGTCTACGTAGACTTTGTAATGGCCTTGAAGTGAATCCAGATAGTAGACAGTATTTCGCTTAGGGTTTATTGCAAAGAGTACCCAATGTTGCCTGCAAGTAAATGGATCACGAATGAGTACACATTTACACTATAATACAATCCTCAAAATAAATAACCAAGTGATTGAAGACTAAATTTCTCACCTTATATTGAGTGGTGCCAAAAATAAAGATTCGTGATTAAAATGTTTGGGCATCCTCAAGCGTGAAAGGATATAACTTTCTATTTGACTCTTCCTAGCCATAATATCCTCTCGGTTTACCTTGATCCCACACAATGATACACTCTGGGCACAAGAACAAAAACTTTTGTGTCCGCTATAAAGGGACCGAAGCACATTGTACAAAAACCTATAAATAATATATATACAACTTTCGGATCCTCATATATATACTCTAATATATACTCTAATATATACAACTATTGTGTACAAATAATTTAATACATACCTCTGTATACTCTAATAACAACCACAATGGCCCATTCAATGTCATATACAGCTTTCAGATCCTCAATGTTGAGCATAATATCCTGTTCCACTCCCACAATTTGATCGGTCGGTAACATAATAAGGTCATCGGGCTTCATTTTTTGATTGACGTGGTCCTTTACATAAGTGATGAATTTCGAATTCATCAAGGGAGATTTAACAACATGTTGGATGGTTTGTATTTCATTTCCTTTAATAGAAGGAGATGGTCGGACACTTTGGTAGTGGAAGGGGAAGGTCGGGACACTTTTATAGAAGGAGACGGTCGGGACACTTGGGGTACCTAGTATATATTAAAAAATGATTAATTAGTTAGTTAACACACATTATATATAACAATGAGTCATTAACTTATTAACAAAAATATTGTCACTTACAACGACAAGTTGTTCGTGCCATGCCACAAAAGTACTAAGTGTTTGATCCATAGTAAATATATCAAGATTAACAATTGGAGCAGGCACATAGTGCACTTTCAATTGAATAGTCTACCCTAACTCTCAAATGGTTTTCAGCATGGGTAATTGTGCATTGTGGCACTCAATTGGTTACATAACATGCCCACGCAACCCTTTCGATGTGGGTTTGCAATATATAGCTCACATTCACGCTTATCCTAAATCAATTATAAAGAAAAATAAATATACATGATAATTTGATCAAATACATATGTACAAAAAAAGATCGAGTAATAATAAATACCGTGTTGAAGGGATGGTGCAAATATCTCGTGCGCGCTTGTTGGGCAAGTGAGGGTGCGAGAAGTAATATAGGTTCAAAGCAGGGTGGTGCAAAGAGGGATGGTGCACCAATGGATTAATGCCAAGAGTTGCTTATACATCCGTCTCTCTTCCATTAGTACAAAGAACATTCTTGGATAGCTCGTCATACTTTGCCGCCATGACTTTACAATCCCCGCACTTCTCTGCTATGACTCTTTGGCCCAAACACAGTCGTAGGAGGAATGCCATATCCATAACCTCTTATCCGACCCTTATACTCTTCCCTTCCCAAGGCACGAGCAAGAACATCTTGTTCACCATCACAATCTGTTAAATCTCCTTGTGATACAGATTGTGATATGCTTTGCTGATGCACAAACATAAGTAACGGTTAGAAATAATAAACAAGTGTCAAAGAAATTTAATCGACGATAAAAAATATGTCCACGTGTCAAAAAATCGAGTAATGAGATAGAAATAATAAACAAGTGTCAAAGAAATTTAATCGACAATAAAAAATATGTCCACGTGTCAAAAAAATCGAGTAACGGATAGAAATAATAAACAAGTGTCAAAGAAATTTAATCGACGATAAAAAATATGTCCACGTGTCAATAATTGTTAATCAACTGTAAATTAAAAAATTCATTAAATCATAATAAATTAAACTAATTGTGTCTTACCAATCTTTCTTCGAGAATTTGATATCCACTAGAACCTCCTCTATAAATTGTACTTTGGATTAGAAGCTTTTTCTTTATTGGCTTTGCTCTTTTTCTATTTAAAAGATAAGTATACATTAATGAATGATATCTAGTTGTGAAATATATATATATATATATATATATATATATATATATATATATATATATATATATATATATATATATATATATATATAACTTAAATAATTAATATACTAACCAAGAAATCCGGATCTCAGAGTGCGTATATGTACAAATTTGCTCCAATCCTTCTTACTTATAATTCCTAATACAATGCTGGAGGCTCCTGTCTGATGGTCCCATCAGGAAGTTTCAGATACTTTTTTCCTACATCAGTTCTATAAGCCCGATGCAACCTTCCAGCTTCCTTGAGTATCCAATCTCTTCGGGCATCATCCACATCAAAGTGTTTCTACTTATACATAAAAATGGATTAAATAAATATAACTAAAAATCACTAAATAAGATTATTAAAGAGGTCTAAAATTATATACCGTATTAAGGACCGTAAATCATCTTTCATTTAGGCAAAACTCTATTATCTTTCTCATTCCAACTTTTAATCGAAATTGGAAACATTTGCTTCACCTTAGTACCAATAAAATTAATCAAATTTGTGTCGTTCTCTCCAATAGGCAAACCTTTAACACTCCATCTGACCTGCATTAATTAAATCATTAAATAATAACTTTGAAAGGTAGAGAACAACATTAATAATTAGTAATTAACTTACCCTATATTTCTCGTGTCATTTACTTATCCGATGGACGATATTCTTTTTCACTGTCATTCCACGGGGAGTGAACTTCTTTGTGTTTCTATGACCACCCCCATCACCACCCTCATGACTACTCTCATGATCACTAAGTGATGCCATCTGACTTGCAATGACCCAAATGAAATAGACTCAGTGAGTTTTAGCTATAAAGGCATAGTTCTATCCAGATAGGACTTTGTAGCATATCATACCAATCAAAAAGAATGAACATAAGGTTCATAAGGTTCATGAAATTCAACGATGTTTAATAGGCAAAGCAAAATCATAAGGTTCATGAAATTCATAAGTGAGAAATGAGATAAACTCAATAAGAGAAAATGACCAATGAATGAGGGAATAAAATGATAAACTTCATTGATACCGATTCAATGGAACAGTATACATGCTTATATAGGGTGATGTTAGCTTTGGTTGTGGCAATATAATCTCTCATGCAAATATCTCTCCATGTACACTCATGTTTCATTAGAATATATAAGTGGCAATGAGGAATATCGTGTGAAGGTTGTTCTAGTTAAAGACAAGGGAAACAACAACAACTACGTTTTATACTCATGTTTCATTAGAATATATAAGTGGCAATGAGGGGTATTGTAACCCCTTGCAAAGATACCAACCTATCAACCCATTTGGAGTATTGATTCCCATGCATAGGCTTCAACTCAATGCCAAAGTAGTGAACTTGACAAATTACATTTCAACACAAAACAACCTTATAATGACTTTTAGCCAAACTATGCATCCTAAGCGAAAGCTAAGCTTACTTTCTCAACAAATACACCAATAAACATAGTAGAAGATAGCACCAAGAATGAAGCAATAACTAATGGATACATAGTTTGAACATAGAAAAGCGATTCAAAAGCAAAAATGATAAAGTTGCAAAAATCATCACGAACTAACCTCTGGTTTGAACTATATTAAAGATTGAAACGAAAGCCACGTGGTACTGTGAGCTACCACAAGAACACGAGAGAGAGAGAGAGAGAGGTTGGATGATATGAAGTAGGGCGCGAGAGGGAGGAGCGAGCATATGAAGCAATAGCAGAAGGAGAAATGAGGGTTTCTCTGGGCGTGAGGGAGAGAGAGTTTCTGGGTTGTTCGCAGGTGGAGGGTTTCTGGGTTGTTCGCAAGGGAGAGAGAGTTCGCAAGGGATAGAGAGTTTGCAAGGATGAACGAAGAGGGTTTCTGGGTTTTCGCAAGTTTGGTAGGTAGATGAAGAGACGTACTGGCTGGGTGAGTTTGTGTGAGAGAGCGCGCCTTGTGAAAATTATAATAACAATGCCTAGCGCTTTCTCGCAAAAACGCTAGGGAGGCCTAGGAATTATAATTTCAATTCCTAGCGTTTTCTGTAAAACGCTAGGGAAGCCTAGGAATTATAATTACAATTCCTAGCATTTTCTGTAAAACGCTAGGGATGCTATAGCACCTTTTTACAATTCCTAGCGTTTTCAGTAAAACGCTAGGGATCCTCTAGCGCCTCTTTACAATTCCTACCGTTTTCTGTAAAACGCTAGGGATCTTCTAGCGCTTGTTTACAATTCCTAGCGTTTTCAGTAAAACGCTAGGGATCCTCTAGCGCCTCTTTAAAATTCCTAGCGTTTTCTGTAAAACGCTAGGGATCCTCTAGTGCATTTTGTCCATAGCTAGCGTTTTTTCTATAAAACGCTAGGCATTGAATGATTTTTTTTAATTTCATTTCTAGTGTTTTCTCCTTAAAACGCTATGTATTGACTGATTTTTACTTGTCATACAACTTGATCACAGCCAATAATTTTGAGTTCAACTTGTATTAAAAATTTAATTATTAATTAAATGAGCTAAGTTTTCTTTGTAAAAAAAGTGATAGTTAAGAAGAGTTATCATTCTTCACCGCATAAATTTGATAATTAAGATTGAGGCTAATAAAATATGTATTACTTTCCTTTTTTTAAATAAATCTGAATTACTTTTTTATGTGTAGTTAAATTATTGAGATTGATTTTTTTTATTCTTTTCAACTCTTTTTTTTTGACAATAATTATTTTCAACTCTCGATACCCACTTTTTCACTATTTCAACAAATCATAAATGGTTTTCCAACTTTAACAACGCATGTTCATTCCGAAATAAAATGCAATCATTCGGACAAGCGTGTATCTTCTCATAGTTCAAGCCAATAGACCCCAACATTTGCTTTGCATCATACGTCCGAGAAGGAAGCACATTATCATTCGGCAACATTTCTTTCAGAAGTGCGAGTAAATCGGTAAAGCTCTTACCCGTCCATCCGTGGCGAGTTTTCAAGTTATACAACTTGATCACAGCCAATAATTTTGTGAATTCAGTACAACCCGCATACAATGGTGTCTCTGCATTAGTTATCAACTTCTCTAACATTTCAGGACAAATCATTAAGATCCTCTTGAACCACCTTTGCCATCTCTTCAAATTCATTCGCATCAAATGAATGTGTCCCGGTGTCAACCGGCGGCGCATATCTCTTACTAATATCATTCATATTTGAAGATTCACCTTTTTTCTCATCGTGCATTATCCAACAAGTGTAACTTTGATCAATTCCATTCGCTTTAAATGTCGTGCCAACTCCTCTGCAGCGAATCGATTTTACATAACAACACCTTAAACAAGGACATTTCATACCACTAGAAGTCCCTAAACGCTTCAACAACACGAAATTCAAAATAATCCACTCCAATAAGCATACTCCTTGGACAAACGATTGGCAGACATCCAATTTCTATCCATAATTTCCAAATATTTATAATAAAATTCTGAGAAAAGAACTTTAACATATGACCCATCAAGCAATTCGAATATAATGAAGAATCAATTCATATAAAAAAAACAAACAAAATTTCCTCTTTTACAATTTTTTCAATTCCACTCCTTATTTTCCCAAGCTATATCTATCTCATATTCTATTTCTATTCTCGGTCCTTTGGTCAAGACAAAGGAACCATAGTCTAGTATTCCAAATAATTAATGAACTTAATTTATGTGTAACAAGAAGAGACTAGTGGTAAAAAAAAAAAGTCTAGTGTGCACAAGTGACAAAACTAATATATTTCTAAGCTAGAACCCCACATTTAATATCTAACAAATTTCCTAATTGTAATTTACAAGAAAAAATTGCAACAAGAGACTATTGTAATTAGAGAAAGGAACGAAATTAATAAAGGAACCCAAAAGCAGAGAAAGAAAGAAAAAACTCACCAATGTTGTCCGAGTGAGAGACTGAGAAAGATGATGTTCACTGAGAGAGATGATTTTCGTTGAGAGAGATGATGTTAATTTGCGTTAGGGTGTTAGGGTTTTGCGTTTATGGGTGAGTGATTTTGCGTTTCTGGGTGAGAGTGTTAGCTGAGAGAGGGAAGTAGCTCAATGGGAAACAAAAAAAAAATTATTTAACCATACCTAGCGTTTTCTAAAAAACGCTAGGGATCTATCTAGCGTGTTTTTTAAATACCTAGCATTTTGAATAAAAATGCTAGGGATCTGTCTAGAGTGTTTACTAAATACCTAGTGTTTTATAAAAAACGCTAGGGATCTATCTAGCGTGTTTTTTAATTGGCTAGCGTTTTGAATAAAAGCGCTAGGGATCTGTCTAGCGTGTTTTCTAAATACCTAGCGCTTTCTAAAAACGCTAGGGATCTATCTAGCGTGTTTTCTAATTGGCTAGCGTTTTGAATAAAAGCGCTAGGATCCGCTCTAGCGTGTTTTCTAATTGGTTAGCGTTTTGAGTAAAAGCGCTGAGGGATCTGTCTAGCGTGTTACCTAATGGGTAACGTTTTACTTTAAAACGCTACTAATAGTGTAGCGTGTTATTAAAATGGGTAGCGTTTTTTTATAAACGCTACTAAAGGTGGCGATCTCTTTTTACAATTCTGGCGTAGTGACATTTATAATCAAAAAATTGAGAAGTAAGTTTGGATAAACTTCTCTACAAGTGCTTATGGAAAAAAAAAATATTAAAAGACTTTTGAAATAGTTTGATGTACAAATTGAAATCAGCTTCCGCATCTCAATTTTTTAGAGGCTCTCTAATTTAACTTCTCCAATTTTTTTAGCTAAATGAAGATAATACTCAAATAGGAAAAAATAAGTACAATATAGGAGACGATGTTTCTGCTTAAAAATTTTCAACTGTTCATTAAATCGCTGAACCTTTTTACTGATTTTTTTTTTTGAAAACTTGTCCTTATAAAAAGAAAAAGCTATTGGAATAAGTTTTGATATATTAAAAAGTAATGCTTTAAATTTTTAAAATATATTTTGATATTCCAGTACTTAATATTCCTTTTTTGGTATATTTGAATAACCCTATCTACTTCGGAAAGTGTCTATTTGAATAACCTTATCTGCTATCTAGTTGTTAGTCTATTTTTGGGAATAATCTAGTTGCTAGTCTTAACTGTCACAATATTGGTGATTAACATCTGTGTAAAAATAAGGTATAACTCAGTGTTGATAGTTGGACAATGGTGTTTATTTTGATTTTTGATTTTTCAACAAAAATACAATTTTTCTACAAAAAACCAAAATACTGTTGACATTACTATCCTTACATTCATGAGAGATTTTTTAACATGAATGGCTTTCTATGACTTGAGTTTGGAAAGAAAAAATAATTGTGGTGAAAGTAAAATATAAAAAGACCTCACAACTCACAAGTAAGAAAAATGTATAAAAAAATAGCATTATATACCTCTTCCAATTCTACTCATTCCAAACATGATTACTTTTTCCACCAAGCAATCAACTAACACATATATTCCCTCATAGAGTACACCTTAGAAATTCCCTCTGCTACAAAAGAAAAATGGAATTAGAATCAAATTTTGAGTGAGAGAAAGAGATGAAAGTTAATTTTAGAAACTTTCCCCTCATAGAGTACACCATCGAAGCATTACAAAAGCATATCTCAACTTTCTAGGAAAATGAAAGAAAGTTTTTCTTAAAAGAAAAAAAATGTTATCCAAAAGGCAAGATTAATGTAAGAAAATAATATAGGTGTGAAAGAACAAACCAATGAAGAAGAGGGTGGTAGCAACTAGGGAAAGGTACAGAAGAAATGAAGGTTTGGGAGATATAGCCTTTGCTTCAAGCCTTCAAGAGCTTAGCTTCCACGGATTAAAGACTTTGAGTTGAGTTGAGTATGTAGTTCGAACTTTGAAGTAAAGTAGTAGAAGTTGTTTATATAAGAAATCAAATGGTGTATTTTTGAGAATAAGACTAAAGGAAGAGAAGTGATGAGAGAATGGTAGGAATTGAGTTTGTTTGTTTTGAGAGAGAGAGATATATGTTTTTGAAGAGGTGGATCAATTCCTCAAGATAACTGTGTTTTTTAAAATGACGATACTCTTGAGGAATTGAAGTATAAAGAACACAGTTATCTAATATATAAAGGAAAAAAACATTAAAGAATGAGAGGTGGTAACAAATTTGTACACAAATATCTAAGGGTATGTTTTTTTATACCCCCACCCCATCCCCTCCCACCTCCATGCTTTTACGATATTCCCAAATTACCCCTGGAACTCACTTTATCTGCCATCGTATATACGTCAATGAAAGGTATATACGATTGCATTAAATAATAAACGTTGACCTGGAAAAAAGCGCATCGTATATATGTCCTTCAAGACGTATATACGATTGCATTATTAAATGATTCGTTGACTATCCATCGTATATAGCATAGATACGATTGGGCTTTGAAGATTCAATCGTATATACGTCTGGGTCACGTATATACGATGTTGGAAATTAACACATCGTATATACATGGTTAAGGAGGTATATACGATGGGTTTTTTTTATTAAAAAACTGAAACAGATATCTGTGTTGTTGGAACAGATATAGACCCGCCTGCTGCAGATGCCGACTCTCAGTTGGCTGCTTTTGATATTGATACTACAGTGGCGTTCACGACGGATACGGTATATTTTTCACTCAAATTTTTGTTAAGCAAGTTTGATAATTATTTAACCAATTACTTAAGTACGTAACATTTATCTATTTATTTGTAGGTATTTTCTACAAGCGAGGCTGTGGAGGAGTGGGCCAAACCTGTTGGTAGAAGTATTAGAGTAGTGGTAATAAAAGTGAGATCTGACAAAGCAGGAAAGAGGGGGAGTCGAGAGAATATTGAATTTAGCTGTGAGAAGCAAGGGCGGTTTACTAATGATTCAAGGGTTTTCGGTTCTAAAAGAAGAAGCTGTCCTTTTAGACTGAAAGCTACTTGCACTATTCGTCGTGGGGGTTGGACTGTGACGGCTAAGTGTGGTAGACACACACATGAGTTGCTTAAAACTCCTATTGGTACTAATGCCTTTGGGCGTCTGTCTAAGGCGCAAAATGATCTGGTTAATGAGCATGCGGATCTTGATGTTGGACCGAAAGCTACTATTACTGCTTTGAAGAAGCTAGATCCTAAGAATGTGACTACTCTTCGTCAAGTTTATAGGCAGCGTCACAAACACTGATCTACAAAGAGGGGTCCTAGAACGGACATTCAAGAGGTATTGAGATTGATTGCATCACATAATTATCTATGTTGGAGTAAAAAGATTCCCGGGTCTGATGTCGTCAGTGATATCATGTGGGCCCATCCCACTTCTATAAAGTCACTGAGGTTGTTTCCCAAAGTTCTCATTCTTGACTCAACCTACAAAACCAACAGATATAACTTGCCTCTTCTACAGATTGTTGGAGTCATAAACACTGAGATAAGTTTCATGTTGCATTTGCGTATATTGGGCAGGAGTTGGCTATTCATTTTTCTTGGGTATTACAGCAGCTGCGAGGTATATGTGACTTGCATTCTATTCATCCTCGGATTTTTTTGACAGACAGAGATCTCGGTTGTATGTCTGCTATTCTTGATGTATTTCCTTCTGCTACAAATTTATTGTGTCATTGGCATGTGACAAAAAATGTCAAAACGAAGATTAAAGACTTGGTTCACAAGGATAGGCGGGAGGAGGTCCTCTCTCTATGGCTCTGTATTATTGATTATGTTGATGAATCAGAGTACTTATCTAATCTAAAGTTTTTTGAGGCGTCTTGCTCTGATAAACCCGCTCTTCCTAAATATGTGCATGACACATGGTTGACACTGCACAAGGAGCAATTTATCTCGGCATGGACTAACCATATCCCACACTTGGGGAATCAGACGACCAACAGGTATTTTTCGCATATATTATTTGGATCCGTTACTTGTTGGTGCACATAATTTTTTTTGTCGATTAAAATTCTTTGACACTTGTTTATTATTTCTATCCATTACTTGAATTTTTTTGACACGTGCACATAATTTTTTTCGTCGATTAAAATTCTTTGACACTTGTTGATTATTTCTATCCGTTGCTTGAATTTTTTTGACATGTGCACATAATTTTTTTTGTCAATTAAAATTCTTTGACACTTGTTTATTATTTCTATCCGTTGCTTGAATTTTTTTGACACGTGCACATAATTTTTTTCGTCGATTAAAATTCTTTGACACTTGTTTATTATTTCTATCCGTTACTTGCATTTTTTTGACACGTGCACATAATTTTTTTAAAAGCGGAATCTTAGCATTGGAGTTTGAAGAGACAATTGAAGACTTCTAAGGGTTATTTATCTAAATGTTTCATATCTATTGATGACATGTTGACAATTCATTTTGATCAAATCATCGGATCTTTTCAAAGAAGCATTAACAGAATTGAAGTCAAGTCCAATATTCCACTGTTTAAAAATCTTCAAGGTCTTGTTTCCTTATCTGCATTGGGTCACATGGTTAAAGAGTTTGAAAGATCAGAATTTGGGGTTGGATATGACAAAGGGCGGTGTCGGTGCATTCAAAGGAAGACACATCTTCTTCCTTGTGCTTGTGAGATAGGTATTTTTCATGCTTCCGATAATTCTATTCTGTTGAATGTTGTTGATGATCACTGGAAACATTTAAGTTTGGATGCAGTAGATGATAAATCCACTCAAAATAAATCATCTGGCTGTGATATTTCTTACCAGTTTGATGCTATCCAAGCCAGATTTAATAAAGTGAGTGAGGAGGAAAAATATCTTATTAAGAGACAGCTCAATGAGATAGCATTCCCTTCTACTTCTTCAATGGTTCCACCTAAATCAAAAGTCAAAACAAAAGGTGCACCAAAGAAGAAAAAACAGAAATTATTTGATGCTAAGCGTGATCCTTTTGGGTGAGAGCATGTGGATGAGAAGGTAAAATTGACTAAAGAATCCGGGGCTTCTAATTTAAAATCATCACAGCGGTCTTCCAAATTATCTCAGGAGGCTTCTAGATTATTATCACAGACAGCTGAGACTAAAATCCATTTACCGTTTGTTCCACCACACGTGCACAGTTATGTTCAAAAAATAGTTGATGTTGAAGGTGACGGTAATTGTGGTTTTAGAGCAGTCGGGGTTGGACTTGATATGGGTGAGGATTCTTGGCCTCTGATTAGGCAAGATTTAATTCAGGAAACAAAGGAAAGGGAAACAGTGTATTCAACCATGTTTGGGCAGAACAGACTGTTAGAGCTTCGCAAATCTTTAACTATTGAATCCTACGGACGTCAGCCACCATCAAAGTGGTTTGATTTGCCAGAGATGGGGTACATGGTTGCAACCAAGTATAAAATGTTGCACTGAATCAGATTTCTTTGACTATGAATTTTACTTATCTGCCTTTGAGAGATACTTATGGTTCATCTAAGTTTAAAATCATATCTGTTATCAAGAAGGAAAATCTACACTGGTTACATCTTTCGATCCCTCCCACTTGTCCGTTGCCTCCTATTGCCCCGCAGTGGTACCAACACTACTCATCAGAGTCTGCTTCAAGGTTGGATCCGTATGCCGGTCGTTTTACCCTCTGGCAGTCTATGTGTCTTTCCGTGCAGCGTCCCACTCCCGGTGATGCGCCTAGATGTGTCGATTTAGCCGATGATTCTATTGACGACTTATAGATTCACACCTTTTTTGTATTACACGTGTATTTATTACTATATCGCGTTTTTGTAATTACACGCGTTTATTTATCCAACCATTTATCAAATCACGAGAGTTCAAATTATAACCGTTGATAAAATCAAAATCGTTAACAAATAATAAGCTCATCATATATCCCTTGGTGGGACATATATACGATGTGCATTTTTAACGCATCGTATATATGTTCCTTGTGCGTATATACGATTGACTTAAAACGCATCAATCGTATATACGCATAATGAACATATAGACGATGCGTTAAAAATGCACATCGTATATATGTCTAAAAAAGATATATACGATTAGTGTAACTTTGTCAAAAAAAAGGTTTTTTGAATGGCATTTTGGGAATTCACTTGTGTGGGGGTATATGGGAACATTGTGGGGGTAAAAAAACCCATATCTAAGGGAAAATGAGAAGTGTTGGGGAGTATGAAATGGGGAGGTGTGCATACAAGTTGGGATTTTTTTTTGGTACCCCATCATCCTCCCTCCCTCCCTTATAAATTTCATTTTGGACAAAAATACCCCTAAAATATAGGTAAATTTGGTAAATTTGGGAATCCTATGAGGTAAATTCGGTAAACTTTTTTCTTCCTAACTTTATCTATAAGTGAGTCAAATCTGCTTCACATTTTGTGAACCGAATTTACCTATACGTGAGGTAAATCTGGAATTTTTTTCCCAGATTTACCTCACGTATAGGTAAATCCGGTTCACATTACGTGAGGTAAATTCGGGAATCTTTTTTTTCTCAACTTTACTTATAAATTCGGAATTTTAAAAAAAAAACAATATTTTTTTTTTAAAATGAGGGGTATTTCTGGAATAAAATGATTTAGTGGGTGGGAGGGAGGATGTGGGGGTTACAAAAAAAAATCCTACAAGTTGGATTTCACTAATCTAATATCTATTTATACAAACAAACAACTTACAAAATTACAATTTTAGACATCTTACTTTTTTGACACATCACCACTTTAATTTTATTTATCATTTTTTAATTCTACCTTCTCTTCCTTTCTCACTCACTCACTTTCAATCTCACATTTCCCAATATTTCTAATCTCTTACACATCTATTATTAGTGGCCCCCACACCCTTTATTTAAAAATATTTTTTTCTCAATTTTTTTAATCCACTATATAATCTAATATAATTAAATTAATATTAAATAATCTAGAATTTACTCCTCTTGAGTAATCCTTTATTTACTATTGTTTGCTGGTGTTTTTAGCAAACAATCACTAGTTTTCAATATTCAGACTGTGAGATCAAACTAGAAAATCTCTTTGACAATTGCCTTTATGTTTTGTGTCTTTTAGCGTGCGTAAGAACAGAAAATAGTAGGAAGAGATAGTTTTGAAAGCAGAATGAAAGTAAGAAAACAACAAACGTAAAACAAGTAAAAATTGCATTAAAATGATAGAAAGAAGAAGGTGGTACACCAACACGTACAATATAATCTGATTCACTCCTGTTTCGCTTTGGCTTGGAAGTTGAGTTTCTCAGTGTTTTTGTAAAATGTGGTGACCCCGATTTTCTATTACAAAGGGGTATTTATACTCGTAGGAACAATCGTGGGGGAAAGAGCAACTGCCTCCTAAAACTATGGGAGAGTAACCGCCCACTAACTGCTGCTCTGCACTTTCGACTAGCTCCTTGTTAACCGCTTGGCGAAGTGTTGAACCCATCTCTGTCCGAAGATTTGAGCCCTCTCTTGTCGAAGGTTTAAGCCCTCTCTGCCGAAGGTTTCTTGCCTTGCTTGCTTCATAGCTTCGAAAACCGAGCTTGTCGAAGTTCACTTGCATCTCTTGCACTTGCATATCTTTTCTGTCGAAGTGATGGAGTATTGACTTGAATATTGACCTGTGGCCCCTAAAATATCATTAAATGTGGAGTCAACTCCATTTAAAGCTACATTTAAAGTACTGTCGAAATTTTGAGGTAACAGATTGCCCCCCAAAAAATGCTTTTTCGACGGAATAGGAAATGAAGGTAAGAAAGGGCATTTTTTGAATACTGTGCAAGGGTCATTCTACCGCCTTTTCAAAGCCTAATGGTTCGTCATCATAAATGCAATCAAGTTTGTCATCTATGACTTCACCACTTTCTTCAAATGAAGCTATGGCTTCGACAGCCATTGTTTGTTGAATTATTTCGGCTTCCAAAGCCGTTTTTGCTTTATTCTCGGCCATGTAGGCCGTAACTCTATCCCACGCGTTGGGTGCTGACATCTAAAACTTTCTAAGAGTCAGTATCCCATCCTGTTGGGGTAGAACACCCTCAGGGTAGTCACTTCCATCTTCCACCACTTCCCTCTCCCAAACAAAACCATGTGTTGGGTACAATCGAACAGAGGAAAGCATATTGTCAGATGAGATGTAAGCCTGACTAGAAGATGTGCATGGCGCAATGTTCGCCATCTGTTTTTCAAAATTCTCCTTGGTGACATTGTTTACGTCAGCAAGGAAGTAGCTTTGGTCTGCTTCGACATATTCCACAAGACCATCATCTTTCCACATCACCAACTTTTGGTGTAGGCTTGAAGGTCTGAAGACCTACTCCATGTATCCACTCTCTGCCAAGGAGCGGTTATAGCTTGCTTTGGAGGCTATGACAAAGAACATGGTAGTTCTCTTGACAAAGGCCTACTACTACTTCAACTTCGACGGCCCCAAAGATCGGCGGTTTGCCTCTCATAATTGGTTAACACGATATTATGAGGCTTAAGGTCGATGTCGAACATCCCTATGGTTTCCAACATTGCTTGAGGCATCAAATTCACAAAGAGCGCCTCCATCTACCAATATCTTATTGACACCCACGCCGTTAACCTTGGCTTGGACATACAGAGGCTTCAAGTGATGCTGCATGCCTTCGTCTGGCTTCTCGAAAGTGGCCATTTGCTCTTCGACACAGCCGTTGTTCATTACGTAGTAACAAACTGGCTTGTGGTTAGCCATATCCTCGGTGAAGTTTTCTTTGACATCATTTGGGACTGTGATGACGTCATATTCACTGGGTAGAATAGACACCACATTGCAAATAGAAGCCGACAACACAAATTCCTTCTTGGTTGCAGTCTTACCAGCAGATTGTGGCTTGCTTGTCGAAGGTCTGTTCGAACCTTTAACTTTATAAGGAAGGTCTCCTCTCTTAAAACTAAAATTTGGCTTTCTCTCTGGCCATTTTCTTTTCAGAGGCTGTCGAACTCCGTAGCCTTCAACACTTTTGGCTGCTTCCTTGTCGAAAACAGAACCACATCTGGGGCACAGCACTACCTCAGAGTTTTTTAGTTTGCACCTATTGAGGAAGTCTATCAACTCCTCTTCAGCTTTGGGGTACACAAACTGTACTTTCTCTTCATACTCCTCTTGAGTAATCCTTTGTACAGCATCACCCACCTGCACAGCACTTTTGATCTTGTCTGTCGAAGGCCCAACAGGCTTAGGAGAGCCTGCCATCTTCACATCTACCATGCTTATGTTCATTTCCATCGGTTCCGCATACATTGCCTCTGCCTGATGGAGTGGATCAGAATCAATCTGCATGGGAGCTTTGTTCTTTTTATCGCCAAATCCTAGTCTCCCTTCTTCGATTGCTTTCTGAATGTATTTATTCACTCTAGCCTTTTCCTCTTTAAGCCTTTCAACTTGTCGAACTCTATCGGCTAACTGTGCCATGTCTCTCAAATGAGAGGTATCCAATTTCTTTCTAATTGAATAATCAAGGCCACCTGCAGCCATTTCGACAAGCTCATGTTCAGGCACTTGTGTAAAACACCTTGCCTTCAGTAGCCTAAATCTATTCAAATAATCATCAATAGCCTCAGGCACTTTGCGTCGAACACTGGCCAATTCTTTAAGGCTAATCTTCGACTGGCCCATGTAGAATTGCTCATGAAAAGCCTTTTCTAATTGCCCCCATGTGTATATGGAACCAGGGGGTAGAGTGGTAAACCACGTAAAGGCATTTTTAGTTAGAGAATTTGGAAAATACTTCATTTTCAAACTCTCATTTTGAGCTATGTCTCTGCCCTCGATCATGTACCGGGCAATATGTTCGACAATGGACTCATTGGTGTCACCCCAAACTTAGTGAATTTAGGGATTTTCCAAATTTCTAAGCAATTCACTGCTGCAAGATATACTCACATAGGGGCGATATGAAATTAGGCCTATGTAAACCTATGTTAAGGCCATTTTGCGCCATTATGGTTTCGACCAAAGTGGCTATGTTGTCTTGCGCAAACATTATTTCGTTGCACTTGTCGAACAACTTCATCAACATCTTGGTTTCGATTTACCATAACCACCTCGTGGATGTGATTTCCCATTTGTTGTTCGCCCATAACCGCTTTGAGCTTCGGCGATCCACCGATCTCGTGTGGGTGTTAGGCATATTGTTCCCACAATTTGGTAATCGCCTATTGTTTCCGCAGAGCCCCAAAGAAATCTGCAATCCTACCCATTTGGTCCGCTAACATCGATAATCGGTATTTGTGTTCAATCAAAGGATTGAACACGGTACCAATTTGTTGAGTCGACATATTAACCATATCATGATTGCTTTCGTCCACTTGTTGTCTTAACGCCAACAAGGACGCATTGGTTAATGCGAGAGATTTCGACCAAGTACGCCCTCGGAGACGCGTGTGAAGGAGAAAAGGTCGAGACATGTGGCATTCCAAAGAGGGCATGCCATATACCCCAAAAGGGTATGGTGGTAGACTCATATTTTGGAAACGTGTTTCCAAACTATTCCCCTGTTGCCACATAAGGACTAGAAGGAAGTCCCATACTTTGTGGCAAGGCCATAGACGACGTCGAACCAACGTTGGTCATTGACATCGTGGGAACGGTTATTGATGTCACTGGGGCCGTAGTCCCTGCAACATTTCCACCGCTGACATTGGCAGAATCTACCGTTGTTCCTTGCACTTGTGATATCACAGGGCTGGAACTAGAGGCGTTGTTAGAATTGGTGCGTACCATCCTACCACTCCTCAAGTGCATACAAGTTTATACACTTAACAAAAACGACACAAAATAACTGGCAAAGGTCCCACCGGGCGTGCCAATTTGTTTGCTGGTGTTTTTAGCAAACAATCACTAGTTTTCAATATTCAGACTGTGAGATCAAACTAGAAAATCTCTTTGACAATTGCCTTTATGTTTTGTGTCTTTTAGCGTGCGTAAGAACAGAAAATAGTAGGAAGAGATAGTTTTGAAAGCAGAATGAAAGTAAGAAAGCAACAAACGTAAAACAAGTAAAAATTGCATTAAAATGATAGAAAGAAGAAGGTGGTACACCAACACGTACAATATAATCTGATTCACTCCTGTTTCGCTTTGGCTTGGAAGTTGAGTTTCTCAGTGTTTTTGTAAAATGTGGTGACCCCGATTTTCTATTACAAAGGGGTATTTATACTCGTAGGAACAATCGTGGGGGAAAGAGCAACTGCCTCCTAAAACTATGGGAGAGTAACCGCCCACTAACTGCTGCTCTGCACTTTCGACTAGCTCCTTGTTAACCGCTTGGCGAAGTGTTGAACCCATCTCTGTCGAAGATTTGAGCCCTCTCTTGTCGAAGGTTTAAGCCCTCTCCTGTCGAAGGTTTCTTGCCTTGCTTGCTTCATAGCTTCGAAAACCGAGCTTGTCGAAGTTCACTTGCATCTCTTGCACTTGCATATCTTTTCTGTCGAAGTGATGGAGTATTGACTTGAATATTGACCTGTGGCCCCTAAAATATCATTAAATGTGGAGTCAACTCCATTTAAAGCTACATTTAAAGTACTGTCGAAATTTTGAGGTAACAACTATCTAACTTAATATCTATTTATCAATTTACTCCAATTTTCAAATTTCTTCTCCCAATGCACTTTCTTCTCACTCCCATTTTTTTTAACTTTCCCATATTTTATTTCTTTCAAACTTCGAAATTCAAATCAAATCAAATCTACTAATAAACTAAAATAATCAATCTAAACTTCGAGATAACTGCACTAATGTATAAAAATGCGGGATAACTTCACTGATATATAAAAAACACTATATTAATATAGAGAAAGAAAGGAAAACTTAATGACTATTTCAACTACTGATTAATATTTAAAACACGGATAAGCTGTCTCGATATATAAAAAACACGGGATAACTATGCTGATATATAAAAAATCACGGGATAATTGCACTGATATATTTGATACTATACTATCTATCTTTTACTATCTACTATAATGTACTAATCAACTAAAATAATCAATTGAAACTATGAGATAACTGCACTGATATATAAAAACACGGGATAACTGTAGTGATATATAAAAATATAGAGGATTAATATTTGTCATTGGTAATTTACTATCTAACTTTTGTTATTTACTATAGTCTACTAATCAACTAAAATAATCAATTGAAATTGCAAGCTAACTGCACTGATATTTAAAAAACACGGGATAACTGCAGTGAAAATTATAATTTTTGAAGACAACTATAAACCTACTATGTAAAAAAAAACAAGAAGGCTTAATGTCTATTTAAACTACTAATTAATATAAAACAAATATCTATTATTGATAATTTACTATCTAATTTTTACTATCTACTAATCAACTAAAATAATCAATTGAAACTACGAGATAACTGCACTGATATATAAGAAAAATCGGGGTAACTGCAGTGATATACACGAGATTAATATTTGCCATTGATAATCATAATTTTTTTAAGGCTTAATGACTATTTAAACTGATTAATGTTTAAAACACACGTGACAAGTATTTGTCACTGATATATAAAAAAACACGAAATAAATATTTCTTATGGATAATCTACTATCTATCTTTTACTATCTATTATAATCTATTTATCAACTCAAATAATCAATTGAAATTATGAGATTACTGCATTGATACATAAAAAGCAAACACGGATAACTGCAGACCGATATATAAGAAAACATTGGATAATCAGCATTGATATAAAAAATACACGAGATTAATATTTTTCATTGATAATTATAATTTTTAAGGCTTAATCACTATTTAAACTAATTAATATTTTGTTGTAAAAAAAACTAATTAATATTTAAAACACACGTGACAAATATTTGTCACTAACACCTAAAAAGAACAAATATTTGTCACTGATATATAAAAAACACGAAATAAATATTTCATATTGATAATCTACTATCTATCTTTTACTATCTACTATAATCTACTAATTTTTTTTTATCAAAGTGGTACTAATGACCATTTTACAACTGTCCCCAAGGGGATTCTAACTCAACACCTTGAGGATATACGAGTAACTCTTATCATCGAGCTAGCACCTTGAGTGTCTATAACCTACTAATTAACTCAATAATCAATTGAAACTATTAGATGACCGCATTGATAGATAAAAAACAAACACAGGATAACTACACTGATATATAAGAAAACACGGGATAATTGTATTGATATATAAAAATACACGGGATTAATCTTTGTCATTGATAATTATAATTTTTTAAGGCTTAAAGACTATTTAAACTGATTAATATTTAAAACACACGTGACAAATATTTGTCACTTATAACTAAAAAGCACAAATAATTTTCATTGATATATAAAAAAACACGAAATAAATATTTCTTATTGATAATATACTATCTATCTTTTACTATCTACTATAATCTACTAATTTTTTTTATCAAAGTGGCACTAATGACCATTTTACAACTGTCCCCAAGGGGATTCTAACTCAACACCTTGAGAATATACGGGTAGCTCTTATACTGAGCTAACACCTCGAGTGTCTATAATCTACTATTCAACTCAATAATCAATTGAAACTATGAGATGACTGCATTGATAGATAAAAAAACACGGGATAACTGCATTGATATATAAGAAAACACGGGATAATTGTATTGATATATAAAATTACACGGGATTAATAATTGTCATTGATAATTATACTTTTTTAAGGCTTAATGACTATTTAAACTGATTAATATTTAAAACACATGTGACAAATATTTGTCACTAATACCTAAAAAGGACAAATAATTGTCACTGATATATAAAAAAACACGAAATAAATATTTCTTATTGATAATCTACTATCTATCTTTTACTATCTACTATAATCTACTAATCAACTCAAATAACCAATTGAAACTATGAGATAAGCTGTGACCGATACATAAAAAACAAAAACGGGATAACTACACTGATATATAAAACATGTGATAGCTGCACTGGTATATAAAAAAAGGGATAACAACACTGATATATAAAAAACACTATACTAACATATTAAAAACATGGGATAAATGCAAAATTCTTTTAAAATGATACTTTTGCATTTCTAGATTTTAATACTTATCTATTTTTTTATTTGAAACTCATTTTTTATCTACTTTAAATTTGTCTTTATTTTCACGGGATAATATTCAGTCTATTTAATACTTTTTAAGTTCATTCATAAAAAGAACATAATAGTACTCGTGCGTATGCACGGATATCCTACTAGTATAAGATGTTTTGGGAAATTGAAGTATAAAGATATCTCCATATCTATTCTGTTAGAAAATGACATGTGAGTAGGGAAAGGGTGGAAACGTGTGTTACTATGTCTAATGTGTATTGTTTGACTCAAAATTTTGTTCCACATGTTGGAGGAGCATGTTATGAAGGGATCAATCACATTACTTGCTTTAAAGCTGTTGCCTTCTCTTGTTTTTCACAAGGAAAGCATTCTATGTTTGTCAAGTTTCAAATGCATCAAAATTAAAGGTATGAAAAAAAAAACTATTTTAAAAAAATTGAGGTGGCGACAAAGCTAATGTACCGGTCGAAAATATGATAAAATTTAAATATAAACAACCTACTACCAAAAATACTAAATTGTCTTTGACTTTTATCTCAATTCTAAGGATAAAAATATAATTTCAATTTTTCTGTCACTTTTTTTTCTCAACCACTTTTATTATTAATAGGTCTCACCCTCACATTATCTTTTAAATTTTTATTTTCATTTTAAAACCTATTTTTCTCTTTCATCACTCTCACTCTTTCTATTTATCTCTACTATCAACATAATCAAACAACTCATGTCCCAGAAGGGTAGCTCATATGGTTGAGTGAAAGAGACATTGTTCGTGGAAAAACATAGGCGTACGGGGTTCGAACCCCGCTCCCCCCTCCCCTCTAACAATTAACACACTAATTTCTAATCACATTGCCTATCTAAAAAATAATCAAACAACTCACTACAAAAAGTACTATATTATCTCTTTCTACTATCATCTACTAATCTACTCAAACTAAGCAACTTAACCACTAAAAAATTATAGAATAATTTTTGGATATCTTAAAAAAAAACCATAATGTCTATTCAAACTAAATATAAATATTAAAAAACACTTTACAAATATATATCACTAATAAAAAGTACTTTTTAGTCTATTATAAAAAGCCATATGATTTAATAATTATTTAAAAAAATATATGACAAAAATGATAAAATTAATATTGATTTAATTAAAATTCTTAAATTAATATTATATCATTAGAATTAATTTAATAAAATCAATATTTTAATTCATTAAATTAATAATAAATTATCAAAAATTTATTATTTACTATAATTTGTCTATAAAAATTACTAAAATCAATCAATTTAAAAACAAATAATTGTCAAAGGAGTGGTGTCGAGAGAGCAGCAATGAAAGCGCCAACGAGAAATTGACAATGGGATGACAACGGGTGCGACAACATAGGAGTCCCAATGAGAGAGACAACAAGAGTGACAACGAGAGACTGACAATGGAATTGTCAACGCAAGCGATGACGGGAGTGCATACGCATTATTAAATCTCATTTTTTTTACTCCATTATTAAAATTATAAAAAGATGTCGAATTTTTTAATTTTTTGCAACACTAAGTATTTAATTAACATGGACGCGCGTTTGGGAGCTGTTTCCTTGGTTTTTCAGCTTTTCAAAGAATCCAATGAAGATGAAAAAGAAAGAAGATGTGAACAAATGAACAAACAAATCAAAGCACGCCAATCTAAACATGAGTTGAGTATGTATGTGCCTTGTATAATTGTATTATTGGTTTTCCCTTCTCTTTCTATCCAAAAGAAACCAGCCTTTCAGTGAAAGAAACAAAAAAACACTCATCACAATCACCAATGACAAAACAAAAACCCTTTTCTTTCTTCTCTCTCTCCTCTTTGCTTGAATCAGAAAGCAGTGTGCATGCTACTTCCAAGTCCAAGTCCTACCCTTTGCAGCTTTAATCAGCGTTGCTATCAAAAAGTAATTAAGATCACGAAAACAGCACGCTACATAGTACAAGTACACAGTAGTACTCACTGTCAAAAATAAATTAAAAATAGAGAAAAAGGTTTCTTCTCTTCTCTCTCAGCTTCATCACGCGTGCGCTTCACGACAAACAAATACAGTATAGGTGAAGTAAGTTACATTAAAGTTGTATCGACAAATATAAGTGAACTAAATTACATTAATGTTCTTTTTCACAACACAAATTTGGCAGTTATTTTTCGTACCCCCTAATTATCGACCACACCCCCATAAGTATCAAAATGCCTAAAATGCCCCTGGCATTTAAAAAGAAACGAACTGGCCTACTACAAAAAAAAATTTCCGAATTACCAAAAAAAGAGGTATTTCCGAAATATTGTAGGTGATTTTTCCTAATTAAGCGCAGAAAATTGGTATTTCCTGGTTCATTATTTTTGAACCTAATTATCTCCGAAAAGGTAATTCAATTTTTGTGTTTTTAAATTAGATTTTTTTGAAATACCTTTTTAATAGGTATTTCCGGTTCATTAATTATGAACCTAAATACCTATTAAAAAGGTATTTCCGATTTTTTTTTTTTTTTTTTTAACATTTTAATTTTTTTTAAATAGATGGTTATTACGGATTTAACCTAGTTGCCTTTACTACATCTGAGATATTTCCCACTCGTGATGCAATGACACGTTGGGTTAGAGATACTGGGAAAGCGAACCGGAGTCATTGTGGTATTGTTCGATCAGAGACGACGGAGAATGGGAAAGGGAAAAAGAACAAGGTTCTTTATGGCTGTGAGAGACGGGGCACATACTGATCGAGTAGATGTTGGGTGTTCTGCGGGTAGACACAAGAGTTCGAAAAGATGTGGTTGTAGGTTTCGATTGAAAGCTAAACCGATGTTGCCTCCTAGTTCTAATTGGATGGTGAGAGTGGTGGATGGGATTCACAATCATGAGCCTCATAAGACTTTGTTTGGAGCAGCTATATTTGGTAAGTTTAGCAAGACGAGCGATCAATTGTTGGGGAGCATCTGTCGCTTGGGAGTGAAAAAGCATCCAAAAGTCTTGAAGCATTAAAGAACAAATTTAAGAACAACTTGAGCAACATTACTCGGTTGTATAGAACCCGCGCCAATATTCGGAAGGGAAAGAGAGGTAATATGACCGAGATGCACGAGCCTTATGACACCGATTCAGCGAAAACCATTACTTGTGTTGGGCGAGACGACTTAAAGGTAGTGATATTGTTGAGGAGATCATGTGGTCACATCCTGATAGTATTAAGTTATTGAGGATGTTTCCCACTGTTTTGATTATGGACTGTACCTTTAAGACCCGTGGTTATGTTGTCGCCTCATGAGAACTGGACATTCTTCCCTTTGAGGGGAGATTGTATTTCCAGTCAGAGTCAGTTGGTTTGTGTTGGGTTCATCCATAGGAATCATTGGATTCTTGTCAAGTTGAACCACACTAGCCCTATCCCTCCTGCACATCCTTCTTGGGGTCGATACGTCTCGGATCACGAGTCCTATTCACCAGTATGTCGAAACCGGAAGGACCGCTTCTTGAGATCCTTCGACGTCTCCAACCACCATCTCACTAGTTTGTCCGTGTTTTTATTTCGTTTGTTGTTGCGCGTTATGTTATTTTTTCATCAATTTCATGTATTGTATCGTTTCGTGATCGAAAAACGTCTTTAATTAATTTTAATTGGTTTTAATTAAATAATTTTTTTTTCGAAATACCTTCAAAACTAGGTAATTCCTAAGGAGATAAAAGGATTTCGGAATTACCAAAAATTGAGGTAATTCCGGTTCATATTTTTGAACCGGAATTACCTCAATTTTTGGTGATTCCGAAATTCTTTTATCTTCTTCCCAATTACCAATTCACTCAGGTAATTCCGAAATTTTATATTTTCCTAGGGGCATTTTTGTCCAAAACGTATAATATGGGGGTGTGGTAGGGGATTAGGGGGGTACGAAAAATAACACCCCACAAATTTTATCTTCCTAGTAAAAACCACATGTTATCTTTTTTTTTTTACCATATGATCATTGACGTGTAGTTTTCATCGATTTTATTGATGATTAATCTAAGTTAGTTACGTGTACTCAATTTTTTCGGTTCTTCTTTTCCAACAGAGTTTTTGCCAAAATCAATATTTGAACCCGAAATTTTGAGGTGATATTCGAGTTCAGTTACCACTCAGACCAACCATTGTTAGTATTTATTTTTTATTTTTAATCTTTTTATTTCGAGAAAATTATTTCACTAAAAAAAATAACTTTATTTTTAATTTCTGATTTGTTTTATTTATTGTACACATAATACCCTTATTCTGAAATAAACGTTTTTTATAATGCAAAATAAAAGACGCCCACACCGTGACAAACTATGATTCGAATACACGATGGAGATCAAATTTTTATTGTTCGTGTTTGATAATTGATAGTGTCTTGATGAACATTACATTTGATAGAAAATCTTGTGAGAAACCCAAGAAAGAAGAGAAGAATACATGTTATAATACAAAATAAAAGTTTTGTGAATGAGTTTTTTTGGTGAAGGTAAGCTGAAAAAATTAAAATGGATATTCAAAATTACTGAGGCTGAAAAATATACACACACCGACTTTCCAATTCATGCCATAAAATTTGTAGTAGTAAAGAAAAGATGCAATAATGTATGTATACTTTTGTAGGGTTTCATGACAATTTATACTTACTAACCTATATTTAAGTTTTGAGGAACCCATTTTTAAGTGGTTATGCATGAAGAGTAGTGTTAAGTGTTAACTATCTTGTGATTCAATTTGTATAGTAAGCCAGCATGCCAATAGTTTACGGCAATATTGACCACTAGCTAGGAGTTCATCAAAATGATAATCTATGTATGTGTCATGTGTGTGCCCCCAGCTTTTGATCTTGTTTGCCAAGTTGAAATCCTTATGTGATAAAAGGAATAAATAGATATTTGTCCAAATGCATGAATAATATATCTTTATAAAGTATCCTATACACATAGTCACTGCTTAGTTATATTGTTCCATTGAAAGTCACCTAGATAGCTAGCTGTATCTAATAACTTGATGTAATAAGATCATCTACAATGGAGTATTCTCCATTTAAGTTCTTAAATGAACTCTACTTATACACATCACTTTTTTATATCTTTTTAATACTAATACCTAATAAGTATTTGATTCCCCCAATTCATGAACACCTTTAAAAAAAAAAATTAAATGGATCATCACTTTATCAACAAATAACTACACAAATTTTTAAATGAGACCTGTTTAAGCTACGAGAGAGAAAGTCGTTGTACAAGAATTCCTCTTTATAAGGAACAAAACTTTTTTTGCCCACCATAGTATTCCTTATTAAGGATGATCCTTAATAAAGAAAAATGAGTTATTCTCATACTTCGTTTGCTCATTGGGAAGCTAAATATAGAGATACTCTACACTCTACTCTACTCTATTAATGTATCCTGATTTTTTTGGTTGAAAGAGATGGTCATGATAGCTCATAAGCAATGGAGTACGTAGACACCAACAATTTGGCTAATGGCTAGCTACCATATTTCTGTAAGCAGATGCCAGTATTAGGGTGAGCAAAGGATGGGTTGGGACGGGTTTTACTTGTCCCTTACTCGATCCTAATTTTTTATAGGGTCGTTTTCTAGACCCTAACCCGTTCTTACGCCTGAACAAATTCGATGTTCTAAGGGTCAAAGTAAAAACGGGTTTATTTAGGACGAAATTGGATTGGTCTGAAGGACAATTGAAGTAAAATTATAAAGTGATCACTCAATAATGACTAAAAGTTAGAAGTGATAAATTGATTTTTTTTAGTATTTTATCATATATTCAAACTCAAAATAATAATGTTTCTACTTAAACTAATATAGATTTCAAATTGAATATTTTATTTATAAACATCTCATTACCATTGTAATAGAGTTAAAAATTAGGGTGATTAGTGAGTAAGGGACGGGTTATACCTAACCCGAACTCACTACGTCAGATTTGTTAAAAAAGAGCGCCCTATAAGCAGCGGTTCAAGTGAAAACGCTACGGATGACCAAAACAGGTAAACAATAAGTAGCACTTACAGATGAAACGCTTCCCATTGCTTAAACGCGCTAACCCATTGAGCAGTATTTTTTAAAAGACGCCACCCATTGCTTAAACGCGCTAACCCATTGAGCAGCGCTTTTTAAAAAAACGCCACCCATTGCTTAAACGTGCTTACCCATTGAGCAGCGCTTTTTAAAAATGCCACCATTTGCTTAAACGCGCTAACCCATTGAGCAGCGCTTTTTAAAAAATGCCACCCATTGCTTCAACGCGCTAACCCATTGAGCAGCGCTTTTTAAAAAACGCCACCCATTGCCTCACCCATTGAGCAGTGCTTTCTAAAAAAACGCCACCAATTGCCTATATGCGCTAACCAGTGAGCATCGCTTCCTACCAAATGCTGCCCATTCCTTAATTATTATTTTTACTCTCGTTCTCCCCACACCCTCTCTGGTTCTCAATGTCTCTCTCTTTCACTCACTGTGAACAGACCCAAACCCAGGAAAACCTCACTCTCTCCCTGCGCTAAGCACCTCCATCTCTCTCATTCCTCATGTCTCTCTCTCATCTTCACTCTCGTTCCTCTTGCGTTCAGGCTCCCTTCCACGTTCAGTCCCTCGCGTTCATTCTCTCTCGCGAAGTGTTCCTCTCTTATTTGTGAAGATGTCCCTCTCATGAACAAGAACAACAACCTTGCGAATTAACCACATGAGCTTTGGTTTAGTTGCAACAAGTTGAAGCAGGTACGGTACTGATTAGTTTTTGCTTCATACTAGTTAGTTGTAATGTTAGCATTATGGTTTTGTTTATTAATTCTAGTTATGGTTTGTTCATACTAGTAGTTAGTTTTTTATTCTCTTTTTTATTCTGGTTATGGTAATGTTCTGGTTATTTGAACCCTTTGTGCATACAAGGTGTTTGAGAAAAAACCAAAGTGATGTTTATATGATTTTTGGCACTCTTTTTTCCTGTGTGGAATGGATAAGAGTTTTAGAGTTGTGAAATATATTATCTTGTCAATTGTAGAATACTCAAATAAAACAGTTCTAAAGACCAAGTGAACTTGCATAATTATTATCCTGAGGTAGTTCTCCTATGCTTATAGGCTACATGTCTTCCTATTGTTGCACCCCGAAAAATCCGGTTTGGACTTCTCGTTTGACAACGTGAAAAATAGTAGAGTCGCCACCAATATTTATTTAGGAAAACATTGAAAAAAATCTTTTTTTTGGAAAAGCGGATGGTCTTTTGAAAACTCAGAGATGTAGGTTCGGGGGTATTAGCACCCCACGCGTCCTTTCTACCGAAAGGGAACCATTAACTTGATGTGTGGTTTAGACAAAAGTTTGAGTTGAAATCAATTTGTTCTACTTCTTTTCTTTTCTTTTCTTTTCTTTTATTTAAGAGTTTGTTTTATTGAAAACGGGGGAAAAAGAGTATTTTTGGTATCTTTGAAAAGCGGAACAAAACAAAGATTTTTTAAAAGGGTGCTTGACGGGACATGAACCCGGTCCTACGTACCCTCACTGGGATGAGGGATCAAAGCTACGTAGTTCTTGGTTTTGCGTCTGAAAACGGCTTAAGAGTTTTTTGCAATTGGGTGAGCGTTTGTGACGATCGAACAACAACGGTTAGAATGGCCTCACTACTAACTCGCTGGGGATAAGAAAATCACCATTAATAATCTAAACGGCAACGACGCGATTGATCATTAATGACAATTGACTTATTTTTGAGGAATAAATAAGTTTTCGAAAATAGGATTGAGCTTTTGCGAAGACCGAACAACAACGGTTAGAATGGCCTCACTACTAACTCTTTTGAAAACAAAATCATCATTAACAACCTAAACGGCAACGGCGCGATTGGTCATCAATGACAATTTATTTTATTCTTGTTTTGAAAATAAAAGGGTTTAAAGTTGTTAATTACTTGTTTTATTTCTCATAAGTATCCCAAGACGTTTGAGTGCATGCGACTCGGTCTTAGGGCGCTAGACAACACCGGCCGTGACGTCCGTCTTGCTTGCCTCATATGAGTTTTGAAAAGATTGTTTATCGATCTCAAGAAAAGATTTGATTAACTTGTGAAAGCAATTTGAAGAGTATTGACTCTTGGAAAAGTCTTTGAAAAAGATTGATTAAAGAGGAGAAGAAGAGAATTTGAGGGTGGTATTGGCCACAAAGAAAAGAAAGTGGAACATTCAATCACTTTTCAAGTCAAAACCGAGACACAATATGTAGCGACCGAAAAATCCGGGAAAGGATTCTTCGAAATGGTTCTTTAGGAAGCCGCCACCAAATTTTAGTTTAAGGGCAAATTCGGAAAATCCCTTTAAGTTTTAAGATAAGGCGTTGTTAGGGTTCGGGAGTCGTTATGTGTGGGGAAGGTATTAGCACCCCACGACATCCTACTGTCTAATTAATTTAGGATTTATTTAATAGTTACCCTTTTATTTGTAAAAAAAGACTTATTTAGGTTTTTGTTTTTTTAGTGCTTGACAAGGGTTGACTCTTGCTCCTACGTACCTCCAGATGCAATGGAGGAATCAAAGCCACGTAGTTCTTCCTGAAAATATTTGTGGGTTGGTGTTTTTTAATGTAGGGATCCTAGGATTCCTTGAACTGTACAGCTCACTGATTCCTAGGACGCTGGCTAACCCGATTGTACAACCGACTTAGCCCCTACTTTTTGAAAATAATTTTAGGGTTCTTGAAAGAAAGTGGTTTGGTGTGAGGTGGGTTCGTTTTAGAATAGGTATTCTAGAACTCTGAATCTGCATAACTCATTAGTTCTAGAATCTTTGATTAACCCGATTGCATGTACACCGACTTAATCCTATATTTTTGCAAAATGGTTTATTCGTATTTGTTAAGTTTGTAGGGTTATTGAACTGTACAGCTCATTGGCCCTAAAATAATGACTAACCCGGTTGTACAACCGACTTAGCCGCTTTTATTTTTAGAGAAATAATTTATTCGTTAGGTTTGTAGGGTTCTTGAATCATGCACTCATTGG
Organism: Oxytropis ochrocephala; assembly: GCA_020916435.1. Lineage (NCBI taxonomy): Eukaryota > Viridiplantae > Streptophyta > Magnoliopsida > Fabales > Fabaceae > Oxytropis > Oxytropis ochrocephala. The sequence goes on from CM037090.1 coordinate 99,136,956, forward strand.
GCTTAAAATAATGACTAACCTTGTTGTACAACCGACTTAGCCGTTTATTTTATTTTGCGAGAGAAATTATTTGTATTATTATTGGAAAAGAATTAAAAAACGAAACAGGGGGTGAACATAGTAAATTGGGGTTTTATTAGTCGCAGGGGTATGTATAAATAATAAGGGGTGCAAAAATGAAGGCCCAGTTCGCATCTGGAAGCCCAGAATGCGAAACTGGGCTTAAATTGGGGGAGGTATACGCGTGAATACGGGGGTGTGCGTTTAGCATTCTGAATAATTAAAAAAATTGAATTGAAATAAACTGAATAAATGGGGACAGCATATAACGCTAACTCAGGAAAGGAAACCCTAGAAAACCATTCTCTCCTTCCTCCCCTTTTCTCGGCGCCGCAACAGAGGGAGGAGTGATTCTCGGCGAGATTTTTGCTGCTGAATGAAGAGAGAGGGAAACCGCGTGTAACTGGGGTTTTTGGGAGAGAGAGGACGTACGGCTTCTAGGCGAGAGGGAGAGGGTGGCTTCGTTGCTTGGTGGATCGCGAAGGTGACGGGCGAGGTGGTGAACGGTGGTGTTGGTGTTAACGAAGGTAAGCTTCGTCTTTCTCTATCCCTGTTCCTTCTTTCGGTTTCAGTTCCTTTGTTTTTTCTATTTTTCGTTTTTGTGCTTCACTGATTTAGATCTAACGTGTTTTTTTTTGCTCATAGGTTCGGTTTTGGTGGTGATGCGTTTGAAGGAAAGTTTCAGCGGTGGTGGAACGGTTGTTTTTCTGTTTTTGGATCGGTTTCTGGGTTGGTTTTGGGAGGCCTCGCCGGAGCTCTCGCCGGAGAAGACGACCGGAGCTCTGGCGAGCTCAAGGTCAGCGTTCTGTCCTATTTATTTTTTTTGCTTTCGCTGGTCTGATTTCTCTCCTACCCATTTTATTCCTCTACTTATTCTGTTTTCGATCTGTTCTTATGCTTTCTAGTCCCTGAGTATAGTTTTTTTTTTTTACAAAAAGAAAAACGCTTTGATCTGGAATTTACAGTAAGCAAATATTATTTCAGGACAAACGACAGAAAATTATGTAGTCTAAAAAACTTTTGCTATGATTATTACCCTTTTGATGCTTATTCTTATTTCATAGAATCAGTATATACGAAATCAACAAAGAAATAAAAATACTCAAGTTTTGAATACCAACCTAGGCTTCCAGCTTCTGTTTTTTACTCCTTTGCGTGTTTGTTTGGACAATAATAACCACTGCAACTGCTGCTGTGTGTGTTCTACTGACTGCTGTTGTTCTTCCTTTCTTACTGCTCAGATCTAGAAGAATTCTGTTTAGGTGATTAGGGTTTCAGTGTAAAACCCTAATCCTTTTTTACTGATTTTTTTGTACTCGAAATCTCTGCTTTTGACTGAGGTCTAATCCTATTTTTATACTAAAATTCTAGGTTTTAGCATTTAATTTTGTTTTCCTTGGGCTTTGACTAATTTTGACCTTCCTTGTTTTTTTTCAGATCTGCAGCCCAACTCAGCAGATGGAGAGCAGCTGAAAATTTCTAATTGCACCTCTGCGTTTTTTTTTTTTGCATTTTTCCCTATTATTTTCGGATTCCCCTTTTTTGTATTTTTAGTATTATGATTTTTTTGTATTTTTGGACTCTTTGGACTATTAAGTGCTTTTGATTTGTAAATTAAGCTAAATACTATTTTTTGACATTTTTTGGACTGTTATAGTATTTTTAAATTGTAAATTAAGTTAAATTGAATTTTTTGACATTTTTAGACATATTGGACTCTTAAACATTTTAAATTAAACTAAATTGAATTTTTGACATTTTTAGACTTATTAAGTGCTTAAATAAATTAAGTGAACAAAGTAAGGAAAAATAATAATAGGAAAAAAAAGCCAAATATAAAGATGAAAGCGAACCGGACTTGACGACTGCGCTAAGACTAGACCAAAAAATAGAAAAAATGGGCGCGTTAAAAAGAATTAACTCGGAATCACATCCTTAAGTCTGAATTTAAGCCGACTTTGAGAAAAATGAATTCGGGTCGACCTATTCACGTACGACTAAGCTCGAATACAGATATTAAATCGAAAAAACGAAAAGATCGATCATTTGCGGGCGTGTCTAATTTAAAATGGTGTTTCGAGTTAGTTTGAATGGAGCGACTGGCATTGGCTTGAGTTGGTAACCGAGAATCTCCCCTAATAATTCTCGTAACCATGCGACTCCGAAACACGCCTTTACTAAAATAAATGACTAAAACAAAAAGGAAGACGGACAAAATTGGGGTATAACACAATACTTACCCATTCGCAAGCAAAGTAATCAACAATTAGAACACAAGCATACTCATTACCATTTACAACAACAATGCACCAGAATGATATTGAAATCATCAACAATTAATGGTATGAATATGTGAGACCAAACAACCAAGTAAGTTGCAAAGAGATGCTCACAAGAGAAACATTGCGAAAATATAGGTCAAATTTTAAGCCCTAGGCCGAATTGGAAACCATCACAAGGAGTATTCACAAGTTGCCATGAACAATTAACAAATAGAAGCACAAACTTGCATTGGAAATTAAAAGCAAGTTGAATCATTTGAAGTAATCTTCCACACCATTAGGCACATGCACTAAGCATAAGTGGGAATCCTTTTACACATCATCAACAATTAAACAATTAGCACAAGAATAGAAGATTGAATCACATTAAGCAATCCTCTCACTTAGGTTAAAGTGCATGAAGCACAAGTGAGCCTCATATTGCCAATCATCAACCAACAACAAATGGCAAGCAAATTAGGTCGAAACCAGTTGAGAAAAATCATTTTAACACCCATTTCAATTCGGTTTTACAAGCAAAGTCACAAACCCTAGTTCACATCATAATTTGCAAAGCAAAACAACCTTGAAACAATCTTTATTTTCACAAGACTTGGTAACAATTATTTTTGTGGTTCAAGCATATTAAATAGGCATAAAATAGGCACAAGGCCGAAGCACACTCTAGCACAAACCAACATTTATCTTATGCAAAAAAATCAAAGAAAAGAATAAGCAACATGAACCCTAAAAATTTGCTTGAACCCGAGGCCTTATTTGCCCCAAAATCATCCAATTCTTTCATCACAATTGACCCAATCACATAGATGAGCATGAATACATGATAAACAACAAGAAACAAGCAAGAACTCTAACATTGGAGCCCAAAACCGAAGCCTCATTCCCCAAAATTCAAGTCCAAAACATCAAGATTCAACAACAAGCATAGTTCATCATTAATTCACAAAATTGGCACAATTAATCATGCATTATTCAACTTCAAATCATCTAATGAACAAGAACAACACAAGGATCATGAATTAGGCACAAGGCTGAAGCAAAAAGAAAAGGAAAACATGTTTTTATTTGGTGAAAATCACATGAACAAAGAGCAAATCACAAGAACAACACATAGTCAACACATAGTCCCAAGAACAAAGAGTTTTGGTATAGTCTTTCATTCGGCTCATTTATATTCTTTTATCTTTTTTATTGAAAATAATGAGAAATACTATTTTTCCTTCTTAATGATTTTTTACATATCAAAAGGTTTTATCGAGAATTTTTTTTTCTCTTCCTAAAAAAATGCATTAGACTGAGTCACACTTTATTCTCTAAAGTATAATTGTTTGTGCTGGCATGCATTATAAATTGATTTGGATTTTGGTGGGAAAGATTTTTTTGGTCTATGGCATGATTTTTTTTTGGTTCATTTGTTTGGTTGCTTTTTTTTCTCTTCTTTGTTTCACTTTCTTTTTTGTTTCTTGCTTCTATTTTTGTTGTTGTTATTTCCTTCTTCTTTTTTTTACCATGTCATTGGTACGTAATTTTCATTATCTTTGTCGATGACTAATCTACGCTGGGGAGTCTGGCTAACCACAAGTCTTCCATCCCAACAGAGTTTTTACCACATCCAAAGTTCTTTTTTTATATTTGTAGGTTTTCTTTTTATATTTTTATTTTTTATATTTTAAGGGGTACTTTACAGCCTTGAAAATTTTTATATGTTTAAATATGTAAATTTTTTGTTGAAAACTATTTAATTTTTAGATACTTTCGCATCAACAAGTATTAGAAGCATTCTTAAATTTGTGTTAGTTTTAAATCAAACCGTGCATGATCGACAGAATCCTACAACCGGCTCAGGACGGATCTATCAACCTCATGAGCAAACTAACGCAGAATAGTCATTCTTGATGGATTGTTGTTTGTGTTACAACTTTTAAGCTGTTTGTGTTATAACTTGATCTAATATGTGTGATTAGGCTGTTGTTTTTGCTCCAACTTTAAGTTGTTTGTATTATGACTTGATCTAATATGTGTGACTTTTGTCTTTGATTGTGATGTCTTTCTAATACTTAGAATTTGTTTGATATTATTATTTACTGTTGTTTTTGTTTAAAAGTAATTCATTTAATCAATAGTTAGACAACCCATCCATCGGAGTCAATTGGTTTTTTTTTCATTCACTTTGGCTTTTATTTTGTTTCCTTTCTTTTACTTTTTTTGTTATCACCTCATTAGTGTGGAGTTTTCATGGGCTTTAATGATGACTAATGTACACTGGAGAAGTTGGCTGACCACGAGTACTCGGTTTTCTCAGCGTGTGTGGTTATATCCTCCCAACAGAGTTTTACCGATGACTAATCTACATTTTTTTATATATTTTTATATTTTAAAGTGGGATGCTAAATAGTGTGTTTTAGTGTACTTGATGGGGACGACATTATTTTGTAGCAAAACGCGTAACACGGAATGTTAGATCCTGTATTTTGGGTCATTTTAGTATTCAGAAAATTTTTAACTATTGAAACACTTCGTTTGCCAATAATCTATTTGATGGAAAAATAATTTGGTGGCAAAATACATAAAGTGTGATTCTAGGCAGTGTGTTTTGGGGTACTTTAGAATATTGAAAAAAAATTTAGATGTCCAAATTGGTATTTTCTTCTTTATTTAGATAATTTTGCATCAATAAGTATTAGAAGCATAATCAAAGTGATATTTACTTTTAAATCAATCTCTGCATGAGACCTACGTACGTGTTTCACTTTTTAATTATGTTGTCTTCTTTTCTCTTTAATTATGAGTTAAGTTTTCATGTGTACATTTTTTTGGGTATAAACTGGGTATCCTCTACCCGCAGCTCTAGAGACTAATCCCTCGAACCGGTAAGATGATATTACAAGTTAAGTTTTTATGGTTACATTTGATGAATATGGATAATGTTATTATAGGTTGTTGTTTATTTTACAACTTTTAACTGATTTTGTTATGACTTCATCTAATCTGTGTGATTAGGTTGTTGTTTATGCTCCAACTTTAAACTGTTTGTGTTATGACTTGATCTAATATGTGTGACTTTTGTCTTTAAATGTGATGTCCTTCTAATACTTAGAATTTGTTTAGTCAAAAAAATACTTAGATTTTGTTTGATGTTGTTATTTACTGTTTTATTTAGATAAGCGTTGTTATTTACTGTTGTTCTTATGCTTATTTTCTTTAGAGGTTTACTCTTTAACAAATTGTTAGCCAACCCGTCCATCGGACGGGTCGTAGTGACATGGAAAATACTTGACACATGGACTAATTAGGTTAAGGCATGTCATTTGGGTATAGATACCCAACTATTTCGCTATAGTGATAAGGAAAGTATCTAAAACATGTATGCGGCTTGGCATGCATGTTAAATTTGGGGGGAAAGATTTTTTGCTCAATTGGCTTCCAATTTTTTGGCCAATTGGCTTTTTTTTTCACTTTGGCTTTTTTTTCTCATTTCTATTATTTTTTTGTTACCATCTCATTAGTGTGTAGTTTTCATTGGCTGTATCGATTACTAATATACACCGGGGAAATTGACTGGCCACAGGTACTTGGTTTTGTCGGCGTATGTGATTATATCCTCCCAACAGCGTTTTACCGATGACTTATCTACATTTTTTTTATATTTTAAAGTGGGATGCTAAATAGTGTGCTTTAGTGTACTTGATGAGGAGAGATTATTTTGTAGCAAAACACGTAACGTGAAATGTTAGACAGTGTAGTATTCGGAAAAAATTTTAACTATTGAAATACTTCGTTCGTCAATAATCTATTTGATGGCAAAATACATAAAGTGTGATTGTAGGCAGTGTGTTTTGAAGTACTTTAGAATCTTGAAAAAAATTACATATCCAAATTAGTATTTTCTTATTTATTTAGATAATTTCGCATCAAGAAGTATTAGAAGCCACTAGTGCAAAATAAGGAAAAGAAATAGACATTTAAAGTCACGCGCTCAGATGTCTGCCTTGATATAAGGACGCGGTGGCAAACTTGTAATAAACTCGAAAACTTTTTTAGGCGCGCTAGTTTTTAAGTCAAGCGTAAAATATGCGTGACTTCAAAAGTGGACGCGGTGGCAAACTTGTAATAAACTCGAAAACTTTTTTTGGCGCGCTAGTTTTTAAGTCAAGCGTAAAATATGCGTGACTTCAAAAGTGAAACGTTCTCGTGTTGAACGTTCTCGTGTTTTTAAGTCGTTTTTTAAGTCAAGCGTAAAATTGCTTGACTTCAAAAGTAATAAAAACGTTCTTATTCTCGTTTTTAAGTCAAGCGTAAAATTGCTTGACTTCAAAAGTAATAAAACGTTCTTATTCTCGTGTTTTTAAGTCAAGCGTAAAATTGCTTGACTTCAAAAGTAATAAAACGTAAAACACATCAAAACGTTCTCGGGTTGAACGTTTAGTATTCTCATCGTCTCTCTCGCGCTCTCATCGCTTCTCTCTCTCTCTCTCTCTCGCTCTCATCGCCTCTCTCTCGCGTTTCCGTGCAAGCCCTCTTTCTCTCTGCCTCTCTCTCTCTCTCTCTCTCTCTCTCTGTTTGCTCTATCTCTATCTCTTTCTCTAGGGTTTTTATGTTGTTTACTTTTTATTGATTGTATAAATTTTAGGTGGAGGATTTAGGGTTTATGAGGGTATATGTACCAAAGATGTTGTATTTGCTTTATATTCTTACTATTTAACAGCTTTTTATTCTTGGTTGATATTATTAAATCTTGAACCGAGTTTGTTATCTTTTGAACAGTTGTACATATTATGCTTTCGTCATCGGTTTAGCTAGTCATTGTTAGGTAGTACATAGTGGAGAGTTTCCATTCTTATCATAGTCATTAGGTGTAGCAGGTTGTACACACTTTGATTGCTTTTGATATAGGAGCCTAGTAGATTACTTCAATTCAAAACCCTTGATTTGATTCCTTGTAAGTAATTGTTTTTGTCACATTGTGAGTAAGTAGTAGACCACTTTATTAGACACCATTACAATATCTTGAATCGCTTAGATCAAGGATGGATGGATGAATGATATTTGTCATATATTAACGTAAGGGATGTGCATACGTATGCGAGTAAGTGTCATGTAGGTATCATCTCATCTTTTAACTTTGGTATGTGGTTTTTGGGAAGCAAGCCGAGTTATTAATTGGTTGGTTGTTGTTGTTTAAGAAGGGATGTGCATACTGTGTACAAGCTCAACCCTTGGCTGAAATTTACGCTTCATCATTCATCCGCTCATAGTGTTTAAATGTTTGCGTTGATTTAGTTTAATGTTTTTAGATTTTAACTTCACAACAAATTGGTTTGTGCATTTTGTGTAACATGACCTATGCAATGTTAGCCAATGATAACCTTGGTTATAGTGTGTTTATCCAGTTATAGATATGTTCTACATTTAGTGTCAAATATTTACATATTTAAAACAATTCTTTGGACTCTTGAGTCCAAAAATGGTTGATAATTTTTCAAATGGCTTCGCTTTCTGATCCCTTCTCTTATTGTTTGACTGCAGCATTAATCCATGTGTGTGCTTTATCGATTATCTTGATGAATATATAATCTTCCTGCATTTACACTCATCCGAATCAAACACTTGAACCACATTTATCATGTTTGTAACAAAGGATACGTAATTCTATTTACCACCGGATAAGGATATCAACTTTACATGTGCCTCTACCCGCAAATGTCATGTTTCTAAGCAATTATATATGTGGAATTATAAACTTTTAGCGGATTCCTTTTAGCAATATTTGTCGATTATCTTCGATTTTGGTCGTGGTGTGCATAATTGGAGATAATTATTGTTAGGAAACTTTGTGTCACTTGTGTTCACCGCTTTAACTTGTGGAGTTGTAATCTGTGACTACTATAGTTAGAGTCGTGTCAAGATGTGCGATAACTAACAAAGTCTTTGTTAGTTAGTTGGATCGATAATAGAGGAATGTAAAACAAGCTGCATATTCTCGTATCAAAAGCTTTATTATTAGTTTGAGACTCACTTGAAGGAATGTTCTTTTTCTTACAGAGATTGCTTGGTCGAACTTCTTGGATACTATATCTTGGGATTCTAAACCTTACTAGTCTGCGAGCAGTAACCCAGTTCTTTTCTCTGCTTTCCGCCTCCGTCTCTCATTCGGTATGTTCTATCATATAAGTACATAATTTAGTTCATATAGTTTTATTAGTATAATCATTTCCAAGTGAATTTGAGGAACAATTCCATTAGTATAGATTTCACAAATCAAATTAAAGAATCTTATTAGAGTGAACACATTCAGTGTCCTTGGAAAAAACTCTTGTAGCTATGGACTAACTTTTTATTATTTATTGAGTGTAGCTATGGATCGTAGTTGGATGCAAGCTAATAAGTTGAGTGATGAGTACGCGAAAGGGGTAGAAGAGTTTCTAGAGTTTGCTCAAAAAAAGCTTGTAAATAGTGGTGGAATTTTTGATTGTCCTTGTGTTAATTGTGTGAACCGGACACCACAACCGGTTGACACAATAAAATATCATCTTCTTGTTGATGGGATTTGTCGTAGTTATACAACCTGGATATGGCATGGTGAGAAGTTAAATATCCCAAGTGTGTCCGAAAGAGATAATTTCGCAGATGCAAATATGGATGACCGAATGGAGGACATGATACGTGATATTGGGCCGGAGTCTTTTAAGAAAGCACATGCCTTTGATGCATTGTGCAAAGATATAGAAGAGCCTTTGTATTTGGGATGTACAATGACACGGTTGATCATGCGGTGATAAAATTATTCAATCAAGGCGATAAATGGGTGGGTGATAAGAGTTTCACCGAGTTGCTTGTGTTGTTGAAAGAAATGCTTCCGTAAGGTAACACACTTTAGCGTGTCGTGCACGTATGAAGCGAAGAAGATTTTGTGTCCGATGGGTGTGGAGTATGAAAAATACATGCTTGCCCCAATGATTGCATATTGTATCGGAATGAGTTTAAGGAGTCGCGTAATTGCCCTACGTGTAATAGGTCACGCTACAAAGTAAAGATCGTGAATCTAGTTTCGATGATGACAACACAAACGGTTCTCCAAAGAAAAGTTTTATGGTACCTTCCAATAATTCCTGTGTTCACACGCTTGTTTGCTAATGCAAAGGACGCAAAGAACATTAGATGGCATGCCGATGAGAGGAAACGTGATGGCCAACTTCGCCATCCAAATTTAACTTCTACAATGGAAGAAGGTTGATAGTTTGTTTCCGGATTTTGGAGCCGAGTCAAGAAATCTTAGGCTCGCTTGCTTGGATGGGATGATGAACCCATATGGTAACTTAAGTACGAATCATAGCTCTGGCCTGTTTCTCCTTATAATTTACAACCTATCTCCTTGGTTGTGCATGAAGCGTAAGTATGTTATGTTATCCATGATGATTTCTCGCCCACGACACACGAGAAATGACATAGATGTTTACCTTAGTCCGTTGGTTGAAGACTTGAAAAAATGTGGGATGTAGGCGTGGATGTGTTTGATGGGTATTCCAATGAAACTTTCAAGTGCGTGCAATGTTATTTTGCCACAATCAATGACTTCCCAGCATACGGGAACTTGTCTGGGTATAGTGTTAAGGGACATAGAGGTTGTCCTATTTGTACAGAACACACATGCTACCATCAATCAAAACATGGTAAGAAGACGGTATACCTTGGGCATCGGAGATTTCTCAAACGCAATCACTCGTGATCGTAGGATGAAAAAACTTTTTAATGGGTGTCAAGAGAATGAAACTGCTCCGAATGTCTTGACTGGAAAAGAAGTATACCAACTGGTTAAGGACATCAAAGTTGTATTTGGAAAAAAGCAAAAGCAAAAGCAAAAGCAGGTCAACGAGAAAAGCAAGTGGAAGAAGAGGTCAGTGTTCTTTGATCTTCCGTATTGGTCCAGTCTTTATGTAAGACACTGTCTTGATGTCATGCATGTTGAGAAAAACGTTTGTGATAGTGTTATTGGGACACTTCTCAATATTAAAGGCCAGACAAAAGATGGTATAAATTCTCGTTTAGATTTGCTCGAAATGGGCATAAGAGAACAATTGCACCCAAAGCAAAATGGTAAACGTAGACAAGTGGGCTAACATTAACAGTGGTGTACAAACTGATGAGTTAGGATTTACATTGGTGGACCTAGACAAGTTAAGTTATGGGGAGGAGCCTTTCATCATGGCTAAGCAAGCAACAAATTTTTTTTGTCAATGATCCTTCAAACAAAAATGGTCAGTAGTCCTACAAGGAAGAATCATGAATAGTAATGATGAAGACGGTGAATCATCCCTTGAAATTGATGAGACTCCATCTTTCACTACACAAATGCCTAGATTCATTGAGGACATGGATGTGGATGGTGTACATGCGACTCGTGATGATCATAATGAAGGGATATGGGAAGATACTTTAATTTGACCCCCTAGAAAGAATTTATTTGAATCTGTAAGTATGAATTGTAAGGAGTTATATGAGAAGTTTTGTTATGAGCTGACAATTCTTTGTTTTGTTTTTCTTAAATAGGTACCATGGATGATTCATCTACCAACCCCCCAACAAAGAACAAGAAAACTAGACGTGCCACGACGTTACCGGAGTTGACGTCTAGACGGCCGCCAGGTTATAAGTACCCGATTGAATTTGATGAACGCTTAGAGCCTCTAGGTAAGTTGGCTGCCAGATTTAAGAGTTATGTGTCTATGCTAGCACGACACAAGGCAAGTATATTATCAGAAGATTGGAGCAAAGTGAGTGAAGAGGTCAAGAATTTGATCTGGCAGGATATCTTGGTATTAACTTTTCATTGCATATTGAGAATTTGATTTTATTTTTTTGGCCAAATGAATGATATCAAGGTGATATTAACACTGCCTTTTTTGTATACTTTAGGAAACATTTGACATTCCCAATGATGAGAGGTTGAACAAAAAGTGGATTGCTTATGCCGGTGAGCGTTGGACGCAATTTAAATCAACACTCAGTAGGAAATATATCTTTAGCTCCAAAGAGGATCAGGGTGACACAACTCCATGCGAGATATACAGTTTCATATCGACTGAAACATGGGAGTTGTTCGTAAAAAGTCGCTTGGAAGAACAGTTTCAGGTAATTATTTGGTCTTTTTTGATTAAATTTTCAATAGTGAGATGCACATTCACAATTCATAATGAGATGCACATTCAGAGCAGTTTGTTGTTTTATTTGTATTAATTAAAGTAATTTTTTTTTGGTATTTGTGAACGACTAAAAAGAGAAAGAGGCAAAAAAATTCAATCCCAAAATCACTTCTACCACACATCCTCTCGTGGTGGCTATAAGATGGTTAAGGAAAAGTGGAAAGAGAGATACGTGGAAGCAAGGCGTGAGGAGGGTGGTGATCCGGACTTAGTAATAGAACCCCATCTCCTCCACGGCATGAGTTATTTAAGTTGGCCCATCAAAGGAAAACATGATCTTTTACAACGGATGAGTCAAGTTCAGTTGCTTCAAAAATTGTAAGTTAAAATTTTTATTCAAAGACCAATGCCTTAGGAAATACATTTTACAATGTTGCCTAAAGTGCACATGGTTTTGGTTATAGGATGAGTTAGTTGATCAGGCCAAACAGGGAACTTTTGTTCCACATGGACGTCAAGATATCTTAGGTGTGCCGTTGGAAAACCCGATCCTCGTGGTCGTGTACTAGCAGCTGGTAGACGAGTGGGTCTAGTATAAAGTACTTTGGACCTACTTCACGTACTAGCTCGACTTCAGATAGTGAGAAACTAGCTACCATGAAGCAAGAGCTGAGGGAGGAGTTATCACAGGAGTTTGAAAAGAAACATGAGGAGTTAACACAAGAGTTTGAAAAGAAATACAAAGATATGATAGTCGAAGCATTGACAGAGGTATATATTACTTTGTAAATTGATTTTAGTAACTTTGTGAATAAAATTTAATTAATATATTTGATTTGCGAAGTGGGGATCGTTTGGTGGCCCCTCAATGAAAATATTTCTCCAAAAATACAATTGGATCTAAGGCTAGTTGTTCACCATCCCATGTGGAAGAACCGCCCAAGAATGACTCGGTTGAAAGAGTTGCATTTTTAGCTTATGAGATGACGTAAGGTGTCAAGTTTGACTTGGACCATGAGCACCATGAACATTTCTACATTGGATACCAAGATATTGTAGAATTGGTTGAAGGTCACAAGGAACTTGAGATGAGCCATTTAGCAATATGGTGCACATAAGTATACATTAGTATATTAGTTGTTTGTAAAAACGTATTCCAAAATATTTCAATTATAAATAGTTATAAATACTAATTGATTTGTTCTCAATATATTAGGTATTTGCATCGTGAATGTATAGCAAGGAAACTAGCGATATGTATGGATTTCTAGATCCATACAAAATTTGTGATGGTGTTGGCTACAAACAAGAGACCATCCAAACATATATCCGAATAAGTTATATGACCGAACAAAACATGCTTTCTAGCGCCGTATTTGTGTGGGTAAAGTATCAATTGTCTAAAGTTTACTAGTGTATACATATAATTTCTTTGTTTGATTATGATTTAATTATTTTGTCCACTTTTGTAGAAAACATTGGCAATCGCTTGTTTGTCCGTCTTCTTCATTAATATCACGCTTGTTTGGATGTGTTCACTTCACCGCTTCCAAACAAGACCACGGTTGAAATAGTTGAGAAGTAAGTTTTCTTTTATTAATAATTTGTTGTCACAATTTTGTGATTTAATATGTTTTAGACTTATAACTTACTATTTATGATGTTTCCCCACAGAGCTATGGATGGATATAATAGGATGAAGGGTTTAAGAAAATCAAAACCTCATTGGTTGACACTTCAAGTAAGTATTGAATACATTAATTTTTTTTTTTCATTTTATACTAGTTACTGTAAATTATATTCAGTTTTGATATTTGATATTCATTTATAGGGACGAAACAAAATGATGGTTATTCTTGTGGCCACTATGTGATGATAAATATGATGACCATTGTCTCTGCAACTATCACTAATAATTGGAAGAAGGTATATAATTTTCAACTTTTATAGGATGATTACTAGGTAATTATTATGTTGTTGGTATTAGGTTAACCATGTGATTCATATTGAACTTTTATTTTTGTAGATGTTTAATTCGAGTCGATCGTTCACACTTGAAGAGTTGACGCATGTTAGACAAGTTTGGGCGGAGTTCTTTATAAAGTTGTATGAAGAGCGTAAACCAACTTCAAAGGAAGAACGAAGAAAACAACTTAAGTGATGTTCGATCATTTGTCTTTAATCTTATTGTTGGTTTTCTTGTGGTATTTGGAGCTTAATAGAAGCATATAGTTGTCTTTGTAAATTCGGTGATGGTTGATTTTCTTATGGTTTTTGCTACATATGTATTATGGTATACCTTTTGACAAGATATTAGTGAAATGAATGTTGAATTGGTAGTGATAAATTTTTGAAGCAAAATATAGTAATTTTGTAATTCTATATAGAATGTTTGTTGCTAGTTTAATGAATTTGATACCTAGTGGAACCAAATATATATATATATATATATATATATATATATATATATATATATATATATATATATATCCAGGGACCAAAAAGGCAAAAAAAAAAAAAAAAAAAAAAAAAAACTTTGAAGTCAAAGTGTACAACCCTGACTTTATAATGTAAACACATTTAAAGTCAAGCGACAAAAAGTCTGACTTAAGAATAACTTTAAAGTCACATTTTGGCTTGACTTTAAAAGTCATTCCATATAACGATTTTATTACTTTTGAAGTCAAGCAATGTTGGTCCGACTTTAAAAAAACATATGAAGTCGCGCTTTAAACGACTTTAAAGCTCTCGACATACGAAGTCGCCTTAATAGAAGTCACGCGGGCGCGTGACTTTAAAAAGCCAATTTGCGTGACTTTATCAATCTCTGCATGAGACCTACGTACGTGTTTCACTTTTTAATTATGTTGTCTTCTTTTCTCTTTAATTATGAGTTAAGTTTTCATGTGTACATATTTTTGGTATAAATTGGGTATCCTCTACGCGCAACTCTAGAGAATAATCCCTCGAACCGGTAAGACGGTATTATGAGTTAAGTTTTTATGGTTACATTTGATGAATATGAATAATCTTATTTTAGGTTGTTGTTTATTTTACAACTTTAAACTGATTGTGTTATGACTTCATCTAATATGTGTGATTAGTCTGTTGTTTATGCTCCAAGTTTAAGCTCTTTGTGTTATGACTTGATCTAATATGTGTGACTTTTGTCTTTAAATGTGATGTCTTTCTAATATTAGAATTTATTTAGTAAAAAAATACTTAGATTTTGTTTGATGTTATTATTTACTGTTGTTTTTATGTTTAGGTCTCTTTAACAAATTGTTAGTCAACCCGTCTATCGGACGAGTCGTAGGGCTAGTATATATATATGACCTGCTAAAAAGTCAAGACCAAATCTTATCTAATCTATCAAAGTGAAATTTATAAGAGTGAGGAATGACCACACCCTCCACGGCATTTGGATTGATGTTTTAGCGACGGCCATAATATTGTTTTACATAATTGTTTGTCTTTATTAGACTCAAACTCTATTTGCTTAATCATACAACAAGATCAAGGGAACGAACCTGGGTTTTGTACAATCTTGGTTATCATAAGAGGGGGAGGAATTGTATGGTGATTTGGTTAGATTGGTATAATAGCCCGTTGGGTTATTTTTCTTTGTTGTAATTCTCTAATGGTCTGTACTGTACTCAATTAATAAACATTTTTAGACGGGGGAGAAGCAGTGGGATAGGTTGTTTTTCCCCACTGTTGTGCAGGTTTTTGTGCGAGGTACTCTTTTTCCTCTCTGAGTCTTTTTTCCATTGGGTTTTGGCTCAAAGAGGTTTTGAGGAGGCCCTCCCCCTTTCCATTGTATCGGTTGGACACCCCTTGTGCTCCCTTTCAATGAATTTGTCTATCTAAAAAAAATCAATTGTTCAAACAAGTAGCTCGGTTAGTGAGTTAAAAAAACCGAAACAATATACTAGACTAAGATGCGAATTCTAGAAATTAACAACTCCCACGTCCTTGAAATTTGTTGGGATAGTCAATTAGAATTTCCAAGAATAATATTAATAGTGGTGAAGAATTCAAGAGGCACATTTGAAGAGGTGTCTAGAATGTTGAAGAAAAGTCAAGAAGTGGAGCTCCTTGAAAATGTGAGACAATAAATGTCGACTAAGTCTTATGCATGAATGGAAGACATGCATGTTCTCTCCTATAAATAGAGAGACTTGTGAATAGGTGAAGACATCCCCATCCCCACCATGGGTGATCATATGGAGAATGAAACATGCCAAATGAGAAGTAAGGCATCCCCATTCTTGGGTGACAATGTAGAGAGTTGAAGAATCTTCAGCCAGGTCCTAGGTAGAGAGTGCTGATGATTATTTGTTGTGTGAGATGTAAGTGTTATCATTCCTTGTAACTCTTAGAGTGAGAAGAGTATTGTAGGGTGATACACATATTGGGGTGGGTTAAAAATTGTTGTAATCTTGTTGAAGATAATGAATGATTGCGTTGAAGTATTCCCATGGACGTAGGCAAGAGGACCACGTAAATTGCTTGTGTCTTTTTCTCTCATTTATTCTTGTAGTGTGTCCGTGTATATTTCCTCAAAAATCCTTGGGCGTGTGAGTTTATTCTGGTGACGTGTGAGGGTTTTTTCCCAACCAGAACTAACTATTCATAAACTTTTGCTTTAATTAATAAATGAATTTCATTAAATGAATATTAACTGCAACATCAAGATGATTCTACCCATCTTCTATAAAAGATTGCACAAAGTCCACACGATCATGTGCTAGAAAATTGGATCATATCACCTTACATCACTGGTTTTTTTTTTACCACCACCCTTTAGCCTCCTAGCCCCACATACTACTAAAAACCCCAGAATACACTTAAAAACGTATTTTTTAAAAAATTAAAATTCCAATCGTATATACGTTTTGAGTACGTATATACGATGACTTTTTTATGTCCAATCGTATATATGTACTCAAAACGTATATACGATGGCTTTTTTTATTTTTTTTAATGATTTGTTTTAATTTTTAAAAAAAAAATGTTATAAAAAGGCTACTAAAAATTCGTTAAAGAGTCAAAACTAATCTAAAAAATTATAAAAATACCACTAAAAATCTAAAAAAAAAACTAAAATAGCTATGCAAATTTTTTTAGATTTTTTGGAGACTATGGAAAATTAAAAAATGGTAAACGATGAAATTTGGGATTTTGAGTCCGTAGTCCTGTAAGAAGTCCCTTCTAGGGGAGTCATGCTCGTTGATTTTTTTTTTTCGGATTTAATGGTTGTGGTTTCATTACGATCGGAGTAGGTTTCCCGAAAACCGATTTCTTAGCCTAAATTATTCATTCGGCATATAACATCGTCACGTGTTAACGAACTACACACTAAACCTATTTTTAGGCCTAAATTATTCATCTCTAATTTATCTTTATCAAAAAATATATAATTTTAATATTTTAAATAATTTAATTAATTTTTATTTGCTTAAAAAAAACATTATAGGGGTCGTATATACACCCCCCAAATCGTATATACGCCATCGTATATACACCCCCACAAAACGTATATACGAGTGGCCTTCTATAACACCAATCGTATATACATCCTAAAACATATATACAATGGCAAAAAAGTAATGGTCGTATATATGTTCATTGAACATATATACGATTGGTATTAATTTTTTTTAAAAAAAATACGTTTTTTAAGGGTGTTTTTGGGTTTCACTATTATGTGGGGTAGATGTGAAGAAGGTGGGGGTAAAAAAAAAAGACCCTACATCACTCCATACAAGATACAAGGTAACCCATATAGATTTGTTAGGTAATAGGACGGATCCACCTTAGTGTAATTGGGCATTTGACCCCACTAAGAGTTGATCTCCGCAATGATAGTTATGTGCTTCATTTAGTTCTTTCTGCCTAGAAAAGTTGATCCATTGGCCAATATGATGGAAGTTCCTGATTCTAAAATAGTGAGTGAATATGAACAATATTCTTATATTCTTCCTTCTGTGTTACTATTTCTTCTATGGAGTGTAAGTGTGGTTAAAGAAAGTTGAGGTGCATAAGTTTACATTTCGTAAGCAACATTGGGAAAGGAATAAACAAAGGTATAGTCATCTACTTACAATCTTGGTTATCATATAGTAAAAAGTTAGAGATGAGTATTAGGATAAATGCAAAGTTGATTATAGTTAGGAGGGTGAAAGCTGGCTAAAATGCCAAATTGATTTACTATTGTATATAGGTAGTAGTAGTTGGGGGTAGCTCTTGTGGTTATGATGGTTATCCAGCCCCATAATTCCAAAATCCACTTTATCGGTGATTTTGGGGGGAAACACATATGTCATACATGCATGTGCATGTGCATGTGCATTAGCATGATTGCTAAAAAAATATTCAATGGCACGTTTGTAATTTAAACAAAAATCACAGACAATTAAGTAACCCCAATATTGTCACACCATTTACCAATATACCCCTCATTTTGTATCCCACTGTTTACCAATATACCCCACTCTATATTTTTGGACCGACATACCCTCGACAATTTTTTTTTTGTCCAACACTTTTTTTTATTATTATCAAAATGTACCCCTCATTTTGTACCCCACTGTTTACCAATATACCCCCACTCTATATTTGTGGACCGACATACCCCTGACAAATTTTTTTTTGTCCAACACTTTTTTTTTATTATTATCAAAATGTACCCCTCATTTTGTACCCCACTGTTTACCAATATACCCCCACTCTATATTTTTGGACCGACACACACTTGACAAAAATTGAACCAACTGATTTATCTCTATATCTCTCTTAATTAATACACAATCGTTGACTTCCCCACTTTCGGTGGGAAAAATTTATTCCCACCATTTACCAATATACCCCTTATTTTGTACTCCACTGTTTACCAATATACTCCCACTCTATATTTTTGGACCGATATACCCCCGCTCTATATTTTTATACCCCAGCATTTACCAATATACCCCTCATTTTGTACCTCACTGTTTACCAATATACCCCCACTCTATATTTTTGGACCGACATACCACTGACAATTTTTTTTTGTCCAACACTCATTTTTTTAACTGTTTACCAATATACCCCCACTCTATATTTTTGGACGGACATACCCTTGACAAAAATTGAACCAATCGATTTATGTTTGTAATAGGTAAATACAATTTATATTTTTTCAGTCGTATTTGCCTATATACGATTTCACCGATTTAAAACCAAATAAATTTAAAAAAAAAAAATCCTATTTATCTCAGAATATGGTAAATACGATGCGATTTTTTATGGTTTTTTTTGTCCAACACTCTTTTTTTAACTGTTTACCAATATACCCCGACTCTATATTTTTGGACGGACATACCCTTGACAAAAATTGAACCAATCTGATTTATGTTTGTAATAGGTAAATACAATTTATATTTTTTCAGATCGTATTTACCTATATACGTTTTCAATGACGAAAACCAAATAAATTAAAAAAAAGAATCCTATATTTATCTCAGAATATGGTAAATACGATGCGATTTTTTATGGAAAATTTTATGAAGATAAATACGACTTACTATTTTTTGAAGTTTATGGGATGAAATCGTATCTAGATAAATACGATCGAAAATGTCTTTGAAAATTGTATCTATCTCCTGGAAGGTAAATACGATGAGCTTTAAAATATTTCTGGTCAATTCATATGTAAGTAAGAAATGGTCAATATTTTTTAAAGGGTTTAGGGTTTAGGATCAATGACTAAATTAAAACACTTTTGAAAAAGTCAATGACTAAATTGATATATTGTAAACGCTTTTAACACCAATAATACACAATTATTTATTTTTAGGCCATAGCTTGTATCAAATAACATGTAGGCCTACACATTTTGGAAAACTTAGATAAGAGGGCAAAATATACTACGTAGATCAGAGTAATAAATTACTAATTTGTATGGCTAACAAATTATTCTTGCCGCCCCGTGATCTTGGGAGAAAATAATTGTTTACAGTTTCATGGCCGCCCGTGCGTAGGCACGGGTTTGTGTCCTAGTTTTAAGTAATACTAGTTTGGCCTTCAGTTTCTGATTGAACTGAATATATAGGTAGTAGTAGTAGTAGTTGTAGTAGTTGTTGCTGAATTAGTTCTTTAACAATCTCAGATTGTAGCTTTAGAAATTAACTAGTAATATAACCAAAATATGCAAGAATCGGATATTACAGCCTGTATAGAATTAAGATATTTTCTTAATTTTTGAGCCCATTAGGAATACTCCATTGATTCAAATATCCAATATTATTTACAAAGCGTGATAAAAAGGTATCTAGGTTTCAAATTTTAAAATTGGATGAGAAATATAATTCTTCTTAAATGATTATGCTCTAGTGTTTTCTTAATTTTTGATAGTGAAATTGGATAAACTTGATGATTTGCTTTTTGATGCATGTGTTCTGTTGTTGCCTTGTTCATCACAAACTATCTTTGTTTTCTATATACACACAAGGTGGACATAGTGAACTGATTCAATTGAAGGTGGCCTATGTTAGCAAAATAGAAATGCTCATTTGGTCAACCACAAATTGTCTTATCCAATTGCCTATAGAATGGAGGTCATACTTACTTGGAAGACATTTCCATGTCTTAACTGACAAATTTTCTGTAGTAACCAGTGATCCCTAGGAACCCTCTGAGTCCTTTTAGTTCTTTAGGAACCGGCCATTTCATCATATCTTCAATTTTCTTTGGATCAGCAGCTACACCTGCCCGTGAGATTAAATGACCCAAATACTCAATTTGAGATTTGCCACAAACTATCAAAAATTAAGAAAACACTAAAGCATAATCATTTAAGAAGAATTATATTTCTTCTTAAATGCCTAGGTTATTTTATCTCTGTTTTCTATATATACACACAAGGTGGACATAGTTGTGATTTAAAACCTTGTCTTGTCTATAGATGTGATTTATTAAAGTGAGCTTTCTTAAACCTCATTCATGTGAGAACAAACGTAAAGAATCTCTTGTGATTTATTTTATATTTCTAATTTTAACATCAAAGGAAAGGAGTGTTAAAAACAAAACACATGATTTTATTGCCAAAGATAAGTTTTCTTTTTCCACTAAAAACATTATTAAAAAAACAAAAGAAACCAAATCATGGGGACAAGTACCAAAACCAATGCAAAAACAACAACAAAAATACTAATGTATAAATAAAAATAAATCAAGTGTATATAAAATAGTGTTATTAGACCTGGATCAGACTGGTGGGTCCAATTGGAAACCAATAGTATGACCGCCTCGAGTGATAAATTGGATCAAATATGTATGTGGCCCCATATAACTCAGCTGATTTTGTAGTTGAACCGATTGTAGTCAGATCACGAGTTGAACCAACGTGGCATCCTTTTTAATCGTGGCCGAATTATGCAGTTCAACTAGTAATCCACCGATCGACCAGTTACCATGCCTTAATCGGGTTGATGACCGGTCCAAGTTTAATAACACTGATCTAAAGTTATTTTTTATTTATTTTATAGTTCTGCACTTTAGATTTGACCACTGTGAACTCAGAATTAGCCTTAGCAGCGTTATCAATGATCTCTAGACTATTCTTTCCTTCTTCTTTTGCCCAGTTCTTGTGTAAAATCTGTAAGTCGGATTTTACTCCGTCAAGACTAAGTTTCATTAGTTAAATCTTTTTTGAGTGATTTTAAAAGGGAAACTCTTTTGTTCGAATGTTTAGAAAAGACACTTTTTGAAGATATATTAGTGACTTAATTAATATAATAATTTTTTAATTGCGGCTCATCTCTTTTGGACTTGTAAGAGTTAAAAAAATGTTAGTAGGGTGTATTCGTCATTTTTTTATAAATAGCAAATTTATTGATATGGTCCTTTCTTTTCGTCCAAATGTTTTGATGTAAAAAAGAATTATTGTGCCATGGACTCGACCCACATTTTACTAAGGATTGCCGATAACACACTTATTTGTTTGCAATATTAAACAAGAAAACTATAGATAGTGGGTATAATTTAGGGGTGTCAAAATCATTCATTTGTCTCGACCCTAATAAGAAAACTATAACTTCAATCATTTGGGCCCCCTAATAAGCATAATAGTCAAATGTAGCATTACACAAGAGTGTTCCAATGTACACGTAGCTATTAATTTCCAGCTTGCTAGTTCAAGAATTATTATCATGTTTGTTGTGGGAGACATGACTCATGGCTAGCTTGGCTTTCGTGTTGGAATTCCATTAACGTATGTTGGCAATTGGTTGGGAATCACTTATTTTATCATTTAGCAATTGATTATGGTCGATAAGAATTTAGCATAAAACTCATTACTACATTTGGTAAGTTTTTCTCCGGGTTTGCAACATCTTTTGCGAATAGGCTTAAGAGTAAAGACAAAAAGGGACACTTAACGGTGGACTATAGAATGTTGTTCCTAGAAAAGAAGTGAGATATTTGTCGGATATTTACGTAACTTTTCAAATGAATTATGTGGTCAATTTTTTCTAAAATTATTCAGCATTAGATCAATAGGTCTCACCAATTCTTACCATGATCTATCCATCATGTAGTTCTCCTCCCCCTCTCTTTCTCTCTATCACCTCTCTCTCTCTTACCTCAATCGCAAGTTTTATGTCGCTTTGTGTTTTTATATTTTTTTTAATTCGTGAATTTAAAGAAGATAAAAAGTAATTTGTTATATATATATATACAAAATTGGATAGAGATAAACATATATAGTGTTTAAAATTTGATGTTGAAATAAAAAACTCAACTTAGATACAGAATGTATTGTTTATTGACTAGTACATAAAATATTGTAATAATAAAAGGGTGGAGGAGTAAAATGTAATAATAAAAGGGTGGAGGAGTAAAATGTAATAATAAAAATAATTGCATAGTATTTTGAGGCTAGAGCAGAGCACTAAACCAAAATAAATGTGCAAATGCAAAGCATTGATCCATCTGGAAGATTAATTGAGCAATGGGTTGTGATTAGGCATGACAATAAAACTCGTACCTACGTGGATTCATCCAAATCCACCCCGATTTAATGGGTTTTCCCCGCTTTAACCGGGCTTGGCTTTGGATTTTTCCATAAATCAAAATAGGGGGATGGGGTGGGGAATGGGGATAGAGTACCCACCCCGAACTCATCCTCAAACCCGTCCCGAATGTATTAAATTACAATATTACCACTCTTAAATTAGAAACTCTCAAAATCTCAAGTAAACCCTAAATGGATTTGTCATTGACTATTAGAACATCATTTTATAAAAGAGAATTAGATCATTATCTGGGAGGGGTAATATTGTAATTAGGCCATTTTATAAAACAAAATTTTATAAAACTATTTTTTTATCTAAAAAATTGATTCTATTGCAGGGAAGGGGTTGGGTACGGGGGTGTGGATCAATAGTTCATCCCCGTTGGGTTTGAGTAAGGGATCGAAGACCTATATGGGATTCAGAGATGGGGATGGGAAATATAAAATCCGCCCCCATCCCGCCCATTGCCATGCCTAGTTGCGATCAAAGTAGAGAATTTACAATTCATAATCTAGTGCATGCAGAGTCATTCTTTGCAATAAAAGTAGAGAATTTTAAAGTTAAATTCTTCAATACAGTTTTTCCAACATACTCTCTTTTATATGTACAATTTACATAGACTCCAACAAATTTTTATTCTTTGAAATCGGGCATTCTCTGCGTACAGCTGAAGAGACTAATCTCTTGAGCTGCGTAGGACTACAACTATGGCAAAGTTATCCCTCAAGAGATTTAACGTCGCTGCATTTCCAAAGTAGAATTCGAACGCATGACCTTAATTAAGTTGAAAAAAACTCAAATCCAAGCGCTCTTCGGTACTCTAACAAATTTATATGGGACTATATGATTTAGCGAGATATATTTTAATTTCAACCATTAAAAATAATGTGTTGAAAAATAGAAATTTCTTCTCTGCCAATCGATCCTTGAATATCTATCGTTGTTTTTCCTTCCAAATTAGCCGTCTAACCAGAAAGAAAATAGAAGTTTGGCAGGTATCAAATCTAATATCTATTTATACAAACAAACAACTTACAAAATTACAATTTTAGACATCTTACTTTTTTGCACATCACCACTTTTATTTTATTTATCATTTTTTAGTTCTACTTTCTCTTCCTTTCTCACTCACTCTTTTTCAATCTCACATTTCCCAATATTTCTTACTTCTTACACATCTATTATTAGTGGCCCCACACCTTTTATTTAAAAATATTTATTTTCCCAATTTTTTTAAATCCACTATATAATCTAATATAATTAAATTAATATTAAATAATCTATAATTTACTCCTATTTACTATCTAACCTAAATTATCTATTTATACAAACAAACCACACTTAATCTATTTATACAAACAAACCGCATTTAAATTACTCAAACAAACCTCCCTATTTACTTGACATATCATCTGACTAAAGACAACATTGTAATTTACTATATATCATACTTTTATCAAATTTCTTCTCTCAATGCATTTTCTTCTCACTCCCACTTTTTTCCTACTTTCTCATACTTTTTTTCTCAAAATTCAAAATTCAAATCAAACTCACCAACTTTCTTTACCCACTATCTACTAATCTAATATCTAAACAAATCATACTTAAATTACTCAAACAAGTTTCCCTGTTTATTTGACAACTAATCTAACTAAGGGCAACATTGTAATTTACTATCACATTCTTTTTCAAATTTCTTCTCCCAATGCACTTTGTTCTCACTCCAATTTTTTATAAGTTTCCCCTCTTCTTCTTTTTTTCAAATTTCGAAATTCAAAACAAATCAAATCAAATCTACAATAAACTAAAATAATCAATCTAAACTACGAGATAACTGCACTAATATATAAAAACACGGGATAACTTCACTAATATATAAAAAAACTCGATATTAATATATCAAAAAAAAAAAGAAAACTCAATGACTATTTCAACTATGATTAATATTTAAAACACGGATAACTATAATTGATATATAAAATATGCGGGATAACTATCCCGATATATAAAAACACACGGCATAATTGCAATCGATATATTTGATAATCTTTTATTATCTACTATAATCTACTAATCAACTAAAATAATCAATTGAAACCATGAGATAACACGGATATATAAAAACATGGGATAACTATATTAATCTAATCTAATATCTATTTATACAAACAAACAACTTACCAAATTACAATTTTAGACATCTTACTTTTTTTAACACATCACCACTTTTTTGTTGTATTTATCATTTTTAATTCTACTTTCTCTTCCTTTCTCACTCACTCTTTTTCAATCTCACATTTCCCAATATTTCTTACTTTACACATCTATTATTAGTGGCCCCACACCTTTTATTTAAAAATATATCTTTTCCCAATTTTTTTAATCCACTATATAATCTAATATAATTAAATTAATATTAAATAATCTACAATTTACTCCTATACTATCTAACCTAATATCAATTTATCTATTTATACAAACAAACCACACTTAATCTATTTATCCAAACAAACCGCATTTAAATTACTCAAACAAGACTCCCTATTTACTTGACATATCATCTGACTAAAGACAACATTGTAATTTACTATATATCATACTTTTATCAAATTTCTTCTCTCAATGCATTTTCTTCTCACTCCCACTTTTTTCGTACTTTCTCATACTTTTTTTCTCAAAATTCAAAATTCAAATCAAACTCACCAACTTTCTTTACCCACTATCTACTAATCTAATATCTAAACAAATCATACTTAAATTACTCAAACAAGTTTCCCTGTTTATTTGACAACTAATCTAACTAAGGGCAACATTGTAATTTACTATCACATTCTTTTTCAAATTTCTTCTCCCAATGCACTTTGTTCTCACTCCAATTTTTTTAAGTTTCCCCTCTTCTTCTTTTTTTCAAATTTCGAAATTCAAAACAAATCAAATCAAATCTACAATAAACTAAAATAATCAATCTAAACTACGAGATAACTGCACTAATATATAAAAACACGGGATAACTTCACTAATATATAAAAAAACTCGATATTAATATATCAAAAAAAAAAAAAACTCAATGACTATTTCAACTACTGATTAATATTTAAAACACGGGATAACTATACTGATATATAAAATATGCGGGATAACTATCCTGATATATAAAAAAACACGGCATAATTGCACTGATATATTTGATAATCTTTTACTATCTACTATAATCTACTAATCAACTAAAATAATCAATTGAAACCATGAGATAACACAGATATATAAAAAACATGGGATAACTATATTAATCTAATCTAATCTAATATCTATTTATACAAACAAACAACTTACCAAATTACAATTTTAGACATCTTACTTTTTTTTAACACATCACCACTTTTGTTGTATTTATCATTTTTTAATTCTACTTTCTCTTCCTTTCTCACTCACTCTTTTTCAATCTCACATTTCCCAATATTTCTTACTTCTTACACATCTATTATTAGTGGCCCCCACACCCTTTATTTAAAAATATATCTTTTCCCAATTTTTTTAATCCACTATATAATCTAATATAATTAAATTAATATTAAATAATCTACAATTTACTCCTATACTATCTAACCTAATATCAATTTATCTATTTATACAAACAAACCACACTTAATCTATTTATACAAACAAACCACATCTAAATTACTCAAACAAGTCTCCCTATTTACTTGACAATTCATCTGACTAAGGACAACATTGTAATTTATTATATATCATACTTTTATCAAATTTCTTCTATCAATTCATTTTCTTCTCACTCCCACTTTTTTCCTACTTTCTCTTACTTTTTTTTCAAAATTCAAAATTCAAATCAAACTCACCAACTTTCTTTACCCACTATCTACTAATCTAATATCTATTTATACAAGCAAACTATACTTAAATTACTCAAACAAGTTTCCCTATTTATTTGACAACTCATCTAACTAAGGGCACCATTGTAATTTACTATAACATTTTTTTTTCAAATTTCTTCTCCCAATGCACTTTCTTCTCACTCCAATTTTTTTAACTTTCCCCTCTTTTTTTAAAAAAAAATTGCAAAATTCAAATCAAATCTACTAATAAACTAAAATAATCAATCTAAACAACGAGATAACTTCACTAATATATAAAAACACGGGATAACTTCACTGATATATAAAAAAACACGATATTAATATATAAAAAGGAAAACTTAATGACTATTTCAACTCTTGATTAATATTTAAAACACGGATAAGCTTGTCTCGATATATAAAAACACGGGATAACTATACTGATATATAAAAAAAACACGGGATAACTGCACTGATATATTTGATAATCTATCTTTTACTATCTACTATAATGTACTAATGAACTAAAACAATCAATTGAAACTATGAGATAACTGCCCTGATATATAAAAAAACATGGGATAACTATTGTTATACCCCAATTTTGTCCGTCTTCTTTTTCTCGCTTTAGTCGTTTATTTTTAGTAAGGGCGTGTTTCGGAGTCGCATGATTACGAGAATCACTAGTGTAGAGTCTCGATTACCAACCCTAGCCAATTCCAGTCACTACGTTCAACTAACTCGAAATACCGTTATTTAAATTAGGCGCGCGCGCGAATGATCAATCTTTTTGTGCGTTCTTCGATTTAATATCTGTATTCAAGTTTAGTCGTACGTGAACCGGTCTACCAAAATCCATTTTTCTCAAAGTTGGCTTAAATTCAGACCTAAGGATGCGATTCCGAGTTATTTTTTAACGCGCCCATTTTCTTATATTGTTGGTCTAGTCTTAGCGCAGTCGTCAAGTCCGGTTCGTTTTCGTCTTTACATTTGGCTTTTTTCCTATTATTATTTTTTCTTACTTTGTTCACTTAATTTATTTAAGCACTTAATAAGTCTAAAAATGTCAAAAAACGCTATTCAGTTAATTTTACAATTTTTAAGCTCTTAAGAGTCCAAAAAGTCCAAAAATACAAAAATAGTAATACAAAATATGTAAAAAATACATAAATCCGAAAATAACAAATTAAACAAGAAAATAGGGTTCCAGCAAAGATTCAAGCTCTTTGCTTTGATGTTGATAGGCTTGGACCAAGACACGAAAATTATCCAAAACCCAGTCAAAACAATAAATGCCCTAACCTAATTTTTAACTATAAATAAGCGATCAATTAGCGATCAAAGACACGAAAATCAAAGATAGAAAAAGTGCGAAAATCACTAGAAAAATAAGGATTAGAGTTTCACATTGAAACCCTAATCCACAAAACACTGTTTTTGAGCTTTAAGAGAAGAACAACAACAGCCAAGAGAGCACACGTGAGCAGCGGCGATTGCGGTGGTTATGATTGTTCAAACAGACACAAGGAAGCTAAAACAGAGGTTTGGAGTGGTAGGTTGGTATCTAGAACTTAAAATTTTTTTTACGCACATATGTTTTGTTAAAAATATAGATATCAAACTTTCTATGTTGTTTTACAATCAGATCAAAATCTCCGTATTCTCACATAAGCAGATTAGGTCTTGCTTTAAAAAAAAAAAAGCTTTGTCTCTGTTAATGTTGTTTTGAATCAAAATAGCCTTTTTTGAATGAAAATTAGTGAATATAAAATACAAGCGACAAGTTACAAGAAACAGTAATCACGAGAAATCGCATAGAGTTAAAAAAAGAGAAGAGTGGGAGAAGAAGGAAACAGAATTAAGAAAGAAAAAGAGAATAACAAACTAACCTCGGTTTGCCTTTTCTCGCGCGACGGTGACTCGCGGGTCACCTTCTCCTGGTGAGCTTCGTGAGCTCACTTACAAACCGGCGGATAACCATCATTCCACCAAATCAAGCTTCCTTCAACCACCACCACACACCGAACCCCTCTTCCTCCGTCGCCATTCCCCATTCCTTTTCCTCCCAAAACAAACCCGAAACCGCAGACATGCGATCGAAACGTTTTGAACAAAAAAAAATAATAAAGGGAGAAAGAAGAACAGAGCGAGAGAAGAAAACGGTTAACCTCGCCACGGCGGGATTCCTTCACGGCGTCGTCTCCCGATCGTCGCCTCTCCTCTCGTCACGAACCACCTCACTCTCTCACAGAAAGCCGCGACATTTTCGCCTTCCCAGCGCCATCTCACCGTGACAACCGCAAGAAAAATTTCGCCTGCCGCTCTCTCTCACTCCAAGGCTGCACAGCATGCAGCAGTAGTAGGAAGGAGGAAAGGGTGTGAATTTAGGGTTTTCGGTTATTAGGTCTTGGTTTATATTGGGCTTTTGTTTTTTTAAATTTTTTATTTTAATAATCAGATTACTATTTGCACCCCGCTTATCCACGCGTACACCTCCCTCCAACTTAAGCTCAGTTTCGCATTCTGGGCTCCCAGATGCGAATTGGGCTTTCCTCTTTGCACCCCTTAGTAATTATACAACACCCTGCCGTTAATAAAACCCAAATTTACAATCACACTTTGTTTTAGTTTTTAATTCTTTTCCAACTCGAACGTAAATAATTTTTCTCGCAAAATTAAATAAACGGCTAAGTCGGTTGTACAACCGGGTTAGTCATTGTTTTAGGGCCAATGAGTTGTACAGTTCAGTAACCCTACGAACCTAACGAATAAACTATTCTTTCTAAAAAATAAACGGCTAAGTCGGTTGTACAATCGGGTTAGTCATTATTTTAGGGCCAATGAGTCAGCATGATTCAAGAACCCTACAAACTTAATAAATATGAATAAACCATCTTCCTAAAAATAGGGATTAAGTCATACTGCATCTGATCGGGTTAGTCAAATCTAGAATTAATGAGTCAGATGCAGTTCAGAGTTCTAGAATACCTATTCTAAAACAAACCCACCTCCCACCAAACCAATTTCTTCCAAAAACCCAAAATTATTTTCAAAAAGTAGGGGATTAAGTCGGTTGTACAATCGGGTTGATCAATCCTAGAATCGATGAATCAGCATGCAGTTCAAGGAATCCTAGGACCCCTACACTAAAAACACCAACCCACAAACTTTTTCGGGAAGAACTACGTAGCTTTGATTCCTCCATTGCATCCGAGTGCGTAGGAGCAAGACTCAACTCTTGTCAAGCACTAAAAAACAAAAATCTAAATAAGTCATTTTCTTTACAAATAAAAGGGTAACAATTAAATAAATCTTAAATTAATTAGGCAATAGGATGTCGTGGGGTGCTAATACCTTCCCCACACATAACGACTCCCGAACCCTAACAACGCCTTATCCTAAACCTAAAGGGATTTTCCGAATTTGCCCTTAAACTAAAATTTGGTGGCGACTTCCTTCGAACCTTTCGAAGAATCCTTTCCCGGATTTTTCGGTCGCTACAGCTGGCGACTTCACTGGGGACTTAACGTTTTAGAGAATCAAAACCTAGTCTAATTAGTTGTAGGATTTAATTTTTACCCTTCCCTTATTTATTTATTTATTTATTTATTTTTGCATGTTTTATTTTTATGTGATATATAAACCATAGGATAGAAGACGATATTTGTATGAATGTTTGTTTTGTTTGCAACTTTGGGTTTATTTTATTTTGCTCCTACACACACTGCACTTCTACACTTCACACACGTGAGAGAAGTCCTCTACCCGGACTCGAGCATAAACCTAAGTTAGAACGAGATTGCGTAGTGATGGCCTGCGGGACGTACGTCTCGTTGGGTGGTCACGAAAATCTCACCTAGAGTTTGATTCCTTTTGAGGATGCTATCCCTTCTAATAGCTTGCCTATTGCTGGGGTCAGTGTTCTTGACTGGGGTCCTTGGCTCTAGGAACCATGTATAGGATCCTTTAGAACCATCCTTGTGAGGTCCACTATAAAGAAAACTTTAGACCCACTCCATAAGGTACCTTCCTAAGTTCACGAAGGAGCTCTATACCCTTGCATTCAAACAAACATTAATGCATACCGTCTTTTATCCAAAACAAAAAAAACCAAAATTGTTATTTCCGCAAAGTTTTTTAGAAAGTATACTACATGCATTTTTCCTTTTCTTTTTGCATTACAAAAATATTGAAATAAGCGTCAGGGAGTTAAAAGTTTTATTTTGGAGAGAAGTCATGCATGCTAAAGTCAAAATCCAATTTTGTACTTTACTCTCCAAATGAAAGTTTATAACTCCCCAACGTGATAAGATCAAACCATATGTTATCATCTCATGCACATACATTTCATACACATACATTTCATGCGCATACATTACCATTTCATTTACATTTCATACTAACATCATGCATTGAAAAAAGAAACGGAAAAAAGGCAAGCTGGTTCATCAACATCGTTATTGGACTCGCTCTCAAGCAAGGAACATGGCCGAGAACCAAGACAATCAAGTGTTGAAGGATGACAAAGCTGAAGGAACAAATGAATGACATGCTGGGTTTGAAAGATCAGATGACCGAGATTTTGAAGCTTCTCACCAAGAAGAATGCGGGCGACAACGTTTCGACTGGGGGCACCAATGACCAGGCCACAAACGTATCCCGTCCTCATAACTCTGTTCCCAACACTCAGAAGGTGCAATGGCCCCAATTGGGTTTACCACCGGGTTACACGCCTCCAACGGTAGATGAAGGAGATACTTCTGGGTTTGTTGCACAGTATCAAGATGAAATAGCAAGAAACAATGTCGGTGATGAAATAGAACAAATTCAACGCAAAACTTCTGGCACCACCAAAGGTCTTTCTCAAGTTCTCGAATCTGACTTCAAGAATCATACTCGCCCTGTTCCTCACAATGTGGGTGGTCTTTCTCATGGCTACCAAGCTGAAGATCCTCAAGCAAGAGATAAGCTGCAAATGCTAGAAGAGCGTCTAAGAGCGGTAGAAGGATCCAATGTGGAAATAAGTGACGCATATGACCTGTGTCTCGTCCCCAATGTGGTCATTCCTTATAAGTTCAAAGTGCCAGACTTTGATAAGTATCGAGGGGCAACGTGTCCTCTTAATCATCTGACTATGTACTGCAGGAAAATGGCTCAGTTTGCGCGCAATGATCAGCTGCTTATTCATTACTTCCAAGACAGTCTAGCTGGGGCAGCTTTGAGCTGGTATACGCAGTTGGAACGTGCTCATATCCAATGTTGGAAAGATCTGGCCGATGCTTTCCTTAAACAGTACAAATATAACATCGATATGGCTCCTGACAGGACACAGCTGCAAAATATGACCAAAAGAGACAACGAGTCCTTCAAGGAATACGCCCAGCGCTGGAGAGGTTTGGCCGCACAGGTAGCACCACCTCTATTAGAAAAAGAAATGGCCGCCATGTTCATGGAAACTCTTCCATCCTCCTACTATGACAAACTGATAGGGGGAGTATCTTCAAACTTCTCAGACATGGTAACTATAGGAGGAAGAATAGAAAATGCAATGAGGACGGGGAAGATCACTCATAATTCTGACGGGACTCCTACAATGTTCAATAAGAAGAAGGGGGAAGTCAACGCTATAGTAAAGAAACAAGGAAATTCACACTATAATTCCTCAGCACCATCAAGCCAACAAGGGTCATCCCAATACGACCCATTCCCATATCATACACGGACCTGTGCAACCAACTTATCAGCCACAATGTACGATCTCTCCCCGTCAGATGAGACCAGTTCAGCCTCCATTCCCAAGAGGACCGACCCAAAAGCCACCAGAGTTCCACGGCTGGGCGATCGATCACTTTCAAATGAAAATTGTTATCCCTTAAAGCACATCGTTCAAAGCCTCATTGACACAAAGCAGCTGAACTTTAAGGAAGGTGGTGATTAAATAGCAGTTGGTGAGAATTATCAAAGTACCGAAGATGGTGTCGTCAATCATGTGCGCTTTTCTCCTGCAGATAAAGAGTTCAAGAACTGAGAGACTATTGATTTTTCTGTGATTTTCAATTCAAAGTAATTTTCTGTAATGCAAATCCTATGGCTCGGCCCAAGGCCTTAGGACATTTCAATAAGAGGCACGCGTGTTTCATTTCAAGATCATTATTAATAAAATAGCATTTTGAATTCTCTGAACTCTCCTTATATCTCTCTCATTTGTTCGCTTTGCTTTCTCCTCTATCCGTTTTCACTTTCAACTAATGCAGATCAAAAAATCTCAAAAATAGCAATATTGGTGACTCATAGCATAACCTTGATCACCTCGTTAATCAAACTGAGGAAAATGTCGAAGATGACTGAGAGGCCCCATGAGAATCTAGCTGGAAGCAACTAAGTCTACTAAGCTGGGGCACGGAAGAAGGCAAAAAGAATACAACAATTCACACGAATCTTGTCTGATTGGGTCGGCGTCATGGCATGGATACATCAAGTCACAAGAGGCTATTAAAAGCCCACCGGTGTAACAAGATCTGTGATTGTTAACAATTTAGTCTTCCAAAAACATCATGGTGGCAGAGTTGTTTGGAGAACTCAGGTCGTGCTCATAGCCCTTCCCCATACCACCCAAAGGTGAATGGGGCAACTGCGGCAGCAAACAAAGAATATCAAAGAGATCCCGCAGAATGCGATCCACAAACACTCCCTTTGGCCTCACATGGAAGGTGGACCTCATTTCCCACCTCAACAGGGGCAACCCAACGCAACAAAAGAAGTCATCAAACAAAATGGTTGCCCCATGTCATGACCAGCTGTATCAGATGAGAACAAAGAAAGCTTAAGAAAGTTTGTCTTCAAGAGACCTGGTGCCCAAGGAAATCTTACCTATCCAAAAGGATTCTCAACCTCAAATTACGAAGAACCTTACGTGGTGAAGAAATCGTTCTCTAGAAGAGCCTTAATTCTCACGACGGTGAAGACCTCCCAGTCAACTCAGATGCAGTCAAGAAAAAGGAATGATATAGAAAAAAGAAAAAAAATGAGCCAAGCAAGAATAAGCCCGCTAGGTCGAAAACCCAAAAGGGCGACCTAGGCAAAAGTTAGAGCGACCCGATGGATCGAAAACCCAAAAGGGCGATCCAGGCAAAAATTAGGGTCAAAAGATTGGACCAAGGTACTGAGACAAACGACACTTCTGAAAGTCGGACAATGAGGGGATCAAGGTGGTGAACATGAGTAGCCGATGGCGTTATCTCAAGGAGATTAGCTACCAACAAATCTGCTTAGTATTTTTGGCTTTTCTATTTCTTTCAACTCGATTCATCGATGTAATCTTGATCGATGTGCCTTCGCGCATACTCGGCTTCCAATATCAAACATCAAACACTTTCCTTCTCTTTCATTCTCTCTTTGAAATGAGGTTTTATGATAAATGATACCGAATTGTGAAACATGTGGCATAATCATAAGCATTACTATCATTACGAAATTTTTGCTAATCACCGAAATGACACAATCTCCTACAAAAAGCAGTCATTGCAGAAAATGAATAGCTCTTATGACAATTCACGATCACCAAAGATGTCGACCAAAGAAGATAAAAACACAAGATGACTTCATATCTCACATTGGAAGTCCCGCGAGTTGATGAAACAGTAAAAAAGAGATTGCCAAAAAAAGTAATCAAAAAAAAAAAAGAAGAAAAAATTCATCCCACATTTCATTCATCATCCCACCACATGTCAATCATTACATGTGCATACATCACATACAAGCATATCAAGATCTCCTTCTCATTTTCTAATGCGCTTACTAAGTTTTCAGATTGACACGACAAGTGTCAATCCCTATGTTTTGTTCCTTTAAAATCAGCGCTTTAAGCGTTGATCTTATATCGCATCACAGATCACCAAGTTGATCCCTCAGACCCCGAGTGGTCCTTCAGAGCACTACGCTCCTTCAGTGCCCTAAGTGGCCCAGGTCGCAACGTTGGAGTCGAGCCCGACGGACCTTCGCAAACCCCGAGTGGTCCTTCAGACTAGTTGTGTCAGCCTAAGACACAGTGGACGTCCTTCATGGTCAACATATCAGTTCTAGACCTGATCTTGACCCATCATGGCCGCTCGAGTATAAAGGCCCCTCGGGCCGCTTAACTAGTACCGTAGTTAGTTGCGCTCCTTCGCACTACGATGGTCCTTCAATTAAGGCTTAGCGGCCTTCCGGACCTTGAGTGGTCCTTCGAGCCTTAGTGCTCCTTCGACCTCGAGTGGTCCTTCGAGCCTTAGTGCTCCTTCAGGTCCTTGTTGACCCTTCATTCAAAACTCGGTTAATGCGCCAAGTATTAACCACTCCCTCTTATCTCCCAAACCTTCCACTTCCCCCTTAAACGGACAAAATTAGCGTCTATCTTATCTTTATTCCTATTTCTACTACGAAAGTTCTAGAGCTCAGCACTTTCTAGTAAAATATTAATAAAGAGGCAAATATTATACCCCAATTTTTGTCCGTCTTCTTTTTCTCGCTTTAGTCGTTTATTTTTAGTAAGGGCGTGTTTCGGAGTCGCATGATTACGAGAATCACTAGTGTAGAGTCTCGATTACCAACCCTAGCCAATTCCAGTCACTACGTTCAACTAACTCGAAATACCGTTATTTAAATTAGGCGCGCGCTGAATGATCAATCTTTTTGTGCGTTCTTGATTTGATATCGTATTCAAGTTTAGTCGCACGCGTGAACCGGTCTACCAAAATCCATTTTTCTCAAAGTTGGCTTAAATTCAGACCTAAGGATGCGATTCCGAGTTATTTTTTAACGCGCCCATTTTCTTATATTGTTGGTCTAGTCTTAGCGCAGTCGTCAAGTCCGGTTCGTTTTCGTCTTTACATTTGGCTTTTTTCCTATTATTATTTTTTCTTACTTTGTTCACTTAATTTATTTAAGCACTTAATAAGTCTAAAAATGTCAAAAAACGCTATTCAGTTAATTTTACAATTTTTAAGCTCTTAAGAGTCCAAAAAGTCCAAAAATACAAAAATAGTAATACAAAATATGTAAAAAATACATAAATCCGAAAATAACAAATTAAACAGTAAAATAGGGTTCCAGGCAGCAGTTCAAGCTGCTGCAGGTGCTGATGGGCTTGGACCAAGACCTGAAAATTATCCAAAACCCAGTCAAAAACAATAATTGCCCTAACCTAATTTTTAACTATAAATAAGCAGTCAATTAGCAGTCAAAGACACGGAAATCAGCATAGAAAAAGCTGCGAAAATCACTAGAAAAATAAGGATTAGAGTTTCACATTGAAACCCTAATCCACAAAACACTGTTTTTGAGCTTTAAGAGAAGAACAACAGCAGCCAAGAGAGCACACGTAGCAGCAGTTGCGGTGGTTACGATTGTTCAAACAGACACACAAGGAAGCTAAAACAGAGGCTGGAGTGGTAGGTTGGTATCTAGAACTTAAATTTTTTTACGCACATATGTTTTGTTAAAAATATAGATATCAAACTTTCTATGTTGTTTTACAATCAGATCAAAATCTCTGTATTCTCACATAAGCAGATTAGGTCTTGCTTTAAAAAAAAAAAAAGCTTTGTCTCTGTTAATGTTGTTTTGAATCAAAATAGCCTTTTTTTGAATGAAAATTAGTGAATATAAAATACAAGCAGCAAGTTACAAGAACAGGTAATCACAGAAAATCGCATAGAGTTAAAAAACAGAGAAGAGTGGGAGAAGAAGGAAACAGAATTAAGAAAGAAAAAAGAGAATAACAAACTAACCTCGGTTTGCCTTTTCTCCGGCGACGGTGACTCGCCGGTCACCTTCTCCGGTGAGCTTCCCGGCGAGCTCACTTACAAACCGGCCAGATAACCATCATTCCACCAAATCGAAGCTTCCTTCAACCACCACCACACACCGAACCCCCTCTTCCCGTCGCCATTCCCCCATTCCTTTTCCTCCCAAAACAAACCCAGAAACCAGACATGCAGATCAGAAACGTTTTGAACAAAAAAATAATAAAGGGAGAAAGTAGAACAGAGCAGAGAAGAAAACGAAGCTAACCCTGCTTCGCCGGCGGGATTCCCTTCGCCGGCGTCAGCTCCGATCGTCGCCCTCTCCCTCGTCACGAACCACCTCACTCTCTCACAGGAAACCGGCGACATTTTCGCCTTCCCCAGCGCCATCTCACCGCGACAACCGGCGAAAATTTCGCCCAGCCGCTCTCTCACTCCAAGCTGCGCCGCAGCAGCAAGTAGGAAGGAGGAAAGGGTGTGAATTTAGGGTTTTCGGTTATTAGGTCTTGGTTTATATTGGGCTTTTGTTTTTTTAATTTTTTATTTTAATAATCAGATTACTATTTGCACCCCGCTTATCCACGCGTACACCTCCCTCCAACTTAAGCCCAGTTTCGCATTCTGGGCTCCCAGATGCGAACTGGGCTTTCCTCTTTGCACCCCTTAGTAATTATACAACACCCTGCCGTTAATAAAACCCAAATTTACAATGCACTCTGCTTTAGTTTTTAATTCTTTTCCAACTCGAGCGTAAATAATTTTTCTCGCAAAATTAAATAAACGGCTAAGTCGGTTGTACAACCAGGTTAGTCATTGTTTTAGGGCCAATGAGTTGTACAGTTCAGGTACCCTACGAACCTAACGAATAAACTATTCTTTCTAAAAAATAAACGGCTAAGTCGGTTGTACAATCGGGTTAGTCATTATTTTAGGGCCAATGAGCTGTACAGTTCAGTAACCCTACAAACTTAATAAATATGAATAAACCATCTTCCTAAAAATAGGGGATTAAGTCAATACATCTGATCGGGTTAGTCGTTTCTAGAATTAATGAGTCAGATGATTCAGAGTTCTAGAATACCTATTCTAAAACAAACCCACCTCCCACCAAACCAATTTCTTCCAAAAACCCAAAATTATTTTCAAAAAGTAGGGATTAAGTCGGTTGTACAATCGGGTTAGTCGGCGTCCTAGAATCGATGGTATGCAGTTCAAGGAATCCTAGGACCCCTACACTAAAAACACCAACCCACAAACTTTTTCGGGAAGAACTACGTAGCTTTGATTCCTCCATTGCATCCGGAGGTACGTAGGAGCAAGACTCAACTCTTGTCAAGCACTAAAAAACAAAAATCTAAATAAGTCATTTTCTTTACAAATAAAAGGGTAACAATTAAATAAATCTTAAATTAATTAGGCAAT
Organism: Oxytropis ochrocephala; assembly: GCA_020916435.1. Taxonomy (NCBI): domain Eukaryota; kingdom Viridiplantae; phylum Streptophyta; class Magnoliopsida; order Fabales; family Fabaceae; genus Oxytropis; species Oxytropis ochrocephala. The sequence goes on from CM037090.1 coordinate 99,174,553, forward strand.
AGGATGTCGTGGGGTGCTAATACCTTCCCCACACATAACGACTCCCGAACCCTAACAACGCCTTATCCTAAACCTAAAGGGATTTTCCGAATTTGCCCTTAAACTAAAATTTGGTGGCGGCTTCCTAAGAACCTTTCGAAGAATCCTTTCCCGGATTTTTCGGTCGCTACAACTATACTAATATGTAAAAAAAAAATGAGATAACTGCAATGATATGTATAAAAACACGGGATAACTGTATTGATACAAAAAACACTTCACTGAAATATTTGATATTCTACCATATATTCGTTACTGTCTACTATAATCTATTAATCAACTAAAAATAATCAATTGAAACTATGATATAACTTCACTGATATATTAAAAAACACGTGATAACTTTATTGAAATATAAAAACACGGGATAATTGCAATGATGTATGTAAAAACACGAGATAGTTGCAGCGATATATATATAAAAACACGGGATAACAACACTCGACACTAATATATAAAAGAACACGGATAAATGCATGATTTTTTTAAATGATACTTTTACATTTTTAGATTTTAATATTTATCTAATTTTTTATTTGAGAATCCTTTTTTAACTAATTTGTCTTTTTTTCACGAGGTGTTGTCCAAACTATTTAAATTATGTCTAAGTTCGTTCATGAAAAGAATATGGTAGCTTATAAAAAAAATATAAATGGACTAATTGTCTTACCTCTAACTGTTCCAACTGCTCTTGGAGTGCACTAATTGTGTTACCTCTAAATGCTACTAGAGCGAAAGAATTTGTGGTATGGGGTTTTATTAGGTGTAGCAGTATGGTTTTGGTATGGTTAAAGTTTACTAGTATTTTTGCACACCCCTAAATATGAGAGATGTTACAAGTTGAAATTTGTGGATTTGAAAACTAACGACTGGAGATGTAACCTAACATTAGAGCGCACATCAATTGATTATTCATCTCGTTTGTCTTTGGCGATAGCAACTGCATCATGGTAAGATTTTCTTGCTTCTTCAATTCTTTGTAATTCCATCTCATCCAAGTCATCCTATTCAACGAGAAATGTTCAAGGTCAGCATTCAAAATATGTTGTTGTCTATATTGATTTGAAAACTATTCATAAACACACAAATAATAAAATAAAAGTTCTTAAAAAAAGACAAGATCAAACCTTAAGAGCCTCTGTTTTATTTGCCAACTCTTCGGTTAAAGAAGCTATTTGAACACGTAAGCAGTCCTGGTCAACCTTGACTTATTTTAATTCTTCACACGAAGTCTTCTAATTATATTTTTTGGTTACAACGAAGTCTTCTAATTATAATCCCCTTATCAATTGAAATCTGATAAAAGCATACAGCATAAATTACTCAAAGTAAACATTACCAATAACAGTATCAAAGTAGAGACGACCAACTGGTGTCTTAGGGGTTGCGGAAACTGGACATATCTCGTGCTCTGTCGAGTGAAATCTACGGCAATGCATAACTGTGCCTTTGCTTACTTTGTATGTTTTCATGATATCTGATTATTAATAACCAAAATATAAGTAACCGGAGACTCAAGAAGTTATCAAAACAAACGCATCACCATAGTCTTAGTTCTTACAACAAACTTTTTTTAAACAAACAGGCAGAGTGCCCAAATTTATTAAAAAAAAGAAAAAGACAGAGAAAAGCGAAGAGGAGGACTAGGCCAAAACCCTTGCCATCAGAGAAAATCAAACAATAATAGAGAGCCCCTGAGAGCCCCTAAAACAATAATAGAGCAGCCTACAGGCTAAACAAAAAACTAAACAACCAATCTAACTAACAAAAGATAGATAAACAATCTAGAGAACGGAACACCCAATCAAGAAGATACTCAGAAGATCCAATAACCCTCTAATCAGATTAGAAAGAAACAGAATTAGTCTTTGATCGAGTGTTATACCCTGCTGTTTTTGGGGCCGAACCCTTTTTGTGTTTCTTCTTTTTTCAGGATGTGGATACCACTTGACTGGACTTATCCACAACAGATTCTTGGGCCATGTGGTCATCCGTATCATCTGACATATCGCCCCAATGCTTCCCCGAAATGCTCATGTCGAATGGATTAGACTCTGATGCAAAAAATGAATCAAGCCTGGTGGTGGGAGGTTGAGTGGAATCACTGCCAGTTCGACTAGCTTCAGATGTGCTAGCCGACTTCTTGAGGACAGAAACCTCATCCATCTGATGGGTAAAAGGCTTACCAACATCCGTAGTAACCGAAGTTGGGATAATTGATACAACGGCGACATTCATGACCTTTTCTCAAGTCGCAATCAGAGAAGAATCTCGTTGTTGTTGTATCTGAGAAGGTTGCTCATTATTTGAAGAGTTCCCTTACTACTGACGAGTCTGGGAGGGTTGCTCATTATTAAAAGAATCCTTTGCTGAGGTTTCTCATTAATCAGGGGAGGTTGCTCAGAATCCCCTTGCTGCTTATGTATCTGAGAATTATGAATAGCCTTACGTTTAGGGACATAAACCTGTTTAACCTGAAGAGTCATTCCTTTGCAAGCACTAGTGGTATGACCAACAATATTGCAATTTGAACAAAAGGAAGACATGTTTTCATACTTGATGCCAATTGAGAAAACATAGTCTGGCCTCTCAACTAGGCAGTGATCCCTAAGTTTTGATTTCAAGTCTATATCAACCAAGACACGAGCAAAGTGACCAAAAGATCTATCAAAAGGACTTTTGTTTGTTGTATCATCAGTCTAAGTGGAGTTCCAACACAACTGGCAATTGCAAACAGAATTTTGGGTCTCCAATATTCTAGAGTCAGTCTGTAAGCCTAATCCAACATTATACATTGGTATGTTTGATATTGGAAGGATTGAAATCAGGCTGTCAGACAAATAGTCGAAGCAGACCTGACTTGTACTGCCAAGTGGGTCTATCCTCATATCATCTTTTAATTTTTAGTTTTACTTTAAAACCTACTTTTCTCTCTCTTCACTCTCACTCTTTTTACTTATCTCTACTATCAACATAATCAAACAACTCACTACAAAAAATACTACATTATATCTCTATACTAACATCTACTAATCTACTAAATCTAAACAAGTTAACCACTAGAAAATTCTAATATAATTAAATAGCTAAAATAAGTATGTAACTAATTAAGTTAAATGATTAAAATAATTATTTAACTAATTAAAATAAATATTTAGCTAATTTAATGAAACAATTAAATAAATACTAAGTCAATTAAATTAAAAAAATTAAATCAAATACATAGGAGTGTTTTTGTCCATGATTAAAATAATTATTTAACTAATTAAAATAACTATTTAGCTAATTCAATTAAACAATTAAATAAATACTAAGTCAATTAAATTAAAAAAAATTAAATCAAACACATAGGGGTGTTTTTGTCATTTTAAACTAGTTTTCTTTCTCTTTTCTCTCTTTCACTCCAACCAAACATGAGAGACAACTCTCTCTTCCCTATTTCTCTCCTCTTTTCCTCAAACCAAACAAGTGAAACAACCCTCTTATTCTCTCCTCTTTCTCTCTTTCCTCTTTCTTTCCACATCCAAACACACTCTTAGGCTCTGTTTGGTAAAAAGTAGCGGATAGTGGATAAGTTAGTGGATAGCGGTTAAACTAGTTGATAGCAAATGATGTGTTTGAAAAAATTAGCAGTTAAAATAACTGATAAACATAAAATGACATAAAATGATATTTAATTAATGATTAAATTATTTAATGAAGACAAAATGTTAATGAGGAAAGAGAAGTAATTTAAGAAAAATAAAAAGGGTAAAAATGTCAACAACAAAAAAGTAAAGCGCTATTGTTTGCTAGTGTTTTTAGCAAACAATCACTAGTTTTCAATATTAAGACTGTGAGATCAAACTAGAAAATCTCTTTGACAATTGCCGTTAGGTTTTGTGTCTTTTAGCGTACGTAAGAACAGAAAATAGTAGGAAGAGATAGTTTGAAAGCAGAATGAAAGCAAGAAGTGTAACAAACGTAAAAAACAAGTAAAAATTTGCATTAAAGTGGAAAAGAAAAGAAGTTGGTACACCAACACGTACAATGTAGTCTGATTCACTCCTGTTTCGCTTTGACTTGGAAGTTGAGTTTCACAGAGTTTTTGTAAAGATGTGGTGACCCCGTTTTCCTATTACAAGGGAGTATTTATACTCTCAGATACAATCGTGGGCAAGCACGATAACCACTTCCTAAAACTAGGGAAATAACCGCCCACTAACTGCCGCTCCTTGCGCTTCGACCAGCTTGTTGTCGAAGGATTTGGCGAAGCATTGGACCCAGTTTTGTCGAACAACTGGGCCTTCTCTTGTCGAAAGTTTCTGGCCTTGCCTCGTAACTTGAAGAACTAAGTCTGTCGAAGTTTGCTTGCATTGTCGAGACTTGTGCGGCTTTTTTGTTGAATTTATGGTACATTGACTTGAACATTGACTGCGGCCCACATAATACTATTAAATGTGCGATCAACACCATTTAAAGCTTAATTTAATGCCCTTGCCGAAATTTTGAGGTAACAGATTGCCCCAAAAATGTTTTTTCGATTTTAATAAGGAATGGAGGGAAGAAAAGGCATTTTTGAATCTTGTGCAATGGTCATTTCTACCGCCTTTTGCATTTCAACGGTGGTCGAAAAGACAACCATCATTACTTGCACGTAAAAGCGAACCGCCTTATTGGCACACGTTGCATAGTTGGTGGGCCATCACGTCTCTCAACGTCGCGAACGTGCGAGTTATGGCGAAACGTGCCAATAATCGTAGCTTCCCAACATATATAAACGGCTACAACCCCTCATATTCCTCTTTACTCAGTTTGAACTTTTGTGAAGTCTTTCTGCCTTCTTCATTCTCTGCGTTTTGCAAAAATCCCCAAAATCACTAAAGTTTCAAACTTTCATTCCTTTCCTTCAATCCACGCTCGAATTTCGCCTCGCATTTGCTTTTTCCTCTCATGGCTTCTTCATCTTGCTGCTGAATGTTCCACGAAAAACGACGAAACCAACAGACCTAAAACCCTTGATGGCTTTGTTGATGAGCCTGACATTCACGATAGTCGAGCAGTTCAATGGCAAACCCAGGTATTGATTCCCTCTGCTAGGGTTTATACTCATGCATATCTAGGTCCTCTTCCTAATACCCTTTTAGAGAACACTGAAGTCTCTGAAATTTTTCCCAGTCATGCTTGTCTTCAGCCCAGAATTTTCACCAAGACCCCTTTTCACTTAGAATTTCTGAATAGTCCTTCCAGGGTCTTTAGGTCTGCTCCTAGGCTCGACCAACAGATTTACATAGATTGGCTCGACAAAGTGGAGGCTAAAAAGGCCGACGTCTGGAAAAAACAAGGCATTTTTGACCTTATCCAGTTATCTAGGTATGGGCCTAAGTATGACAGTACCTTGATATTGGCTGCTATGCAGTTCTGGGACTGTGCCACTCACAGTCTTCACTTGAAGTGTGGCATGCTGACTCCCACTTTACTAGATGTTGCTGCCATCACAGGTTTGAAACCCCTAGGTGAGACTTTTGATCCTGCTAATCCTGAGTATGTCCACCCGTTCACTTTCAATAATGCCACTTTTGCTCCCTACATCACAGAACACCACAACCGTGACAACGACACAGTGTCTGCTAAAGAACACGTAGCCTTCTTAACCCTTTGGCTATCCCTTTTTGTTTTCTGCACCCGTTCACTCCAGGTTTCTAAAACCTATATTCCACTGGCAGCCCAACTCCACGAGAAAGAAAACATTAATCTTGCCAAACTGTTGTTGGGTTCTCTCTATCAGGAGCTTGACAATGCTGTCTTAGAACTGAAAGAAGACGAACCCACCAACAAGTTTTTGGCTTCTGGCCCCTTGTGGCTATTGCAATTGTGGTTATTAGCCACTTTTGAGTCTCGACTAGGTGCATGCACATCCCTAAGTCTGTTCACCCAACCTTGAAGTCTAGGAGGATCAAGGTATTCGACTAGCTCAGTTGAAACCTAAACAGATAAACATTCCTCCAGAAGAGTCTTTCGAAATTCACTTCGACATGTTCCTGAAGTGCACAAGTTTCGTAGACTCTATGGCTCCCTTTGTGCAAAGGCCTTTCGGTCCAACTTGGTTTCGGCAACCATTTCCCTCTTCTTACGTCCGAACAAGTGAAGAGATTACCCAAATCTGCAAGCCTACCTCTCTCCCCGCTATTCTTTCTACCAAAGCTTACCCCGCAAAGCTAAAAACGACTTTCTGAATTAAGAGATACTTCCCAAGTTATTCTGCCAGACAGTTTGGCCTTTGTCAGATTCGACCTGCGCCAGTATGTTTTCATAGGCGAGAATTTTCGAATCCAGACTCAGCGGCAGCCTACAAACACGCCTTCAAGAAATTCCACTATAGGGCCTTGAGTTTCGAGCCCCTCAAATTCAACCCCAGATTCTCATGCACTAAGGAATTCCATGAATGGTGGACTAGTTACTATACCACTGCTGCTGGGGAGGCTAGTGACACCTTTGCAGAAAATATCATGAAGAAATTGGTGGCAGCCCTTCCTTCGAACAACCCAGGTATTTACTTCTTGATATCCACATCTTTCTGAGTCTCGAACATCGGTAACTTAGTTTTATTTCTGTTTTCTTACCAATGTTCTTCGACGTCAGGTCAACCTGCACCCAAGCTGAAAGCCAAAGTAAACAAGGCTACCACAAACCATCTCCCCAAAGAACCAAGAAAACAAAGGGATGCGAGATCTACTCCGGACATTGTCCTAAAGAAGGTATGTTGCCATTTATTCGCCTCAAGTTATTTTTGATTACGACTTTTACTTATGTCGAAAACCTCCTCTCTAGAAAACAACTCAAAGCCAAATCCCTCGTGGACCAAAGCTAAAAGGAAAATGGTCCTCCCTGAAGATGAGGTATTATACTCTTGCCTTGTTAATCCGTCGAAATTTCTCTTCCCTTTGTCATTCACTTTCCTGTCATAACCCAAATTCTCTTTGCAGGACACTGAAAGTGATGATAACATCCCCTCACTCGGAGGCGAAGAAAAGAAATCTTCCCGAGATTCAAACGGCACTCAAGGCATCACTATTGATGAGGCTCTGAACCACCTTCTTCTCCCCAATCAAGAGACTTAAGGTACAAGAGGTAAACTCCTTTCGACATTAGTTTAGACTTCTTCGATCTCACCTTTCCAATCCTTAACTTAAACGACACACCTTGTTGTGTATAGGTGGGTGGATCGCTCGTGAACAATCCTCAAGTTCGAGTCTATGGTTGAGGTTTCGATCTAGAGTTGTCACCCCCTATGCTCCTTTTCCTTCATCTCCCCCCAGTGCAATCACTGAGGAAATTTTCCAAGCATTGGAGAACCCCGAAATTCCCATTTTCGAGAGAGCTTGCGCCAAGTCTTTGAAATGTCGAACAAGAGGCGGTCGTCGAAGAGAATGCTCCTGTTATGGAGGAGGCTATTCCAACTACTGGTAGCGTCGAACTGGAGACTGTTGTTGGAGAAACTGCTCAAGTTCCAGAATCTACCATTCCAACAACTGAAGGACCAGAAATAGTGGCTACCTCCGTCGAAATTCCTGAAGCAAATATGGTCGATCAAGAACCAGAGGAGCCTAGAGTAGAAGTAGCTGCAGATCAAGGTGCTTCGCGCAAAGAGTCATCCAACAAATACCGCTGCTGATCAAGAATTGGCTGAGCTAAAGAAGACGGATCCCTTGGCAGCTTTGAAGATTATGTTAAGCCTCAAGAGCTCGTCGAGCCGTTTGGTTTGCAGTTCCTCGAACAACTCTCTAAGTTCTATCAACCAAGAGACGGTCGAAAGCCTGCTTTGCCAGTTGAAGACGAAGGTGTTAGAAGGGGACTTGGTGGCAACCATTGAGAATGACTCATCTGTGTATCTTGAGGTAAAATCCCTCATTCAGAAGATCACCAGGTTAGACCCTCCTCGAGAATGTCCTTTCGTTCTTCATGGAATTTGGCCCTATTTTTGAGCAACTTTCTCTTCTGATCAACCAACGGTCGACCACCTCTAAGCGCAAGGTTCAAGAGACTCAACTCTGCGAGATGGAACTCGCCTCTCTTAAGGCTGATCAAGACGACATCGAAGCCCTTGAGACCCAAGCAGCTAATGATGAGAAAGCAATCGCTGAATGGGATGCAGAGATTGCGCGCATTGATGAAGAGATAAAGACCTTCAACTCAAATTGTCTAATGCTAAGCATCAGAAGGGCCTGATCGTCGAACGCATGAGTGCTGCTTCTTCGTCCACCAAAACTACCAAAGCAATGGCAGCTATAGAGCACTTGGAGAAGATTGACAAACACCAAGCTATTCTCGCGATCTCGACAAAGAGTCAGATCTTCTCGACACCTCCATTTCTCTAAGTGTTAGCATTATGGAGAGGCATAAGGCTACCTTATTGATCGACCTTCTAAGACTGTAATAGCTTAGCATTCTAAAAATGGTCATGTAACTTTAACAATTTCTTTATACATTGCCATTTATGAACAACTTTGGTTTACTTATAATTGCTCAATCTTTATTTCGGTTAACATTGGCTTGTATCGTTTTAAATACTTGCCATTTATTCTAAAGGTCCTATTTTCGTCACCTAACTCTTCGATTTCATAAGCGCCATTCGAAAAGCAACGCAACACGCGAAATGGGCCTTCCCACCCCGTGACCATTTGCCTAAAACTCTATCTTTTTATCCATAGGTAATAGGACTTTCCACACTAACTCCCCTTCCTCAAAGGTTTTTAACTTAACCTTTTTATTGTAGGCTTTAGCTACTCTTTCTTTACTGTCGAATAAGCATTTCTAAAGCTAACAACCTCTCTTCGTCTACATCAACCAATTCATCAATCATCATATTCCAATAATGATCAAAAGGAATTTCACATTGTTTTTGAATCCTTGTTGATTGTAAACAAATCTCGACAGTAACACCGCATCATGCCCCAATGTTTAACCTGTAGGGAGTGGTGTTTATAGACTCTTTAGGTGAAGTTCGACAAGCCCATAACACTTGGTCAAGAGAACTGTGCCAACTTCTAGGCTTACGTCCAACGTGTTTTTTAATCAAGTTAATAATGATTTTATTGGCAGCCTCTACTTGACCATTGGCTTGTGCATAGTATGGTGTCGAAGTCAATAACTTGAAACCAATTTCAGCAGCGAAATCTACCATTTTTCGACCAGTGAAAACGGTACCTTGGTCTGTAGTAATGGTTTCTGGAATTCCATATCTATAAATGATATGATTTTGAATAAACCTTATCACTGCTTCTTGATCTACATTGGCTAAAGGTATTGCCTCTACCCATTTAGTAAAGTAATCGATCCCTACTAGAATGTATCTGTGGCCTTTCGACGAAGTTGGTTTTATTTCTCCAATCACATCTAAAGCCCAACCCTGAATGGCCAAGGTTTCACTATAGAGTGCAACTCATTTGCGAGCACATGTTGTATTCCAAATGTTTTTTGGCATTCTTGGCACCCTTGGCAAATTCTATACAATCTTTCAGCATAGTTGGCCAATACATTCCTTGTCGAAATAACAACCATTTCATTTTGTGGCCTACTTGGTGTGAGCCACATGCTCCACTATGTGTATCGAAGCGCCAAATATGCCTCGTTTTCACTAAGACATTTTAGTAGCACCCGCCTTCGGGAGTTTGCTTGTACAATTCGTTTCCAATTAACACATAGCTTAGAGCTCTGTACTTTACTTTTTTGTTGGTGTTCCCTATAGGATTTTGCAAATATTCTACAATGGGCTTTCGCCAATCATCATCAACCATATTGTCAATAGCAAAAATTTCTGCCAAGTCAATATCGTCGAAGATGTGACGTTTTTAACGCCACTTCATTTGTATTTATTGCCCCCAATTTTTGGTGTTGACAATAACGTCGAAGGAGTATTATAGAGAGAGTCTTCGAGATTAATTTATCTTTTATCTCAATTAACTCTTCTAGGCTTTGCTTCGATACTTTGTAACCTAAGCAATTTGTGCGGTTCATTTGCCACGTGATTTTCAATTCGTGGTAAATGTTCTAGGTGAACGAATGTAAACCTTTTTAGCAAAGTATTGGCAATAACGAAATATTTAATAAGTTGTTCATTAATACATTTGTATTCTTTTGTCAATTGTTTGACCACTAGTTGAGAATCACCTTTTATTTCGACATAACTTGCCCCCAATTCGAGTAAAATTTTAAGGCCTACTATTAAAGCCTCATATTCACTTTCATTATTTGAGCAAGAATCTCGAATTTTAAATTTATACTTCGTTGGAGTATTTTACGGAGAGATAATCAAAATTCCAATGCTCGCTCGTTTTTATGGCTTGAGCCATCAAGTATAGCCTCCAGGACGTATGTCTAATGAATTTATTTCACATTCGACAACGGAATGGTCTCGCTATAAAATCAAAGAACCACTTGTCCTTTAATTGATTTAAGGGGTTGGTAAGTTAAGTTGTACTCTAGCAAAGCTAAAGCCCATTTGCCAATTCGACTATGCAACATTGGTTTTGACAACATACGTTTAATAACATCAAAATGCGAATAAACATAAACATCTCACGATTTTATATATTGCTTCAATTTTGTACAAGAAAAATACAAGCAAAGGCATAGTTTCTCAATTGGACTATACCTAGTTTCAAAGATCAATCAAAACCCTACTAAGGTAATAAATGGGTCTTTCGACACCACTATCATCCTCTTGCGCTAACATGCTACCTATTGTGTTATCGGAAAGTCGCTATATACAATTTTAGCAATTTATTTCCAATAACGAGCAATAAAATTGGTGGCTTGACCAGAGATAAGACTTGATTGCGTCGAAAGCATCTTGGTGAACTTGCTCCCACTTGAATTCATCTTCTTTCTTCAATCTCAGTAATGGCGAAAAAACTTGTGTTTTGCCACTTAGATTTGAGATGAATCTTCGAAGGAAATTGATTTTCCCTAGTAGTGACTGCAGTTCTTTTTTGGTCGAAGGAGCCTTCGTTTCCATAATTGCTTTAGTCTTATTTTCGTTGATCTCTATGCCTTTCTTGTGTACTACAAAACCCAAGAATTCACCTGGCAGTTCTGATGAATTTGCTTTTGAACAGCCTTTCTATTTCTTCCTTGATCTTAGCCAATATCTAAGGAGCAAATCTTCTTGGCGTTTGCTTCACTGGCTTCTTCCCTGGTCGAATGGGTATTTGTAGTTCCACCACTTTTCGACTCAAACCGGGCATTTCGCTGTACTCCCAAGCAAAGCAATCCTTGAACTCCTGCAGAAGTGAAATGACTTGGGTTTTGAAGGCAGCATCAAGATGTGCGCTGATATAAGTTGGCCTTTTGATCAAGCCATTTCCCAAATCCACCTCTTCGACTGGATCTTGAGCTTGCATGCGCTTTGTAGAATCTCTAGGGTCTTTTTCAAAACCCAATGGTTCGTCGTCATAAATGCAATCCAGTTTGTCATTTATGACTTCACCATTTTCTTCAGATGAAGTTATGGCTTCGATGACCATTGTTTGTTGATTTAACTCGGCTTCCAAAGCCGTTTTATTTTATTTTCGCCATATAAGCCGTAATTCTATCCCAACCTTTGCACGACATCTAAACCTTCTAAGAGTCGAGTGTCCCATCCCGTTGGAGGTAGCACACCATCGGGATAGACATTAGCACCTTCTATTTCCTCTCTTTCCCACACAAAGCCAAGTGTTGGGTATAAGTGAATGGAGGAAAGCACATTATCCGAGGAGATATATGCTTGGCTAGAAGATGAACATGGCGCAATGTTCGCCATTTGCTTCTCAAAATTCTCCCCGGTGACGTTATTTACGTCGGCAGGAAATAACTCTGTCCGCTTTGACGTACTCCACGGCACCATCATCCTCCACATTACCGGTTTTGGTGTAGGCTTGAGGGAACAGCTCCTACGCCATGTATCCACTCTCTCCCAAGGAGTAGATTGTAGCTTGCTTTTGATGCTATAACAAAGAACGTGGTGGTTCTTCTTACGGTTCCTACCACCACTTCTACTTGGCGATACTCCCAACGACACGCGATTTCCCTCATAATTGGTCGGCGATAATATTATGAGGTCTAAGGTCCGTATCAAATGCACTCTATTGTCTTCAATGGCACGAGGCATTAAGTTAACAATGACCCCTCCATCGACCCGATTATCTTGTTAATGCCTACGCCATTAACTTTGGCTTGGGCGTATAAGGGCTTCAAATGGTGCTTTGCATGCCCTCGTCCGCCTCTCGAAAGTGGCCATTTGTTCTTCTACGCAGCCATTGTTCATGACATAGTAGCATACCGCTTGTGGTTAGCCATATCCCCAATGAAGTCCTCTTCGACGTCATTTGGGATCAGAATAACATCGTACTCACTCGGCAAAATGGATACCACGCTGCGGATGACGTCGGCTAGCCTCGAGTCGTCGAAATCGATGTGACATCTTCGTCCATGTCGAATGAAGCACCTTTCTTCTTTAAAGTCATTAATGGAGGAAAAATCCTCTCCATAGCGAGCCTTCTTGGTTCCTCTATAACAATAGATTTCCCTTTAGCCTTGTTTCCAACCCTCACTTGATTGGCAGCTCCTATACTTATCTTTGTGTTCCCCACGGTTTTAGGAGTCACACCCTTAACCGTTTTTGGCGTTTGCTCGTTAGCAACTTGTGTTGCCTTCTTTTTATTTGCCGTAGCGGCACGCCATTGGGTCTTCGTCATGGGATTCTTCCCTTTATAATTATTTTTATAATTATACTTTGAGGCCTCACCGTGATTGACTTGGTTGTTCGGCATGTTGAAGCGAAGATGTTTGTAGTGTCTACATCCAAAGATGTATCCACTTCTCATTGGATGGATCTGCTCTTGGAAAAAATGGTTTGGCAGAGGGAGATAGCACAAACTCCTTCTTGGCTATACCCTTGCCAGCAAACTGCGGCTTACTTGTCGAAGCCCTGCCTGAATTCTTTACCTTGTAAGGAAGGTCCCCTCTCTTGAAGCTGAAATTTGGCCTCTTACTTGGCCATTTCCTTTTCAGGGTGGTCGAACTTCGACAGATTCGACACTCTTGCTAAACTTCCTTATCAAACACAAAGATCGCACCTTGGACATAACATGACCTCAGAGCTCAATTTACACCGATTTAGGAAGTCTATCAGATCTTCCTCAGCCTTGGGGTACACAGATTGTACCTTTTCCTCATATTCTTCTTGAGTAACCTGTTGCACAGCCTCACTCTTTTGTACCATACTTTTGATTTTTTCAGCAGGAGATTTGGTAGACTTAGGAGAATCCACCATTTTTACGTCTACCATATTGATACTCATCTCAATTGGTTCCGCATACATCGCCTCCACTTGATGGAGGGGGTCAGCATCAATTTGCATCGGTGCCTTATTCTTTTTATCTCCAAACCTGAGCCTTCCTCTTCAATCGCTCAAACCATATCCCCGAAAAAGAACACAACGGTCGGTTGTATGTCCCAAAAAATTATGAAACTTACAATAACCCTTTTTCTTCCTCTGCTCGAGAGGAGGAACTTTCGTGCCGTTTGGCACTATTATTTGGCCATCACCACTAGCAAATCGAAGATCTCATCACATTTAGTAACATCAAAAGTGTACGTTTTGAGCACAAATCTATCGTTTTTAGGCTCTACAGAGTTATTCCCATTTGCGAGCCTTAATAGTTTGCAAGCATAAGGAGGACCAGGGCTTAAGTTCACCCACGTCTATCTCCTCAGTTCGACATCACCGAATGCAAAGTCGAATTGCTCGTCTACATAGGCTATCTTTTCTTTTTTGTGAAAACCCACTGAGTTCTCTTTTTTATTGTACTTATTCACTCTAGCCTTCTCCTCTTTAAGCCTTTCGACTTGTCGAACTCTATCGGCTAGTTGGGCCATGTCTCTCAAATGAGAAGTATCCAATTTCTTTCGAATTGAATAGTCAAGGCCACCTGCAGCCATTTCGACAAGCTCATGTTCAGGCACTTGTGTAAAACATCTTGCCTTCAGTAACCTGAATCTATTCAAATAATCATCAATAGCCTCAGGTACTTTACGTCGAACACTGGCCAATTCTTTGAGGCTAATCTTCGACTGGCCCATGTAGAATTGCTCATGAAACGCCTTTTCTAATTGCCCCCATGTGTATATGGAACCAGGGGGTAGAGTGGTAAACCACGTAAAGGCATTTTTAGTTAGAGAATTTGGAAAATACTTCATTTTCAAACTCTCATTTTGAGCTATGTCTCTGCCTCCAGTCATGTACCGGGCAATATGTTCGACAGTGGACTCGTTGGTATCACCCCCAAACTTAGTGAACTTAGGGATTTTCCAACCTCTTGGCAATTCTGCCTGCAAGATATACTCACACAGGGGCGATATGAAATTAGGCCTATGTAAACCTACGTTAAGGCCATTTTGCGCCATTATGGTTTCGACCAAAGTGGCTATGTTGTCTTGAGCGCAAACGTTATTTCGTTGCACTTGTCGAACAACTTCATCGGCGTTTTGGTTTCGATTCACCATAACGACTTGTGGATGTGATTTCCCATTTGTTGTTCGCCCATAACCGCTTTGCTTCGCGATCCATCGATCTCTGCGGGTATTAGGCATGTTGTCCCCGCAATTTGGTAATCGCCTATTGTTTCCGTAGGAGCCCCAAAGAAATCGCAATCCTACCCATTTGGTGCGCTAACATCGATAATCGGTATTTGTGTTCAATCAAAGGATTGAACACGGTACCAATTTCTTTGAGTCGGCGTATTAACCATATCATGATTGCTTTCGCCCACTTGTTGTCTTAACGCCAACAAGGACGCATTGGTTAATCGCGATGAGGATTTCGACCAAGTCACATTCGGAAGAAACGTGTGAAGGGAAAAGGTCGACACATGTGGCATTCCAAAGGCATGCCATATACCCCAAAAGGGTATGGTGGTAGACTCATATTTTGGAAACGTGTTTCCAAACTATTCCTGTTGCCACATAAGGACTCGAAGGAAGTCCTACGCTCGTGGCAAGGCCATGAGCGATGTCGAACCAACGTTGGTCATTGACATCGTGGGAACGGTTATTGATGTCACCGGGGCGTAGTCCCCGCAACATTTCTACCGCTTACATTGGCGTAATCTACCGCTGTTCCTTGCACTTGTGATATCACAGGGCTGGAACTAGAGGCGTTGTTAGAATTGGTACGTACCATTCTACCACTCCTCAAGTGCATACAAATTTATACACTTAACAGAAACGACACAAAATAACTGGCAAGGGTCCCACTGGGCGTGCCAATTTGTTTGCTAGTGTTTTTAGCAAACAATCACTAGTTTTCAATATTAAGACTGTGAGATCAAACTAGAAAATCTCTTTGACAATTGCCGTTAGGTTTTGTGTCTTTTAGCGTACGTAAGAAATGTAAAATAGTAGGAAGAGATAGTTTGAAAGCGTAATGAAAGCAAGAAGTGTAACAAACGTAAAAACAAGTAAAAATTTGCATTAAAGTGGAAAAGAAAAGAAGTTGGTACACCAACACGCATAATGTAGTCCGATTCACTCTGTTTCGCTTTGACTTGGAAGTTGAGTTTCACGAGTTTTTGTAAAGATGTGGTGACCCTGCTTTCCTATTACAAGGGAGTATTTATACTCTCGATACAATCGTGGGCAAGCACGATAACCACTTCCTAAAACTAGGGAAATAACCGCCCACTAACTGCCGCTCCTTGCGCTTCGACCAGCTTGTTGTCGAAGGATTTGGCGAAGCATTGGACCCAGTTTTGTCGAACAACTGGGCCTTCTCTTGTCGAAAGTTTCTGGCCTTGCCTCGTAATCTTGAAGAACTAAGTCTGTCGGTTTGCTTGCATTGTCGGCACTTGTGCGACTTTCTTTATCGTTGAATTTATGGTACATTGACTTGAACATTGACTGCAAATTTCACATAATACTATTAAATGTGCAGTCAACACCATTTAAAGCTTAATTTAATGCCCTTGCCGAAATTTTGAGGTAACAGCTATCCGCTATCCACTAGCATTTGAAAAAACACTACTTGAAGTATTGTCCGAAAAAATGCTAAATACTACCTAAAAAACACTAAACGTTAATGCTTACTTAACACGTGTACTCTTCACCCATTAGTTTCATCAACTATTAACTAGCGAATGCGACGCGTCTAACAAGACTTAAATTGCTTGAGCATCCTAGAATCAATTCTCACATAAACTACCTTTGGAAGCTTTCAAAGTGAAGCAAATCAATTCTTGAAGGGATTTCTCTCACTTTCCTTTAATACCATTACTTCCTCTCACCTTCCACCATAACTCCTGTAATCAATTTCTGCTTCAAGTGCTACTGTCATCAATAGTACTGAATTGTCATTTGCTTTTAGTTATTTATTGAAAACATAAATTTGACCAGTTATTTATTGACCACCCAACCATCAATGCATGCAATGGAGTTTAATTATTTCTGCAGGTTTCCACTCCGTTGAGATGTGCTACAATTAAGTTTTTTCTTATTGATTTTTTATTTCTATATTTTGGTTTTGCACTCAAAGAATATAGGACAACGTAGATAGAGTTCGTCATATATAATGTGCTAATCTTTCTTTTTTATTCATTTTAGTATATTAAAATTAAATAAATTAACATATAATAAATTTTCTACCTGCTTCAGTGCTTTGTGTAAATTCTGAGATCAATTGGCAGTAATATAAATATGAAAAATCCAAACAATAATAATGCTTCAGTAAGTATTAAAAGTATTGGCGACCATGAAAAATCCAAATTGGGGTTGGGGTATTATAGAAAAATGATACTCCATCCGTTTCTGAACTTTGGTAGTTTTGGATTGTTACACACAAATTAATATATTATTAATATTAATTTTTGTTTGTTAATTACTAAAATACTTTATTTATAGTTGTATTGAGATGATTGAAATCAAAATAAAAGAGTCTTAGAAAAATTAATACATAATTTGAAATTCTAAAAAGTTCAATAAATAAAAAGGGTATATTTGAAAAAATTTAGTGAATTGTACATTGTGATTTTAAAAATATCATTGTTTTGGAAGTGTGTTGTATAGAATATGTCTGTAATACATTTTCGATATGCACAATCTCTCAAACTCAAATAAAGTAACTGCATTGTATAGAATATGTCAGTAATACATTTTCTTCGACTAATATAAAAACGAACCATCCAATCCAAATCCAACCGTGTTTATTTGCATGGGATTGGTTCAAATTTTTTAAACAAATTATCCAAACTAAAGTAAACCTCTTGTTCTTCTATGGATCAGATGATTTTTTACTTTAAATCGAATCAAACCAAACCAAAACACAGCACGAACACTCCTAACAATTCGGACCCCTTTAGAAACAATTGATTTAAAGAAACAAACAAAGAATAATCCTTAGTTCTGCTCATAATTTTTTTAATGACTAATCAAACAACTTCAACCCTGCCGAACTTGTCAAAACGCAGTGTTTCGTATTTTACTAAGTTTTTGGAGCAGCTCAGTTAATAAATGAATTTTTGTAAACGGACCCCATTGTCACTTTTTCAACTTCTTAAGTGCCAAGAGAAAGAGATCAAACTTAAGAGGAGGTAACCTTCAATTTTGCTTTTATAATATTAATTTATTAAATTGAACAATATTTAAATCATAATCATAAGTCATAAGTAATATAATTCACAAATGTTGCCACATAAGCTTCCAATGCTCAACCAATTAAAGAAATTTCACGCAGATCACATGAAAAATACGTGGCATTCCACGTCAGCCACATCATTCACTGTTGTTTGTTGGATGGTCCAGATGCGTTACATCTGTTTTTGTAAGTGATCCATGCTCTGATGGTTTAAAATTCAAATTACACCTAATTAAGGTTTAAAAAAATGGTTTGAACTTTTTTCTGGGGCTGTATTTCAAATTCAAAAATACTACCAATTTTAATCTGACTCATCCATTATTATTAAGTGAGATGTATGCGTTAAATGGTTAAAATAATCAAAATTTAATTCTGAAATTAGCAAGAATTAATTGTCAGATAATCAAATTTTAAAAATGAAATTAGCAAGAATTTAAATGAAATTAGAAAACAAATTGCAAAGAATTCAATTCTTTATTTCTGGTGATAAAATCGGAAATATTACCAAATAACAATAAATAGGAGGAGACTACTAATTTACCATTTAGGAAATAAAAATTAATACCACATTTAATTTGTTTTATCAAAATCGACTAGAGACTAGAGAGAGGAAAAAACATTAGTATCCAACGTGAAAGATATGGGCAACAAACAATTGCAAAATCATTCATGGTAGTGGTATATTTATTTTTATGTTATATGTTTTGTATTTCATTTATTTTATCATATTTGTGTTTATTTTGTTTATGCTATGTGTTTTCCTATTTTCAAACATATGTACAAGAAAACCCTTCTAAGGTAATCTCCTTTTTTTTCACTCTCAATTTATCACGCTCTTGCAAGATCCTCTATATTGAGTAAAATTAGTTGGGTTATATCCCCCAATTATCGTAGTCAAACTTTTTCATATTTGCTCATACTACGCCAGCGTATTAGGATTTGCAGCGTTTTTTTGGGGCATTGGTAGCGTTTTAAAACGCTAGAGAAGACGCTACTAATGCGTACACCCCATTAGTAGCGTTTTAAAAAACGCTAGCCATTGACCCAAATGTGTTTTAGACATACGTAGCATTTTATATAAAACGCTAGCCATTGACCCAAATACTTTTTTACAATTCCTAGTGTTTTCTATAAAACGCTGGGGATCTCATAGCTCCTTTTTACTACCATTCCTAGCGTTTTAAATAAAAACGCTTAGGGATGCTTATAAAGACCTTTTACTACCATTCCTAGCATTTTATGTAAAACGCTAGGATGCTATAAAGACCTTTTTACTACCATTCCTAGTGTTTTATGTAAAACGCTAGGGATGCTTATAAAGACCTTTTATTAGCATTCCTAGCGTTTTACGTAAGCGCCAGGATCCTCTAAAGCTCTCTTTTTACAATTCCTAGCGTTTTATCTATAAAACGCTAGGTGATTGAATGAATTTTTAACTTCATTTCTAGCGCTTTCACTCTAAAACGCTACCTATTGATCGAATTTTTTTAAATATTTTTTTTATTTTGGTTTGTTCTCCATTTTAATTACAACCTATAAATTCATTCACTTCCAACAAAATTCAGAAAATACATTCCAATCCAATATCATTCAAACAAAATTCAGTCAACAAAATTCATCAAATATTTCCAATCCAATATCATTCTAAGAAGTACTTACAACATAATATAAATTCAATATATACAACATATATAATAACTAAACTATTATGAATCTCAAAACTTGCTACAAAAATCTAGAAACAAAATTGCACCACTCCCCCCTTACTGTTGTAAGTTGTTCAGCAGAGTAATTCTGGATGTCTTTACCGTGGGGAAAATACTGAAAAATAAAATGAAATAAAATTAGAATTAAAATGTTTATTAAATGTGAGTAAGTATTATAATATCAATATAAAAAAGAAATCTAAGTAGTTACCTTGGTTGGGATTGTTACTCTGTCGTGAGTGATAATTTCTCTCATATACCTTATAACGTAGTACCCACAATCATTGTTATTTGGTTGTTTAGGACACTACAAAGCAAAAGATTACTTAATTGTCACATTTTTATGACCAAAAATTCAATTAAAATTATAAGAATGATTCTTAAAAAACTTACAGTTATGGGTAGCCATCTTGTTTTACTCGTAGATAATCCCAAGTATGGTTTCAAAGCACTGTAACATCATACATAAATATATATATAACGTTAAGTTGAACAAAATACATATATTAAATTATACAAAATGATAGGGTTACACATACACACCTCTCAACTATCTGTACGAAGTCTACGTAGACTTTGTAATGGCCTTGAAGTGAATCCAGATAGTAGACAACATTTTGCTTAGGATTTATTGCAAAAGAGTACCCATCATTGCTGCGCAAGTAAAAATGAATCACAAATGAGTACACATTTACACTATAATACAATTCTCAAAATAATTAAACAAGTGATTGAAGACTAAATTTCTCACCCATTATTGAGTGGTGCCAAAAATAAAGATTTGTCCTTCAAATGCTTGGCATCCATGAAGCGTGCGAGGATATAACTTTCTATTTGACTCTTCATAGCCATAATACGTCCTCCTCAGTATTACCTCGGTGAAACACAACGATACACTCTGGACAAGAAGAAAAATTTACGTGTCCGTTCGCGAAGGACCGAAAAATGATTGTACAAAAACCTATAAATAATATATATACAACTTTCAGATCCTTATATATATACTCTAATATATACTCTAATATAAACAACTATTGTGTACAAATAATTTAATACATACCTCACGGTATACTCTAATATCACGCGGCGGCGGCTCCAATCCATTTCAACTACGACTTTCGGATCCTCCATGTTGATCATTATCAATCGTTCTAGTCCCACAATGTTATCGGTAGGTAACATAATATGGTCGTCGGGCTTCATTTTTTGAGAGTGATGTGGACCTTTAGAGAATCGATGAACTTCGGAATTCATCATTGGGAGATTGAACAACATGTTGGACCGGTGTGTATAAAGTAGATGGTCGGGAGAGTTTGGTAGTGGAAGGGAAGGTCGGGACACTTTTATGGAAGGGAAGGTCGGGACACTTGAGGTACCTAGTATATATTAAAAAATGATTAATTAGTTAGTTAACACACATTATATTAAAAAGTGACTTCTCATTCTCCACATATCCTCATTCCTTGATATAAGTATGACAACATTGCCGCACCCTGCATATAGAGTCAACCTCGTCCAAATTTTCAATAAATTTGACATAAGAAGTATTGCAAGTATCCCCATTCTCATTTGGAACTATCAGACACGTCACAATCATGAGGAGTACAGCCTTGATCCTCTCATCTTCATCTCTTTCCTCGTCTGTGCATAAACTACTCAACTCGATAAGGGAAATCTTCAGTTTACCTTCATAAGCCGAAAAAACTCGTACGAAAGTTTCTTTGTCCTTATTATTGTTGGGGACGACTGCTCAGCCAACAATGGGCAAGTTGGTCAAATATAGAACGTCCTCCAATGTGACATTCATTCTTTGACTTATGATTGTGACGTCCTTATTCTTTGACTAATTGTCTTACCTGACAAACTTCTATTTTCTTTTTGGTTAGACGGCTAATTTGGAAGCAAAGACAACGATAGATGAATTAAAGAATCAGTTGGCGGAGAAGGAAGTTCAAATAGGTGAAATAGAGAAACAAAGCAAAACTCTCCATAACACTATCATAGTAATGCTTTGATTTTTTTTATTTATTATCTAAATATTTGTAAGACATTATAATTATAAGACATCTAATTATTTTTGTTTATATGAGTTGAAGGAAATTCACGTGTCAAAATTAACGAAGGAAAACAATCTAAGGAAAACTAAAACTAACAAAGAAAACATACCAAAGGAACATATACATATATAGTTAAGCCAATTAATTCATCTATCGTTAAAGAACCTAACTGAACACTTAAGCGGTCCCAATCAACCTTGACTTGCTTTAATTCTTTACGAATTATTCTAACTATAATCTCCTTATCCTTTGAAATCTGAGAAAAGCAGACAACATAAATTACTGAAAGTAAACATTACCGATAACAATATAAAATTAGAGATGACTTACTGGTGTTTTAGGAGTTGAGAGAACTGGACATGTCTTGATGTTGTGCTCCGTAGAGTGACATCTACAGCAAGACATAACTGGACATATCCTCATATTGTACTCCGTCGAGTGACATCTACGACAATGCATAACCAAAATATAAGTAATCTGAGACTCAAAAAGTTATCAAATCAAACGTATCACCATAGTCTTATTTCTTACATCAAACTAAAGTAATTTCTCAAAGAAAAACAAAGACAAAATCGGCAGCAAACAAAACGAAAATACCGGAAGAAAAATCTAGCATTCTGCACAGATTTTTTAACCCAAATAGCTTCCTATGACTTGAGTTTGGAAAGAAGCAAATAATTGTGGTGAAAGCAAAATATAAAAAGACCCCACAAGTAAGAAAGTTGTATAAAGACTGAACTTCCAAAATCAATGAAATGTAAACTAATACCATTATTTGTTTAAATTTTAGTGTCATTGGTGTATTCACTGGGATTTGTATTCTTAAATTGATAAACACTACAAATCTAAGCTTGGATTCTTGTATTGATAAACACTCAAATCTTAACCTTCTTAGTTCTTACTCAATCCCAACTCCTTCAGCATCTACTTCTTTGCTAAAGAAGCAACTTAATTTCTTTCTTTCATCAATTTTTCTATAACAAACTTGCTAAGACTATGTGGTGTTGGTGAGGAAGTTAGGAGTGGTATAATAATTGGGGAAAATAAATAGGGTATCACTAATTTGGCGGATTGATTGATCAGAGATAGTTCAAAAGCCTCTATTCTAAAGTTTAGATTGGGTCGGAGATCAATTATTGGTAGTGAAATTCGTCATAACAATGCTCTTTTCCCTATCTTCACTAGTCAAAAAAAATTTAAAATATCATCTTTAAAAAGAAGTATTCAAATAAACCTATAAACAAGTTTTTAAGATATTCATAAAATAAATAAAAAACAAATTATTTAAATAAAAATTTTCTTACATCATTTTAATCAAGGAAATCACAGTAGTTAGTGTCCTTAACGAACCAAAGTTGTCCTCATTAATATCATAAGATCTTGAACCATTACTCTCTGAAGCTGAATTGTTGTTCCTGATAGAGATTGACAACCAACTTTTATCTTTAATCATAAATTAAAAGAATACATCAAAAAAATTAATAAATTGTGTAATTAGATTTGATGAATAATAGAAAACAGAGAGAGATAATATAATATACTTGTAGGTTTTTTTTCCGATAAGCATAATATACCTATCGTTATTATAATATATGCAACTGGTAACATATGCAACTGAAATGAGAGGTGAATAACATAATCAAATATACCTGCGATTGAATTTGTAAGGAGACAAAACTCCAGATGCATCTCTTGCTGCCCATCCAAGGTAATCTACACCGATCCCTTCGGAACTCATTTTTTCCTACTCCACCATAATAACGCAATTAGCTAAAATTTGTAGTCGAGTTGGGAGCAGAGAATACCACATTTCAATAAACGTGAAAAAATATGTTGCAAAAATTGAATTCATTCATGTAATTACAGGAAAATGTAGCCCTAAAAAACGGAAATGAAAAAGATAGGGATGATAGAATGAACACCTTTGGAAATGTAATTCAAAAATCCCGTGTTGTTAGTGTAATCTAAAGAGTTAGTTCATTGAAGTTTGGCAAAGAGAATAAAAGAAGAAGAAGAGAAGAGAGTCACCTGTGAAGTGTAGCGGATCCACGGAGAGGATGGAAGAGAAATTTCTGTTTTGATTTTCTGATTCTCACTCTCTCGGTCTTGTTGGGTATATATAATATAGGCAATTAATTTCGGTACCCCCCTCATTCCCTCCCACACCCCCATAATCCAAAAAATTCCAATAATACCCCTGCCTTTTTTTAAAAAAATAAAAATTCAAATTTTTCTAATTACCTCAAAATAAGGTAATTCCGGTTCAAAAATAATTGATAATTTCGAATTACCTTTAAAATGTATTTCCTGTTCATAAAACATAAAAAATTTGAATTACCTCTAAAAAGGTAATTCAAATTTTTAGTTTTTTATTAATTTTTTTAAACTTTGTATATTGAATTAATATTTAAACGCGTTATATTTTGGAACTATGATACGAACGGTTTACGATTTAAATAACAATACGTCAAAATATATAAAATGAGCAACATAAAAAAATAATATAATGTACAAATACAACTACTATGGGTCCAAAATGTTTAACAATGACTGAAAATAAGCACGTGAAGTGGGTGAACGTGCGACATCTAAGGCATCCCGGTCAATGCACCGCCTCTGCACCTCTCCTCATATGTCTCTCGACAAAGAGGCTCTGATGATATGGTGGATCCCGAAATGGCGTGTGGCTCGCTCTGCTCGCGGAGTGCAGCACTGCGGAGTAAGACGCACCCTGGTTACCTGACTGTACCAAGGAAGGTAATCAGGATCGCACTCGCCGTGGTAGCCCGCCAATCTACTAGCCCGCCAAAATGTCCGCGCCCGAATCTGATACATCAGTAACCCCTGTATGATCCTGTCCGCAGAGGGAGCATTACCCGAAATGGGTGCTCTAGGGATCCTCTGTAGCTGCCCGAACTGCCAACGCACCCTGTCTGGCATGTAGGGAACACCGTCATCGGCCCAAAGCAACCAGCCTCTGGCAACAGATATGTTCGACAAAGGAACATACTGCCTGTGGTCATCATAAGGGGTGAGGATGACATCCCCCAGCTGCAGAGCATCTATCCGCGCCCTAAAGTCCACCAACTTGACATTATCCAGCTTCTTGTTCCCCCAGCTGGTGGCACGTGGCTGATGCGTCCTAGGTAACACTTTCCGACCAACGACCGTGGGAAAGTGCTCGTAGATCCAGCACTGAAATATTTAAATTAAAAAATAATCGGTTATTAATATATGTTAAATTTAATTAAAAGTTTTAAATTAAAAAAATAAATAAATGATTACCTGGAGGAGTGTCGAGTATCCGCCGAACTGCTTGGTCGTATAAAAGACCGCTTTCGTCAGCTGGGTGTAGAGGTAAGTAAGAGCAGCTATACCCCAAGACCACTGGCCACACTGCTGAAGATCCTGAAGCAGATACATCCACCTCACTGGCACTAATGTGTGACTCTTGTCAGCCAGGATGGTGGTGCCTATCAGGAAGAGCATGTAGCACCGTGCAGCCTGCTCATAAGCACCCCGTGCCATGTTCGCCTTGTAGGCGTCCTCTACACAGGAGATCCTCAGATACTGCCCCCTGTTATCCCTAAGCTCCTGGATGACAGTAGCCTGATCCATGCCCAAACGATCCACAGCCATGTGAAGAGCCTCAACGCAAATTAAAATCGCCTGTGGTCCAATGGGTGCCATCCGGTGGCAAGTGGAGCGGCGACGGCCACATCATCCAAGGTGACTCATCATCTCCCAAAGGGCATGTGGAATGAACAGTCTCGGGATGCCACCTCTCCACAAAAGCGCGAATATCAACTCATGGTTGATTCCCCCGAGTGTGATGTCCAACTCGTAAAGCTTAGCCACACGCAACCGATGGCTCTACACGTGGGTGGTGCTCAGAGGTCTAATCCTAGAAAACTTACGCCGTGAGATACAACCTTCAGCCTAGAAGTGAAAAAATAAAAATTAAACCATACGTTATTAAAAATAAGTAATTAATTGTTGTTAAGTAAAATTAAAAAAAAATTAAAATTAAACCATACGTTATCTATCCGGACGCCAGCGCGGTCGTATCCCGATGTATAATCAATGGTGGGTGATCCACACAGTGGGCAGTGAACCTCCTCCTCCTCAACCTCCTCCCCGAACCTCCTCCTCCTCCTCCTCCTCCTCCCGATCTTGACCCTCATCCTCCTGCTCCTCCCAAGCCTCCCAACCGTCATGATACATCTCTCGTGCTGCTCCGCTGGTGCCGCATATGGTACTCATAATCGTGGTGGTCTTCTATCCGCCGCTCATACCGGGTGACGCCGCTGAGGCTCGAGCTCGAGCTCAACCATCTCTACCACTCACACACCGGGCTCTCGCGCTCTCGACGCTCGTAGCATGCCCAGCAGCTCGAGCCTCTGTAAAGTGTCCGGAGAAGGAGTATCGCTACTACTCGCCTCCCAGGAATCACCGTGGTCGCCGCCACCGCGTGGTCTTTGCTCCTAAGACTCTGCTTTCGCTTCTACGTTGTCTGATCGTCTACTCGCCACTGTTAAAAAAATAAATGTAATTAGAAAATATTAAAAATTGAAAAAAAAAAAAAAAAAAAAAAAAAAATTGGGATTTTCGGAATTACTAGGTAATTAGAAAGAATTTTCGAATACCTCGAAGGAGGTAATTAGGTCGTAATTATGAACCTAATTACCTCCTTCGAGGTATTTCAAATTCTTTCTAAATTACCTAGTAATCCGAAAATCCCTTTCGAATTTACTTACTTATTTCGAAATTATGTTTTGTGAAATGTGAAATGTGATTTTGTAAATTTCCAGGGGTATTTTCGTCCATTTAGGACATTATGGGGGTGTGGGAGGGAATGAGGGGGGTACCGAAATTAATTGCCTATAATATATTAGGGAGGCAAATAGATTATTTAATTTAATAATTACGAGTTATCTACCCTTAAGTCGAAGGTGCCTTTTGGGTTTCACTAGGACGATTACCCGTGCGATGCACGGGAAGGTGATTAACAGGACAACAGATACAGTTTCGAAAAAATATCAACATTTTATAAGGGGGTATAAAAATACGCAACACATATATATAATACGAATAGGCAACAATAGCCCTTGGTGGGATGAGACAACAATGTCGGTCCAAAAATATAGAGTGGGGGTATATTGGTAAACAGTGAGGTACAAAATGAGAGGTACATTTTGATAATAAAAAAAAGTGTTGGACAAAAAAAAAATTGTCAGGGGTATGTCGGTCTAAAAATATAGAGTGGGGGTATATTGGTAAATAGTGAGGTACAAAATGAGGGGTATATTGGTAAATGGTGGGGTACAAAATATAGAGTGGGGGTATGTCGGTCCAAAAATATAGAGTGGGGGTATAATATAGAGTGGGAGTATGTCGGTCCAAAAATATAGAGTGGGGATATATTGGTAAACTGTGGGGTACAAAATGAGGGGTATATTGGTAAATGGTGGAAAAAAAATTTCCCACCAAAATGGCTAAACTCAACCATTTAGCCTTAATACATAGAGATAGAGATATACTTCTTTTTTAATTCTAACAATAGCTTTTGTTAAACTCAAAACTATCGCTTTATTTTTTATCCTTAAAGGGATAAGAAAAAAGTAGGGGAGCGGATCCTCTACGTAAACACGGGAACGTGACCCTAACGTTTGCTACTTCCCACCGTCAGATTCATCAAACCGTTTAGAAGGCACCACACGTGTAAACCTTATTTTCTCTCTGAAAAAACTTCATTTTGCAGAAGTGAAAACGTGAACACGCCAGGTTCCCATCTCCGCCTCTCCGTTCATCCACTGTCGCCACATGCCGCCATCGCTTCGTCGTTTTGCTGCCACCGCATACCCCCATCTCCGCCTTGCCTCCGCCGAGGCTATCCCATCTCCGGTTTGCACTCCGATACTCCTCTCTCTCCACCACGCGCGCCATTCCCGTAGCTCGTTACGTGAAGATTTTTGGTCTGTGAGTGAATTATGGGTTGAGATTCAATGATTTTGTTGTTGGTTACCAATTATGTGAGTGAATTATGGGTTGTGTTAATGATTTGTGGGTTATCAATTATGTGAGGGAATTGTTTAGTGCTCTATGTGATTTGTGTAGTACTATGAATATTTTTTATTTACATTATTTTTTATTTACCTTACAATTTTTTTTTCAATTATTAATATTTTTTATTTACATTATTTTTTTTAACTGTGGCGAGTAGACGACCAGACAGTGTAGCGCGAGCAGAGTCTTCCGAGCAAAGACCCCACGATCGACGACGGCATCTTTGGGAGGCCAACGATGCGATACTCCTTCTCCGGACACTCTACAGAGGCTCAGAGCTGCTGGACATGCTTCTGAGCGTTAGAGGCGCCAGAGAGCCCGCACCAGAGTGATAGAGATGGTTGAGCCCGAGCCTCAGCCTCAGCCCAGGTATAAGCAGCCCTACCGTGACCACCCAGATTATGAGTACAATATGTGTCACCAACAGGAGCACCCAGAGCTGTATCATGACATTCTTGCTCACGGTTGGCAGGCTAGGAAGGATCATGACATTCCTGCTCACGGTTGGCAGGCTTGGGAGGAGGAGGAGGTTCAGCAGGAGGAGGAGGTTGAGGAGGAGGAGGTTCAGCCTGCCCCAGCTGTGGATCACCCACCATTATTGTTACACTGGGATACGCACTACGCGTCCTGGATAGATAGAGGCGAGGTAATATTTTAATTTTACTTAACAACAATTAATTACTTATTTTTAATAGCGTATGGTTTAATTTTAATTTTTTCAGCCTCAGAAACTAAAGGTTGTATCTCACGGCCAGAAGTTTCCTAAGATTAGACCTACCGACCACCACCCACGGTAGCCCATCGGTTGCGCGTCGGGCTCGACTTTTGAGCCGGACATCACACCTCTGTGGGCGATCAACCATGAGTTAATATCTGCTTTTGGGAGAGGTGGCATCCCGAGACTGCTCATTCCACATGCCGTTTGGGGAGATGATTGTCACCACGACGATGTGGCCGTCTTTGCTCACACTTGCATTTGGAGGGCACCCCATTGGACCACAGGCCAGATTTTGATTCTGTTGAGGCTCTTCACTTGGCTGTGGGCTGATTGGGCATGGATCAAGCTACTGTCATCCAGGAGCTTAGGGAAAACACGGGGCAAGATTCGAGGATCTCCTTTGTAGAGGACTCTTACAAGGAGAACATGGCACGGGTGCTTATGAGCGGTGCGCACAGTGCTACATGCTCTTTCTTGTTAGGCACCACCATTCTCGGCGACAAAAGTCACACATTAGTGCCGGTGAGGTGGATGTATCCGCC
This sequence comes from Oxytropis ochrocephala, assembly GCA_020916435.1. Taxonomy (NCBI): domain Eukaryota; kingdom Viridiplantae; phylum Streptophyta; class Magnoliopsida; order Fabales; family Fabaceae; genus Oxytropis; species Oxytropis ochrocephala. The sequence goes on from CM037090.1 coordinate 99,203,328, forward strand.
GAGATCTTCAAAGAAGTGTGGCGATGGTCTTGGTGTGTAGCCGCTCTCACTTACCTCTACACTCGATTGACCAAAGCGGTCTTTTATTCGGCGAAAGCGCTTCGGCGGATACGCGACATCGCTTACTCGAGTAATCAATTATTTATTTTTAATTTAAAGCTTTTAATTAAATTACTCATATATTAATAATCGCTTATTTATTAATTTACTTATTTATTTTCAGTGTTGGATATACGAGCATTTTCCCACCATCGTTGGTCGGAAAGTGTTGGCTAGGACACATCAGCCACGTGCCACCAACTGGGGGAACAAGAAGCTGGATAAAATAAAGTTGGTGGACTTTAGGGAGCGGATCGATAACTTGCAGCTGCAGGATGTCATTCTCACCCCTTATCATGACTACAGGCAGAGTGTTCCTTTGTCGAACATATCCATTTTTCACGAGGGTGGTTGATTTGGGGCGATGATCCGGTTCCCTACATGCCGCATGCAGTGCGTTGGCGATTCGGGCGGTGTACTGAGCGATCCCTTCTCCACCCATTTCGGTAATGCTCCATCTCCGGACAGGATCATACGAGGGTTGGTGATGCATCAGATTCGGGCGCGGACTTTTTGGCGGGGTGGTAGAGAGGCAGCTTACCACGGCGAGTGCGATCCTGATTACCTACCTTGGTACGATCGGGTAACGGTGCGCGTTTACTCGGTGTCGAGCCACGGCCAGAGCGGATCGGAGCCATATCATGAGCACTCGTTGTCCTCGACTTTAGAGGAGAGGGTGCAAAAGCAGCTGCATTGGCCCGGGATGCCCTAGATGTCGCCCGTTCACCTACTTCACGTCGTTATTTTCACCATTTTTAGACATTTTGGACCCATAATTGTATTTGTACTCGTATTTTATGTTGGGCATTTTATATATTTTGACGTATTGTTATTTAAATCGTAAATCGTTCGTATCGTATTTTAAAAATAAAACGCATTTAAATCTTAATTTAATATAAAAACTTTTTTAAAAAAATTAAAAATTAAAAATTTCGAAATTACCTCTGAAAAGGTAATTTGGGTTCAATTGAGTATTTGATTTACCTCAGAACAGAAATGGAATTTTGGATTTACAAGGTAGATCCGAAATACTCAATTTTTTGAACCGGAATTACCTTTTTCAGAGGTAATTCCGAAATTTTTAAATTTTTTTAAAAAAAAAAACAGGGGTAAAAACAGGTTTTAACTAATTATGGGGGTGTAGGAGAGAAGGAGGGGGGTGCGAAAAAAAAAACCAAACTCATTTTGGGTATTTGTCAAACTAAAGCACGTTTTTTATGCCGAGAAGTTGCCCCCCCCCCATGGACGAGGAACCTAGATTGAAATTTTGCAATATTTTTTTTTAATTTCACACGGTAGAAAACACCCCCATGAGGGAGACCTCTGAACTGTGTTTTTTTTAATTTTTTAACTTAATATATATTAAATATAAATATTTTTTTTGGTCAACTTAAAATAAATATACTTAATTTTTATTAAAAAATTATTATTGTTATTCATAAATTAATTCCTATTATATAATACACTAACGTCATTTTGGAGGAAAAAAAAAATTTCCCACCATTTACCAATATACCCCTCATTTTGTACCCCACTGTTTACCAATATACCCCCACTCTATATTTTTGGACCGACATACCCCCACTCTATATTTTGTGTCCCACCATTTACCAATATACCCCTCATTTTGTACCCCAGTGTTTACCAATATACCCCCACTATATATTTTTGGACCGACATACCCCTGACAAATTTTTTATTGTCCAACACTATTTATTTTATCCACTTTTGGTGGGAAAATTTTATTCCCACCATTTACCAATATACCTCTCATTTTGTACCCCACTCCAATATACCTCCACTCTATATTTTTTGACCGACATACCCACGAAATTTTTTTTTTGTCCAACACTTTTTTCCACTTTTGGTGGGAAAATTTTATTCCCACCATTTACCAATATACCCTCATTTGTACCCCCATTGTTTACTAATATACGCCTACTCTATATTTTTGACTGGACATACCCCACTCTATATTTTGTACCCCACTATTTACCAATATACCCCTCATTTTGTACCTCACTATTTAGCAATATACCCCCACTCTATATTTTTGGACCGACATACCCCTGACAAGTTTTTTCCCACCATTTACCAATATACCCCTCATTTTGTACCCCACTGTTTACCAATATACCCCACTCTATATTTTTGGACCGACATACCCCCACTCTATATTTTGTTCCCCACCATTTACCAATATACCCCTCATTTTGTACCCCACTGTTTACCAATATACCCCCACTATATATTTTTGGACCGACATACCCCTGACAAATTTTTTATTTGTCCAACACTTTTTTTTATCCACTTTTGGTGGGGAAATTTAATTCCCACAATTTACCAATATACCCCTCATTTTGTACCCCACTCCAATATACCCCCACTCTATATTTTTGGACCGACATACCCCTGACAATTTTTTTTTTGTCCAACACTCTTTTTTTTATCCACTTTTGGTGGGAAAATTTTATTTCCACCATTTACCAATATACCCCTCATTTGTACCCCCCTGTTTACCAATATACGCCAATCTATATTTTTGGACCGACATACCCCCACTCTATATTTTGTACCCCACCATTTACCAATATACCCCTCATTTTGTACCTCACTATTTACCAATATACCCCCACTCTATATTTTTTGACCGACATACCCTCGACAAATTTTTTTTTGTCCAACACTTTTTTTATTATCAAAATGTACCCCTTATTTTGTACCCCACTGTTTACCAATATACCCCACTATATTTTTGGACCGACATTGTTGCCTCATCCCACCAAGGGCTATTGTTGCCTCTTCGCCTTATATATATGTGTTGCGTATTTTATACCCCCTTATAAAATGTTGATGTTTTTTCAAACTACATCTCAGTTAATCACATCACCTCTCTGCATAGCACGGCATGTAGTGTCCTAGTAAGATAAATAATGATTAAGAAAATTTAAAGAGATAATTTAATTAGATAAAAATTATTCCTAAATTAATGAGATAAATATTATTATTATTATTATTCCTAAATTAATTTAACGTCACGAACGTATTGCCATTAAGAAAACCTTTTAAGTTGAACTAAAACAAATGCCTTCGGTACTTTTTTCTATATAAGCAATTGTGTTGTATTAAGGGGCACACAAGATGTGCACCAACCCCGGCCTTACACCTAGGGGTCTCATTAAAACTTTCGAGGGCCAAAACCCAATGGAAAAAAACCCAGGGAGGGAAAAAGCGTATCCCGACTACAATGAAAAATACAAATAATGTTACATTGTTACATAGATGGCAAATAACCCATTGAACAATTGTACCAATCCAACCAGTCCAACCCAGCCAAGTGATACAAAGGTGAAAAGTAAAAAGAAAATTCTCTACCAAAAAAAATAAAGCTGAAAAGTTAGCACTCGTTTGGTTTGGCGTTGAGAGAGCCTAAAATCGATTCTGAGCTTACTTTTGTGATTCTGCTCTTGTTTTAGGGTGTTTGGGTAGTCGACCAGTAAATCGATTTTGGCTTCTAAAATCGATTTTAGCAGAAGCAGCTCCATGTAGCTTCTGCGTTTGATTGAAATCGATTTTACATAAATCACACATGCTCTTTCATCTTTGCCCTCAATGTTCAGAGATGAAAAGAAAGAAACTGAAAGACGAGATGAAAGACAGAAAGAAGAGAGGAGGAAGAAGACAGCAGCGGCTGCTGCAGAGTCAAGATAGGACTTAATTTATTCTTAGGGTTTGGCTTGATGGGCCATTAGGAGATAGTGGGCCAAAGTGATTTTTTTTGTTCCAACCCAAAGTGAATTTGCTGTAAAAGAAAAAAGGGTTTTTTTTTGTACCCCCACCCCATCCCTATAAACCCCCACCCACACTGAAAACCCCAAAATGCCCTTCTGAAAACGTATTTTTTTACAAATTTTTGACCAATCGTAATACACTTGGGGGGTATATATACGACCCTATGCATTTAGGCATCGTATATACACCCCCCAAGGCGTATATACGATTGGCAAACCCCCACCATAATCGTATATACGCCTTGGGAGGTGTATATAGGATGCCTAAAAAATAGGTCGTATATATACCCCCTCGTGTGTATATCGACCCCATTGTATTTTTTTAAATTTTTTAAATCAAATAAAAATTATATAAGTCACGAAAATAGGTTTTGTGTGTAGTTCGTTAAAACGCGTGGCGATGTTATACGTCGAACGAATAATTTAGGCTAAAAATCGGTTTTCGGGCAACATACTCCGATCGTAATGAAACCACAGCCATTAAATCCGAAAAAAATCATGAACCAAGTCTCCCGTAGAAGTGACTTCTTACGGGACTACGGCCTCAAAATCCCAAATTCCATCGTTTACTATTTTTTACGATATTTTTAATTTTTCATAGTCTCCAAAAATCTAAAAAATTTGTATAGCCTTATTTTGGTTTTGTTAGATTTTTAGTGGTGTTTTTATAATTTTTTGGAGTAGTTTTGACTATTTAGTAGCCTTTTAGTAATAAAAATTAAAACAAATTATTAAAAAAAATAAAAAGTGCATCGTATATACCCCTTTGAGTACGTATATACGATTGGACAAAAAATAGCCATCGTATATACGTACCCAAAGGGGTATATACGATTTATTTATTTTTTTTAAAAAAAAATTAAATTTCAAAGGGCATTTTGGGGTTTTTGGTATTGGGTGGGGGTGGGAGGGGATGGGGGTCCAAAAAAATAAACCCAAGAAAAAAATATCTAATGAATTTACTGGACCTATGTTCACCATGAGTTAGATAGAAAAGCAACGTAACTTTTTTTTAACAAAAAGACGTCAATTTAAATATGAATTTTGAACAAATAAAAAATTAATTATGTTTTTAATATAATATTTTTGTCAAAAACAACTTGTTTATGTAATTTTAAGTTATGACCCATTTTGGTAATTTCACACTTAAAAGTAGTTTTGGTCAAACCTTCCAAACAACAAAAGTTAATAAAAATCACTTTTAACAGAATGTATTTAAACAAAAATCACGTCACGTTCAACTCACTTTTAACTGAAATCAATTCAACTCCCTTAGTCAAAATTTTCGTCAACGCAGAACCAAACACACACTTAAACATGCACCCTGAGTCCCTCGCTTTAGAGTATCCTTTCCCGAGTCCCTCACAAGCAATCTGGGTCTTTTTTCAAAAGTAATAATAATTTTGACTAAAAAAGTGTAATAATAATTGTTAAACTATTTATCTACAATTTTACTATTTATTTTTACTATTTACCTACTACAAAATACAAATTTTATCTTTTTTAACAAACAATTGGAGGATATTTATGTAATTTCAGTTTTTTATTTTTTAAAATTTCTTCTCTTTGTCACACTTTTTTTCAAACTTTTTCACATTTTCACTCTCAGACACCTTTTTACAAACACAAAATATCCAGAAAAAACACACCATCCTTCTTTATTAATACAAGGTCGCATATTCTCCCCATTTGGGGGGAAAACTTTTTTTTTTTTTTATAAATGCCTTCATGTATTTTTTTTATACCCCCACTCTATATTTTGTGTCCCACCATTTACCAATATAGCCCTCATTTTGTACCCCACTGTTTACCAATATACCCCCAATCTATATTTTTGGACCGACATACCCCCACTCTATATTTTGTACCCAACCATTTACCAATATACCGCTCATTTTGTACCTCATTATTTACCAATATACCCCTACTCTATAATTTTGGACCAACATACCTCCACTCTATATTTTGTGTCCCACCATTTACCAATATACCCCTCATTTTGTACCCCACTGTTTACCAATATACCCCCACTATATATTTTTGAACCGACATACCCCGACAATTTTTTTTTTCTCCAACACTCTTTTTTTTTATTATTATCAAAATGTACCCCTCATTTTGTACTTTCATCTGCTTACCAATATACCCCACTCTATATATTTTGGACCGACATACCCCCACTCTATATTTGAATTTTTTTGGTCCAACACTTTTTTTATCCACTTTTGGTGGGAAAATTTTATTCCCACCATTTACCAATATACCCTCTCATTTCAGTACCTCACTGCTTACCAATATACCCCCACTCTATAAACTTGTTTTTTTTTTTTTATAAGTGTCTTTATGTACTTTTTTATACCCCACTCTATATTTTGTGCCCCACCATTTATCAATATACCCCTCATTTTGTACCCCACTGTTTACCAATATACCTCCACTCTATATTTTTGGACCGACATACCCCCACTCTATATTTTGTACCCCACCATTTACCAATATACCCCTCATTTTGTACCTCACTATTTATCAATATACCCCAACTATATATTTTTGGACCGACATACCCCTGAAATTTTTTTTTTGGTCCAACACTTTTTTTATCCACTTTTGGTGGGAAAATTTTATTCCCACCATTTACCAATATATACCCTCATTTATACCCCACTGCATACTCAATATACTCCCACTCTATATTTTTGGATGACATACCCCCACTCTATATTTTGTACCCCACCATTACCAATATACCCCTCATTTTGTACCTCACTATTTACCAATATACCCCCACTCTATATTTTTGGACCGACATACCCCTGACAAATTATTTATTTGTCCAACACTTTTTTTATTATCAAAATGTACTTCATTTAAGACTTACTTGCTTACCAATATACTGCACTCTATATTTTTGGACCAACATTGTTGCCTCATCCCACCAAGAAATTTATTATTTTATCTTCGCCTTATATATATGTGTTGCGTATTTTTATATCCCTCTTATAAAATATTGATATTTTTTCGAAACTACATCTGTAGGTCTATTAATCACCTCCCCGTGCATCGCACGGATAATCGTCCTAGTATATATAGATATATAATCGTGGTGAAGTTATCTAATTTATCCAGAAAAAACACAATTTATACATTAATCGCAGTGTTGATCAGCTCGTGCTTTGACTAGAGAAGAAGTAATCCAAATTTCTTTTGAGCTTGTTCACTAGTCACTGTCCAGTGTTGAATGCTTTATTCACAAAAGTAAAAAAAATCATAGCAGTGTCCTTTTAGTTTATAGAAAAGACAAAATATGGAAGAAGTGTTTGAGCTTACACTATCCATTATTGAGTGTTGAATGCTTTATTCAACAAAAGTACTAAAAAAACAGAGTAGTGTCCTTTTACTTTATGCAAAAGACAAAATATGGAAGATGTTTTGGGTTTCCTTGCAACGCCCTGCAGGTCCACGTGAATGTGAAGGTTTATAGGGAAATGAAAAGACTGAAAAGTAATTTTTTTTACATCAAAGAGTGAAAGTATTCAATTTCTTTATTTTTATCTTTTTATTTTATATTTTAACCTTTTTCATCTTTGCGTGAAACAAAACTAGTTTCATTGAGAAAGATTAAAAATAACTCCAATCAATCTTAAACTCAGAGCTTTGATCTTTTCATTATACTTTTTACATTTTTTCAGATTTTTTCTTTGATGTTTAAGACAAAAAAAGAAATTAACCTCAATTCTATTAATATACTTTCAAAAATCCGCGTTGCTTTCTTTTAGTTTAAAAAATCACATGTGTGTATTTCTTAAATATTTTTTTTAAAACATACTCATATTTGTTAATACTTAATTAATTAATAATTAGAATTAAAATTTATTCCTTTCACTTTCTTAACTTGCAAAAAGTGGAGCTAGGAGACAAGACAACAAGACTTTCTACGTAAACGCTTCAAATTACATTGCGTGTCATTGTGGTTAAAATGAAACTCTCTTAGCTAGGAATGTCAACGGGGCGAGGTGGACATGGATAGTAGTTACCTGCTGTCCGCCCATTTAATATAAGTGCTATTCATATCCGCTACACATCCATACGGGTACCCACTTAGCAGGTTTTTCACGGATATTATCTCCTCGCGGATATCCGCAGATATCCATGAATACTTCTAATATTAATGGAAATATTTTTTTAAAAAATAAAAACTTGAAATGCCAAACAAAATTAACTTTTTAAACACTTTTTTTTTTCTCTTAATTCACATAAAAATTAGACATTTCATTACACCTTCATATAATAATAATTGAAGTATTTTTTTTGAAAATAATATTTCGATACCAAACAAAATTAACCTTTTAAACACCATTTTTTCTCTTCATTCATATAAAAAAAATTAGGTATTTCATTGTATAATCATTTTATCATTTATTTGTTAGCTTACCCTAGTTAATGAAAGAAGATAAATAACACTAAAATTAATAATAATAGAAAATTTTCAAATAAGTATATTTATTACGAGTGCAGTGCAGTGCAAAAAAAGAAATCACTCTCAATATTCTGGCTCATTTCTATTTATTCAACTCGCGAGTACTCGTTAAACTATCCGTTGCAGATAGTACCCACGGGTGCGGATTTTTTTGTCATTCCTACTATGCCCGTTGTTGCAGTTTTGTATCTTATGAAAAAGTGGAAGACAAAACTTATTTATTAAGTTTTTCTATAATTGTATATTTAAATTCTTACCCCATAATTTCTCTAAATCAAACAATGACCCCTGTGTCTAATTCTTGTCTTCTTGTGGTGTTTTAGGCTCTGTCTTCTTATAATATATATAAATAGTCAGGAAAATTTATCTATTACTAATAGTAATTACGTTTTGTTGTCAGCTTGTTTTAAAATTTCGATATATTTTTGGAAGTCTTTTTTTTTAACTTGTTTAGTCATAACCAACAAGGGTTAGTCCTAACTGTCTCAAGTTTAAATTTTGGGTGTAGCAAAAACTCTGTTGAAAGAGAAAAATCACACTCATGGCCAATCAAGTATCCCAACATAGATAAATTATCGACAAAGCCGATTGAAACTGCTTACCAAAAATATAGTAAACAAAAAAAATTAAACCTTCATAAGTACAAATAACAAACGTGAATTGATTTGAATCTGTGTCCGAATTAATGGGTCATGGTGGTTTGGTTTGTGATTGACCAGACACTGGTTACACTCCAAGGGTAGAAAAAAGAACAGTACAAAATTCAATGATGCACAGACTGTGCAACTGCAAAGGTTTATTACGATTCTATTTGAAGGTGGATTTTAAGTTGCACAAATTGAAGTTTTTGTGTATTGTGCCCAAGTGACCTCAAAACCTTTGATTTGGATGGGAAAAAGCTGGATGGTCACGATTAGAGTAGGCAACCTATCGACCAAGTTTTTCGTATATAATACTATTAATTGCAAAATAGTATTTTATAAATGTGTTATTTACGTTTGGTGTGTTGTTAGTTTTGTCTTGATATTAGTTGTTTTTATTAGCTGTCAGATTTGCAGCTTTGTTGCGGATATATTAAAACAACATTATTTGGTTGTTAAAAAAAAGACAAAATGAAGAATGATTATAATGTATTCATTTAAAATGAGTATAAATAGTGTTTTGAAGTATTATTGATTAAAAAGAGTAAGTATTTGTTGTGAAAAATTAAAACATATAACTGGTGAAAAAAATATGATTAAAGGAGTTTTATCGTTGGGTGTTTTTTTAACAGTTCTCAATCGGAGAATTTGCTTTTTAATAGTAGTACAAAAATATTATACTCTACGATGTTCTCATAATCCCATTATGAGTATGGTTTACATCACTAAAGGGGTTATATATGTAAAGGGTTATATATATAAAGTACTAATTAATTAAAACGAATATGTTACAATTAGTTTTTATTTTAGTTCTTATTAATTAGGCAAATTGTTTGGAATTGATTAAAAAAGAAACACTCCAATAACTCTCCCACAAAAGGGAGAGCTGTAACTAAACAATCCCAACATCCAAATCCCTAAACCCAGAAACGAGAACCCCAAAACGAGAAACGAGAACCCAACAACTAATCAAACGATGGAATTTGGGATTCCTGTATTTTTTTCGGGTTTAATGGATGTGATTTCATTACGATCGGAGTAGGTTGCCCGAAAACCGATTTTTTAGCCTAAAATATTCGTTCGACGTCTAACATCGTCACGTGTTAACGAAATACACATTAAGCCTATTTTCAGGCCTTATTTAATTTTTATTTGACTTAAAAAAAAATACAAATCGTATATACACCTGGGGGGTATATATACGACCCTATGTTATAAGGCATCGTATATACACCCCCAGAATGGATGGGTATTTTGGGATGCCTAAACGTAGGGACATTGTGCTCCCTTATAAGTTGTCTAGTGTTTTTAGCATTCATGTGCCAATGTCCAAGGATCGCCTACAAGGTTGATGCGTCGTCAACTCAGGGCTCTTGTAACATCCCTCATTTCGTTAATTTCAAATTAAGAAATTAACGAGTGAATTGTTATGAGAATAAATAATGAGACACAATTTAAAATGAGTTTGTCCCGAAATTAATGAGTCCTCGTTAAATTATAGGATTAAATAGTTTTATTGATTAAATTGTGTTAATTGAATGTGAGACTTTTGGGGTAAAAATAGGATTAGTGAGATTGGTGAGCCAAGGGCATTTAGGTCTTGATGAATCCGCATCACATGATGTGTTTCATTGGTTTAAAGAGAGTTTTTAAGTGGAAATGGTGATGAATGAATCAAAAGTGTGATGAAAAGATAACAATTTGTGCTATTAGAAATCGATTTGCTATGCAGTGTTTATGCTGGGTTTGGCTGTTTTTATGCACAGGGACTAGGTGGAATTGAAGAACAAAGCAGTGCAGGCAAATGGACTCAACGGTGCAATGTTAGGGAGGAATCCGCAGAATGGCGCGCGAGTGGCGCGCGGCGCGCAAGTGGCGCGCAAACTCACAGCAAGCAAGCGCCTCCTGGCGCGCAAGTGGCGCGCGCGCGGCGCGCGCGCGCGCCGCCCAGCGGCAACAAGGCGCAGAGTGGCGCGTAAGTGGCGCTCCCAGCGCCAGTGCAGCGCCAAACTCCTGATCCGCGTTAAAACACGACCAGGACGCGTTTTGAAGCACAGTTTTGGACGTTTGGGAAACCCTAGCACGCGAAGAGAAGACGGCAGCTGACGGTGATTGAAGAATCAAGACTTGGGAACAAGGATTGAGGATTCTAATGCATTCATCTCCACTTTCAACTTGTAATTCTCCTTTTTCCTCTCTTTTTATCATGTGTAACTAAACCCCAATGTTAGGGATGGATGAATTTTGATGTACAAATATTGTTGCTGATTGATGTTAATGTTTTTAATGTTTTCTCTCTTAATTTGTGAATTGAATTTCAGTGCTTAACATTTCTATGATTGGAAAATTGTAGAACTTATCTTTATTCAACGATCAAATGGAAATTTGATTGTTAGAATGTTTGAATTTCAATTCCTTCAATTTGTAGCTTAGGAATAATCTATGAATTGATGTATGTTGCGAATCCTCGTTGTTATTCCTTGTTGTTAGTGGAAGTGCCTAAGGGATTAGGGCTTTTATGAATCAACAAAGGGCTATGCACCTAAGGGATTAGGCTTGGTTAGAATTGTGGATTCGATAGCAAATGAAAGAGAGAGATTATCTTTTGAAAATAAATCGGTGACAATAGTGTGAAATCGAAAGGGCATTCATCCTAGCGTCTCCTCATCATATTTTTCCCCAAACGTTCCGCTTTCTCGTAATAAAAACCAAAAATATTTTATTGCTTACCTTCGAGCTTCATAGCTCAACCATATCAATCAAAATTTATTTCAATTTGGTTCATATTAGTGGTTGTTGACGTAATTAGTAATTGAGTTCGATCCTTGAGGGCGATATCCTGGTTCTTCCGGTTTTATTACTTGAACGATTTGGTACACTTGCCAATATCTTAACAAGTTTTTGGCCCGTTGTTGGGATCGAATTTACAATTACTAGAAGAATCATGGGAGAAAAAGAAAGATGAGAAAAAATAAGAATTGAGCGGGGATCCTCTTTGTGCGGAAGGAAGCTAAAAACTCTCAATCTTGGGAAGGTATGGAAATCCAACAAGAAATCACCCAACAAATCATTTTCCCTCTCATCTTTTGAGAAGCAAGGAAGATGGGAGTGAAGAGCTTGATCGATATTTAGACTCCTTCTATGCCTTACATATTATTGATAATCCCAAAATACCCTGAAAAAGGGTTTTTAAAAAATAAAAATAAAACCAATTGTATATATGTATTTAAACATATATACAACATTAAAAAAATATGAATCGTATATACGTCAGGTGGGGGTATATACGACTTGTTAAATTTGTATCCCCACCGTATTAAAAACACAAATCGTATATACACAAGTGTGGTGTAATACCCTAATTTTGTCCGTCCCTTAACTCAAGCCAATTTCAAGAATTGGAACTCAACTAAATCAAAGTACCACTTTGTTTAAGTTAAGCGAGCACTTTGTTTAAATCGTCGCTCTTCGTTTTAGTCGTACATAAGTAATGTTTTTAGGTAATGAGCTCATTTCTTCTATTTTGAGTCTCGTTTTAGCGTATTCGTCTAGTCTGGCCCGTTCTCGTCTTTGTGTTTGACCAGACTCCTTTTATTATTATTATTCTTTTCTTTTTGTACAGTTAATTTATTTTGAGCATATATATATAGTCCAAAAGGTCAAAAAAATTCTATCTAGTTTATTTATAATTTAAAAGTGTTTAAGAGTCCAAAATGTCAAAAATACTATTTAATTTTTATTACAACTTAGAAGAGTCCCAAATGTCCAAATGTCCAAAAATACAAAAAATAATAATACAAATATACAAAAACAAATAAATTCGAAAATACAAAAATAAAAATAACAGTGAAGTGCAGCAGCAGTGGATCTGGGGTGCCAAGAATGCTCTCCAAGTCTTTGGCTTGGATCCGACACTGAAAATAGTCAAAACCAGTCAAATGTAATTAAATGCCTAACCTAATTTTTAACTATAAATAGGCGGTCAATTAACGATCAAAAGGGTACACGAATTTCGAGGTAAAAAAATCACCAAAAAAAGATTAGGGTTTTGCATCAAAACCCTAATCACCTAAAATGATTGTTTAGATCGAAGCGATCAAGAGAAAACAACAATAACAACATCGACCACTCAAACAAGCAACGGTGTAGATCTCATTTTTTTCTTTTTCTTTTGAATGATTGAAACTCGAGTTGGTTCTTAATCGACTATTTAGATCCAGAAAAATGTGAAATACATTGTTTAGTTTTTTGTTAGATCTGTTTGACAATCGCATTTCGTTTTTTATGTTCTTTTATGTGAATGAATTGAATATGATGAATGAACATGTAAACCAAAATAGAACTCAAGAAAAATGGTAGAAGATCAGAGGAGAGCAAGAATATTCATGACTTTGTCTTATTGTTAGATCAGAAAATAGAACCAATACATAAAAAACGCGAAACCACTCCCAAAAAAAGAAACTAGCCTCTTGTCTGTCATCTTCTCGGGGGGTGACCCTCCCGGTCACCTTCTCCGGGAAGCTCCGCCAAATCTCCACCAAACCGAACCCACAGCTTCTTCACCAAGTCACCCAAAATCAGCCTCCTCACCGCAAAACTACTGAAAAACACAAAACCAGAAACTATTTTAGTAACATAGAAGAAGAAAATACTGAAATAAGAGGAGAAGAGGGATGTTAGGAACGAAATGACAACAAGCCTACCAATAATGCTTCAAGTTACTGTCCAAAGAAAAAACCCTCTCCCTCCATTCGCGAAACCACCGCCACCCTCCACCGTAGCAATCACCCCCAAAACCGAGCCCACCACCGTCGTAAGTTCCCCCAAAACCGAGCCACCCATCGTCGGCGCCGTTCCCTCCCTCTCACCTTAGAAACCGACCTCTCCCTCTCTCCCTCATTTCGCTTCCTCCCTCTCAGACCCGATTCGTTTTCTCTCTCTCTGGAAACATGGCGAAATTTTCGCCCAAACCTTCTCTTGAGTGGCTGCGCCGCGCAGCCAGGGATAGGAGGAAGATGAAATTAGGTCTGATTTAGGGTTTCCACATTTATTAGGTCCCTCTTTATTAATTTCATTTTTAGTTTTTTTTTTAATCAGATTATTACACACACTCCCTGATTCATGCGCAAACCCCCTCCACACTTAAGCCCTGGTTTATACCGGGCCTCCTATGCGAATCCGGGCTTACGTTTTACACCTCCTATTCATTGCACAACCCCCTGCAGCCTAATAACACCCCCATTTTGCAATTTTCACCTTTTTCTCGTTTTAATTCTTTTTCAACTCAAATAATTTCTCAATAAATCAAAAAACTTTGTTAATGGTTTTGCGAAGCCTTTGCTTGCATAATCATTAACAATGAGGAACTAGTGGTGATCACTTGGAGCCTTTGCTCAATTGATCATCATGAACGCCTAGTTTTTCTAAAGACTTTAAATAAATCGAAAAACTTTGTTAGTGGTCTTGCGAAGCCTTTGCTTGCATGATCATTAACAATGGAGTACTAATGGTGGTCACTTGGAGCCTTTGCTCAATTGATCATCATGAATGCCTAATTTTTCTAAAAAACTTTCAATAAATCAAAAAACTTTGTTAATGGTTTTGCGAAGCCTCTGTGCTTGCATAATCATTAACAATGAGAACTAGTGGTGATCACTTGGAGCCTTTGCTCAATTGATCATCATGAACGCCTAGTTTTTCTAAAGACTTTAAATAAATCGAAAAACTTTGTTAGTGGTCTTGCGAAGCCTTTGCTTGCATGATCATTAACAATGGAGTACTAATGGTGGTCACTTGGAGCCTTCGCTCAATTGATCATCATGAAAGCTCAATTTCACAATTAATCAATTAAACAAAATAACAATAAAAACCTAGAACTACGTAGCTTTGAATTCTCCATCGCACTGGAGATACGTAGGAGCGGATCCTCCGTCAAGCACAATAAACTAAAAACATTTTTCCTTTCAAAAAAAACTCAAAGCGGCTAACTCTCGTCAAGCGCCGCAAATAAAAATTCATTAAGTCTTTTCAAAAGAGGCAAATAAAAGTATTTTTCAAATCAACACACAGAACCACACATTAATTAAAGGTTCCTTTTCGGTAGAAAGGAGGTGTGGGTGCTAATACCTTCCCCATGCCTAACCGACCCCTCAACCCAAATCTTTAAGTTTTCCAAAAGACCTCTCGCTTCCCAAAAGTTTTTCTTCAATATTTTCCTTTATAAAAATATTGGTGGCGACTTCATTGTTTTAAAACGTTGTAAACGAAGAAAACCCCTCGGGGACTTTTTCGGGCGCAACAGCTGGCGACTTCACTGGGGACCCTAAGAAAATCTTTTTCAAAAAGAGGGTCGAGCCTAATTAATTAAATATGTGATTTATGTGTTTGATTTGAATATATTGTTTTGCCTCTATTCTTCTTCTTTTTTCATACAAGCATTGTTGCATTCATACGCATTCACTTCTTCTTCTACTATGATTGTTTCCCCTCTTATCTTCTTCGCTTGTATGCTTAGTTCTTCATGCATATTCCCCAATTCTATCATGTTCCCTCTTCTTGGCTCCCTTTCTTGAGGTGAGTAATTCACTTAGTCGTTGTTGAAACTCTAGGCTGACTTATTTGATGTTAAACCCTAGGGTAGACAACATATTATTTTTTGCTTTTATGCAGACTCGCTCACGAATTTTCATTTGCAGGTGGGGAGGGGTAGCTATTTCTAGGTATTGTGCCCTCAGCACACACACACACCCTATACTTGTGAGCGTTGAGTGGGGCCTAAAACCCAAGGTCTGAACAAAAACCTAGGAGAGTGGGAACGACTAGTGACTGCCATTCGTAGACCTTTGTGCAGCGTATGGCTCTCATGAAAGTTCCGCCCAAGAGTACGCTTTGTCATGATGCCTCACACTCGGTAGCTTTCTACGATTGTGGGTGTCATCATGAGAAAGACTTTAGCTCTTGGTTGCCATTGTGAGGAAGTGATTAGAACCTACATGGGAGGATCACCCTTTTCGTCGACTTTAGACCCTAGGATTCCCACCATTCGTAGGACACGGGGGCACGCCTTTGTTTGTTGCATTCAGCTTAAGCATCCCTTTTTCTCAAACTTTATTTCAAAAGTTGTAAATTCTCTTTCATAAACACCTACATGAGGTGGCATGCAGCGTGTATCTTCGGAAATGTTCAAAGTACCACCAATTAAACCTCCTTTTATTACTATTTTTTTCATGTCATTTCGCATCCACATCATTTCGCATCCACATCATTTCGCATTCACATCATTTTGCACCATTGCATTTGCATCGACAAAATCTTGAAAAAATTTGTCATTTGCACTCTTCATGCATTAAAGTTATAATCATACATATCGCATTGCATTGCATTCATTTAGTCATTCTTGTGTTCATGGCGTGTTAAAGTCAACAAAAAACCGTAAGTGGTTAAACATCGCTATTTGACACGCTCCGCAAGCAAGGAACATGGACAACAATCAAGCGCGACGATCGGGGCAATCCACGCGCCACATCGAATCGCCGGAATTCCGGAGATCCAAATCCTAATGGTCGTGGTCGCAAGGTCGAGAATCAAGGGAATCAAGTCCTTCAAGTGAGATGGAAATCATAAAAGCTCAAATGGCGAGAGGTCATAAGAGTCTTTGAGTGCCTTAAGAAATGTTGGTGCAGTGAAAG
Source organism: Oxytropis ochrocephala (assembly GCA_020916435.1). Classification (NCBI taxonomy): domain Eukaryota; kingdom Viridiplantae; phylum Streptophyta; class Magnoliopsida; order Fabales; family Fabaceae; genus Oxytropis; species Oxytropis ochrocephala. The sequence continues at coordinate 99,220,024 of CM037090.1, forward strand.
CTACTGCTGTTTGGGGTGGACAATACTCCTCCCCTCCCGGGTCGGGGATCCTCAAGCCCTTCAAACGGTGCAATGGCCTCCTTTGGCCTCCCACTAGGCTACACGCCTCGCTCATCGACACAAATCCCGGAGAGATCCTCCAAGAACCGCGGGGCAGCTCGACAGCGTGAGTTGCGAATGAAGTTGGAACGGGGGCGCCTCAAGCCCGGATCCGATCCCAATCCTCGCTCTTCGCTCCGGGAACTCCGCGCGGGTTTCAAGCGGCCAATGACGGTTCATCCCAAGTTCGGGACCAATCCTCGAATACAATTCACTCACGTGACCCACACGTGAACCCGGTAAATAGTGGCGATGAATAATCCTCATTACGGTGTGAATGGTTTCCTCGAATTACCCTCTGAAAACCGTAAGTCGATGATCGGATGCTGAGAGGAAGAAATCAATGAAGGCGTAACACTAGTGCCTATAAAGAGGGATGTTGGGATACCTGGGGAGCCCAATGGAAAGTTTGATTACTTAGTCGAGATATGATGCTCTGCGAGTGCTCAAATCCGAATGAAAGACATCCAGCCTACAGGATGGGATGAGGAAGATGAGCAACACAACCAAGTTGCTGCCATCATGGATAGTTCTGAGTCTGAAGAGGGTGGGGCGAGTCTGGTTCGTCGGTGAAGAATTAAAGAATTGGAAGGCTGTTGATTCTCCTGTGACTTTTAATTTAAAGTAATTAGTTGTAATGCAACCCTGTGGCTCTGCCCAAGGCCATAAGGACCAGTTGTTAGGGGCACGCATGTTTTTATTTTCAAAATCACTATCATCAATAAATACGTTGTTTTTGAATCTTCATCAATAAAAATCATTTCTCCATATTTCACGTGTCCTCTGCTACTGCTTTTATTATTGTTTGCTTGTTTGTTTCGCTTTTTTTATTACGCTTTTTAAGCCCGGCAAAGGCGGAACCACAGCAATTGTCTCTGAAAATAACAGTGCCAACAATCCCTATTACGACTTTGATCATCCAATTAACCAAACTGAAGGGGATGTTGATGAAAACTGGGAAACTCCTCCGGAATTAATGAGATTAATAGAGCAAGAAGAAAAGACCATTCAACCTCATGGGGAGTCGATTGAGATCGTCAACCTGGGTACAAAGAAGATAAAAGAGAAGTTAAGGTTGGTACCGCCATGGAAAATGGTGAACGCAAAAAGTTAATCCAGCTCTTGCATGATTATGCTGACGTCTTTGCATGGTCGTACAAAGATATGCCGGGGTTAGATACCGACATTGTTGAACACAAGTTGCCGGGTAGCCAGAGTGCCCACCATCAAGCGAGAAATTAAGAAGAATGAAGCGAGAGATGTCACCAAATCGGGATGAGGTCAAGCTTGATTTGATGCGGGGTTCCCGATGGTAGCCAAGTACCCACAGTGGGTTGCCAATATTGTCCCGGTTCCCAAGAAGGGACGGGAAGGTCGAATGTGCGTCGACTACGGAGATCTCAATCGTGCTAGTCCCAAAGATGATTTTCTCCTTCAAAAAAAAAAAAAAAATAGAAAAAATATATATAAAAAAAAAAAGGGCAAATATATAGGAGTAAATAAATTATTGTCCTTGAGTTAATTTTTGAGAAAACGAGCAATTGTGATTTGAAATAAAGTTCGACCATCTCCCCATATTCTCGAATAAAAAAGCGTATACCCACCGTAAGCCAAAAATCCAAAAATCACCTAGACAAGGATCACCTCGAATATCGAAAAGATGCATCACTTTTTATCAAGCTCACCCGAGTCAAAAGAAAAATCAAAGAAAAAAAAATCAAAAAGAAAAAAAAAAAGGATTTAAAAATGAAAATCCCAAAATAAACACAAAAGAAATGTAAGTGGTGGTGATGATACGTTACCACAAAACACAATAGATCCTTGTCTCAATAAACGCAAATATTTCCCTTTGACCTTGGCATCCCGCCTCCACCAACCCTTAGCCAGAATAAAACTTCCAAACACCTCATCAAACCAAATAACCATCATCAAACGTCGATAACGCCGAATAAAAATCATCCTACCATTAGCTTCAAGCACTTCATTAAACCCAATCATCCTTCCTCCACAAAAATACACAATCTCCAAAAACTCATTCCGATCAATGATCGATTGCTTTTGTTTTCTCGAGTTTTAGCTTTAGGACAAATAAGTTTATTTACTTAAATATGTTTGTCAAAAAAAAAAAAAAAAAAAAAAAAAAAATCGAGAAAAAGGAGAAAGAAAAATCAAAAGGTTGTGCGCCAAGATTCAATCAAGTTACATCGGGGCAAAGTTCTAGAGATCACCAAGTGGGTTGAAGTCGCCTCATATTCAAGTATAACTTGATTCGGTGGTTGCCAAGTTTGTCAAGAAAGATCGATCTGCCGTTCTACGGTCTTCCCAACAAAATCATCGTTGATAATGGCAACAACTTGAACAGCAGAATGATGAAGGACCTATGTGCTGAGTTCAAGATTCAACATCACAATTCATCCCCATACCGTCCCAAGATGAATGGGGCAGTTGAAGCGGCCAACAAGAATATCAAGAGAATAGTGCAGAAAATGGTGGTAACCTACAAAGACTGGCACGAAATGCTTCCTTTCACTTTGCATGGCTATCGTACCTCGGTGCGTACATCGACTGGGAAACCCTACTCACTGGTTTACGGGTCGGAGGCAGTCCTCCCCATTGAAGTTGAAATACCATCTCTGCACGTGTTAACGGAGACATAACTTGATGAAGCGAGAATGAGTTCGATCTCGTCTTGACAGTTGAACCTCATTGGCGAAAACGGGTGGCGCAATGTGTCATGGGCGGTTGTACCAACAGAGGATGATAAGGGCTTTTGACAAAAGAGTCCGTCCTTGTGAATTTCAAGAAGGAGACCTTGTACTCAAGCGAGATCTTGCCAATCTGAGGCGGACCCGAGGGCAAATGGGCTCCCAAATATGAAGGACCTTATGTGGTGAAGAAGGCATTCTCGGGAGGAGCTCTAATCTCGGCAAACATGGACGGAGATGAGATTCCAAATCCAGTGAACTCGGATGTGATCAAGAAGTATTATGCCTAGAAAAATAAACAAAAAGAGAAAGATAAGCCAAGGAAAAGTTAGCTCGCTAGGTCATTTGAAAACCCGCAAAAGGCGGCTTTAGGCAAAATCGGAGCGACCGGTGGATTGAAAACTCGCAAAGAAAGCGATTGAGGCAAAAATTAGGGTCGAAAAACTTGGGCTCGAGAAAAGGAAAGGCAATCGGCATTCCCAAAGGTTTGGATAAGAGGGCGATCAGAGTTATGAGTATGGACGGCGGCACCGTTACTTCAGAGATGAAATCACAAGATCTGTTCCTTTCTCTTGTATTTTCTCAGTTTAAAAGAAAGATTGCAATGTACTTTCAATTGGCGTGACTTTACTCGCACGTCCAATTTCTATATCAATAAAAGTCCAACTTCTCTTTCATATATGTGCTTTTACGTGTCTCTGCTTTCACCTATTCGGTTTCTTTCAAAATAATAACTTTTATGATTGATGAAATTGATTTGCAAAACATGTGTACGTTCAGAGCATTACAGGATCATTGCGAAATCTTTGAAAAATACAGAAAGAAATGATTTCTCAAGTGAATAAAATTGCAAAAAAAAAGCGATCGTAACGAACGGTCGCAATCCTCGCGTGATCATCGTCTGAGGCGACTTAGTCCGTGGATGGATTTAACCAACAAAAAAAAAAAAAAAAAACAACAAATAAGCAGAAAAAAGAAAGCTGCTTAAAGAAAAACAGAATAAGCAAAAAAAAAAAAAAAAAAAAAAAAAAAAAAAAAAAAGAAAGAAAAATCACGAGAGGACGGAACACAAAAGAACACAACATCTTCATATCATTCATCATTCTCATGTCATCCATACCATTCATCACTCCATGGCATCAAACAAGTGAGTGCATTACACTTTCAAATTCGCATCTCGGAAGAGCGAAAGAATAATCAAACAAGAGAAACATCCCACCAAAATCAATCATTGCATCCATGTGCACCCAAATACCCAAGTGCATGCATTTCATGCACCATCCAAGAGAAAAGTTACTTGGACCCGAGAGTCCCAAAAATCCCATTTTAGAAAATCACCATCGACATAGAGTTCGTAAACTCCATCAAAGACAGAGTTCGTAAACTCCATCAAAGACAGAGTTCGTAAACTCCATCAAACACGAGTTTCGTAAACTCCATCAAACCGAGTTCGTAAACTCCATCAAACCGAGTTCGTAAACTCCATCAAACGAGTTAAATGAACTCCATCAAAGCCTGAGTTCGTAAACTCCATCAAACCGAGTTCGTAAACTCCATTAAACGAGTTCGTAAACTCCATCAAACCGAGTTCGTAAACTCCATCAAACCGAGTTCGTAAACTCCATCAACCCGAGTTAGTGAACTCCCACGAGTTAGTGAACTCCTTCCACGATCACAACATCGTTATGCGAGCACGCGATGGATCCATCGAACCGTTAAGTCGCCCGGATTAGTTGTGCCACCTAAGGCGCAGCGTAAATCCATTGATCAAATCGATTCGGACACGATGTTGATCGGCGCTCGAAAAGGCCACCCCGAGTTCGTAAACTCCATCAATCCGAGTTAAGTAAACTCCATCAACCCGAGTTAGTGAACTCCTTCGCGAGTTAGTGAACTCCTTCCACGAGATCACAACATCGCATGCGAGCACGCGATGGATCCATCGAACTTCGTTAAGTCGCCCGGATTAGTTGTGTCGACCTAAGGCACAGCGTAAATCCATTGATCAAATCGATTCGGACTTGATATTGATCGGCGCTCGAAAAGGCCACCCGAGCTCGGACTCGACAAGAGTCCGTTAAAAGGTTTTAGGCAACCTCCGAATTCCCCAATTTACCGCTTTTCCCGGTTTATTGCTTTCCCGTTAATGCGACAAGTGTTAACCCCCTCTCAAAAGAAAATAACAAAAAGATTTGAGCTTTTAAAAACGAACAAAATTAGTATTATTTCTATATCTTTATTTCCATTTCACCAACAAATTTGAAAAGGCCAATTCATATTTTTGGCGAAATGTGAAATAAGAGAGCAAATTGTAATACCCTAATTTTGTCCGTCCCTTAACTCAAGCCAATTTCAAGAATTGGAACTCAACTAAATCAAAGTACCACTTGTTTAAGTTAAGCGAGCACGCTTTGCTTAAATCATGCGTTCTTCGTTTTAGTCGTACATAAGTAATGTTTTTAGGTAATGAGCTCATTTCTTCTATTTTGAGTCTCGTTTTAGCGTATTCGTCTAGTCCGCCCGTTCGTCTTTGTGTTTGACCAGACTCCTTTTATTATTATTATTCTTTTCTTTTTGTACGATTAATTTATTTTGAGCATATATATATAGTCCAAAAGGTCAAAAAAATTCTATCTAGTTTATTTATAATTTAAAAGTGTTTAAGAGTCCAAAATGTCAAAAATACTATTTAATTTTTATTACAACTTAGAAGAGTCCCAAATGTCCAAATGTCCAAAAATACAAAAAATAATAATACAAATATACAAAAACAAATAAATTCGAAAATACAAAAATAAAAAATAACGAGCAAAGTGCAGAAGTAAGCAGATCTGGGGTGCCAAGAATGCTTCTCTCAAGTCTTTGGGCTTGGATCCGGACACGAAAATAGTCAAAACCAGTCAAATGTAATTAAATGCCTAACCTAATTTTTAACTATAAATAGGCAGTCAATTAACAGTCAAAGGGTACACGAATTTCGAGGTAAAAAAATCACCAAAAAAAGATTAGGGTTTTGCACTGAAACCCTAATCACCTAAACAATTGTTTAGATCGAGCGATCAAGAGAAAACAACGATAACAACATCAGCCACTCAAACAAGCAACGGTGTAGATCTCATTTTTTTTTCTTTTTCTTTTCAGAACAGATTGAAACTCAGGTTGGTTCTTAACTGACTATTTAGATCCGAAAAATGTGAAATACATTGTTTAGTTTTTTGTTAGATCTGTTTGACAATCTTGGCATTTCGTTTTTTTATGTTCTTTTATGTGAATGAATTGAATATGATGAATGAACATGTAAACCAAAATAGAACTCAAGAAAAATGGTAGAAGATCAGAGGAGAGCAAGAATATTCATGACTTTGTCTTATTGTTAGATCAGAAAATAGAACCAATACATAAAAAACGCGAAACCACTCCCAAAAAAAGAAACTAGCCTCTGTCTGTCATCTTCTCCGGCGCCGGTGACCCTCCGGTCACCTTCTCCGGCGAAGCTCCGGCCAAATCTCCACCAAACCGAACCCACAGCTTCACCAAGTCACCCAAAATCAGCCTCCTCACCGCAAAACTACTGAAAAACACAAAACCAGAAACTATTTTAGTAACATAGAAGAAGAAAATACGAAATAAGAGGGAGAAGAGGGATGTTAGGAACGAAATGACAACAAGCCTACCAATAATGCTTCAAGTTCTTCATCCAAAAGAAAAAAAACCCTCTCCTCTCCATCGCGAAAACCACCGCCACCTCCACCGTAGCAATCACCCCCAAAACCGAGCCCACCACCGTCGTAAGTTCCCCCAAAACCGAGCCACCCATCGTCGGCGCCGTTCCCTCCCTCTCACCTTAGAAACCGACCTCTCCCTCTCTCCCTCATTTCGCTTCCTCCCTCTCAGACCCGATTCGTTTTCTCTCTCTCTGGAAACATGGCGAAATTTTCGCCCAAACCTTCTCTTGAGTGGCTGCGCCGCGCAGCCAGGGATAGGAGGAAGATGAAATTAGGTCTGATTTAGGGTTTCCACATTTATTAGGTCCCTCTTTATTAATTTCATTTTTAGTTTTTTTCTTTAATCAGATTATTACACACACTCCTGATTCATGCATAAACCCCCTCACACTTAAGCCCGGTTTAGCATCTTTGGGCCCTCCTATGCGAATCAGGCTTCGTTTTACACCTCCTATTCATTTGCACAACCCCCTGCAGCTAATAACACCCCATTTTGCAATTTTCACCTTTTTCGTTTTAATTCTTTTTCAACTCAAATAATTTCTCAATAAATCAAAAAACTTTGTTAATGGTTTTGCGAAGCCTTTGCTTGCATAATCATTAACAATGAGGAACTAGTGGTGATCACTTGGAGCCTTTGCTCAATTGATCATCATGAGCGCCTAGTTTTTCTAAAGACTTTAAATAAATCGAAAAACTTTGTTAGTGGTCTTGCGAAGCCTTTGCTTGCATGATCATTAACAATGGAGTACTAATGGTGGTCACTTGGAGCCTTTGCTCAATTGATCATCATGAATGCCTAATTTTTCTAAAAAACTTTCAATAAATCAAAAAACTTTGTTAATGGTTTTGCGAAGCCTCTGCTTGCATAATCATTAACAATGAGGAACTAGTGGTGATCACTTGGAGCCTTTGCTCAATTGATCATCATGAACGCCTAGTTTTTCTAAAGACTTTAAATAAATCGAAAAACTTTGTTAGTGGTCTTGCGAAGCCTTTGCTTGCATGATCATTAACAATGGAGTACTAATGGTGGTCACTTGGAGCCTTCGCTCAATTGATCATCATGAAAGCTCAATTTCACAATTAATCAATTAAACAAAATAACAATAAAAACCTAGAACTACGTAGCTTTGAATTCTCCATCGCACCTGGAGATACGTAGGAGCGGATCCCCTCCGTCAAGCACAATAAACTAAAAACATTTTTCCTTTCAAAAAAAACTCAAAGCGGCTAACTCTCGTCAAGCGCCGCAAATAAAAATTCATTAAGTCTTTTCAAAAGAGGCAAATAAAAGTATTTTTCAAATCAACACACAGAACCACACATTAATTAAAGGTTCCCTTTCAGTAGAAAGGAGGTGTGGGGTGCTAATACCTTCCCCATGCCTAACCGACCCCCGAACCCAAATCTTTAAGTTTTCCAAAAGACCCTCTGCCTTCCCAAAAAGGTTTTTCTTCAATATTTTCCTTTATAAAAAATATTGGTGGCGACTTCATTGTTTTAAAACGTTGTAAACGAAGAAAACCCCTCGGGGACTTTTTCGGGCGCAACATGTGGTATATACGATTTGTAATTAAACAAGTCGTATATACAAGTGTGGTATATACAAGTGTGGTATATACGATTTGTAATAAAAACACGGGGCAACCACTTTACACAGAAAAAATTGCAAAATGTAAGTGTAAAAGTCTAGGTGGTGGGGGCGACTTCTACACTTTAAAAAAAAAGTGTACTACTTTGGTAAATAGCCCAAAATGTGTACAATTTTGGTAATTTTTTTTTGCAATAAAGTGATTCTTTTTGTCGGAAAGAGTGTATTGAAAAACTTTGTTGGTTACTCCCTTCGTCTCATATTAAGTGTCTTGTTTGAAATTTTTCTTTGTCTCAAATTAACTATCACTTTAAAATCTCAATACAACATTTATTATTACTTTCCAACAATACTCTTACATTAAAATATCAATAACGGTGTCTTTGCTCCAATCGAGAAAAGTGTAAGGGTATTGTAGTCCTACCATATTTTTCCACCATAGAATTTAGCATATTCAATCATTTTTTTAATACCCACGTATAACTTTAAACGACAATTAATATGAGACGGAGGGAGTAATAGACTCACGAGAGTGATAGAGAAGTAAGAAAAAAAAAAGGTTCAAAATTACACTCTATGGTCACTGAAATATCCAACAGATCATAAATGTGTCAGCATAATTAATGGTGTGGGGCTTACCTTCATATTATTAAATTTTTTGGGGCTGGAGTTTAAAATACTTAACTACCGCTTGGAAATTCTTCAACTCTTTGTACTGTAAAAGGCCACTTTTGCACAATACACAAATTCATTGATTTGTGCAACTTAAAAGGCACCTCTATTGAATTTCTTCAACCTGCTTTACCTATTGAATTTGAGGTAGCCAAATCCTTCTCAGGGGAGTTTGGATCATTTTCACTAGGTTACAGAACAAAGAAAGAGGCGGGCGTAAATCAACCCCTCCATCCAAATGACTTGCATAGGGTGGAATTGTCAAGGTTTGGGGGCGGCCTCGACAAATAGGGAACTGAATGGTCTCATTAGGGACCAAAAGCACTGCTGCCATAGTTTTTCTATCTGAGACAAGAGCTCGTAAAGAGCGAGTTGAAAGAGTAAGGAGAAAGTTTAAATTTCAACAATCATTTTGTGTTGAAGCTAATGGTACTAGTGGTGGTTTATGCTTGTTCTGGAATGATTATTATGACCTTCAAATACTGGAATCTAGCTCTAACTATATTCATGTTGTAGTAAAAGAAAGGAGATCTAATTATATGTTTGAGATAACTTTTATATATGGGCATCCTGTGTTTGCCCAGAGAAGGAGTTTATGGAGGAAATTACTAAGTCTAAAGCCTAGAAATGATGGGGCTTGGTGTTGCTTAGGAGATTTCAATGAAATGTTATCTAATGCTGAGAAAGATGGTGTCAATGCTATAGAACCAATAAGAATGAATCTTTTCAGAAATTTTCTTAATGATGCAGAGCTTATGGATTTTCAGTTGCAAGGTTGCAGATTTACATGGATTAGTAATCCAAGAGATGGGGTTGTAACTAGACAAAAGATTGACCGTGTTTTGGCTAATTGGAGATGGAGGAATGCATTTCCTCATGCTAATGCTACAGCTCTACCTATTATTAATTCTGATCACTCTCCTATTGTTCTCAAACCTAGACCTCCTTTGAAGAGTGGTGTTTCCTTTAGATATGAATCTTTTTGGGAAGAGAATGAGGAATGCAGGGGAGTAGTTAAGGGTTCTTGGAATTCCAATCTTGCAGATCCTTGGCAGAATTTAAAGGTGAATGCTACTAATTGTAAACAAGATCTCAGAAAGTGGCACTCAAGGACCTACAAAAATGCAGCTAAAGAGATTATTATTTTGAAGAACTTCCTTGAGCAAGAACTTAACAAAGATCCTAATTTGGTTAACTGGAGGGAGGTTAATCTATCTAAAGCTGAAATAGATAGGTTATGGAAGCAAGAGGAACACTATTGGGGTCAACGTTCTAGAGTTAAATGGCTCAACTTTGGAGACAAAAATACAAGATTTTTTCATGTATCTACTATTCAAAGAAGAGATAGAAATAAATTGCTCAGAATTAAAGATGGAGAAGATGTTTGGCTTGAAGGTCAGAATGAAGTTTCAAATGGTATTTGTAAATTCTTTAGTAACCTTTATTCTGCTGAATCAATTTCCAACATTGAACAATGCTTACAAGTTTTACCTGCTTGTGTATCTGACTCTATGAACTATTCTCTTAATTGCCCTGTCACTTTGAAGGAAGTTGAGGAAGCTGTTTTCAATTTAGGTGCCTATAAGGCACCTGGACCTGATGGTTTAAATGGTCTTTTCTACCAAAAAAATTGGGAAACAGTTAAGAGTGTTGTGTTTGAGGCTGTTAATAAGTTTTTCTCTGAGGGTGTTTTGGGGGATGATATCAATTTCACAAATGTAGCCCTTATTCCTAAAATTCTAAATCCAGAGACTATTTCCAATCTTAGACCAATTAGTTGCTGTTCCTTTATGTCAAAAGTTATTTCTAAGGTGTTTGTCAAAAGACTTAAGCCTTTTCTGTCTTCTATTATAACTCCTCAGCAAAGTGCCTTTGTAGGGGGTCGTATGATACAGGATAATTTGATAGTAGCTCATGAGGCCTTTCATTTCTTGAAGAAGAACTATGGGAAGGGTGGGAGAGGTCTAGCTATTAAATTAGATATGAACAAAGCTTATGATAGGGTTAGCTGGGAATTTCTTCAAAAAGTATTAGCTGCCTATGGGTTTAATTCTATCTGGGTGTCTAGAGTTATGGCTCTAGTTAGTTCTGTTTCTTACTCTTACCAAGTAAATGGTTTTCCTTCTCCTAGAGTTGTTCCTCATAGGGGTCTTAGACAAGGGGATCCTTTGTCTCCATACCTTTTCATTCTAGTTTTTGATGTTTTATCTAGACTCATTTCTGATGCTTGCTCTAAGAATTTGTGTTCTGGTATTAAGCTAGCAGATACAACCCCTCCTCTTTCACACTTATTTTTTGCAGATGATGCAATCTTGTTTGCTAGAGATTCTAAGGAAGAGATTTACCAATTAATTAATGTTCTTAATGTTTTTACTAAAGCATCAGGCCAGAAAATAAATTTATCCAAGTCTGGAATCATTTGTGGTAAGAGATTGGATCCTAATACTAAAGCAGCTCTACATCTTATGACAGGAATTAGTATTTGGGACCTCCCAGGGAAATATCTTGGTATCCCAGCTCAATGGGGGGGTTCTAAGGTCCAAGGTTTGAGTTGGATCAAGGATATGGTGCTAGCTAAAATGGATGGGTGGAAAGGTTCTTTGCTTAATGCTGCAGGGAAAGAAATTTTAATTAAGGCTGTAGTTCAAGCTATTCCTAGCTATACTATGGCAATTCTTCAATTCCCTAAAACATTTTGTTCCTCTCTCATTTGCTGCGATGCTTCGTTTAAGTGGAGCTCATCGGGGAAAAATAAAGGTATTCACTGGAGAAATTTTGAAGAGTTATGTTTGCCTAAGAGTGAAGGAGGAATGGGATTCAAAGAGTATCAGAAGATCAACTCTGCATTATTATCTAAGCAAGTGTGGAGATTGATTAATAATCCTAATGTTTTCTGGGTTAAGATTTTGAAGGGTGTTTATTTTCCTAGAGGGGAATTTTGGAATGCAAGTGTGGGGAGAAGATCTTCTTGGGTGTGGAAGAGTTTGCAGCATGGTCTTTCTTTGATAAAGAATGAAGGAAGGTGGCAAATTGGTAAGGGTCAGAACATTCACATTACTAATGACAACTGGTTGGCATCTGGCTCTAGAGTTAATCTTCTTAACAATGCTACAGTTTCTAAAGTTGGGGAGCTGATTGGTCCTAATTTTGATTGGGATCACACTATTCTTCGTTCTAATTTAACTCCTCTATCAGCAATTGAGGTGCTCAAAACTCCTTTGGCCTGGTCTTCAGATTTGGATGTGCTATCTTGGCCACATTCTAAGAATGGTGAGTATTCTGTGAAATCAGGGTACAATTTGCTAGCTAAATCACAAGTGTTTCCCTCTGTTAAAGCTTCTTCTTCGGTTATTAATCAAAAAGAGCTTTGGTCTATTATCTGGAAGGCTAATGTTCCCTCTAAAATAAAACACTTTTTATGGAGAGCTATGAATGAATTTCTGCCTACTAAAGATGCTTTAAATAGGAAAAGAATTGCTAATTCCTCTTCTTGTTCTATCTGCCATAAAGAACCAGAGACTCTGGAACATCTGTTTCTTCTTTGTCCTTGGACTAGAGCCTTTTGGTTTGGTCTTCAACTCATCCCTACTCCCTCTCCTATTGGTTTATCTACTTTGAAAGCTTGGTTTCTTAATATTTGTGTTGAGCAGCTACATAGTGATGCTAAATGTATTACTAAGCTCTTGTTTGCTCTTTGGAATATTTGGAAAATGAGAAATGAGGTTCTTCATGAGGGTAGAGCTCCTAATCCTATGGGAGTTATTCTGAGAGTGAATATTCTTAGTTTAGAATATATGGAAGGCACTCTAAAGGAGACTACAGCTACCAATAACCCTCCCACTCCTTCTGTGAGGGTGGCTCCTTGTTATTGGAGGCCACCAATCTCACCTTTTGTTAAGATAAACACTGATGCAACATTTAATAAGGTTACAGGGGTTAGTTTCATTGGTCTAATCTGCAGAAGCTCAAAAGGAGATATTCTCACCTCTCTTTTCAAGAAGGTGTATGCAATGTCTCCGTTGATGGCGGAGGCTCTTGGTCTCCGTGAAGCAACTTCTCTTGCTGTGGCACTCCAGATCCAATCTTCCATCATCGAATCTGATAATAAATCCCTTATTGAGGCGTGTAATGAAGACAAGAGAATAGGTGAGATTCAGATCATTCTCAATGATATTAAAGATCTAAGATTGAAACTGAATAGAGTTGTATTTACCTGGACTAAGAGGGAAGGAAACTCTGCTGCGAATGAAATTGCCTTATTAGCTTCCAGGAATCTTCTATCTTCTTCTTGGAGCACAAATCCTCCCAATTCTCTTCGCAATATCGTTTCATCTGATAAGAGGAGAGCTTCTTCTTGATTCGATCGTTATTTCTATTGTTGAATCCTTGTTTTTGCGTGCATGCGATCTGGTTTGAGGTCTTGATTTTGTTTCTGAAGCTTGAGAGGTGAAGAATCGAAGAATTGAGAAGTGTGGAGTGCTTCTCCTCGTTTAGGGTTTGTTGCCGTTTTTGGCAACTGTGTTATTTTTGCATGTCTTGTTTTTTTTGCTTGATTTGTAATAACTTTTGACATTTAATTTCTGTCCTTTCTCTACCTAACGGGTTGTGGATAGTTAACCCGGTTTGGTTAGCGTTTTGGGCTTTTGGATTAGTTAGTCCATTGCCTTTGCTTAGTTCTCTTCATCTTGAGCCCAAGTTGTTGTTTGGTGCCTTCTTAGTTACTCATTGAGTTGTATTTGGTTTGGGCCTTGCCCATTTGAATGAAAATCAAACAACTATTGACCAAAAAAAAAAAAATCAAAAAAAAAAAAAAAAAGGCACCTCTATTTGAATTCAAGTTTGGAGAGAATCTAATAAGTGTTTTGGCACGTACAACCTTTGCAGGGCCATTATTGTATTTGAAACAAGTATTTTGTTTAAGTCTATCATTTTTACTTTTAGATGAAGTGGCAAGTGACGTTTGAAATTCACATACACAATTATGAGATACCAAATTTGAATTTGGCACATGATATCCAACCTAATAATTTCAATAATTGCTAGTTGAATCGGGCTTACGGGTTAAGTCTATCATATTTTGATATTGAGGTTTTTGAACCATAAGCGCTAGCAATCTTGAATGCAGAGTTTGGTTGAGAGAGCCTTGTTCCAATTTTTTTGGTTGGAAATCAAACTCAGGTATTAATTGAGTCTCTTCATTTAGATAAAGTGTGTTAATCACTCACGTCCAAACTTATGTTATTATATACTATTATTTTTTTTTGACAAAGTTATTTTATACTATTATTATTTCACATTTAATTTGCCTAATCGATTTTTTTAAAGAAAATGTCATTAAATAAATTATTAATAATTTTTAAAATGTAAAATATCAAGTGCCTACACAAATTAAATAAGAATAAGCTAAATTTAAATAAAGTAGATGGTTGAATAAAGACATGTAATTAAAGAACTACTTGAAAAACATAAGGCTAATTAAACACATGTTTTGTATAAATGACTAATCCCTTATCTATTAAGGCAATATCCACTTTTTGCTAGAATTGGGGGGAAATTTTGGGTTGATGGCATTATTGTAAATAATGTCATCTTACCCCTATAACACTTATTTTGTACCCCACTGTTTACCAATATAACCCCACTCTATATTTTTGGACCGACATACCCCCACTCTATATTTTGTACCCCACCATTTACCAATATACCCCTCATTTTGTACCTCATTGTTTACCAATATACCCCCACTCTATATTTTTGGACCGACATACCCCTGACAAATTTTTTATTTGTCCAAGACTTTTTTTTTATTATCAAAATGTACCCCTCATTTTGTACCCCACTGTTTACCAATATATCCTCACTCTATATTTTTGGACCGACATACCCCCACTCTATATTTTGTACCCCACCATTTACCAATATACCCCTCATTTTGTACTCCCATCATTTACCAATATACCGCCACTATATATTTTTGAACCGACATACCCATGACAAATTTTTTATTTGTCCAACACTTTTTTATTATTATTATCTCTCTTAATTAATACACAATCCATTTACCAATATACCCCTCATTTTGTACCCCACTGTTTACCGATATACCCTCACTCTATATTTTTGGACCGACATACCCCCTCTCTATATTTTGTATCCCACCATTTACCAATATGCCCCTCATTTTGTACTCCACTGTTTACCAATATACCCCCACTATATAATTTTGGACCGACATACCCCTGACAAATTTTTTATTTGTCCAACACTTTTTTTTATTATTATCTCTCTTAATTAATACACAATCGTTGACTTCCCACTTTTGGTGGGAAAATTTTGTTCCACCATTTACCAAAGATACCCCTCATTTTGTACCTCATTGTTTACCAATATACCCCACTCTATATTTTTGGACCGACATACCCCCACTCTATATTTTGTACCCCACCATTTACCAATATACCCCTCATTTTGTACCTCACTGTTTACCAATATACCCCCACTCTATATTTTTGGACCGACATACCCCTGACAACACTTTTTTTTATCCACTTTTGGTGGGAAAATTTTATTCCAACCATTTACCAATATTCCCCTCATTTGTACCCCACTGTTTACCAATATACCCCCACTCTATATTTTTGGACCAACATACCCCCACTCTATATTTTGTACCCAACCATTTACCAATATACCCCTCATTTTGTACCTCACTATTTACCAACATACCCCCACTCTATATTTTTGGACCGACATACCCCTGACAATTTTTTTTAATTATCAAAATGTACCCCTCATTTTGTACCCCACTGTTTATCAATATACCCCCACTCTATATTTTTGGATCGACATTGTTGCCTCATCCCACCAAGGGCTATCGTTGCCTCTTCGTCTTATATATATGTGTTGCGTATTTTTATACCCCCTTATAAAATATTGATGTTTTTTCAAACTACATCTCAGAGACGCATCACCTCATCGCATGCGATGCGAATAACCGTCCTAGTACAACTAATATCATGATAACCCATGAAGTAATTAAAACGCCTTAAAAATTTAACTCTCTCCTCAGTTCATCATTATTCATCTTGTAATCAGCAATTATCTTCTCATACCCACGGTCTCTCTCAAATAGTATATCTCTAACAAGCTATTTCTTGTGTTCATTCGTTTCTTCATCCAGCCGGTCAAAGAACTTCAGGGCAGAACTCCAAAATGAAATCAATTAATTAGGGACACGGTGAGGGGTACTTACACCCATACAATCAGTTAGCACAAGAGCTTCCATACTAGATGGACTCTGCTAAAAAATAATCAAATACTCCGATGGCTTTTATTTTTCTCACCCCCCTCCTTCCCTATCTCACCCTCATATTTCAAAAAATGCCAATAATACCCTGCGTTTTAAAAAAAAAATTAAAATTTTCGGAATTACCTCAAAATAAGGTAATTCCGGTTCAAAAAAAATAAAAAATTTCAGAATTACCTCTAAAAAAGGTAATTCCGAAATTTTTAATTTTTTTTTTTAAAAGTTTATATTTTGGTCTTAAGATTTAAACGCGTTTTATTGGAAATATGATACGAACGATTTACGATTTAATAACAATACGTCAAAATATATAAAATGACCAACATAAAATAGGAGTACAAATACAACTATGGGTCCAAAATGTCTAAAAATGACGGAAAATAAGCACGTGAAGTAGGTGAACGGGCGATATCTAGGCATCCCGGCCAATCCAGATTTGGCAAGGCGGTGCGTATATATACGATTTGTTTTAATTTTTATTACTAAAAGGCTACTAAAAATAGTCAAAACTACTCTAAAAAAAATATAAAAACACCACTAAAAATCTAACAAAACCAAAATAAGGCTATACAAATTTTTTTAGATTTTTGGAGACTATGAAAAATTAAAAAAATCGTAAAAATAGTAATGCTTGATGGAATTTGGGATTTTGAGGCCGTGAGACCGTAAGAAGTCCCTTCTAGGGAGTCTTGATTCTTGATTTTTTCGCTTCTAATGACCGTGGTTTCATTACGATCGTAGTATGTTGTCCAAAAGCCGATTTTTAGCCTAAATTATTCGTTCAAATAAAAATATTAATAATTGAAAAAAATATTAATTTTGAATTACCTCGAAAATAGGTAATTCCGGTTCACAAATGTGAACCGGAATTACCTCATTTCTGAGGTAATTCCGAAATTCTTTTCGGAATTACAGGGTAAATCCGAAATTCCATTATTTTTTGAACCGGAATTACCTTTTTTAGAGGTAATTCCGAAATTTGTAATTTTTTTTTTTAACAAACCATGTAATTTTTGTAAATTTGCAGGGGTATTTTTGTCCGTTTGGGTATTTATGGGGGTGAGATTGATGTTGAGGGGGGTGAGAAAAATAAAGCCCTACTCCGATTTATTACAACCATATGTAGCCAAGGCATCGACACACTGATTAGCTTTTCCGGTAGGTCGTTGTATCTTTTGTTTTTGTTTTGTAATTTTGAATGTGGCCTTGGGTTTGTCTGGGGCCACTCCTGGTCTATAAAAACAATTGTGGCGTCGTCCTTCTCCGGTTTTAAAGACTTAGCTTGTTATATTTGTTTTATTTTCGATTCTGAGTTAATTATTGTTGAGACATCACGATTAGTTAAGTAGTTGCTAAGGGCCCCCAAAGGCTGCAAGTGGGAATTAATTCCTTGGCCTCGGCGTCATCGAAGGTGGGAAGATGGAGTGTAATTGGGGCGAATCCGATGTGTGCTTCTTCCTCCAATCTCAAGTGGAGTTTTTGGACTCGGTGACCAGAGAGGAGGCTGGCTCGCATAAAGCGAAAGGGGGCGAAGTCGATGGGGACTTCTTCCTCCGGTCTCTAATGGAGATTTTAAACTTGGAGATCAGAGAGGAGGTTGGCTCGCATAAAGTGAAAGGGGGCAAAGACGCTGGAGACTTCTTCCTCCGATCTCTGATGGAGTTTTTGAACTTGGAGATCAGAGAGGAGGTTGACTCGCGTAGAGCGAAAAGGAGCGAAGTCGTTGGGGACTTCTTCCTCCTTATTTTTATTCTTTGGTCACTTCTGAAATAAATTTAACTAGATTTTGGGTTAGTTATTCTTCACTAATACAAACTTCTATTGTTATGTGATTGTAGCTTCCACATCATGATCTAACAGTGGAGGTCGTCTATCCTGGTCTTTTTGTGGATAAGATTGGTAACTATTCGGATGTACCATTTTCAATGACCTTTGATCTTGCTTCTGTGACTACTAGTGACTTTTCTCTCACCTCAATCGCAAGTTTTGTGTCCTTTGTGTTTTTATATATATTTTTAATACGTGTATTTAAATAAGATAAAAAGTAATTTATATAGCCATAAATCAGTCTGCAATGCCACAATCTAACACAATTTTCTTCTATCTAATGGGTTTAGGGACAGACAACCAAACCAGTTCGAATCAGCACTATTGTACCTGTTAAAAATACAATTTTTGCCAAACACCCCCATTTTCACATTTTTAACTGATACGAGACTCTGTTGTCGAACCGGTTCAGTTGCATGTTCCCAAACCCATTACAATCTGGAATTCATATGAATGACATGTGTAGCACAATTGTGAGAGTTTTTCACATTTTTAAACGTTCAGTACTTAACCACCGAACCAGTTCGGAGATCAAGAACCGAAACAGTTCGGAGGTAATAGAGTATTATACAATGTATAGTGTAATGTAGAAAATATTGTACAAATGTAGTTTGGGCAAAATGGTAATTGCACATAGCTGTTAGGATCAAACTGAATCAGTTAGATTGTTAGAGTTCGATTACATCCGAACGGTGTATAAATAATCGTAAATGAGTTTGCAATAATTCAATTCACTGTTTACAATTCATTCCTTCTCTCTCTCTGACTTTACCTTTCAGCATGGTATCATTCGCTTGTTACGATCTGTGACCTTCATCGTTTCACCACCGCAAATCGTTGTTTTCCGCCGCAATGGCCACTGAACAACCGTCACCAAATAGCACCGGCAATAGCAATGGCGTTGCATCGGTTTTCCAAACCAACAACACTTCGTCTTCCTCGCCGCACTTCGTCACTGGACCGAAGCTTTCAATTAAGCTTGATGACAAGAACTTTCTACTATGGAATCAACAAGTAGAAGGTGTCGTCAAGATGCACAAGCTCCATCGGCTCCTCGTGAATCCTACGATTCCGGCCAAATATTCATCTCCGGCGGTCGTGTTCTTGACATCGCCTCCGACGAGTTCGAAAAATGGCTTGTTCAGGACCAAACGCTATTCACTTGGCTTCTATCTACTCTCTCCGAGTCTGTACTGCCTCGCGTTCTTAGCTGTCACCATTCATGGAAGATCTGGGAAAAACTTCAACAACACTATTTCTCGCACCTCAAGGCGAAGGTTCGTCAGTTAAGGAATGAGTTGAAGAACACGAAAAAGGGATCCAAGCCTGTATCGGAGTTCCTCACCAAGATTCACTCTCTTGCCGACTCTCTCACGGCCACCGGTGAAACTATCACCGACACTTATCTCACCGATGTGATTCTTGATGGTCTTCCGGAGGAATTTAACCCCTTCGTCATGCAAATCTATGGAAATCCAGATCCACCGTCCCTTAGTGACATAGAATCACTTCTCTTAGTTCAAGAATCACAACTTGACAAATACCGTCAAGAATTGGCTATCTCCACTGCAACGGCGAACATCGCTCATGTTTCGGGCACGTCCAATAACAATGAATCGCATGGACATCGTGCCTATGGTCGTGGCCGTGGTCGTCAAGGCCGCCACCGAGGACGTGGACGTGGTCGCCCCACTGGTAATCGCCCTACATGCCAACTTTGTGGCCGTTATGGTCATGCGGTGCTCGATTGCTGGTTTCGCTTTGATGAGACATTTGTTCCACCACCGGCAGTGACGCAACCATCAGAATCCACCACACCGGCAACTAACACAACCACAACTGATGCTACCACATCTGCCACCCCTCAGGTCAACCTAGCTGAGGCTATGACTTTGGATGCCACAGGTATTTCCTCTGAATTACTCTCAAATGATGTAGATGATGAAAATTGGACTGGTGATACTGGTGCTTCGCACCATGTCACCACTGAGTCGATAATCTCACAATGAGTGTACCATATCTTTGGTAACACCAAGGTAACCATGGGTAATGGCCAAGGCGCTACTATAGCAGCCATTGGTTCATCTCGGTTCAATTCACCTATTCATCCGCATATAAATCTTGTGCTTAATAATCTATTACATGTCCCTAATGTTAATAGAAATCTGCTATCAGTATCCAAGTTTGCCAAAGATAACAATGTGTCTTTTAAATTCAATGATACTCACTGTCTGGTTACCTCACAGGACTCTAATCGTGTGGTCTTGGAGGGAACACTAGGCAAGGATGGCCTCTACGTTTTCAAAGGACTACCAATTAAAATTCACAAGAAGCATATTGTTTCTAAACACATTTCAAATTCTGTTTTACCTACTGTCAATACTGTATGCACATCAAACACAAATACTCCTAGTTCTACCTCTCTTTGGCATGCTAGATTAGGTCATGCTAATGCCCTAGCTGTGTCTCATGTACTGAAATTGTGTAATGTGCATTATTCAAATAAATTGCTTTCTGAGTTTTGCAATTCTTGCTGTGTTGGGAAATCTCACAAAATTCATGCACCACCATCCACTACACAACACACAGCACCATTTGATCTAATCTATACTGATTTGTGGGGGCCCTCTCCCATTGTCTCTAGTGGAGGCTTCTATTATTATATTGCATTTGTTGATGCTCACACTAAGTTTAGTTGGATATATTTTTTGAAACAAAAGTCTGATGCTTTAGCTGCCTTTACTTCCTTTCACAAACTTATACTCACTCAATTTTTGTTTCTATTAAAGTCGCATGCTGATCGATGGGGGGAGAATATGTTTCTTTCACTAAACACCTCACTAACATGGGTATCCTCCATAGATTTACCTGTCCATACACATCTCACCAAAACGGTTCTGTTGAAAGAAAACATAGGCAGATCACTGAAATGGGCCTCACACTTCTTGCTCATGCCTCCCTTCCTTTATCCTATTGGGACCATGCATTCACCAATGCTGTGCAACTGATAAACAGGCTGCCAACCTCAGGTCTACTGTTGTGCAAAAAGGTGATGTGCAAGTGTACACAATCGCCAACAAGTAATATAATGATAAGTAAAGATCGTTCCCACGAGGATTGTTGAGTTTACTTCTATATTTAAATTAGTAATTTAGCTAGTGAGTACATAAATAACAATAACAAGTTGTCAAATCATTAATGTTATCAACATAAAGGTACAAAAGCAAATAAGATAGATTATAAGTAGAAATTCAGAGTGAGAGTAGTTGGAATGCTCTTTGCTAAGTAATTTCCCAGTAAGTAAGCTATAGCGTCTCACGCTATAGCGTCAAGCTGTGTGCAAATGATTTTGTGCTTTTCACTCACTAACGCCGTGTTTCATTACAAGATGCCTATGTCTAGGTTCTAAATAAGTTCACCCTGTATAATAAAGAACCCACGACTTTTGCCCTATGAACTATTGCCTTTCTATGTCTAGATTTAGCAAACATTGGTTAAATGTCTTTAAACAACCTTTCGTTCATATCAATCTTTGATTTCGAATCATGGACCATGTCTGTACCCATGAATATACCTATTTTAGCTAATCATTTCTAAAACAAGTTTGAAAGAAGTAACACACAAAGATTGAAACGCAAAACGTGAAATATTATATACGCGATACTAAAGGTTCATTACAAAGCTTTAAGCATCCAACTACAAGAGAATTAGCTCATGATGAGCAACAACACAAGAAATACAGCATAAAAGTGTTACCTAAAGTCATAAAACCGAAATCACCAAGAGGTGGAAAACACTCCAAATGATGACAGCTCCCGTGCCGCTATAGCGCTTGCCGCTATAGCGTCTCTCGCAGCACTGCAGAAAATCTACTCTTTATTGTGAAAATGGAGCTTGGACGAAAATGGAGTTTAAGAGTTATTTCTAACTCTCCTCTCTTCTGAACCAGCCAAAACAAGCTTGAAGATGAAGTTTTTAAGACTTCAATATAAAGAAAATATCTCTCAAAAAAGGTGAAAAGCCATCCCACCAACTATTACCAACTACCATTACAAAATAGACAAGTGTCCTATAAAGCAAAAGGTGGGTGGCTGATGCAGGAACTGTCTCTCGATCGCTCTACGATGATCGACACGCTTTGGAAACTATGAAATCGCTTTTCGTTTTCTCTCTCATCACCGCAGAATCCAACGCTATAGCGTCTGCGCTATAGTGCCTAATCTTTGTCAGAAATCAACAAACACATTAAAAATAACAAGAAAGCACCAAAAGTGCCAATTTGTCATATAATCAGTTTCTAACCCTCTTTTACACTAAACAACATATATTTACTTAATTAAACAACGATATTACTTAAGAACTTGATTTAAGTTAAGTAATAAGAGCATAAATAACTCATATAAATATGAGTTATCACACCTCCAAACTTAAACCATTCATTGTCCTCAAGTAATGACGCTTGACAAAGAACAAACAACACAACATCAAAGAAACAATGACATAAATTAGCTGCACAAACAACACAATAACAATATCTCTCTAAAAAAAAATTTATTACTTTAGAACTCACATTTATTTAAGTCTTGAAAGCATGAATAACTCTTATTGATAAGAGTTATCACTCCCCAAACTTAAATCATTGCTTGTCCCCAAGTAATGACTATTTACAAAGACAAACAACTAATAGAAAATGTAACAATGACAAGATAGAAAGGCAAAACCAGAGTTGCTTCCCTAAATCAAACAGTTTTTCCAAAAATGTTCTTAATGGGCCAAACTTTCAAATTCACACCCACACACACACACACACCATTGTTTTTCACAACATCTAGAATTATTACTGCTCATTTGTGAGTGTGTGATCTCTGACTCATATCAATTCCTAGCTAGATTTAGATTTCTCTTAGCCTCGGAAAGAATGGCTTTCTTTTGGTGAAATCAAAGACTTTTTCAAAACAAAGGAATAGACTAACAACTTCACACAAGAAATGAGGATTTCAAGCATGACAAAGGGCTTGATTAGGTATTTCAGATCTATGGTCAGTGATTCTAACTATTGAATATAAATCAGCAACGTTATAACGTTTGATGCTATAACGCTGGAACTTTGATGAACATAATTCTTGACTGCAACCCCCTCATTACTGAGCTCCTTTAGCATTTATTCTTCTTCTTTTTTTTTACATATATACATTTGCTTTTTGGAGCAAATTTCGACTTTTGTTTCGGTAGTTCTGACCATTACAAAAGTATCTCTAATACATATGAGTACAATGAAGTCCTAATTCACTAACCACCCTAGGATATTGATACCTAGCCTTTATATAACTTGTGCAGCCCCAAACTTAGCTTCAAAAGCTTTTCAAGGTTTTTATTCAAGATTTGATTCCACCTTGGTTAACCAGGACTAACTTAAGCATCAGATAGTCCTTAGCTAACTAAGTTTCTACTTAAGCACGAGAGATTTTGTGTAGCAAAGCAGAGAATAAGACTAGTCATCAATCAAACAAGGCTACACTACACATATACACTTAATCATCATTAAATTTAGCCCAAGAAGATACACATTCTATTATTGAAAGACTAGGAATTGCAACTGATCATGTTTTCTATTCAACAAACATAATATTAAATATATAATATTAACATTTTACACATAACATTAAACACATTTAAGGTCCTCCCCCAAACTTAAGACTCAAAGATGGTGCTCTTTACTTCTCATGCAATTCTAATGAGAGAGGCCTTTTGGACACTACAATACTGAAATTAAAAACATTTAACACAACATACTTTTTGAAATCATACACAATTGCTAGATGTTATTACAAATGCTACAACATCCAACAAGTTTATTTGGAAACAATTAATACCACAACACAAAATAACACAACACAACACAAGAGGGAAGAGTTACTGGTTGGTGAACAAAACACAATTCTTTTCTTGTTCAGTTTCAGCTGTTGCAGCAGTTGACGTTATAGCGTCAGGTGCTATAGCGCTTCACAATTAAAGCTCACTTCATTAATGCAATTGGTCAGCCCTGCAACATCAAAATAAAAACAAAAACAACAAATATTAGAATAAAAATTCTGGGTTGCCTCCCAGTAGCGCTTGGTTTAAGAGTCCTCAGCCAGACTTGGAATTCAAACCCCAAGTTAGGGTGGATAATAGGACAAGAAGAAAATATCATCCTTCCGCTTTCTCTTTTTGGTCAGAAATCCCATGTATTTGGCATATGGAAGCAAGTGTTCCCATGCACCAACCAACAAGCATTTGGGATAGGAATTTCCCCTTTCTTGAAAAT
This sequence comes from Oxytropis ochrocephala, assembly GCA_020916435.1. Lineage (NCBI taxonomy): Eukaryota > Viridiplantae > Streptophyta > Magnoliopsida > Fabales > Fabaceae > Oxytropis > Oxytropis ochrocephala. Next base: position 99,244,259 of record CM037090.1, read on the forward strand.
TTTGAAGCTCATTTTGCGGAGGGATCTTCTCTTCAATTACCAAAGGTTGAATCTCAATTTTCACCTGACTCTTTTCATACCTCAACCTTGGATTTTCTTTCTTGTCACTATTTTTGAATTTTTGTTTTTCTACAACTACACAATTTTTTTTGGTTTTCTACCACTACTTCCAAATGACCACATTCAAGTTCACACTCTAGACTCTCTTTTTCTTCCTCTTGCTCAACCACATATTCTATACAACTCTTTTCTTCTAGCTCAACCACTCCCTCAACACAACTCTCTTCTTTTAGATGCTCCATAATTGTCTTAATGTGAGCCTCTATATTCTTACATGAAGCTTCAAAGTTGTCATGATACACCTTCATATATTCAATGAAAGGAGCTAAGAGTTCTTTGAAATTTTCTTCATTTTGCTCAACCACCTCTTCAATACAACTCTCTTCCATATTATTGCATGACACTTGAGAGTTGTCTCTATCCACTTTGATATCCTCATGTAGTCCTTTCAATTCAAAGTTGTCCTCATGTAGTCCTTCGGTTTGAGCTTGAGAATATGAATCTTGCTCATACACAACATTTCCCATGCTATAATCCATATTTTGGGCTGTCATGGGCATGAAATTTGTCTCATAACAGCCCCTTTTATGTTCACTCTCATGGAAATCATAATTGAAACATTGTTGTTGATCATTCAATTCATTCATTTCTTGCATAAAGTCAAAACTCCAATGGTCCATGGCATAAAGTGGTTTTTTTTTTCACAAAACACTAAAAACAAATAGTAACACTAATAACAACAAAGAGAATACATTACAAACACAAAGCACAATGCAAATTAAAAAAAATTGCTGAAAAACAGAACACACTAAAAAAAAACAAACTAAACTTACTAACTAAATAATAGAAATTAACTTTCACAATCCCCGGCAACGGCGCCAAAAACTTGTTGTGCGAAAAGGTGATGTGCAAGTGTACACAATCGCAACAAGTAATATAATGATAAGTAAAGATCGTTCCCACGAGGATTGTTGAGTTTACTTCTATATTTAAATTAGTAATTTAGCTAGTGAGTACATAAATAACAATAACAAGTTGTCAAATCATTAATGTTATCAACATAAAGGTACAAAAGCAAATAAGATAGATTATAAGTAGAAATTCGAGTGAGAGTAGTTGGAATGCTCTTTGCTAAGTAATTTCCCGTAAGTAAGCGCTATAGCGTCTCACGCTATAGCGTCAAGCTGTTGCAAAATGATTTTGTGCTTTTCAATCTAACGCCGTGGTTTCATTACAAGATGCCTATGTCTAGGCTCTAAATAAGTTCACCCTCGTATAATAAAGAACCCACAACTTTTGCCCTATGAACTATTGCCTTTCTATGTCTAGATTTAGCAAACATTGGTTAAATGTCTTTAAACAACCTTTCGTTCATATCAATCTTTGAGTTCGAATCATGGACCATGTCTGTACCCATGAATATACACTACAACAAAATTGGTAACCTGCGGCGGTCATTCTACGGCGGTTTTGGGAAAATCGCCGCCGCTTATCATTTAGCGGCGGTTTGTTCGGCGATTAACTTGATCGCCTCGATTAGTCGATGGCAGCGTGATTATTTGGTAAGCGGCGGCGGTTTGAGTTTTTTTGGTGTCAAGCGGCGGCGGTTAGGGGTTATACTGCGGCGGTTGCAAATTTTCTTCAAAAAAAACTCCCCCCTTTTTTTTCATTAAGCGCCTCTTTTATTTTATTTTTTTTAATTAATAAAAAAAACTTAACACAGAAAACAAAATAAAAAAAAAAACACAGATAACACAGAAAACTTTCGTTTCTCGCTCCGTTTGCACAGAAGCTCCGTTTTTCTCTACCAGCCACCGTAGAGATAACACAGATAACACAGAAGCTCTCTCTCGCCTCCGTGAAACCCACCAGCCACCAGGTGCGCCTCTCTCTCGTTCTCACTCTCTTTAGCGTTTGTTCACTTCAGCTTTCCTCTTTCTCACGCACGCTCAGTTTTTCCAGAAGGCAGCTTTCCTCTCTCTCACGACTCCGTTCAATCTCTCGCTCTCTCTCGCCTCCGTGACACTCACACCAGGTGCGCCTCTCTCTCTCTCTCTCTCTCACTCTCTCTCGTTCTCTCTTTCTTTAGCGTTTGTTCACTTCACGATTTCGATTTAGGGTTTATCCTGATTTCAGTTCACGATTTCGATTTAGGGTTTATCCTGATTTCAGTTCACAATTTCGATTTGTCCTAATTTGACTTCACAATTTTTAAAATCTTCTGCGTAGATTCCCTAACATTGAGTAGTTGCATGAAATTCGGATGGAACTTGATAGTGTAATAGTTTGTTTCTGCACTGTGTTCGTGTTTTCTGAACTTTACCGAGAGTAGATCAAGTAGAATAGTTAGTTTCTATATTTTGATTGTATCCTTGTTCTCCTTTAAATTTGATAACGTCGAGTAGTTGCTTAATTTGGATTGTTGACCGAGATTAAATCGAACTTGATTTTGTAAGAGTTTTTCAGGTCCAATTGTGTTCGTGTTTTCTGCTTTGGTCACGGTTAATCGGTGAAAGAAAATGTGAAATCTGCTATGGATGATTTTAATCATTTTAGGTCAATGCACTCATTTTAAATCTTGTACTAGTCGTGAGAGAGATTAGAAAAGATAGTGAAGATAAAATTTCTATTCTCATTGTGTACTCCTTGAATCCGATAAGGATGTTTTTCCTTAGGGACAACGGATATATGATGTTCCTAGCTGTAGCATAATGGATATGTTAAAAAGCGTCAATATGTTTCTTGTTCATATGGTATTTTAACGAAGAACTTTGTCCTTTCTCTTGATCCAAAATCGTATTGGAGTTTCATTTTTTGTTTTTTACTGTTGGTTTTGATGGAACTCTGAAATACGTCTGTTTTGCTTATCCTAATTTGTCCTAATTTGACTTCACAATTTTTATTTAGGGTTTATCCTAATTTCATTATGATGATAGAATGGTGAGGGTTCAAGTGCCGTGGCCTAGTTCTACCACATTGTCAGTGGTGGAGTTTTTGTTTTAATCACTGTCAAATTTAACTTTGGATCCTATGTATGTGTATGTATGTATGCCTCTATGCTTTGGGTGATTAAGTGTAATGTTTGTCTTTTGTTCACTTCACAATTTTTATTTAGGGATTTTTATTTTGTATAAAAACAATTTGATGTTATGGACAGTGAACTTGCAGTTATTCTGTGATTACATATTCAACATTTTGTACAGAAGATTATTATGCATTGGAAAAATGCTGAGTTTTTTCAAATAATAATATATGGTTCTTTGATCAGCTGCTTGTGTGGAAGAGGTTGATGAAAAAATGTTTCTTGAGATTTTGGAACCTCTGTGTGTCCTCAACTATGAAGTGGTATATTGTGTACATAATGAAATTGAATTTTTTGAACCCTGCTGTAATGAAGTGGTATTCACAATCTCTTTGTAGCTGTTAGGAGTTTTTGATTGGTTTCCCACTTTCCTCATGTACACAACTTTTTCCTTCATTCTTTGAGAGGTTTCAAGTGATTGTCATATAAAATTTTATTAAGTATCTTAAACGATTTTTTATTTCTTCCCATTGTCAGTTGTATTTGAGTGACATAATCTGATTTTTGTAATGAGGTGTCTGGTGATTTTTTTGTACTTTTAGAAATTCTGTTGCTATTATATCTCAGAATCTGTTATTCCATGACTCACTTTGATAAATTTCTATTTTTCTCTTATGACATTTCTCATGACTTTTATTTCTTTTGCTTTTTAATATGTTTCAAATTGATAGACGCTTTGTTGCTACCAAGTTTATGGTAGACGTGCGACTCAGTTTTAATATTAAGTCAATTTGATAGTTTCGTTTTCGTTTATGTACACTAAATATAAAATATTTTGCTTTAATTTGTTAGCTTTGATCAGATTTATGCATGGTATGTTAAGGTGGTGTTTTTGAATTTGAGTATCATAATTGCATAATGTTTTTCAGACCAGTGCCATGTAAGGAAAATGATTGTGGTTTTCAACCACCTCATAAAAGAAAGTTGTGCATATATAACTTGACATTGGTATGAATTCATCGTGTCGTATCTGAGGTTTAGTGTACTATTTGAGAATTAACACAACTTTTTCAAACTGCCATAATGTAATTCCAAAGCAAGTTATGCAACTGTTACCCAATGTTTCGTCACAGGGATTTTCAAAGCAGCATGCCAAATCATTGGTTCAGATGACATCTTCAAGTTGGGATTAGGCATCCATACTTCAGAAGGTAGCAGTCTCTAATGATTTATGATAAGTTTTTTCATTTCCTTATAAAAGCAGTTTACTAAGCCATTCAATTTTTAGTTGTCTTTCAGGTTTCCAAATTAATTAGAATTCAACGGTGCAAAAATTGCTATTTAATCGAGTATTAGATTTGTGAAATGATTGAAATGAATCCCTTGAGTAATTCTGTTACAGCATTTCTATATATATGAGGTGTCTGGTAATCGTCTAGCTATTACAAAAAGTCTATATAAGTATTTTTTTCACTTAGTGTGCTATGGCAGTTTTGGTAATGTAGTGTATAGGTAGAGAATGTGCGAAAAGAAAATAATGAACACGAAATATAGAATCTAAAATTTGTATCACATCTCATTGTATTACTATTGAACTTTATACAATTAATGGCCTAGAATTAAACACTATTTCTTCTCTATTTTTAGTTTTCCCTAATTTCTGCACCTTAATTTGATTTTTGTTCTTTGCTATTTCAGGGAGGTACTTGGTTGATTGGTGCTGGCTTGAGGTCCTTGTTGAGAGGTACTGAAAGCTACTTGTTTTTGTTGAGAGGTTCTTGCTGAATATAATTTAGGTTTTGAGTTCGTATAAGCTTGATTTAGGTCGATTTTAGCTTCAATAGAATGATTTGCTTGTTAATTGGTTGATTTGCTTGTTAATAGTTGTTCAGTGTTTGCAAAATTTGTGTTAAATAACCCTATTGTATTGCTTTGTTCTTAGTGTTATATCTTCTTCAATTTTTTGCGAATCTGAAGTTATATGTGTTGGGTATTAGCTTGTTCTCTATTTTAATAGCTTGATTTGTTTGATTTGCTTGTTGGGTAGTAGCATGATGTGTGTTGGAGAACTGAGAGTGTTACTGAACCTCATATGAGTGTTGTGTTGGGTAGTGTTCAGTTTTTTAATTGTTCAATTTTATGCCCTTGGTTTGGATGCTAATTCGAGAGTCGCACAAACTATCTCATAGTCTCGCCGAGAAATAAAATTAACTATGATTGAGATTCCCTAAAAACACGCAAGAACTTCAACATGGTAGATCACACCTCGAAAAAATTAACTAAGTCACAAAAGAGATCCAATCCGAACACAAATTATAGTATAGTCTGTCATAATCATCAACTACTGACTTTCCATAGGCCCACACCACACATTCATACCCTGTTACACCTAAGTGGAACTCACAAAGTGAAACCGAGAACACTAGACTTAGAATTACCACTTTGAAATAGTATAATTTTATGATCTCAGATTAGTAAGATTCATTGGAATTGTATTAACTGTGGGCTTGTTCGCTTCCTAATTAAGAACTTCTTTGTTTTCCTCACCTTTAGCATATCATTATGCATGTTCCATCAGCAAAATGAGACCTTTCATATCTGAGTTTAGTTGGGATTCAAGTGGATCATTATGTTGTTGTGTTCAAGTGGATCATTATGTTGTTGTTGTTGTGAAACTCGAGTTTAGTTGGTTTTTCTCTCGATGGATGATATCACTTACTTTATGCTCTAAAGTGTATTGCTCCCTATGGAGGAGCCGAATCGATGGCATGCTTTTTATTGTTCTTGAAATATTGCTATGTTTTTTATATCTCTGTTGGTATTCATTGAATATAGTATCCATAATCAATATTAACATGAGGTTCAATGGATGATAAGTCATGGATTACAATTTGATGTTTTTTCTTTTGTATACAAACAATTTGATGTTTTTTATTTTATTATAGAATGGATAAGTCATGGATTACAATGCCACAAAGTTCACGTGAGTATAAGCAAGGGGTTCGGGAATTTATTCAATTTGCTTATGAACGTACTGCCGTTGATGGCAAAATAAAATGTCCTTGTTCCTTGTGTGGTTTTAGAAGACGCCAAACTAGGCGTGTCACGTATGAACATTTAGTTGTTAAACCATTCCCAAGAGGATATACCACTTGGTTATTTCATGGGGAGTCCGACCAAGGACACACTACTAATGTTGCAAGTGGAAATGTGCAAAATGTGGCACAAGAAACTGTGGTCGTTCAAGATCCAATTCAGAACATCATTAACGATGCATTTGGAGTTGATAGGCATCTTGGAAATGATACAAATGAAGACACCACACAAGGTGAAAGAGTGACTCCAAATGTAACTCAAGAAGGGAGGGAAGCTAGAGAATTTTATGAATTAGCTAGAGAGGGAGAACAACCTTTGTATGAAGGGTGCACAAAGTATTCTAAACTTGCTTTTATAGTGAAGTTGTATCATATCAAATGCCTTTGTGGGATGACCGATAAGGCTATGACAATGATCTTAGAACTACTAAATGATGCATTTGAGCATGCAAAAATTCCAAGTTCATTCTATGAGACAAAGAAAACTATATCGAAGCTTGGTTTGGATTGTCAAAAGATACATGCATGTCCAAATAATTGTATGTTGTATTGGGGTGAAGATGAAGATAGGCAAACATGTAAAGTATGTAACAAGGGCGGATGGAAATCCAGACAAAAGATGGTGAGTCCGAGGCGTCCAATGATGGAAATGATAAGAAGAAGGTGCTGCAAAAGTTCTTCGTTACTTCCCTCTTAAACCGCGCTTGCGAGATTGTTTTTGTCTTCAAAGACAAATGAGGATATGAGATGGCATCTTGTGGATAATAATAGTGATGGCATGATGAGACATCCAAGAGATTCAAAGGCTTGGAAGACATTTGACTCAACAAACATGTCATTTGCATCAGATCCACGTAATGTTCGCCTCGAATTAGCTACAGATGGTTTTAATCCATTTGGTAATTTAAGCACAAGTTACAGCATTTGGCCAATTATTCTCATACCTTACAACACCCCACCATGGGTGCAGATGAAGTCGACATCATTTATCCTTTCAACGATAATTCCTGGTAAAAAAATGCCTGGAAATAATATAGATGTCTACATGCAACCTTTAGTAAAAGAGCTTAAGGAGTTATGGCACGACGGTGTAGAAGCTTATGATGCTTCAACTCGAGAGATGTTCAAATTGCACGCTGCTTTGATGTGGACGATTAGTGACTTTCTGGGTTGGGAACTCTCTCGGGTGGAACACATATACTGGGACGAGCTTGTCCAACTTGTAACTTTGACTCTATTCCTTGTCGCTTGCCACATAGTAGGAAGTGGTGTTTTATGGGTCACCGCCGGTTTCTAGATCACGCATACGCATTTAGACCGAATAGGATTCGGTTTAATGGAGAACAAGATATGCGCAATCCACCTAAACTTTTATCCGTTCTCAAATCCTTGAACAAGTTAAGAATATCAATGTCACCTTTGGTCAAACAAATTTGAAGCAAGTGGAAGGGGGAAAAGATCACGTGGTGATGGACGTACCTTGCAAGATGGTACTCAACAATGGGAAAAAGAAAAGTATATTTTTTGAGCTCCGTGATTGGGAGCATAATTTGTTACGTCATAATCTTGATGTTATGCATATTGAGAAAAATGTGTGCGACAATATTATTTATACCCTGCTAAATGATAGTGCAAAGTCAAAAGATCACATTGGTGCTCGAAGGGACCTACAATCAATGGGCTTTAGGCATGATCTTTGGCCAGATGAAAATGGAAAGTATCCTCTAGCAATTTATACAATGACTAAACAAGGAAAGAAGTCTTTTTAACAACTTTAAAGAATATTCTTTGTCTTGGGATGGTTATTCGAGCAACTTTTCTAGGTGCATTGATGTGGACAACCTTCGGCTGAATGGGATGCTAAAAAGTCATGACTGTCATGTATTAGTAGAGCAATTTCTACCGTTGGCCATGCGAGTAGGATTGCCAAAAGAGGTTTCGGCAGTTTTAAATGAATTGTGCTCATTCTTTAGGCAACTATGTGATAAAGTGTTGAGTGTTTCAACTTTAGACAAAATGCAACATGATATTGTGCTCACTTTATGCCACATGGAAATGTTATTCCCCCCTTCATTCTTCACCGTGATGGTTCACCTAATTGTTCACCTTGTTGAAGAAGCTAAGCTTGGAGGCCCGGTACATTATCGGTGGATGTATCCTATTGAAAGGTAAGTTTCCTGTCATCTTAAATTCAATAATGATTTGGATGATTATATGAATAAAAATAGTTGTTATGATTTGATAGGTACTTAGGATCATTGAAATCCTATGTACGTAACAGGGCGCGGCCAGAAGGCTCTATAGCAGAAGGATACCTAATGCAAGAGATCTTAACATTCTGTTCAAGGTATCTTGATGATATTGAGACAAGATGGAATCGAGTTGGTCGTGTAGATGACGAACCTAGTGATACACAACCTAAAACACGAATAGATGAATTGTTCCCGCAAGAAGGAAAACCCGTTGGTGGTTGTTCACACTTCACTCTTACATCCACTGAAAAGTTACAAGCTCATCGACATGTGCTAACCAACTGCTCTGCAGTTGATCCCTATCTCCAGTAAGTACTTGATGAAATTTAAGTATCTAGATTATCCTTTAGTGCGTCTATTAACTTTAACCCATAATAGGAAATATAGAGAAATTGTCCGGAGACAATTAAGGAGCCGCACAAGGAGTACTACTGAGGTAGACAAGAAGGTCCATAGAGAGTTCGTTAGTTGGTTCTCTAATCATGTAAGCAAAAATTCACTCGATGCCATGTGTATGTTGCATGTGTATTGTTAATATGCATGTTACTAAACCAACAAAAATCTTATTTCAGATTCTTAAAGAGATGGACAATCTTGTTGAACCGATAAAAAGATGTTCTTCCTTGGCTTGCTAGAGAGTCCTATTGACAAAGCTAGAAGATTCACTGCATATAATGTCAACAGATATAAATTTGAACCTTGAACGAGATCAAAGATTAAAAACTCAAAATAGTGGGGTTTTTGCACATTTGGAACAAGAAGTTATTCAAGTAATGATGATACCCAAATGAGGTTTGAGAGGGTACCTTACTATGGTAAATTAGTAGACATCATTGAGCTTAGCTATAATGGCGTATTTACAGTTACTTTATTTAAATGTCAATGGGCTAATACCACTACTTCTAGAGGCATGAAAAAAGATGATTTGGGTTTTACCTCAATCAACTTTTTGAGGCTAAGAGATACCAGTGTCCTTGAAAGTGATGAGCCATATATCAAAGCATCAGAAGCGCAAATGGTTTATTATGTAGATGATGAGAAAGAAAAGGGATGGGTCATACCTATTCCTTTGAAGCCAAGAGACTTGTATGACATGGGTGAAGATAATGAAGAGATAATGATGTCTAATGAAGTTCATGAAGCACAAAACTTAGAACAAATCTTCCCCGATGATACAACATACATACAATTAGCAAGAGCTGATATAGATGATGATCCTCCAAGATCAGCCTTGAATGAAAATGTTGATGATTGTAATGACAATATGGTTATGTAACAAACACTAGTGCACAACATAGTGTCTTTCATTTTTTTTGTATGATGTCTAATCCCTTGAATTTGTAATTAATTATTATTACATTCTGTTTTGGAAGAGTTTCCCTTTTGAATGGATTTCATAGTTTGTGTTGTTTAACAACAGGTTGCATATGAATGGATTTCATAGTTGTAGTGATTTTTTTTTATCTTATATCTACTGCATTTATCTTAACTAAAACAACAACAGGTAGCTGAAATTTGTCACCATTCAACTTATTACATTCTCACTTGAAACTACATTATGTTTTAATTTCATACTCTCTTGCAGAAATGGTTAAGAAAAAGAGGTTTACTCCCGAAACTCAATGCACTTTCTTTGAAGTTCAAGATAATTCTCAAAGTGATCCTCTAGATGATTTTGACCCATCCTTTGGATTTGAAAATGACCTAGAGGATGAAGATGGAAGTTTTTTACCTATTGACCAGAAAAAGCCCAATAAATGGTGGCCAGTTAAAGTCATTGGTAATGAGTTATAATTTCTAATGATTTACTTCTTATTAGTTTGGATTAATTAATAATTTCTAATGAGTTATAATTTTTGATTTTTGATTTTTTGTTTTACTTTATATTTAGTTGGAGATGGAGAACCTAAAGAAGAGCGTCTAAAAGTTCAAGACTTGTTTTCGTTTCCTAAGGAGAAGAGAGTGATCGTAGATTGGAATCGAGAGGGTCAAGCAATTGGATATGCTGCTGGTCTTTTGGGGGGCTATTTAGGAGCTCTTGGAGCTAGTTATGATATATTCCCTATTAATTATGTGAGATGGAGAAAGGTTCCAGGGGAGCTTAAGAGAAAAGTGTGGAACGAGATGATAACGGTATGAACTATAAAGGAGCATGAATTTCATTAATAAGGTCATTGTGATATAAATCTTGTTCCTTCTTTTTATTCATTAATGATGTATTCCATTATTATTGCCTATTGTAGAAAGTATTCAATCTTTGGATGAGTGTCGCCAGAACTACGTATTTGGGAGTCCAGGAAAGAAATGGAAAGACACCCGTTGTCACCGCTTAATGAATTTTATGATGAGACTCGTAGTATTGGGAGCAAAATCTTGAGTTTCATACGATGGCATCCATGAAGACCAATGGGCGTGTTTTTTGGAATATCGACTATCGAAAAAAACTCGAGTAAGATATGATGTGTTGAGAATGTTTTGATAAGAGTCATCATTTACTAATTGTTTGATTTAATAATGCAGAAAATTTGTGAAATAAATAGGGAAAATCGGGCTAAGCAAGCGACTACTCATACACTTGGGTCGAAATCATATGCCGTGACAAGAGATGAATTGGTATTTCTTTCTTTAAAGTGTTGTTGAATATGTATAATTAAAATTCAATATTTATTAATGTTACTAAACCGATATAATTTGTTAGGAAACTCAAACTCAAGCGCCTTTTGGGCGAGTAGAGATGTATGATGTTGCTCACAAAAGAAAAGATGGATCATTTGTCATTTGAAGAGGCTAAAGAAAAGAGTGTGAGTATAATTGTGTTTGTGAAATGACAGATTTGGATATTCTTATATTTTGGCAATCTAGTAGTTAGACTCGGCTAATCCATATGTTAAATGTTGTTGATTGTAAAATGGAAATTTCTCTGTTGAAATAATGCTTCTTTTGGTTAATTTTAATGTAGGAGCGCTTAAAAAAAAGTGCTCTGACATCTTCTGGAGAAGATATTTATCTTGAAGTATTTGGGAAAGAGCACCCCTGACGCATGCAGTGGCATGGGACATGGAGTAACCCCACTCAATACTTTTCATCCGGTTCTCGTAATGGGAGCTCAACCATGTCATCAGTGGTCCCACAATGTCCGACTATAATAGGTCAGTGCGATCGGAATTACAAGCGAGTAATGCAAGAGTTCAAGCTTTAGAGGCGTATAGTAAAGTTCGAACATTAGAGGAGCAAGTAGCTTTTCTAATGCAAAGGTCGGTGGTCAATTTCAGCTAGATCTAATCGTGTATTTGAGCTTTCTAATCATGTCATCATCTATTCACTATGCGATCGTGTCTTTGTGATTTCAGTTTCTTAATGCCTTACTTACACGAAGCATCTTGAAAACACTATGCGACTGTTTGTTGTACTATCTGTCTCTTGTTGGTAGGAAACTTGCAGCTGTTATTCGTAAGACATAGTTCAAATGTTATTGCAGCTGTTATCCAATGCATTTCTAGCTGTATTGTCATTTGATAACCCAGAAAGAATAATGAGTTTAAAAGAAACTTGTTATGTGCTTTTGGCAATATTTTTGTTGAAAGAAACTTGTGTAGAATAAATCAATCATCACTTTATATACCCGAGTCTTTGTGCCATGGAACTAATTTATATTTAAAGCTATATCCAGTGTCAATTGTTAATTGGTTAGTTTACACAGCTTATATAAACTGTTAGTTTACACTTCTTGACTGTTCAACAATGTTTTTATATTCTAACTGGGATTAGTTGAGTTCTATGAGCTGGTGTTAGTTGCTATATTTTTCAATCTCTGTCTCCAAGCTCCTTGTTCTCGGAGAAGGCATCTGCATTTAACATAGTGGATGTCACTTTGTTGGCAATGTTAATGATATGGATTGTTTTTAAAAGCAACCAAACATCAAACTTGTTGTGAGACTTTTGTGTTATGGTTCGATTGCTATATTTGATTGTGCATTTCGACGTGTCTTTGGGTGAACACATGAAATTGTCTTTAGATGGTTATTGTAATTCGTTAAGCGTGAGCTATTGATTGAGAATTGTTATCTTATCTAGTTATCTACTTTCAAAAATAATTGAATTGAAGTTTATGTTAGATTGTTAGTAGGTATGGTATTACGGTGTGCGAGTTTATGTTTATGCTATTTGTTATAAGCATCTAGTACAATTTCTTATTTCTTACTTTTGTTCCTTTCTCCTTTCTATGCTTTTCGGGTTTTTGATTTGCGATTTACGTGCTTTTCTTGAAGCAATACCCTCTTCATCCGCCACCATGTACCTGCACATCGTGGACCTAGATCTAGTTTTTAGTTTTCGGATTTGTTATTTTTAATGATCTTATTTTGGGGAGCTCTTACATTCCTAAACACAGTACCTTTTTAATCTTTTAGAGCGCCAGTACTTTTGATATATTTTGAAGCAACAGTCCTTTTGATATTATATGTTGTGTTATTTTACTTTAGAAGTATGAATGAACTTTTTGTCATTGTTGCTGTATGTTTAAATTATTTGAAGCATTCTTGGCATTTTTAGTTTATGTTTTTAAATAATTTAAGAAAAAGTTGTTATAAATAACCAAAAAAATATTAGGCTTTAGTAAAAGATCTGTTTTTTCTCTCAGTTTTAAAAACACAACAGCAAAATCCCTTAAAGCCGGCGCGAAATTATACATTGCAACAACCCAACCGCCGCAAAAAACTTTAAAACCGCCGCAAAATTCTGCATTTATCTCTAGGACAGAACCTATTTAGGGGCGGTTGCAAACCGCTGCAACTGCAAAACCGCCGCAAAAAACCTAAAAACCGCCGCAAATCTCTACATATTTTCCTAACTCAGCAGCTATTTAGGGGCGGTTTGGAACCGCCGCAACTGTCCAACCGCCGCTCATAACCGCCGCCAGTTACTCCTCCAGGCGGTTATTCCTTCGGTTGCTAAAACCGCCGCTGTAATCCTCGCGGCGGAGAATACTGCGGCGAATTTGAAACCGCCGGGAGGTGTATTCTGCGGCGGTTAAAACCGCCGCAGAATGCTTTTTGAACCCCCGCCGCTTGCCTGTATTGTTGTAGTGATACCTATTTTAGCTGATCATTTCTAAAACAAGTTTGAAAGAAGTAACACACAAAGATTGAAACGCAAAACGTGAAATATTATATACGCGATACTAAAGGTTCATTACAAAGCTTTAAGCATCCAACTACAAGAGAATTAGCTCATGATGAGCAACAACACAAGAAATACAGCATAAAAGTGTTACCTAAAGTCATAAAACCGAAATCACCAAGAGGTGGAAAACACTCCAAATGATGACAGCTCCCGTGCCGCTATAGCGTCTCTCGCAAAGATCAGCAGAAAATCTACTCTTTATTGTGAAAATGGAGCTTGGATTTGAAAATGGAGTTTAAGAGTTATTTCTAACTCTCCTCTCTTAACCCACCCAAAACAAGCTTGAAGATGAAGTTTTAAGACTTCAATATAAAGAAAATATCTCTCAAAAAGGTGAAAAGCCATCCCACCAACTATTACCAACTACCATTACAAAATAGACAAGTGTCCTATAAAGCAAAAGGTGGGTGGGTGATGCGAGAACTGCTCTCTCGATCGCTTCTACGATGATCGACACGCTTTGGAAACTGCAGAAACCTTTTCGCTTTCTCTCTCATCACCGCAGAATCCAACGCTATAGCGTCTGCCGCTATAGCGCCTAATGCTGTAAACTGAACAAACACATTAAAAATAAGAAGAAAGCACCAAAAGTGCCAATTTGTCATATAATCAGTTCCTAACCCTCTTTTACACTAAACAACATATATTTACTTAATTAAACAACAATATTACTTAAGAACTTGAATTAAGTTAAGTAATAAGAGCATAAATAACTCATATAAATATGAGTTATCATCTACCCACCTACATCTCACCTTATCAGGCCCTGTACAAAAATATTCCTTCGTACACCTCATTCAAAAATTTTGGCTGTGCTTATTTTCCACATCTTAGACCTTTCAATAGGCACAAGTTTGAATTTAGGAGTTCTCAATGTGTCAACTTAGGGTTGTCAGCGAGTCACAAAGGGTATAAGTGTCTCACACCAGATGGGAAAATCATTATCTCAAAGGATGTTGTCTTTAATGAAACTTGCTTCCCTTACCCTACACTATTTCCAAATTCACCTACCACACACTCTCCTAAATCACTCACAGAATCTGTTCTCCCTATTCCCTCATTCACCTCTTATTCCACCTCAGAAACTCCATTGCCAGCAGTACACACTCACCCTGCACCACCTGATACTAGCCCTCAAGCACCTGATACTTTAGAAACATCCATGACCCCTAATACACAAACAGAGACACACACCCCACCACCTATAGTTCCTCCACCAGTTATCATACCTCCACCAGAACCATTGCCTATAGCACCTGCTAAAACACATCACATGATTACTAGGGCAGATACTGGCTCTCTTAAACCAAGAGTTTACCTCACTCGGTGTGAACCAGCATCAGCTAAGCAAGCTCTTGCAGATCCTCAGTGGAAACAGGCTATGCAGGCAGAAATTCAGGCCCTGTCTAACAACAATACTTGGAGCCTCACCTCTCTCCCACCTAATAAGCAAGCCATAGGCTGCAAGTGGGTGTTTAGAGTGAAGGAAAATCCAGATGGCTCTATCAATAAATATAAAGCAAGACTTGTAGCCAAAGGCTACAACCAATTACCTAGCAAGGACTTTGGTGAGACATATGCACCAGTGATCAAGCCTGCCACTATTAGAATACTCTTGTCTCTGGCAGTCACCAATAAATGGGACATTCAGCAGATAGACATCAACAATGCCTTCATCAATGGGCATTTAGAGGAGGAAATTTACACGGTACAGCCTCCGGGTTTCATCAACAGTGACAAAACTCAGGTCTGCAGATTACACAGGTCTCTTTATGGGTTAAAACAAGCCCCTCGGGCCTGGCATGAGAGGCTCAAAAAGGCACTGCATCAGTTTGGCTTTGCACCAAGCAAGTGTGACTCCTCTTTGTTTGTACATACCTCTAAAGGGGTTCAACTCTTTGCCTTGGTATATGTAGATGACATCTTGATTACTGGGTCTGCTCCAAGCTTAATTCAAGACTTGATCAAGAAATTGAATCACTCCTTTGCTCTCAAACACATGGGGAAACCTGATTATTTCTTGGGCCTAGAGGTTAAATATCAATCTGATGGATCTATTATCTTAACTCAAGCAAAGTGCATCAGGGATCTACTTCACAAGGCTGCCATGGCTGATAGAAATGGTATGTCAACTCTAATGGCTTCAGGAACAAAGTT
This sequence comes from Oxytropis ochrocephala, assembly GCA_020916435.1. Taxonomy (NCBI): domain Eukaryota; kingdom Viridiplantae; phylum Streptophyta; class Magnoliopsida; order Fabales; family Fabaceae; genus Oxytropis; species Oxytropis ochrocephala. The sequence goes on from CM037090.1 coordinate 99,260,026, forward strand.
AAGCAGACTTGGCAATGACAAACTGCTGGATCCTCATCAGTACATGTCTTTAGTGGGGGCCCTGCAATATGCAACACTCACTAGACCAGAGATAGCTTACTCTGTAAACAAGGTATGCCAGTTCTTGTCTCAACCATTGATGACTCATCTTAAAGTCAGAAAAAGGATATCATGCGTTATCTCGGGCGTCTTGCAAATTATGGACTGCATATTCAACCAGCTAAGAGTACTGAACCGGTTACTCTAAGAGCATACAGTGATAGTGATTGGGCAAGTGACCCTGATGATAGGAGGTCAACCTCGGGGTCTTGTGTCTACCTTGGACCAAATCTCATCTCTTGGGGAGCAAAGAAAAGCAAACCTTAGTGGCTCGCAGAGTGGTGCGAGCGAGTATAGGGGCAAGCTAATGCAACAGCAGAGCTTATGTGGATACAATCTGCGCTCACGAACTGGAAGTGCCTCATCATCCACGGTGTTCTTTGTGTGACAATCAGTCTGATTACGATTGCTCCGCAATCCGGTGTTACACTCTAAAACCAAACATCTTGAGCTTGATATTCACTTTGTTAGGGAAAAAGTACTAGCTAAAACTCTCAGAATTACACACATTCCTGGTACTCTGCAGCTAGCTGATGCCTTGACAAAGCCCCTAGCAAAGAACTCGGTTTGAAGATCTCGAAGCAAACTCAAAGTGGTGCCTTGCCCCTCCTTGAGTTTGAGGGGGGAGTAATAGAGTATTATACAATGTATAGTGTAATGTAGAAAATATTGTACAAATGTAGTTTGGGCAAAATGGTAATTGCACATAGCTGTTAGGATCAAACTGAATCAGTTAGATTGTTAGAGTTCAGTTACATCTGAACCAGTGTATAAATAACTGTGTAACAGAGTTTGCAATAATTCAATTCACTGTTTACAATTCATTCCTTCTCTCTCTCTGACTTTACCTTTCAGCAGGAGGTTCACTATCGAACCATTCTAAAATACAGCGTAAAGGGGTTTCCACGCGTGAGGAGGTTTCCACGCGTGTTCCATGTCAGACTAATTTGGAAATATTTTAGGTTTGGGGGGTGTGTGGTGAGTAAGAGAGTGTTTGGGAAAAGCATGGACTTTTTTTCCCGTTAGCCAAGTTCAGCCTTTTTTGGTACCTTCCGTTGTATTCCGCTGTGCAGCCTAATTGGTTATGGTTTTTTTTTTTTCTGATATTTGCAACTACTTGATTTACTAGGTGTTTCAATTCATACATTTGTGTTCTATCACTCATAAGTCATAACCGCGGAAATGAAAAATAAATTAGACCATTCATTTTTCCTGATGAATGTCGCTGAGTCTTTGTTTTGTTCGCTCTAATAGTGTACATGTACAGCTTTTCCTTCTATTTTGCTATTTGCAATATCTATGGTAGTGTTTTCTTAGCATTTTTGTTTGTTATCTATTTTAAATATTTTTTACTATTATTATTATGTGACATGATTTGGTCCTTTTGTACGTATTAGATAGAAATTTTCCATGCAATATTCATAAGGGTTTTTTAAAAAGAATATTCTTATGCTTCATTTCCTTAAATAATTTTTTCCAATACAACCCATATTTATTTAAAGTTTTTATCTTCTTTACCGCACTTTACTTATTTTTATTTTAATACATTAGGCTAGTAGAATAATCCAACTCTTACGTCTCATCCATTCAACCTGACCCTTTCTAGAGGAGTCAAGATACCCACAGTCGGGGAGCAGAGTTCCCTCCTCGGTGCAATTGCTTGAAGAACACAAGAATCGAAGACTCGTCCAAACCTTTGGCTGATCCCACAGCTAGGACCTAAGAGTTTGACGACAACAATATTAAATTTTATAGAAGGAAAAAAATCAACTCAAAATAGGAGAAACATGATAATAAATTTTATAAAATAAGAAATATATTAGAGAAAATAAACATATTTTTGTTAGGTCCTATAATACCACATATTACTTCAAATTATTTTATCTACACTTGTTCTTTTAATTTTTAGAAATAACTAATTTTCTATTCCAATGTGAAAAACAATATAAAATATGTGTAAAACATAACAACTTTATTTCTATTAATTTATTACTAATATTAAGTTAATTTTCTATAAATAAAATCTAAAATTATGCTAGCAGTACACTTCTAACACACTTTCTTGTTTGAAATTCACACTACTCTTATCATAGACTATTTTCTTTGTTGAAATTCACGTTAAATTTATGTGGATCTCACAATTTAGCGTGATACATTAAATTTCAATCAATAAAGGAAAAATGTATTGAGAAGAGTGTTTTTTTACCAATGAGAAGACTGTGTTAGAATTGTATTGCTAGCATATACGATAAAATTTACTTACTATTAGTAATAAATTAATAGAAAAATCATAATACCATAAAATTAATTCCAATAATACTATTTTCCAATAAATATGATATAATCAATTCCAACAATACTATTTTCCTAAAATTTATTGTTGTGATGGGGTAGGAAACAATTCCCGTACCATCTACTACAGACTTACACTTGTATCTTTCCTTTTAACTCCTATAAACAAAAATAATTAGATGTATTATAATTATAATGTCTTACAAATATTATTTAGATAATAAAAAAATAAGGGATCAAAGCATTACAATGATACTGTTATGGAGAGTTTTGCGTAGTTTATGTCCTTCAACTATCTGAACTTCCTTCTCCGCCAACCTATCTTTTAATTCATTTATCATTGTTTTTACTTCAAATTTGGTCGTCTAACTAGAAAGAAAATAGAAGTTTGTCAGGTATCAAATATGGACTAAACAGCTTATCAAAAAAGGGCAAGACTTAGGTACAGTCTCATACACACCGTTCTTACTGTTATCAAATAAAAAAACATGACATGTTGTATAAGTTATACCATGTAGAAGTTCAGAGTATGACATTTCTAATTGAATGATTATTGTATTGCTAAATGAAAGACTACACTGAACAGAGTATATAGACTCTGTTCAGATATGGTTACAACAGAAACAGTTTCACACCTAACTGTTTAACTAATAACAAACTAACTGACTGTGTGTAGAATTATAACAACTACATGATTGCTTTAACAATACTAACAGACAGATAACTAATCAATACAACAAGCTACTGATTAAGCTAACATATACAGATATAAGCTAGACAATATTGCTTCTATTCTATGTGATACTGTCTATCACATGTGCATAATTTATTCCACCTCACTTTCCGAGCCCTGACAACTCCGTGACTGGGAAACGACAACGTTAAGTAACTTTCCTATTGACAACACAACTAAAATTGGGGATAAGAAAAGACAAATCGAATGTTTCTATATTCTATTTCACATCATTTTGATTTTCATCTTCCTCTACATGGTTGTAGTTACCGGTGGTGGTTGTTTATTGAGATTTTAGGGGAAGTGAGGCTGCAGGACAAAAGCAGATGATAGATGTGCACAACAACGATGACACACTGCTGCCACCGTCAGCAATGGTGCTCCACACAGTGTTGACGACGTTGTCACTATTGTCATTGTTTGACATGAGTGCTATTCATTTTTTGTCCACACCATAGGTGTTGTTGGAAGCATTGAAGTTGCGACACTAACCCCCCTCTCTCATCTTAGAACATAAGATGTACATCACAACGAAATTGATTTTGAATGATAACAATAAACTGCTCCTCGTATACAAGGAGAATATGTTGGGCTGAAATCAAAAATTAACAGTATTTGACTTTTAAGTTAAAATGCACAAATATTAAAAAAGGAGATGTGGACATTTTTTTTTTGGAAAGTAAGTGATACAACCTTTAAATTAAGAATTTGGGCACATGGTGCTACTAGCCAGAAGAAGAAGCCACACAATGCATAAGTCCCACATGTATTTTTTAGTTACAGGACTTGAGTGATTTGTTCATTGTTATGTTTTGGGGACTTTGTTCTGAAAATTGCTCTTATGTTGGACGCAAATGACTTTGGGTTGAAGAAGACAAGAAAGTTGATTTTGATGGTGAGGGAGTGTTGTTCACCTTCTGGAAGAAAGACAATGGTGAAGGGTTTTGCTGTTGGAACGGTGGTAATTAGGTGAACGAGGAAGACGACAAAATAAAATACATTAAAGGAAAGGTGTTATTTTAAGTGAATTTAAGATAATAGGACATATATCATATTTTAAGTGGCTAACAGAATAAACATTACATATTTAACTGCATTTAAGTTTTATCCCAAAAAAAATATATGGACTAATTGTCTTACATCTAACTATTCCAATTGCTCTTGGAGTGCACTAATTTGCACTAATTGTGTCACCTCTAACAGCTCCTTGAGCAAAAAAATTTGCTCTTGTTGAGAAAAACAAGCCTCATACAAGTAAATCACACTATTATATAAATCTACACATAAAAAAAAGATCTTAAAAAAACTAGACAAGATCAAACCTCATAAGAATTCCATTAAAGTCTAAACAAAAGCTCTGAATGCCTTTTCCTATAAGGTGGAGTCAACTACATGAATCAAAGAATGTCATAATCTATGATATGTCTAATGTTAACCCAAATAAGCCTCTGTTTTTGTTGGATAAAAATCATTGAAATATAGAAAACCCAATAAACACGAATAATTCTGAAATGCAAAGTTACGAGAATATATAGTTATGAAAAACAATGAAAACTCACCACAATGCATGAGCAAAACTGAAATGCAAAGTTAACCTATGTTGGTAAGCATTACTATTTTAACAATATCGCAATATTTCAGACTAATTAAGAATAAGTTATCTATCTGCCTTTGTGCTAGTTGTTAGGAAACACATACCAATTTATCATTCAAAACAACACAAACCTCCTCAGACACCAAAGGATATTAAAATACTAGATTGTCAGAGTACAGAACACTAGCATATTCCTAGCAAGAACAATAGTAGAACTCCAAGCAGATTTCATGGTACCTAGTAAGCGATGACAACAGTTGGTGAATGAGTGAAAATGGTGAACTGTGACTGGTAGGCGATGACAACAGTGGCTGGTGGAGGGATGCACATCTCCTACTTGTGTAATCTTTATCTATTTGAGTTCTTTTGTAATATTACTCATTTTATCATGTTCCTTATAGATTCTCTCTATTATATAATGAGTAATATGAGCTAAATTCCTTTAGTTGAGACGTTGTAGCCTTGTAATGATCTTCTAAGCAAGTAAATGTGTTTTATGTAGTGTATGCACTTTAGCTCTTGTGTAATACTTCTTTCAAAGCTTATTTTGAATTTGATCACTTTAGAATAAGTAGACTTGTAACAGCTGACATGGGTTACATTTAAGAAATCAAGAGCTAATGAAAATACTTATTTATAACAACTTCTTTGTTAAACTTGTTTTAATAAGAAAATGAATGTTAAAACCATGTTAAGTCCTAGACATAGGATAACATAGTTCTTAGGGTGAAACCGTGGATGCTTAAGAGACGGGAGAACCCTACTTAGCATGCTGACATAGGAAGGCTTTCTCAGAATGAAGCTCTCCAAGAAAGTGATCGAAAGCATACATCACGATGCATTTTGCACAGTGTGTACCTACACCACATGAAACACTAAAACTCTTAGAAGTGACTTATTTGGTGAAACATATCAACTATCATCTCTTACCGATTCCTTATACATTTTATTGCTTGTTTATACTTTGTTAATTCATTTTCAATACTCCAACCAATTGCGAATAGTGTAGACACACTAAGTGTACACTCTAATCATACAAAACTTTACATAATCCCTGTGGGTACGACCTGTTCTTATCATTATATTACTTGTTGGACTATGTATATTTGCATATCTTTTTCCACACCACAGGACTTGAGTGATTTGTTCATTGTTATGTTTGGGGGACTTTGTTCTGAAAATTGCTCTTATGGGGGACGCAAATGGCTTTGGGTTGAAGAAGGCAAGAAAGTTGATTTTGATGGTGAGGGGGTGTTGTTCACCTTCTGGAAGAAAGACAATGGTGAAGGGTTTTGTTGTTGGTAACCGTGGTAGTTAGCTGAACGAGGAAGATGACAAAACAAAATACATTAAAGGAACGACGTTATTTTAAGTGAATTTAAGATAATATGACAAATGTCATATTTTAGGTGGCTAATAGTATAAACATGACCTATTTAACTGCATCTAAGTTTTATCCAAAAAATATGTATATGGACTAATTATCTTACCTCCAACTGTTCCTACTTCTCTTAGGGTGCACTAATTTGCACTAAGTGTGTCACCTCTAACTGCTCCTTAAGCGAAACAATTTGCTCTTGTTGAGAAAAACAAGTCTCATACAAGTAAATCACACTATTATATAAATCTACAAATAATAAAATAAAATATCTTAAAAAAACAAGACAAGATCAAACCTTAAGAGCCTTTGTTTTATTTGTCAACTCTTCAGTTAAAGAAGCTACTTGAACATGTAAGCAGTTCCGGTCATCCTTGACCTGCTTTACACAAAGTCTTCTAACTATAATCCCCTTATCCATTGGAATATGAGAAAAGCAACAGACAATATAAATTACTGAAAGTAAACATTACCAATAACAATATCAAACTAGAGATGACTTACTGGTGTCGTGGGGGTTGCAGGAACTGGACATGTCCTGATGTTGTGCTCCGTCGACTTACATCTATGGCAGTACATAACGGTGCCTCTTTTGCTTACTTTATAGGTTTTCTTCATGATATCTGATTATTATAAATTGCAAAGCAACCAAAATATTATCAACGCTTAATTTGAAAACAATCTCAAAAGATAATCTAAAAGTAGTGCATCTAAATGAGCAAAAATATTAACGCCTACCTTATAATTTATAACTTCAAGTAAATTTTAGTTGTGCCTCACAAAAGTTCTTTAGATTCCTTTGAGCAGCTAGAGAGGTATAGTTAACAAGACTTGTAGGTAACTGCCACCATACATTAAAAAAATCACCTATTAAATAAAAACATAAGAATTCCATTAAAGTCTAAACAGATCATAAGAATTCTGTTAAAGTCTAAACAAAAGCTAGTGATGCCTTTTCCTACAAGGTGGAGTCAATTACATGACTTAAAGAATGTCATAATATATTATATGTCTAATGTTAACCCAAATAAGCCTTTGTTTTTGTTGGTTAAAACTCATTGAAATATAGAAACTCAATAAACACGAATAGTTCTGAAATGCAAAGTTATGAGAATATATAATTATGAAAAACAATGAAAACTCACCACAATGCATGAAAAAAACTGAAATGCAAAGTTAACCTATGCTGGTAAGCATTACTATTTTAACAATATCTCAATATTTCAGACTAATTAAGAGTAAGTTATTTGCCTTTGTGTCTCATTTTTGGATTTTGTTTTTCCACCTAACAATTTATCATTCAAAACAACAAATCGTCCAGATGCTTGAAATAGAGAGAATTGAAGCTTCTTAAACAAACTATGTCAGCAGTAGTAGTAAATAACGTAAGAATACCTTTTGTGCATCACATTAATAAATGACAGCACAAACCTCCTCAGACACCAAAGGATAAAAAATACAAGATAGTCAAAGTACAAAACACTAGCATATTCCTAGCAAGAACAGTAGTAGAAAGACGGCTCAAGCAGATTTCATGGTACCTAGTAGACGACGACAACATTTGGTGAATGAGTGAAAATGGTGAACTGTGACTGGTAGGCGATGACAACAGTGGCTGGTGGAGGGATGCACATCAACTCTGTGGGTTTCAATTTCTCTCTTTAGCTTAGGGCTTTTCTTTGAGAGGGAAAATGGTGAATGAGTGAAGGAGTTTGGGTTTCGATTTCCTCAAATTTTTTTATTTCATTAAGAATTTTAGTTTTTCTCCTATGGAGTAACCAATTTGGATAATGGGCAAAATTTAGTTTGCATGTAGATGTGTAGTTTTTTTTTTGAAAAATCAAATTAAACCATTTTTAAAATATCATTTCCAGCAGACGAGGTTGAGGTGCATCCTATTGCTTCAGAATGAACAAAAAATAACAACTAAGATTGGTAGGAGGTGGAGAGACTTCTGTTGATTAAAAAGATTCAATAATAGAGAGATATCACAAGGTTTAAGGTCTGATAGAATATAGGGTAATTCTGTCATTATACAATTTGTGGGGGTATATGTGTCATTTACTTATGAGTTTGTTAAACATTTAATAGTATTTGTAATTCAGTTTTTACAATCAACGAAGCACAATTTATTCATTCCTCCAATTCACGTTCTCTGTGTGTGCTCTTCTTCCCTTTCTCTGTGAGTGAGTAAGGTGTGAGTGTGTGTGCAATTCTCAGCATTCTAGCTTGAGAATATGCTCTATTGTTGCCTCTAGTTCCAACAATTGGTATCTAGAGCTTCATCGAGCTTGGGATCGGGAAACACGAGTTGATTGGTAAGGTTCATTTTCGCAAATTAGGGAAACATGAGTGTGAGTGAGTGTTCTTCACCGATTTAGTGAATTGAACACGATTTGAGTGAAAATGAAGTTGAGCACAAATGGAGGAAACTTCCCTGCGCAACTACCGGTTCTCGAAGGCAAAAATTGGGAGCGGTGGAGTATTCAGATGAAGGCATTGTTCGAGTATCAAGATGTCATGGAGTTCCGACGGAACCAACGACAGGTTCAACTGAAGCGGTGAAAAAGGCGTACAAGGATGCGAAGAAGAAGGACTCGAAAGCGATCTTCTTCTTGCATCAGAGTGTTGACGATGGTGATTTTGAGAAGATCTCGAAGTGTACTACGGCGAAGCAAGCGTGGGACAAACTCGAGAAGTGTTATGCCGGTGGTGACCGAATTAAGAAGGTTGTGAAGGCAATCACGAATCAGATGGCTACGCAAGGTGAAACCCTAACTGATGGTAAGATCTGTGAGAAAATTACTCGTTCACTTCTTGAAAAATATGATTATATAGTCTGTGCAATAGAAGAATCTAAGGAAGTGTCTAGTATGAGCTTAGAAGAATTACATAGTACATTGGAAGCTAGGGAACTTAAATTGATTGAAAGGAGTAAAAGTAAATTAGCTGCTGAGCAGGCTTTATTTGCACAGTCTAATTCCAAAAGTAACTCTGATAGTAGTAGAGGTAGAGGTAGAGATGGTTTTGGAGGAAGAGGTAGAGGAAGAAATAATAGAGGTAGAGGCAGCAACAATTCAAATGGTGGAAGGACTCACACTGAGTTTAATAGAGGTGGTGGTGTGCAGAGAGGAGGAAGAGGTGGTAGAGGCAATTCTGGTGGTTCTAGAGGCAGAGGTGGCAAGAAGAAATTTGATAAGTCAAATATCCAGTGCTACAATTGTGATAAGTGGGGACATTTTGCTGATGAGTGTTACTCTAAGAAGGAACCTCAAGGTGATGAAGCTAATCTTGCCCAGGGTGATGATGAGGACAATGAATTAGTGATGTTGATGGTGACTACAACTGATGATAAGTGCACTATTGAGATATGGTATTTAGATACAGGGTGTTCCACAAACATGACTGGCCACAGAGAATGGCTAGTCAGTTTTGATCCAACTAAGAAGAGAATTAAGTTTCCAGATGGTAGAACAATGGTGGCTGAAGGGGTTGGGAATGTGGTGATAAAGATGAAGGATGGGTCTCAATCAGGCATTTCTGAAGTGCTTTATGTACCTGGACTAGAGAGCAACTTGCTCAGTCTAGGGTAATTGGTGGAGAAGGGTCATTCAGTGACTATGGAGACAAGAGAATGAAGTTGTTTGACATTGACAACAAGAGTAAGGTGATCATTGATGTTCCTTTGTCTAAGAACATGACATTCAAAGCAACACTAGAGGCACTTGAACATAAGTGCTTAGCTGCAACAGTGAACCAAGATGAATGGGCGTGGCACCATAGATATGTGCACTTGAATTTCAGAGACCTACATGATCTGAATGTACACAACATGGTCAAGGGCCTACCAAAGATAGATGCACCAAAGGAATTGTGTGAGAACTGTGTTGAATCAAAGCAAAACATGACCTCTTTCAAGAATTTTGTGGAGACTCAGTCCAAAGAGAAGCTGGAAGTGATTTATTCAGATGTGTGTGGACCAATGCAGTGTGAATCCCCCAATGAAAGCAGGTACTTTGTTCTATTTCTTGATGATTTTACTAGGAAGATGTGGGTGTACATGTTGAAAAGAAAGAATGAAGTGTTAGGTGTATTTAAAAAGCTTAAGAAAACGGTTGAAAGACAGACTGGTATGCTGATAAAAACCCTTAGAACCGATGGTGGGGGGAATACCAGTAATGAATTCAAGGAATTCTGTGATATGGAGGGAATTGTGCATGATGTGACTCCTCCATACACACCTCAGCATAATGGTGCAGTTGAGAGGAGAAATAGAACTATAATGAACATGGTGAGATGTATGTTGAAGGGCAAGAATCTACCTAAGTATTTGTGGCCTGAAGCTGTCTCTACTGCAGTGTACATACTGAACAGAAGTCCAACAAAGAGACTTGATAAAATTACACCGTAAGAAGCTGGTCGGCCTTAAAACCGAGAGTAAGTCACTTGAGGATCTTTGGTTCCATTTGCTACAAACATGTACCAGATCAATTGAGGAAGAAACTAGACAGCAAAGGTGAAGTAATGGTGATGATTGGGTATCATGTGACTGGTAGTTATAAGCTTTACAATCCACTGAGTAAGGAAATACAAGTGAGCAGAGATGTAGTAGTAGATGAGTCCAAGGACTGGAACTGGGAGAAGGGGATTGAAGAGGTGCCTTCAAGAGTTGTGATTGAAGCACCTGTGATTGATTCAATGTCTGAATCAACTCATTCCTGAGGTGAACATTGATGCAGAAGAAACTGATCAAGAAGTGCAGAGGAGGCCACAGAGAGCTAGGCAAGTGTCTAGCAGGTTGCAGGATTAAGCTTTGATCCCTAACTCAGCAATAGGGAAAGGTGGTGAGCTATTACAGCTAGCTCTATTTGCTGAGTCAGAACCAGTGACTGTAGAAGAGGCATTGAGTGACACTAAGTTGTTTGTAGCCATGAAGGAAGAACTGAGGGCCATTGAAAAGAATAACACATGGCAGTTAGTGTCTCTGCCAGAGAAGAAGACACCTATTGCTGTGAAATGGGTATTTAAAGTGAAGATGAACCCCAATGGTGAAGTCTCCAAGTACAAAGCAAGATTGGTGGCAAAGGGGTTTTTGCAGAAAGCTGGTATTGACTTTACTGAGGTTTTTGCACCTGTTGCAAGAATGGAGATAGTGAGAATTATCACTGCTCTAGCTAGTCAAAAACAGTTGCCAATGCACCATATGGATGTGAAATCAACCTTCTTGAATGGGCCTCTTGAAGAGGAGGTGTATGTATATCAACCCCCTGGATTTGAAGTGAAAGGTAGTGAAGGTAAAGTGTACAAATTGAACAAAGCATTGTATGGTTTGAAACAAGCTCCAAGAGCTTGGAACAAACGAATTGATGGATTTTTGCTGCAATTGGGTTTTGTTAAGTGCTTAACAGAACATGGTGTGTACATAAGGAGTACTGGTGCAGGAAATTTGATAATTGTTTGCTTGTACGTGGATGACTTGTTGGTGACAGGCAATAGTAGTAGTGACATTGCTACATTTAAAGGAGAGATCGATGATGAAGGAATTTGAGATGACTGATCTTGGACTCATTTCTTATTTTCTGGGAATTGAGTTCAAGACAACTGATGCTGGGATTGTGATGCATCAAGGGAAGTATGCTAGAGATTTGTTGAAGAGGTTCAGGATGCAGAATTGCAATCCTGCTAATACACCAGCAGCTACTGGTGTGAACCTAGTGAAGGATAGTGATGAAGAAAAGGTGGATCCAACTCTGTTTAGACAGATAGTTGGATCTCTGAGATACCTCTGTTGCACTCTACCTGACCTGTCCTATGCTGTAGGACTGATTAGTAGATACATGAATGATCCAAAACTATCTCATTATCTTGCTGCTAAACGGATAATGAGGTATGTGAATGGAACCATTGACTATGACATTTTATTTCCAAGCAAAAGTACTGCTGATGAATGTGAACTGCTTGGATATAGTGACTCCGATTGGTGTGGAGATAAATCTGACAGAAAGAGTACTGTAGGTTATTTTTTCATGTATGGGAGTGCACCCATTTCATGGAGCTCAAAGAAGGAGCAAGTTGTTGCTCTGTCCTCATGCGAGGCAGAGTATATAGCTGCTGCAATGGTAGCATGTCAAGCTCAATGGCTTGACAATCTGTTTGGTGAGCTAAAGATAAAAAAGAATGGTGTTGTGACCTTGATGGTAGACAACAAATCTGCCATCAACCTTGCTAAACACCCAATTGCTCATGGAAGGAGCAAACATATTGAAACTCGTTTTCATTTCATTAGAGAACAAGTGAACAAGGGGAAACTGTGTCTGGAATACTGTCCTACTGCTATGCAGGTTGCAAATATATTTACAAAACCATTGAAGATAGATCAATTCAAGGTGCTAAGGAACAAACTGGGGGTTGTTGAGGTGCTGTGATGATGCTGTGACACTGAAGTGCTATGCTGGTGTTGTGAATAACTATGTTATAGTGCTGAGACTTTTTTTTTTCTGTTTTCTTATAGTGTTGAATTACAGCATTAAATGAGAGTGATAGAATATAGGGTAATTCTGTCATTATACAAATTGGGGGGGGGGTATATGTGTCATTTACTTATGAGTTTGTTAAACATTGAATAATATTTGTAATTCAGTTTTTACAATCAATGAAGCACAATTTATTCATTCCTCCAATTCATGTTCTCTGTGTGTGCTCTTCTTCCCTTTCTCTGTGAGTGAGTGAGGTGTGAGTGTGTGTGCAATTCTCAGCATTCTAGCTTGAGAATATGCTCTATTGTTGCCTCTAGTTCCAACAAGGTCAACATTGACCGGACTAATGTGGTTGAGCTTGACAAAATCATTATAAATTTATAATTTTTGTTTATACTCTGCTATTTTTGTTTTGTTACTTTGGGAGAGTGACTTATGTATGACAACAATCATATGGGTAGTGATGACTGGATTAATCTTTTACTATGATTTCAAACAATACATCACCTCTTTAATGCTACTTTATGTTTTAATTGAGCTACAATAGATGGACAATAGATTCTACTTCTCTAACCTAATACTCTTATGTTAGCTTTTAAGGGGTTTTCTTTTAGACGACTCTAATTTTATGATGATACCATGTAGGATATGTATCAATAAATTGTCACAGTATGAGTTTTATTTTTCCACAACCTCACAATTCACAATTTAGTTGTTTTTAACGCATAATATGAAATCAAATACATCATCACATTTTTAATAAGATTATCATTTAAATTTTATCATCGCTCTATCATATTTATACTGTTATAGGTCATTTGTCTTATTTATACTCTTCATTTTAATTACATTCATTTACATTCAGTTTTATGGGCTAAACTAACAACGTTTGATAACCAAAAACGACTATTGAAATACACTAATTTAATTCCCACTATCATGCAATTATCAAATAAATTGATAAGTGCATCTACGATAATCATAATCATCATAAGAATAAAACTTCACTAACCATCATAATGATTTTTTTTTTTTGACAACAACCATCATAATGATTTTAAAGGCTTTAAAACCCACAAACTACCTTTGGAAAGACTAAAAGGCACCTAAAATTATTTCACTAAAATACAAAAATTCAAAATAAAATAAAAAATATTGGTTATTCCATAATTGCGTCCAATATTCCTTTTACATGCTTAATGAACTTTTCTTCTTATCAAACTTGTTATAATTAAAACTTAAATGACCTTTATTCTAATTTAGCCGACTTTATAGTTTATATTATGGGAAAGTACCAATGAACCTCAAACGGTAGCATGAGTGAAAATAAGATATTGGAAAGCAAAAAAGAAAAAGAAAAAAAAATATTTACCAAAAAAAAAAAAAGATTATTTGAATTCCCACGGATTGTGATTGTGATTTACAAAAGAAAAGAAAGCGGCGCACTTGGCTTTGACAGACAGAGGTTCTATTAAAGCGGGAGGATTGAACTGAAGTTAGCAGTGATTCTATTCTATTCTATTACAATGGCCATCGCCGATTCCGATTACGAAGGTCCCGCTATCAAAACCCTCGGTTCTCTCTTCAAGGTCACACAAATCTTTCTCTGGTTAGTACTACTATACTACTACTCCTTTTCACTCTCTCTCCCTCTACTTCATTTACCTTATTGCCCCTTTCACAGGGATGATGGTCTCCAAGTTCCGCCATCCGCTGACCGCTCCGTAAGTTTATCTTTTCCTGCTTCTTTCTTCACTTTACGTTTCTTTATAATTACTATTTTTAATTTCCCTCGCTTTCTTGCATATTATCAGAATTTGGATGAACCTCATAACTCAGACCCCGTTCCTGGCAAGTGCTTCTCTTTCTTTCTTTCTTTCTTGATTGAATATTTGATTCTTAATCATGGAATTGTTTTTAGTTGTGCGAGGAGAACTTATTTAATCATTCGTTTTTTTTTTCTTTTTCTTTATAATCTTTAGATTAATCTGTAAAGACTGTAATGCTATCAAGTTTTTGATTAAGATCTTGTATTTGGATTTTGTTTTTTTGGTGGCAAACCTGTTAATGTAAGTTCTTTAGAGGTTCAAGTGCCATTTGCCAAGCCATAATTTGTAAGGACTTAGTTATAATTATGATATTTTTTTAAAATTGTAAGGACTTGGAAATTACAAGCTTTTACATTATAAGGATTTAGTAAGAAAAACTAGATGAAACTTTCTATAGAGGTTTATTTATGCAATAATTTTTTTATTTTTTTATTGTTTTTTCTTGTGTTTTCTGCAGATTGGAGTGACCTTAATCTACCTGAGGATTTGGAACTTACCAGACAGATGAATGAATTGGGTCTCCCTGTATCTTTTCAGACAACCAAGGAGGTAACAATACAGATAAAATTGTTTTCCTGAAATTCTTTAATAGAAAGAAGGTTAGAGGTTTGCATAAGCATTGTCTAAGGAGTAAGGACTGATAATCCTCAAGCTTTTGCTTCACTCAGTATGGATATTGGATAGTAGCTCAACCTTGCCTACTTTAAGCTAATTAGTTATTAGCTGTCTTGCTCGAAAGTGAGCTCAATTAGCCGCTATGAATGTTCATACCATTTGAACCTTTTACACCCAACAAGTTAGGCACTCAGCCAGGCTTGAATATGTGACTTGAATAAAGTTCACCTTTTTACATATTTAATTGAAAACTTGTGTTCATTCATACCAAAAATAAAGCCAGATATAATATGTATTAAGTCATTCACCCATCGGCCAAACTTATTAATTTAAGATCTCTTATTAGTGAACGAAGGTGTGCTCAACTCACTGTCAGCCCTAGCTATATTATATTAAGAAAATAGTAAGTCCACAATCTGGTTACAGAACATGATTAAGGTGTGATTTTTTATAGTTATATGTTAATGACTTGTCTCTGAAGTAAATCCATAATTTTAGTTTTCTTATAGCAAATCTTGTCAATCACATGTTTGTCTATCTTGTCATAGAAATGTGGACCGCCAAAAGGAAAAAGAAAGGGTGCGTGTTCCAAGCATCCACGTAGTTGTAACAATCCTGTTGATGAAGCTATAAATGAAGCGGATGCAGAGGAGGTTGTATCTCCTGCTAAATTTCATGATAAAACAAACAGTTCTTCATCTTGTATATCAATGCTGGGCCAAAGTGAATCATCTTATTGTGATGGCGCAGTCGAAGCCGACATGATCCAATGTGTATCTGGTGAAGGAGATAATTCAACATCCTGTACTGGGTTTGCTAATGATGTTTCTAGGAGAAAAATAATACTTTAAATGATTCAGAAACTAATGATGCCAAGAATAGTGACTATTTAAACAGAAATGGGATAGAGTATCGTGAAATGGACAGCAAATGTTTAGATCTTTCATCAATTGTTTGTAAAAATACTGATCATGAGACTATTTGCAATGATGATGGTGTTGCCACTTGGTGGCCGCCAGCTAGTGAATCAGAATCGCTTCCCTTGAGTCCTAAAAGGATGGAATGTGACGGCATAGATCTGTCAAATAATTATGGTGAACTTGGAGATTGGATGGTCTTCTGGGATACTTTCTATATGAGAAGATACTTCTACAATATAAAAACACAAAGTTCTACATGGGACCCACCTCCAGGGATGGAGCATCTAGCATTTGGTGGGTGTACTGAAGCAGATGATAGTGAAGCTTTAAAGTCAGCAGAGGAGCATGAAACACAAAGCAGAACTAAACCACCTGAAGAAACGGTGGTTGAAGAAAACTTGTCAGGAAAGCAACATGACGAGTGTTCCGCTGAGATCGGTGATGCTGCTAGCAGTTTGGTCTCTGATATTGCTAGAAATAGTGAGGACCAACCTCTTCATCGTTCAGATGAGAATCTTGAGAGAAATAATTGCAATGTTGGAGTTTCATGTTGCTCAGTATCAAATACCCTGGATCATGTCATTAGGTATTTAATGTTCGAAACTTCTCATTTTCGTTCAAGCATAAATGAAATACTCATTACCTTATTAAACCAAAGCAGATTTGTCTTAAGGTTTCATGCTTGCAAATAACAATATAAGTGCTGGTTCAATCTTTTCCTAGACGCCTAATATACATTGCTTGATAAAGCCTTTCAATGATGTTTTTTTTACAAAATAAAGCCTTTCAATGTTAAAAACAACTTAAAGAGTAAGAAAGTGTCGAGGCATAACTCAAGATTTTAGGTGAGGGCTGTCAATTGTTACGCATAACGGAAATAGCACAGGTCCAGTCAATGTAGCTCAAGGGTTTTAAAATTATGGACGGCAAGAATAAAAATCAGGAGGATTTGATGTGATGTTGCACACCAAATCCCTCGTAGCTTTAAGCTTCTAAATGAAGGGTTAATGATTCTATCAAAAACTAACAAATAAAATAAAAGTGGCTGACTTAATTAGCCTTCCTTATTATGTGTATTTTACCTGCACTCCTGACAACTAATATGTTTTGCAGTTCAAATGAAAGATGCATTCAAGCAGCATCAGAGGTCGATCGTACACCCCTGGAGAACATGGTAATTGATATGCCTGGATCAGATATTAAATCTGACCCTTTCATGTCAAAACAGGAGAGAAAGTGAAAAGAAGACGCAGCGGAAGAAATTCTATTATGAAACTGAAGGTTCGAGATGAATGATTTATTATCGGGATCTGCTTCTACTGTATGTGTGACTTCTGCAATACGTTGTTATTCTACTAAATCTTTAGCTAATTGGGTCCAGTTTGACAATACTTTCTGATAGAAAATCCGCCCTAATTGCGGTCTCTCCTAGCCACCTTAGTTGCGGGAACTTTGGGTTGCCTTCATTGCAGCCTTCAACACCTTCAGTGCTGGATGTGAGGGGGTGTTTAGTTACACATCGCCTAGAGATATGTCCTAAATAATGCTTATATGGCTTGGGCAAATTCTCCCCATACAAACTGATTTTGTGGGGATTAGACCCTAAGCCCAAATTCTAAGCCTTTCTAAACAGTCAAATGCATATAACACTTGATAGATGCTTATATGATTACTTTGCTGTTGTAGTAGTTAAGTACTGGATAGATGCTTGTCTGACCGATAAAAAAAAAATTAATTTGCCAATGTCAAGCGAGATATTAGTGCCTACATAGATTTTATTCACTAGTTGCAATATGTTGTTTGAAGTTGACAGCAATGCCCTTGTAATAAATATTTCTTCATTTTTCAGATTCTCAAATGGAAAAAATGCCTGAAGCTTCTGTTTCAATTGGCAAATATTGGTGTCAGAGGTATATCTTATTCTCTAAATTTGATGATGGTGTGAAATTGGACGAGGAAGGTTGGTTTTCTGTTACTCCAGAGGTTATTGCACAGTATCAAGCATCACGTTGTGCTACTGGTATGATAATTGATTGTTTCACCGGCGTTGGTGGGAATGCTATCCAATTTGCACAATGGTGAGTAGCGGGTGCTAATTAGTCATGTGTCGATAGTCAATAAATTCAATTCTTTTATGTGACTCATATGTTTACTAGGTGCATTGTATTCACAAACCCAATATTTGAATTTTTCCAAGGAATACCAAGAAAATTAACATTTGTTTAGTTAAGATTAATCTATTCTGACAACTTATTAGCATTAAGATAATAGAGCCAGAGAGAAACTGATATGTTCTTTGGTTTGTTGTTATGCTCACATCCATAATTCATTTCATATGTTCTTTAACTATAACTGGATAGAATGATAACAAATTTCTATTTTTATCTAGTCAAGTGATTCAGGTTGGATCCTTGGGTGTAGTTTCACCATAACACAATATTCAAGATAATAAATCTATTTCGTAGGTATAATGTTGTAATATTTGTCAAATACTAAAGTCTTCCTCTAAGAAATGTCTTCTTTGAAAAACATCATTGATTCTATTCTCGGCAATGAATTATTTGATATTACAGGTGCAGACACGTGGTTGCAATTGATATTGATCCCTTGAAGATTGATTTTGCTAGACATAATGCTGCTGTTTATGGGGTGGATGATCAAATTGACTTCATAATCGGTGACTTCTTCATCTTGGCACCTAAGCTAAAGGTAGAGTTTCCATTTCACATGTTTTTCTGTTTTTTGTTTGTTTTGGAGGTCAATGCCATAAATCTACATGTTGTAGCTTTTAGAACTTAGAATTAGCACATTTGGCAAACCGCTTATACTTTTGGGATAGTTGATGACAAACTATATTGTCTTGTAGGCTGACATTGTTTTCCTATCTCCTCCTTGGGGGGGACCTGATTATGTTAAGGCTGTGACTTATGATTTAAAGACAATGCTTCACCGCATGATGGGTAGGTAGATCTATGTCTTTAGTTTTCCTCTAATTCTGGTTATACATATTACACCTTTTTTTTGGCTTCATAGACACAAATTACTCTTCTATTTAAACTAAATGTTGCTTTTGTGTAGGTTTACTCTGTTCAATGTTGCTAAGGAGATTGCTTCCAGAGTTGTGATGTTCCTTCCAAGAAATGTCAATTTCAACCAATTGGCAGAGTTATCTCTGTCCGCCTCTCCACCATGGTCACTAGAGGTAATTTCAACTTTTGTCTGTGTGATATCATTTACTTTGAAAGTTTAATTAATTAAAACACCCCCATTTTAGAAAAAGAATGAGGGGGTGAGGACTGAGGAGATGGACAGTTTCCCGCTTTGATTAAGAATAATTTATGGTCTATAATGTGAAGGGTGTTGTAGTATAACTATACTATTCAGGTAAATTTGTGTTTTTACATGATCAAGTCAGTGTGTTTCTTACAGGTTCTAAACCACCCTCCTCCAACCATACACTTCCGATAACTTAATACTTGATCATCATAAACTTTATCTAATGGAAGACAGAGACAGAGCTACTACTACATCACCTAAATTATGATTATAAGCCTACTTTTTACTTATTCTGATACACCTCTTAAGCCTGTAAGAAACACACTGACTTGATCATGTAAAACACAAATTTACTTAATTAAGGGAATAAATATGGACTAAATCAATCCTAATAACATTATGATTATATAGAAGAGGATAGAATCCTAATAATAAAGACACAGTGGGGTATATATCTCAACACTCCCCCTCAATCTAGAGCGTCCAGATGGTAGGCATCAAGCTTGTCAAATATGTCAAATCTAGAGGTCCTCGAAGAGGGAATTGATCATTAGAACCAACAAATTAATGAAGTAGTAATGTTGCTTGGAAATAGGAGTGATGTGGCTTGGAAGATGAAGATGGAGGAAATAAAAATATTTTGAATGATTATGATATTAATTTCAACAAAAAATTTTGATTACTTTTTTTTTTTGTAATAGCTTAATTGGTTTTGTGACTTAAAGTTATGACTTATCAACTTCAATATAAATTAAGTTTCAAAAGTGTGTGAGTATATATATATATATATATATATATATATATATATATATATATATATATATATATATTACACCTTATGTATACACGTTTGATGAATTTTGTATAATCTTACGATTATAGTTACGATTCCACGATTTTACATCCCCTTTTTGATTTTGCGTATAATCTCGACTTTGACTACCTTGTTCTAAATGCTACATTATCTTGGTCATTTTATGTGAAGCATATTGACATATGATAGTTTTTATGCCATCATAACATGATTGATGTAAAGTGAGTGTGAGTAGAAAGAAATGACTAAACATGAGAATAGTGTATTGGGATATAATGGGTAGTGACCCTCACTTATATTACTAGGTTAACAGAGTAGCATATAAGGAAGACACATGGGCTGAGCCCATATACTCAAGGCTAAAACCCCTAGTAACTTACTATAATTGTTTTCGTTGGTAGCTTTTTTCCTAGTATATTAACTCTTCTTCCATTCCAGGTAGAGAAAGTTTATTTAAATAAAAGGTTGAAAGCCGTCACGGCTTATTTCAGTGATACATCAGTTGGAGGCTGCAGATTAACTTGAGCTGCAGTGATTTTGAGGTTATGCTCCTGGTCATTAGTACATGTTTTCCAGAGGGATTGTAACTTGGTATATAGAAATGTCACAAAAATTGCCCCAGAATGTTACAATAACTATTTTAGTCACAATGTAAAGCAGTCAGTGTAACTTTTGTGACACTGGAAAATGGTTTTTTTGTTGTAAACTACTGGAAAATGGTTTGAGTGTTATTGCTGGTAGGGGTGGGAATAGGTTGGGTTGAGCGGGGCTTTGCATGGCTGTCCTGACCTGCGTTGAAAGTGCGAGGCATGAGCCTGACCTGTCATAGGCCCAAATTTTAGGCTGAACCTTTGTGAAAGTGCAGTGGGACACTGAAAGCTGCTTTAAAACACTTTACACTATTTTTATTTTTACAAAAACCTACAATCTTTAAGTGATGTATCATTTTGTAAATAGGCGAAGAAGCTAATAGATCATTGAGATTAGCGGAAAATATTGGCAAATTTATGATCTAACACGAACTACAAAATTTAATATAATAATAGTAATAAAAATATTTATTTTTACTTAAATAGGTTGGACTGATAGGCCTAGAAGGCTTTTTAAATGACTCGTAGTTTGACTTTTTTAGCTAAATAGGTTTTTATAAAAGCATAAGCTTTATCTGTTTAAAAAAAAGCTTGGCCCAGCCTGATTTGACATAGGTTGGGCTGTAGGCCCTTTGCCTATCGACCTGACCTATTTTCACCCTAATTGATGGACTGTATAAGCGTTTATTTAACACAAAATTTAGTGATATTTTCTTTTACTTTATTTTATTTTATCTTTTTCTATCAATCTAACATAACATTTGAATGGCAAATTGAATTTTTATAAAACTATTTTCATCTATAAGTAATTACTGATGGGGTTTTGCTTTTCCCACTCCCCTCCGACTCAAAACTAGAGGTGTCAAAATGGATGGATTGGATGCATATAGATTTGGATTATAATGGATGGATTGGAGAAATCCATTTAAAAATTGGTGTTTGCTTTTCCCACACCCCCTCCTACTCAAAACACACCCCATAAGGGTGTGAAAAGACCAAAAGGCCAGCCAAAACCTCTTTTTTTTCACGAAATTTCACCTGTTCGAACACGGGTCTTCGAACAGGTTCGAATGACATCGTTCGTGTGTGTTAAATCTTGACTTCACACTCTCTTGGGGCGTTTTTTCACTGTTGGTGGAGGTCATGCGAACTCATTCGCATGACCTGTTTCAACCCGCTCAACGACATCGTTCGAGTGTGTTAAATATTGACTTCACACCTCTCGTGCGTAATTTCACCTGTTGACGAGGTCATTTGAACTTGTTCGAACAAGATCGTTCGAACAGGTGATAAACACGTGAACTCAGCGCTGCACGCGAGGTTATTTTTGGAATAAAATTTGTTAAGGGGTGTGAAAGAGTAGGAGGGGGTGTGGGAAAAGCAATGGCCTAAAAATTTATATCCATTAGGATTCTATAAAAAAATTCAATCCAATCCATCCATTGACTAAAAAATTTCATCCAATCGATCTATTAACAAGTTATTCATGGATGAATATCCAATCCATCCATTTATATTCATATTATATATTTATACATATATTTTTTG
The DNA here is from genome assembly GCA_020916435.1 of Oxytropis ochrocephala. Lineage (NCBI taxonomy): Eukaryota > Viridiplantae > Streptophyta > Magnoliopsida > Fabales > Fabaceae > Oxytropis > Oxytropis ochrocephala. Next base: position 99,282,190 of record CM037090.1, read on the forward strand.
ATACAAATATATTATATATAAATATAATGAATATATAATTATAAACTTTTTTTATAATTATATTCTTTTTTATAATTTAATATATATATATATATATATATATATTTATATGATGGTGGTGCAGTGGTTTTCCGTGGCGGGTCTCTCGCCGTCAGCGGTGGTGACGGTGGTTCTCCGGTGGCGATGGCAGCTCTCTGGCGATGTGGTGGTGGCGGTGGCGCGCTCCTATGGCTGGTGGTGGTGGTGCTCCGGTGGATATATTATATATTTATATATTTTTTTAAGTTTTTTCTAAAACAAAAAACTTAATTGCTTAAAAAAAAACTGAATTGCTTCAAAAAAAAACAAAAAATTGAAATGAAATGTTAATAATTTTTTTTGATAAAAAATTTTGTAATTATCCAATGGATTTTACTTTTGTAGTTTTGATAATCCAATGGATCCAAAAAAAAATGTATGGATCATAACCATCCACAAAATAAATGGATGGATCCAATCCAATCCATTAATAATTTTTTTGTAATGGATGGATTGGATGGATTTTATCATGGATGGACTGGATATCCATTGGATAAATGGATCATTTTGACACCTCTACTCAAAACACACCACATAAGGGTGTGAAAAGACCAAAAGGTCATTAATGAAATGGCCAATCGTCTTTTTTTTTCCAAAAAATTTCACCTGTTCGAACATGGGCATTCAACACATGTTCGAACAGTCTCATTCGAGTGTGTTAAATATTGGCACACACACCTTGTGCGTAATTTAACACGTTCGAATGGCATCAATCGAACAGGTTCGCATAGACGTATTCAAACACCCTATTTTATTTCGTTTGTTAACCGAGGCAACAATAATGGACCCTCACACCACATTCACCAATTTTATTGCGTTCGTATACAGGTGTTCGAACCGTCATTAAACACGTCCTCCACAAGCGTTCCACGTGAGGTTATTTTTAGAATAAAATTTGTTTGTGGTGTGCGGTGAGTAGGAGGGGGAGTGGGAAAAACAATTGTCTTACTGATGAGACCTAAGGCCCAATACTATAGCACAAATAGTTTAGCTCTTTGTAAAAGAAGACAAAAAAAAAGGGCGATTGCTTTTCCCACGCCCCCTCCTACTCAAAACACAACCCACAAGGGTGTGAAATGACCAAAAGACCAACCAAAACCTCTTTTTTTCACGAAATTTCACCTGTTCGAACACGGGCCTTCGAACAGGTTCAAACGACATCGTTCGAGTGTGTTAAATCTTGACTTCACACCCTCTTGTGCGCAATTTCACCTGTTCGAATGGGGTCACTCGAACCAGTTCGCATAACCTTGTTCGAACACCCTATTTTATTACAATAAATGGACCCTCACACCACATTCATCAGTTTTATAGCGTTCGCATGATGTTGTTCGAACGACAAGATCATTGGAACTGTCATCACGCGAGGATATCTTTGGAATAAAATTTATTAAGGGGTGTGAAAGAGTAGGAGGGGGTGTGGGAAAAGCAAACGCCAAAAAAAGCTCTTTGTAAAAGAAGACCAAAAAAAAAGCTCTTTGTAAAAGGATATTGAACAAAAAAAAAAGCTTTGTAAATGGGATCAATTTGCACGTTTTTAATTGTACAATGTAACACATACTTTAATAGTGTTGCTCATTAGTGGGTATCTATTAATATTATTGCTTTATTTTCGTCTTAATAGTTGCCAGTTGGTAGCTTTTCCTATTCTGTAAGAAATGAATACTGATTACTGAGTTAGGAGAAATCAGACTTCTTTTAAGCAATATAGATGAACAATTATTAGTGATTATTGATCACTATCTAATTGGGCTAATGTAAAATTAATGAGAGTACTATGTTGGTTACCAATGCCTCTCAACTTTAATATACAATCAACACCCCTTTTTACTCTTTCAATCACAATAATAGAACCTCCATTATTTTATCTTTAAGGGTTATTCCAAGCGGTAAATGAGCTCGAATCTCACTTCAAGATCTCTGGTTCGAATTTTTAGTGTGGTAAAAACTCTCTTGGGTAGAGAGCATCACACAGCAAATAAAAAGCCTCGATCTGTACTACCAATAAGGTTACCATACATGGTAGATTAGTCATATGAAAGTCGGTAAATCTGCCGCATCAATAAAGCACTATAAAAAAACCTCTATTATTTTAAAACAAACAAGATCAGAGGAAGTTTGTGATTGAAGATTTGCCAGAATAGCATTAGCAATTCTTCTAGCTTAAGTCTCTATCAATAGAATCAGAATGGCATATGAGCTTCACGTTGTGGACTCGTGAACATTGGATCCAGTACGTGTGTGAACTCTCAATTTCTTTATATGGAAAATAATAATTAATTAAACTATTGATTCAACAACATTTACTAATAATAATTGGCCTTCAAATATCACCTAGTAGTAGTGGGTGGTTTAATTGCTCCTTAGCTATATTTCCTACAAAAAGGACTATAAATATTTCACCAGAAAATAAAAGAGAATATAAATATGACAAGCTGCATTAATAAAATGTCAGAATCAGACATCACATGCACGAGCTTTCCTGCATACAAATAGGAAGCACTGTTTTTATTTTAATAAAAAAAAAAAAAAATGAAGGAAAAACGGATTCGAAGGATTGAAATTTTGTCGGAACCGAAAGATACGGAACATATGGTCGGCAATTGTTTGCTGTTCTTTTCAACGGAGACATCAAAAATAGACTATTTTTCTTCTTTTATTTGTCCTTTTTTTGTTTGTTGTGACCTCGTTTTCTTTGTCCTTTCTTACTTACTATGATGGATTAGATTGAATCCATTTTGAGGGAAAAATAATTTAATTCAGATTTTGTGATTTTGTTCTTAAGGTGCTTCTAAAGTGAGAGGGTAAATTGAATTTTTATTATTGAAATTATTTTAAAATTGATTATATGATATTGTGTAAAATGATATGAGTGATTAAGATTAAATCAATCAAGATTAAATCTCGACCGTTGATGAATTTGTATATATATTTAATCATACGGTCATATTTAATGATTTCTGGTTGAAAGATTTGATCTGCAGAATCGGTTTGATTATTTTGATTTGTTGTGCTGATTAATTGATTCTTATCTCCAATTTTGACAGAAAATGAGAGATAAGGGTGCAGGTAAGGAGAGATTAAAAATCAGACGTTCTTATCACTAACCTTTTAGTTAAGACTACACTATTCACCACAAGATGGAAAATGAACTACTAAAAGAGAATTACTGAAAAGTTTAGTGTAACTTCGATTGTAAATGATTTTCATTACATGCTAAAGAGATATTGTGTTTTGATAGATTATTAATGTAACTAACGAATATTCATCAAAAAAGTTATACATATATACATGTATATTTATTCATGAGTTTTTTATGCATAATTAATGCTTAATTCATGAGTTTTATACATAATTAACGCTTAATGAGCGTTTATTTATTATGAGAAACAATAACTATTAATCAAAACCATTAGAATAAAACTAGCGGCTTATATTATATTTTAATTAAAGATTGGCATGAGATATTATAATTAGTGATAAGATATGAACCGTTAATTTCAATCTAATAGTTTTGATTAAGAGTTCTAATTTTTCACAATAAAAGAAAGTTTCACTAGATTTTCTCCATACACAGGGAGAGAGAAATGGGTTTACCATCTTCAACGGAGAGGAGAGAGAGAAATAGTGTGTGTGTATTCGATGGAAAGAAAGACCTAATATTGAAGATCCAATTTCGGTGCAATTAGATAATGCATGCAGTCATGCAATCAACAGCTCGAAGTCGATCGATCATAATTGGACCGTCTAGGTTTTAAAATCATAATTTAAATTTAGAAGAAATAAAAAATAGTTCTTAAATTTTGGACAATCTGAACTTGACCGGACGACCTCAAACTCGCTGACTGCATGCACCTTCAACTGTCCCCAATCCAAATTCAAGATTGAGGGAGGAGGTAAGATCTAGAGTGAAGAGACCATGATACTATTTGGTGGGACTATTTTTGATCCAATGGTGAATGACTGTGGTCCATCGTAAACCATGCAAGGTACTCTTCCCACCCTAGCCATCATTCTTCACCACTAATATGCCAAAAATATTTTCTTTTTTTGAGGGAAAGCCAAAAATATATTTTAGGTAGCATGAAATTGTGCTTCCCACCCACCTCACCCGAACTCCCGACACCATTAATTTTTAGGATCTCATTTTGTCATTTAAGCAAATCATCTCTTTATTTTTAACACTTTTTTAAATAAGTATATCATCTCATTATTTTTAGCGGAAATTTTGTTCATTGAATAAAAGATGTATCTGGTTTATATTAATGACCAGATACATCAATTATTCAATGAATCTAAATCTGTAATTTTTTTTTATAATAGAGACCCGAGAGAGTATATTGTGACAAAATGTGTAAACAAACAATATTGTTTTGCTCTTTTCAGCCTTAATTGAGATTTTGTGAATTTTCTATGTATATTGATAATTTTTTCATGCGCTATTTTTGCATCTAAAGTATATTTATCTAAGCGATATTTTTAAATTTCCTTTTCAAATATTTATTGTGAAACTTTGTTTTGAATGAAGAAGTAATAGCCGATTTTTTTGGCAAAATAATAATAATAGTTGATTTTTATCTTAGAGCCAAAATCACATTCACAGGATAAAACTTGAGAATAGGGATCCTAATGGGTACCCTCAGGCAGGGTATTATAATATTCGTACACGAGTCCGGACAAACATGAGAATGTGTTTTAATGCCCGTCCCCATGCCCTTTGAGTACTGGGTACCATTTTTTTTAAAACAAAATAAGGGTTAATGGAGTCTCCTTAAAATCTTCTTATGGAAAACTCTCCTTAGGAAAAAATCGACAAGAAGGAAAGAGTACTCACTTTTCAATTTTATTAATAATAAGTTGAAAAGATACAAAAGACATGGGTACTAGGTACCATTACTCTCACTTTAACAACAACAAAATGAACACTGTAGTGTCCATACCCAAGTCTGCGCCCTAAAATATATATGCGGGTGTGGGCTTGGAGTGAGGTGAACACTGTAGTGTCCATACCCAAGTCTGCGCCCTAAAATATATATGCGGGTGCGGGCTCAGAGTGAGGTGAACATTGTAGTGTCCATACCCAATTCTGCGCCCATTTGGCTGGGAAATTACTTGTTTATTGTAGGTGACCAATGAACATGCATGGGCTCAATTGTCATTCCTACTTCCAAGATAAAGGGAAGGGAAAATACAAAATAGATGAAGCGTATTGTCTATACTAACATAAATGTTCATTCCTCAAACAAAAAAACATTAATGCTCTATTTTTAAGAAGTATAACATCGTGTGTTCAAAAAAAAAAGAAGTATAGCATCGATCTAGGGATGACAATGGGTACTTTATGGGCAGAGTCTTAGAGTGCCTGTACCCGAGTCTGCACATGTATGGGCATGATACTTTAGTGCTCGTCCCCATACCCATTGGGCACACCCATCACACTCACTTTAACGACAAAAAAATGATAAATAACGTAAATATACATTATAAGTCAATTTAAAAAGTCATTATTTTTTCTTATCTACTAATTAAAATATTACACATGATACCATTTAGTGAATTAAAAACATCCTCTCTCTCTCTCTCTCTCTCTCTCTCTCTCTCTCTCTCTCTCTCTCTCTCTCTCTCTCTCTCTCTCTCTCTCTCTCTCTCTCTCTCTCTCTCTCTCTCTCTCTCTCTCTCTCTCTCTCTCTCTCTCTCTCTCTCTCTCTCTCTCTCTCTCTCTCTCTCTCTCTCTCTCTCTCTCTCTCTCTCTCTCTCTCTCTCTCTCTCTCTATATATATATATATATATATATATATATATTTACCCACCCATTCACGGATAAGGTAAAATATATGCGGGTGCGAGTCAGGAGCGGGTTGACCACCTAGTGGCCGTACCCAATCCCATGTGTGGGGTTAATTACCCACCCATTCACGGATAAGGTACCCTATAGGCACAAGCTCAATTTCTATCTCTACCTCGATCATATTACAAGTTAAACAAAAGATGAAAATTATTTTTTCCTTGGTAAAATAAAATAGGATCAAATCAAAGTCTTATAGTTACTAGCGGCCCGTCTTTCATCATTATTAGAAATAGAAAAGTGCTAGTATGTTAGTGGGTTAGTGAGTGGTTATCAATATTAAAACTTGTACTTATAGTAAGGGTATTTTTGTCAGAAAAATCTGACACCAAAATGAACAGTTACTTTTTGAATCCCCTTTATTAATAGTTATAGATACATAGGTGATTAATAAAGGGTATTTGAGTTTTTGAATTAAAGTTATACCTTTGATCATAAATCTATTTCCATAAAAGGGTATTTGAGTTTTTTTTTCCAAAAAAATAATAATAATGTAAGTCAACTAAAATCAACAATGAAGTTTAAAAATTAGTTAATTTCAAAAAGCATTATACTAAGTCTCAAAAGTTAATGCGTTGTCAATATTTATAACTTGTTACAAAATGAAATAAAATACACATAATCAGGTCAATTTAGCCAATTTAGATAGTTCATGATTGGGCAACTAAATAAATACTTATTTTAAACAAGAATTATAGTGATCATTTGGTTCCCCACTATAGTTTGCATACTTAAAAAAATAATTAACGGGATAACCGAAAAAGTAATCCTTTTTTAACCACGAAAATTGTAAATAATGTTTATAGTGGCAATCTCGGAGATCGAACGCCTTCTTAATGGATTCTGGTGGGGTGGTAATGGTGGTGTTGGTCGAGGTATCCGGTGGATGGCTTGGGATAAGTTGTGCGTCCCCAAGATTCATGGTGGAATGGGCTTCCGAAGCCTAAAGCACTTTAATTTAGCTCTCTTGGGTAAACAAGCTTGGAGGCTTCAATCTCAACCGGAACTCCTAGTTTCTCGGTTGTATAAAGCCAAGTATTTTCCCCATAGTGATTTTCTCCATGCCCCAAAGAAAAGTAATGGTAGTTATGTTTGGAATAGCATCCTGGCCTCCCAAGAATTGATAAGGGATGGATCGGCTTGGAGTATTGGTAATGGTAGTACAATTCGTTTGTTTGAGGATCGGTGGACAAAGAATCCCATCCAACTTCAGCCTAGAACTTCGGGTATTTACAACCCTTTGCTGCGTGTTGACTACTTGGTTGTTCAGGATAGAAAGTGTTGGAATGAGTCCCTTGTTCGCTTTACCTTAGATGGCCCGTCTAGTTCCGCTGTGTTGGATACACCTTTATTCCCTTGTGTTTATGAGGACGCGCTTTTTTGGAAAGGTGAAAGGAATGGTGCTTACTCAGTGCGTAGTGCTTACCGTCTGGTTATTCAATCCATCCTCGCTCTTCTTTGTCCTCTCGCCAGAGGTCGCTGGCGCGAACTATGGAAACTGCACGTTCCTCCAAAGGTGAAAAATTTTCTATGGAGACTTGCTAGGAATTGTCTGCCTACGCGTGCCGTCCTCCTCCGTCGTGGCATGGTTGTTCCGGGGGAGTGTCCTTTCTGTGGTGACTTTGAGGAAACCAGTCTGCACATTTTTGCAAATTGTATTATCGCCATAACGTCTTTGATCCGCATTGGGTATTGGTGCTTTGCTGATTGCTCGGGAGGCGGTCTCCGCCACGGTCGCCGACTGGTTTTTTGCGGTTTTTATGCAGTGTTCTAGCGACATTCGCATAGCCTGGGTGATGAATCTTTGGAGCATCTGGTCTAGTCGAAATAATATTGTTTGGCAGCATCGTCGTGACTCCGTGTCCGCTATTATTCATAATGGATCGGCTTTGCTTTCGGACTGGGTAGCAGCCTGCAAGGTTTTCAAGCAACCTTCGGTTTCTCTGCTTTTTTCTGCGATGCGAGACCAGACTTTATGCACCGGTGCGCAAATGTCGCCTGTTGCAAAGAACGTGTTAGTCTAAACCGCCCGTGGTTTCGCTCAAAGTGTAATATTGATGCGGCGTTCGACACTGGTGGCAACAACCGTATTGGTATTGGGCGCGTGTGTTCGTGATGATGTGGGCTCTTTTGTGGCGGCTAAATTACATTGCTTCGCACCTTTACTTGAAGTGTACAAAGGTGAGGCTCTCGGGTTGCTTGTTGCCATTGATTGGATGCGTGAACTTCAATTCCGGGATGTTATTTTCGAGATGGATGCCAAAACGGTTGTTGACGATTTCAACAAAGCTCCTACTATCAATTCTGACTACGGTTGTATTTTAGCTTATTGTAGAGAAGCCTTTGTTTATTTTACTTTAAACTCTCATGTGGAGTTCTCTAGGAGAGAGGCTAACAAGGTGACTCATACCTTAGCAGGGGTAGCCTTGTTCTCAGTCTCATCTCAAACTTTATTTGACATTCCAGCATGTGTTTCTGATGTGATTTTGAATGAAATGAATTAGATTTCTTCCGTAAAAAAAAAAGTAGGTAAAATGCATGCCTGACACATAATCATCAATATTATTACACCATAGGTCCTCAAATCTTTGACTCAAAAATTGTCAAAAAAAAAAATTTCACTAACTCAAATGACTACAATACCCTAAATAACACACCCATAACAAAAGACACCTAGCCAAAGAAAGATGGACCATACTGTTATTTCATAAAAAAATCAGTCAAATTCCATTGTCAGGGTAATTAGGATCATTCAGCTTCAGCATCAAAAGAAGTCCAAAACCCCCTTAAACCGCGCTTGATTAGCAATGATGGTCAAAATTCCCCTCAAAGGACACAAGCAAAGCCTCCTTCACAACAAACATAAGAAATTATTATCCATACAGGTTGAGACTTCTAGTTTCCACTATTTTTTTTTTTGAGAAGAATTTCAGGGTGAACGAATGATTAGTTTCAGGATTTGAACCCTAGATCTCTTTTTTGCAACTCCTTCACGTCCCTTTAACTCGTCAATTGAGCTACCTTCTGGAACATTCATATTACATTTACCTCATCCTAAAAAGACTAATGGGGATTTGAACTCGGAACCTCCGAATACAAATACTTTCATGCCACTAATTATTTTTATGAAAATAAAGTAAATGTAGTTTCATTGTAAGTATTTAAAGAGAAAAAAAAAACAGTTCTTGAATTGTAGCGTTATCTCTTCACCGTAAATGTTTTGTCATAAAAAAAAGAATAGACTCTTATTTTAATTCATTAAATATCATTGTCTTTTATATTTAGTCTCTAAATTATGATAACCTCTTAAATAACATCTAGTTTCATTTATAAGAAAAAAACATTTTTAGAATCATTGAATAACCTTGTCATAAAGAAGAAAAAGATTCATTGAATAACTAATATATTTAGTCTATAGACCAAAGGGAGTATATATTAAAGTCTATTTCCATTTATCAATTGAGTCACTAAAGTTTCTCGTATAGAGACTAAATTGACGGAAGTAGATAAGTTTACGACTAGTTAATGATTTCTTATAGTTTAAGAACCAATTAAGCTAAAGTGATACTCCTTCTAGACTCGTATATAAACAACAAATACTCTCTCCGATCTCTGTTATAAGAAGATTTTATAAAAATCACAAAGACCAATGAGATTATTAAATGTGATACAATTTTAGCCTTTTATCCAAATTATATCCCTAGTATTAAATTTTTATAGCCATTGTGTGACTTTCTAGTAAACCTATATCTCATATTAAATAGGAGGAAATTTTTTTTTAGCAGTTAATGTACTTTGAAAAGTGTATTTTTTTCTTATAATTAAGACAAAAAAATCTACCAAAATTTTCTTATAATATGGACTAGAGGGAGTAACTTTTTAGATTCATTAAAAAATGATATATTTGAATCCATATACATCACTTTTTTAATGAATCTAATAAGTTATTCATCGCTTATGGGGAGTACTATTTTAGAGGGTAAAAATTGAGAGATTATTATTATTATATAAAAAAAGGAACATTGAAAATAAATATTTGTCTCTTTATAAAGTCTACTAGCATGACTAAAGTCTACAATAGACTATAGTAAAGTGGAAGACACTCTATCATCACATTAAAACCTATTCCATTTGTAACATGTCACCATCCTTTAAAAAATGGCTGCATAGCTTAGCTTAGCTTAATATATCTATACCTCCAAAGTGGCATATGTGAATGTGATTTGAGTCAAAACGACAGTGACGTGTTCAAATCCTTCTTTCTCCTTCCCCTTACTAAATAACAATACCCGCCATATCTACTTTCTTTCAACTCCACTTCAACGAGTGAGTCTGTGAGTGTGTATTTCTTTCTCTCTTTCTATCTGCCAAATGCAAATGCCATTCAATCAATGATTGTTGAAAAATGCGAGAATTAGGGTTTCAAGAACAACGAAGATCATCGTGGAGACGAGCAGGTTCAAGAAGAAATGGCGGCGATACAAGTCCTGATTCAGTAATCTTCACTCTCGAATCTAACTTGAGTCTCTTCTCTTCTGCTTCCGCTAGCGTTGATCGTTGTTCCTTCGCTTCCGATGCTCACGACCACGACTCTCTAACCTCCGAAATCTCACTCGTACTACTTCCACTCCATTCCATTCCATTGCATTTCATCATCGTTCATTTTTCATAACTATGCTAATTGAAATTCGCATAGTGGAATTGAAATTCGAGTTTCTGAGTTCTAAATGAATTTTGTGATTTTTGTTCTTGTTTGCAGCATTTGGCAGGAAACGGTGATTCTGCACAGAGTGAGAGTTGGAGCGGTCAAGATCCGGATCCGGATCTGGATCCGGATTCAAACAAACAACGTCATGCATATTCAGATGCAGTACAGAAAAAGAAGCTTCGCGAAACTCTTTTCTCTGGAAAGGGAGAAAATACAAAAGGTGCGTTACATTAACTTCCACTTCCGCTTACACTTTTTTCTTTACAAATAAAAAGAAGAAAGTCACAGTGTTCCACTTACATTACATTGCACTATCCACATCACAGTTCACAAAGAAGACAGTGATATTGACATTGAAGATGGAAATCAACACTTGGATTTCGATTCGGCTAGAAATTCTTTCTCTCTAGCTCTTAAAGGTAGCTTCAAATTTATTCACAATTGAGTTCTAGCTTAGTTTATTTTATTTTATTTTTTTGATTTATGGTTTTGTTATACTTCGATTGAAGAATGTCAAGATCGGAGATCGAGATGTGAGGCATTATTTAAAAAGCAAGATCGGCGAAGACCTGCTTCGTTAGATCTAAACAATGCAAATGCAATTGTGAATGTTTCCTCTTCGCCTCGTTTGGGACTTAATGCTATGAAGAAGAGTTCACTTTCGTCTCGAAGATCTGGTTCCGGTGCCTGCACCGGTACCGGCATTGGAACCGGAACTTTTCCGAGTCCCGGAACGCCGAATTATCGTCAGTGTGGTATTACAATGCAAAAGGGTTGGAGTTCGGAGCGAGTTCCTTTGCATTCAAGTGGGGGCCGCAAGCATGTTGGTAATGGTATGGCTGTGTTGCCTTTCAATAATAATGGGAGAACTTTGCCGTCTAAGTGGGAAGATGCTGAGAGATGGATTTTGAGTCCTGTTTCGGGTGATGGTGCCATGGGAAGGTCCTCACTTCAATTGCCTGAGAGGAGGCCTAAGTCAAAGAGTGGTCCACTTGGTCCACCTGGTGCCGCTGCTGCTGCTTACTATTCTTTGTATTCACCTGCTGTTCAATTTTATGAAGGGGGGAATTTCATGCCAGCTTCACCTTTTTCTGCTGCTGTTAATGTTTCAGCTAATGGGTTAGTTAATAGTTCTAGTGGCAATGGTGGTGGGGTTTCCACCAGAACGGATCCTTGCATGGCTCGTTCAGTTAGTGTCCATGGATGCTCTCAGATGCAGGGTCAGTCTTCAATTCCTGCTCAAGGTTGTTATTTTGTACTTTTTAATATATTCATTGATCTGAGTTTTACTTTTACTTTTGTTTTGAATTGCTACTTTTACGTAATTTGTCTGTCAAGTTTTGCTTGAGCTTGAGATATGTCTTTGTCCGTGCGTATTAAGCACTAGATCACATGTTTCAGTTGAATGAGTTAATCATTTACTATTAGTGAGCCTTTTATACTCTCTCATTCTGTATTGACTGTTGTTGCAAAGTGATATGGATGGAACAATTGGTGTCTGTTTAGACATCATAAATAATGACACGTTGATGGTTGAGAATTTGAGCCTGAGTTTGTTGTAGTAAAATGATGACCCAGTTGTCACTGTATTCAGTAAATTGGATCCGAGTTTGTATCTCGAACCAATTTGCTGGGGTGGGAATGTCGTCAGCAATTCAATCTTTAACCTGATGTTCTGATTGCATCAACTGCATCATTTTTTGATTACACAAAATCCAGGTCATAAGTAGTTTAGGTGACATGTCATGATGGTATTGTATGATCTTGAAATTATTATGCTTCTCTGCTTTTGATAAAACTTCTTATTTATTTATTTATGCCTAAACCCTAAAACTTCTTATTTATTTGTTTATTTATTTATGCTGGTTGTAATTTACAGAGAAGTATGATGGTTTCAAGGATGCGGGCACCAATGTATCTCGTGCTGCTTCGAGGAGGGACATGGCAACCCAGATGAGCCCAGAGGGTAGCTCGTGCTCTCTCCCAATATGAGGCGTTCTTTCTCCGCTTCCACTCCACCTGCCTTGTCTGTCACAGAATTGCAGAGTCCCTCTTTTTCTAAAATGGATATCAGGGACGTGCAGGTAGATGAACGGGTAACCATGACAAGGTGGTCCAAGAAACACAAGGCCCTATTCTCTGGTAGAGGTTCAGAAAATGTTGACAGCTGGAAAAAGAAAGAAACAAACACTCAGTCTTCATCCTGGGACGTTTCGGACAGGTCAAAGACTGTTTCAAAGTATGTCTACTTCTGTATTGCATCAATTTTGTTAAATTTATCTTGTATGCAAAGTAGAATGTTTCAGATGAAATGATGGATTCACTAAAATTGTTATGTTGTTGGGCATGAAGTGATTTAACTAAAATGCTAAATGTGCATTTATCAACAATCTCTCTTTATTATCTTCTAATTACGACTCAGATCAAGCATCCTTTATCCAATTCAAACTACAAAATAGTAAATTCTTGAAGTACTTGGTCTTACAATTGTATCCCTGCTGAGAAGACTCATAATTTACCAACCAGAAATGTTTGTGGAAACTTTACATTGTTTCTAAAATTCCAGTAATTTTTACTTGTCCAGAACTACAAGAGAGGAAGCCAAAATCACTGCATGGGAGAACTTGCAGAAGGCAAAAGCTGAGGCAGCAATACGGAAACTAGAGGTTAATTCCTCGTATCTTCTTTATGGAATTCTCCCTTATTTTCTTTATTTAGGGAGCTGAATGATTTCCCCGTTTCCTTAATTTTAATTTTCTGTATCCTCTTTTAGCTGTATATTTGTATCGGCAATTTAGGATGGTAAAATAGTTTTCTGATCGGTGGTCACACATCCATTATCTCGACACAATGAACAAGTTATAGACTATGTTGTTGTGAAGGATATTGTTGGTTGTCTAATAGGATTTGGATGTCTTAAAGATAGTCTCTTACGTAATCACACACAAATCAAACATTATGTAGGGATCAGGTATCATATTTTTGTCAATTCATTTCACAGCATGCATGCATTGATCTTTCCATTTATTTAAGGCCTGAAAACTACTATTATTCAAAATAGAGAGGAGAACAATTAGAGAGGACAGACCCTGATCTTATTGCTTTTGCTATTTCAGATGAAGTTGGAAAAGAAGCGATCATCTTCTATGGACAAGATTATGAACAAGCTAAGATTGGCTCAGAAAAAAGCTCAGGAAATGAGAAGTTCAGCTTCAGCCAACCAGGATCATCAAGTTGGCAGAACTTCTCACAAGGCTATATCATTTCGCAGAACCAGCCAGATGGGTTCCTTGAGTGGTTGTTTCACCTGTCATGCCTTTTAAGCTTCTCCAGCATTCTATTCTGTTCAACTGAAGCTTGGTAATTCTTTCTGTAATACTTGTCCTAGTTTTTCAGATATAAATTGTCTGATAGTCTTTGAATTAGTATGGTTGTGGTTTTGAAAACCTTCTAACTTCTCTGCAACATACTGTTCAATACAATTGTCTACATAATTTGGAAATTGAAAAGTTGTGCTTTTTGCAAAATGTACCCAGAGTTTGACAACCTTCTAACTTCTCTGCAACATACTGTTCAATACAATTGTCTACATAATTTGGAATTTGAAAAGTTGTGTTTTTGCAAAATGTACCCGAGTTTGCTTGTAAGCTAAAAGGTTCCATATGCAAGCTATGCTGAAAACATTCGGGTATTAAAGGGTCAGGTTTTCAAACAGATGCCTGATTTTGTTTCCCTTTTTTATATTCAAAGCTTATCCATGAGTTAGAGTTTTGAATTTTGATAGGCTCAAGTTTATTATTCCCTTGTATACTTACATTGGAAATTTGCACTAGTTACGTCCTTGTTTTGCATTTTGATTAAAGGCTGTTATATGCCTGACCAGGTTTCAGAAATCAGAAGGATTTATATGTGCCACTTGTTAATGAGTGAATGAGTGAAAGATGGGTAAAGAGGGAGAGAACAGCTTATTAATACTATGTTGACACTAAATTTGTGTCATTGCGATTTCTGGTTTTGCAATGCATGAAATACCAGTACCTCATCCGACAAAATCTAAGCCTCTCGCTCTCACCCTTGGGAGTTTGGGTTCAAAGATATATAAGATATGTATGTACGTAAGCCAAACTTTAGAAATAAGCCTCTTGTTTTTGTATTTTTCCACGTCTGCTTATTTGACAGTTTGCTGTTCAAATGTAATCCATATAGTATAAATTATCCACAATATCTGTGATTTAGCTTTTCATTCTCAAAATCACGCATGCTTCAATTAATTTGTTCTTTGTTCGTAATTTGATTTTTATTTATTTGTTTCCTATCTCATGCTAGTGGTTTGCTTCACTGATTCAAATCTTCACGTGAGATGCCAACTTCTACTATCACACCTACACTTGAATATGAGAAAGCTTAGTGAACCAGAGAAATGGACGTATACCATCATTGGTTATTTGTATTGGGATATCTTGTGTTCTTTTCTGTCTTAGTATATCATATCTTAAGTAATTGATTGATGAATATGTCAGAAACGGAATGTGTAGATTTAGTTGCTGGTTAGTCGTTACAAATTCATCCAATCTAAATCAATTGGCAGATATGAAGTTTTCAATAATGTTTAATGGGTTGTTTTAATCTATCTATTATAATCCAAACCAAATTTATCGTATTCATCTGTTTGCCAACTATGGTGGTGTTAATCAGCTTTGGAATGTTGTGGTCTCTGAAGCTCTGGAAGTTCGTTTAAGGATCCCAATAGGGTAATGTTAACGTAATCTGGAGTACAATGAGCTGGTAGTTCTGGAAATATCAATCCAATGAGCCTAATCACAGTCATGAACCAACTTTGTCTATACTCTTTGCCTCTAACTGATGGGAGAATGAAACCTCTAATGAGTTCCCAAACTGCGTTTAAGACCTTCGGTATGACCCAAAACAAAGAGAAATACTTCTTGTTTGGCTCCTCCTCTAGAACCTAGATTTCAATACACAAAAATCATATTCACTACTTTTATACCTGACCATGATACAAGCTATTGAAATAGAGGCAAGGACTGAAGTGCTTAAAGGAGAGGGGTTTATGATCATAAAGGATCCTAGGTACAAAGTCATTGCAGTAAACATATCTCATATACCTGACATCATGCTTTCTCAACTTGTCCTTCATGAACTCTCCAAACTTCTGGTCTCCTACTCTTGGCTGTCCATATGTATAAACTCCTTCTAACTTATCTAACAACCATGCTTCCTCATGCAATATGAGTACAGCAGCAAACAAAATAGCCAATGCTCCTGCCAATATGACTTTTGCATCCCCATTTGTCTTCAACATTGTTCTCAGCTCCTCTCTGATTGTGTAGTAAGCATATCGATGTTGGTTACCTTGCTCTATCTCTTTGGGCCATCCATTTTCCTTTGGTAGGCCCAAAGCTTTCATGAACCCACCATGCATCTTACCCACGTTGGGTAGCTCATACCATGAAATGTCCAAGTTTATTCTCCACTGCAATGCGTTGAATGGATTTGTACCCCTAAATGCAATCACGATCAAGTTGGGTTCAGAGTTGGTATCATGCACTATCATGACATGTGTAGAGTGCTCTTGATCATCTGCTTGACATCATTTTGGAATTTTAGATGTGTAAATATGCTCCCAAACCAATTGAAACACAGTATAAGTATTTCAATAAAAAATGATATTCAATGTGAAGTAGTCCCTCTAGTCTCATATAGGTAAAAAAAAAAAGCCCAATCATTGGTCTAAAATATTAGCAATATTTGACAAGTTTGACTCTATTACATGTTTTTATTCCAAGAATACGTGATCACAAGTTTTCATATATGAATTGGTTTGGTATTAATATGATTAAGAAGCGTAATGTAGGAATAATAATAATTGTTAAATGACAATTGACCTTTTTTGGACAGCGTGCATTTTTTTTGTTGCTTTTGTATGAGACAATAATTTATTATTGTGCTCTTTGTTTGTTTCAGAGCTGTGTACAAAATTTTGGGGGCCTAAGGATTTTTTTTTAACTCTATATTCTTTACCTAACAACATAAAATCAAAGGTAAAAAATTTATAATAGAAATAATAATTCTAATATCAATAATAATAATAATATGTGAAATAAGTAATTAAATGTTAAGATGGTCGTTTGTTTATATCTTTTAATTTTTCAGGATATAATGCTCTAATATGAAAAGCGTGAAAGCACCCACTAAATCTAGTTATTTTAAGAGGATAAATCACTTTTGGGTGAATAGGATATGTCATGCAGCATGTGATTTGTACTATTCATACACCCTTGCAAATCACTATGCCAAGGGGGGTAGAACTTACAAAATAAAATGGAATGAATGATTGTGATAATATGAGCTGTTTGGTCAAAATAAAAACTTGTGTAGTATAAAACAGTGTTAGTTTGATTTTTAAGATTAAGTGTTGGTCCGAGTGGTAATTAGACTCGGCGGATCCCACCTCAAAGTTTTGGATTCGAATCTTGAGTATGATAAAAACTCTGTTAAGAGGAAAGCCTTTCCATCAAATTAAGTGTTAGATAGGAATCCAAAAACTTTTTTAGGAGGGAGCCTCTCCATCAAATAAATGTTGGGTCCCTTTTTTTACTCCCACGCCTCCTATAAAAAGACCAAAATACCCTTCACAAAATTTTAAAAACCCCAACATATTCCCAACTCAAAAAAAAAATCGTATATACCAAAGGTGGGGGTATATACAATTTGTAAACTTACAAAGTCGTATACACCCCCACCTTTGGTATATACGACTTTGTAGCCCAAATAAAAAATAAATAAATAATTTAAAAAATTAAAAATATATTTTTTAAATAAAAATAAATTAGAAATGAATAATTTAGGCTAAAAAATCGGTTTAGGGTGTAATTCGTTAACACGTGACGATATTATACGTCGAGCGAATAATTTAGGCTAAAAAATGGGTTTTCGGGCAACCTACTCCGATTGTGATGAAACCACAGCCATTGAATCCCAAAAAAATCAAGGGCCGAGACTCCCCTAGAAGAGACTTGTAATGGGATTGGAGGCTCAAAATCCCAAATTCCATCGTTTATTATTTTTTTATTATTTGTTTTTAAATTTTTCATAGTCTCCAACAAATCTAAAAAAAATTTCACAGCCTTATTTTGGTTTTATTAGATTTTTAATGGTGTTTTTTATAATTTTTTGATTAGTTTTGACTCTTTAACAGATTTTTATGAGTCTTTTTATAACTTTTTTTAAATTTAAATAATTTTTTTTAATAATAAATCATATATACGTATGCGTGGGGTGGGGGTATATACAACTTGTTAAATTACAAATCGTATATACCCTCACAAATACGTATATACGATTTGTTTTTTTATAACAATTTTTTTAATAACAAATCGAATATACGTATTTGTGGGGGTATATACAATTTTTTAATTTTCAAAGTCGTATTTACCCCTCCCATATGTATATACGATTGTGTCCAATTTTTTAGGGGTATTTTCGTCAAAAAAAGTCTTGTGGGGGTATATAGGAAAGTGATGGGGGTACAAAAAAACCCTTACATGTTAGGTAGGAACCCAAATATAACTAATCAACGAGGGAATATTCTACCAAGTTATGAGCAGGGGTGGTAATATACTAGGCCGATCGACAGAGTCCTACGGCCCAATCTATGTCAAACCACGTTAGACGAGATTTTTTTTTAAACAATAGGACTTAGGCTTTTTTAAAAGCCTATTTAGATAAAAATACGAGGTTATAGGCCATTAAAAAAACCTTTTAAAACTATCAGGCTGCCCTATTTAAGTAAATATAAATAACATCTTTATTACTATTACTATTACTATTACTATTACTATTATTATTGTTATTATATTAATCTTTGTACTTAATGTTAAGCCATAAATTTGCTAATATTTTTTATTAATTTAATCATATTGACCTACATCAATTTTTGACATATTTAAAATTATTATTATAAAATAAATTTAAATTAGATGTCATATAAAATAGAACTTACTCTCACTGATATATTAGCTTCTTAGTCTATTTACAAAAACATAAATCACCTTTTAAAAAATTGTAGGTTTTTGTAAAAAATTATGAAATAAATTTTTAAACAGTCTTTCAGACTTTGCCAGACTTTCACAAAGGTCATATCAGGCCTAAAAGTTTAGCCTATGACAGGCCACAGGTCATGCTCAGGCTTAACACTTTCAACGTAAAGCAAATTCAAGCCATGCAAAACCCAACTCGGCATAGGCTATTCCCTCCTGGTGCTAGGGTAAACCTTCTCCTATTACATTTCCTTTTCTCGATAAGTTAACAAAGGATGTTGCTTAATTAATTACTTACCGTGTGCCAGAAGCAGTATAGTCCCAAGAAATCCATCTGCATTGAAAAAGACAAGAAGCTAGTAAAACCGATTATTGGATAAATGGTCAAAAACACCAAGGAAAACCAAATACTCCCTCAGGTCCCTATTATAACAAGATTATACAAAATCACAAAGATCAATGAAGTTACTAAATATGATGCAATTTAAGTCTTATCCCAAATATATTTTTAGTATTAAATTTTTATACCTCACTATATGACTTTCTAGTAAACGTATATCACATATTAAATAGGGGTATAAAAGAATTTTTAGCAATATTAATATGCTTTGAAAAATATATATTTCTCTTAAAAATTAAGACAAGAAAAATGTACCATCTTATAATAGGGACCGGAGAGAGTAACTCATACGGATTAAAGATAGAACTTACACCCCAATGATTAGTAACCACGCTACTGATTAATTGTTCATTTTCGTAAGCAAATTTGGAAGCCATAATAGTGAGCAACCCTTTGTACTTGGGATAATTCACTTTGATATTCTTGTCTAAATCAACTCTTCTATCAAGATAGCCCACCACTGATAAAAACTCCGATGATGATCTTTCAGGTGTTATCACCTTTCCTGTACCATATATAACACATATTCACATTAAATTTTTTTATGACTCATATAGAATGTTTGGATTAATTAAGTACTTTCATATAAAAATGCATGAAATATTGTTTCTACATAATTAACAAAATGAATAAGGTCTAATTTTAGTCTCTAAACTAACACTCTTTTCTGAATAGTCCTAAAACTATATAGAAATAATAAGTAATTCATAAAGTTTAATTAGTCTTTGCTAAAATTTTAAAAATAGTCTCTTAAAAGACTAATGTGACAATAAGACAAATTTCACAAACTTGAAAGAATACTTGTTATTTGCATATAATAAAGAATAAAAGTAGTTTACGAAATTATTAATATAATTTACTCTAGAGGTGTCATTTTTTAGCCAAGCCCAACGGGTCTCCATAATGGCCCAGTGTTTTGGGTTGAGTTAATTCGCTAAATAGAGGTCTAGAAAAGACTCCAGCCGTTTTGGCCCAGATCAGTTGGATCATAGGCCAAGCTGGACTCGTTTCTTTATGCTTTTTTTAAACATTTTTTTTTATTTCTTTTGTTATTGAGTTGAATTCGGTTGGGCCGACCAACTGCGTGGACTTGGATCATTTCATTTCCTATCTCCCTCCTTCTCCCTCATCATTTTTATCTCTTTCTTAATTTCTCTCTCTCTCTCTCTCTCTCTCCTCATTAATTCTTAATTTTTAATCATAGTCTCTCTCCTCTCACCCTTATTATATGTGATGGAGAAGGAGAGAAGAAGATGATCCAAAGTCACTCAAATTTTTGGGTGGTAGAGCTAAAAACACAACTCATGAGACAAGCGGCTGGCAGACCTAATTAACCCACTTTTTACGTTTTGGCTCATTTGACCGAAATGAGGCTAAGTGGCGAGTTTGATAGCCCTAGTTTACTCAAAGAAAGAGCAAAATGAATGATGAGAAAGAAATCAACCAATTATGAACCTTTTAGATTGTTGAACAAGAGACAAAAGAAGCCACCATTACTTGATAAACGATTGAGCCACAACTCCAACATGTCTCCAACCATTTTCAAGAAACGAGTTTGTTGAGGAAGAACCCAGTTACTGTTGTTGCAGATCAATGCAACAGTAACCGATATTAGTATGAAACTGATATAGCAGAAAAACCAGAAACCTCAACCGAGTTCAATCTTGAACTTAATAACTCGAGAATCGATTTAATCTTGAAGAACAAGATGCGCAACAAGTTTCTACACCTAATTCGACTATCAATTGAACGTGAATTTGCAGAATTGAATCCGATTAAGAAAACACCCAAATTAACCCTAGAAATTGGGAATAACGAAATTGCTCAAATTGAAACACAAACACACGAAATTGTTGACGCAGTTCAGCATCCAGAGTGGATACTTACATCTGCGGGATCATACAAACCGTATTGATCCATTTTCATTGATTCTTGCAAGAGTTATGAAGATTACAACAATGGTGACCCAAAGTGTTTCCCCCTCACTTCCCTTAACCCAAAGATCCCTGTGTTTTCACTCAATCTCAAGCCCAGAAATGATCATCGTACATAATCCTAGCTAAAGGAACTATTTATATGCTGTTACAATCAATTACAAGTTGGTTTCACATAATAACCGAATATAACGACTTTTCCTTAAAGCTAGCTTTCAAATCTTCCACTTGAGAGATGACTTGCCACGTAGGATAAAGAGGAGCTTAGTCACACCAATGAGTTGCCACAACATCAACAATCTCCACCTTGGCAACTCAAGCAAAAAACCAATGTCAATGAACCAAAAGGACCCGATCTGCATAACCCAAAAACCCCTTGTCTAACCTTGATCCACATTGAGCAAATTCAAGCAATGCTTGAACTTTGACAATGGTACCACTTTAGTAATAAAGTCAGCAGGATTCTGAGAAGTATGAACCTTGTGAACTTGCACCTTTCCATCAACAATAAATCTTTGATCCAATGCAATCTTATGTCAATATGTTTTGTTCTCTCGTGAAATGAGTTGTTTTTGCATAGGTGTATTGCACTTTGGTTATCACAATACACCTTTACACTTTCTTGTTCCACTCCAAGCTCATTCACCAGCTCTTTCAACCATAAAGCTTCTTTGAAGGCCTCTATTATGCCAATGTACTCTGCCTCAGTTGTTGAAAGTGCCACTACATGTTGGAGTGAAGCTTTCCAACTTATAGTGTTACCAAACAAGGTAAATACATAACCAGTTAGGGATCTTCTCTTGTCCCTATCACCTGCAAAATCAGAATCTACATACCCCACAACTCCGCCTGAATTATGAGCCTCTTCTTTGTATCTCAATCCCAATTTTGCAGTTCCATTTAAGTACCTCAGAATCTGTTTCACAGCACTCCAATGTTGTTTTCCCGGGTTAGATAAGTATCTGCTAACCAAGCTTAAAGCATAAGCTAGGTCAGGCCTAGTGCACACCATTGAGTACATCAAGCTACCAACTGCACTAGCATAGGGTATGTTCTCCATATCCTTCTTTTCTTCATCTGTTGTAGGACAATCGTGAGAGCAGTTTGAGTGAGCTCCTATAGGTACCTTAGTAGATTTTGCAGTATTCATGTTAAACCTGCTAAGTACCTTCATAGCATAACCCTCTTGATTGACTACCAATTCAGATGAATCCTCTTTCCTCTTTATCTCCATTCCTAGGATTTTCCTAGCTTGTCCCAAGTCTTTCATTTCAAATTCCTTTTGGAGAAGAGCTTTGAGTTTGGTGATTTCCTGCTTATCTTTGCTTGCAATAAGCATGTCATCAACATAGAGAAGCAAGTAGATAAAACTTCCTTTCTTTAACTCTTTGTAATACACACAACTATCACATGAACTCCTTTTGTATTTGATGTTGATCATGTAGCTGTCAAAACGTTTGTACCACTGTCTAGGAGATTGTTTCAATCCATACAATGATCTTTGCAGCAAACACACATGGTCCTTTTTCTCTTGTTCCACAAATCCCTTTGGTTGAGTCATGTAGATCTTTTCTTCAAGTACACCATGAAGAAACACTGTCTTAACATTCATCTGTTCAAGACATAGATCGAATTTTGAAACAAGTGTCAAGAGCACTCTTATTGAAGTGTGTTTCACAACAGGTGAGAATATCTCATTGAAATCCACACCTTCCCTTTGTGTGTAGCCTTTAGCTACAAGCCTAGCTTTGAACCTAGGTGGATCACTATCTGTGTTCCCTTCTTTTACTTTGTAGATCCACTTGCAACCTACTAATTTTACACCAGTAGGTTTCTTCACAAGCCTCCAGGTCTGGTTTTTCTGCAGAGAAGACATTTCTTCTTTCATAGCTTGATCCCATTCATTTTGATCCTTGCTACTCATTGCTTCATCATATGTCAATGGTTCTTCATAGATCACACTTGCAGATGTGTTTAAGGCATAGGCAGTCATAGATTCGTATCCAAATCTGTCTGGTGGCTTGCTTACCCTTCTTTCTCTGTCTCTGCATAATAGGTATTCTGGTTCATTCTCCTCAACTTCACTTTCTGAGTCTGTACCATCAACCACACCTTGTTCATCACCTTGGTCTATTCCATCATCTCCAATTTGATTCTCACATTGCTTTTCCTCAAGCTCCACCTCAATCTGAGTATCCTTGTTAGGCAATTTCTCATCAAGAGTTTCACTGTCTTGACTGAGATCAATCAACTTGGATTCATTAAATGTAACATCTCTACTAATGATACATTTCTTATCATTGATAGACCAAATTCTGAAACCTTTAACTCCATCGGGATATCCCATGAAGTAACCTTTCTTTGCCCTTGGTTCAAGCTTTCCTTCACTCACATGGAAGTAAGCTGGGCAACCAAATACCTTCAAGTTCTGCAGATCAGGAGGTTTGCCATGCCACACCTCTTGAGGAGTTTTAAACTCAAGAGTCGTGGAGGGACTCTATTGATCAAATAGCATGCGGTATGTGTTTGCTCTCTCCCCGAGAAAGTTTTAGGCAATCTAGCACAAGACAACATACATCTAACCTTTTCCAACAAGGTTCTATTCATTCTTTCAGCCAAACCATTCTGTTGAGGAGTACCTCTCACAGTCAGGTTTCTAAAAATTCCATGATCTTTACAGTATTTGTTGAACTCTTCATTACAAAACTCTAAGCCATTATCAGTTCTTAGAGCTTTGACATGAATGCCAGTTTGAGTTTCAACTTTCTTTTTCCATTCTACAAAGGTTGTTTTAAAGGCCTCATCTTTTTTGATTTTAACAAATAAATCCAAACCTTTCTACTATAATCATCAGTAAAAGTAATGAAATATTTGTTACCTCCATGTGTTGGAGTTCTGGATGGCCCCCAAAGATCTGAATGCACATATCCAAGTTTTTCCTCTGTCTTGTGCTTACCAGTAGCAAATTTCACTTGAGTCTGCTTGCCTACTACACAATGTTCACAGAAATCAAGCTTGTGAATCTTGTCTCCACATAACACTCCTTGTTTCTCAAGCTCTTTCAGACCTTTCTCACTCATATGGCCAAGTCTTTGATGCCATAGGAGTGATTTTACAGCAACAAATGCTTCATCATTAGCAATGCCTCCTTGAAGAATGTAAAGGCAATTACCTTGCCTTGTTCCCTTCATCATCACCCTGGATCCCTTCATAACCTTTAAAGTTGAATTTTCTCCTTTGAAACTGAAACCACTCTTCTCTAACATTCCTAAAGAAATCAGAGGTCTTTTGAGACCTATCACATGTCTTACATTTGTAAGCTTCTTCAATGTTTCATCAGCTAGTCTTAACATCACAGTACCAATGCCAATCACCTTACACTTACCATTATTCCCCATAGTCACTTGCCCACCTGAATAGGGTCTGTATTCAATGAACCAATCTCTCCAAGGGCACATATGATAGGAACATGCAGAGTCCATAGCCCAATCATCCTCTACAGTCTTATTATCCTTATCAGTCACTTCCTCACATTCACTTGCAGAAGCAACTAATACATCACAACTATCATATCCATCTGATGCAACAGAAGCATCACCATTATCATTTGAACCATTGGTTTTCTTATTTTTCCTATCAGGACAGTCTTTCTTATAGTTGCCAGGTTTATGACAGATATAACATTTATACTTTGTTTTTGATTTAGATCTAGCCCTACCTTTTCCTTTCTCATCTCTGTTATTATTTCTTCCTCTAGCTACAAGACTTTCCCCTTGATCTTGATCCTTGTTTCCAGACCTTCTATGGAGTTCTTTGGACATCAATGCACTTTGGACTTCATCAAAGGTTATTGATTCTCTCCCATATATCAAAGTATCTGCTAGAATATCATATTCGCTAGACAATGATCTAATCAACAACAGGGCTTGGTCTTCATCCTCTATTTTCACATCAATGTTCTCTAAGTCTAGAATCAGTTTATTATACTCATCAATGTGATCACTTATAGACGTAACTGGGTGCATCTTGAAAGTGTAGAGTTTTTGCTTGAGATATAACCGATTTGCAAGGGACTTTGTCATGTACAAACTTTCAAGTTTGACCCAAACAGCAGTAGCTGATTTTTCCTTTGAAATCTCTTTCAAGACTTTATCAGCTAGGCACAAGATTATAGCACTATATGCTTTCTTCATCTTTTCTTTCTTTTCTTTATCAGTCAATGTATCAGGGAGTTTGCTCTCTCCTTCCAATGCATCTTCAAGACCTTGTTGCGTGAGTATTGCTTCCATCTTCATCTTCCATAGTCTGAAATCATTCTTACCATTAAACTTCTCAATATTGAACTTAGCCATTTCCATTAATGCTACCTCAACGAAGCTCCTGATACCAGTTGTTGAGGAAGAACCCAGTAAATGTTGTTGTAGATCAATGCAACGATGGCGAGATATCGATGAAAAAGCGATATAGCAGAAAAACCAGAAACCTCAACCGAGTTCAATCTTGAACTTAATAACTCGAGAATCGATTTAATCTTGAAGAACAAGATGCGCAACAAGTTTCTACACCTAATTCGACTATCAATTGAACGTGAATTTGCAGAATTGAATCCGATTAAGAAAACACCCAAATTAACCCTAGAAATTGAGAATAACGAAATTGCTCAAATTGAAACACAAACACACGAAATTGTTGACGCAGTTCAGCATCCAGAGTGGATACTTACATCTGCGGGATCATACAAATCGTATTGATCCATTTTCATTGATTCTTGCAAGAGTTATGAAGATTACAACAATGGTGACCCAAAGTGTTTCCCCCTCACTTCCCTTAACCCGAAGATCCCTGTATTTTCACTCAATCTCAAGCCCAGAAATGATCATCGTACATAATCCTAGCTAAAGGAACTATTTATATGCTGTTACAATCAATTACAAGTTGGTTTCACATAATAACGAATATAACAACTTTTCCCGCCAAAGCTAGCTTTCAAATCTTTCACTTGAGAGATGACTTGCCACGTAGGATAAAGAGGAGCTTAGTCACACCAATGAGTTGCCACAACATCAACAGAGTTGAAGCTACAAGGACTTTCTGTGCAACAACAGAGACAAAGAGAAGCCATCTCTCTCTAAACTCTTCTGCTTTGACTCTTTCTGTGCACTCAATGAATCTTCTATTGATTAACTTTGATGAAAACAAGGAGTCTCACTAATTCCACAACACTTGCTTCTTGTGGCTTCAGCAACATGTAATCTCCATCAAATGTTTGTTTTAAGGAACCCATTGCTTCAAGAAATGCCTCCGCAAAAGTGAATATTTCCATAATGCTTATTATCTCTTATATATAAGGGATAAAGTTATTAATATTAATGACTTGTATTTTGGTGTTTTGCTCTCAGCGGAGGATCTTCCTTTACAGGTTTTGTATAGGTACATTGCAACATGTTAGAGACAAAATAATTAAGGTTAACTTATATATGATGTTTTTGGACCCATGGTCAGATTGTAGTAGTTCGCATCCCGAGGCACGTTTGGACCAAAAACTAATTAAACGTGTAGCTTCTATTCTACAGTGTGTTGGTTCAGATGTATCGTGATTTCAAACATACAATTGACTATGTTTGAAACCACGGTACAAATTTATAGGTAACTTGGTTTCACGTGAATATATACAAACTCACGCGTAATTTTCCACCGTGAAAACCAAAAATTCCAAACATACACTTGAATGATGAACAAAGTTAATGCTACATGTGGTAGCTTCTCCTATAAAGTGCACTGGGACGCGGTTATGGAGAAATCCATTGTGAGTCCAAGTATTTACTCCTTCTGATCTCTATTATAAGAAGATTTTTAAAAAAGTTGACTGTATTGATATAACTTTGTAGTATATAAGGTACAATTTTAAAACAAAACAAAAAAAATGGGACAAACTTTTATACAAACTCAAGTGTCTAATTATTTAGGAAATTTTTGCTTTTAATTTCTTACAAAAAATAGTTTAAACAAAATCTACGGTCTATCTTACAAATAACTCACTACCACAATACCAATTTTTATAACACCCAAAATCTGCTAAGTTGTTGGCCGAGAGGAAAAAGGGGGTAGCTGAGGCAAGGATGTGGCCGAGAGCTGTAAGGTGAGCCACAAAGATGAAAAGCGTCAGGGAAAGTAAGACTTGTTGAGTAAAAACTTTTGATGGAAGAGCTCGTACTGAGAGGTTTAAGGTGAAACAAAGGGCTGGGACATCAAATACATGGTAAAGTATGTCGAGTAGAGGCGACTCGGTTGAAGGGTAGCTCGGCTAGAAGACAACTCGGTTGATGAGCTAAATGTCACTGATATATATAAAAAAAATTGGGATAAATATTTATCATTGATAATTGTAATTTTTGAAGACTACTATAAATTTACTATCTAAAGAAACAAGGAGACTTGATTACTATTTAACAGAAGGACAACTAAGTCTCTCTCTCTCTCTCTCTCTCTCTGTCGTGTTGTGGTCCATGTGTATCCTGATGTGTCAAAGCTTTTTAGCACATTGGGCCTGACACGATGTCCTTTTTGGGTGTGGAATCCTTGCTTAGGGCGAGAGAGAGAGAGAGAGAGAGAGAGAGAGAGAGAGAGAGAGAGAGAGAGAGAGAGAGAGAGAGAGAGAGAGAGAGAGAGAGAGAGAGAGAGAGAGAGAGAGAGAGAGAGAGAGAGAGAGAGAGAGAGAGAGAGAGAGAGAGAGAGTAAAAACATATAATAGGAGGATGTAAAAAGTGCAAGTAAAAAGAAAGCAAACTACATGAACCCATGACATCCTTCTTACTCCTTCGGTATCCCTTAGCTCGCCAATTGAGCTACCTTTTTGGTATAAATATAAGTGTGATTGATTAGTCATGTTTTAACACACACACACATAGACACACACGCGCGCACACACACACAAGCACAACTCTCCGTTGACCACTAAAACTAGCCTATAGCTAGCCATCGTTGGATCGACTAAGATCAACATACAATAACGCTCACGGCCCCTAAAAACTAGGGGAAACGCTCCACAACGTCACTAGCACGAAAGTGGGTAGAAAACCCCCGCTCCTATTTTTAAGGAGCCTTTCCCACGTTGATCTTCAACCGCTCCATGTTCTAATTTGTCATGTTCTCCGCTTACTTGCTCTCAAATCAAACTCCTTAGCCTCGGCCATGGTACCTTCAACTGCAAAATCTTTGGCACTTAAACCCTCAACTATTTATCTCTTCAGCTGAGCTACCCCTTAGCCGAGCTGTCTATATGCTCAACAAGCAAAGTCATCCTCTTATCACTTTAGCCTATGGGTTGATCTTAAGCACATCATTCCGGCTCCATTACCAAATCTCCTTGAGAGTGGCCTCTTTTTTTGCCTCCCTTGGCAAGTGTTTCTTCTTGAAACTTCTAGCAGGCCTTACCAAAGATTGAACATCCTAAAGTTGATGATCTTCAACTGAGGAAACCTTTCTCCTTCATTCTTGGGCAGCACATACCCCTTTTTCTTCCCAGAAGCTTGATTCTTGATCATACCTAGCTACTTTGAGGCTACCAACATCTCTTGTGTGGTTGCACTTCTTAGAAATAATAGGACATAATAGAAAGAATGAGGTAGTCATAGGCTATATGTAGCATACTCCATTTTTGCCCATAACTTAAGCAAATCGGCTGACATGTCAGTTGGGTCCTTGCCTTGGCTAGGCTCTCCCTCAGCCAACAACTCAACATATTTTGGTTGTTAACGCAATAATTAAAGGCAATAAGGGAATTAAATTGATAGGGAGGGAGGAATGGATTAGTTGATACTTTCCCTCACTATCCTACACTCATCTTGTAAACACTTATGTGGGCGTAGTAGGGGGAGAAACAGTGAATTGGGGTCTTTTCTTCACTGTTGCACATCTTTTGTGCGGGGTACTCTTTTTCCTTCCATTGTCTTTTTCCCAAGGGGTTTTGGCTTTGGAAGGTTTTGAGGAGGCCCTCCCCCTTCCCTTTCTTTTCTCTCATTGTAAGGGCCGGGCACCCCTTGTGCTCCTTTCAACGAGATCTTGATTATCTAAAAAAAAAAAACCACACCTACAGCAAAAACCTCAATTACAATTACTCACATGCAACTCTAGAGAGAGGTTTAGAGAAAAGTAGGAAAAAGAAAGAGAGAAATCAATTTAGAGAGAAAGAATAAAGAGAGGTCTGAAGGTAAAGCGCAATCTTTAAATATCAACTCATAATCTCATCATCCATATAATTAATTCATCCAATCTATCCATTATACAATAGAATATTTAATGGATTGGATAGATAGTCCATCCATTTAGTTAACAAATAGTTGGTGATTAATCTACTACTTTCCTAAATTATGAGATCATATTAAATAACCAACAAAGCCAGTAAACCTTATTCATTTATTATTTGCCTAAATCTATTGGAAGATGTGAATTTTTCAATAAATGTTTAATATTAGATTATTTTTATCTATCTACTATATATAATCCAAACCAAATTTAGCGAATTCATCTATTTGACACCTCTAGTTGGTGTTAATCATCTTTGGAATGTTGTGATCTCTGAAGCTCTGAAAGTTCATTCAAGCATCCCAATAGAGTAACATTAACATAATCTGGAGTACAGTGAGCTGATAGTCCTGGAAATATCAATCCAACGAGCCTTAACACATTCATGAACCAACTTTGTCTATATTCTTTGCCTCTAACAATTGGTAGAAAGAAACCTCTAATAAGTTCCCAAACCGCGTTTAACACCTTAGGTATAACCCAAAGCAAAGAGAAATAGTTCTTGTTTGGCTCCTCCTCTAGAACCTAAATTTCAACACACAAAATTAAAAAAACTTCAATCAAACCACAAAATAAAAACCTGTATAGGGTTTTGAAAATAATCAAATAATGATATATTCACTACTTTCATACCTGACCATGATACAAGCTATTGAAATAGAGGCAAGGACCAAAGTGCTTAAAGAAGAGAGATTTATCATCATAAGGAACCCTAGGTACCAAGTCATTGCTATAAACATATCTCATATACCTAACATCATATTTTCTCAACTTATCCTTCATGAACTCTCCAAATTTCTGGTCTCCTACTCTTGGTTGCCCATATGTATAAACTCCTTCTAACTTATCTAACAACCATGTTTCTTCATGCAATATGAGCACAAAAACAAATAGAATAGCCAATGCTCCTCCTAAACTATGTCCTGTTAATATGAATTTTGTATCCCCATTTGCCTTTAATATTGCTCTCAACTCTTCTCTGATTGTGTAGTAAGCGTAACGATGTTGCGGCGCACTTTGATCTATCTCTTTGGGCCAACCTTTGTATTTTTGTAGGCCTAAAGCTTTCATGAACCCACCATGTATTTTACCCACGTTGGGTAGATCATACCATGAGATGTCCAAGTCAGTTTTCCATGGTAATGCAGCAAATGGACTTGTACCCCTAAATGCAACCACTATCAGGTTGGGTTTAGACTTAGTATCTTGCATTATCATGGCATATGTAGATTGGTTCTCTTGGTAATCTGCATATATATAGAGCATTGTTTGAAATTTTGGATCATAATCCCATTCAAACAAGATAAACAAGCATAGTGAGCTACCAATAAAATGATATTTGTTATGAAGTAATGATTTATTAGTGTGATTTATTATGTTTTTAGCTTAATATATAGACTTAATATGTTATATGCATATAGGAATTTAATAAATGCTTTCGTTAACTAAAGATCCTCTTTGTTAACGGGCAAAGTCTTTCATTAAAGCAATATAGGTCTAGGTTGTTTGTGTGGTAGGAGTCTCTTGTGAGTGACCTTTTCTTCTTCTCCGTCCGGTTGTTCTAGACTAGCTATCGAACTTCTGGGTGTGGTCGAGAGATGTGCCTAGGTTGTATTCGGTTCGGTCCGCATATGCGGAGCTTATGGTTGCGTCATCTATACTATGGTGGGCTTTTCTGACAATCAGGTGGCGACCTTGGGTAAGTGTGGCGGAGCCTTGCCCCTTCTAAGGTTGTCGCCTTCTCACGGCAGTTACTTTTGGATAGATTTCCCACCCGAATCAAACCTCGTTTGTCATGGTGTTATTTTGGATCCTTCTACTGCTTCTTATGTGCTCTACGGGGGCCCTGATGAGTCGGCTCTGCATCTGTTTCTGTGTTGTCAATTTGCTTATGCAGTCTTTCATTGGCTCGAGTGGGAAATCCCCTTTCCACCAGACTTATTTTCCTTATTCCAGTTTTCTGCTCTTTCAGAAGAGGGGGGGGGGGGGGGAAGGTTTTGAAGGGGTTTTGTTTAATTTAGCATTATGTCCTCTGGTCTATTTGGAATATGAGAAATAGATGCATATATTTTCTTTGCCAAAGTTCTTGATTGGGATTCTGTTGTTCATACATATATAGGGTTGAATCCCTCTTTTGGCGGTGGTTTCTTGCTAGATCGAGAGGACCACATTGCTTATATTAGGAGTGGCATGTTGCTCCATATGTGTTGGTTGTAACTAGTTTCTTTGTACACAAATTAGGACACCCCTTATATCCTAGTTTTGATTTAAATACATATGATCTTTGGCTTTAAGAAAAAATGTCTCCTACAAATGATCTTTGGCTTTGAGAGGAAATTTTTTAGTTTGTCAAACCTAACTCATTTTAGAGTAGGAAACACATTTATAATACATCTTAGAGGAGGCTCAAAAGATGTCTCCCCTAAAATATTCACCACAAAAAGCATTTCTCTTATTAGTATTTTTTATGTTAGTGGAGTGGGAATTAAGGATTTGAACTTCCAACTTTAGGTCTTCCGGTCCTTATCTCTTACAATTGCAACCACCTAACCACCTTATTTGACTTTTAAGTTTAATAGTTTGCAGAGAATTAATTCTGAAGCATTTCCATCAAATTAAATGTTAGGTAGGTACCCAAATGTTACTAATATTCAACAAGGGCATATTCCAGGAAACTACGTTTTGATGGTGTTATTTGAAGAGAGTGAACACCTTAAAAGACAGATATCATGTGACATGTGTATAATTTCTCTTATTTCTTTTTTTACCAAATTTCTCTTATTTCTTATCTTCTACAACTTATACACATTTTAAAAATACACATAAAATTGGTCCCAAAAAAATACACAAAATTCTAAAGACACTGTATTTGACATCAAATGATGTCCATATAACATTTCTCTACATTCTTTATATGTTATTATTTGAGTACCTTATCATCAAGTATGGGTTGTCCTATAAACGCATAATTATATAATACTACATAATTAATTGAAGAATAGTTAGTGTATAGTATAGTAGACAAACAATGGTTTGTCTAAACGGTAATTAGGTTTAGATTTCATCCCAAAGTCTTCATGAGTTCAAAACTTAAGTATGATAAAAGCTCTATTTGAAGGTAAGAACCACACAAACCATCAAATGTAAACATGTGGCAAACCAAGTTTTCCGACATAAACTAGTATAATTGATTTCAATACCATTTTGTATGCTACTATTTTTTTTTCTAAGAAGTTAACATAGGAAAAATATATTTCTAGTCCAATTTGGTACTGAGTAGACAATTCAACTATATCTAAATTCATTGGTAAAAAAAACTAACCCTCCGTCCCTAAATATAAGTAAAAATGTGTCGACAAAAAGGTAATGTATCACATTTACTTATAAGAAGCAGTAAACATCGACCAAGGTTTCTTGATATTACTTACCATTCCAAAAACTGTATAGCCCCAAAAAATCCATCTGCAATATTAATATTATATAAAAATCAAGCCATGATAGTGAAAATCAATCGATGTCAAATCACCAAAGAAAAGTCAATTAATTCATTGAGTTATAAAACTTACACCCCAATGATTTGTAACTGCATTACTAATGAATTGTTCATACTCGTAAGAAAATTTGGAAGCCATGATAGTGAGCAACCCTTTGTATTTGGCATCATTCACTTTGATACTCTTGTCTAAATCAATTCTTCTATCAAGATATCCCACCACTGATAAAAACTCTGATGATGACCTTTCTGGTGTTATCACCTTTCCTGTATATATATATATATATATATATATATATATATATATATATATATATATATATATATATCATGAGACATTCACATTAAAATTTATTATGACTCATAGAATTAATGTCTTAATTAAGTAATTTTCATATTTAAAAGTTATGTGTATTAATTTAAAGAAAAAAATAACTTTTCTGATTAAAATAAAAAAACTAAAAATAATCATGTTTTAAAAACAATTTTTATGATCGGAAACAATTACAAAATAGTTTCAAATTTCGTAAAAATCCTTAAAAGGTAATCTCTAAAATATTAAATGTTAAAACTTTATTTTATTCTCTAACATACTTTTTTTTAGATAATCAAGATAATATTGAAGGGAGCACAAGGGGTGACCAACCCTTACAATGAAAGTTATGAGAAGGGGGGCTCCTCAAAACCTACCAGAGCCAAAACTTTTTGGGAAAAAGACTCTAGCAGGAATTTTGTAACATGTTATAATTTATTTTCACAAATTCTTTTGCCACAAAAAAAAAGTATTTCAAATGGTCCCTACCACTGGTTAAATTTGCAATTTTTAGCGACATGGAGACATTGGCTCCCAGCCGGGTTCAATCTCAATTATGCATGCCTGTGTGATAAATCTGTGTGTGGTATTTATTTATCATTTCGACTAAACTGACAAAAAATAATTGAATGTCGTATCATATGAGATATTGTTTAGTAAGAAGAACCTATGAAAAAAGCTTGTTTCTGAAAAACCAAAGATCATCATATAAATAAGAACCTATGAAAAAATTTAAAGCCATGTAAAGCTTTAACATTCATCTCTGCTTAATTACATGCAAAGACTAGAAAATGGTAGTGATAATATTCACTACTCTTTAAAAAAGAAAGAGCAAATGGAAGATAGTTATATATGAACTTCTTGATGCTAAATCTAGACATATTATTGAAATACTTTGAATTATTAATAAAAAAAATATGAACCTTTTAGAAAGTTGAACAAGAGACAAAAGAAGCCACCATTACTTGATAAACGATTGAGCCACAACTCCAACATGTCTCCAACCATTGTCAAGAAAGGACTTGAAGCTACAAGGATTTTCTGTGCAACAACAGAGACAAAAAGAAGCCATCTTTGTCGAAATTTTTCTGCTTGAACTCCTTCGGTGCACTCAATGAATCTTCTATTGATTAACTTTGATGAAAACAAGAGTCTCACTAATTCCACAACACTTGCTTCTTGTGGTTTCAGCAACATGTAATCTCCATCAAATGGTTGTTGTAAGGAACCCATTGCTTCAAGAAATGGCTTCACAAAAGAGAATTAATTTTATAAGCTAAGAATGGTTTTGTGTTATATTATATAGCTTGTATAAACGCGTGACATACAAACCCTATGTTGCAAGTAATGGAAACTGAGTTCAGATTTAGAATAGCTTCATAATGCTGAATATCACTATTTATATAGAGGTTGATGCTGCTAATGGATAAATTCTATTGATATTAATTAATGACTTTTATTTTGGTGTTTTGGTCTATGTGGATAATCGATCGTTGACAAGTTTTCGTGTAGTTTACAGCAAGTTTGAGATAAAATAATATATTAAGGCTAAATTATGTTTTAGTCACTTGTGTTTATTTTAGGTTTTAGATTTATATATGTATTATTTGTTTTGAATCGATTGTGTAAATGTTACACCAATGTATCTCTCTCTCTCTTTTTTTTCCTTTCAAATAATGACTATAATTTTTGTAGCATATAACAGACCATTTTAAAAAATCAAATAAGATTAAATTTATATATAACTTTAAACATAAGAAACTAATTTGAAAAACTTCAAAGTTCACATATGTAAGACACCAAACTAAAACTAATAAATATAAAAGAAGAATAATATATAATTTAACAAATAATTAATCAACCATGAATAATAGAGGATATATTTTTTAAACAATAAGTTGCTAGCTTCATCACTTCTTAACAATATTATATAATTAGTTAGCTAGCTGTCATCTTTCAATGGGTTTTTCCAGGTCAATATATGTTTATTGACTAGGATTATATTATACACGAAAAGTATAAAAGAAAGAAAAATTAGGTAAGGTAACAAGAAAATATGAGTAATGCTTTTTTTTTTTGGTCAAAGTTTGTTTGATTGATAAACAGAGGGCAAGACCCAAACCAAACAACCCAAAGAGTTAACAAGTTAGGCACGATACATGCAGAGGCGGATCTTTATAGGAGCTTGAGCTATACCCCCTAGCTCCCATTAAGTTAATATATACATAGATATATTTTATACTCAAAGTTAGAATATATAAACCAAAATGAACACTAAAGAACAAATGTATCAAGAAATTAAATGGTTAAGAGCATTATTTGTGTATTTAGGGTCCCTAGCTTCAATTCTTGTGATGGTCAAACCTCTTTTTTGTAGTTATTTGTATATTTTTCTCAAAAATTAATATAAAAACTGCATGACTAAAGAATATTTGAACTTAGGACATTAAAATTGACATAGATAATTTTGACCATCGAACCAAACAAACTATTATAAATACACCATTAATTTTGTTTTATATACTTGTTACTATTTTGGCTCCCTCCAATTTTTTTGGCAAGATCCGCCACTGGATACATGCAACGTGGGCTCAAGCTGAAGAAACTGGCCCAAAACAGACTAAGGGCCAAAAAGTGTATTAAAGTATGAATACGTATGGGATATGGAGGGAATACGTACATAATACATTTATTTTTTATTTTAAATTAAGTTTAGTCTTATAAGCATATAATGTATTTAATTATAATAAAAATATTAATTATACACATATTCCATTTGTATCATATACGTATTCGCATTTTGGTACACTTTTTAGTTCAAATAGCATTACTCGAAAAATATAGTGTGATAAGAAAAATCACAACATGCATCTCCAAACTATAGGATTGGAGTGGCTCCACCATCGTACTTGATAATGAAGTTTCTTTGTGTCATTAGACTTTATTGTAATATATTTTGTTGTTGAGGGTTTTTTTTTGTGAATTTTTATTTACAAAGTTCCTAAAATTTGAATTTGAGATATTCCCAACACAATTACTGTTTAGACTAACTTTTCATGGTGTGTTGAGGGTTTTGAGTACCTTAAATACTTGATATATATATATATATATATATATATATATATATATATATATATATATATATATATATATATATATATAAAAGAATAATAAAAAATAGATATTGTTGTTGCCTTTTATATAAGGGCGGGTGGGGTGAATGTGATCTGCACCGATAAGTTTGCAAGTAATGGAACTAATTGAAGTGGTTTTGTTGGTGGGATCTTATTAATTCCAAGCTTCACTAATTGCAGAAGATTTTTTCAAGAATAGGTTAGGTTTGTCTAAATACACAAATTTTGCTAATTTCTTTTTTTGCTTAGTGTTCTTCCTTTTGATGGATTGGGGTCCCCGGTTATTCCTTTTGCTTCCTGTTATTAGTATGTTGCAAATGATTGTTAATGACTTTGTTGCCAATCTGGTTGGGACAAGAATCATTATATTGATGCTTTTGCATACATCTATAGGATTGTTTTTATTTTCTTTCTATTATAATGTTATTTATGCTCATGAGTATTGGTCTACTCCAACCATGTTTTTTTGTTTATTTTCACTTTTTTATCAATAAAATTTTTGTGTGCACCATTCTCATGAAATTGTTCCTCTCCTAAACTCCTTCCATAGCCGGTCCCCTAATTGATAGCTACCCAACCTCTCACAATCTGTTGAATCGGAAATCAGTTTATTCTGGCAGTTTGTTCAACCACAATGAGACTGCAGTTCGGTTGAATCGCGCAAAACTT
Source organism: Oxytropis ochrocephala (assembly GCA_020916435.1). Lineage (NCBI taxonomy): Eukaryota > Viridiplantae > Streptophyta > Magnoliopsida > Fabales > Fabaceae > Oxytropis > Oxytropis ochrocephala. The sequence goes on from CM037090.1 coordinate 99,319,128, forward strand.
AATATTTTCTTATTGTTATTTATTTATTAGTCATTCGGTTCAACGATGGATAAATCGAATGAACCAATTAAACTATTACACAAAAGTCTTGTCGCTCTGGTTCGGTTTTAAAAATTTTCTTCACAATCTTTCCCTTCCCTTGTGCCAATATAAAGAGAACTGAAAACATAGTAGAAAATCATTACATTCTATTTCAATTGTTACATATAACACTTGAATCACATGTCTTCTCCATCCCCAATTGTTAAGAGTTCCACATCATATCGATGTGATACAGTCTAAATATGAGATTATAAATGAGAGGTATCTCTCCTTCTATAAGCTGATTTTGTAAGATTGAGTTAGGTCTAAACTAAATTCTAACACCAATTTTTAATAAGCCTAGGATTTTGTACTTCCGTGGATTGTTGCAATCAAATATGTGATATTAATTTGAGCATGAAAGTCACAAAAGATAGTTTTACATAGATATCACAAAGAATATAGTTTTTTTTACCATGTTATTAGTGCGCAGTTTTCACCAACTTTATCGATGACTAATCTACACTGGAGAACTTGGCTAGCCACGAGTATCCAGCTTTGCTAATTTTTGTGGTTCTTCCCTCCCAACAGAGTTTTTACCACACCCAAAATTCGAACCCGAAATCTTAAGGTGGAATCCGAGTTCAATTACCACTCGGATCAACCCTTGTTGATCCCAAAGAACATATATGCAAGCAAACAAGTTAAACAAAACGAGAAGATATGTGAAATAGATAAGTACTAGTAACTATGCATTTTTCCTTACGTTATGAACTCTAAGCTAGTAAGCTTCACCCCCTCTGCTCTTCCGACATGATCCCGTGTGTGCCCCCTCTTTTGTTTTATAGTAATCTTTTGTAACGGCATAATCCCGTCTCTAACTTCTTCGTTTTTGGATAAGTCTTTATGTACCTCTTGCTCTATGGTTTTTGTATCTTGGTATGGTAATTGTGTGTGCCTCTACTTAATTTGTGTGTTTTTGGTTAAAAAAAATTTAGAGTGAGAGAATGATCTACACCTCAATCCAAGGTATGGAATACCTTTAGACTCTGTTAAGAGTCCCACATCGGATGTGATATGGCCTGAAAAAGAGTTTATAAGTGGGTGGCATCCCTCACTTTACAAGCCAGTTTTGCCAGTGGGGTTGAGTTAGGCCGTAAACCACATTCTAAGATGGTATCAGAGCCAATCCAAGATCCATTGGGCCACCCGCTATCGGGCCACTCGGGTCACGCTCTAGTTGTCCAGTCCTGGGCGTGAGGGGGGTGTGTTAAGAGTCCCACATCGGATGTGATATGGCCTGAAAAAGAGTTTATAAGTGGGTGGCATCCCTCACTTTACAAGTCAGTTTTGTGGGGTTGAGTTAGGCCTTAACCACATTCTAAGAGACTCTACAAGTAATTACACTTACCCCACCCCAAGAAGACTAATTAATGGTGGTTTGAACTTGAGACCTAAGAGATACAAATTCTGTCATGTTCCACTAGGCCTCTCATTTGTGTTCTAGAACCTATTTATTGTTAGAAATTAGGGTTTTCTTGATTATGGAATTGAATCAATTAATTATATGATAAATCTCAATCAAATCGTTTAGGATATTTAATCAAATTATTGTTATATAGAATTTAATCTTTTGAAAACTTGTCTTAATTAAGGAAAGAGAATGTTTGTTGTAACATTCCTAATTCAGCTAATCTCAAATATTTGAGATTAGGAAGTGTTTTCAATTAATTGTTAGCTATTTAATCATGACTAATGATCCAAAAGAGTTTATTTGATTGACTTTAATCCACATGATTGAGTATTGGATGAGTGATTAAAGGATTTAATTGTGTGCTTGCTTGCTTATCTAATTAAATTAGTATGAGTAGTGTGGTGTATTTAGCATAAGGGCATAATGATCTTTTCGCTTGTCTTTTACTCTCAGCTGAAATGAAATAAAACTCACCTCACTCACACAAAACACAAGACACACTCAAAACAACACACACTAAATCCATTTTGGAAATAGGAGAGAGAGAGGGTTTGGCCGAGAGTGAAAAGAAAATAAGAGGAGAAAGGGAAAAAGCTAAAGCTTTCACTCCACATTGCTACTCCTTCACCATTTTATCATCTCCATCTCATTCAATGTGAAAACCATGTTCTGTTCACTAATCCCAAAGAAGATCCATTTTCGTTTTGTCCAAAGACATCTCCTTTAGGACCTTGCATGCCTAGCTTAGGAAGGATTCATGCTTAGGGAACTTATTGGAGGTTAGAAGAAGTGGTTAGCTTGAAGTTTGAGTTCATAAACAAGATTGTGGAACTCAAATTCGTGGTTTTTAGGTGGCTTGAAAGAAGGGGACTGTTGCTGTAACACCCCGATTTTCGTGGGTTGTAACTCTTTAGTATGTGCTTGCCTTATGAACTATTTTGAAGTATTATGATTAAACCATTTTAATTTATTGTGTGCTTGGTATAACAATTAGTTGAAATCACTCTAAAATGTATTTTTATATGCTCTTGGTAATATATGATTAGTATTATATACTTATTTTATTTTTATAAAATATTAGTGTTTGAGATAATATTTCTTTAGAACATTATTTTGGTCTATTGAGGTGTTAAAATAATAGTTATAGTGATACTGGCCTTTAAAAGTATTTAAAATGGATTCTTGAGTATTTTTCATGCATACAACCCCTTGTTGCCTCTGGATGCACCCCCGCTCACTCACTCAAGCCCATGTGCATTGTCCAAATTTCAAAACCCGACCCACCGTCCCCGGCTTCTTCTTCTTCGCAAGAGAAGTCACGTGGAATGCTGCAATGACCCCAAAACCTCACGTCGTTCCTCTCTCTCAATCACGTTCCCACTCTCCTCTCCATGGCTGACCCTCAAATTTCACACTCCCACTCGAAATTTAGCAAGGAATCCATTTATGTCCTCTGTTTGAGCGATTGTAGCCTCCATCTCGCGATTTTGATTCCCCTCCCTCGTCAGGTTTGGAGCCAAACCGCGACCCTCTCTCTCTGTTTTCGTGAACCAGCAAATTGATTTTTACTGCAACAAAGCAAAACGTGGTACGTTCATAAAGTATATTCTAGTTTCTAGCTCGGGTGTTTGCAAATCGAAAAGTAAAAAGGTTAAGCTTGTTGAAGAACTTAGGGTTAGGGTTTAACAATGGATTCTGAAGGATTTCAGAAAGAGTTTGAAGAATTGAAACTCAAGGGAGAAGGAAGGAGCTTGGATCGTTGGTGATTTGGAAAATTTGCTAGGAGCATTGTTGTTTTCTTCAATTAACAAAGGTAAGGGGGCTCTCTTTCCATTCTTAATAACTCATAGGACTAGTATCAATAGGAGTTAGGTGTTAGGTGATATTGCTTAGATCGATTTATGGTGTGTTTGATTGATTGGTGTTATTGTATGATGAATATGTTGTTTGGGGTTAATTAACATGTGAAATTGAATTGTGATTTAATTCTAATTGGTGTCAAGGTGTTATGGTATTGAGTCAATGAAAATCAAATAGGAGAAATTATGGTGATTAATAGGTGTTTGTTAAATTGCTTGAATGAAGGTGTTTTGATGGTGTTATGTATAGTGTAGCTATCGGGTTGCTTCTTTGTGGGGAAGGGGGGGGGGGCGCCAAATTGGCATGCCCTGCACGCCTGTGTGTGTGCGTTGGTGTGTGGCGCAGGCAAGGGCGCCGAATTGGAGCGCCCAGTGCGCCTGGTGTGAGTGGCGTGGGTGTCGGTGTTGCGCAGGCGGGCGCCAAGTGTGGCGACCCCACGTGCTCGTCTTTGTGTGTGTGTTCTTTGTTGTTGCGCATAAGGCGCCATTTTGGCCGCCCAAATGCGCTTTGTGTTCTTTGGAGTGTTAAGTGCGCGGCGCCATTTGGCCGCCCAAGTGCACTGTGTTGCTGGAGTTTCAAGTGCAGGGCGCCATTTGGCCGCCCAAGTGCACCGTGTGTTCTTTGGAGTTTTAAGTGCGGCGCCATTTGTCGCCCAGGCGCACACTATGTGTCTTTGGTAGCGAGTGCGTGGCGCCATTTGGCTGCCCGAGTGCACTGTGTATGCTTGTGTCCTAGTGCAGGTGCCAAGTTGGCTGCCTGTGTTCTTGGGTGTCTTTGGTGTCTAAGTGCGCGCCAATTTGGCCCACAATGTTCTTTGCCGGATGTCTTTGTGTCTAGGTGATGGGCGCCGTTGGCGGCCAAGCGCGCAACTCAGGCGCTGTGTGTCTAGGTGATGGGCGCCAGGTTTAGCGTGGCGCAACCTTGTGCGCTGTGTCTAGGTGAAGGGCGCCAGTTTGGCAGCCCATGGCGCAGCAGTGTGCGCCTGTGTTTAGGTGTTGTTCTAGTCCCTGGGTGCTGTTCTAGTCCCTAGGTGTTGTTTTGGTCCTTGGTGTTGGTTTTAGTCTTTGGGGTTGGTTTTAGTCTTTGGTGTTGGTTTAGTCTTTGGTGTTGGTTTTAGTCCTTGGTGTTGGTTTAGTCCTTGGTGTTGGTTTTAGTCCTTTTGGTGTTGTTTTTAGTACTTGTGGTGTTATTTTATCGGTGATGTGTACTAAATGGTGAATAAATAATGGTGATTGGGGGTCTATGACCTTTCTTTGGTGTTGGTGAGTAAATAAACTATTGGTGAGCATGTAATGCATATTTTGGTGATTTTGGTGTTATGGTGCATAGTCATGGTGTCGCATAATCATATGCATTTTTTGTGAATAGGCTTCGGCCTCATAAAATATTTAGGTGAATGCCCTCAAGGCTATTTTGGTGATGGATCCACATGCATATGCCCGTGGAGTTTTGGGCTGCATCTCATACACTTACATGCATCTGGTGATTTCTTTGGTGATTATAAATTAATGGTGTATTGAATATGATTGTATTTTGGTGTGTTAGTTACCTGCTCTATTGTGTTGCTTGTTTTATTTGTTATTACTTATGTAAAGAGACTCACCCTACTGCTTTATGTTGCTTCTCATGTCGACAACGTGCAGGTGACAGCGATTGAAGGTGATTTGGCACCTTCTTCTAGTTTGGTTGAGTCAGCTCTGATACGTAGCACCGGGGGGCGTTTTTAGTTACTGTCGTTTTATTTCATGTTGTAGAATTCCATTGGATTCTGTATTTCTACGTTTTACGCTTTATTTTATTTCCGCTGCGATGGTGTTTACTTCATATCTACTGTGGTGCTATGTATCTCGTACCTTGAGTTTTTATTAGTTAATTTTTGGTGTTATTAAGTGTGGTGATTTTTAAATGTGGCACCCTCGTGTGGTCGCACTGAAATTTTCTGAAACTCTGATTTTAAATAAGTTAAATAGTTGTGTATGTAAAAGGGGGTGTTACAGTTGCTGTCCATACTGCAGAAAACACCTTGTGTTCATCCTTGGAGCTTTCTTGTAAGCTTTGCATGTCAATTCCTAGAGAGGAATCTGAGCTTGAATGATAATGCATGCTTGTTCTAGGAACTGAAATTGAGTGTGAGGAAGATACATTGTTGGTTTGGAGGAATGAAAGCGAGTGGGGAGCATGGATTTGAATTTGGGTAGCTCTTGATTGATTAAAGTCTACATTGTCTTGCTTGAATTGTGGTTGTTGTGATTTTCATCACAAGAGGTGAGTTCTTTGTCAATTTTGTTGTTTATTGATGATTTTGGTCTTTGCATGTTGATTGTCCTGGAAATTTCATAATGCATGTACATTTGGGGCTGTTCAGATTAGTTTAAGTTGTTTGGATAGTCTTATGATGAGTATGTCTAAGGAGTGAAATGAAGTATGCATATATGTTGATTTGATGATTGAATGAATTGATGATTGAGTGTGAAATGGATGTATGATGCTTGATTGTATTGATTTGAAGAAGATGATCACTATCACCATATATAGTGACAATGCAGAAACAACAATGAATCTAATCAAACACAGTGAAAAAGAAATTCACTTTATTGAAAGAAGAATGGTGAAAGTGATACAGATAGAAAGAGAAGATCCCAATTGCTACATATACACTTGCCTTCAATCAAAAAAAGAAAAACTTATAACCCTAACAGATCTTCAACTAATTCTGTTACATTGTTTAGCCAAAACTAACTAAACTAATTACAACTATTTACCACAGTAACAAGTTAACCACAGTAAACGGGTCAAACCTATGGAAGTCAATACTCCCCCTCAAGTTGGCAAGTACAAATTCTTCATGCCCAACTTGCAAATCATGTATTGGAATTGTGCCTGAGGCAATGCCTTTGTTAATATATCCGCTAGCTGTTGTTGGGATTTTACATGGATAAGATTCAGAAAACCAGAACTGACATGCTCTCGGATGAAATGGCAATCTATATCTATGTGTTTTGTCCGTTCGTGAGTGGTTGGATTCTCTGCCAATTGTATGGCAGCCTTGTTGTCACATAGCACCATTGCAGTACCTATCTCAATCAGAAATGATCGCAGTAATTGTCTCAACCATAGTAGCTCTCCTGTCATGTGTGCTAAGGCACGGTACTCTGCCTCAACTAATGACCTAGCCACTATAACCTGTTTCTTTGATTTCCAAGCTATCAAAGACTCTCCCAAGTAGATAGCAAACCCACTTGTAGACTTTCTAGTGACTTGGCAGCTACCCCAATCATCATCCACATATGTTGTGAATTTTAAACTGTTTTCAGCACTGATCAGCAAACCTTGACCTACTGTACCCTTCAGATATTGCAGTAAAATATGAACTGCTTGTAGATGTACATTTCTAGGCTTATTCATGAATTTGCTCAACCTATTCACTATGTAAGTAATATCAGGCCTAGATATAGTTAGATAGATTAATCTTCCTATTAATCTTCTATATTGGGAGACATCTTGAAGTGGCTCCCCATCCACTTCATTTAGTTGTGTTCCTGGTTCCATAGGAACTCTAACAGGTTTGCTGGAGCTCATTCCAGTGTCCATCAACAATTGAAGGGTATACGTTCTTTGACACAAATGGATTCCTTTGCTAGACCTAGCAATTTCCAGTCCTAAGAAGTATTTCAAATCCCCTATTACCTTCGGTTTAAAATGCTTCTGCAATAGACCTCTTAACTCATTAATTTTTGACTTATTTGGCCCTGCCACTATTATGTCATCTACATAGACCATTAATGCCACAAAATCAAACCCAGAACCCTTTGTAAAGAGTGAATGGTCAGCTGAGCTCTTTTTGAAACCCATGGCAACAATTGTGGAACTAAACTTTTCAAATCACTATCTTGAAGCTTGCTTTAGTCTATATAAGGACTTATTTAGCTTGCAAACAATAGACTCCCCCTTACTTGGATAGCCAAGTGGAAGATGCATATAGACTTCCTCATGGAGATCTCCATTGAGGAAGGCATTATTGATGTCTAATTGGAGGAAATTCCAATTAAACTTGGCTGCCAAGGAGAGTAAAACTCTCACAGAAGTGAGCTTAGCTACTGGGGAGAAAGTATTGAGAAAGTCAGTACCTGCTTGTTGAGTGAAGCCTTGTGCCACCAAGCGAGCCTTGCACTTGTCTAAGGTTCCATCAGCATTATATTTTACTCTGTACACCCATTTACACCCCAATGCTTTCTTCCCATGAGGTAGAGGCATTATAGTCCATGTGCCATCAGCTTCAAGGGCTGCAAGCTCGGTTGCCATTGCTTGCTGCCACTCAGAATTTTTCACTGCTTCATGGTAATGTTGGGGTTCAAAGACTGATGAGACATTGTTGATAAAGGTTCTGTAGGGTAGAGACAAGTTGTCATATGTGAGATATGATTGAAGATGATAAGTCACATTACCACATTCATAACTGTCCAAGTGTGCAAGAGGTTTGGAAATCCTAGTTGACCTTCTAAGAGGTGATGTAGGTGCAACTGGTTCTGCTTGCTCATCACTATCAGATATATGGTTTTGAGGAGAGTCATCCTGTTCATTAACAGAGGTAGTGGCTAATGGAGTTTCTGGTTGTGTCATTTGGTCATCTTGTGAAGGAAGGCTTGTATCTTGATCTTGTACAGGATTTGGAACAGGTATGGCTGCATCACGAGTGTCTGAGTGTGAGCATTGAGGTTGAACTGTCATCATTGATTCTGAGAAGGGATGTGAGGCTGATGTATCACTTGTGACTTGATGATAAGGGAACACAGTTTCACAGAATTTCACATCTCTAGAAATGATGTACTTGGAGGATTGTGGATCATACAACATGTATCCCTTGACTCCTAGTGGGTAGCCCATGAATATGCAGGGAGTGGCAGGAGGTGAAAACTTATGTCTCTGTGATGGAATTGTAGAAGCAAAAGCAAGACATCCAAAGACTCTAAGTGATGAGTAGTCTGGCGCCTTGTTGTACAACAATTCACAGGGTGATTTATCTTCCAAGGATTGTGAAGGAAGCTTGTTGATAAGATGTATTGCAGTGGAAACACACTCTCCCCAAAAATGTAAAGGGACTTTGGATTGAAAATACAATGCACGAGCAACGTTCAGAAGATGTTGGTGCTTCCTTTCTACCACAGAATTTTGTTGTGGCCTGTGTGGGCATGACAACTGATGTAGGGTTCCTTCTTGTTGCAGAAAAGTATTTAGTGCAAGTTCCCTAGCATTGTCTGTTCTGATTGATTTGATCGGCTTGTTGAACTGTGTTTTCACAAACTTGAAGAAATTCTGAATGAGAAGGGTGGCTTTTGACTTGCTCTTCATGAGGTGCACCCAAGTGAATCTTGTTGCATCATCCACAATGGTCAAAAAATATTGTTGTCCCTCAATAGTAGGTTTGTGAAATGGTCCCCAAACATACAATGGATGAGATCAAAAGCATTAGCAAAATGATTGTTATTGCAATTAAAAGATAAACAATGCATTTTGGCAACAGGACAAACATTGCATGAACTATTATTGCATTCAATTGATTCATTAATGGACAATTCTTTGCACAAAATTTTCAAAACAAAATCAGAACGGTGCCCTAGTCTAGAATGCCATAAAGGCAAGGAAGAAAATTGATTACATTGTTCTACAATAGGCACAGAAACAGAGTTACAATTTTTGACAGAACCTAAGGTGACAGATTTGCAAATTGAAGATGCTGGTGAGTAGAAATACAACCCATGAAGATGCTCACTCCTTCCAATCTCCTTCCTTTGGAGTTTGTTCTGTATCAAGAACACATTATCAGACAATGATATCTGATAATGAGGATCTTGATAGAGGCAACCCAGAGAAATTATATTGACATAAAAATTGGGAATACAAAAGACATTTTTCAAAACTAATGATGAATTCAAAATCACTTCCCCACAAGCAACAATTGGAACTCTCACATTATTTGGCAAGGTGACAAAAGTATTGTGAAGCCTAGTATATGACTTAAAGAGAGACAAATTTGTGCAAATGTGTGCTGTAGCACCTGAATCTATTATCCATTTATGTAAATCAAAAAGAAAGTTGCAAAAATAGGCAAAATTTGCAAAATGCATTGTACCTAATTCAACAGGAGCACTTGGTGTGATTGATGCCTTTGCCATCTGAGCTTGCATGAATTCAATGAGTTGCTGGTACTGTTGAGTGTTTATGGTGTTTTCATTGCTGCTCCCCGCAGTTACTTGCATCACAGACTTCTCACTTTGTGCAGTCTTGGACTTCTTGAATCCTGGTGGATACCCGTGCAATTTGAAGCACTTTTCCTTCACGTGTCCTTGCATTCCACAGTGAGTGCATTGAGGCTTGTCACGCTTAGGTCCTTTGGACTGAGAATTCACAGCAAATGCACGTTGAGACGTAGTTTCAGTGGTATACAACCCAATTTCCCATTGTTTTTCCTCTTGCACAATGAGGGAAAAGACCCTATCAATGTCAGGCATTGGCTCCATAAGCAAGATTTGCCCTTGTGTTACTAAAAGTATCATTCAGCCCCATCAAGAATATCATAACATGTTGTCTTTCAAGGGAATTCACCAAAGCAGTGGAGCCACCGCAAGCGCAAGTGTTTGGAGGTGTGAATTCAGCAAGAGAGTCCCATAATCCTTTGAATTTGCTAAAATAAGCACTGACAAAAAGATTACCTTGGGAGCAATTCAAGATTATTCATTTGAAAAAGCCGAGGACCATTGCTTTGCTCAAAGCGCGTATTCAATCCTTTCCAAATAGCAGCAGCTGAATCGGCATAGATGACACTACAATGCAACTCCTTGGCAATGGAATTAAGAATCCAAGAAGTGGTCATGTGATTGTTGCGAATCCAAGCAGGGTAGTTTGTTGTGCCTTCTTTCGGTTTCTTGATTGATCCATCTATGAAACTCAGTTTATTTTTGGCTCCAAGAGCGATTGTCATGGCTCTTGACCACGATCCATAGTTGGTGCCAGAATCGGATAGAAGGTGAGAAACGAGAACAGCACCTGGGTTATCTGAAGGATGGATGTAAAAGGGGCTCGAGGTGGAAATTGCATTAGTTGCCATGGAAGAATCGATGGCAAGCACTGCGAGGAAGAAAAGAAACCGAGATGACGAAGGAAAAAGAAGGATCGATTGAATGAAAGGGGATCAACGAGAACGCAGAGAGCGCTTCGCTACTGATACCATATTGATTTGAAGAAGATGACAATGCAGAAACAACAATGAATCTAATCAAACACAGAGAAAAAGAAATTCACTTTATTGAAAGAAGGATGGTGAGAGTGATACAGATAGAAAGAGAAGATCCCCAATTGCTACATATACACTTGCCTTCAATCAAAAAAGGAAAAACTAACCCTAACAGATCTTCAACTACTCATGTTACATTGTTTAGCCAAAACTAACTAAACTAATTACAACTATTTACCACGGTAACAACAAGTTAACCACAGTAAAAGGGTCAAACCTATGGAAGTCAATAGATTGTGTTGAAATTAAGTGATTTAAAATGTTAAAGTTGATTGTATGATAGTTAGGATTGGTTAGAAGACTTTGAGAGTGGATTAAAAACGTAAAAACCGATTTTCTAGTGCTGCACAGGGAGCACGGGTCGTGCGATTTTAAGCACGGGTTGTGCTAGTTTCTCTGGTTGTTAGACATTCTCGATAGCCTTCTAACTTGTTTTGTCCGTAACTTTTGGTCTGGAACTCCGATTTGAGTGTTCTTGGATGGTTTAGAAAGCTAACGAAAAGATCTACAACTATAAACAAACATTAATTGTATTTTTTAAACTCACTCTCAGAATCATCCTTAACCTATTTTATCTCCTAATGCTTGAAGTATAGTCTATGTTATGTCTTTGAATAAATATTTGTTATATAAATGACTGGTGATTGTTATTTGAATTGAAGTATGAATGATGTGTTATTGAATGAGGTTTTATGATACGAACGAGTGAGAACATAATTAAGTAATTAATAAAACACTATGGGGATGACGATCGCAGAGGTTAAGTAGCGTACTTGGAATGGGAGGTCATGTCTCCTGAGTTCAAGGCTCAGATGGTTTATCCGGATTGAGCCAATGCTCAGATTGTTTATTCGGATTGGGTTTTCCGCTGAAACTGACGTTGTTCAATCTTCTTAGGGATTACATTACGATAAGTGAAAAGATGATGAAAAAGCTTACGAGGGGTTATGGGTGAGGGGTCGCGAAAGAGTTCACTGAGATTTGCAATCTCACTGTTTATTGTTGAATGTTTTTCAGACTCATAGAGTTTAAAGGGTTCAACGGTGATATCAAAGACTCGGCTAGATGAAGATATTCTTCTCATGAAGATTAGCATTATATTATGCTAATGTTTATGTTTAGTTGTTCATAGTTAAGTTAGGAATGTATTAGGTATATGCACTTGTGAATTTGGACTAAGTATTTAAGTAACTAATTTGGATGATTTGTATTAAATCTCTTCAGTTGTTGGAACTTATTTTATAAAACCTATCATCCTTATTCAGTTTTCATTATTAGTTGTTCGGATTGTCTTAAACCAAAGTTATTTAAGTGCATCTATGAAACGCTATAAGTAGCATCTCGAGTTTCTAATGTCGACTAGAAGTTTGGGATGTTACATTTGTGCAGATTTTTTGGCAAACCAAGGAGCGTATGGAAACAAATATTTTTGTATTACGGATTCTTCTCCTTCAGGCCGGGCTGATTTGTTAAAGGTCGATGCCTTGAGGATGGAGTTTGTTATGCTTTAGTTCGTTTTCTCTTTTTCCTTTAAGATTTTGTAACAAAAAAAAACTAATCAATATGAGTAATCCTTTTGCAAAAGTACCTTGATTACTCAATATGGCCTTTTATTTTATTAGTCCATTTTAGCACTATATGTAGTCTCTTTGAGTCTTCGAGACACTTGTTAAGGCACTCAAATCAATGAAAAAATCTTTTTATTAATTTAGTGTGCTTCTCCTTTTTAAGTGTTGTTTTCCATCTTCTTCCTAACTAGAACCCTAATTTCCTTATTTTAGGAAAAACTTCATAGCATTTGCTGTTTAATTTCATTCTTGAATTTCCCTCCCATGACTTATCAATCCTACATTTCTCCATTTTATTCCTCCCAAGACATGTTGCGGTGTTCGTTTTGTTCTGATTGACAACAGCTTCGTCCCATTTCAATTCAATCAATAACTTGGACATCAACGTTATAGATCCAAAAGCATGGGTATTCCAGCGACTTGGATTTTGTCATATTTGTAGGCATTTTGCCGTTTTATATTATTGACCTGTATGCAGTGATTTTTTTTGCAGATCATCCTTTACAGTTTTACTAATTTTGAATTTGTGTTCTTAACGATATATTCTATCAATTTGAATGAATTAATATCTTTTTTAGTAAAAAAATATGTTCGCAAACCACACAAATTTCAGTCACAAAAATGCAAATTCTAACATTTTTAGTTGTTCATAGTTTTGAACATTTCAAGGCCTTATTATTTCATTTTATTTTATTTTTCATTACTCATTCTAGTTAACCTACCCTCTCTTTTTTTTCTTCTTATTTTGGTAATTAAATATATCTTCAAGTATTTTTTAAAAATCATCTAAAAATTCAACGTAGTTCTGTTTATATTCAAAAAAAAATTATGAGTCTATTTTTCAAACTCTTTAACAAAAATAAAAGCCATGAAGTGAAAACCATGCCGGTCTTTGAACCGGTGAAAGCACTAGCTTAATTAATGTTTAAGGATTCAACTGTGCTTGAACCGAATCAGTTATTAAATTAAATCGGTGAAAGCATCAATTATATGACACATTAAGTGATAAATTTTAGATATAACTAAATTATAAAGAAAGAGAAATAATTATATATATTTCCATATGACTAAATATTAGTCAAAAGGATATATAATAAAAAAACTATGTATTTGTGATTTTATTATGACTTGACATTTGCATTTTATTTATCTAATTTTTTTTTTTTAATTTAAAAGCGACCAGTTCTAAGTCGATTTTCACGGTTCTAGGTCAGGTCAGCTTGACTAGTTCTCAGGGCCGTCCCAAACAATTTGAGGGCCCTGTGCAAATTTTAAATATTAGGCTCCTAATTGGGCACTACAATTTTTTTATATTAAAAATAGTTTTACTTGTGTTATTGTTCAAGTCATAAGTGGTGTTGGTCTGGTGGTGCATATTTGAGTTTTGCATACACAAGTAACAAGAATCGAATCCCAAAATTGAGTATTAAAGTTCAATTTGCTCTATTTTTAGCTAAAAACAATAATAAACCGAAAAAATACCAATCCAAGGATTCGAAGCCAAACGCTTTACCACTGCGCTAAAGAGCTATTCGTAGTGTTACTGGAAATAAAACAGTATATATATCGTATTTAATTTGGGGCCCTAAAACCATGGAGTTGGATCTGGGGCTCATGCGCTAAAGATGCCAATGACGCCCTGCAGTCGCCCTACTAGTTCTCACTGATTTTGAGAATAGCTGGTTTTATGATGAACCAGGCCGACCACTTGGCTAGTTCCCAATCCAATTTATTAGAAAGTTAGTTTACAAGCTAGTTAAATTAGTTTTCAATTGTAACTACTTTTCTTAGTTAGTTGGTTAGTTAGTTGGATTTTTGTATTTTCTTTCACTATAAGGTGCACTATATATAGCGATCACCTCTTCATATTGTACTAAGTTTTTACTTCACCATTCATTTGAATAAAATTTATATTCAATTCATAGATAGAGTTTAACTCTTAATACAATTGGCTAAACCGACCGGCTCGGTTTTCTAAACCACCCACTACGTACTAATTGCATGGACCGTGGAGTGTGTATGCTATGCTCTCTCTAGTGTCTTCTTTTGTCTAACTCTCCAAAGTCAATTAATCATAGTGTGGTGTTTTAATAACAATAATGTTATTCAAACACTATTGTTAGACAAAACTATACAAAAATCAACTTACAATATAAATTAACCAAGTTTTTTAGACCATTAATCACCCTGTTTTTTCACAGTTTTCGAGGCATTGATTAAAAACTTGGTTAATTGATCACTTAGCTAATGACCTAAAAAACTTGGTTAATTGATATTGTAAGTTGGTTTTTGTCTATTTTTGTCTAATTTTTTTTTGTCCAAATAACATTATTGTTTTAATAATGAGTTACCTTAAATTCTCTGTATCTGCCATATATAAGTCTAATCCAAGCCCTTATATTTTCCGCAAACCTTACCAGTAAGGACAGACATATACACACCACTTTTCTTTTTCAATCCTAAAAAAACAAAAGAAGTTCTAATTCAAGACGAACACGTACAATAAATGAGTGAATTATATAAACAGTTTCTAACGTTGAAATTTTAAGTCATGTGAAGTGAATATAGCTTAAGAAAACTACTATATCGATGTTGTAGTGTAGCTGCAGTATGTCAAAACTTATACTTTGCCGTATCAAACACTCCCAGATTATATTTGTATCCTAGTCTCATTGTCAATATCACGATTTGGAATAATAATGAAAGTTGATTGGTTTGTATATTAAGTAAAGTTAATTTGCTATCCAAAAATTCTAGACAAAGTTTGACTTAAGTTTCCCATGCATCTTATATTCTGTAACACAGAGAGTATATTTGAGTTGTCTTTATTTTGTCCGATGTGAGATTTATTCTCTAATTGGATGCAAGTTTGGATTGGTTCTCTGATTGTGTGTCTAAGAAGTTGTGAAGCGGTGTTCTTTTGCCAAGATTGCTCTGCTAGGATATGATATTTGGTATTTAATTGGCTTGGGGTAATGTTAGTGTTACCACCCTGCCCCCTACCTTATTTTATATACTCTATCGCAATGCTTTCCCAACTGATATTAGGGGTGCTCATAAACCAATCCAATCAAATGCAAACTCTGAACTAAATGAATATATGGAAAACAAGATTGGATTGTATCGAACCACGGAAGCATTGCGATAGAGGGTTTATAAAGAAACAGTACACAAAAACTTCCGTGGTTTGACTAGTGATAAGGTCTCCAGAGGGTTTATAATGAAGAGGCAACCCTCACCTTACAAGCTGGTTTTGTGGGGTTGAGTTAGGCCTAAACCACATTCTAAGATGGTATCAGAGTCTATCCTAGATCTATCGGGCCACCTACCATTAAAAAAACACGCTACAAGCCCAAAAATAAAAATAAAAAGGTGCTGCGCGTGAGGGGGTGTATTAGGGAAAATCTCAAGTCCCACATTGACTAGTGATAAGGTCTCCAGAGGGTTTATAATGAAGAGGCAACCCTCACCTTACAAGTCGGTATTGTGGGGTTGAGTTAGGCCTAAACCACATTCTAAGAGGTATCAAAGCTAATGGTTTAGGGTGACGTACTGGCGCAAAGACGTTCTGTCGAAAGTCTTCTTGGCAATGTGGAGGTCAGACGATGTGTTCTATTGGTTGTAACTAACAGTGGTGCAAGTTTGAGTGGACCATCACCATTCAATACTCGTAGAGGAGCATTGAGATCAGAAATATGGCAAGGAACAAACTCAGGTTTATTGGTTAGAGGTGATCATGCAAGATGCACATGTGGAGGAGATTAGTCTTGCGAAAAAGAATTTGGATGGAGAAAAAATTTGGAAATTTTAATTGAAGGAGGATATGTTGGAAATAGACAAATAGTCAATTATAATTTCCCAGAAAATGCAAATGAGTGAAAATTTAATAGATACATTGCATGAGGTGAATGAATGCATCTAGAGTCTTGGGAATTGAGACAATTAATGTCCACTATGGTAAATACATGAATGGAAACTATGTTATCTCCTTTAGATAGAGAGACTTATGAAGAGATGAGATATCTCCATAACCTTTGGGTGATCATATGGAGAGGTGAGAGATCTCCATTTGGAGAGGTGAAGTATTCCACCTTGGGTGAGGAGGGTGTTGGTGATCATTTTTGTGTGATGTGAGTGTTAACATTCGTTGTAACTCTTAGAGTGAGACAGTATTGTAGGGTGATACACAATTGGGGCGCGTTACAAATTCATGTAATCATATTTGAGATGATAAATAAATTATGTTGAGATATTTCTGTAGACGTAGGTAAGAGGTGCCGAACCATGTAAGTCTTTGTGTGTTTCTTTATTCCTCTTTGCGGTGTGTTTATCTATATTCTCTCAAAGATCATTGGACGTGTGGGTTAACCGATTGACCCATGTGGTTTTCCCTAACGGTTTTCTATACTCTATCACAATGCTTTCCCAACTTAAATCGGTGCTACTAAACCAATCCAATCTAATGCAAAGTGCGCAACAACCGAACCAAATGAATAAATGGAAAAAAAAAACAAAAACTTTAAATTAGATTGTATCGGTTTTCAGTTCCCTCACATGGATTTGATCTAATTAATGCAAACTAATTCATTTTATCTGATGTAATATTTTTAACAAAAGAAAGAGATATGGAGTCTCGTTAAAACCTTCTGATGCAAAACCCTCCTTAGAGAAAATGCACCAGGAAGGAAAGAGTATTCCCCCTCAATTTATATGATGTAATTTAATAATTTAATAACATATTTGTAATTAACCTACTACTCATACTTTCAACATTCTTTTCCAATTAGAGCTAATTTGAAATATGAAGTTTGTAACACATTTTTTATTTATTTTATCCCACCATATATTTGACCTAATATTTAACATTGCATTACCGCATTAAAATATGCCATTCGAACACAAATGTTTGGCGTGACTTTACTTTTAACCAGCGGTATATTCGTGCATACGCACAGGTGCTGTCTTGTTATTTTTATTAATAGACTTAGAAATAATTTAATTAGTCTGAACATCACCCCGTGAAAATCAAGACTAATTTAAAGTAGATAAACAAAACGTTTCAAACCGTAATTGAGTTAGTTTGAACATTACCCTGTAAATATTTACCAACAATATATAATATTTTTTGTAGATATTAGAAAATAAAATTGTATTAAAGTTTCAAATTTTCCAAATTGTAATATTCTCGTAGAGAATAAATAAAACTTATCGATAGAGAACATGAATTTTTTTAAAAAAAATGAGACATGTAGACGAAATTAAAGTAGATGTATTCAGCAGTTTCATAACTTTAGGATATTTTCTTCAATTGACATTTTTAATTGTTAGGTAATTACAAATCAAGTAGTAATAATGCAACCCCATGGTGAATAACACAAAATTTATTTTATCAGTAATAAAATTATACCAACATGTAACATTTTCTCGTTGGTGAATAAGATTAGAAATTTGAAGAGAGTAAGAGGAGGAATAGAGGGGAGAGAGAAAGAGAAAAAATTGAGAAAGATAAGACTAAGAGAGGAAATTGAAAAATGTGTTTTAAATGTGAGATAAAAAAGTTAAAAGATGATGTGAAAAATTGAGACCTGCAACATATAAAAAGTGAGATTAAATAATTGAGAATTGACATAATTGTCCTCAAAAAATTGGTTTTAGATAAGGGTAATTTAATTAAAGATATTGTTTTAAAAAGATTATAGATTGATTAAAAGGTTAAGAGATGATGTAAGAAAGTGAGACTCACAAAAAATATAAAAGTGAAATAGAATAATTAGAAATGACATATTTGTACTCAAAAAGTGAGTTTCAAAGAAAGGTAGATTAGTAATGTTGGTAGTGGTTATAAAGTTATAGTTGATGATGATTGAAGTTGATAGTTAATTGATGAAGTTGATGATTGATTGATTGATTGATAAGGTTAGTGGTCTTGTGGCTATTCATTGTTTCACCACTTGGGTAAAACATGTGTTACATGGAGATCTCTCTCTTTGTTTCCGGTGATTCTTTGGTGGATTTGGGTTGAAGGAAATTTTTTACTTTAGGTGATTGTTCTTGGAAATTGATAGATGTTGTTGGATCTGGTTTCTCTCCATTCAAAGAGTCCTCCTGTCACTCCAGTCAAAACAAATCACACCATTGGATGGATCTAACAGCCAATTAATTTTCCACGTCAAACAAAGAATAATTAAACTATTTTGTTTTATTTGTCAAATCCTCTATCCTCGTTCAAAGTTAAGAAGAAAGCAAACACACCAAACAATTGGTTTTACAAGGATTAGTGAGCAGAATGGTTGAAAAAAAATTGGATCAATGCATTCTTAAAAACAAAGCATCATTGAAACTATGGCCGAGAAATAGTAGATTTTAGGGGGAAAAACAGAGCAAAATTTATTTTATTGAAATAATATTTTATGGCTTGAAATCACTGTTTAAACTCCACAGAACTCAGCAAATAGAAAAACTCAGTAACTAGATTTGATGAAACAAAAGAACACTACAACATTAATATACAGATACGAAAGAGATGACGGAACTTCGAAACATGCAACTCTAAAATTTCGGTCGAAGATGACAAAGTTAATGGCAGCAGCCATCCACATAGAGAGATAACGTCAGCTCCATTGGCACGACGCCGGCACAACGTCCGGTCACCACCATAACCAACCACGGTCCTTTCCCTTTCTCTCATTTTGGCATTTTTTGCTATTTCTTATTTCCCCCTTCTCCTCTTTTCAAGAATAAGTTTAAGATGATTTAATCTTTTGGAAAAATATTATGAAGTGTTAGATCTATCCAACGGTACATATTTATTGACCGGAGTGACAGGAGGAAATTGTGAATGGAGAGAAACTATATCCGATGTTGTTGGCCATATTAACCGCATGCACACGTAAATTACTACCTACTATCATCATCATAATCCTGCTAGCATTACAGGGAATGTGAAGGTGAAGTGGCTAAAAAAAAATTCATAACATGATTCAGAATTCAATTTTTATAAGGCTTTTTTTTCGCACCCCCTCCTTCTCTCCTACACCCCATAACCCTATTAAATCCAAAAATACCCCTGTTTTTTAAAATAAAAAATAAAAAATTTCGGAATTACCTCTAAAAAAGGTAATTTCGGTTCAAAATAGGGGGTATTTCGGATTTACCCCCTATTTTGAACCGGAATTACCTTTTTATTCCGAAATTTTAAATTTTTTTTATTAAAAAAGTTTGTATATTAAATTAAGATTTACACGCGTTTTCTTTTTAAAATACGATACGAACGAGTTACGATTTAAATAACAATACGTCAATCAGGGCACAATCACAAACAGAGAAAATGGTGTCCATTTTGAGAGTCCAAATCCCATTTGCAGGCTTAACGACGACATAACCTTTGAAGCTCTGAAAGAAAAAATAACAACGAAGGTGCATCTGGAGGGTGACGAGCAAGAAGTCACCCGGATCATTTATCGCTACCCCACTATGGGCGATAATAATCGTTTTCAGTGGTCCACCATGGATGTGAAGAACAACGATGACGTTCGAGTAATGATGGACCGTTTTGACATATTTCGAGATCGCGAGTCCTATTCAATCAGTATGTCGAAACCGTATGACCGTTGTCGAGGTCCTTCGGCGCCTCCAACCACCATCTCACTAATTTCTACCGTTTTTCATTTTCTTTGTTGCTGTGTTTTGTTGTTTCCGTTCAGAACTTTCATGTATTATTTCGTTTCGTCATCAAAAACGCGTCTTTAATTAATTTTAATTTGTTTTTAATTATTATTTTTTTGGGGGGTTTGTGGTTTTCCGGAATTACCAAAAACTGAGGTAATTCCGGTTCACAAAACACCGGATTTACCTATTCTCTAAGGTAATTCCGAAATTTTCACAATTGCTGGGGGCATTTTTGTCCGAAATGGTATTTATGGGGGTGGGAGTGATAATGAGGAGGGTGTAAAAAAAAGCCCTTTTTATAAATATATGTATCATTCCAGAAATTAGATAATGGGAAAACTTTTAATAAAAAAAATAAAATAAAAGTTTATTTGATGACAAAAAAGAATAAGAGTTGCCCCAAGTACCATTTCATTTTGTCACACTAAGACTATCTACAATAGTTTCAACACCCTCCTTTTTCACTTTTTAACACTCTACATCATCTTCTCTCTCTTCCACTTATTAATTCAACACCTATTCAACTTTTACTCACTACAATGGTTTTGTTTAATAAAATTCAACACCCTACCCCACAACTTTTATTTCATATTTTTATTTTCTTTTATGTTTTTGTTTTTGTGATTAAAATGAAATTAAATTAAAATAAGTAATAAAGACAGATATAGGGATAATCATTATTAAAACAAATAAAATTCCAAAAAAATTAAAATGCAATACAATACACTAAAAAGATGTTTAGAGCTACAAACAAGAGTTGAAAGAAGGCTAAATAGAAAAATTAGAGGGAAAAATGTCGAATTTTTTCTGTGTCCAAATCAAATGAACCAAGTCTCTATTTATAGAGAAAAAAAAATGATGAATTTTGGTGAAAAAAATAAAAAATTGATTTACTATGAAATAATTGGCCCCAAATAATTAGGATGAGATAAAAATCTGAAAAATCTCCACAACCAATCAGAATGTGACACGCAGCATTTTTTTATTCTCCCTCCTGCTTCCCCAGATCCACGCGCGCGTGACATTCACCTCCCTGCGTCAATCAATCACAGCCCTCCCTTTTCTTCCACGCGAACCCCACATGTGCAGGTTTTTTTTTTGAACACCTTTGGCAGCTTTCAACGGTTGAATTTATTCAACTACAAACAATCCACTTCACATTCAACTACCCATTCAACACCCCCATTAAACCAATTTTACTACTTAATACAAAATTCAACACCCCCATTGTTAATAGTCTAAGAAAGTAACATCAAAAATTAATTTCTAAAAAAATGTATTTCACAATAATAATAATAATAATAATAATAATAATAATAGAAAAGAAACAAGCGAGCTTGAAAAGTAAGAGGGGTGTAGATAGCAAGTTGCTAGCAAAAAACTGAGTCATACTTCCTACAGCCCACAACTACTCACTAGATACCCCCTCAAACTCTGTAAAAAGACCAACATGCCATAATGAAACATGTGCGCCCCTTTTTTCTTGGGATTACACAGGTACAAAAGTTTGGTTACGTACTTGTCCAAAACCATAGTGTCGGGTCTTATGTTCTTATAGACACCTCCCACTTTTGAATCTTTAAAGGTTAGGAAGTTTGGAACCAACCTGTTCGGAACCAAACTTCTGTAAATATCCCCAAAATACCCCTGATTCCTAAAATCCATTTTTCACAATTCCCCTCTCTCACGCACCCCACACCCACCTTTCCAATCCCTAAACGACTGAACCCTCACCCTCTCTCACTCTTCTCCCTCTTCCTTTGGCTCCCTCACTCTCTGACTCACTCCATTCACATCTCTCTCTCTCTCTCCCTCTCTCTCTCTTCCACTTACAATATAAAGTTCTCTCACTCATGTATGTTACTAGATCTCACTATTTCCGTTTTTGTTTTTTTCCTGGATCTCTGCATGGTTTCGAAGTTGATTTCTGACCCGTTGAAATTTACATGGTTCGGAAGTTTATAAACGAACTCGTGTAAATTTACATGGTACATAATTGAATTAACGAACCGGTATGGACTCAAACTTTCGTACCTGGTTTGTTGGATGTGTTTCAATGTAACGTCCGAAAGTTTAAATTCTGCATAATCTGTCAAATTCTGACAACAGGGTGGTTCTGCCCTAAAAAATCGAACTAGTTCGGACTTTAAGGTTCGAACCACACCCCTTTAACAAGTTCAGTCATTAACTATCGAACTAGTTCGATGTTAAAGGTCTGAACTGAGCACGATTTTAGAACCCAAAATAGATAGCAAAAATGGCAAAACGCGTGAAAAAAAAACGAAAACGAACAATGGATGAGCTACATACTGTCATATACTTCACAAATGAAGCCCGATTTTAGCAAAATGGGTGAGCAAAAGTGGGAGGGTGTGGAGTGAGAGTGAGGAGAGGTTGATGGAAAAGGGGTGTTGGAGGTTGAAGGAAGAAGGGCAAGAAAGGGATTCAAAATGATTTTAGGGGTATTATTATCTTTTCATAGGTGGAGGTAGTGTGCATTGAGTAGGGGGAGGTGTGTAAGAAGCATAGGCCTTGTAGTAATGTCAAACTTCAGTTGGCCATGTTGTAATGGTGTTTGGTCTTTTGAATAGAAAGCAATTCTTACTTTTACACCTAAAAGCAATTTTTTATACAACCTAAAAGCAATTTTAAAACAACCTATCCAAATTACAAGAATTGATAAAAATTCCTTTTCAATGAACATATCCAAACAAAATTGTTGTTATGTTCAACTTTCTTTTAACAAAACTAAGTCTATAAAATCAATTCTGACAAAATCAATTTTTGTCACCGCAGAACTGAACACACACCTCTTTGTATCTTGAATTAGTCAAACTTGTATTATGAATTTATCCTTTTTGTGGAATTAATAGTTAACTTATGAGGTTAAATCATGTGACTATGGTACACTTGTCTACTATATCTACTATCTATCTTACTATCTACTATAACTCTATACAATCAACCCACTACCAAAAATACCAAACTATCTCTCACTTTTATCTCAATCCTAAGGATAAAAATGGCATTTCAAATTATTTTCTCTAACTTTTTTTTCTCTCACTCACTTTTATCATTAGTGGGTCCCACTCTCACATCATCTTTTAATTTTTTTATTTCACTTTAAAGACCAAAATCTTAGGGTTGTGAGGTATAAGTGCATTGTTGATAACATGATATTGGCATCACTTTCATCGGCTAAAATATAAATGTAAAATGAAATCAAAAAAACAAATACTTTGTTCCATAAGTTCTCTCACATCCCTTCCTTCTTTGTTACTGCGGGCAGCACCTAACTCAACACCAGAAACTCTCTCGGCAAACTTCAGTGTGCTTGTTTCAGATTATGAAGCAACATCAGGATTAAGCTGTACATACAAAAGGGTCTTCGCTTGACCCCCTATAAAATACAAGGAATAAAGCTATTACAATTTTGTATAGCACGCCTACAATATGCTAAAATCAAACCACATACAAATGAAACCAAATATAACAAAACTGTAATTCGAGTCTAATAATAGCAACAATTACCTAACGAACTCTGAAGAAGTTGAGTCAATTTACTATTTCCATAAGGAACGTGTGAACCCTTTTGTGCTAGAGCAAATATCACATCTCCAAGTGTCGGATAGTGATTTGTTTATGTGTTGGGCCTCTTTAAGTTCCATAAGTTCTCTCACATCCCTTCCTTCTTTGTTACTGTGGGCAGCGCCTAACTCAACACTAGAAACTCTCGCGGCAAACTTCAATGTGCTTGTTTCAGAGTATGAAGCAACATTGGGATTAAGCTGTACATACAAAAGGGTCTTCGCTTGACCCCCTATAAAATACAAGGAATAAAGCTATTACAATTTTGTATAGCACGCCTACAATATGCTAAAATCAAACCACAAATGAAACCAAATATAACAAAACTGTAATTCGAGTCTAATAATAGCAACAATTACCTAACGAACTCTGAAGAAGTTGAGTCAATTTACTATTTCCATAAGGAACGTGTGAACCTTTTGTGCTAGAGCAAATATCACATCTCCAAGTGCGGATAGTGATTTGTTTATGTGTTGGGCCTCTTTAAGCCTATTTCCAGTTACTTCAGAACGATCCACTCTTTTACTTTCTGCAAGATCTACAAGATGCAAACATCTACGCAGTAGAGCATTGGTCTTGAATTCCGTTCCTCGAACATGAATAGAGAGAACACTATCACATGATTATAAAAATAAAAAGTGAGTTTTGTGTCTCCGCAATTGGAAGAATGATATAAAATAAGATCTTGAAACAATGGATTTTACCTGTGTGATCTACTACTTCTTTCATTCAAGGTCGTGGCACTAGTTGCCTGATTCGTCGTTCCAATATTCATCAACTCAAGGACGTCGTCTGCCACATAGACGGATGTAGAAAGTTATTAGATGGGGGGCGAGATTTAAAGTTGCATTTATCCTTTTATTTCAATTTGTAGCTTTTATTAGACTTTTTGTGTCAAGTTTTTATTAATATTAAAACATTGACAACAATAAATGGGTACGACCGAAAAGTCCAAAGATATTAATCTTTTAGTAGAAAATTAACCTTTTAATAATCAGAAAAACTATAATTCGAAGAGAAAGTATAAATGACTAATTTCCATGTGTTATTGATTTTATAATTTCCAAAACTATAAATTAGGATAGAAATTTTGTTACCTTAATCTTGGAAATCACAGCAGATAGAATAATTTGCCCATTGAAAGCCTAAAAAAGCTAAATCTTCAACCATTACACTGAAGCTGAGTTGTTCACACTGTAGAGATTGCCGATCAAAATTTAGTAGAGATTAAGAGAACATAACAAAAATAAAATTATTAAATGCAACAAATGAAGGTTGACAGAATAGCTTGTGTTATCTTCAACCATTACATAGAATAGCTTGTGTTATCTTCAACCATTACTAAAAAAGCTAAATCTTCAACCATTACATAGATCTAATGAAGAATAGAAAATTGAGAGATATGCATAATATACATATAGTCATATCTTTATTTTTTGGTAAATACACGTATAGTCGTGGTTAAACCAAGATTATGTCATAGTTTCTGTCTAAATTTAATTTGAAGGAGTGGAACAAGTTAATAAAGGAACAAAGGGAGTGGGTGACGTACACGATACTCATGTGTAATGGAAATAACAAGTACAAAAAATAGCATAAACAAACACGGGTAGCTGTAATTTTTTGTGATAAAAAATAACGAAACAACTAAAAGTGAAGTAAAGTAAAAAAAATAAACCTAATCTCTAAATACTTAACACACATTGTTAGAATGAATAGAAAAACATAAATATTTTTTACAACATAAGTTACACATTGGTATCTCTCTTTGTGACAAGGAACCCAAGCAAATCAATACTACAAAATAAAATGATAATAATTTGCATCTTAAGAAAGGATTAAAACAAATTACCTGAATTGGAAATACTGATTTTTTTAACTACAACAAAATGTCTTGAACTCACCATGAATCTCTATTTTGAGCTCAACTTTATTTAAAAAATTTGAGATGTGGAAGTACAACTAAAAAAGGAATATAAAATGGGAATTGCAAAAAGAGTAATGAGAAAAATATATACAAAAGAGATGTTAATAACTAAGTACAACATTGCTTCAAAAAAAAACTAAGCAGAGCATCTACATTTTTAGCATAATCATTTTAAACATTTTTAGCACTAAAGAGCTTCTACATTTTTATAAAGATTTTACTTTTCTTTTTGATCTAAGTTTTAAATCATAAATCAAGTTTTTTTATAAAACTCTTTGAAAAACTCTGCGATAATCATTTAAATTTTGTCAAACTTTTTCATTTTAATAAACATATAAACATCCAAACTTTAAGTTTGAAAGTCACATTCAAGATGTAAAAGCAAAACACCCCCTATTTGTAGAGGGTAAAAACATATTTAAAAGTTTTTTTTAAAGTCCATCTAAGAGAAGAACTAAAACAAAAAAAGTTGATTTTACAAGGGATTTTTTTAAAAAAATTTTTTTGCAGCGGTATAAACATATTTAAGCCTTAATGTCATGACGAAAACTAGTTTTTTTTTAAATTAAAATTAAATCAACTTAAACTTTTTTTTTGATCAGTTAAATCAACTTAAACGAGTTTATCGTTGTTGAACTTGAACCCAACAACTATGAAGAAGAGAACCCAGTGCTAACAAACAAACCCCAAAATCATTGTTGAACTCCCACCTCCCAGATCAATCTGTGTTTCTTTTATCCTCATATCTCCATGAAAATGTTGGCGAAATAGTTAGATCCAGCTAAAATCAGAGTAATCATTGAGTCGATGAACCGACTCGGAAAACAGTTATGTGTCGACAGTGGGGGTTTCCGGTTGCATGTTCAGGCCAACGACCACCGTCTGCGGTGGCCGGAACTAACAGAAGTAAGTTCTATATTTTTTTTGTTAATCCGAGTAGGTTCACAGTAAAGAGAGGTGGGTCACAATGGACACACTTAAATACCAAGTCTTTTCTTAGCCAGAACTTTCCCCAAACAACAGTGTTTTAAGTTTTTATTTTTTTAAAAATAAACCGAAGATATTACTGGGATGAGTCGCGGAATAGGTCGCTCTCTTTAAGATGTTTCGTGACACTACTCAAAGGTGCAAGTAGGCTATCAACCACGACGTCCCCAGGATAAAACAACCCAGTTACACTATTACGAATTTTCACTGCACTGTGAGAAATTCGCTCTAGAAATACACCCTCAATATGGTTTATGGAAACCACTCTATATGGTTATGAAAACCACTCTTAGCTTGGAAAATATCTCAAGCTTTCAAAAAGAACCAGAACCAGAAAATTGTTTAGGGAGAAGAGAAAAAAGCTTGAAGAGAAAATTTTTGATCTTAAGTTTTTGGTGCAAATTGCTATAAATGAGAAGAGCTCCTTATATAGGTAAAAATTGGGAGAGATCCGTTGGAAAATGAATGAGAGCCAACGGCTCTTTCATTCTTATAAAGAAAACGTTTCAATTCATAATAATGTTATGTTTTTATGATTATAAAAGTTACGGTTTGACCAAGTCAAACCGGTCAACATAAAAATAATTTTATTTCTATAAAATAATTATTTTTGAAAATAAAAATAAAAATACACCACAAGCCAAACCGGTCGGACGAGCACGACGAGCGCGTGTGTGTGGTGGTCACTTTGTGTGTGTCATCACCCGTCCACAAAATTGGGTACCCCTTGGGGCCCAACCCAATGGGTGAGATTCCCACTTATAAACACTCACATAGTGTCTATTACAAGCAATGTGAGACTTTTTCAATTAACAAAATTCATTTAAAATTCCAACAATCTCCCACTTAAATTTAAAAAGAAGTTTTAGAAATAGCGTCAAACGCTTCTGTAAGATTGTGCATAAGCAAAGGTGTCTACGACTTGAACCTTTACATAGCAGTTAGGATTTCGATTCAACAAGAGTGACTCGTAGTCTTGAACTCTATCTCGAACATCAAAACCACACACAACCTTTTCTATGGGTGTAGCTGTTTCATCTGCAACTGGAATGTCATCAGTCAAGACATTGGCAACTTTTTTCATAGTTAAGAAAAAGAGCATTTTTGGTTGCCAACGCTTGAAGTGAGCTCCCTCAAACCGGAATGGTTTGTTGAAGTCGAGGCGTGGAACCAAGCATTCGATAATTTCTTCTGGTTGTCATGGTCGACTTCAAACGCCTTAAAATTGTTAATCCGAGTAGGTTCCCAGAAAAAGAGAGGTGGGTCACAATGGACACACTTAAATACCAAGTCTTTCCTTAGCCAGAACTTTCCCCAAACAACAGTGTTTTAAGTTTTTATTTTTTTTAAAATAAACCGAAGATATTACTGGGATGAATCGCGGACTAGGTCGCTCTCTTTAAGACGTTTCGTGACACTACTCAAAGGTGCAAGTAGGCTATCAACCACGACGTCCCCAGGATAAAATAGCCCAGTTACACTGTTACGAATTTTCACTGCACTGTGAGAAATTCGCTCTAGAAATACACTCTCAATATGGTTAATGGAAACCACTCTATATGGTTATGAAAACCACTCTTAGCTTGGAAAATATCTCAAGCTTTCAAAAAGAACCAGAACCAGAAAATTGTTTAGGGAGGAGAAAAATTCTTGATCTTAAGCTTTTGGTGCAAATTGCTATGAATGAGAAGAGCTCCTTATATAGGTAAAAATTGGGAGAGATCCGTTGGAAAATGAATGAGAGCCAACGGCTCTTTCATTCTTATAAAGAAAACGTTTCAATTCATAATGCATAACATTATGATGATAAATGTTATGTTTTTATGATTATAAAAGTTACGGTTTGACCAAGTCAAACCGGTCACCATAAAAATAATTTTATTTCTATAAAATAATTATTTCCGAAAATAAAAATACACCACAAGCCAATCAGACAAGCGCGCGTGTGTGGTGGTCACTTTGTGTGTGTCATCACCCGTCCACAAAATTGGGTACCCCTTGGGGCCCAACCCAATGGGTGAGATTCCCATTTATAAACACTCACATAGTGTCTATTACAAGCAATGTGGGACTTTTTCAATTCACACGATTCATTTAAAATTCCAACATTTTTTCTGCTCTATTCTCTCTGTTTTTTATTTTTACAGCTTTCACTCTCTGGTTGCTGTTTTTTTATACTCTGTTATCCTCTCCCTCTATCTTTTCAAAAAAAAAAGTTGAACAGTAGCATTATTTTTCTGAATGAATGCCTTCTTAAAAGAAAAAACTACAATTTATCAATAACATCATCAAAAATACCTTTTTTAAATTTTTAAGATACAACATGATGTAATACTAACCTCAACTTCAAGTTTTTGAATAATGCAGTGTATCACTTATTGTATATTTCAATGCTTTGCTACTTTGTTCCTTCTCTTTTCTTTTGCACGAAAAAAAATTGGAACTTCACAGATTTATTTTTCTTTCAGAAAGCTAGTGTCTCAGTTAGAGAGTACTAGTATTTTTTGGTGGTTAACTTCTTCTGTCTCCAAAATTTTTCTCCTCTGCTCGAAGGGTTTGGGGCTGAATTTATAGTCAAAACAGTGCATTGATAAATGTAGTGTAATGTCAATTTTTATTTGTATTTGTTCAAACTATTTCATGTTTTAGTGTTGAATCTTCTGAGCAACTTTTTTTCGCAAGACCCTGCTGCCTTCATGATTTTAGGCAAATGAGTTGTCTTATTTGGTTTTTGTTTTGTTGTGTAACAGGCTGGACTTGGACTTAGAGCAGAGGGTCTCATAATGAACAACTATTTTTTCTAATTCTGATGAACTATGGTCTTTTCCTTTTGTATTTCTTAATCTTATTATTATTATTCATTATTCACTACTAGAAAAAAGACTTTTTATATCGGTTAAAAAAAGCTTTTCATATCGGTTCCGTAACCGATATAGATAAAGGATATTAAAAATGACGCTTTCTATATCGGTTAAAGAATCATGCATGGAAAATGTTTTTATATCGGTTCCCATAGAACCGCATGGAAAATCGCTTTTTAAACCTATAAAACGCTTTTTTATATCGGTTTCTTAGTTGAACCGATATTGAAAATCACTTTTATATCGGTTATTTAAAGGAACCGATATGAAAAGTCTTTTTTAAAAAAAATAAAAATTCTCAATTGGATATACAAAGAAACAACAAAATCACAACAAATACAATATTTATATAAAAATACAAAGATCTCAAATTATACTCAATATCCATATCCAAATACAAAAACGAATCTAATACACGTACTATCTATATTTTATTAACCACTAAAAAGCAAGAAAGAGCTAATGAGTAAACATATACATAATAGCTTAGCCCTTAATAACTACTCAAACCATAAGTGAAGCAAGAAGCGACTAATGAGTAAGCATATGCATAATGTCTTAATCCTTAGTAACTACTCAAATCATAAGTGATTCAATCAGTGGCTGAACTTCCTTGAATATTAATGAAGGATATATTCCCCACTTGAACAACGAGAACTCGCATTCCAATGCATGATATTACATTCTCGACAAAGATATTTTAGCAAATTTTCAATCGATTTATTATTTAGGTTAAAAACTCCATACCTGATTCTTGCATGGATTTCTTGAATCACAGTAGTATTGATCTATTATAATAGGATGTGATACATTTTCCATCAAGATGTTATGGAATGTGATTTTGGAGGCAAGGTCATTCCCACCCTAACAAAAATTTGACTCAACTCAATCGATTTGTAGATCACCAAGTCACATAAAGAGAAAGAAAATGCTAGAGTTACCAACAAAAAACTTACCTAATTATCACCCTATTATCAGTGTTGTAACCGAAAATCAATTGTAGCTTTCTAACTACTTCGTACACGTGACACTATTATTGTCAAACAAACAATGACTGTCACCATAATTCCAGACCTTGATAAAGCTTTATTATTTGTCTAAATATGAAGATTTTACTGACAGTTCAAGCTTTTTATCAAAATACATTGGCTTAATCAAGCTTTTGTTCTGAATTTGACAAAGACGCTTTTGTGTGCTCTCGAATTAGATTGCACAATTTCTTACTTTAGAATTGAATCCTCGAAACAGTTCACATAGGCAATCATGGTATATTGGCTCACAAATCCTTCCCTTTCTACTGTAAAGGCTAACATAACATCACAAATATAGTGTCCGATTATGTAAACAAAACGGAAGACTTGGAAGAATGAAGACACAAGATATCCGACCCTATATCCGACATTTGGGCTTTAGGATTTGCAAAATAAGTCTCACTTTGTCTTTTATTTTCACCTTTTCTGCTTATGCTTGTCGATAAATATTTATCTTTTACATTCCTATGTGCTTGGCCTAAACCAGCTTATTACTTACCATTAATTTGGATCTTATATGATAATAAGCCATAATATATTGTCTTGCATTAGCGATTGTCTTAAAGTAGAGTAACAAAAATATAAAACTACTTTTCTACAGATAAAGATAAAATTACTTGAGTAAGTTGATTACTGACTTTTCAAATTCCACTTACCAAAGAAAAGCACCCGATCAAACATACTGCAAATAGAAGAAAATTTAACTTGTTCCTATTTTTTTTACGAGAATGTAAATCTTACACTCTTTCAAGCGCCAAGAAAAGAAAATTGGAATGGCGCCACCAAACTAGATTTGAATGAAGTACGTGACAAAATGAATGGTCTTTCACAAACAAAGCGACATTATCGTGTAACAATGTCTCAGATCAAATAGTTGATCATACAAATATTCTATTAATGAGTATTCTAGTCATTGATCCACTACAACAATAATATATTTAAGAAAATAACATACAAAGAAACAACTCACCTTCTTGTGTAGAGTTGATGATAGATGCTCGATCTTGGTTGTCGATTATAGCAATCGCATAACCTCGATGGGTTAGTTTTCCTTAACAAATTCCCAATAATATTGTCATAAATAAAGGGCATGACAGCTTAAAATTAATAATTTAACGTCCACCCGCATATATATTGTAATAATAAGCAACCCACACACTCGATCGGATCGTGAAGGAAAACAAGTAAAGCTCCTTTCATATCCTACTAGAGAATGAATAATAGTTTAATCTACCTTGTACACGAAGCGTAACCACACCGACTCGACATTTTAAATTCATCTCTAACTTTTTCAAGCTCAATTTTCATCTTTTCAAAGAGACGACATGTTATCCGGATGGAAGTACCGGAATTAACATAAAATGGAAATATCAAGACATCGAGTTAACTAACACCATCAAGAAGATACTAGATGTTAAGCTAAGCACATTTGAAACAAAACAACACGCATAAACAACGAGTTCATTCAATAATATCAAGCGACCTACAACTCTCCAAGTACGTAATGCACCAACCGCAATTAGCAAACAATGCGGGGTTTTCAATAATTTGATGAATGACATCATCGAGGCTTTAGTTATCTTCAACATATCAATGTTTGAGAAAGGGTTCAACATTGACTATAATTACCAGCATGTAAGATTACCCCAATAGATAGAAAACAAAGAACAATCAATATATAAGCCAAGTGATTTGACATTTGAATATTACTTCCATCATATGAAGGTTCACATCAAAGAAACCGGGAAGGATGGATAACAAATCAAAATTACAAACAAGATATATCAAAGCAAACCATACTTGCCTTTTCAACAAGATGCTCTTTAGGAGGTTTGAGTCAAGTAGGTGAGTCCCACCCAACAAGGCCAACATATCAACTTTCTCAGACCAAAATTTCACACCATTAGTTATTACCTTCAAATCAAACTATTACATCATATTATTAGCCTAACTACATTACCCTTTCCCAAATCCCACAATCACAAGAAATTTACAACACCAGATTACCATTTAGTCTCATCACATGACCAAAAGATGCAACAATACAGACACATAATAACTCAAATGGATTCCCCTTCACATCAAAATGAAATTATCAACAGCATCTAATTGTCCCCATTGACTCTCAACGTAAAAATTAAATAAAAAAACAAAAATAATAAAGCATCAGAATTACAGTTAAAAATATAAATACAATAATAGTTCATTTCATCATTTCAATCTAACACAAACAACAATATACAAGCCCCTATTTACTTTGCACTTCTTTGACATTTAACAGAATTATTTTAGATCAAAACAGTATGCGCATAAATCAACTCAAAATTTACTATAAAGCAAAAATCCACAAGTGCAGTGATAATCATTCATTTGGGGAATTTACCAATTGAAGTCTTGTACTTTTAGTTGTACCCTTATATGGATTCATCATCAGGGTGAGCAATAACCAACAAGACATTTCTCTTACCATCTTCGTCTATAAAGTAGATGTCCAGAGCACTTAAGAAATTTAGGCATAAATCTAATATCCCAACACACGGAGTAATGCGAGTGATTTTTCCAAACGTGGAGTGAATTGCAATAATCATGAAAGGGAACAAGAAACCTACCAAGAAAACCTCACAGAGAAGAAAAAGAGAGAAGTTAAATACCTAAAATCGATTATATATATGAAACCCACACACAGGCAGCAGCGCAACAACGACGACGCAGCAACGACGTGGTAGGGCTCCCAGCGACGGCGCAACAACGACGTGGACGGTGGGTTCGCGTGGGTTAGGGTTCTCTTCGCAGTAGCAGATGTAACGCTCTAAACCTTTCTCTCTTCGCGTGGTGTTAGAATGCTGCGCTAAAGCCTTTTGGGTTTTCAATATCAATATCGTTATCCATATCGGTTAGTTATTCAACCGATATGAAAAATGTAATCAAAATTTCAAAAATGTCACCGCCTCCTTTTTTATATTTGTTAGTTATTGAACCGATATAAATTGCTGATGTAAAATCCGTTTTTTCCACTAGTGATTGGCTTTTGAAAACCAGTAGGTAAAGGTATTTGATTCAGGGCATGTTACCAAAAGAAGCAGAGAGTAGTTTCGGTGGCTTTTATGGTACCCGTAGACAACAATTTGGGTACCATCCACATATGTACTTTTGACTTGTTATTCCCTGTTTCTAAGTTTTGCTTTAATTACATATGTGACTCATTTTAATTCCCTTTTATATTTAGTACCCCAACCTTTTAAAATCGTGACCTTTGAATTATTTTACATTAAATCAACGGCAATAAAGGCATTTGTGTTGGTACACAATTTGTGGACCGTAAAAGGCACCAGTAGTTCCCTTCGGTTGAGTTGTGCACAGATGAGAAAGAATCGTGTGCGAACTGCGAAGGCTGCTTCGTTTTTTGGGTACCCAAAATAGTGGTTCTTCTATCAAGTTGAACTGCCCAAAAAAAATATAGTTTCTTAAATAAGGTTGGGTTAACAATTGTATTTAATAAAACTTTTTGGGTGGAAATCATAAATAAGAGTTTATCGGAAGTGGAATAATGACACTTGCTGCACTAAGTAAAAGTACACATGGCTACCATACACAAAAGAATGAGTATTTGTAACTTAAAAGCCACCTGTGGAGAAAGGCTAAGGCTTGCTTCATCATGCTGGGTGTTAGCTCAGCTTTTTTTTAGATAAGCAAACAATATATTGAAGGGGGGCATTAAGGGTGTTAGCTCAGCTGTTAAAGGTGGTTTCATGACAAAAAAGAAAATAGTATAGATAATCAACAAAGAGAAGGACTTGACCTTACTATTATTGTTAGGGTTCTTTTTTTCATACCCCCACCATCTTCCCCCATACCCTCTCACATATATGATATCCCCAAAATACCCATTTCAAAACTCTTTTTTTTTCAAAAAAAAATAACTAATCGTATATATGATTTTTGGACATATATACGATGTTGACATTTACACCATCGTATATATGTCCTAAAAACGTATATACAATTGACTTCAGATTTTCAATCGTATATACTTTTTTAAGACATATATACGATGGTGTAAATGTCAACATCGTATATCTGTCTCAAAAACATATATACGATGGTTTAAATATTTTTTTTATTTTGTTTTTCTAAATTTTAACACTTAGGATTTCTCTTTCAATGTTGATCAACGGTGTAGATTGTACCGACAAAATCAACGATTGATAATCTTTTACGACAACTATAAATACTCACTCCCACCCTCATCATTCACACCAAAAATTCAACTTCCTTCTCTCACACAATACAAGCCAAGATGATGCAGGCTTCGCTAATGTCATACTACGAGCCTTCTTCCCTCACTATCGTTCATTCTAATCTGGGGCTCCCTGATCATCAAGGCACCTCTTACAAGATGATGGCGTAGGTTTCGATGGGAGAGATGTTATGCAGTGTAGGTTAAAACACTGCATATTAACACTGGTTGCATATTTCAATCTCTTTCACCTGTCTGCTGCCTCCTATTGCTCCGCAGTGGTATCATCACTGATCATTAGAGTCTGCTTCATGGTTGGATCTGTATACCGTTCTTTTTGCCCTCTGGCAGTCAATGTGTCCTACCGAGCACCGTCCCACTCCAAGTGATGCACCTAGATGTGTTGACTTAGCCGATGATTCTCTTGACGATTTATAGATTCACACGTTTTTCGTATTATTATTGCGCTTGTATTTATTATTGTACCGCGTTTTTGTAATTACACGTGTTTACTTATTCATATCTGATGGGCATCGTATATACCTTAGGTGTACATATATACGACCCTTAATATTAGAGCATTGTATATACCCCCCACAAGGCGTATATACGATTAGCCTTCAGTGACATCAATCGTATTTACGTCCATAAACATATATACGATGGCAAAAGTTTCAGGGTCGTATATATGTTCATTGAACATATATACGATTGGTCTTAATTTTTTTTTAAAAAAATACGTTTTGTCAAGGGTATTTTGGGATTTCACTATTGTGTGGGGGTATATGTGAAGAATGTGAGGGTACAAAAAAAAACCTTATTGTTAAAAAGAAAAGCCCCACTTGGGTATCAGGCTAAAACATTGCGACTTTGATATAAAAATAAAAAGAGAATTTGTTCCATACACCTTATTATTTATATTGTTCTTTGTATTTAAATTTTGTGATTAAAGCAATAATAATAGTCAAATTTAAATTAAATACTAATAATGGATTTTTTTAAAAATTCTTTTCCTTGCAATAAAAAGAAAATAAGTTTTACTAATAAAATAATATAAATGTGGTAAAACTGCTAACGAGTACCAAGATAAACACACCTATATAATTAGAACCAAATCCCAAGTGTGTGCAAGTCAAGGAAACAAAACTTAATATACTTTTTCATGAAAATAACAAAAGTAGATGAATGGTAAAAAATGTTATAACTAAATATAATAGCGTGAATATACATGATAGCAAATAAAGAAGCATGAAGCAAATAGACTAAAGAATGACAATATTGTTATCAAGTCTTTGAAACATGTACGCATAGTTGTATGTCAATAAATAAATGAATAGGAATGCAAGCCCTCAACATAAATATAAAGAGTTGCAAAACTTGTAATAAAAAGGAAAGCCTGATGCATAAGGCTCTCACTATTGTGGAGTTTGGGAACAAAAATGGAAAATGGTATCTCTTTTGAGGACCATTGCTTGATAGCAGATCACAAATTTGTTCATTATAAATTTCAACCATTTGAACCCCAACTTCATAAGAAATAGAACTTCTCCTACTCTGGAAGATATGGAAAAGATTATGCAGTGGTCGGTCGGGTTAACACCAATATGATTTTAAGGATAGGTTGGGTCCGCTCTAGTATAAAAACAGTTCTTATGTAAATATTCTAAAGGCTTAAATACGTTTTTACCCTCTGCAAATAGGGGGTGTTTTGCTTTTACCCCCTGCAATTTTTTTTTAAAAAAAAACCCCTTGCAAAATCAACTTTTTTGGTTTTAGTCTTTCTGTTAGATGGACGTTAAAAAAAACGTTTATGTAGCATTTTTAAATACGTTTTTACCCCCTGCAAATAGGGGGTGTTTTGCTTTTACCCCCTGCAAAAAAAAATCTAAATCCCCTTCTTCTTTCTCAGGACCAACCCAACCTCATATCAACTTTTCCATCTCCAACACAAACCAACGCTTCCATATCAAACCAGAACCCATCTTCTCATATTCTTCGTCTCTCTCTCTCTCTCACAGAACCAGCAAACCATGAGCACAACATGAAATTAACTTTTATTGCGATTCTGATTTTAGGGTTTGTTTCAAGTTTTATGGATTGTTATTTATGGATTGTTCTTCATCTCAAAATCAAGGTTTTATGGATTTAATAAATGTGTGTGGTTTAAAAAATGAGTCAATAAACAAATCAAGCTAGTACTTGATTTACAATGCAGCATCTCTGACTTTTTAAAATTCTTTGATTATGTGTTTTGCATGTTTTCCAATTTTTTTCTTCATGTTTAAATGTGTGATATGTGAGTTTATATGTTAAAATTAAAGTTTATTCTTTATCAAGGGTCAATGACCGCAGGAGAATAACAATCAAGACCCTAACTCTTATGATCCATAAAACCTTGATTTTGAGATGAAGAACAATCCATAAACAACAATCCATAAAACTTGAAACAAACCCTAAAATCAGAATCGCAATAAAAGTTAATTACATGTTGTGCTCATGATTTGCTGGTTTTGTGAGAGAGAGTGTAACGCCCAAAATAATTTAATTAAGTTATTTAAGGCTTGCGACATTTAATTAAGTTAATTAAATAATTGAGTTTATTTTATCAAAAAGGGGTATAATCTATTTAAATAGGATACTTAAGTTGGATTTATTTTTATTTCAGGAGGTGGAATAAATTAATTTGTAGAGGTGGAAATAAGGCCCAAGGGCCATTAGTGAGCCTAATGTTAGTCTTAAACCTAGGGGTTCCTAAACTAGAGTGTCATAGTGTCCCATTTTGAAAGAAAGAAAATAAAAGAATAGAAAGGAGAAGAAGAAGAAGCTGACGGCGTGAAGGGGGGGGGAGGAGAAAGGAGGAAGCTTTCTTGAGTTCTTGGTTTGGTAAGTGAATTTTGGTCTCAACCTTCCCCATTTCTTTACCTTATTCCATTTCTATGAGTTCTATGGTCTCATTCTTGCCCATTTTGATTTCCATTTTCACCCCAAGGGAGGAGACAATTCGGTTTTGCTGGAAATCAGAGGTGGGGTACTCCATTTTGTGGTTTTTGGTGTTTTCTTGGAGGTTCTAACTTAATCAAGGTTAGGGGACTCTCATTTATGTCCATAATAACTTGTATGATATGTGTTGTGTGTGGAATAGCTCTAGGAATGGTTTGGTTGTATGGATTTTGTGATTAATCATATGTTTGTGTTGTATTTGATGTTCAACTTGATGATATTATGAGGCTTGTTGTTGAAATTAATGTGTTGTGAAATATGCATGCTAGTTGTTTGATTAAATGTTTCAATGTGAATAAATGTGAGAATGTGTGGATTTTAATGATGGTGATTAATAGTCTAGATGAATGTTATTAAATGGAGATTTGAATTGGTGAGTAAAAATGTGTTAGAGTTGTTGTTGGTTTTGTGTGTGTTTGAGGGGAGGGGCGCCAATTTCCCAAGGAAGTGGCGCCTAGTGTGGTGTTGTGTTGGCTGGCGTGAGTGATCAGGCAGGGGGCGCGAAATGCTGGGGAAAGAGGCGCCTGCTGGGGCGCCGTTGCTGGCTAAGTGTGTGCGTGTGTGTCTGGGAAACAGGGGTGCCATTTGTTAGGCAAAGTGGCGCCAGGGTCACTGTTCAAGGGGTTTGGCATGTGCAGGGGCGCCAATTCCATAGGAAATTGGCGCCTGGTGAGGGAGTGAGCATGTGCAGTGGCATGGTGTGCAGGGGGGCGCCAATTCACTGGAATTTGGCGCCTGTGTCTAGTGTGTGCGCGCCGTGGGTGGCTGTGCGCGTGTCTGTGCAGGGAGGGGCGCCAATTCACTGTGAATTTGGCGCCTGGTGCGTATAAGTGTGTGCTGGGTGCTGTGTTGTGCTAGGTGGGGCGCCAAAATGGCTGCCCCTTGGCGCCTAGATGTGCCTAATGGAGTCTAAGTGACATTTTTAGTCCCTAATTATTAATTTAATCCTTGGTGTGACAAAATAGTCCCTAAGCATTAAATTAATCCTTGGTGTGACAAAATAGTCCCTTTGTGTTTGGATAATCCTAATATGTCAACATAATTTCCTAAGTACCAAATTAATCATAATGGGTCAAATAATTCCTTAAGTACTACACTAATATTGGGTGTATTAAAATGGTCCTTAGGTGTTGCAAATGTCCTTATGGGGTGTTTTGGTCCTTAGGTGGAATTTAATTTTTGATGTGAGATTTAATCTAATAAATGAGGTGTGTGGTGAGGTGGTGATGATTAAGAGGTGATGTGGCTTCGGCCAAAAGAGGTGGTGGCTTCGGCCCAAGAGGTGAGTTAATACTTGATGTGATAAATTTACGGTGTTGTGATGCATTGTAATGGTGTCACATAAATCATATGCATATAAAAGAGGTGGTGTGGCTTCGGCCAAAAGAGGTGGTATGGCTTCGGCCAAAAGAGGTGGGTACCCGACGGGGTTATTGAGGTGGTGATGGATCCACATGCATATTGTATACATGAATATACTCATACTTTCTTAGAAATTCTTGGTGATGCTCAGTTAAATCCATTATTGTCGCTTCTTGGTATTATAATCGAATGATAAATGTCTTAATTGTTGTGGATTGATGTTGCTAGATGCTTCCCTCATATAATGTTTATCTTACTTGTTATTATTTATGTAAAGAGACTCACCCTAGCGTTTTTATGTTGCCTGCTCTCGTGGCGACATGCAGGTGATTCTGAGTGAAGGTGCCCATGCCTTCTCGGGTTATTGTGTCAGCTCTGATTTAGTAACACCAGGGACGGGGGTTGTAGTATCGTCATTTTAATTTATGTATTAAACTGATTTGGATTATGTATTGAGTATGTTGAACTTGGTTTTATTTCCGCTGTGCTATGAAACTACTTTCTGGATTATTGTGAACGTTAAACAGGTTTGAGGGTTTAACCCACTTGGCTATGATACACATTTCACACACTAGATGCGTTTGAGTTTTAAATATTAATTTGTGACGTTTTTATTAAATGTAGCACTCTCTTTGAGGTGCGTGGAAAAGTTTTTGAAAACTCTGATTTTTATTTATTAAATTAGTATTAAGTAGAAGGGTGTGTTACAGAGAGAGAGACGAAGAAGATGAGAAGATGGGTTCTGGTTTGATATGGAAGCGTTGGTTTGTGTTGGGGATGGAAAAGTTGATGTGAGGTTGGGTGGGTGCTGAGGAAGAAGAAGGGGATTTAGATTTTTTGCAGGGGGTAAAAGCAAAACACCCCCTATTTTCAGGGGGTAAAAACGTATTTAAAAATGCTACATAAACGTTTTTTTAACGTCCATCTAACAGAAGGACAAAAACCAAAAAAGTTGATTTTGCAAGG
This sequence comes from Oxytropis ochrocephala, assembly GCA_020916435.1. NCBI lineage: Eukaryota > Viridiplantae > Streptophyta > Magnoliopsida > Fabales > Fabaceae > Oxytropis > Oxytropis ochrocephala. Next base: position 99,358,969 of record CM037090.1, read on the forward strand.
GGTTTTTAACAAAAAAAATTTGCAGGGGGTAAAAGCAAAACACTCCCTATTTGCAGGGGGTAAAAGCGTATTTAAGCCTATTTTAAACCACATATGCACTCACAATGTAAATAATTAAAATAGGAAGAATAGTGTTGATTTGCGTGTGGTCCAAACCACTTTTCAATTTATTCATGTTCAGGTTCGAGTTCATGGAGAGCGCATGTGGTTTCTCACAGCAGTTTATGCTAGCCCTTGCGATGAAAATAGGAAGCACATGTGGGAAGATTTGAGACTTATAGCTAATGGTATGAATGACGATTGGTTATTAGCTAGAGATTTCAATGATATTGCTTGCTCGTCTGAAAAGAGAGGTGGGGGAGCCACTCCTTTTGCTAAAATTGATAAATTTGTGGAAAGAATAAACTTGTGTGGGTTGATGGATTTGGGTGCAGTGGGAACCAAGTTCACATGGAAAGGAGCTCTTTATCATGATGGTAATCATATCTTTAAGAGATTAGATCGTGCTATGTGTAATGATCATTGGCGTCTTCGGTTCCCTGATGCTATTGTTCGTGTGTTGCCTAGAGTGGAGTACTCGGATCATCACCCTATTCTAGTCTGCCCTCATGGTAGCAATCTTGTAGTGCCTATTCGAAAATTCAGGTTTGAGAGTGCCTGGTTCACTGATGATTCTTGTCTTGATATGGTCTCTAATATGTGGAATCATGATAAGCAGATGGAGGCAAATCTTTATGATTTAGAGCATATGTTTACGCATTGGAAAGCAAATTCCTTTGCTAAACTCAAGAAACAAAAGCGTCAGTTATTAGCCCGGTTAAATGGCATTCAGCGTTGTATTCATGAAGGGCGAGGTAATGGATATCTTCTTTGGTTGGAGTCTAAGCTACATAAAGAATTATCTCTCATTAATTATCAAGAAGAGTTGATGTGGTTTCAAAGATCAAGGGCCAAGTGGCTCATGGATGGAGATAGGAATACTAGATACTATCATCTTAAAGCAGTGACAAGAAAAAGAAAAAATCAGATTGTCATGCTTAGGGGAGCTAATGGTGAATAGATTGAGAACAGTAATGAAGTCAAAAAAATGGTCAATGATTATTATCAATTTCTCTTTCAACAACCACCTGGTGATGGCGTGTGGTTTCAAACTAGCCTCTCTTATCCTTCTATTGATCCCCAGAAGCTGCATGCTTTAGATGAAGAGGTGGGGGATGATGAAGTGAAGCAAGCTGTTTTTAACATGGGCCCGTGGAAAGCTCCTGGTCCTGATAGTTTTCCTGCAGGTTTCTATCAGCAAGCATGGAGTGTTGTTGGCCAAGTGTGTGTGATTTTGTCCGGAATGCTTGGTTGGATCCTACTCGGCTAGAGGAATTCAATCGAACGGATATTTGCCTCATTCCCAAGGTGGACAAGCCCGAGTTTGTTGATCAATTTCGGCCCATCTCTCTTTGTAATACAATTTACAAGGTTGTGAGTAAAGTGGTGGTTAATAGGTTGAAGGAAGTTATTCCACAGGTGATCTCTCCTTTTCAAACTGGCTTTATTCCTGGCCGTAGTATTCATGAGAACATCGTTATTGCTCAGGAAATGGCTCATAGTATGAAGAAGATGAAGGGGAAGAATGGTTTTTTTGTTATCAAGGTTGATCTCTCTAAAGCTTATGATAAACTCAATTGGGCTTTCATTCATGACATTATTACTGAGATTGGGCTTCCGGTCCATATGCGTAATATTATTATGGCTTCAATCACTAGTGTGCGATCTAATGTAAATTGGAATGGTACCCGTGCTGAGTATTTTTGCCCGCAAAGAGGGATTCGACAAGGGGACCCCATCTCTCCTTATATATTTGTCTTGTGTATGGACAAGTTATCACATTTGATTTCTGAGAGAGTTTAGTTGGGTGAATGGAAGGGCTTGCAAGCTGGTCGTGGTGGACCTACAGTTAGTCATTTGATGTTTGCTGATGATCTTTTGTTGTTTGGTCACGCCTCTGATGGTACCATGGAGTGTGTGATGAATGTTCTTCATACTTTTGTAACATGTCGTGTCAAGAGGTGAGTGCAGAGAAAACGAGTATTATGTTTTCCAAGAATGTGGGGATGGCTACTAGGCAGCACCTTACTACGCTTTCTGGTTTCAGAGAGGCTCATGATCTTGGTAAGTACCTTGGGGTTCCTCTTCTTGGTAGAGCTCCCAAGAAAGCAGATTATCAATATCTTCTTGATCAAGTTAAAACTAAGTCGAGTAAATTGGAAGGCGAAACAATTATCCATGGCGGTAGAGAGTGACATTGGCTAAGTCGGTCATTGAAGCTATGCCTATTTATCCCATGATGATACCGCTATCCCTAAAGCGGGTTCTTTTAGACATTCGTAAGCTTCAGCTGCCTTTGTGGGGAGATGATGAAAATGGTCGAAGGCATCATCTTTATTAGTTGGGATATTGTTACTCGCCCCAAAGCTATGGGGGCTTGGATTGCGTGATCGCATGTTATGAATAACGCGCGCTTAATGAAGTTGGGGTGGGATGTTTATTGTGGTGCTAATAATCTATGGGTTTCGGTACTTCAAGGAAAATATGGGCGAATCTCCCATTGAGCAAAGATGGACCGTGAAGGGCCCCGACTCTAGTTTATGGAAGGCGTTGTGTAAACTTGGGCCTAATTTTGACAACTTCAGCAAGAATTGGGCCATTGGTGATGGGTGTACTATTAGAGCTTGGGATCACGGTGGATTGATTCTAATATTAGAGTGGTGACTTGAATGTTTCTATTCCATCAAATATTCGAACCGGTCTGCTTTCCAATCTCGTGAATCATAATGGAGAGTGGTGCTTCGATGTTTTGCGTGAATGGTCAGTCGAGAACATTTTAAATAAAATTGCAGCGTTGGTTCCTCCGGAAGCGTGTCGGCCGTGATGTGTGTCTCTGGCCCGGGATCCTCAAGGTAAATTTTCGTTTCCATCACTTATAACTTGTTGTGTGGTTTTTCCAATTTTCTCACGCAAGATATTTGGCGCCTCATTTGGAAGTTAGTCACAAAAGAACGAACTCGCATGTTCATTTGGTTATCTTGTCATGGCGAATACTCACTAATGAGAGACTTTCTAAAATGTCTCTTGGTGCCCCCTATTGTTCCCTTTGCCCTACTGTGATTGAATCTATTCTTCATGTTCTGAGAGATTGCCCTAAAGCTCTTGCTGTGTGGATGAATCTAGTGAACTTGGATGACAGGGAGGATTTCTAAGTCTTTCATGAGCCAGTTTGACCGTAAGCAAATATATAAACATTGTAGCCATCAAGAACAGAATGAATTAGTGGCCGAGTGTCCATGAAAACTTCCTCTACAAAGAAAATTTTGATGCACATAAAATGTAGTGGTAGTAATCATGAGATAGAAAAGAAGAGAAGAAAAGAAAATAGTGCACTACCTTGACTGGTGGTTACTTGTGCAAAAACCTACATTATTAAATTTGAAAAGCTCGCGGCTTTCTTTTCCTTGTTTAAGAGGATTGCTAATTACTAGTTCTCAATCATCACCAATAAATTAAATTGTTGTATGATTTTGACTTTCCCCAAAAGAAATGGTCTAATTTGACAATATTTCCTGTACATAAATACATGGTTCAGAACAAAATGAAAGAATAAATCAGGTCAACAAGCAAGTAAAAGACTCACAATTAGCATGACTACAATAAAAGTTAAATGCATGCCTTTCAAATCTTGAACTTCATTATATATATAATTTCCTATTTTTTGTTAGAAGTGTATGATGATTTTCAGCAGGCTTGAATCTGTTGTGGTAAACAGAACAACATCACACAACTCACACACACTCAAGTTCAATCACAGAGAGAGATTCAGAAGAAGAAGAAGTAATGAAAGTGTGTTATTGTATTAGCAGATGCGAGAGTATCTAATACAATTGAATCTAACAGATTCAGTTACTAAATGAAATTGTAATAAAACTGAAATACAAATTCAAATGAAATTACAAGTAAATGGTAAATGTAATCGGCTAGTGAAATGTCCATTTTAGCCTTGAGTTATTCCTCTAATACCATCCCTTAACTCATGGTCTAAAATGTAATCATGCCAATGTCTCCTCTCAGCTTCAGGAATGGATCAGCTTTCAACCCATTTGTCATGATATCTGCAGTCTGCTGCTGTGTGTTGCAGTAAACCACTTCAATGCTTCCTTTCTCAACTTGTTCACGAAGAAAATGGAACTTTGTGTCAATGTGCTTGCTACGCCCATGTAGCATAGGATTCTTGGCCAAATTAATTGCTGATTTATTGTCTATCAGCAGTGTAACAGGCTTCTTCAGTGTGATCTGTAGTTCAGTCATCAGAGCACTCAACCAAATAGCTTGACATGCAGTAACAACACCTGCAATGTACTCAGATTCACAGGAAGATAATGCAACCACTGGTTGCTTCTTGGAACACCAAGAAATAGGAGCATTGTTCCACAGAAAAACAAAACCAGTTGTGGACCTTCTATCCACCTTATCCCCGCACCAATCAACATCTAAATAACCAAACAAAACATCACAATTCACCTCAGTGCTTGCTGGGAACAGAATACCAGCTCTGAGAGTACTACTGATGTACTTCAGAATCCGTTTAGCAGCAAGGAAATTATTCATTTTTGGATTACTCATAAACCAACTCACTACTCCAACTGAGTAAGTTATATCAGGCCTAGTATTGCACAAATACTTTAGGCATCCTACCAATTGTTTAAACATTGTAGGGTCAACATTTTCACCATCAAGATCTCCCTCAAGCTTCAAGTCTGCCTCTGCTGGTGTCACAGCAGGCTTACAGTTCACCATTTCAAATCTTTTCATAATCTCACCTGCATACTTGGCTTGATGCAGTATAATACCTCTATTCTCATAGAGAAATTCCATCCCAAGGAAGCAATTCACTCTTCCAAGGTCTGTTATTTCAAAAACAATCATCAACAACTTCTTAAATTTGCTTATCTCAGTAGCACTACTGTCTGTGATCAGCATATCATCCACGTAAAGACAAATTAGTGTCTTCTCACCATTTTCAGAAATTTTCACATAAATTTCATGCTCCACCAAACACTTCTTAAAGCCAAGTTTCACAAAATAGGAGTCAATTTTCCTATTCCAAGCTCTTGGAGCTTGTTTGAGCCCATACAAGGCTTTGTACAATCTATACACCATATGTTCCTTCCCTTTCACTTCACAACCGGGTGGTTGTAGCACATATACTTCTTCCTCTAGTGGGCCATTGAGGAAGGCTGATTTCACATCTTAATGATACAAATTCCATCCCTTATTGCTAGCCAACGCAATCACCATCCTAATTGTTTCATGTCTAGCAACTGGGGCACACACCTCAAAGTAATCAAGACCAGGTTTTTGGAGAAACCCTCTTGCTACCAATATTGCTTTATGCTTTGCTACAGTATCATCTGGTTTCAATTTAACCATGAATACCCACTTGACACTAATGGCTCTACATCAGCTAGTAAGGCAATTTGAACCAGTTCACCATCACTGTCTACTACATTATCAGAAATTAAGTCATAATCAGCAAGCCTGTTTGGAGGAACTCTCTGCCTCTGTGGTGTAGCCTGCACTACTGGTTCATCGTCATCATCAGAATCACTTTCATGGTCACTCTCACCATGTTGTAGAGGTTCTTCACACTACAAGAAAAATGGGTTTTTTTGGCGGATTTTTCCGCCAAAAAACACCAAATCCGCCGCAAATACAGTGTTTTTCATGGATTTTTCCGCCAGAAAAGGTCAGGTGGCAACGTATTTCCGTGAATTTCCACGTACTTTTCCGGCGGATTTTAAGTCATTTCCATGGATTTTTGCGGGAATTTGCGCGATTTCCCCAGATTTTTCGGCGAATTTTGCACTTTTGGCGGATTTTTCCGCCAAAAAATATTTATTTATTTATTTTTTTAAAATCCATACGCAAATACATTAAAATCCGCCAAAAAAAATTTTTTTTTTTTTTTTAAAAAATCCGCCGCAAATACATTAAAATCCGCCAAAATTTTTTTTTTTTTTTTTTTCAAAAAAATCCGCCGCAAATAACCTAATTTCCGCCGAAAAATACTTTTTTTTTAAAAAAAAAATTTAAAAACATTTTAAAAAATTTTTATAAACGTTTTTTAAAATTAAATAAATTTTAAAAAAATATAAATAACATATTTAAATTAAAAAACTCAAATAGTAATAAAATGTTTTTAAAAATAAATAAATTTAAATTAAAAATATAAATAGTAACAAAGAAACAAAAATCACCAAACTCAAACAAATCTTAAACAAACAACACCACAATTAGTAACAAAGTATAAGTTAAAACAAAATATAACTTAAAACAAAGTCTAAATTAAAACATACCTTCAAAACAAATTTGAGAGAAGTGTTGAGAAATAGTAAAGATTTAATGTGAGGATTGTTAAGAGAGTGAAATGGTGAGAGAGTGAAGTGTTGAGAGAGTGAAATGTTGAGAGAATGAAGTGTTGAGAGAGTGAAATGTTGAGAGAGTGTTGAAAGTGAATTGTTGAAATCAGATTTATTAAGGGAGGATGAAGAGAGCCGTTGGAATCGAGGTCATTTTCTACGATTCCTTAGCTTTTTCGCGAATCAAGATTGCTTTAACCGAGGTAGTCATTTTCGGCGGATTCCGAGGTCATTTTCGGCGGAATTAAGATTGTTTTGACCGAGGTCATTTTCGGCGGATTTTGTTGGTTTTTCGGCGGATTTTAAAAAAAAAATAATAATTTTTGGCGGATTTTTTTGTTGCTTCCTATTTTTTTTAAAAAAAATCCGCCGCAAAGACATAAAAATCCGCCAAAAAATAATTTTTTTTTTTTTAAAAATCCGCCACAAATACCCTAATTTCCCCCAAAAAAATTTTTTTTTTTAAAAATCCGCCGCAAACGTCAAAAATCCCCCACAAATGTCAAAAATCCGCCAAAACTTTTCTGGTGGATTAAATCCCCCACAAATGTCAAAAATCCGCCGGAAAGTTTGTGGGGGATTAAAATCCGCCAGAAAGTTTTGCCTTGGATTTTCAGTTTTTCTTGTAGTGTCACTATCAGCAACCTCGTGCTCAATACCTTGTTCTGTCAGGTTCTCATCTTCACCGCTAGTATCAACTAGAACAGTTTCAACTCTATCAACCTCTACTTCTCCTTTTTCCCAGTCCCACTTCTCATTTTCTTTCACAATCACATCTCTACTATGTTCAACTTTCTTGGTTTCTGGATTATATAGCTTATAGGCACTTGTGGAGTGGTATCCTATCAGCACCATGGGACAAGTCTTGTCCTCTAATTTCTTCCTGCGAGCATCAGGAATATGTTTGTAACACAATGATCCAAACACTTTCAAGTGTCCTACACTTGGTTTCTTGCCAGACCAGACCTCAAGTGGAACCACATCTTTGAGCCTCCTAGTTGGACACCTATTGATAGATCTGTTTCTCGTCTCTACAATACCATTGTTTTGAGGAGTATATGGAGCAGTCACTTCATGTTCAATGCCATTGTCATCACAAAATTTTTTGGACTCAATTGAGTTGTATTCCCCACCACCATCAGATCTAAGTATCTTTAAGTTGCAACCACTTTGCTTCTCAACATAGACCTTGAACCTTTTAAACTGATCAAACACATCACTCTTTGCCTTGATCATATACACCCACATCATCCTCGTATGCTAATCTACAAAGGACCACAAACATCAGAATATACAACACCTAGAGCCTGTGTTACTCCTGATGGCAGTTCTGATGTGAATGGAAGTCTAGATTGCTTGCTTCTCATGCACACACCACAAGCCTTGTCACTGCTTGTGATAGCAGGAACACTAGATTCTTGGACTTGAGATGACCTAAACTTCTATAGTTTAGGTGTCCATATCTCTTATGCCACAGGGCACTATCAGTATCACTGACTGCACTAAGACAGTGTATCTCAGCTGCCTTAATGTCTAGATAATTTGAGACAGAGAAAAATTCTAAAGAGTACACTTAATATGAGACGGAGGGAGTAAAAAATTTCTGTTTAATTTCATTCTTAAACTTCCCTCCCATGCATGACTTATCAATCCAACATTTCTCCATTTTATTCCTCCCAAGACATGTTGCGGTGTTCGTTTTGTTCTGATTGACAGCAGCTTCGCCCCATTTCAATTCAATCAATAATTTGGACATCAACGTTACAGATTTGAAAGCATGGATATTCCAACGACTTGGATTTTGTCATATTTGTAGGCATTTTGCCGTTTTATATTATTAACTTGTATGCGGTGAGTTTGTTCACAGATCATCCTTTACAGTTTTAGCAATTTTGAATTTGTGTTGTTATCGATATAGTCTATCAATTTGAATGAATTAATATCTTTTTTAGTAAAAAAATATGTTCACAAACCACACAACTTTCAGTCACAAAAATGCAAATTCTAAAATTTTTAGTTGTTCATAGTTTTAAACATTTCAAGGCCTTATTTATTTCATTTTTTTTATTTTTCATTACTCATTCTAGTTAACCTATCCTCTCTTTTTTTTCCTTATTTTGGTAATTAATATATCTTCAAGTATTTTTCAAAATCATATAAAAATTCAACGTAATTTTGTTTATTCAAATTTTTTTATGAGTCTATTTTCAAACTCTTTAACAAAAATAAAAGACATGAAGTGAATTAGCTTAATTAATGTTCGAGGATTCAATCGTGCTTGAACCGGATGAGTCATTACTCATAGCTGGTTTTTATGATGAACCAGACCGACCACTTAGTTCCCAATCTAACTGGCCGGCTCGGTTTTGTAAACCACCCACTACGTACAAATTGCATGGACCGTGGAGTGTGTATCCTATGCTCTCTCTAGTGTCTTCTTTTGTCTCACTCTCCAAAATCAATTAATCATAGTGTGGTGTTTTAATAATGTGTTAACTTAAATTCTCTGTATCTGCCATATATAAGTCTAATCCAAGCCCATATATATTTTCCTCAAACCTTACTAATAAGGACAGATATATACACCAATTTTCTTTTTCAATCCTAAAAAAACAAAATAAGTTCTAATTCAAGACGAACACAATAAATGAGTGAATTATATAAACAGTTTCTAACGTTGAAATTTTAAGCCATGTGAAGTGAATATAGCTTAAGAAAACTACTATATCGATGTTGTAGTGTAGCTGCAGTAAGTCAAAACTTATACTTTACCGTATCAAACACTCCCAGATTATATTTGTTTCCTAGCTAGTCTCAATGTCAAGTTCACGATTTGGAATAATAATGAAAGATAATGTTATTCTTTGTTCCCACGAGTGTCATTTAAGATTGTGCCCGATTGAGCGAGTTGTCTTTATCTTATCCGATGTGAGATTTATAGCCTATTTGATTGTGTTCTCAAAAACTGTTCTCTAATTGGATCCAAGTGTGCATTGGTTCTTTGATTGTGTGTTAAGAAGCTGCGAAGCAGTGTTTTTTTGACAAGATGACTGAGTGGATAGTTCTCCCCATGAAGTATTCTTAAGGCTCTTGTCTATTTCAAACCAAAGAGATGGTAAGATTCATGTGGTAACTCTCTTTTTAATACACACTCTCCAACACTCACTCTATAGTTGGTTAAGATTCATATGATCCCACTAAATTAATGGGTTTCACTTCCAAAATGGTGAAACCCACATGAATTTTTTTTGGTATACAGACGAAGTAATTGTTAAATTTTTGCTATTTTGCAGGGAGTGCTGTATTAGTAAAGTGCAGGAGGTGTGAATAACACACATCCCACTTACTGTTGGCCCGGCCCACTCTGTTGCCTCAGGTGTTCTATCTCTCGTTTCTTTGTGAAACCTAATGTTGTTTCACTCTCTTGTCGCTGCGATACTCTCTCTTCTTCCTCTCTCCTTCTCTGTAACACCGGAGCTACGGTTTCACTGTTCTTGCTCAATCTGAGCGATTGAAGCTGTGAAATCCTATGTTTCTGACCGATGATGAATATGGTGATGATGTATCACGCAAACCACTTGTTTGCAAAGCTGAACCAGTCTTTCTGAGGTCAAGATCTACTGTACTACCTTCGTTGCTCGTTCCAGCTGCTATCGTGAGTTTGAACCACTTCAAACTCACTAAACCAGGTATTGATTCTGTGATTCTCACTTTAGTGTTTCTGATTTAGGTTTTCCCCAAATTTGAAACCCTAATTTTGTTTCTGCAATTTCAGGTATTTGGAACTAGGGTTTTGCTTCGCACTTCTTCACAAAGGTAAAACACCTAGATTCAAGTTTAGTCTCTTGATATTTTGGTACTTTGATTCAAATCTTGTCTGAATCTCTTTTCCTTCTCACTTGCATGTACTGTGACCTTGATCTGGGTTCAAACTTAGTGATTTCACTCCGTGAAATCACCCAACAGAAACTCTTGAGTGAAGGTAATGACTTCCTTCAATCTCCTTTCTGTTCCTCTCTTTTACTCACACAAACCCTAACCTTTATGTTATCTGGTTGTATGGGTAAACTTACTGTTATTGTGGATCTTGCAATGTTCAACACCTTGAACACTCACAAGAACAAAACCAGAAGGTAAATACCTTCCTTTTACTCTCTGCCTTCAGATTTTCCTTTTCTACACTTGTTAGTATTGATTCACCTAACCAATACTAACTCTTTACTTTCTATTGCTTGCAAGGTACCAAATTCCTCTTGATTTCTGCACCAAACACTTCAAGAACCTTTGAAAATTGCCTAGGAGCTTACGGAAAAACAGGGAGTATAGATTGTAGAATTTTGCAATTTGAATGTAAAAACAAAACTGTAAAATCTTTATTGAATCTGTGTAAATATTTTTCTGTACATAGGAACTATATATACAATGTAGACTAGGTTAGTTGGGAGTTTGTTAAGTTTGTTACTAACAACTTAACAAACTCCAACTAATTCAACCGAATTGTAAGCTAACTTTGAACATATAGCTGTTTTATTGTAACGGCTATATTTTCCTTTGCTTAGTCTATTTACTTAAGGGTAGCAATTTAGGGTTTGAAAGGATTAGAATTTCAATAGTAATCACTACCATTAGAAACTCTCACACACAACTGTTTGAACTTGGGATATGATATCCCACCTAACAATTTCGATATTTGTCAATTGAGCTAAGTCTTACGGATGACCCGCATGAATTTTAATTAACTATAGAGCGAGTGTTGGAGAGAGTGTATAAAAGAGAGTATTATTAGCACTTTTCTAAATTTAATGTGAAAGCATATTAAATTCTACTTAGTGCTAAGAAGTTGAAAACTTGAAGTGCTGAAACCAAAATGCATTTTTACTCTTTTGGAATTTTCAAAAGCTTACTTTTTATTTGTGGAAATTTGGAGCGCAAAATTGGAGACAGGGGATGAGAAGATTATTTTATCTATTAGATTAGATGAGAAGATTTTGGTAAGAAAATGGGAGGGTAAAAAAGACAACTCACAAAAGTATATAGGAATTATAGTCAATTCGACTTGAGATGCAATTGAGTTATCTCATACTCTATCCGTTATAGAATATTTTATGGGTCAACGAAATTGATGTATTTTGTCCAAATTTTGAACCAAATACATCAACTTTCGTTGATCAATTTTTACTTATATTATGTAACATATGGAATATATGCCTAGCGCCACGGGAATGGGTACGATAGAAAGACCAAACTCATCTAAGTAAATGGGCATCACACCAAGCGTTATAGATCAGCCACTCTTCCGCAGGTCCAAAATTTCAAATTCGAGCGGTAAACCATCAAGAGTTAACCGAGCGGTAATTGAGTTCAAATCTCACTCTAAAATTTCAAATTCGAGTCTTGGGTATGAGAAAAACTCTATTGGGATGAGAGAACCACTCAGACTCGCAAAGCTGGGTGTATTCAGTCATCCAAATTCCTCGACATAGATTAATCACTGATAAAATCGATAGATACTGCACACCAATATCACAATAACAAAAAAAAAACAATTCACGCATCATGTTTTTAATAAATTCAATACAATACTATCAAAATAAGTAAAACTTTCTATTGAACTCAATCACACTCAAATTGTGAAAGGAAGATTACACTTTTGTGTTGCCCATCGAATGATATTATTAAGATGTATATGTGTGATTTTTTTTAACACTAAAGATGCGTATAAACTAAATTCTTTAAAATTCGTCTCCACCATTTCAAGAGTCACCTAGCAAGTATTTCCCATGTAAATATCTTTAGTTACAGGAAATACCTCTTGGCATACTTTTCTTGCTAAGGAATCCATCAGAGACAAGTTACAAAGGATACCTCAATATAAAAGAAATAGTCATTTCCATAATTTCACTCAAATAGTCTCATAAGTACTTATGTCAGTAGATATATTTAAATAAGTCAATCCAAACATGCCCTTAGCTATCAAGTTAACTAGTATTTTACCCGTGCATACGCACGGGTGATACTGTATGGTCTGTGTATTGCTATGAAGTCATAATAGTAATTTGGAAAATATTCATAAATTGTGAAAAATGTCAAAAATGTATGATTTGAAATTCAAAGTGGAATATGCATCCCCGTTGAGAATCAGAATTACATTGATCCATAATAATGTATTTAGACATTAGAGGTAAAATATGCATCCCCGTTGGCCCTCCCATTGGCACTCCCGTTGGAGCTCTCCTTTCCTCTCTCGTTGCCACTCTGTTGCCTCTCACGTTGCAGCTCTCATTGTCAGTCTCTCGTTGTCAGTCCCTTTTTTTTTATGTAAATTAATTATATTCAGTTAATTATAAAAAGTTATTTTATAATTTTTGGTAGGGATTAAAGTTCTTTTACAATTCTCAATGGTAAAATTCTATGATTTTAATAGAGAGTTATAGTAAAATAGTTGTGTTAGAAAAAGGTTAAATAAACTTGGTATCTTCTTATAATACTAATAATGAAGTAAAAATGAAGAAAAGGTAAAATATGCACTCTTGTTCCAGATCCCATTGGTAGTTCCTCGTTGTCGATCTTGTTGTTAGTTTCTCGTTGCCACATTTTTTCTCCTTTTTGTAAAAAAATATTTGGTAATTTTTGGTAGTGCTTAATTTAGTCGGTACTCCCGTTTGCACTCTTGTTGCCACAGACATTGACACTTATGCTGGCAGTCTCGTTGGTACTCCCGCTCTCGTTGCCATTCCCGTTGGTGTTTTTGTTGCCACTCCCATTGGCACTCCCGTTAGCATTTTACTCATTTGAAGTAATTAGAAAATAATTATTTGATAATTTTTTGTGGTGGCTAAATGGATTGTTTTTTATAAAAAAATTGATTGATTTCAGTAGTATTAATATGGAGACTATAGTAAAAAAAAAATTAGATTATTTAAAGGTATGAGTTTTTTGACAATGAGTAGTGGTTAAATTGATTGATTGTAGTAGTTTGAGTAAATTATAAAAATAATAGAAATTTAATTGTTTTTGAAAAAAAAATTGACAAAAGAAGTTGAGAAAAAAGAGAAAAGAAATTTGAGAAAAAAAAAAGGAAAAAAATTGAGATAGTTTTGGTCCATGTTTGTCCTTTAGCGGCGAAATTACTAAATTACCCCCATTTTGTGCCAAATGGCAAAATTGTAAGATGTCTAAAAATGTAAAAATGCTGGCATAAGTAAAAGTTATTTTGCTATTTTTGATAGTGGTTAAATTAGTCTTTGGCAATTGTTAATAGTTAAATTGATTGATTTTAGCAGTTTTAGTACATTAAACTGTAGATGATTTATATTAATTTAATTATTTTAATTAATGTTAGTAGTGGTTACAATTTTTTTTTACGTTATTAGTAGTTAAATTGAAAAGTTTTAGTAAGTTATTGTAAATTGTAAATAGTAGCACAATTGTTTTATTAAAATTAAAGAATAAAACAAAATTTTCACTCTCTCCCTCTTTTAACACCCGTGGGCCCAAGGCCATTTTTTCTCTCTCCCTCTTTTTTGCTGCATGTCACTCTCCTTTTCTCTTTTAGCTGCAGTTTTTTTTTTGTCTTTTCTGCCAGTGATTGTTTTTTTTTTTGCGCAGCAGTGTTGTTCTGCACAGACGTCAGTCTGTTGCAGTTGCGTCAGTGTGTTCTGTACATGTTACTGTTGTGCAGAAGACAAAAACTGACAGTTTTTTGTCTCCTTGCGGTTAAATGACAATTTTGCCCCGAATTTTGGACAGCTGTCAACTTTAGAAGGGCACTAAAATTGTAATATTCCTAGCACTTGTTTTTCCTATATAGAAAGTAGATTTAAGCACTTATTTCTTGCACTCAAATGATATCACATCACATGCATGTATCATTCCAGAATTTACCACAATTACCAAGTGATATTCATTGTACTAAAATGCATCTTAAAAAATAGTTACACAAGTTGTGTCATAGTCCTTGGAGATACAAGCTTCTGAACAAAACTATGATCAGCAACAAGAAAAGACACACCATAACTTCTAAAGATAAAATTAGACATTTTGACGTGTAGAGTTAAATTATGCAGTTACATTACATGAAGACCTCCATGCCGATAAATTTAGAGGATTGACATAAAGGACAAAAACTAAGCTTACTTTCACAATCTTTGCACAGACAAAGATGCTTACAAGGTAATAAAACCATGGTCACTTCATTGACTCTGCAAGCCTTACATGTCATCATCTCTTTCATATTGGAACTGTCTTTGGAGAGCAGATGAAAATCAAGGGTGTGGCCATTGCCACAAGTCGCCGTATCATCAACCTCGCTGTCACCGCATCCTTCTTTACTGTCTCTACTTTGGACAAATGCTTGTTGAAGGTTAAACTTGAGAGCGGCGATCATATTCTCATTGTATCTTGCTCGTTGTTGCCAGGCACCTGCTTCTACGCTTAATTGCTCCATTCGATCTTCTAGTTCGATATTCCTCTTATTGATGCTTTCTACCTCGGCGTCTTTCTCACGAAGCTTCTGAAGGACTTTGTCTTCAATTATTGAAAGACTTTGAAGCTGTGTTTCCTGAACTTTCTCCAAAATTGTTTGCCGTAAACGTTCACCCTATTGAAGAGGAAATTATTTAATGGTGCATCTATACGTATATGAGAAGATTTTTTCTTCACAGGTGCCAAATCAGACTCGAATACAAGTTCAAATGCATTGCAGTCAAGCATTTGAATTTCAAAGCAATTACTTAAAATAAAAGCATTTTATTCACACTGACACAATATAGAAAAAGAGATAATGGTGACGACCACGATTATTATGACAATGTTTTAATAGGGGAAGGGGATTTCCTTCATGTGTTGACCAAACAAGTTATTTGAAATAGCATATATGAAAAACTATACAAGTTGGGCATATACAATGTCAATGAAAGGAAAAAATACTCACATAAGCATAGTGCTCCTAAGTTAGGAGCACATCAGCACAAGGGAAATCCCATCATTTATCAATTATGATAAGTATCAATTAATTATGCGAAAACTCTAATTTACCCAACTTAAGTGCACTAGATTTATGTAAAGATTTCTCTAGTAAGAACTTTCAAAATGAAACAAAAAAAACAAAAATCAATGCTACATAAAATTTTCTCTCT
The DNA here is from genome assembly GCA_020916435.1 of Oxytropis ochrocephala. Lineage (NCBI taxonomy): Eukaryota > Viridiplantae > Streptophyta > Magnoliopsida > Fabales > Fabaceae > Oxytropis > Oxytropis ochrocephala. The sequence continues at coordinate 99,374,570 of CM037090.1, forward strand.
ATTGGAGTTTGGATCATTAAGCAATATCCAAATATCAAAACCAATGTCCAACTGAAGCACAAAAAACACTTATACACCAAATGCCAATAGAACATAGCTTTTTAAATGAGCATTACTTAGATACAGTTTCATAGGTGCTGTACGTCCTGTTCCAGAGAGAAAGTGTCAGTTTTTTTTTGCTAACAGACATAACAGTTGCTAATAAAAATACACCCCTTGGATAGTTTCTAGCAGTTACCTAATTTTTCATGTGAGGAGCAGGACCACAAGTACCTATAGCACTGTATATATGTTCTATTCTTTTTTAATTTCTTTTCAAACCATCAAATGAAACACTTAACAGATCCACTTACCAACCAGTAGTAAAAGATATATCAAGTGTGCATAAATAATATGGTCAATCCATGGATGACTTTATCTTGTATGACAACAAACTAGGCTTAACTGAAAGTCTTTTACCTTGAGCAATTAACTAATAAGATGGTAAACTAGGCATCAAAACCTGAGCTAACCTGCACTTTGAGAAATCTGTCCATCTCAAGATCCTGCTGCTGTATCTCGCGTTCAATATCATCCCCTATGAGTGATAACAAAGCCGACTCTCCGGTGGAAGTCAGACGAGGATTATCAAGTGATAAGCCCAATCCTGTGGACACCGATCGGGGTTGTAGGAAATCAACAGAAGATATCTGAGAATTGTTCTCCAAAAAATCCTGTTCTTTTAGTTTCTTCCTATCTGGTTCCAGACCATAATTCCATTGCAAATCAACCCCACCATCACTTCCATCAGCATGGGGTACAGGACCCGGAGCAAAACCTACAACATGAACTAAACCCCAAACTAATGCTTAAAAAACCCAACAAAAATGATAAGCAAGAACACTAACTAAACTTCAAAGTTTAAACTTCTCATTGTTGAATCATCATATGACATGAAAGCAATGAATTTGAAGCACAATATCTAGGGCTTAACTTTCAATGTGAACCCCACAAATAAAGCCAAAATAACCCCAACAAAAATGATAATCAAGAACAGTAATTAGACTTCAAAGTTTAAACTTTTCATTGTTGAATCATCATATATGACATGAAAGCAATGAATTTGAAACACAAATTCTAGGGCTTAACTTGCCATATGAACCACAAACTAAAGCTAAAATAACCCCAACAAAAAGGATAAGCAAGAACACTATTTGGGACTTCAAAATTTAAACTTTTCAATGTTGAATCATCATATGACATGAAAGGAAGAAAATTAACTCAAATTAACCATAAAGCTAAAGATCAAAAATCTAACAATACTCAACTCCAAAAAGGGACTTCAAAATTTAAACTTTTATTTGTCACAAGAAACCTAACAATACTCAATTCCTAAAGAAATCAAAAATCTGCAGGGCATATAGCTAAAAATTGAAGAAATAGAAGCTAAAGATCAAGAATTTACATACAAGGAGGAACATAAGGTGGATGCTGAGACTGATCTGGCAAATCACTAGGGTTATAAAAAGCCATCTGCTGCGTCATCTGACCATCAATGTTTCGCAAATTTCTGAAATCAAAATAAAATTACAATATATAAATAAGCAGAGGATCAATTAGAGAAATTTAAAGCAAAAAGAAAAAAGAGTTTGGTAAAATGAAAGGTAAGAAATGAAAGAAAGGGAATTTTGTTTGGAAATTAGGGGTTTCAATATAAATTGAGAGGTTAATTAGTAATAATAAGTTACCTGAAAGATTTCGTTTGTGGTTGCTGATTTTGCTGGGTTTGGTAGTGTCGTTGAAACTGGTCTTGAGGGAAAGCCATGGATGAACAACACAAGACGGAGGAGAGAAGGGAATGTGAAAGGCGAAGTGGACGACAATGCACAGAAGAAGTTTCTTGTAAATTCCTGACATGCCCCTATATGCTTTTTTTATTATTCTTTTTCGTTTTTTTTTTGTCAATTTTATTTTTTTATACCGAAAATAAACCACGTACTTCTTGCAACCCTCTCTCCCTACTTAATAGACATCCACAACCCTCTCCCTCAAATATTTCAAAAATACTCTCATGTGAAACGCTCATCCAAACCCCCTACGCTGCATTTTGGCTTAGTACAAAATTATACTTCTGAATTGGTTTGAAATTATAGTTCCGTACATGTTAAAAATCTTGCAATGGGGGTGTCTGGCTTAGTACGGAGTTATAATTCTGAACCAGTTCGGAAGTATAGTTCCATACCTTCGTAATCCCAGGAAAAAAAGGGCGCACACATTTCATTATGACATTTTAGTCTTTTCACAGGGTTTGGAGTGTCCAGTGAGTAACTGGGGAGTTGTAGGAAGTATGGGCCAAAGTTAAAATCTCATATGGATTAGCCCAACTATCATATTTGGCATATCTGGCCCAAAATGCCTTATTTTGGAATTTCACCCCCATTATTTGATAATACACCCTACTGAAACATCTTAATCTTAATACTCTTAAGGCTAACTTGAATGTAAATAAGTTTAGGGGTGGTGTTTTGGAGCCAAGTTTTAGGTGGGCTCCACAATCATTTTAGTGGGTCCTACAAATAATGTGTGAGTAAGAAAAATAGAGATATTCAATTGGTAAGAAAAATGCATGTGTTTTGGGTGGGTCCCATTATTGTAAAATATATTTTTTATTGCTATCATCTTTTAATCTTACAGAAAAATTGATGCTAAACAAAATTGGTGAAAACTAAAATTAGTTTTGTGAAAAAAATATGTAAAATGTGGTGCTAAACAGTGTGTTTTTGAGTACTTTACGTTTACGGTTCAAAAAAGTTGTAGTTGTTCAAATAGGCAAATTTGTTCCTCAATAATTAGTTTTGTGCAAAGTAAAATTAATTTTGTAAGAAAATATGTAAAGTGCGATGTTAAACAGTGTGTTTTGGGGTTTAGGATCTGAAAATATTTTAGATGTTCAAATACGCGAACTTCATTCCTCACTAATCGAATTGGTGGAAAAAATTACGTTTAATCAGTGTGTTATGAGGTACTTTGTTCCCCTTTTCTTCCTCTTTATCTCCTCATCCACTCTTCCCCCTCATTTATCCCTTGTCCTTGAGCTCATTAAAGGTGATCATCCTTATCGGTTCCATTTTATCTGTAGTTTTTTATATTTCTAACAATATGATTGGGTTGTAAACATTTCTGAAGTAGGGAGTTTCTTTAGCACTCTTCTATTTATACAAGTGTTCTTGTGATATCATTCATTCAAAGTGACAATGCAATCTCAAGAATTCATTCATTTCGTTGGTGTGATTTCAAGTGTTTTTCTACCGACACTCATCTATTGTTGCACTAATGCGTGTTACAATTTATTTAATTGTTGCAACCTTAATAGTGTATTTCATCGATGAGATCTCAATCATTCATTTACTTGTGCACTTATGTCTGAACAATACAACTTATTTAATAACTCTCTATATCATTAATCCAAATGTCGTCAAATGGTCAACATTTCACTTGTATTTTATAAAGAGTATTTATACATTAAATTGATATTGTTTCACGAAGTATCAAATATTTTTCAAATTTTATGAAATTTTAAAAGGTATATATTATACATCTTAAATCAATTACTTTTCGATACAATAATGTCCATGAAATATTGATTTTCTATTTCAGTTTTATCTCAAGAGTATCACTATTAGTACCAATGCATGTTTCTACATGCATTGATTTATAAAAACAAAAGTGCATTATTACTAAAAACAATTGTTTGATTGTAGGAGTGAATTACACACAAAACGAACAGACTTGTATGATTTATTACTTTTTTCCTTTATCCTTTCTTTTTTGGGTCATAAAATGAACTAATTTTTTTTTGTTGTGTTTTCAAATAGTTAACTCGAGGTCGGTTTTAAGGATAAGACTACTAAAATTCTGACTTTAAACCTCATATTTTGTCATTAGTTTTGGTAAAGTAAAAATGTTTCCTATAGGATCTAACCTTAAGAAAAAATTTACTTTAGGTATCACCGACTAAAGATTGCCCGGAGTTAAATCCCGTAGTACATCCTTGCATTTCTTGCAAGCAAATCTTTGTAACAAATAACATTTCTTTCGTTACTATTCCTTCCGTCTCAATTTATTTGTCGTTTAAAGTTATACGCGGGTTTTAAGATAATGATTAGATTATGCTAAAAAAATATGGTAGAACTAAAATATCCCTATATTTTAAACCTCATATTTTGTCATTAGTTTTGGTAAAGTAAAAATGTTTCCTATAGGATCTAACCTTAAGAAAAAAATTACTTTAGGTATCACCGACTAAAGATGATTTTTCAACCGGCCCGGAGTTAAGTCCCGTAGTACATCCTTGCATTTCTTGAAAGCAACTCTTTGTAACAAATAACACTTCTTTCGTTACTACTCCTCTCGTCTCAATTTATTTGTCGTTTAAAGTTATACGCGGACTTTAAAATAATGATTAGATTATGGTAAAAAATATGGTAGAACTAAACTATCCCTATATTATTATGAGGAGAGAGGAATGAAAAAATTGGAAATACAAATAAAAATGAGGGTATCATTGAAAACAAATAATAAATGTTACATTGATATTCTAAAGTGACAAATAATTTCAGAAAAAGAAAAATGACAAACAAAACAATTAAATTGAGGAGGGAGAGTATTAGTTAAGGATCCAGGATTGAACCCTTCTAGTAGTTTCCCGAGATGTGGAGTAGCTGATGAAACCCTCCTCTATTGCTTTCATGACTGTCACAAGAGCCTCGCAATATGGTTAAAATCAAATCTAAAGGTTATTAAAGGTGAGAAAGAAGAACCTTACTGGAACATAGTGTTTGGAGTTACTCTTGATGTTATTTGGAGGAATCGAAATGACTTCATCTTCAATCAAAAATTAAGCATAGCTACTGCAATAATGTGATGGATCAATTTGGAAGCTCAATTGTGATGGATCTGTATACTACTCGATGAATTTGGAGATGAATTGAACCCCCAAGGGTTTTGGAAGTTCAATTGTGATGGATCTGTGCGCAATAATGGTAGATTGGCTGGTTGTGGGGGGATTCTCAGAGATTACAGATGCAATTTCGTGTTTGTGTTCCATCATCATCTTCCTTGATGCACTATTCTGGATTCAGAGATTTGGGGCATCTACCATGGAATTTGTATAGCTTGGAGTAAAGGTTTCAAGAGCTTTATTGTGGAACCAGATTCGATGGAGGCTATTGGTCTGTTTAACACTTTAACTCGATAGACAATTGAATACGGTTACTGATCGGTTAGCAAAAGAAAGCCACAGTGCTGAGGATATTTTTGTAATTTTTAATGGCATTCCGTGTTTCTTAATTCCGGGTCTCAACCGTGATGGTTGTGGACCTACTGTTGGGTAGTTTGTTATCTGTTTTGGGTCTTTCAGCCCTATGTGTCACCAAAAAAAAAATCCACTTGTTAGGTACCCTTCCCAGCAAGATCACTTGCACGCGGAAACTAGTTGAGTTGAAAAGTTACAACTTGTAAATTGCTTGAGTCTAGGCATGTTGCATTGGCCTTTGCCAAAGCTCCAAACATGTCATTGGTATTATGTAAGCTCCAAACATGTCATTGGTATTATGTTAATATAAAAGAAATTTAAAAGATGCTTTTTAATTCACGCAAACGCCGAGAAAATTCGGTTTAGTCTCTGTAATTCCAAAAATTTTAAAATAGTCCCTGCAATTAGTAAACGTTACTACTTTAGTCCCTGCTATTACTACTTTAGTCCCTGCAATTCCATTTAAAAGGTACTTTTAGTCTCTCGAAAATGTCAAGAAATCCAGCTTTAGTCCCTCATTTGTTAAGAGTAAAGTATGTGAAGTGATGGCTAAAAGTAAGTAACGCTTACTAATGCGGGACTATTTTAAAAATTTTGAATTACAAAACTAAACCGAATTTCTCGACATTCATATGACTAAAAATACCTTTTAGCCATAAAAAAATTGTAATTGCAGTTTAAGGTAAGCTAGATTATTTTGAGTGGTAGTATATCGTACAATAATTGAAAAATAACAATCAATAGTCATGATGTCATGAAAAAGCACAAGTTCCAAAATGTGAACAAATCAAAACAAGATCATCACTTGTTCACTTGAAATCTTATTGTAAGGTTAGGAGGATCACGTCAGAAATGAGGGATAGAGTAGAGGGTAGTGATGATGGAACATGATTAGTGATCATTAGTCTCAAGTGGTTGCCTTAGCACCAATTTAACTCTTCCTTATCTTCTCTGTCTTTCGTCAACATGTGTGTCTTCATCTTAGTAATGCTCCAAATCTTTTTCATTCATGACACTCCACATGCTCCATGTAGGCAGGCCTCTTAGGCAGACGACTAACTACTCATTGCTTGCTTTTCTCAATGTAAAAATATTTTAGGACACCCAACCCTAACAATAATAAGATAGAAGGTTTTGACAAAAAAAATACAAGAGAGAAGGAAAATAGAAAGTGATATGCAGAGCTGTCGAACTGGGTTGTCCAACCCACGGTTCACTCAGTCAAAATGCAAAAACAAGCTAGATTGGGTCAGGTCGATTGTTTATTGGGTTGTGTTTTTTGTAACCCAACCCAGTCCAAACACATTGGATCAGCAACTCAGCCCGGTCCAATCCAATTTTTGACAGAAAACGACACAATTTATTCAAGAAAGCATAGAAAAGTGAACCCAACTTAGCCCATAGCTAACTAGGCTGAGTCAAAACGTCATACTTCTTTTCTGAGCCTCTATTCAGCAGATTTAGCCCATCCTAAGACACTGAGTTATCAGGCTGACCCATTGAGCTAAGCCAAAGTTGACACCTTTAATGATATGATACGTGAATGATATGATAAGAGTTCACTTTTGGATTTTATTTTTCCTACCCCCCTCATCATCTATCTCACCCCCATATTTCAAAAAATGCCAATAATACCCCTGCGTTTTAAAAAAAAAAATTTAAAATTTTTAGAATTACCTCAAAATAAGGTAATTCCGGTTTAAAAAAAATTAAAATTTCGGAATTACCTCTAAAAAAGGTAATTCCGGTTCATAAATCATGAAAAATTTCGAAATTACCTCAGAAATAGGTAATTCCTGGTTCATTAATGTGAGACCTGAATTACCTCATTTCTGAGGTAATTCCGAAAATCTTTTCGGAATTAGAGGTAATTCCGAAATTCCAAATTTTTTTTTTAACAAACCATGTAATTTTTGGGAAAAAGTAAGGGTATTTTTGTCCGTTTGGGTAATTATGAGGGTGGGATAGATGATGAGGGGGTAGGAAAAATAAAATCCTTCACTTTTTTAAAGGTAAATAAAAGTGCGTCAATAAGTATAAAATTGATTATGGCATGATTGTGTATTCTCCGGTTCTTAAATTTATTATTTAATCCACTTTCACCTGTATATCCAATCATAAAAAATGTCTTTGCATTTAACTCACTTTTCAGTAAAATTAATTTTACAAAAATAATTCACTTAAAATAGTACTTGTTCGCAGTATAACCAACAACAATGCTATTTTGACAAAAAAAAATTTGACAAATCGACAAATCACCAACCTACAACACCAATTATCCAAGTTTTTTAGACAAATAGTCAAGCTGTCAATTAACCAAGTTTTTAATCCACGCCTCGAAAATTATGAAAAAGCAAATTGGCTATTTGTCTAAAAAAACTTGAGTAATTGTGTTGTAAATTAATGACTATCATCGATTATTAAATTTTTTTTTGTCAAAATAGCATTTTTCTATAACCAAACACACATTCCATTATTTTGTATGAGTTTTAATTTTTGAACACTCCACCAAAATCCACACAAGTCTAAAATCCCTTATTCATTACTATATCACTCTTTTTTCTTCTCTCCAATTCTCTCAAGGTGTATAAAAGCATTTGGGCATCTAACAAACATTCTCCATTTTGTATTTGTTTCTTTTGTAAATCACAAGAATGTTTTCTTTGCTAATTAATATTGTAGTCTTGTAGATATACACTCTATTATAAAATTCTAAGCACCCATCACTATAAAATCTCCAAAAGAAAAATCATAAAGTGGTAACATGTTGCAGAATGTTCATTAGCTTCATTTTACAATTGAGTTATAAAATGCTATTACATTTTAATGCAGGTATTAACTGCACAAACATTGTGCCAAATTGTGTTACAAATTGAACTACAAACAACCCTATGGATTGTATTGTAGTTAGCAAATTTGAGTTTAAGTGCAGATCATGATGTCTAAACAAAAGCTATTCTTTTACAAGGTGACATGTAGTCTAAAAATTCTTTATCTCTCTCTGATGAAATCAAGCTGTTTAAGACACATCTGGAGAAGGAAGGTTTCCAATCCTTGTTGCATCCAAAAACAGCTGTGGCATGTTGCCACAAAATGCATCCTACATATTTTCACAAATAAAAGTTGTTAAGTTCAATAGAATATGTGATGTCATTATAGTCCCTGAATGTATCGAAATTGCAAACACATCCCCAAGTGTCTCACAATCAAGAAACAAAATGACGATTTACCTGATTAAACAATGAAAAATTGTTTTGAAATTTGAATGATATTGAAGGATTAAAGTATCAAACACAAACCTTAGTAGAGGGTTGAAAACTGGATGAGGGATCCAAAGTAGATATATTGGTCATTGAGGGTATGATGATAGACTGATTTGAAATGCTGCATTGCTCTGGAAAACCGTAAGAAGGTCGCGCCAAACTTTCAACATTTGCGGATGAAGAAATTGCAGTGATAGAATTCTGAAATCCATTAGCCTCATCAAGATTCAATCCAGTTTCAGAAAACATCATAGGTCGTGGTCCTCCGGATGAAGACATTGGATGTAAGCTCAAACCATTTCTCATCATTAACATCTGCAGAATCAATCAGAAGCACTAAAGTAACAATTAGTCAATGAAAACTTGAATGTGGCTACACCAACTTCCAATTCAAAAAGTTGCACCCAAAAGAAAGAATTGAAATTTGAAACAACTATAATAAGACAAAGATGGGCATATACTGTACTGTTTTGTTTTATCAACAGATAATTAAAGACAAACATGTTAGAGTATCTTCAATTTTAGTGGACCTTAGAATGTGACATAAGACTTAAGAACTCTAGCAATTTTTCACTTCCATAATAGAATCCTGAAAAACTTAGAACAAGTCCCACAGATGACCCAACAACTGAACCTCAATATTAACAAAAAAACATTCATTAAAAGGAAAATTCAAATGGGAAATAAAAAATTCTTGCTAGGACTTCATTGTATGATACAGTCATCATTGAAGCAATTCATCAAACACATAAGCAGCAAAAAATGTTGTAAGAAAAATATAAAGGGTCACGTGATGAACAATTAAAAATCCAACATATCTAAACAAGTGATTATATATAATATTAAAGCCATAACTGAAAGAAAACTCACTTGCACTTGAAGCTGAAGCTGCTTTAAATAATCAATGGCCTCATCTAGCATTGAAGCTTTGTCTGTCTATTAAAAATAAACACAAGAATATAAATATAATAATAATAATCTTTTGTAAGATAAATTAAATTAATACATATATAGATAGATAGATTTACCTTGTTAGAATTTGGAATTAAATTCTGCAAGGCTTTCATTTTCTCGTTAATCTTACTCCTTCTTCTCTGTGTATTCATTCAATCAAATATATCCGTGAAAGTTCAAAATCAGAAAAATTTCAGAAAAGAAAATAAAGGGTCAAAGTAACTAAAAATCAAACCTTTTCAGATAAATTATGAAACTCTGCAGCTCTGCTCCTCTTTGAGGAAGAACGTGGTGGTGGGACAGCCTTTGATGGCAACTCTGAAGCCTCACCATTCTTCTCCCCAAAAAACACCCATCAACAAAATTAAATCTTTATTTGATTATATAACTTAGAAAAACTCCCAAAATGTAATTTTGAATTTCAAAAAAACAAAACATCATAAGATCTACAAAACTCTTTGTTTGTTTTAAGGTTTCTTAAGCTTTGTTAAGGTTTGGAATATGAAATTTGATGATTTAGAAAGTATGAATATTTGGTAACATTTTTTGTATGTGTTGGAATTGGAAGGAAAGAGAAAATGAAGAAGTGAGAGATACCTGAGTAGAAGAAGGAGAGGGATGAGGAGGGTAAGCATTAGGATTAGGATTAGGATAGAAGGAGGGATCAGAGAAAGTGAAAGAAGAAGAATGGTTTGGAATTGGATCCATGAGATGGTTGAAGAGATTGGAGAATTCTTCAGAATCAGCCATTTTGAAAGAGAACTTGGAGAGAAAGAAAGAGAGAGAATGTTGATGGTTATGGTATTATTGCTATGTGCTATGTGCTATGTATGTTATGTTATGCTATGCTCAGCTCAGCTCAGCAGTGGGTTAGAAAAAAAAAAAGGACAAAAATGATGACGTTGTGAAAGGAAGCGGGATTAACGTTTTAAATTGGTAATGTCTTCTTACTTGTTGGTTGCTAAAGGTTACCATTATAATTTGATTACTCTCCCGCCTCCATTACCTTCCTTGCCATTACATTTCAACTTGGTTCAACTTTTTGTAGTCAACTAACAAATAAACACCACAATACTAATGTAAAAAAAAAAAGACACCATATATACTAACCAACCAACACACAAATTTAGCTTCAAATTTGATTACTCTAGCTTGCTACTTCTAATATGGTATCAGCAGAAAAACCCTAAATCTTCGTCTTCTTCGCACATTCCACTGTGTGTTGATTCACTTCTGCTTCGGTTCCTCTTCTACCACTTCCGATCAATCATAAATTGCGATTCAAATTGGTTTCCCCATTCGTTCGCGCTTCAATCAAATCTTACATTGGTCTATCAATGGCGAATACCCTCGTAATCACGATGATGCGTACTATCTCCACCCTTAGGACAACATCGATCTGGTTCTTGTTTCTCAACACCTCACTGAAGACAACTTCTGTTATTAGAGACGCGTCATGCTTATGGCTCTCAACGACAAAAATAAGGTTGGTTTCGTTGATGGATTGCTCCCTAAACCTGCTGAAGATGAATCAAAATATCGTTATTCTTGGATCCACAATAATAGCAAATGTCTCTTCTCGGCTTCTCAATTCCATCAGCAAAGAGATCGCTGCGAGTGTGATCTATTCGAAAGCGCCGCTGCAATCCGTATACTTAAATTTAAGACCTACGGTTATAAGCGATGGCAAGGAATTGCAATCCGTATACTTGCATTGCATGGTTGAACAAAGTTTTTCTTTTTAACAAGTTGATTGAACCAAGTTTTATTTATATTTTTTTTTTAAGTTGATTGAACCAGAGTTTAAAAATAGTAATGTGTGCTTATTATTTAAAATACACATATATTGTCTTTATAAGAAAACATGTTTTCAATTATTGTGGGAAGCGATAAAATAAAATATTACATGCATGTATAAATGCTATATTTTGAAGAGAAAATTATTGATAGTCTGCTATGTGACAATATTTTCTTCTAGATAAAACTTATTATTATTTATTGCAATGTCAGAAATATTTTCCTTTGTGTAGACAAAAGTTGGTCTAGCTAGAACATAACTAGTTGGCATAGTGGAACATGATATAATTTTTATTTGAGAAATCCTGAGTTTAAATCTCCACGGTATTTTTGTGGTGGAGCAAATGTAATTATCCCTAAAATTATTTAAAGAATTAGAATACTTTTTCTGCTTTGAATTGAGGTGTCATCTTCTAACATAAAATCATTAGAACCAAGAAAAAAAAGTGAATTTAGTTAGTAAGAATTCAACCGATACTAAAAACCACAAATCCTACAATTAATGTGAGAGTTTTGCTAATATGAGGTTACTAGTACTCTAAAGCAGTACTCCCTCCGTCCCAAATTGTTTGTTGTTTTAGCAAAACTAATTTGTCTCAAATTGATTGTTGTTTTATATTTCCAATGAAACTTTTAAGGTTCTTTTACAATTATACCCATATTAATTATGACAACTTTTATCAACAATAAAAGATTCACATTTATCTAGGTAGAGAGATAAAGGGTTAAATTGTAAATTAGACAACACTTTTTAAAGAATCTAGACTCCTAATCATTTTTCTTAAAGGATGTGCCAAAACCTTAAACTGCAAACAAAGTGGGACGGAGGGAGTATTTTGAAAATCGAATTGGATATTAAATTGATGAGTCTTTTGAGTCATGGTTCAACCCTTTAAAATCGCTCAAACATAGATAAAATTGCTTTAAACCGTTGAAATAACTAATCTGTATAAGGTGTCAGATCATGGTTTAATCGGATCAATGGCTCTAGTGCGTTTGGTTTTTAAAACCGTGCTCTAATTAAAGACTCTTTAAATTTTGAAGTTTTACCGAAACAACAAAGCTAGGAAGAAAATGAAGAAAGAAAAAACAAATGAAAAAGTCAAAAGACGTCATAGTAATCTTCACCATCTTATCCAACCAAAAACGACCAGCAAGGCAAATTTATTATAGAGCCAAAATATGCAATTCCCGAGGCTACTTTTGAATGATAGCGTATTCTACTCACAATTTTCCTCTTAGAAGAAAACACCTATCCATTTTTTAATGAGCACACCTATCTTTCTTTTTTTTCCTTCTAAAGGTGTAATCACTAGTAATTTTGTAATTCTTTTGCGACCAATTACCAATTTTGGTTTGAGTCTTGGGACCCGAGCTAAGATCCACAAGAAAGCAACCATGGGCTCCAAAATGAGCTCAATTTGAGTCCACATGAGTTTACTAAAGAGCATCACAAAGGTGAATGTTATTGCCACTTAGCAATAGGCATGGCTTCTTGACCAAAAAAAAAAAAGCAATAGGCATGGCAAGTATGAATCTGAGAAGCGTAAAAAAAAAGAAAAAATTTGAACAGTTAACTCAATCTCAAGCAAGAGCTCTTGATAAATTTTTAATTAAAATACAACAATTCCAGTTAAAATTCAGAATGTTGTAGTTCACATTCTTGAAAATGTGAATGTTGATGTTCAAACTCAAAATGTTTATTTGAATGTTGAAGTTGAAACGCAAAATGTTAATGTTGAAACATTCACTTGATATATTTGATTCAAGAACATGAAATGCTCTTGATTCTAAAATGAATGATTTATTAGTTTAGAAAGGTCCTAAAAGAGGGTTTTTCAATGTGAATTGCCATAAAGATAAATTTTCTAGATGCTTTATAGCTAATTTGTATACTAGAGTTTTATCAAATAGAGAGAAGTACGATAGAGATTGACTTGTTTATTTGAAAGAGCTTGATTGGGTATTTTGTTTTGTTGAGAAAAATTGTAAAGGGGGAATGGTAGAGGCCAATTAAAAAATGAGGGTTATAGCGATTGAGCTTATATTTGTGAAAGACTTAGAGAGGATGAGACGGGCATGAAACATGTTAAGAATATGAATACTTGGTATGAGTTGCGTCAAAGGCTGGAAAAGGATCAAACTATTGATAAAACGACTCAAAGACTAATTGCGGGAAAAGGAACATTGGGAAAATGTTTTAAAAAGAATTATTTTAATAGTGAAATTCATTGCTAAACATAGTTTGGCCTTTCGTGGTTCTAATGAGAGATTATACCAAAATAGCAATGGCAACTTTTTGGGCTTAATTGAAATGTTAGCAAAAATTGACCAAATTGTCCAAGAACATGCTAGAAGAATTACAAATGAGGATGTTCACTTTCATTAAACTGAAAGAAGAGTGCTAACAACACTCTATTTCCAACACTCTCTTTATGGTTGGATGAAATGCATTTGAGTCTTATTAATTTAATGAAACTTATTTTCAAAATTGTGGGACCTACATGTATTTCAACGAAGTATTGAGAGAGTATTGAAGAGAGTTTGCAAAATAGAGTATTTCTAGCATTTCTCAAACTGAAATCATTAGAAAAATCAAACAAGCAAAGTATTTCTCAGTAATACTTGATTGTACTCCTGATGTTTGTCATCAATTGCAAATGTATTTTGATAATAAATATGTGGATGTTTCTTCAAATTGGGTTAGCATTGGGAAATCTTTTTAGGATTTTTGAATGTGAATGATACAATTGGTCAAGGGCTTTTTGATGTTCTACAAGATGAACTGAAAAATCTTGATCTTGATTTATTTGATGTGCAAGGACAAGGTTATGATAATGGGTCAAATATGGAAGGAAAACATAAAGGTGTACAAAAGAAATTTTTAGACATAAATTCGAGAGCCTTTTACACTCCTTGTGGTTGTCATAGTCTTAGTTTGACATTGTGTGATATGGTTAACTCTTGTGTTAAAGCTCAATTTTTTTTGGAGTTGTTCAACGTATTTATACAATTTTTGCCAATTCTATTAAGAGATGACAAACTTTAAAATATCTATATCTATATTATATATAACCATGAATCTGACACCTAGGCATCCACCTAATCAGCCACGTCAATAAATATGTCAGCACCAATTAAATCCACCTCAGCATGTTATTTCGAAATATATCAAAAAAAAGCAGAAGCTAGGGATCGAACCCATTCCCCCACACTGTCACCTCCTAATGCTGACCATTTGAGCTACCACAATTTCATGTTACTAAAGCATATTACATAATGTTTATCCTATTATTTCTTTTATTGCAAAACTTTTTACCTACTTTTTATATCTATTTATTATTTATTTTGATACATGTATATTTGTTATTATATATTACATTTATATATTATATTTATTTACCATCTAATATTTTGTATCACATTCCATAGATTTTATTCTATATATTTACTAACTAGAATATTATTAAATATGAGTATTTTTTAACAAACGGATGATTGCCCGAATTTATTAATAAAAAAGGAAAAAAGAGAGAAAAAGCGAAGGGGACTAGACCAAAATCCTTACCAACAGAAAAGATCAATATTAAATATGAGTAATTTTATCCATTTCAACCTTTTTTAATTCTCATCTTATAAATAATGTTATATATTAAAAATGTTTGTCACATATTTTTGTATTCAGCTTGATGCACATACAATTAGAATCAATATACAACTTTAATCGATCAAGATATTTGTAGTTTATAACGTTTGTGCTTAATATTCTTCTATTCACTACGCTGCACTTAGAAAACAAGTAGAGAGAATAAACAAGATGACAGAGAACATTGATCCTACGGTTGTCAACGTCAATCAACTTAGTCAAAAGCAAGCTACATGTCCTTATGCAAAGGTATATTTGCTATATATTTGTAAGTTACTATTTACTAATACTATTTTAGACCGTATAATATTTATAAGTAATTCTGTTGTAATAACATCTCAATATGAAAATACCCTCAAATTATATACATTGCGGTTGTCACTACTAAAGTATTATTTTATTAGTACTTATGTAGTTTTTAAAGTATTTTTATTTATGGGTTGTCACTACTAAAGTATTATTTGATTTCACGGGATCTAAAAATTATAATATATATATATATATATATATATATATATATATATATATAAATCTAAATTTAATTTCCTACTATTATACAAATATTTAAAATAGTTGAAGTAATTATCTTACTGTGTCTTTTTTTGGTATAAACCGGATATCCTCTGCGCGCAATTGCAGAGACTAATCCCTCGAGCCGGGTAGGACCACAAATCCCTCGAGCCGGGTAGGACCACAATTGGCGGCTAAGCTCTCCCTCGAGATTTAACACCGCTGCATGCCCAAGGCTGGATTCGATCCCAGGACCTTGGTTAAGCTGGAAGAGACCCTTACCATCTCATCCAAGTGCTCTTGGGTATTATCTTACGGTGTCTAAACAAATGAATTTCGACCCGTGCTGGCACGGGTTAATTATACTAGTAACAATGTAAAAGGGGTCGGCTCCAAAATCATTGTCATCCACTCGTTGGAAGAGTCGTGTAGATAGTATCAAGCTATAAGAGCTCAAATGTTAGATTTTAGATAAGCTTTACTTGAAGTGTTGAAAAAGGATCTCGATTCTAAAATAAGAAGTGAAGCTAAATCCTTAGCAACAAATGAGCTTGGTGATTTTAGGTTTTTAATGACATACTCCCTCTAGGCTCAAGTATAAGCAACAAACACCTTTTTAGGTTCATTGAAAAAGTAATGTATTTGGACAGTCCAGATACATTACTTTTTCAATGAACCTAAAAAGGTGTTTATTGCTTATATTTGAGTCTAGAGGGAGTAATTATTTGGTTTGAAATATTATCCTCAATTGATTTGGTTAGCAAGTTTTTACAATCAAATTATATACTTATTGAGGTTACTATGGAAAAAAATAAAGGAATTGATTTCATTTTTTAAGGGATATATAGATATTGGTTTTTCTAATGCCTTGGATAGTGTTGTAAGGGGGGTATTCTAGGTACGCACAAACCTTCTGTAATAGCCTATAAGCCCCAAGAACCCACGGAGTTGTTTGATAGTTTTGGGTTCAGGCCACTCAGCAATTGCTTGAATCTTTGCTGGATCTGTGGACACTCCTTCTTGAGTTATAAAGTGGCCAAGGTACTCCACTCTTGTAGTAAAAAAATGACACTTAGCTTGATTGAGGAACAATTTGTTAACTCTAACAGAATCAAATACAGCAGCCAAATGCTTCAAATGATCCTGCAAATTAGAGCTATAAACTAAAATGTCATTCGACATGGCAACAAAATCCGAACCCACATGCACCCACCTAACCCCGACCCGAATTTGACGGGGAATACCCGCTTTGATTGGGGACGAACACAGGTTCGAGGATGTCGATACCCACCGCGCCCCCGCCCCGAACCCGCTCAACAACACATTAATTATTTATTTCATTTTATTTTATGCAAGTATATTCATTGATTTTGTTTCAAAATTTTTGTTTATTTTAAGTTTTGATCTATTTTCAAAAGAAAAGTCTATTTTAATATTTTTAACTTAATTTTATCATTGTATAATAACTATTATTTTATTAAATTAATTATCGAATATATAAATTCTTTATTTATTGCATAAGTTAGTGATGCAAACGAGTACCCACGGGGAACTCGGTCCCGTTTGGGACAGGGATAGGGGATATAAAACCCGGCCTTGCTAGAGATAGGGCGGGGGCGGGGATGTAAACCCAAACTTTCGAATTCGTCCGTTGTCATGCCTAAATGTCATCAAAAAAGATAATAACAAATTTCCTCATAAACTATTGGAACACGTGGTTCATAAGAGTTTAGAATGAGACAGGAGCATTTGTGAGCCCAAATGGCATCACTAAGTACTCAAAATGTCCCCCATGAGTCTTGAAAGTTGTCTTAAATTCTTCTCCCTCACACATTTTGAGTTGATGATAACCAGACCGTAGGTCTAGCTTAGAAAACCAAACTACTCCAGCCAATTCATCCATGAGATCCTCAATGAATTTCTTCAATTTCATTCTTGAGGACAAGAGTGCTCTCTAGGGGAGGGTATTGTGACGGTGAAATACTAGTACTACTTAAATTACCATTTTACTGTGTTAATTTCTATTTGTATTGTTTTACCTATGTGTACTAGCACTTGTACTACATGAGTGTACTACACTACTTTTATCTTTTAGCTAAGAAGCTTCTAGAAGCATGTTGTACTTATGGTGGTGCATATATACACCCACTCATTTAATGAAAAGTTCACAATTAATATCCAATCAAATCTTTCTCTCTCTATATTCTGTTATATGCTAGATTTAGCAAATCTAGTGGATATTTTCTCTCTCTCTAAATTTCATTCCTCCATTGAAGTTCCTTGAGTGAGTTTGGAGCTCCCTTTGAATCTTTGATCCAAATTCCTGTTACATTGTCGGTGTGTTGGCAATCCAAAAGTGGAGACATTACTTTTTAAGGAGGCATTTTTTTGGTGCATACAAATTAGAGAAGCCTCAGGTTCTTAGCTGATCAATATTTAAGAAGAGGAAAATAGCATAGACGGATCTCCAAATTGATGAGGTTCAATTTTGAGATCAAATGTAAGCCATAAATAGAGAACAAAAATGGAGGTGTGTTTTGAAGGAAACTACAATTCTCTAAACCTAACTACAGTGCAATTTTTTAATGGAAGGATGTAGATGAAGAGAGTCATCCCAAAAGAGTCCACAAAAATCCCTTTGATTCTTAGGAAATTCCATGATAGTATTGTAAGGGGGATATTCTAGGTATTTTCGAACTTATAAGAGGATTTCAAAATATTTCTTTTGGGAGGAACTTATAAGGGGGATATCCAATAGTAGGTACAAAATTGTACAAGATACCAGAGGCACAAGTATCGCGCCTTGAAAGCACGTATATAATCCTGCCAAAAATTGGGAAAGAAACAATTCAATGTGGATTGGTACTCAAAATGGAATCTATTCAGTAAAGTATGGATATCATCATATTAAAAAAGTGGGAGAGAAACAATGCAGTTAAAACTATATTCAATACTTTGTCTTCATTTTACTCTTGCATAAGAACGATATTGATCTTGTTAATAAAATTCTTATGTGGATTTTAGTTTGTCTTAAAAAATAGAAATATGTGCAACTCAATTTGATAAAATTGAGTCCCAATTTTTTTTGGGTCGAAATTGCCTGATTCTCATTAAACGGGCAATTCCCGAACCAGTACAATCATACATTGTTACCTTAGGCTCAATAACTTTGAAAGCGTGAAATAAACGAGGACTTACGACACACAACAAATTTCAACATGATTAAGATTTAAACAATTAAGCCCAACGACTTAAAACAAATAGGGACTTATAAATCATTTGCCCTTTGCTAAGTCCCAACAACTACCTAAAAATTGAAATTAACAACTAAATACTAAACCAGCATAATCCAAGCTATGCAGCAAAAGGCCAAACTGTCTCTCTGAAACCGAAGCCCAGCTACCACCAAAACCACATAGGCCTACCAATAGCCATAGAGGAGACAACACCATCCCTGGAGAGACGTGCAAGAGACCCACAAGGCTGAATCAATTAAAAACAGAGCCACAAAACACCCACATCAACGCCACCAACAAGGATGAGCACCGAAAAACGCCTAACACCTTAAATACAGCAGAACCACAAGAAAAACAAGGGGAGCAAACCGGAAAGTCCAGGACTTTCTCCGTAAATAGTGACCAACCGGCCACGGGGTCTCGTAAACCAGACAACTAGGGGAAAAACGATATACATCAGAGGTGGGATTTGGACGAGGGTAATCTGAGGCAAAAACAGGTCAACCTGCAGAAATGGGGAAGAAGGAAAACATGAACAAAGAAGCAAGCTGGAGTGTTGGTTCATATCTGGGAGTTCGAAGAAAATGATCGGAGATGGAAGAGGAAGGTGGTCGAAGATGACTGAGAGCCGGTGGGAGAAGAGTTGAGAGATGGAGATGAACAAATCTACTCTTGGAGGAGCGAACCAAACTAGCATAGTTGGGAACCATAGCGCTGAAACGCACCTTATTGATGTTGACGCCAACTAGAAACAACAGAAAATAGAAGAAGGAGAAGAGGGGGAGCTCCGACGGCGGAGGAAGGAGCCCCCCTAGCAGCGGCGATTAGGTTTTCTTCTTTCTCTCAAGCTTCTATTTTCAGATCCGAGAGCTCACGCTAATGAGTCCCAATTTTTAAAATTTGAACAAAACTAATAAATTATTTGGGACGCCCCTACCTAGAGGTTGGTTAAGTAAAGCTCATGCCCTAGCACATAATGGGGCTAGTTGTGGTAATTCAAATAAAAGAGATGTTACCCAATTTGGCAAGACTTTTTTGAGGCATAAGAGTAGTATCTTGGGCAATAAAGTGGCCCATAGGGCAATAAGGTGGCCCATATTCTAACAGGCCAAATCCCACCCAACATGGTTCCATTGTAAATCAAACCTTTACATGTTGTATTGTCCTAATTGTTAAATAAATGAGGTAATTTAAAAAAAAAGATCAGTTTCTAGAGCCAATAATACAAAGGGATTCCCTCATTATATTTCCTCCTTTAGCTAGATACCTATTAGATTTCTATTTCACTCTTCACACAAATTAATAAATACTAACAAAATCTTTCAAATATCTAATCTAATAATTTCAAGTAAATCATTCTAAATATGCTAAATTCACTTGCTATTAATCAGCACAAGCATTTATGACACACCCTCTATTTCCTTCATGGTTTTCATACAATTAAAACCACTTTCTCGTTCTATTGTTGTTTTCCATCTAAATAAACCCATAGATCAATCAAGAATCAAATAACAGCAATTTAAAAAAAAAAATCCAGAAATGTATAACAATCTTTTATCAGCTAGAGTTAATAAAATGTTCATCCAAACCAATAATCTCATCTGTCACCTTAACCAGGAGATAATTGGCTATCCACAAATAAAAATAAAAATGATAACAACAAATTTAACTAATGTTCAACAAAAGGCCTTTTAATAGCCACCAAAAGGTACCAGAAACTTCAACTTCAATTAAGCAGAATTTCCTGAATAATTGTGCTAGTTTTCTTGACCTCTATGTTCATCTTATAAGCTATAGAAATATTTGAGACAATGTCTCATGTTGCCAATCCTGTTGTCTTACAAATTGGACACAGGTTCTTGTGCATTAGCCACTGTTTAATACAGTCGGTATGGTAATCGTGCCCGCAATCCAACGATCCGATATCATCTCCATTCTTATACTCCTCCTGTGCATAACATAATTCAAGTGGTTGGTAAGAAAAAAACCGAGAATAAAACTTATATATAGTGCTATTGGTACTGGTGGTCCTGTTCCTCACATAAAAAATTAAGTAACTACTAGAAACTACTCAAGAGGTGTATTTTTATTAGCAATTGTTATGTCTGTTAGCAAAAAAAACTAACACTTTCTCTCTGGAATAGGACGCACAATACCTATGGTGCTGTACCTAAGTAATGCTCACAAAATCGATGTGCGCATGCATGAAAAGGATAGAAAACAGACGCATATGTTTACCTGACAAACACAGCATGGTTCCGCGTCACGTTGAGAACCCGGTTCAGCTGAATACTTCTTTTGTTTCAAAAGCTTCTTTATGATCTCTTCATTCAATCCAGTATTCACATTTCCAATACGTTCTTCCAGGGCCAATAACTCCTATTAGATTCATAAGGGTTACATGATAAGGAACTCTCATGGGCAAGGGATAAAAAGACGCTGAGGAATATACCGAATGTGTAAATTGGTTTTTACCTCGTACGACATGTTATCAACATCGAGTCGCATGTCCCTGTGTCGATCATGAATATCAGCCATTCCAGCAAACACTGAGTGGTCGAGAATCATAACGTCCTGTCGCAAAATCAAAGTGCAGTTTAAAACAAGATCTTAGTATAAATGTATTAAGTCAAATAGCTTATACACAAATAGTTCATTCATGTTCATGTCTAGGCTTCTAACACTTAGGGTAAGAAAAAATGCTATAGACTATTTTACTAATTTTTCTGAAATTATGACTTGCAAATAGCAGTTACTGGGTTAATACCAATATCCATGACTTGCAACTTGCAAGTACTCCCTCTAGTCTCTTTTATAAGCAAAAATTGGTCAACGCAATTTGATGTATGTAGTTCATAATATGGACCAGATACATCGACTTGCGTTGACCAATTTTTGCTTATAAAAGAGACCGGAGGGAGTATATATTACATCAAGCAAATTATGATATAGAGAAAGAAAAGTCATGCTCATTATTTATACTCCATCTGTTATTCAATGAATCTAAAACTACATTTTTCTCTTATATATGGGACCAGAGGGAGTAACTAATTTTTTTTGGACCTCTCAAACATTTGGGGCATGTTTGATTTCCCTTTCTAAAAACATTTTTTAGTTTTCAAAAATTGAGCAAGAACAAATTAGTTCTTTGTTAATTTTTATAAAACAGAAAGTACTTTCAAAAAACCAAATCAATCAGACCCTTGACAGAACTTCTATGGAAGAGAACAAGACAGAACTGAAGATACGAAATGCGGTACATGTCGGTTCCATCTAAAAAGGGGGAACCAAAGAGAATAGACTAGAACAAACTGTTTTGATCCATTTTGTCAGCATGCCAAATGCTACCTTAGCAACATTTAGATATCTTTCAATCTTTAAGGTAGGCAGAACATTGATAGAATATTAATGCATATAAGCTCAGCACTATAATGACAGAAAATTAAAATGGAATGGAGCTTAGATCCTTACAAGATGAATCAAAAATGAAAGAAAAACAGGTGAGTTAAAAACAATTGTTTGCATTATAAGAAGTGAAGCAGTTTTAAGCCACTATACAACAATTCTGATAAATCCGAAAGAAAAATGCAAAAACGCTTTACTTGACATCAGTGCATTCATGCATTGACAACATACACCACTGATATGTGAAATAAAACTAACCTCAAATCGCAGATTCCCACCACCCCTACGCATGAGGCCTAACACATTGCGGAGCTGCGCAAGAAAAAAAGAAAACAGTGTCAATACCAAGAGAATAGCTATTCATAAAAGATAAAATACTGCAACTCTTAAAAGTATTACAAGTCATTACCTCGGATACAAGTCTACTACTTCCTTCACCAGCAACAGCCAGAGACCGCAACGAATAAGGAATTCCGAATTCACTATCTGCTGACCGCTCCATCCATGAAGATGATCCTGGATTTGCTCCAGGTGACACAGACGGAGTAGAAGCACCACGCAAGGAAGGATGGTTGCTGCTCGAACTTCCAGCTTCAGTACCAGGAGAAAACAGTGATCGACGAACATATTCAGACAACCTCCGAGGATACTGCTGAGGATTAGGACGAGAAACCCACGCCGAGACAGATGATGGATTAATAGCTGAATTTGGCCCAGGCCGGGATGACGATGAAGCAACATTTCCTGGAATAGATAAATTCACATTGCCATTACTCGAAGGTCTGGTTGGATTATTCCGAGCCACGTTTCTTAAACTTGTTGTTGCAGGTACAAAAAGCGGGTGTTCTAAAATGTTTCTAGGTATATTTCTTGAACTTGCTCCCTCAGGTTGTTGATTATCCCTATCGGAAGCTACAACCGGATTTGATGAATGGTTGTTTGTTGAGCTAGAACTAGAACCGCCGCTCCACCTTGCTGACTGCATATTCCTTGGTAAAGCAGGAACATGAAGTAGAAGCGGCTGGCTTTGAGGAATCACGGCATCTATTGGTGGTACAGGTAACGACCTCAAGTCGAGAGAATTATCTATAGGATGAAACCTCGGCAACATTGGAGAGGATGAAGCAACACTAGAATTCCTAATCGCACTCACATTCGAGAATGTAGTGGGGGGAGGAACGGAAATTGGTTGGCTTGAAGGATTTACCCTCAAACGAAAATTTCGGTGGAAGCTTTCTGCGTTTCCTGCAATAGCTGACTCGGGAATGCCTTCAGAAGATCCGTCCCCCACACTCAAACCAAGTCTTGCATTTACAGGTTCTGCTGGTGCATGCACTGCCATCTGAGTAGGACGAGTATTCCAAGCACTGCCATCTGTATGCTGAGTATAGCTAGAACTTCCACCATCACTACGTTCAACAGCCTTTCTCTTACAAGACACACGGCGAGTGTCTAGAGAACAACCTGGCCTATTACCATTAGTATCCTCAACAAAAACGTTGTTACTTCCAGAAGGAAGCATAAAAGAACCAGAACCAATAGTTGGTGGAATATTCTCAATTACTGGTCCACTCGACTTGTGCAAGTCAGGCTGTTCAACTTCCACGTGATAGCTATTATTACTGGCACCGGCATTTAAGTTGAGATTTTGAGACACCAACTGAGTGTTGGAGTTGCACATAAACATAGGAGCCGAATGGACATTATTCAATGAAAATGCATTGGTTGGTTCGAAGTGCCTTTCTTCTAGTCTTGGACCAGCGGCAGCGGCAGCAGCAGCATTTATCGAAGATGATGATAATCCTAGCTCCCTTTTCTGCTCATTGTTGTTAACCTCATTCTGTGTATTACTGGAACTTGGCTCGCCTAGGCTCCACCCACTCAAGTTCTGCCATTCATGGTTTACAGAATTCACATGAGAATGAGATGGATTCATATCACTGGGAGAAAGCATGTATCCTCCTACCCGGTTATCTGCAGGATTCCGAATATTATTCCAAAAAATATGCGGATCAACCGTAGCAGCACTTGATGCAGATCCGCAATCAAATTCAAAGGTTTCAGTTGAGGAACCAATTGCGCCTCTCTGCCCTTGCATTGAGAAATCTACAAGTTTCCAAACTCCAACTAAGTTAAATATGTGAAAGGAATTCCTCAATAAAGCAGCAGGGAGCGCTAGGCTAAGCTGGTCTGTCCAACAGAAAGCACAAAAGTTATCATTAGGCATTGAAATTTGAAAGGCGGCATAGCTAAAAAGAATACATTATCAGTAAAATGCTGCATGTTACATCAAATAGTGATCACCCCGGATTGGAATAAAAATTTCAAGATGTATCATCTCATTCGAACTCTAATTTAAAGTTTAAACTTCTAAAGCAATAGTTTTCATAATTTTGAAAATGTTTTCGTTATCTGATTGATGCACCCCAATCACAAATTTAAAACAGTCCTCTTTGTACAATGGCATTGTCACCAAATACCATGATGATTATGATATGAAGGAAACAAACAATCACAAGTAGCTAAGATCCATTATGTGATAACATACAAGACTTCAATCAATCTTAGAACCTATGAAGCACCAAACAGAAACGGAGACACCGGTCAGACACTTAGATAAGTGTCGGACACCGAACACGTCTTCAACCAGAAGTGCCTCAGTGCTACATAGCTCAGAGAACATTTTTGAGCACTACTTAAAGTTGAAACAACAATGGGAAGGATGAAGCAACTTACCAGCACAGTTATCAACTGTCTAAGATGCAAAAATCTCTATCTGCTTCAGAAAAATTGTTGAATATCCACAGAAGTACTAATGAATGAAGATGCTTGTCCTGTCAAACAAAAAAGCAACTTCAACCATAAGGCACAAAAGAATCAAATAAATAGCCTTCAGCACAAGAAAATCAATCAAAAAATAAATAAATTCAATGCAGCTATAGAATCCAAACATCACAAAACCACCATCATCAGTAAAGCCTTTTACCTCAACTATAAAATCCTCCAGTAACAAAAACTACTAATGCAGCATTGCAAAATTCATCTGCGTAAAACATGTTTACACACCCACCAGAGAAAGAGACAATACCCACAAAGAATAAACATAAAGTCAACTCCTTTTTACAGTAATGAATAACCCAGAAAAATAAAACTGAAAATTTTGCCAAAATCAATAAGACCATAGCAACAACGAATTGGGTTTGAAACCATCGAAATAGCTTTTTATCAGATTAAACAATTCAAGACGCAACAATAAAAAAACAACTACACTTTATATCAGGTTTAAAAATTTGTACAAATTCATAAACAACCCTAAATCGTTTGAGAAAAAAAAAAACTGAAATTTCATCCAACCAAACCGAATAATTAAAAAATTAAAAAGAACCTAGAAAAAATCAAACTCGATAGTTTCTGAATCCCAGCAAACAAGAGAGTGATGATCAGAACAAAAAGAAAAAAAACGAAGAAAAAGTGAAAGAAACTTACCAGATGAAAATGAAATGAGGCAGATCTATGAGAAAATCAAAGAAGAAGTAACTGAGAAAGCATCAAAACCCATGTTGATTTTTTATGTTGATTTTTTTGAAAAGGAATTATTTTTCTGTTTTTCCACCTCTTAGAAGATGAAAACAAAGAGATGAGGCAAAAGGGGTAGTAAGAAATGAAGAAGAGAAAGGTCTCTTGTTGTTGCTGTTGGTGAGGATGGTGGAGAAAGAATAGAATGACAAAAAAAATTGAGATATGAAAAAATGAAAAATGTAAGGAGAGATTAAAGAGCGTAGTAAATAAATAAATTAATTAATCTTTAATATTTCAATTTACAAAAACAACCCAATTGATGAAAGAGAGATTTTGTGTTCAAAAGTCATAGCATTGGAGGTGGAGACACATAGCAGCTTCCCTTCCAACAAAGACAGAAATAATATTTAGTACTATTTAGTCTTTTCACACAAAAATTAAAAAAAAAATTAAAAAATATATTTTATTATTAGTATTAATTAATTGTATTAAAGGTAAAAAAATTTGGTAATTTTTATTAGGACTATGTAATTGGTAATGTGGGTAGAGGCTGAAAGGGTGCCTGCTGTGCTGCCACAGTTTGGCATCTTACCAAATAGGTGATGTTTGTATGGGTCCTTGTTTTGTGATATTATTAAGAAGATTAAGATAAGAAAATGCATCTTTCTTCAAATACAACAAAACAAAAATAAAGTAAATAAATAAATAATATAATGTTAAATAAATGCCAAGTGTTTGCCAACACAGTCCCCCCACTTCCCCAGAAATTTTTAAAATATTATTTTTATTATTCAGTCAAAAAAATAATAATTATTATTTAAGTCAATTTTTATGGTAGTAGACTAGTAGCATCTGTTTCCATTGTGGTATTTAATTTTGTTAACTTTATTTTTTGGTACAATTAATTTTATTAATTTTAAATTCAATAACTTATATGGTTCTTTTTTTCTTAAGTTACATTACATTTTTATTTATTTTTTTTATTAAAAAAAGTAGCGTAATTCTATCACGCCAAACAAAAAACTACCCCCACTTCTCCCATTTTGTGTTTCCATAGCCTTCACGCCAAGTACCCACCAGTCACTATTCTCCTTATTCT
This sequence comes from Oxytropis ochrocephala, assembly GCA_020916435.1. Classification (NCBI taxonomy): domain Eukaryota; kingdom Viridiplantae; phylum Streptophyta; class Magnoliopsida; order Fabales; family Fabaceae; genus Oxytropis; species Oxytropis ochrocephala. The sequence goes on from CM037090.1 coordinate 99,401,292, forward strand.
CCTTTTTTTTTCACCATCCACTTCACATTTATATATTCAATGATTTTTCAATAATATTTGGGTTTAATTGGTATACAATTTACACCATCAACTAATAAAAAATTATGATATGAACAATTTTTAGTATAGGTAAGATAAAGTCAAACCCTCTTTATAACAGGTCAATTTCTGATTGGACAATGTTACGACAATAGTGTATATAAATTAAATGATAATAATAGTAAAAGTAATAATTCCAAATGATTTTAATTGATATACACCAACATGGTAAAAACTTTTACACTATCACCCAATGAAAAAAATATGATGTGTGTGACTTTAAATATAGTTAAGATAAAGTCAAATAATTTTTATGATATGTTGATTCGTGATTGGATGACGTTTTAAAAAATCTTATACGACAAAGGTGTATATAAATTAAATTATGATAATAGTAAAAGTAATAATTCCAAATGCTTTTAATTGATATGTATTGTCGTTGTAAATTTTTACGCCATCAACCAATCAAAAGTCAACATATTGATGACTTTTAATATAGTTGAGATAAAATCAAACATTTTTTATGACGTGTCATTTTGTGATCGACTGACACGATAAAAAATCACTTACACCAACGTTGTATATAAATTAAATCCTAATCTAATTCAATTAATTTTTAAATAATAATAATTAAAACAGTGCACGTGGCTTGCTTTAGTTATAATATCTAGGGACCACAAGCATATGATATGCAATGTTTACATTTTTTCTCAATATGTAGTGTCCAAAATCTTGGTGCTAACCTGTGTGAATTTTGACTAACTATTTAAGGACTATTATTTTTTGTTTTGTCTTTGTCTCATATATGATAATGATATGGCCTTTATTTTCAGTACCCCCTCATTCCCTCCCACCCCCATAATGTCCCAAATGACAAAAAACCACCTGAAAATTTACAAAAAAATTACATGGTTTTGTTAAAAAAAAAAAATTACAAATTTCTAATTACCTCTAAAATTTCTAATTACCTCAAAATAATGGAATTTCGTATTTACCCTGTAATTAGAAAGATTTTGAATTACCTCGAAATGAGGTAATTCCTGTTCATTAATTGTGAACCTAATTACCTATTTCTGAGGTAATTCAAAATTTAATTTTTTTTCGAACGAATAATTTAGCGCTAAAAAATCGGTTTGGACAACATACTCGGATCGTAATGAAACCACACCCATTAGAAGCGAAATAAATCAAGAATCAAGACTCTGTAGAAGGACTTCTTACGGACACAACAAAAAATCAAAATCCCAAATTCCATCGTTTACTATTTTTTACGATTTTTTTAATTTTTCATAGTCTCCAAAAATCTTAAAAATTTGTATAGCCTTATTTTGGTTTTGTTAGATTTTTAGTGGTGTTTTTATATTTTTTTAGAGTAGTTTTGACTATTTTTAGTAGCCTTTTAGTAATAAAAATTAAAACAAATCGTATATATACGCATCACAAGGTCTGGATTGGCCGGGATGCCTAGATGTCGCCCATTCACCTACTTCACGTGCTTATTTTCATCATTTTTAGACATTTTGGACCCATAGTTGTATTTGTACTCTATTTTATGTTGGTCATTTTATATATTTTGACGTATTGTTATTAAATCAGTAAATCGTTCAGTATCATATTTCCAATAAAACGCGTTTAAATCTTAAGACCAAAATACAAACTTTTTTTTTTTAAAAATTACAAATTTCGAATTACCTTTTTAGAGTAATTCAAATTTTTTTTTTGAACCTAATTACCTTTTTTTGAGGTAATTCAGAATTTAATTTAATTTTTTTTTTTTTTTAAAACGCAGGGTATTATTGGCATTTTTGGTATTATGGGGTGTGGGAGGGAATGAGGGGGGTACGAAAACAAACACCCTAATGATATATCTCTTATTTTGGATGAGTGAATAAATTTATGAGGCAGGCTTGAATAGTAAATAAAAAATAGACCAAATGTGAAACATCCTAGGGTCCCTATAACTTTTGTTCGTACTGTTTTAGGTGAAATTTAGCCAAAGTTTTAATAATGTAAGCCTCCCCGGCTTTGTGGAATGTGATGATGATGGACACATACATAGCTTTTGAGAGAGAGAGAGAGAGAGAGAGAGAGAGATTTCAGATACAACCAATTTATCTATCAATTTTACTTTGCTTTAAAGAGGTGTGAATACATGGACCTTAAAGCTCCAGGGTACTTTTGCAATGACATCTTCCTCCACCACCACCACAAGCAAATCCTCTTTAGTTTAATTTTCTTGTTTTTCATTTTTTCTATTAATAAAATAATTTAGGATAAAAGGATGGTGTACGTTCAAGATAGGAACTTTTTTTTAAAAAAAAAATTATTCTTTAATAACTTACAAAGATACTTATATTTACCTTACATAAGATAGGTTACCAACAACGGTTGTCTCGAGTGGTAATTGTGCTCGAATTTCACTCTAAGTTTCGAGTTTGAATCTTGAGTGTGACAAATTTTAGAATGTGAATTGAGTCTAATTCAACCCTATAAAACTGGCTTGTGAGGTGAGGGTATCACTTTCATTATATACTCTTTGAGACAATATCTCTAGCAATGTGGGACCATGGGTTTTTTACAATATTATCCACGCAAGTCCAATAGGGTTGGGCGTGAGAGAGTGTATTGGGAGAAACCCAAGTTCCACATTGATGAGTGACAAAGTCTCAAAAGAGTATATAATGAAAGGGCATCTCTCACCTTACAAGTCAGTTTTGTAGGGTTGAGTTGGACCCAACCCACATTCTAAGAGCAAAAACTCCAATGGGAGGGTAAAACCACACAGATTGGCAAAGTCAGATATACATGGTCAGCTAAGTTTCTGTTCGTACCTGGGTCGACTTGAAGATCCGGTCTAGGGTTGTTGGATGTGGTGGCTCGGCTAGATCGACGGTGGTCCAAGCTCGGGAAGATCCTCCGTGGTTTAGGTCTTCGCTGTGGGGGTATCTGCAAGCACTCTGATAATTAAGTCAGCGACATAAGTGGAGAGGTGTGGTAAGAATGAGAACATACCTGATCTTGAGGGGGTGCATCCCTATTTATAGACGTTGGCGTTATCGTGGACCGTCAGATGTGGCGCCTCGATCAGGACCGTCGATCTTGCTTCCGTGTCCTGGATTGCTTCTTGGCCGGTCTCAGCATTGGTTTGGGTCGATCAGCGTGGATCTGGATTGGGCCTGGCTCAATCCTTCGCTGTTGTACGCCTGGTTCAACGTAATGTGGCCTTGGTGCTTCTTGACAAGATGGGCCTTGGTTCAACCCGGAACATCCCAACGTAGATTAGTAACTGGCAAAGTCGGCAGATACTGCGCAACAATAACATGGAAAAAAAAGAGTGAAAACTTAATTTTTGTGTTATCAAATATATTTTTTGGTAGACAAATGTTAGTCGTTAATTGTTTGGGGGGATGTTAACCATGAATATTCTTCTTATACTCCTTCAGTATCATTTACCTCGCCAACTAAACTACCTTTTTGGGATTAATCAAAATTGATTTTGTCGTGCTTCACTAAATCAACGCACTGAGATCCCCACTGTTGGTTACTTTGACTATTTTAACGACATGGATATGTAGGCTTTCAGATATAAACCCCTATATGTTAGTTGAATAGTGTATGTAATGTTTATTTGTAATTTTATCTAATCGAAAAAGAAAAAATCAATGCGGTGAGTTTTTTCTTTCTTTTCTTTTTCTTTAGAATGGAAAGAGAGTTCAATCCCATAACGTATTAGTTCGGATATTTACATGGTGGTGTGTGCCATTTGGAAGCATCGTGGATATTCATGGGTATTTTATTTATTCTCTTAGAGAAATTGGTCATCTTTGTGCTTCCTTTCTTCTCTAATAACCCTTCTAATCGAGGTTAACTTTGCTTTCCATCTGTCTCCACTATGTTGTTTTTTATTATATTGAATCAATTTGTTGTCTATCCAATTGTTCACTTGGATTCACAACTCATTTCGTGATGGCTCCTTCACAAACAAGCGGAACCATTAAATTGTTGGAATATGGATATCTAAACGAATATCTAAAGTTTTGCATCATTCTCACATTTCTGACACCTTATGTTTATTATATATGACAAATAATAATAATAAAATAATATTAATACATTATTATATTTATATTAAGTTACTAATGCCATGAATAAAAAAGTATTAAGTTGTCAAAAAAAAAAACACCAATGCTATTTATTTTTAGGGTTTAATTGATGTACATATCCGCTATAAAATTTATTACACTATCAATCAATAAAAGATTGTGGTATAAGTGATTTTTAAAGTAATTGAAGGAAAAACGAATCATTTTTATGACATGTTTCGTGATTGACCGACGTCGTAAAAACTTCTGCATCCTTATTTTTACCCAATTTGTTTAAATATAACTTTGATTAGGGCTGGTCGCGTTACATTCGCTAAGTCGGTCCTCTGCTCGATTCCTACTTATACAAACTTGTTTTGCTTCCCCAAGTCTATCTGTAACCTGATAGATAAATGTGTCTATTATATTTTATATGGAAAAGCAGTATGAGGGGCGCTAATCTTGTTGGTTGGAACACTTGTCTGAATGAGAATGTGACTGATGGTACTTCCACCACCCAGTCCAGTCAGGTTACAGGTAGGTGGTTGATTAATCATCAGCACGATGGCTTGAATATGTTGATAACTCTGGCAAGTGGCCTTGGATTTGGCAGCTAGCTTCTTGCGCCTAAGAAGGAATTCGGGTAATTTTATGGCTTGCTTGCCACAAAGTTATCATCCCTACGTCAAGCCTGCTTCATCATCAAGGTATGCTCCACTCCCCTCCACTCCCCAATAACTGATCATCTTGAATCAGATAAGTTTTCCCGGGATGAATGATTAATCACCTGTATCCACTCCCCTCCATTGTCTTTTGGTTTCTCTCTTCTCAATCAACGACTCCTACCATCCTCTCTATCTACTTAATCTCACTCTCTCTGCTCATTATTTCTTTATATTTTGGCTAAAATACAGTTTTGGTTTTTCATCTTTCACTTTTTTTTTTCGTTTATCTCTTTTATATTTTAAAATATTCGTTTAGGTTCTTTATCTTTTATGAAATATTCGTTTATATTCATTATCTTCTCGCAGTTAATTAAAATGGTTCTTACAGTAAGGGGTTGTTAATTATATTTTTTATTTTTCCATTTTCGTCTTTTATCTTTTTTGAAATGTTTATTTACGTCCTTTATCATTTTTAAAATGTTCGTTTACGTCATTTATCTAGCTATTTACAATAAACTAAAATGGGTATTTCGTAACACGTATTAAAAAAGACAAAAATGCTCTAATCGTATATAGAAATGAAGAATGACAATTGAATAATAAATTTAAAAAAAAACGAGATTTAAAATAGAACAAAAGTTACGAAAGTTAAACTTGCATTGGTGATCATCGTTAATACGTAACGAGTTAATTGAATCAGGTCATTTAATTTGGTTGAATACGAGGAGAGTAATGGTGTGTTTGATTTGCAAATAAAAAACAAGGGACTGAACATGACAACTCTAATTGTATCTTATTTGACCTGAAAAGTGTTCATAGTACTTGACAAAAGTGGGGGAAGGGGGGAGGCAAGGAACCAGACAAAAAACCAAATTGTTGTCAATCACAAAATCACTGTACAACTTTTTGTCCTGCAGTACAAGTGTACAACTTTCTCTTCACCCAAAAAATACCAAAAATACTATTTCCCTCTCTACGATCTTATCTCTCTCTCCTATCATATATTTTTCTCTATACAATTTTTCTTTATAATTTTCTAACTATATTATAATATGTTACAAACAAACATTATAAAAATCATAGATGGAATTGAGAAATGATGTTTGGTACGATACGCATTTCAACGAAAACACACACTATTTTTTTTTTACAAATCACACACACTATCTTTTGAAGCCTAAAGCAAACTCTAAAAGAGACCTTTTTTTAAAAGTAATAATAATAATAATAATAATAATAATAATAATAATAATAATAATAATAATAATAATAATAATATTTCTAGAAAAAAATAATTTTTATATCAAAGTGATTTTTAAAGTTCTAGATATACAAAATTTATTTTTATCTAAATTATCAAAAAATTGTACCATAAATAATTTTTAATAATAAAATCAATGTCACTTTTTAAATTTGAAGTAAAACAAATAAGTTTTCAATAGTATTTAATTACAATTTTATTTTTGTCCCAGAAGGGTAGCTCACATGGTTGAGTGAAAGAGACATCATTGGTGGAAAAATATAGGCGTACGGGGTTTGAACCCCGCTCCCCATCCCCTCTAGCAACTAACACACTAATTCGTAACCACTTTGCCTATAAAAAAACTACAGAGGATTCAAAATGTTCTAGGAGACTAATCACTACATCTACCTAACCAATTGTTCTATGAGGCTTTTGATTTAACATATGATACATTAAATATAAGTAGTTTTTCGATGAAGCCTTTTTTAGGGTGAGACCTTTTACGTTGGGCGAGACCTAAAGCAAGGCTTTACCCGTATATACTATTGGGACAACGACCCAGTCTACGTCAGGCTCATGCCCGGGCATGATTTTTTTTATTTTTAAAATAGACCAGGCTAAGGCTTTTCAAAAAGTCTATTTAGCTAAAAAGTTCAGACTACAGACTATCGAAAAAACATTTTTGACCTACTAGACCGACCTATTTATGTAAAGAGACATAAGCAAGGAAGGTAGGAAAGAGGACATACAATGCATTGGAGCACCAATGACAAGAGCAAGATCTAAGAAGGTTAAAGGGGCTCTAAATAATCTTGTAGCTAGCTTATTTTAAGTTGGTCCGAGTCCAAAAGAATTGATCCCAAGGGTGAAATGCTTAATTCAGAATGAGGAATAAAGGCATGAAGGCATTGGTGTTTCACTACAAGAATTTTGGTGATTTCCGAGGGAAATATTCGTTGGAAAAGCAGGAAAATCCGTCGCTAATACGCGTTTTCCGACGGAATTTTCCCTCGCAAACGCTTCCGTCGCAAATCCGTCGAAAACATCCGTCACAAATCCCTCACAAATTCACTTGCAAATCTCTCGCAAATCCGTCGCAAATATCAGTCGCAAAATCCCTCGCAAATATCTATCGCAAATCCCCCGCAAATTCGTTAGAGCCTTAACAAAATTCCGTCGGTACACATTGATAAATAATTTTTGAAAATCATTCGGTTGCATACATAGCCATTCTATTTGCAATACGACTTCCCTGCCAATCTAATTCTGTAATTCAGACTTAGCCTACCAATTCAATAGAAATTCAATCGAAACCAAATAATTTCAAGTAGCTTATAATTCCAAACCAATATAACTAATATCACAGATACTAAATTATATTTCCAAACCAATGTAACTAAAAATCACAAAAACTATAAGTCCAAAAGCAAGACCATTTAAAACTAATTCAACAAGTGCCAAACAAATAAGTGCTAAAACATAACCAAAAGTGTCAAACTTCCATAAACTACAACACTAATGTTCAAGTGCTAAAACATTATACCTAACATATAGCTAAAAGTTTCAAACATCCATAGCTAAATGTTCCCTAAACACAAAAAAGTCTGACAGTGCATCTTCAAGTCCAGCTCTGAAAATATACCTAACAAATCAAAAATGATAATTCATAAGGTGTTTTCATAAGTTATAAGGCGGATGATAATAAAAAATGAGCATCCGTAAGTTATAAGGTGTTTTCATAAGTTATCTTGAGGAGCTTATGGAAATTGGCTGAAAAGAGTTTATGAACATGTCATAAGCTGTTTCCATAAGCTCTCCCAACCAATCTAAATAAGTGCTTATACCAGTAGATAAGCTCAAATAAGCCCAAACATACCCTTATTTCAGAGACGAAAAGCAATAAAATTAAAAATGACATGTACGAAAGTAAAATATAGAAAACTACATGATTGAAAAACATATAAACAATTCAAGGACAATAAACAAAAATATTCACATTTGCAAGACGGAAAAACATAATTAAACCTTAATAAAATAACACCAAATTAAGTTTAAGACAAATCATAAACAATCAACATATCATGATAGGATACTATTGTGGCATTTGATCAATGTATAGTCAACCCATCTTATTATTGAAACATGTAAAATAGCAATAAGTTCAATCATTTGAGTTTTCAAAGGTTACTCACCACTGTAAATCCTTCACCTCTTATCACATAAGATCATTCAATTCAAAATAATTTCCCTCTATAAATAAAAGATACAACCATATTAATTGAGCGATTCTTGATAGCCATAATTAAGATTGAAATTTTCAAATCATTTACGTTGTACAGTATGCAATTCATAGCTACAGAACCAAAATAATCTAAACGGTGGAAATGGAACTTTTAGGCTTTGACTACAAAACCTGCCAATACACAAAGCCACATAACACTCAAGTTTTTAACTTCGATGTTGTTGTGATCCTTGATATTAAAGAGAATCATAGTCAAATACGACGAATGCAATGTCATTCACAATTGTGTTCCTGTCGCTGATACATAAAATAAACTTGAAGATGCTACCCCAATTGGGGACACATTGCCCGTATTTGGTCGTGATCCTCCATAATACCAAAGATCGAAACACGATTGTGATTTAAAACCTGGATCACATGGGTCCCTAAAGTAAGTCACAAAATCATAAAATGGAAAGCTAGCAACATTTATGGTTTCTCCCAAATCCACACATTAAAAAATCAAATGATGAAAGAATCTCGATATATCAAAGTCGAACTTATTTAACCTTGTTGAGTATCTTGAGGAAATGGTGCATTCACAACTCACCAATCATTCTCCTCACCACCATACATCAAAGTGGTGGTCGACCTCTTCATCCTCATTCTCATCAATATCGGTTTCGTCCAAATCGAGATATCTCTGCTTTGTTGTGAACAGAGATCCATTGCTTGTTCGAGAATCAAATATGCGACACACAACAAAAGGAGTCCAAAAATAAAAATACCAATACAATGATCATTGATGAATTATTAAACAAAGAGGAAAGAGGGTGTTTGTCAAAGATATCGCATCACAGGATTGTTAGCCAAGGCATACTCGTACATTATCCAATCGGATCTCTCGTCGACCATGACATATTTCCAACATAAAAACAAAATAAAGTTTTGGTGCCCAAAACCTCGTTGCCTTCGATGTTTTTTGTCACACGGACCTTCCCTTTTTCATCCGAACCCCGCTTTTGCACATCCTCTTCTCCTCGTAAACCTTATTTGTATAATAGTACCAATGTTGAAAATTCCCCTCATCACCGAATGAAAAGGAATCTTCCTCCCAGTAAGTCATATGCATCATAGCTATACTGATTAATTTTTTCTTTAATGACTTCATCACGATTCAAATTCCCTACCTCATTTTCGTTTTTTATCCGCAAGTAGTAGGTCAGAAGAATCTCCTCAGAGGGCTTGAACATGGGACCGAATGGGAGAACCACAAACGCCATAGTGATCGGAAGTGAAACCAAAGAAATTGAGAAAATTGTTTGGGGTTAGGGTTTTGGAATGACTTAAGCAAAAAAGTGAAATGAGAGTGTGGGGTGGGGTTTTGTCATTATAGAGAGGGGGTTGAATCGTGTCGAGTAAGCTTCATTATCGTGCCAGTGATTGTGAAGGAGAGAGCTGGCATTTTTTGATTGGCTCTCCCATCACTTTTGCGTTGTTGTGTTTTTTAGAATCCCAGTCAAGCGGGATCAACCAATGTTGTGTGCTGGAACCATGGGCGGCAGGTGACCACGAAAAATGTAGACTTCCTCTTTTTTATTTCCTTTGGATACAAAAAAAATATTCTAAACTAAATTAAGACATCTTAACTGTTGATATACTTATACTTTAATTGATTGTTTTGATTTTGTTGTAGTTAAATGATGAATATTTAAGTTAAGTCCATCTGCATGTTTGTATGAAATATTGGCTACATTGAAAATTTGTTCATGGTTATTGACGTATCTAAGAAAAGAAATATTTTTTATTAACCGTTAAATGAGCTACGTATATTCTTCAAACTCTTTTAATGTTTTTAGCTTTTCATCGTCAATTGAAACCTTTCTTTAACTACACTATGAAAAACAATGTGTTTGCACGTTGTATTTTCTTTTACTACAAAGTAGTGGATAATCTATATCTATAACTAAATCTAATCTAATTCTAATCTAAATGTAATTCATATACGAATAATTTAAAAATGGATAGTTTAAATGTGTGTCGTGTTTTATGCAATTCACATTGCCACATAATATATATTGTTTCTAAAAGAAATAGGTTCTAGGAATCAAGATGGACTTCATATTTTTCTTACAGAAATTCCCTTTTATTTATATTGGTTATGAATAATTCTTTGAATTTTTTTCTTACTACACTAAATTTAAATTTATCTATAACTCAACTAATTAAAACTTAGGGTGATTATTATATCATTTTAGGTTTAGACCACACAAACTCTTTTAATTAAAAATTAATTTATCTTTAATAAAAAATGTGAAAAGACGGACACTTAAAAATGTAACTAGTCAATAAAAAAAATCATGTTGAAATTAAGTTAATTTAAAAATATCTAAATCCTAAAACGCTTAAATTTTTAAAAATTATATAGTTAAAAAAGTAAAATTAATACCAATTTTTTTCTTCTTTTATTTATATCTTGTAAATTTACTGATCAAAATATCTTGTAAATATTTACGTTTAATTAATTTAACAATTATTTTATGAGGATAACCATTTTTATAGGGGAAAACAAATTTGTTACATAGATCTATGAGCTTGATTGATTGTCTTTACAAGATTTTGGCAAATGTGTTACTGAAGAGGGTTTTCCTCAGTGTCGTATCTAGTTGTCAGTCGGCCTTTTTACGGGACAAATTTTGGATGGAGTGGTGGTGGTTAACAAGATTGTTGATTTTGCCAAACGTAATAAGGAGGCTTGTCTTCTTTTTAAAGTTGACTTTGAGAAGACTTATGATTCTATATCTTGGGAGTTTCTGGTTTATATGATGGAAACAATGAGTTTTGCTTCAGGGCGGATTAGGTGGATGAAGGCTTGCATTTGTTCCAGTTCTTCATCAGTGGTGGTAAATGGCACCTCAACCAATGATTTTATGGTGCACAGAGGTCTCAGACAAGGGGATCCTTTATCCCCTTCTTATTTCTGATAGTGGCAGAAGATTTATCTATTTTGGTTGGAAAGGTGGTGGATAATGGTGATTTTCAATGCTTTTATGTCCAGGATAGGCTTCGTTTTTTTATTATATAGTTTGCGGATGATACAAATTTGTTGGGGAACGCGATGTGAGACAATTTGCGGAGCATCAAAACTATCTTTAGAAAATTTGAGAACTCGTCACGGGTTTGAAATTTAATTTCCACAAAAGCAAGTTGATCGGTTTAAATTTACCAGATGATTTTTTTTGGAGACAACCTTGGTCTTCCCTTCAAATTTTTAGCTGTACTGGTGGGCGCCAATCCCAGGAGGGAAGCTACTTGGAAGCCAGTGTTTGATATGATCCGCAAAAGGCTTTCCACTTGGAAAGGTCGCGTTTTATCCATTGGTGGTCGGGTAACGCTTATTAACTCAACTCTTAATAGTGTTCCTTTATATTTGTTCTCTTTTTATAAGGCACCTAAGATGGTCCTTAATGAGATGATTAATATCCAAAGGGACTTCTTGTGGGGTATCAATGATGGAGATGGAGGAATGTATTGGGTGGTTTGGGACAAAGTTTGCAAACCTAAGGAGGAAGGGGGTATTGGTATGAAAAATATTGAGTTATTCAATGTTGCATTTTTAGCTAAATGGAAGTGGAGTGTCCTTGCGGATGGAAATGCTAGCTGGAGAGATTTGTTACGACTTAGATATCATGATTTATCGTCCGCTTTCTTGCATAGAGCGACGACAAGGAGAGTTGGAGGCTCCAAGGACTCATTATGGTGGCATGACATCCTTAATCTGGGATATGATCTTTTTAATGCAGGGTGGTTTGGGCAGTGTACCAGACATGATTTGGGCGATGGCGCGGATGCATTTTTGCATGGCGGATCATTGGTTGGGTCATGAGCCATTGCATTTGGTGTTTTCTAATTCATATGCAGGTTGTGGGCACCAACAGGTGAAGATAGCGGATGTTGGCGAATGGCTCCAAAATTCTTAGTGGTGGCACTGATAACTCTATTTTATATAGAGTATTTCATATGTTTAAACTTAGTAATTGGTCTCTTTCAAGTAATAATAAAGAGTTTATATAGTATTTAGTGTGATATATGATATCTTGAGTAATTTGAATGGTTATAGTTATTTATAGGCCATTTTGGATATATTGTGGTATGTTTGATGTTTTGTTCAAAGGCGGTCTCAATGTTTGTCGCGATCAAATGCTCCCAGCACCGATCTGCATCAAATCGCACTACTTGGTGAATAAGCACTGTGTTTCATGAGCATCCACTTGCAATTGATGACCTCATGCTTAGTCTTCAAGCCATCCCACCTTGTAAAGTAGGCGCCTACCATTCACACATAGCCATAGGGTAGCTTTGAAGAGTCATCAACATAGGGACACATGTTCATACATCATGAGACCTCCCTATACACTTGTCAAAGATCTTATCCATGCAAACAACTGCTGGAAAGTTACTACAGACTATCATCCACTCAAGATTACTTCAACATGAAGGAAGGAAGCACCTCTCTTGAAGGCTATAAAAGGACCTCACATCTTCATTTGGAAATATATCACAATCCATAAGTTAGATCAAAATTTCAATATACATAGTTAGTTTTTATATTTTTAGAGGAAGAGGAAGGAATTCATAATTCCTCCTTAACTCATTTTCATAGTGTTTGTATAGTGCTAAGGAGTAATGCTAGTGCATTGCTAGAAGACTTCATACAAAGGTTTTCAACATTTGTAACTTTACTCTTGTTGTTTCTCTTTTGTGATTTCTATATATATAAACATGGTCTATTCAGTTTATATATATCTTGCAATGTCTCTTGTTAGCTAAACCTTTCTTAGTTGGAATGTTCTAATCATTTAATGAGCTTTTAAGTAAGTATGTTGCATGTATGTATGTTTGTACTTTAGTTCTTGCTTGATAATCTTTTCAAAACTTATTTTGAACTTGATCACTTAGAATAAGTAGATTTGTAAATGACCGCACATGGCTTACAATTAAGAACTCAAGAACTAATATGGGTGAGTGTTTTACATAAAGAAAACTTTGTGAAAACCATGCTAAGTCCTAGACATAGGATAGTATAGTCCATAGGATAATTGTGGGTACTTAAAATACAAGAGTGAATTCACTTAAGCAAAATGAATACTTGTTAGGAGGCAAGATTGGCACTAACACCCCTTTCTTTACTTGCATAGAACAAGGATCATAAGAGCTGTAATGATACTCTCAAGAAAGTGACCGAAAGGCACATAGCTAATGCAACAAAGATTCGGTCTTGTTGCATCACATCACATACTGCATCATACACTTTTAAGTAAATTACTTGATGAAGACATTCCAACTAGCTTTTCTCTTTTACACTATCAACATTTTTTCTTAGTTTTCTAACTTAGTTGTGATCATCAAACAAAATCCAAAATTATTTTGTTACTTAGTGACTTTACACTTTATTACTTTATATTTGTTTTAAAAGTGAGTTTTTCAATCTCTGTGGGTTCGATCTTTTTACTACTTGTTTTTGGACAGTGTATACTTGCACTCAAGTGTATGTGGCATTTCCACACACCAGGCACCTTCTGTGGCTTACCTTGACAGATCCTATGTGTGTGGAATAATCCAACAATCTGATTAATATTCTGATGGAGGTAAAGCTGGTTAGTTGTGTACTCTAGAAGCAGCAAAATCTTTTCTCTGCTTGTTCGTACCATACACATCGATTTATCTATCTATCTGCATCGATGACGCCATAATGTTTTAGAAGGGGTTTTCAAGGATCTCTGGAAAACCTCAATTCCTTCAAAAGTCCTTATTTTTGGCTGGGGGTTGGTGCATGATTCTTTGCCAACTCGTGCTCTCCTACTACATCGTCATGTTATTACTGATGAAGACAATGCACTCTACCCGATTTGCTCGGATCATATAGAGGATGTGTTTCATTTGTTTTTCAAGTGCCCTTTTGATGTTGATATTTGGTCTCGGGTACTCTCTTGGATGAATCTACAAGCAAATGATTTTAAGAATATTGTAGAAGACTTCACGTGGTTTGGCTCGATTTGTAAGGGGAAGAAATCCAAAAGGATTAAACTCATCATTTGGTGACTACTTGCTGGTGCATTTGACTGTCTCGCAACGACGTTGTTTTTAGGAATGAGGGCATCAGTGTTGATGTTGTTAATTACATTAAGGGTTTATCGTGGAGTTTGTTTATTAATAGAGCAGATAGTCTTCTAGGTTTTCTTTCTTTGATTGGCGGGCTCATATCGTCTTGTGCCTAAAGAATGTATAATGACTCTTTTTTTTTTCCTTTTTTTTTTCTGGTTACTACTTTTCTTATTATTTGGTTTTTTATATTTATTTTTTCTTTTCCTTATTATTGACTTTCCTTGTTTTTACTTTCCATTTTTTATTTACATATTATTTTATGTAGTTTCATTGTTATTTAGGCTATGTTTGACGCGTACCATCATCTAGTGGACAGTGGATGGAACTAGTGGGTGAAAAGTGCGCGTATTTAGTAAGCACTAGCGTTGAGCGTTTTTCAGGTAGCGTTTAGCTTTTTTCAGACGCTACTTCAAGTAGCATTTTTCAAACGCTAGCGGGTAGCGTATAGCAGATAACGTTTCACTTTTTTTTGACATTTTTACCCTTTTTATATTTCTTAAATTACTTCTCTTTCCTCATTGACATCTTGTCATCATTAAATAATTAATCATTAATTAAATATCATTATATGTCATTTTATATTTATCAGTTATTTTAACCGCTAATTTTACCAAACACATCATTTGCTATTAGCTAGCTTATTCGCTATCAGCTATCTGCTATCTGCTAGCTCTTCCGCTATCTACTAGCTCTTCTGATGTCTGCTAGCTTCCTCGCTATCTGCTACTTTTTACCAAACAGAGTCTTAGTTTTACATGTTGTGTCATTACCTTTCTATTCTCTTTATTTGATTTTTTATTTATATAAATTTATATTTTGGGAAATTGAATCTTTTAGATATAAACAATCTCTTGCGAAATTTAAATCCTTTTTAATAAAATCTTAAAATTAAGTTCTGTTTTTATTTCCTTACTATTGACAAAGACTTTCCTTGTTTTTAATTACTTTCCTTATTGCTCAAATATTATTTTATCTAGCTTTGTTGTAGTTAATTATATTTGTTGCTTCATTATGCCTCCTTTGTATTCTCTTTATTTAATTTGCTCAAATATATAATTTAGTATATATATATATGGGGACGACTCGGGTGATAACACTTGGTTATTGTGAGAGCATGAGAACATTAAATAATAACCGACAGATTAAAATTAACCGTTCAGATTACGACATTAATTACAATATCTCGTACGATTTTTTCCTTTTTAATTAAAGATCACAGGAGATCTTGTAACTAATGACATATCTCGAACCGTTAATTTTAATCGACGGTTATTATTTAATGTTCTCATGTTCTCACAATAACCAAGTGTTCTCTCACACGAAGTCGTTTCTATATATATATATATATATATATATATATATATATATATATATATATATATATATATATATATATATATATATATAATTGTATAGTATTTTGGGAAAAGTGACTCTTATAGATATAAAGGACGACTCTGGTGAGAACAATTGATTATTGTGAGAACATGAGAATATTAAATAATAAAAGTCAAATTCAAATTAATGGTTCAAATTATTTCATTAATTACAAAATCTCACATGATTTTTTTTGGTATTATCTCACATGATATTTAGTTAAAAAGGAAACAATCGTACGAGATCTTGCAATTAAGATGTAATCTGAACCATTAAATTTAATCTAACAGTTATTATTTAATGTTCTCATGTTCTCACAATAACAAGTGTTTTCACCTCAGTCGTCCACATAGATATATTTAATCTTGTGAGAAATCTTATAATCCTTTTCATGGTCGTCTCAAAAATTTTGGAGGTCTTGTTCAAAACTTAAAAATTGGACTCCTAATTGTGCTTTTATTAAATGAATCACAAAAAATTCGAACTACTTTATTTATCTCATTACAACTTCAAACTAATATCAATCTTCTAATTTTTTCATGAACCATATATTAATTTTTTTTTCATGAATCATTTTTTAGTGTGAAAGAAGTGTCTTGATGCGTAAGCCGGACTTTTTTTTTACCTTTATTATTACTTTGTTTTTACGTACTTATTTTTCTTGTAATTTAGTATCTTTGTTAGTAATGTAACCAAAAAAAAGTATCTTTGTTAGTAAATTTGAGCAAGCATGACATTTTACCTTTTTTATTTGAAAGTGTGTGTAACACTCAACATCAATATTTTCAAAAGGAGCAAAATGAAAGGATGAAAATTGGGTCTACATACTTAGTTGGTCTTCCTCTCACAAAATGCAATGGAAATCTTGTTTTGCACAATAGAAAACTAAGTTCAATCAAAATTTATGTTGTGTTGCTTCAAGGCTACCATGCACCTACAACAAAGGCTAAAGTGGAGAGAAAATGGTGTCAAATTTTTTTTGAAGATACAAAGACTAACTTGACCTATAAAACTTGACTTTACATTTATTTAATTGCATAGAAAAAAAACACAATCAGAATCATCCAATAAATAATAATAATAATAATAATAATCTTTCAAATTGATAAATTCGTTGTGAAAAAATTAGGCAACGAATTTATCTATTTGGTAGATAAATTCGTAGTGAAATATCCAAAACGGATTTACCTACCAAATAGATAATTCTGTTAGCTAAAATTAACACAAAAATTTATCTATTTTTTCTAGGTAAATGCTTGTTTGTTCCAAAAAAACTTAAAACGGAATTACATAATTCACACGGGATTTACAATGGAATATTAAACGGAAGTATGTTTGTTTCCGTTTTGTTAAAAACAACACAACGGATGTGTTTTAATCTACATAGTCCCGTTTTTGTTTTTTTTCATCCAAAACGAATTTACCTACTAAATAGATAAATTCGAATTTTAGACAACAAATTCATCTATTTATTAAGTAAATTCGTTTTGGATAAAATTAAGGGTAAATTTGGAAGAAAAATATTGCGTGGGTATAGGTAGTGATGGTGAGGGTTGAATACAAAAACACCCAAGAACAGTTCCGGCGGAATTTTGTATTTTTTGGGGGATTTATTCCCCCGGAAACTTTGCGGCGGAATATGGACATTTTTGGGGATTAAGTATTTTTGGCGGATTATTAAAGAGTAAGAAAAGCTGGCGGACCAAACAAAAACCAATCCGCCGAAAAATACTATATATCCGCCGGAAATAACAAACTGAAAAATGGGGGGAAATTTCAAATTTAAATTCCGCCGGAAACGATAACATATCCGCCGAAAACGACTGCTTCGTAACACGCGTTGGATTCCGCCGAAAAGTATAGCAAATCCGCCGAAAATTAAGACCTCGGTTCACGCAAATATTCCGCCGAAAACATCAATAAATCCGCCAGAACCACAAAAACAACCCAACGGCTATTTTCATTCACCCCTTATTTATTCAGACGAATCCTTCACTCTCCCTTCCACTTCTATTTCACTCTCTCTTCCACTTCTATCAAATTCTCCACTCTCTTAAACTTTAACATTTCTTCACTCAATCTTTTATCAAATTCAGTTTTTTCTTCTCTTCTCTCAAACTTTTGAAGGTTTGTTTTAGTTTATACTTTATTTTAGCTTATGCTTTGTTATAAACTATTAGTTACTAATTGTTGTGTTGTTTGTTTAGGAGTTGTTTGAGTTTGGTGATCTCTGTTCGTTTATTGGAAGGACTTTGGTTTAGCATCAAGTCAGAGTCTTCTCAGCAACACCGGTTAGTTATTGAAGTTATTAGTTGTTTCTAAATTTTTTTATGATAATATAAGTACGAAATTAATGATTAATCAAATCATATATTATCATTTTTTTGATTAAATTGTTAAATTTTATTATATTTTCGACAATCATGATAATTTATTGTTAATAAAAAAATGAATAAAATTTTTGATAGACTTGTTAGTTAAAATTAATAAAAATTTATTGTTAAAATGTTATTTATGTTTGTTAGTTAATAGAGTGTTAGTTAAAATGAATAATATTTACGCTACGATAACATATTATATAAAATGTTTGAAATTTTTTTAATAAAAATAGATATGTTAATATTTTTTAATAAAAATAGATAAATCCAAAATAAAATAATTAATATATTTTTAATTATTAATTCATGTTTTTAATATATTTTAACTAACACTCTATTAACTAAACAAGAATATATTAGTTTTTCAAAATTCATTTTACAATCATTATTTTGATTAATTTGTTAAAGTTTATTATATTTTTGAAAATTCATTTATTTTCATTTAAGTAGGTATGATATGTAATTTATCGTTATATTTATGTGTTAAAATATTATTTATGTTGTTAGTTAATAGAGTGTTAGTTAAAATGACTAATATGTACGTTTACCATAACATATATAGTATATAAAATGTGTTAAATTTTTAAAATCTATTTATATTATAATTAATTAATGTAATGTTTACATTGTTAGTGCATGTATGTAAATATTTGTATGTGTATATGTGTATGTGTATGTATATGATCATATGATATTTGTATATGTGTATATGTGTATGTATGTGTATGAATATGTAAGTAAGAAAATATAAATTTTGATTTATTATTTATGAAATGAAAAGTAATTAGTTATTGTTTATGATAATTTTTATTGTAGCACACGTAGTACTAGGATTTAGAAAACATGGATCGTAGTTGGATGTATGATCGATTATATCCTGGAAGAAGCGGTTTAAAGAGACGATTTGCGAGAAGGAGTAGAAGAGTTTATTTTTGTGCTAAAGCGTGACGAAGGATTTGCGCGAGAAGGGGAATTAGATGTCCGTGCGCGAAATGTTCAATTCGATTTATAAAAATGAAGATGAAGTCGAATGCATTTGTACAATAATGGGTTTAGGCCGATTATTGGATATGGAGTCGCCACGCGAAGTAGCACTGGGAGTACTGCGCGAGTGGCTGTTCCTGCGATTAATGTTCCGTTGAAGTATATCTTTCAAGTACTAATGTTACGTTGAAGAAGTTGCTTCCACATCCGGATCCGCCAAATCATGCAACCCGCGTTAGATGTTTATCGTGGAATGATATCTCATGCCGTTGGAGTAAATTTGGATTTTGAAGAACCTAATATATGATCTTTGAAGAAGTTCCAAATGAGGAAGCGCAATTGTTTTACACGTATTTGAGTGAGACAAATAAACCATTATTTGAAGGATCTAAAGACTCAAAATTATCAATGTGTGTTCGGTTGTTGGGTCTTAAGTCTCAATTTAATGTTGCCGAAGTTGTGCATGGAATATATGACCAAAATGATGTTGGATGCAACCCTATTAAGGGACTTTTGCCGCAGAGTTATTATGATGCTAAAAGACTGTATCGAAACTTGGCTTAAAATCTAAAAGAATTGATTGTTGTGTGTCCGGTTGCATGCTCTATTATAATAATGAGTTTGGCATAAATGATGGAAATTTGACGGAATGCAAGTTGTGTGGAGAGCCACGCTACCGTGCAACGAGAAAGGGGACGAGCGAGGCAAACCGGTTCCACTGAAAAGCAATGTTCTATCTGCCGCTTATACCAAGGCTACGAGAGGATGTTCACATCAATGGAGACCGTTGGTAAAATGACGTGGCACCATGAAAATAGAAACAATTACGTGAATTACGTCACCCATCTGATGGTGAAGCTTGGAAGCATTTTGATCGTGTTCATCCAGATTTTGCCAGTGATCCACGCAATGTTCGGCTTGGTTTATGCTCTGATGGTTTCACACCCTATATTCAAGCATCGGCATCACCGTATTCTTGTTGGCCAGTTATTGTCACCCCATACAACCTTCCACTGAGAAATGTGTATGTCTAAACCATACATGTTTTTAAATGCTATTATTTCGGGGCCAAGCAATCCAACAGCTGGTATTGACATATATTTGCAACCTTTGATTGATGACCTAAAAAGGTTGTGGCATGGTGTTTTAACTTATGATGCAGCACGCAAACAAAATTTCGAATGAGGCGGCTTTGATGTGGACAATTAATGACTTTCCTGCCTATGGAATGTTGTCTGGATGGGGAACACATGGTAAGATGGCGTGTCCGATTTGCATGGTTGACACAAGGGCTTTCACTCTTAAATACGGAGGGAAAACTTCGTGGTTTGACTCGCATCGTAGGTTCTTACCTATGGGTCACCCATTTAGAAAGCAGAAATATGCATTCATCAAGGGACATGTTGAAACAAGTGGACCTCCTCATAGTTTGACACGGAGGAAGTTTGGGGCGATGTGTTAAAGACATCCCTCCAAAGGAAGTCGTAGCGGGTGTTGTTTCTCGTCCGTAAGGCTATGGGCAATGGCACAACCGACAAAGAGAAGTATCTTTTGGGAACTTCCCTATTGGAAAGATAATCTCTCGAGACACAATCTGGATGTAATGCATACAGAGAAGAATTTTTTGATAACATATTTAACACTCGTCATGGACGTGAAAGGTAAAACGAAAGACAATGAGAAAGCTAGGAAGGACATAGCTCATTATTGTAGACGAAAAGGATTTGTTGTTGGTTGAGCAAGGTACTAGGACATTGAAACCCAAAGCCAATTATACTTTATCTAAGGAAGAAGCGAAGCGGTTTTATCGGTGGATAAAAGAGTTGAAAATGCCGACGGTTATTCTTCCAATTTATCTAGATGTGCGGATGTGGATAATGGGAAGTTGCATGGGATGAAGAGTCATGATTGTCATGTATTCATGGAGTGCTTACTTCCCATCGCTTTTAGTTCGTTGCCAACACACGTTTTGAACCCATTGATTGAAATAAGTACATACTTTAAGAATTTGTGTTCAAAGAACCCTAAAAGTTGATGATCTTACAAAAATGGAACAAGACATCCCACTTATCTTATGCAAGTTGGAGAGAGTATTTCCACTTTGGTTTCTTTGATTCTATGGAGCATCTACCGGTGCATCTCGCATCTGAAGCTAAACTTGGCGGACTGTCCCAATACAGATGGATGTATCCGTTTGAAAGGTCGATTATTTATTATAATATAAATTAAGGAAGTTTAAAAATAACATTATTAATTAATTAATTAACATATCGTTTAATTATCTAGGTTCATGGGTGATTCAAAAAGATCGGTGAAAAACAAAGCTAGAGTTGAAGGATCGATATGTTCTTCATACTTACACCGTGAAACAACCAACTTTTGTTCTTATTATTTCAAGAATGAATTTGCTCCAAGAAGCAGTCGAAATGAAATGGATGTTGAATGTCCTAGACATGAATTAGCTTTGTCTGTCTTTTGTCTACCCGGTCGTCCATCTGGGAGGGAGTCAACTCACTGGCTGACAGAGGAAGAGTTCAAGGCAGCACATATTAATGTGTTGATAAACTGTACTGAGGTGCAACCATTCATTGAGTATGTATTCCTCAACATTAATTAACTATATATATCGATCTTAATTAAGTTAATAAAAGTAGACAAATGTGTAACAATTAATTATTTCTTTTTAGGGAATTCTTATCATCTGAGGAAATAAGTGAAGAACAATCTTCGGCTTATATTAATGCACATTTTCCAATGTGGTTTAGGCAACGTGTTTATGCCTCCCACCAACTCCTCCCAACCAACACTTGAGGAATTTATCGAGACGGTCCTGAAAGATGTGTTAAAGAATGGCACACATACTTTGTCAATGATACAAATTTCACAATAATGAATGGACACAGGGCAGAGAAACAATCAATAGTGGAGTTTGCATGAAGGGTGTCACTTTGGAGGTGGTGAAGGTGATTTTTATGGTGTGATTCAACACATATACGAAGTTGCGTGCCTATCTAGACTATAGTCGACGGTAGTGCTTTTTATTGTAATTGGTTTGATCCGTGCGCTCGAGGAACAAGGGTAAATCCAAAGTCAAATACAATCGACATTAAAATGAGTAGTAGATATCGATTGTATGATCCGCTCGTCATTGCTCAAAATGTGAGACAAGTCTATTATGTCCCTTATCCATCAACGCGGACCGATAGGCGTGGTTGGTGTGTTGCAATTAAGACAAAACCAAGAGGCGGATTGAGACAAATGACACATTTGGAAGATGTCCCATTTCAAATGGATGAGATGTCTAATGTAAATGAAGTGATTCAAGTGGAACCCATTACTCGTTTATGTGATCAACCAAACACCTGGCGATGAAGTTGATGACGAAGAAGATCTTTGATGAAGATGCGAGAAGAACATATTGGTGTATCAAGAATTCCATGCTCATCCGATGATGATGATTTTGAGAATGAGTGGGATTCAAATTAGTTTTTCTAGTTATTCTGCTTTATTTGGTACTTAATTAGTAAATCGTAATAGTATGGATATTTATAGTTATTTTAATTTGTATGAATATTTGTACGAATGTTTATGCAATATACATGTTTCTTTTTTTAATATTTAAATGTATGTATATATATATATATATATATGTGTGTGTATATAGGTATGTCATCATCATCTGGATCATCATCCGATCGTGACGTGACGACACATACGATGTTCCTCCACCGTCGCGGATACGGCAGTGGGGGGAAGAAGATTATTACTCGCCTTACGCGTGTCGTCACAAGACGCGTCGTTGTTGTGTTGTTCCTCTTGGCGGATATGTGCAAAGCCAAACACGATGGTGCGAGTAGTAGTAGTACACCTCTTCCTGGATCATTGGCAGGGAGGACTTACGACCGACACATGTTGAAGATGGTCGTGTCATCGTGGTGCCTCAAGGAGATTCGTAAGTATATAATTATTTATTAATTTTTTGTTGCCTTTTATACAACTACTTTCGTGGTCCAAAATATTCAGCTTTTTTAAAAAATTTCAGGTTTATTCCTTCAAAGCCTGCAGCCACCGCAGTCATAAACGCAATCCAGCAGAATTTCGTCAAAGGTTGGAAAAATTGGACTGCTGTTAAGAAAGATAAAGTAGATAAGAAAGACTATTTTAGGGCCATGCTCAATTCTTTCCAAGTAAGTTCTAAGAAATAATTAATTTTTAATTATTTTATTGAATTGTTTAATTTGTCTGTATTAACAATATTCTTCTAATTTTTTTAAATAGGAACAATGTACATGGTTACCGGAACAACAGAGAGATGTTGAACATGCGTTCAACAAGAGATGCAGTGATAGATACTCTGAAGTACTGCGGGGTGTACGGCAAGCAAAGGCAAAACCTGACTTTATGGGACCAGAGGCTTATGCACAGCTGCTCGAGTATTGGAACACTCCTGAATTTAAAAATAAAGCAGAGAAAGCTAAGAAGAACCGTGCTTCTGAAAATGCCGGCAGCTACTGCAATCACGCAGGTGGATGTGTTAGTGCTGGAACTCATCACCAGCGCATGGTACGTAATTTTATAACTATTACTTTTATTCATTAATTAATTAAATTTATTAACTATATGTGTTAATTAAGTAGTTGTTATTAAATAATAAAATGATGTATCTAGGAGGAAGAATCGGGACGGGAGGTCGGTTTGCACGAGTTGCATCGCAACTTGTATATCACGAGAGGATGATGGTACATTTATCCACGATAGTAAAGCGAGGAGGATTCGTAAAAACTACATTATGTTATTAGTTATTTATCTTTAAATACAATATATATATTTATATTGTTTTTATTGTTTTTTATTAATATTTATTTATTTATCTGTTGTTTTTTAGGATGCTTATGATCTTTGGGATGGCCGAGTGGCGTGAGTCTCACCGCAGAGCAGATGGTCGATCGATCGTGAGGAGGAGGCTAGAGTGGGTCGCTCTATGTGGGAGAGAGGCTGTTGGCCCACAAAAGAGTGATCGCTTGACGAGATCCGTAGCATGGGACCCAAGTTCTTCAAGGAAAGCATTCTGCCGAGTCGATCATATTCGGGGGCAGAGTAATCGAGTCGTTCTTATGTTGCTCCCAACGTAGTGCTAGATCAATTGACCCAAAGAATTTAACCGAGAGATTGAACGAGCGGCGGAGCAACATGCACGACAAATGGAAGAGCCGCAAAGAGAATCGAGGAGCGCGTTGTTTGAGGAAGCTAGGAGAACGATGAGCGCATTCGCCAGCTTGATGGCTCGATGAACCATCCTTCGAGGCCATCATCATCATCATCATCATCACATATGGCTTCCTACCAGCCGCAGTCTTGGCCTCAGTATCCTCCGTACCCTCAGTAGTATCCACAGGCGCATTATTCTCAGCAGTATCCAATATCCCAGCAAGATCCACCTCATCATCAGTATCCTCCCCAGCATCCTCCCCAGCGATTTTCGGCGGATATTGTATTTTTTGCGGCGGATTTGTTAAAAAAAAAATAAAAATAAAATTTGCGGCAAATTCTTATTAAAAAAAAAATAAAAATTATTTTTGGCGGAAAAATCCCCCTAAAAGCGCAAAATTCCGCGGAAAAATACGGGAAATCACGCAAATTCCCCGAAAAATCCGCGGAAATGACTTAAAATCCACGGAAAAGTACAGCAAATTCCACTAAAATACGTTGCCACCACCATTTATCGGCGGAAAAATCCACTAAAATACTGCTTTTGCGGGCGGATTTGGGTGTTTTTTGGCGGAAAAATCCGCCAAAAAATCCCATTTTTCTTGTAGTGTAAAGTGGAGAGAAAATGGTGTCAAATTTTTTTTGAAGATACAAAGACTAACTTGACCTATAAAACTTGACTTTACATTTATTTAATTGCATAGAAAAAAAACACAATCAGAATCATCCAATAAATAATAATAATAATAATAATAATAATAATCTTTCAAATTGATAAATTCGTTGTGAAAAAATTAGGCAACGAATTTATCTATTTGGTAGATAAATTCGTAGTGAAATATCCAAAACGGATTTACCTACCAAATAGATAATTCTGTTGGCTAAAATTAACACAAAAAATTTATCTATTTTCTAGGTAAATCTGTTTGTTCCAAAAAAAACTTAAAACGGAATTACATAATTCACACGGGATTTACAATGGAATATTAAACGGAAGTATGTGTGTTTCCGTTTTGTTAAAAACAACACAACGGATGTGTTTTAATCTACATAGTCCCGTTTTTGTTTTTTTTCATCCAAAACGAATTTACCTACTAAATAGATAAATTCGAATTTTAGACAACAAATTCATCTATTTATTAAGTAAATTCGTTTTGGATAAAATTAAGGGTAAATTTGGAAGAAAAATATTGCGTGGGTATAGGTAGTGATGGTGAGGGTTGAATACAAAAACACCCAAGATTTTATTGACATGCCTTTACTATCTTGTTTGGACCGAAAGGCTCTCTAATTACTAGTATTAGGGAGAAAACAGAGGCGCCAATTTGGTGGAAATTGTGTGTAAAAAAAAGTTGGTGTTTAATTCTAAATCAAAAACTCAACCTATTTTAATTCCAAATCAAAAACTTGCACTTAAATTTTCATAACCGACGCTGAAAAAATAAATGTTCATCATGAAAGTTAAAAAGTTTCATTCATTTGTTGATTTGCCCAGTGGTTTGATGGTGAGGAACTTACCCTTCCCACCCTTACGACCTGGGTTTGAATCCTGCATAACAGATATATAGCTAACAACCAAGTTCTTTTCTTTTTGCCGAAATTTCTTCTTTTGGGCTTTGGACGTAATCAGTTCGAGTTACCATCCTGCTCTACTAATCCTTGGGTATCTATAGGATCAGCGTAATCACCTAACACATCACCATAAAATTTTTCTAATGTTCTCATGTCAGATGCTACCGCTAGGTTAGAAGTAGAATCAGACTTAGAGGCATTTAGTGAACCTAGCTTGGTAGTGGGAGGCTGAGTGGAAGACATGTCAATAGAACTACTTCAACAATAACTATTTGGTAAGCACTAGCGTTTAGCGTTTTTCAGGTAGCGTTTAGCGTTTTTTCAAACGCTACTTCAAGTAGCGTTTCAAAAAACGCTAGCGGATAGCGGATAGCGTCTAACTTTTTTTGGCATTTTTACCCTTGTTATTTTTCTTAAATTTCTTCTCTATCCTTATTAAATAAATGTAATCATGAATTTAATAAATATATATTTTTATGTCATTTTACATTTATCAGCTAGTTCAACCGCTAGTTTTGCCAAACACATCAATTGCTATCACTTTAAATTTCATCCGCTATTCGCTACTTTTTACCAAACAGAGCCTAAACCTATTAATGGCTTTATGTTGAAAACATATAAGATAGAACACACTCACAAAAACAAATATGTATACATCCAAGTGTTAAAAAAACATATTTCAAAGCATAATAGAGATAAACTAATATTTTCAAATGGTTGAATTGCTTTTTATCCCCAAAATTCTCAATTTGGTGATTCTTGTACGTATTCTTTTTAAACAGAAATTTAAGGGTGAGAGGATGACTGTCCAGTCCAAGATAGAGCAGACGTTCGGACTCTATAAACACTTACGAAGATAATTACATTTACATACTCTCAAGAGGACTAGTGGAGAGTTGAACCCAAAATCTCTCTGATATAACTCATGTCATGTTCCACTAGGCCAACCTCTTAGAGTTCTTCTCCTTGTATTTTATTTTTGTTGATTTGGTACTCTAATTTCTCAAATTGACATTTTTGGTTTAATCATATACATTTGGTCCCTCAAACATAACTTTTTTTTTGAACTTTTAGTCTCTAAAAACCTTAATTTTTATGAAGGTGTTGGACCAAAGTTGCCATAAAAAGATATTCTAATTGTCAAAATGCTAATAACATATTCTTGAATACTCTTAATCTATGCTTAGTTTATTATTTTCTTTAAAAGAAAAATCATTTTATTAATTATCTCATTATTGATCACTTTTCAAAAAGTTCATCGACTTTGCAGGAAAATAAACCAGCTATAAAGTATATATTGCTAGCATTCACCTTCTGTAACATCCCTAATTTCGTTAATTTCGAATTAAGAAATTAATGAGTAATTTATTACTCAAGTAGGTAGTAAATCAAGTCACGGATATGAGGTTGTCACGAAAGCAATTTATAATTGCTAGAGTAGATAATTTCAATGCATTATTGAGTGGAAATTAGAACACTAAGGGTAAAATCGTCATTTCACCTCATATTGAAGATTTATTATTTGGTGGAATAATAGATTGAGTCCTAAACATGATAGAATCATGGGAATGACAACTAATTTGCTAAGTATATGAATTGATGAATGCTTGATTGATTAGAACTTGAATTTAAGTGGGAATGAGAGACAAAGGGCATATGGGTCATTTTATTTTCTTTAAGAACAAAACCCCCTCAGCTGAGCACTCAATCACTCTCACTTATTGTTTTGGGAAAGAAAAGAAAAAAAAAAGGAGAAGCAAGGAGAGAGTGAGAGAAGGTGACGAGAGGGAAAAGGGAAGAGGGAGCTTGGGATCCTCTTTGCACGTGAGTAAATATACCACCCAAGAGTTCCATTCCTCATCCTCTTTCTTTTGATCTCACTTACACCAAGTGACTCAAGCTGGATTGCTCAACCCCCTTCCTATTCTTTCCATCGAGTTTGGGGTGAAAGACGTGAAGCTTCTTTAGGATATTTGACCCAATCATCAATTCAGAGTTTAGATGAAGTTTTAGTAGCTACATTCAAGTTCAATTCGTGGATCCAGAGCATTTCAAGGGTTTGTTTCAGTTTGGGATAGCTGGGTGTTCAAATTATAAGTCATGGAGATGTTAAGAGCTTAGTTCGTGAAGTTTCGGAGCGAGTTCGGAAAGTTCGGGATCGTGAGCTTCGGAAAAGTCTCGAGATTTTGCGTGATTTTCATCACGTTAGGTGAGTTTTACTCGCTTAGGGTTTTGTTTTATGTTGTGTTGACTGATTGATTTCTGTGGTTGTCGAAATTGCTCGCGTTTCGTAAATTTTGAGTCGCGAAAACCGCAAATTTGGTCTCGAACTCGCTGTTTTAGAAAATCTGGACACAGCTACGGTTTCCTTAGAACTGGGACTGTTTGGTTAATCCAAAAATTATGTTTCTGATTGTTTTTGAAAATAGACTTCACGCCGGTCGTTTTGGCACTGGTTTCGTTAAATTTGGAGTTGTGTAGCTCAAGTTATGAGTGTCTCAAGTTATGTCAAATTTCTGAAATCAAACTGTGTATAGGTTCAGTTTTTCAGGTATTGAGTTCTCAATTGAACTCCATTTTAAATAATTCTTGTTTCGTTGGAAAGTAGACAAAAAGTCCTTCGAAATAGGCACAAGAATCACTTGATTTGACTGTGTATTGAGAGAGAACAATTAGTTACAAGTTTCACTTTTGTAACAAGAACGATTTTGCACCAGCCGCTTTAGCCATAACTCTCTGAATACTTGTCATATCGATGTGGGACTTGAACCATTGGAAAATAGACAAAATTATCTACACATTAGGCACTGGTTTGGATGGTTTTGGTTAGAAGTTGAATAAGTTATGCTCATTCAAAAACATTACGCGCGTGTTGGAAATTTAAAAAGAAACCATATTATTTTGATTGTTGAATTCTTGTCTTTGGATTGGGATTTATGTATGTGGTTGTAAATTGTCCGGATCTGGTTAAACAGATAAATGTATTATTTTGGGATGTCCATATTTCGAGGAAGCTCTGCGAATTTTGGTTAGAACTTTTGATACATATCCAAAGTGGTTTTGAATTAAGCGGTTAATGTTATGAATATTTCGAAAAACCGTAAAACCTAGAGTACGTGTGGGAACCAAATGTTTTATAACTTAAATGTTGATTGGATTGATTTCATGAATTCATTGATATTATAACTTATCATAGAATGAGTTATGGTTGTATATATGGAAAGTAATTGAACAAAATGTTCCATTTCTTATATGATTGGCTAGGGATGATATAAATCATCTAAACCTAACCATGGTCTAGATTTATGCAAATTACATAAAATTGTAATAACAACGCTCACGGAAATGCTTTGTGCAATCCGTTATGTTACGATATATAAATATATCGAGTCGAGGTGACGACCTCCATATGTTTAGTATACTAGGAGAGGGAAGTCATGCGCCCTGGTCCTAGGCCCCCATATTAAAATTAAAGCTATCCGCCCTTTAAGAGTTGTACACTTATTGGCTATGTTGGGGTTCACCCATGCTTCTTTAGGTTGTTGGTGATGTGCTAGAATTGATAAAACTTTAAAATGCGTATATTGTGATTTTGTCACTCAAGCTTCTTTAGGTTGTTGGTGACATGTCACAAGTGATTAATAAAGAGGATAGTACATAGTCATCAAGAATCGGACTATGGACTCATATGTAATTCATTTATCGGATTACACATGATTGATTATATATTGTAATTCTTTTGAATTACTAATTATGGTTTTATAAATGGACCGAGTGATAGGTAAGGGTCACGGTAAGACTCACTTTGAGACAAGTTGTCTCACCCTACAAATGTTGTTGTTTTTCGAGAAATAGGAAAGAAGATCCTTTATGGCTCAGTGGATGGAGAGCTCGAGAAGGAAATTGAAGATGTAGTTCTTCTAGTTTTACTTATGTTTACCCTTGTTATCTTTGTATTCGATGTATATAACTTGAATTTATTCTAAGTTATGTATCGTTTCCGCTATTCTTGTAAAGATTGTAAATCTAAGCAGGAAATGTATCTCTGATGTATGCTAAATAGGTACACTTATTTCTACTAGATAGGAATATGAGGGTGTTACACCTTCCAATAGATATATGATTTCAAACAACTGCATCAAACGAATAAGCAAAGGCACAAACCTCATTTTATTTGGAACATAACTACTACCACAAAACCCCTAATTTCCAAAACCATCAAATATGGCGTTGTGATACTTATTTTTATAAGCAAAATTTTCATAGAATGTAATACAAGGGGTGCTCCAACTCATTATATAGTCAAAAATATTGGGCCTCGTTAAAACATACTGAGGCCAAAACTCAATAAAAAAACGACTCCGATAGGAAAAAGAACACGTCTAAACAATTACAGCTTCAAATTACAACATATCACTTTTAGGGTCAGTTTGGATAAACGACTTAATTTAACGCTTATAGTATAAGAGCTTATTATATAAGAACTTATGCATAAACAGTTTTTATAATAAAAGACAAAATAATGTTAAACTATTATTTTGTAAGTTATAAAGTGTTTTCATAAGTTATCTTGAGGAGCTTATGGAAATTGGCTGAAAATAGTTTATATATGAACATGTCATAAGCTTTTTCCATAAGCTCTCCCAACCAATCTAATAAGTGTTTATACTAGTAGATAAGCTCAAATAAGTCCAAACAGACCCTTATTACAGAGACGAAAAACAATAAAATTAAAAATGACATGGACGAAAGTAAAATATAGAAAATTACATGATTGAAAAACAAATAAACAATTCAAGGACAATAAACAAAAATATTAACATTTGGAAGACGGAAAAACATGATTAAACCTTAATAAAATAACACAAAATTAAGTTTAAGAAAAATCATAAACAATCAACATATCATGATAGGATTAGGGCTGTTCATGAGAACCAAAAAACTGAAATGAATTGCCGAATTGAACCGAACCGAATCAAAACTAACCAAACTATTACAAACAATTTAGAACCGAACTGTTATTTTAAGTTCGATTCGAACCAAACCGAATCGCTTTGGGACTTAAGGGCTAAGGTAAAGTTCAACATTTGGTGAAACACATTAACGCTTAATCGTTAACGTGAAATCGCTTAGGTAGGTCTGCAGGCAAAGCGCGTGCAGCTTATTTATTATTAACAGCTTATTATATGCAAAAACTCATCACACTTTTTCCTTTCTTTCTGGGTTTGGATCCTTTTGTTGTTGGTGAAGGTTGATTGATATCTTGGACAGATACCAGAGAGCCTCTGAGAAGACGATCTGGGATACTAAGCATGAGGTATTTATGTTTTAAATTTTAATATTTAACAAATAAGTTTTTGCAACATCTAATATATATAGTTTTTGGTTGAATATTTGTGTCAAGGAAAATGGTATATATAGTTTTTCTTTTGCTAAAAATATGTTGAGGAACTGATAATGAGTAGATCTATATTTGGAACACATATCATATGTACTATTCTAGCTTCTTCTATCTGAGTATTATGTTATATTCTTAAATTGACAGAGAAATGTTATTATATGTCTCTATGAACAGATCTGGAAATAGTTAATAGTTAATATATGGAAACTGTTAATTTTATAAGTTGTGTTAACAGTTCAGTTCGGTTCGGACCCAAAAGGTTGGTAAAAAATAGTTAATAAAAGTTTTTAAACAGTTCGGTTCGTTAATAAAGAACTGTGAACCAAACTGTTAATATAGTTTAGTTCGGTTCGGCGAACTGTTACTGCAGTTCGGTTCAATTCGCCGAACTGTTTCAATCGGTTCAGTTCTCCTCCTAAATTTAACCATGAACAGCCCTAGATAAAATATAGTATAGTAGCATTAGATCAATGTATAGTCAACCCATCTTATTATTGAAACATGTAAAATAGCAATAAGTTCAATCATTTGAGTTTTCAAAGGTTACTCACCACTGTAAATCCTTCACCTCTTATTACATAAGATCATTCAATCACAAAAATAAAATTCAGAAAGTCTGTTAAAGCCAACCAGATATATCACATAAGATCCTTCAATTCAATATAATTTCCCTCCATATATAAAAGATACAACCATATTAATTGAGCGATTCTTGATAACCATAATTAAGATTGATATTTCAAATCATTTATGAAGTACAAGTACGCAATTCATAGCTACAGAACCAAAATAATCTAAACGGTTGAAATGGAACTTTTAGGCTTTGACTACAAAACCTGCCAATACACAAAGCCATAACACTTAAGTTTTTAACTTTGATGTTGTTCTATGTTGTTCTGATCCTTGAAATTAAAGAGAATCATAGTCAAATTGGGGACACATTGGCCGTATTTAGTCGTGATCCTCCATAATACCAAAGATCGAAACACGATTGTGATTTAAAACCTGGATCAAATGGGTCCCTAAAGTAAGTCACAAAATCATAAAATGGAAAGCTAGCAACATTTATGGTTTCTCCCAAATCCACACATTAAAAAATCAAATGATGAAAGAATCTCGATATATCAAAGTCGAACTTATTTAACCTGTTGAGTATCTTGAGGAAATGGTGCATTCACAACTCACCAATCATTCTCCACACCAGTCATACATCAAAGTGGCTGGTCGACCTCTTCATCCTCATTCTCATCAATATCAATTTCGTCCAAATCAGATATCTCTGTTTGTTGTGAACAGAGATCCATTGCTTGTTCAGAATCAAATATGCGACACACAACAAAAGGAGTCTGCAAAATAAAAATACCAATACAATGATCATTGATGAATTATTAAACAGTAGGAAAGAGGGTGTTTTTCAAAGATATCGTACCGCAGGATTGTTAGCCAAGGCATACTCGTACATTATCCAATCAGATCTCTCGTCAGCCCGCGACATATTTCCAACATAAAAACAAAATAAAGTTTTGGTGCCCAAAACCTCGTTGCCTTCAGTGTTTTTTATGTCACAGACCTTCCCTTTTTTCATCCAGAACCCCGTTTTGCACATCCTCTTCTCCTCAGAAACCTTATTTCTGTAATAGTACCAATGTTGAAAATTCCCCTCATCACCGAATGAAAAGGAATCTTCCTCCGGTAAGTCATATGCATCATAGCTATACAGATTAATTTTTTCTTTAATGACTTCATCACGATTCAAATTCCCTGCCTCATTTTCGTTTTTTATCCGCAAGTAGTAGGTCAAAAGAATCTCCTCAGAGGGCTTGAACATGGGACCGAATGGGAGAACCACAAACGCCATAGTGATTGGAAGCTGAAACCAGAGAAATTGAGAAAATTGTTTGGGGGTTAGGGTTTTGGAATGACTTAAGCAAAAAAATGAAATGAGAGTGTGGGGGTGGGGTTTTGTCATTATAGAGAAGGGGGTTGAATCGTGTCGAGTAAGCTTCATAATCCTGCCAGTGATTGTGAAGGAGAGAGCTGGCATTTTTTGATTGGCTCTCACATCACTTTTGCGTTGGTGTGTTTTTTAGAATCCCAGTCAAGCGGGATCAACCAATGTTGTGTGTTGGAACCATGGGCGGCATGCGACCACAAAAAATGTAGACTTACTCTTTTTTATTTCCTCATATGGATATAAAAAAAGCACATTCTTTTTTATTACGAATTACATATTATAATATATATAGGTATGTGTGAGTATATATTTGAGAACTCTAATTACAACAGAGTAGATGAATTATCACCTATGATGTTGTTCCCCCGCTTTAACACACTTCAGATGTATAGTATGGTCCTAAGGTAAGATAAGACAGTAACAAATAGATACTTCAAGGAGGAAACATTGAAATCATCTCAATGAGATTTATGCGTCTAAGCATACTTGTGTCTCTTCTTTATTGCAATGTTTAACAATGTAAAAGAAGCATAAGAAAGTTTTAGAAGGGGCCAATTGCAGACTTTTCGGTCTTCTATTTCATAGTGAAAGTAGACACTGTTCTATATCATAGTTCCATATCAGCAATTAAGCTGACAATACAAATATTTACTTAAAATAGACACTATCTTCACCTATTAAAATGAGGTTTTTTGTGCAGAGATGAAAATTGAATTCCCAAGAGGTCACCCATCCAAATTGGGGACTATTTTCTAGATCTAATTTTGGAATGAGGTGAAGTTACACTTCAGAAACCCTATTGACTCATTCTAATCATCCCTGCGTTCCTCTTCCTGAAACAACGACTCATACTCTCCAACCAGCGCATTTCGAATTTCTTCCATCTCTGCGTGTTTCACACATTCAGTCATTAAATACAATTTAACACACCATAATCAATGCACACGGATGTTACACAATTATGTGTAATTAATATTTGTGTTTTATTGTCTCCCTACACATTAAAGAGTATTAGCGCAAAATCTAAATTGCTTACAGCCGTGGATGAACCTCACTGCGTGTCTTCCGTTGATGCTGTTTGATGCTGCAAGATCCAACGCTTAACATTAGATCGGGTTGTTTAGCGCATAGACCACACGGATGTGATCCTAAAATCCAACGAAGTTTTAGCCCTTGATCATTTGGGACACACACATTTCATTCATCTCGACCGTTCAAAGTGCCATGTAATAAGTTTAAGTGACGTGAAAATGACGTCATGTATTTCGTCATTTTTCTTGTCTGCTGACGTGTCATGCACACGTCAGCTATTCATGGTTATATATTATTAAGATTAATTGTTGATACACTTATACTTTAATTGATCGTTTTGATTTTGTTGTAGTTAAATGATGAATATTTAAGTTAAGTCCATCTGCATGGCTCCAAAATTCTTAGTGGTGGCACCTTCTGTGGCTTACCTTGACAGATCCTATGTATGTGGAATAATCCAACAATCTGATTAATATTCTGATGGAGGTAAAGCTGGTTAGTTGTGTACGCTAGAAGCAGCAAAATATTTTTCTGTTCGTTCGTGCCATACACATCAGATTTATGTATCTCGTACCGATGACGCTGTTAATGTTTTAGAAGGGGTTTTCAAGGATCTCTGAAAAACCTCAATTCCTTCAAAAGTCCTTATTTTTGGCTGGGGGTTGGTGCATGATTCTTTGCCAACTCGTGCTCTCCTACTACATCGTCATGTTATTACTGATGAAGACAATGCATGTAACACCCCCTTTCTAAATACTACTATTTAGCCAATTTAAAAAAATCGAGTTTGCGAAAAATTTTCCACGCGCTTGAGAAAGAGAGAGTGCTCCATTTTCATCAAAACGTAAGACAACACATTGAAATTTCATAAAACAACTAATGTGTGATATATAGCACACCAAAATGGGCGAACCCTCAAAAATACTTGTTTAGTTTTTTAACAACAACCTAATATAATGCACCAAAGACAATGGAATACCAACAAGTCTCGAAGTATTTAATACATCACCAAATATCAGACTAATAACATTAAAACAGAATACTAATAACTAAGACACCCCGCCCCGGTGCTACATATCAGAGCATGACCATAACCAGACTACTTCATTCGCTATCACCTGCAGGTTGCCGACATGAGAAGCAACACGAAAGCAGTAGGGTGAGTCTCTTTACATAAATAATAGCAAATAGGATAAGCATTATATTAGGGAAGACAACTAGCAACAATCACATTCCAACACATAGCATATGATATTATGTTTGGCACATCAACTCACAACCATCATAAAGCAACACCAATTACATGAATGTATGCATGTATGCAAATGCATGTGGTACCATCAACCTCCATAAATTTTGCCTTGAGGGCACAACCACCATAATAGATATCACAATCACCATTGATATCAAGGCCGAAGCCTACAACCACCTTTTGATGCATATGAATTATGAGACACCATGAACAAATGCATCAATCACATACAATCTCATTATGTACAAAATACCACCACCATTGAACAACCACCTTAGTCAACCACTTTAAACAACCACCTTAAAGTGTTAACAACCACCTTAAACAACCACCTCAAGTATTAAACAACCACCTTAAATTATTTAACAACCACCTTAAACAACCACCTTAGAGTATTAAACAACCACCTTAAATTATTAAACAACCACCTTAAGTTATTTAACAACCACCTTAATTATTTAACAACCACCTTAATTATTTAACAACCACCTTAAATTCCCAAGACATCATCAACCACTAGCTCTAAGGCTGACACCAAGACATAGCTCTAAGGCTAACACCAAAATCGGGGACCAACTCACACACAAGGACCAACTTGTCACATAAGGACTAAACCGACACCCCCAAGGACTAAACGGTCACCCAAGGGACTAAACAGTCACATAGGGACCAAAACAACACCATAGAAGGACCAATAGTGCATAGGGACCAAAATAGCATTTTTAAGGACTAACAGTGCAAAAGGACCAAAAATAGTATTTTTAAGGACTAAAGGTGAACAAGGACCAAAACAACATTTTTAGGGACTAAGACACAACACAACAACACAAGCGCACTTGGGCAGCCAAAATGGCGCCCTTGTGCGCAACACAAAGACACGCAAGACACACACACACAAAGCGCTACTGGCATGCCAAAATGGCGCCCACACGCGCGCCCACCACACCAAAGACCACCCGAAAATTCCCAAAGAACCTCGGCGCCACTAGGCGCACACAACCCTAGGCCAAAATGGCGCCTCCCCACTGCTCACAAAGAACAACCAAAGCCAATTTCCCCACACACACCATCAAACCACTTCATTCAAGCAATCCACCAACACCCAAACATCAACATAACTCCTCATATTGATTTTAATTAAACTCCATGCAATTATCACAAACTCACAATCAACCACCATATTACATTTCCATACTCAACCACATTGTCACAATACAACAACCACCATATTTACATATTTCCTATCAAGCTCATTTCAACACATATCATGGGTTCATCAATTTTAATTCAACACAACACCAATTAATTCAAACAACACATAAACACCATTTAATTCAAACAACACATAAACACCAATTTAATTCAATCAACACCTAAACACCAATTTAATTTAAACAACACATAAACACCAATTTAATCCAACAACACATAAACACCAATTTAATTCAACAACACATATACAATCATTTAATTCAAACAACACATAAACAATCAATTAATTACCCTAAACACCTAACACACACATAACCACTCATCTTATAACCTATTATGTATGAAAGAGAGCCCCCTAACCTTAGAAATTGAAGAACTCTAGGAACCTCTTCTTCACCACTTCAAGAACCACCAAAAATAGCTTCTCTACCATTTATAGCTTCAAACCCCATCCATGGTAAAGTGAAAATGAGAAGGAATTAGTGTGTGAAACTTACACTAAAAGATAGAGCATGAAAAATGAAGAAGAATGGTACCCAAACCAACTTACCTCAAGCCAAAATGATATTTTCTCCTCCTCCCTCCTTCAATAACAGGCCGTCGGCCTCCTCCCTTCTCTCTCCCTCTCTTTTTCTTTCTTTTTCCTTCAAATGGGGAGAAACCCTACACCCCAAAGTTATTTCCTTGAATTTGGGCCTACTAAAGGGTCCATGGGCCCTTTATTTGCACCTCCTAGTTACTTCAACCACTCCCTGACATAATTAAATCACCACTCCCTTATTTACTACCTAACACCTCTTAGTTATATTAAACACCCTATTATTCTTTTAATATAACTAATCACTATAACACCTCCTAAATAAAACTCCAAATTAATTATTTGATTTAAATAAATGTTGCAAGCCTTAAATAACTTAATTAAATTATTTTGGGGTGTTACAATGCACTCTACCCGATTTGCTTGGATCATATAGAGGATGTGTTTCATTTGTTTTTCAAGTGCCCTTTTGATGTTGATATTTGGTCTCGGGTACTCTCTTGGATGAATCTACAAGCAAATGATTTTAAGAATATTGTAGAACACTTCACGTGGTTTGGCTCGATTTGTAAGGGGGAGAAATCCAAAAGGATTAAACTCATCATTTGGTGACTACTTGCTGGTGCATTTGACTGTCTCGCAACGACGTTGTTTTTAGGAATGAGGGCATCAGTGTTGATGTTGTTGTTAATTACATTAAGTGTTTATCGTGGAGTTGGTTTATTCATAGAGCGGATAGTCTTCTAGGTTTTCTTTCTTTGATGGGCGGGCTCATATCGTCTTGTGCCTAAAGAATGTATAATGACTCTCTTTTTTTCCTTTTTTTTTTCTAGTTCCTACTTTTCTTATTATTTGGTTTTTATATTTATTTTTTCTTTTCCTTATTATTGACTTTCCTTGTTTTTACTTTCCATTTTTTTATTTACATATTATTTTATGTAGTTTCATTGTTATTTAGGTTATGTTTGACGCGTCCCATCATCTAGTGGACAGTGGATGGAACTAGTGGGTGAAAAGTGCGCGTGTTTAGTAAGCACTAGCGTTGAGCGTTTTTCAGATAGCGTTTAGCTTTTTTTTAAACGCTACTTCAAGTAGCATTTTTCAAACGCTAGAGGGTAGCGTATAGCAGATAGCGTTTCACTTTTTTTGACATTTTTACCCTTTTTATATTTCTTAAATTACTTCTCTTTCCTCATTGACATCTTGTCATCACTAAATAATTTAATCATTAATTAAATATCGTTATATGTCATTTTATATTTATCAGTTATTTTAACCGCTAATTTTACCAAACATATCATTTGCTATTAGCTAGCTTATTCGCTATCAGCTATCTGCTAGCTCTTCCGCTATCTACTAGCTCTTCCGATGTCTGCTAGCTTCTCTGTTATCTGTTACTTTTTACCAAACAGAGTCTTAGTTTTACCTGTTGTGTCAGTACCTTTCTATTCTCTTTATTTGATTTCTTTATTTATGTAAATTTATATTTTGGGAAATTGAATCTTTTAGATATAAACAATCTCTTGAGAAATTTAAATCCTTTTTAATAAAATCTTAAAATTAAGTTCTGTTTTTATTTCCTTACTATTGACAAAGACTTTCCTTGTTTTTAATTACTTTCCTTATTGCTCAAATATTATTTTATCTAGCTTTGTTGTAGTTAATTATATTTGTTGCTTCATTATGCTTCCTTTGTATTCTCTTTATTTAATTTGCTCAAATAGAATATTATTTAATGTTCTCATGTTCTCACAATAACCAAGTGTTCTCACACGAATCGTTTTTCATATATATATATATATATATATATATATATATATATATATATATATATATATATATATATATATATATATATATATATATAAAATTGTATAGTATTTTGGGAAAGTGACTCTTATAGATATAAATGATTTACTCTGGTGAGAATAGCTGATTATTGTGAGAACATGAGAATATTAAATAACAAAAGTCAAATTCAAATTAACGGTTCAGATTATTTCTTTAATTACAAAATCCCACATGATTTTTTTTGGTATTATCTCACATGATATTTAGTTAAAAAGGAAACAATCGTACGAGATATTGTAATTAAGACGTAATCTGAACCGTTAAATTTAATCTAACAGTTATTATTTAATGTTCTCATGTTCTCACAATAACAAGTGTTTTCACCTCAGTCGTCCACATAGATATATTTAATCTTGTGAGAAATCTTATAATCCTTTTCATGGTCGTCTCAAAAATTTTGGAGGTCTTGTTCAAAACTCAAAAATTGGACTCCTAATTGTGTTTTTATTAAATGAATCACAAAAAATTCAAACTGCTTTATTTATCTCATTACAACTTCAAACTAATATCAATCTTCTAATTTTTTCATGAACCATATATTAATTTTTTTTTCATGAATCATTTTTTAGTGTGAAAGAAGTGTCTTGATTCGTAAGTGGGGTATGGAAATCACATACACTTGTGTGCAAGTATACACTATCCAAAAACAAGTAGTAAAAAGATCGAACCCACAGAGATTGAAAAACTCACTTTTAAAATCAATATAAAGTAATAAAGTGTAAAGTAACTAAGTAACAAAATAATTTTGGATTTTGTTTGATGATCACAACTAAGTTAGAAAGCAAAGTAAAAATGTTGATAGTGTAAAAGAGAAAAGCTAGTTGGAATGTCTTCATCATGTAATTTACTTATAAGTGTTTGATGCAGTATGTGATGCGACTTTGCAATCGAATGTCAAGCATTAGCTATGTGCCTTTCGGTCACTTTCTTCAGAGTATCATTACCAGCTCTTATGATCCTTGTTCTATGCAGTAAAGAAAGGGGTGTCAATGCCTATCTTGCCTCCTAACAATTATCCAATTTGCTTAAATAAATTCACTCTTGTATTTTAAGTACCCACAATTATCCTATGGACTATACTATCCTATCTCTAGGACTTAGCATGGTTTTCACAAAGTTTTCTTTATGTAAAACACTCACCCATATTAGTTCTTGAGTTCTTAATTGTAAGCCATTTCTGGTCATTTACAAATCTTACTTATTCTAAGTGATCAAGTTCAAAATAAGTATTTGAAAAGATTATCAAGCAAGAACTAAAGTAAAAACATACATACATGCATCATACTTACTTAAAAGCTCATTAAATGATTAGAACATTCCAACTAAGAAAGGTTTAGCTAACAAGAGACATTGCAAGATATATATAAACTGAATAGACAATGTTTATATATATAGAAATCACAAAAGAGAACAACAAGAGAAAAATTACAAATGTTGAAACACTTTGTATGAAATCTTCTAGCAATGCACTAGCATTACTCCTTAGCACTATACAAACACTATGAAAACGAGTTAAGGAGGATTTGTCACTTCCTTCCTCTTCCTCTAAAAATATAAAAACTAACTATGTATATTGAAATTTTGATCTAACTTATGGATTGTGATATATTTCCAAATGAAGATGTGAGGTCCTTTTATAGCCTTCAAGTGAGGTGCTTCCTTCCTTCATGTTGAAGTAATCTTGAGTGGATCATAGCTGTAGTTGCTTTTCAGAGGTTGATCCCAAGTTGAAATCTTTGACTTAATACATAGGGCGGTTCCATGGTGGTAGAACATGTGTCCCTATGTTGGTGACTATTCAAAGCTATGCCTATAGCTATGTGTGAATGGTAGACGCCTACTATACAAGGTGGGATGGCATCAGAGAACCAGGCAGGAGGTCATCAATTGCAAGTGGATGCATATGAAACAGATCGCTTATTCATCAAGTAGTGCAGATTTGATGCGAGATCGGTCTGAGAGCATTTGATGCGATTAGCATTGAGACCGCACCAACAAAAAACATCAAACATACCACAATATATCCAAAATGGCCTAATAATAACTATAACCATTCAAATCACTCAAGTTATCATATATCACACTAAATACTATATAAACTCTTTATTATTACTTGAAAGAGAGCAAATACTAAGTTTAAACATATGAAATACTCTATATAAAATAGAGTTATCAGTAAGCCGGACTTTTTTTTTTCTTTATTATTACTTTGTTTTTACGTACTTATTTTTCTTGTAATTTAGTATCTTTGTTAGTAAAGTAACCAAAAAAAAGTATCTTTGTTAGTAAATTTGAGCAAGCATGACATTTGCTGAAATTGTGCAATCTACTCACACTCTCCTATTCTTATCAAGTAGGGCAATTTACTAACACTCGATACATTCAAACAACTAAGCAAGCCTCAATAGACTGTAATTGGTGGCATGCATGCAATAGAAGAACTTGTGGACAACACCTCTATGAAGAATTGCTTATGTCAATATTTGAGAGGCAACGACAATCCAATAAGTAACACAAAGAAGAACAATGACAGATTTGAGTCATGAATGATATAATCACTTGTTCTCTGAAAATCCAGTGTACATAGATGTTTTACTCGTACGAAGATTCCTAATACATAGACTTGTATTTCTTCAAACTATAGAGGTCATTAGTACTCATGAGGAGTATTTTCGAATGAGGTTGATGACTCTACCTAGCTAGCTAATACCTTTAATATATTTGTTCTATCTACAAGATAAATTTATTTTATTTGAAATTGTGTGTAACACTCAACATCAATATTTTCAAAAGGAGCAAAATGAGAAAAAAGGATGAAAATTGGGTCTACATATTTAGTTGGTCTTCCTCTCACAAAATGCAATGGAAATCTTGTTTTGCACAATAGAAAACTAAGTTCAATCAAAATTTATGTTGTGTTGCTTCAAGGCTACCATGCACCTACAACAAAGGCTAAAGTGGAGAGAAAATGGTGTCAATTTTTTTTTGAAGATACAAAGACTAACTTGACCTATAAAACTTGACTTTACATTTATTTAATTGCATAGAAAAAAAACACAATCAGAATCATCCAATAAATAATAATAATAATAATAATAATAATAATAATCTTTCAAATTGATAAATTCGTTGTGAAAAAATTAGTCAACGAATTTATCTATTTGGTAGATAAATTCGTAGTGAAATATCCAAAACGAATTTACCTACCAAATAGATAAATCTGTTGGTTAAAATTAACATAAAAAATTTATCTATTTTCTAGGTAAATCTGCTTGTTCCAAAAAAAACTTAAAACATAATTACATAATTTACACGGGATTTACAATGGAATATTTAAACGGAAGTATGTGTGTTTCCCTTTTGTTAAAAACAACACAACGGATGTGTTTTAATCTACATATGGTGATGCTAGGTTAGAAGTAGCATCAGACTTAGAGGCATTTAGTGAACCTAGCTTGGTAGTGGGAGGCTGAGTGGAAGACAGTTCAATAGAACTACTCCAACAATAACTGTTTGGTAAGCACTAGCGTTTAACGTTTTTCGGGTAGCGTTTAGCGTTTTTTCAAACGCTACTTCAAGCAGCGTTTCAAAAAACGCTAGCGGATAGCGGATAGCGTCTCACTTTTTTTGGCATTTTTACCCTTGTTATTTTTCTTAAATTTCGTCTCTATCCTTATTAAATAAATGTAATCATGAATTAAATATATATATATATATATATATATATATATATATATATATATATATATTTATGTCATTTTGCATTCATGTACTTAGGCACAGGTATAGTTTCAAAAGATTCAGGATATGGCTTTGTCCACTTTTTTGTATTCTTTTTGTGCATTGTTTACTCTTATACTTTTGAAATTCATCCTTTGTTTTCATAAAACACCCCCAAACTTAATCCTTTAAGCTCTTCTTTCTTTTTAGTAAAGCTTTGTTTTGACCTAAGCTTACCAAAAATTCCCCTTGCATCAGATTGATCTTTTAAATAGAAATGTTCTTTTCACAAACTCAGTTTTGAAGTAAAAATAATTTTGGTTTTTCTAAGAAATAAGGCTTCTTTTTCTCTTTTTCATCATAAAAATTCCATCCATAGGGCTTTCACCATATTTTTGAAAAAACTGATCTTTTCTAAAAATACTTAGATACTACTTTGTTAAGTACATCTAATATTTAAACAAACTATAAACTACTTTAAAACATATATATTTACTATATCAAACATATTTAATTAAGCACACAACATATTAGATAAAAACAAACATATTTAAACATAACATGCAAATGCAAGATAAATCCCCCCCCCCCAAACTTAAGGGGTAGCAGTGTCCACACTGCTAATTTGTTCAGGAAAAACAAACCATATTTGTTCAAAATAGGGGGAGAGGGATTAAATACAACCAGGGAAATAGTTCAGATATATAGAAACAAAACAAGTTATAGCAGTTTATGTGAAAACTTGTAAATGATACTCATTTCTTGGCTCCACTCCTGATTCTGGTGCTCTGCCTGCTTGGAGGAGTGTGTTTCACCTTCTGCTTCTTCTCTTTGGGTGGCTTGCTTGGTGTTTCTTCCAGTAGGTGCGATGCACCTCCTTCTTCTCTCAGTGTATTAGCAGAATCATTTACGTGGATCGATGCGCAGTGCATCGATCTTGATCGCATCGCTTTTCTTCCTCTTAGGTGTCAATTTTGATTGCCTTCCTGCAGGTGTCTTGAAGAATTTCTGAGTGTTGTGTAAAGCATTTCTCTTCTGTTGAGCCATTTGTTCCAGAACAAGCTTGATTGTTGCTTCATCATGCATTGTTGTTGCTCTTCGTGTGATGCAAGAAGACAAGTGATGCAGAGCATCACTCGCATCTGCATGCATTGAGTTACAGGCTCCTTTGAAGATGATTCTTCTCCTTTATATTGCTTGTCAAGTCCTTCTTCTTCTCTTTCCTGCACAAATTCTTTTTCAAGAGCAGAAATAACATTAGAAGTAATGTTGCTTGGGTCAGAAGGTACTTGTTGTTCTGTTTGTGTTTCAGATCTGGTAGGGCTAGGCTCAGAGATGGTTTGTTCTGTGTGAGGTGTTTTCCCAGGTTCATTTCTTGGAGAGGGTGGTGGAGGGGTTTTTTGTGGTGGTGATAGGACTGGTGGATCATTGAGGGAGGGTAATGGTGATTTTGGGATGGAAGATGATTCTTGGTTTGGTGAGATGATGGGTGATTTAGTAATTGGTGATGTATGAGGGGTTTCTTGTTGGGTTGATGCTGAGGTTTTGGCATATTTTTGCCTAGCTATTTATTCCAAAATTACACCCCTAGCATGTTCCTCTTCTTCATCATCAATTTCATTATCACTCTCTTCTTCTTCAACTTCCTCTATTTCTTTATCCATTTCTTTCTCTAACTCCTCATCCTCAGTGTCTGTATCATACATTTCTTCAACAACAGGTTCTACCACAACCTTTTTCTTTCCTTTTGATTGTTTCCTAGTTACCTTTTTCTTGGTACTAGGTTCCTCTACCTTCTCCTTTCCTTTCCCTTCCTCTTCAGCCTCTTTCTCTTCCTCTTCTTCTCCTTCAGCTTTCAGTACCCAACTTCGAAATTCAGGGGCATTCACTTGGCCCACAAGATCAAATATCTTGTCAAAAACCAATTGAAGCCAATCATGTTGGT
The DNA here is from genome assembly GCA_020916435.1 of Oxytropis ochrocephala. NCBI lineage: Eukaryota > Viridiplantae > Streptophyta > Magnoliopsida > Fabales > Fabaceae > Oxytropis > Oxytropis ochrocephala. The sequence continues at coordinate 99,446,131 of CM037090.1, forward strand.
CATTCATGAACTTCCAGAATGCCCTCTGCTTCTGCATGTAATGCTCTTGCATTGCAGGTGCAGGTCCTCTTACATTTCTCAATCTTTCTTTCATTTCAGCATTTAGATTACCAGGTGGGAATTTTCTTTGTTCATTAGCAGCAATTGAACACCTTATTTCATGCATAATTCAGTGATAAGACAAGGGAAAAACAGAAATCCCTTTGATTTTGTTGAGCATGCAAGAATCTCTCTAGCAACTAATCTACCTATATCAACATTTCCCTCGGAGAGAATTGTATCTAGCAAGATCAATCTCTCTTTGGTCATTGAATATGTGTGTGATGTGGGCAGAATTGATGTTGCTACAAATAGATGCCAATTTCCTAATGCATCAATTAAGTAATTGCTCCTAAGCTTAATTTCATTTGGTGTGAATTTTTCCCAAACAGATCCTGATATTGCAATCCTACTTCTCAGTTCTTCCATTTCTTTCTTAAAGTCCTTGGCCACTTTGTTTTCAAATTATTTCCCATTATGCTTCAACATATAATGTTCATTCAATTTCTTGGCATGGAAGTGTACAAGTTTACCTCTCACCATGGAAGTGTAGGAATGCTCTGTTCCTTCTTGTGGTGTGATTCCAGCATATAATTCTCTCACTATGTCTTCAATGTAGCCTCCTCTTGGTAGCACAAAGTGGTCCCAATTGAGATTGGCCACTGTTGACATGAATGATGGGCTAGCCTTCTTCAAATCATACCCTCTCTCGGGTAGCAAATGCATGTTCCAAAAATGAACATTTTCATCGGTTCTTGCTGTTGATTCCTTGGCTTTGCCTTTATTGGTTGATGATGATCCTGCATGCATGACTTTCTTCTCTTTCTGGAGAGTTTTGGCCTGCTTGCCTGATGATTTCTGTGCTGATTGTTTCTTCACCATTTTGATTGCTTTGAATTTCTAGGTTTTTGATTGTTTTTGTGATTGAGAAAAATTGGAGACGAGAATGTGAGATTTGCGAATGAAGGGGTAACGGTAACAAGCTTAAGGCTTTATGTTTCAGGAAGAAGGAAGTTAGTGGATTTATTAGGTAGCCGTTAGCAATGCGTGCTGCGCAAGCATCTTGCCATGTGTCATCATTGGCTACCAATGCTTCATTGTCTTTGCTTAACTTCCCTTTGATCTTCCTAAAGCCTTATAACTTACACTTAATCAATTTCCTTCAAGTTTTTAAATTTCTGATGCAGGGCACATTTTCCTTCAATGCAGGTGCACTTGATGCAGCTGCATTAGTTTCCTGCATTTCTGCAAAACAACTAAAAACATAAAATTGCACAAAAATAATTAAAAACAATGGGTTGCCTCCCATCAAGCGCTTGTTTTAAGAGTCTTGTCAGCCTGACTACCTCTTTTTGTTTAGAGATTTTACAAATGGGTGTTGATTTTGTCTCTCACCACCTGTGCACCATAGTACATTTTGCTAGCATCTAGCAACTTAATGATCTCTTTTTTCACAACCTCTTTCATAATAGGGTTTAGTCTTCTTTGACTCTCTATGCTATTCTTAGAATTTTCTTCCAAGATAATTCTATGCATGCACATAGAAGGACTAATTCCCTTGATATTAGACGTTTGCCAACCTATTGCTTGAGTATGCTTCTGTAGAGTACTAATGAGTTTACTCTCCTTTTTTGATGTTAAATCAGAAGCAATGAAAACAGGTAAAGTTTCATTTGCTCCTAAGAAGGCATACTTAAGGTGTTTAGGCAGTATCTTCAATTCTAACTTAGGAGGTTGTTCTATTGAGGGTAAATTCTTCTTGAGAATTGGATCCTCAAGATTGAGTGGTTCATAAGTTCTAGCCCATACCTCCTTACAAGAGTTTTCTATTGGCAGATTTTCCTTTTCTAGTATTTCATCATCTAGCAATGTCACTGCATCTAATGCATCCGCATTGGCTAAGTGATCATACTTTTGTAAAACTGCTTTTTCTACCAATTGATCTAGAGAAACTAAGGATGAACACTCTTCTGTTTTTTCAGCAGGATACTTCATAGCATTCATCACATTGAATTTTATCTTTTGATCATTCACTCTCATAGTGAGTTCACCTTTTTGCACATCAATTATGGTGTTGCCAGTTGCTAAGAATGGTCTACCTAGGATAATAGGTACTTTCTTATCTCGCATCAAAATCAAGGATAACAAAATCTGCAAGGAATACAAATTTATCTACCTTAACCGGGATGTCTTCTATGATACCTTCGAGATAGGCTATTGATCTATCGCCTAATTGAAGTGTCACGATGGTTGGTTTTGCATTTCCAATTTCTAATCGGTCAAAAATAGATTTAGGCATCAAGTTGATGCTTGCACCTAAATCACATAAAGCTTTACGAAGATAGGATTTTCCTATAGAAAATGGAATTGTAAAACTACCCGATCCTTCAATTTCCTAGGAATCTTATTTTGCATAAGCAAACTACAATCTTCTGTCATGACAATCTGCTTTCAAACTCTCCTAATCTTCTTCTCTTAGTAAGCACATTCTTCATAAACTTTGCATAGTTTGACATTTGTTGGAGTGCTTCTACTAAGGGAACATTGATGTGTAATTGTTTTAGTACCTCTAAAAATTTACCAAACTGTGTAACGCCCAAAATAATTTAATTAATTATTTAATTAAGTTATTTAAGGCTTGCAACATTTAATTAAGTCAATTAATTAGTTGAGTTTGTTTTATCAAAAAGGGGTCCAATTTATTTAAATGGAATAATTAAGTTGGGATTTATTTTATTACAGGAGGTGAATTGAATTAATTGGAGAGGTGTAAATAAGGCCCAAGGGCCATTAGTGAGCCCAATTTCTAGTCATAAACCTAGGGGTCTCTAGGGTAGAGTCCCATTTTGTGTCTCACTCAAAGAAAGAAAAGAAGAATTAGAGAGAGGAGAAGGAGGGGAGGCCGACGCATGCCAAGTGAGCCCAATTTCTTGAGTTTTGCTTGGTAAGTGGAGTTTCTCAGTTCATTATTCTCCATTTTTCTTCCTCTTTTTAGTGTGGTAGTCTTTAACTCCTCATTTCCATTTTGTTGATTCTTCATTTTTACCCCAAGGAGAGGGAGGTTTCGGTTTCCAGCTGAAAGGAGGGTAGGAATACTTCATTTTGTTGGTTTTTGGTGTTGGATTGAAGTTTCTAGCTCATTCAAGGTTAGGGGGCTCTCATTTACATTTATAATAAGTTGTATGATATGCATTATGTGTGGAATAGCTCTAGGATGGTTGGATTGTTTGAGTTTTGTGTTAATCTTATGTTTGTTGTTGTATTTGAGTTTAATTTGGTGATACTATGATGCTTGATGTTGGAAATAAATGTGTTGTTGAATGTGCATGCAATGTGTTTGATAAAATGCTTCAATGTGATGAAATATGAGAATATGTTGATTTCATGATGTTGATTAAATGTCTAAGTGAGTGTTGTTGAAGTGGGTGTTGAATTGTTGGATAAAAATGTTGTTGGAGTGTGTGTGGTTGTTGAGAAATTATTGGAGGGTGTTGTGAATAGTGTTTGGGGCGCCACCTTACAAGGGATTTGGCGCTGGTTTGCATGTTTGCTTCGGTTGGGTGTGCTGGGAAAGGGGGGGGGGCGCCAATTGCTGGAAAAAGTGGCGCCAGGTCTACTGTGTGTGTGTGCAGTGGGCTGGTGAGGCGTGTGCAGGGGGGCGCCAATTCCCTGGGAATCTGGCGCCTGGTGTGTGTGTGCAGTGGGCGGGTGAGGCGTGTGCAGGGGGGCGCCAGTTCGCTGGGAACTTGGCGCCTGTGTGCGTGCAGGAGTGGTGCGTGTGGTGTCTGGGCAGGGGGCGCCATTTGCTGCCCCCAGCGCGCCGCCGCTTCGCTCGTTCCCGCGTGTGTTCTTTGTGTTCTTTGGGCGCCTATTTTGGCGCCTAGGTGTGCAAAGGTGTCTAAGTGTGGGTTCAAAATAGTCCCTAAGTGATGAGAGTATGAGTTCCTTGAGCATGTGGAAGGAATTCTACGAGGAATCTCTGTTTGATTTTAAAGATTAAACAATTTTAATTACATTTAATTACTTTATTAGGATTCAATGATTTGATTCTTTTCATTAGTAAAGGCTATAAATGCCATTTATTTTATTTATTAGGATTTAATGATTTTTGTTTATTAATTCAGATTTAGTTTGATTTTAAACTCAAATCTGAAAATTAATAATTAAGTGATATTTGAGTATTTTAGTTTTAGAGTTTATTAAGTCAAATGGGCCAAATGGGCCTCAGGTTCTCTATATATTGTAGCTCAGTTTATGAAATAAAAAAAGTTGAATTTTGAGTTAAAATTTTGAGACGTGTCTCTATGGTTCTCTGAGCCGTTTTTAGAGCTTATCGGTTTACCGTGGCGCTCATCCCAACTTATCAATCGGAACATCCATAGCCGGTTGTGGTGTCTTCTCGACTTATCGATCGGTCTTCCATCCCCGATCGTGGTGTCTTCATCACTTCCACCTTCATTAATCCTGAAATAGTCACCGACGGCTCCGAGGTTGCCATCATCTGGTATCAAAGCTTAGGTTCTATCAAGGTGTTATCTATCCTTTTCAATTTTAGTCTCTAAATTTTAGTTCATCTTATTTTTATTTTTAGTTTGAAAAAAAAGTCAAAAAAAAAAGAAAAAATTTGAAAATTCAAAAAAAAAAGGAAAAAAAAGACAAGAAGAAAAGGAAAAAAAGGGCAAAAAAAAGGCACTTTTTTTAATCATTGTTTCTTGTTTGTTTAGAATTTTTTCTTTTTGTGTGGTTCATGATGGAGGAAAGGCAAAGGAATTATGAAATATACATCAGAGAAAAGAAATTGAGAGAAAAAAGAATAGATGAGAAAATAGAAAAAATGATGGTTGATATTTCTGAAATATTATGTGAGCATCTCCGTAAAGCACAAGAGGAATTGGAGTGTGCTTCTGAAAAGAAAAAGGCAAGCAATAGTAGAGATGTGGTAAAAGAAATAGAGATAGAAAAGAAAGATGAATTGATAGAAATCAAAGAAACAGAGGAAGAAGTACAAAAAAATATTGTTGGTGATGTTGAGAGAGATTGCAAGTTTGAGAAGGAGAAGGAAAAGAAAGAAGAATTTAAAAAAGAAAGAGGGGTGAAAACTTGTAGAAATTTTTTATATAACCATTTAATTTATTATGCAGGTTTGGATTTGAGGACAAATCCTTTCGAAGAAAGGGAGAATGATGAGAGTATGAGTTCCTTGAGCATGTGGAAGGAATTCTACGAGGAATCTCTGTTTGATTTTAAAGATTAAACAATTTTAATTACATTTAATTACTTTATTAGGATTCAATGATTTGATTCTTTTCATTAGTAAAGGCTATAAATGCCATTTATTTTATTTATTAGGATTTAATGATTTTTGTTTATTAATTCAGATTTGGTTTGATTTTAAACTCAAATCTGAAAATTAATAATTAAGTGATATTTGAGTATTTTAGTTTTAGAGTTTATTAAGTCAAATGGGCCAAATGGGCCTCAGGTTCTCTATATATTGTAGCTCAGTTTATGAAATAAAAAAAGTTGAATTTTGAGTTAAAATTTTGAGACGTGTCTCTATGGTTCTCTGAGCCGTTTTTAGAGCTTATCGGTTTACCGTGGCGCTCATCCCGACTTATCAATCGGAACATCCATAGCCGGTTGTGGTGTCTTCTCGACTTATCAATCGGTCTTCCATCCCCAATCGTGGTGTCTTCATCACTTCCACCTTCATTAATCCTGAAATAGTCACCGACGGCTCCGAGGTTGCCATCACTAAGTGTAAAATTGATCCTTATGGTGCCAAACTAGTCCCTAGGTGTCAAAATAGTCTTTAGGTGCTAAAATGGTCCTTATGGTGTGGGATTGGCCCTTAGGTGCTAAAATGGTCCTTATGGAGTTGTATTGGTCCTTAGGTGGTAAAATGGTCCTTAGGTGTGGGTTTAGTCCCCAACGTTGACTTTAGTCCTTGGTGTGACATTTAGTCCAAGAATGAGGTGTGTTGTGTTGTGGTGATGAATAAGCGGTGATGTAGGCTTCGGCCATTGCGGTGTGTAGGCTTCGGCCAAATATTGTGATTAGAGTTGAGTTGCGGAATGAAAAGAGGTGAGTTAATGATTGATGTGGTAAATGTATTGTGTTGTGGTGCATTGTCATGGTGTCACATAAATCATGTGCATTCAGCGGTGATGTAGGCTTCGGCCAAAGCGGTGATGTAGGCTTCGGCCAAAGCGGTGATGTAGGCTTCGGCCAAAGCGGTGAGTGCCCTCGAGGCTTATTGCGGTGATGATGGATCCACATGCATATTGCATACATACATATACTCATTTAATCATGGTGAATATTGGTGATGCTTAGTTGATCCGTTAATATTGTCTCTTAGTGTTATAATTAAATGATAAATGTATTAATTGTTGTAGATTAGTGTTACTAGTTGCTTTCCTAATGTAATGCTTATCCTACTTGTTATTATTTATGTAAAGAGACTCACCCTCTTCGCTTTTATGTTGCCTCATGTGGGCAACGCAACGTGCAGTGATACTTGAGTGAAGGTATTCATGCCTTCTTTGGTTGGTCGTGTCATTTCGATATGTAGCACCGGGAGGTGTCGTCGTAGTATTGTTGTTTTCTTTTAATGTATTAGATCGAGACTATTTGGTGCATTGTTATTATGTTCACTAGACTTGTTGTTATTCATGCGTATTACCGAGATTATTTTTATGTGATGTAACTAAACAGGTGTCTGCGGGCTCGTCCCTAAACTATCGTGCTATATGTCATGCTATTTTGTGGACCTCGCGTCATATAATGTGTGTTGGTTTTTTTTAAAGAGATGAAAATGTGACACTCTCTTACATCGATTTTTGAAAACTCTGATTTTATTTACACGGTAATAATAGAAATTAGAAGGGGGTGTTACAAACTGCTTCTCCTCATGTGCTTTTTTCAGTCTTTGAGGATAAGGAGGAGGAGGGTATTCAGGTACTAACTTAGGTAGTGGACTTTGAACTTCTTGTGATGCAGAGCACTAGATGCTTCGCATTGGTTTCTTTTTGATTTTTGGCTTTTTCTCCTTTTCTACACTTTCCTTCTCGCTTAACTCTACTGATCCTTACCACTTCTCAATGAAATAGCCTTAACCTGCTCCTTTCCTTTGTTTTGGGAAGGAGTAGATTCTGTATTTGAAGGTAAGGCACCTTGTGGCCTTTGATACAGAGCTGTGGCTAATTGACCAACTTGATTCTCTAAGTTCTTAATGGAAGCATCTTGAGTTTGTCTAGCAGTTCTAGATTCACCTATAAATGCTTTAAGCATGGATTCTAGAGAATTCTCAGTGGTAGGTTGAGAGTTTCTTTGGTTATTTTGAGCTGGGAATCCTGGTGGTGTAGTTGGTGTAGTTGGTGCAGTTCTAGGTGCTGGTGCACTATTATTGCTCCATCTAAAATTTGGGTGGTCTTTCCAACCAGGATTATAAGTGTTGGAATAAGGGTTGTTATTCCTATTATAACCTACATAATTTACAGAGATAGGGTTGCTAGAACACTCCTCATACAAGTGACCTCCTCCACAAGACACACACACTAGGTGTGCCTGGAGGTACTTGTTCTCATCACTGGCAATAGTTGATGTTGTCTGGTGATGCAAATTGCATTAGATGCAAGAGAGCATTGCTGTATGAAGTTTTTCATCAAATTAGCTAGAGTGGCTACTTGAGAAGATAGGGCAGATATATCATTAATTTCATGTACCCCTGATGGTTTCTTTTGGGCACTCACCCTCTCAGTAGGCCAACTCGAGCTATTAGCTGCTATTCTATCAATTAATTCACATGCTTCATTGTATGACAGATTTAATAACACTCAACCAGATGATGCATCAAGCATTATTCTGGTTTGAGGTTCTAAACCATTATAAAATGTTTCCATTTGAATAATAACAGGTAAACCATGATGATGACATTTTCTCAAAAGTTCCTTCCATCTTTCCCATGCTTCAAATAAAGACTCAAACTCTTTTGTCTAAAAGATGTAATATCATTTCTTAACCTGGCATTTTTGATAGGTGGGAAATATTTTCCTAAATTTTTTTCAGCCATTTCATTCCATGAATGGATAGAGTTAGGCTCTAAAGAATTTAGCCAAGCCTTGGCTCTATCTTTCAAAGAATACGGAAATAACCTTAATCTAAATGCATTTTCACTAGCACCAGGTATAATAAAATTACTACATACTTCTAGAAATTGCCTTAAATGCAAATGAGGATCTTCATGAGGAGATCCTCCAAATTGACCAATAGTTTGAAGCATTTGAAACATCATAGGCTTAAATTCAAAATGCATGGCATCAATATGAGGTCTATTTATACTAGTTTGCATATTTTGATGATCAAACTGAGCATAATCCCTCATAGGTCTATCTCTATCATTAATCATACCTATGTGATCCATGTGGATGAGATTTTCTCTATGAACTTCTTCTTCAGTAGCATGCTGTGAACCAGGGCCTCCTCTCACTGAGTGTGGCCTTGAGCTTTGGTCATCGACATCGTAGGAACGGTTATTGATGTTACTGGGGCCATTGTCCCTGCAACATTCCCAACGCTGACACTTACAGAATCCATGGTTGTTCCTTGCCCTTGTGATACCACAGGGTTAGAACTAGAGGCATTGTTAGAATTAGTACGTACCATTCTACCACTCCTCAAGTGCATACAAATACACACACGAACAGAACAAACACAAAATCAATGGCAAAGGTCCCACTGGGCGTGCCAATTTATTTGCTAGTGTTTTTAGCAAACAATCACTATAGTTTTCAATATTGTGATTGTGAGATCAAACTAGAAAATCTCTTTGACAATTGCCCTTGTGTTTTTGTGTTTTCAACGATCTTAAGAACAGTAAATGGTGCGAGGAACAAGATTAAAAGTAAAGCAAAAGTAGTAGTTGCAATAAATGTAAAGAGAAATTGAAGATTGCATAAAATTGAAAGTAAAGTGGTTCACAAACACGTCATAATGAATCTGTTTCACTCGTTTTAGCTTTAAATGCGGAAGTTGAGTTTCGAGTTCTTGTGAAATGTTGTGACCCCGATTTCCTATTACAAAAGGGTATTTATACTCTTGGAAACAAACGTGGGAAAAAAGAATAACTGTCTCCTAGAAATAAGGAGAAGTAGCTGCCCACTAACTGTTACTCTTTGCATTTCGACTAAAACGTCGTCAACCGTTTGGCGAAGTGTTGAACCCTGCTTTGTCGAAGAGTTGAGCCTTCTCTTGTCGAAGGTTTCTTGCTTTAAGAGCTGAGCTCGTCGAAGCTCATTCACATTGTCAGCACTTTCATACCCTTCCTGTCGAATTGATGGTGAATTGGCTTGAATATTGACCCGTTGTCTCCAAAACATTATTAAATGTGAAGTCAACCCCATTTAAAGCTTCATTTAATGTACTGTCGAAATTTTGAGGTAACAGATTGCCCCCCAAAAAATGCTTCTTTCGACGGAATAAGGAATGGAGGCAAGAAAGGGCATTTTTTGAATCTACCGCCTTTTGCACTTCAACAGTAGTCGAAAAGATAGTCATCATGACTTGCACAGATAAAGTGAACCGTTTCATTGGCACATGTAATATAGTAGGTGGGCCATCACGTCTCTCAAAGGTCGCAAACGTGCGAGTAATGGTGAACGTGCCAATAACTGTTGCTTCCAAACATATATAAACGGCTAAAATCCTTTCATATTCCTTTTTACTCAGTTGAACTCCTTGTGAACAGTCTCTTTACCTTCCTCATCTCTGAACTCTGCAAAAAACCCCAAATCCACGAAAGTTTCAAACTTTCACCCTCTTTCTTCAATCTAAACCCAGATTCCAACCTGCATTTACTTTTCCACACTTATGGCTTCATCATCTGCTGATTCCTTCCACTGCTAAACCCAAATCAACGAAGCCAGAAAAATCCAAACTCTCGATGGCTTCGTTGATGAACCTCACATCAATGACGAACGAACCATCCAATGGCAAACTCAGGTACTGATTCCTTCCACTGAAATTTATACCCATGCCTATTTGGGTCCCCTGCCTAATATTCTGCTGGAAACCGATGAGGTTTTAGAAAATTTCCCTAGTCCTCGTTGTCTTCAACCTAGAATTTTTGCTAAAACACCCTTTCACTTAGAATTCCTAATAAATCCTCCTAGGGTTTTTAGCTCTGCCCCTAGGCTTGACCAACAAGTCTATTTGGATTGGCTTGACAAGGTAGAGGCTAAGAAAGCCAAAATCTGGAAACAACAAGGTATTTTCGACCTTATTCAGTTGTCTAGGTATGGGCCTAAGTATGATAGCACCCTAATCTTGGCAGCTATGCAGTTCTGGGATTGTGCTACCCATAGCCTCCATCTGAAATGTGGCATGTTGTCCCCCACTCTGCTAGATGTTGCTGCCATTACAGGTCTGAAACCTCTAGGTGAGACCTTTGATCCTACTCTTCCTGATTATGAGTACAAGTTTACTTTCACTAATGCTACCTTTGCTCCTTACATTAGTGATCACCACAATCTTGATACTGAGGAGGTGTCTGATGTAGAACATGTAGCCTTTCTAACCCTCTGGTTATCTCTTTTTGTTTTCTGCACACGTTCCCTGCAAGTTTCCAAATCCTATATCCCACTAGCTGTCCAACTCCATGCACAACAAGACATCAATCTTGCCAAACTGATTCTAGGCTCTCTCCACCAACAACTCGACAATGCTATCATAGAGTTGAGAGAAAATGAACCAACAACCAAGTTTTTAGCTTCTGGTCCTATATGGTTGTTACAATTGTGGCTGTTAGCTACTTTTGAGTTTCGACTAAGCCTGTACATTCCTAAGTGCGCTCGACCAACTCTAGAGACTAGGAGGATCAAGGGATTCGACTAGCGCAGATTGAAACCTAAACAAATAGGCCTTTTCTGCGAGAAGAATCTTTCTTAGATTACTTGAAGTCTTCTTGAAATGCACCACTTTTACAGCACTCTATGGCCCCTTTGTCCAAAGGCCTTATGGTCCAACTTGGTTTAAACAACCATTTCCTTCTCCTCCACGAGTATCTTTGAGGAAACCAACCGAATCTGGCAAGCCTATCTCTCTCCATCTATCCTTTCCACTAGACTCACCCCTGGCAAGAATAAAAATAATTTGGGAATCACTAAGTATTTCCCAAGTTATTTTGCCATGCAATTTGGGCTTTGCCAAATTCGACCTGCGCCGGTGTATTTTCACAAAGTAGAATTCACAAGTCCGTAATCGAGATAGATTATAAGCAAGCCTTTAAGAAATTCCAAGACAAAGCTTTAAACTTTGAACCCCTCGCCATAAACCCAAGGTTTTCATGTAATCGCGAAGTTTCATGAATGGTGGTCCGATTATTACACTGCTGCTGCTGGAGAAGCCAGTGATACTTTTGCTGAAAACCTTGTGAAGAAATTGGTGGTTGCTTTCCCTTCAAACAACACATGTATATTCTTTTCGACACTTAAAGCTTTCTAAGTCTTAAACATTTGTAATTTAATTTCATTTCCGCTTACTTATCAATGTTTTCGACATTAGAAAAACCTGCAACGAAGCTGAAGAGCAAAGTAAGCAAACCCACATCAACAAAGTCTTCCCCACAAGTCAAGAAGAAAGTGGCAGCAAGTCCCACTCCAAACGTCACCCCAAAGAAGGTATGTCGCCCTCTATCTACCTTAAGTTGTTTTGAATATTACTTTTATTCACGTCGAAATTTTTTCTAGAAAATAACCAAAGCAACAAAACCTCTTCAGAAACCCAAGGCCAAAGAGAGAGTGGTCATTCCCTCCAGTTCTGAGGTACTATATACACACCTTGTTAGCATGTCGAGACTTTTATGATATCATTTACACCATAACCTTAATTCCTTTTGCAGGATACTGAAAGTGACGATGACAATGTTACCCTCCAACAAAGATCAAGGAAAAGGTCTCTACCTGATCCCCAAAGGGAAACCAAAGGCATTGTTCTCAATGAGCCTTCTGAACCATCACTTTCTCCCCCAATCAAAAGACTCAAGGTAAACTTTCTTTCGAAGTCATTTCGAACCTTTTTTGGTTTTACACCTTTCCAGTTTTAACTTAAGTAATATCACTTATCAGAAATGTGGTGGACAAACTTGTTCTTGATCCTGCCGTCGAGTCTTTGACTGAAGTTGCAGAACGAGTTGTCGGCCACAAGGCCTTCTTTGCCTTTGTCACCTCTTGGCGTACTCACTGAGGAGATTTTCCAAGAACTTGTCGAACCTGGTCTTCCCATTCTCGATGCAACTATTCCACATGCTGGTGGCGTCGAACCAGAGGCCGTTGTTGAGGAGCATGCTCAAGTTTTGGAGGCCAACAATCCAGAAAATGAGAGACAAGAAGTGGTAGCTACTCCTGCTGAAAATCCTGACGAGAACATGGTCGATCAAGGACAAGAAGGACTTAGAAGGGAAGAACCTGAAAATCAAGATATTTCTGCCAAAGAGTCATCTAACAGTGCTGTTAGCGACCAAGAATTGGCTGAGCTGAAAAAGAAAGACCCTTTGGCAACTTTGAAGATCATGCTGAGTCTCCAAAGTTCGTCAAATCGTTTGACTTGCAGTTCTTCGAACACTTCTCTTAGTTCTATCAATCAAGAATCAGTAGAAAACCTACTTCGTCAACTGAAGGCTAAAGTCTTAGAGGGGAATCTTGTGGCGAACATTGAAAGTGATCCATCTGTGTATCTTGAAGTAAAATCACTCATTCATAAAATCACCAAGTTAGATCCTCCTCAAGACCTCCTCACCTTTTTCATGGAATTTGGTCCCATCTTCGAGCAGCTCTCTCTTCTGATCACACAACGGTCGAATATCCTCAAACACAAGGCTCAAGAAAACCAACTTTGTGAAGTGGAGCTTGCTTCTCTTAAAGCTGATCAAGATGATATAGAAGCTCTTGAAACCCAAGCAGCCAATGACGAGAAGGCCATTGCTAAATGGGATGCAGATATCACGCATTATGACGAAGAGATAAGGATACTTCAAACCAAACTGTCAAACGCTAAGTATCAAAAGGGCTTGGTCGTCGAAAGAATGAGTGCTGCCTCTTCGTCAATCAAAACAACTAAGGCGTTGACGGCCATAGAGCATTTGGAGAAAGCCAACCAACATCAAGCCGCTCTTGCTGAACTCGACAGGGATTTGCACCTTCTTGAGACTTCCATTTCTTTGAGTGCCAACATTCTTGAGAGGCTCAAAGCAACTCTGACGAATTTCTGAGACTTTGTAATAGTTTGACAACTTTATAATGGTTATGTATTTTTTATTTTGCATCATACATTACCACTTGTGAACAACTTTCTAAATTATCTACGTTTGTTCAACTCTTATCTCAGTTAATGTTGGCTTATACTGTTTTAAGTATTTGCCGTTTATTCGAAATATTCTGTTTTCGTCACCCAACTCTTCGATTTCATAAGCACCATTCGAAAAGCATTGCAATACGCGAAATGGGCCTTCCCATCCTGGTGACCATTTGCCTAAGACTCTATCTTTTTTATCCATAGGCAATAAAACTTTCCACACTAACTCTCCTTCTTCAAAGGTTTTTAACTTAACCTTTTTGTTATAGGCTTTAGCTACTCTCTCTTTCTGTCGAATAAGCATTTCTAAAGCCAACAACCTTTCTTCGTCTAAATCAACTAACTCATCAATCATCATATTCCAATAATGATCAGAAGGGATTTCCCACTGTTTCTGAATTCTTGTTGATTGTAAACAAATTTCAACAGGTAACACTACATCATGCCCAAATGTTAACCTGTAAGGAGTAGTGTTGATAGACTCTTTAGGTGAAGTTCGACAAGCCCATAACACTTGGTCAAGAGAACTGTGCCAATTTTTGGGCTTACGTCCAACGTGCTTTTTTCAATCAAGTTAATAATGATTTTATTGGCGCTTCTGCGACCATTGGCTTGTGCGTAGTATGGCGTCGAAGTCAATAACTTGAAACCAATTTCAGCAGCAAATTCTACCATTTTTCGACCAGTAAAAACAGTGCCTTGGTCTGTAGTAATGATTTCTGGAATTCCATATCTCTAAATGATATGATTTTGAATGAACCTTATTACTGCCTCTTGATAAACGTTGGCTAAAGGTATTGCCTCTACCCATTTAGTGAAGTAATTCATTTGCAGGCACATGTTGTTTTCCAGCATACTTTTGGCATTCTTGGCAACCTTTAGCAAACTCTATACAATCTTTCAAAATAGTTGGCCAGTACATTCCTTGTCGAAATAACAACCATTTCATTTTATGACCTACTTGATGTGAACCGCATGCTCCACTATGCGTATTAGAAACTGCTAAGTATGCCTCATTCTCACTAAGACATTTTAATAGTACCCCTTCAGGAGTTTGCTTGAACAACTCATTTCCAATTAACACATAGCTTAGAGCTCTGTACTTCACTTTTTTATTAGTGTTTCCTGTGGGATTTTGCAAATACTCTACAATAGGTTTACGCCAATCATCATCAACCATATTGTCAATAGCAAAAATTTCTGCTAAGTCAATATCATCAAAAATGTGGCGTTTTTAATGCAGCATTTCATTTGTATTTATTGCCCCCCCAATTTTTGGTGTTGACAATAACGTCGAAGAAGTATCATTGTAAAGATAATCCTCTGAGATTAATTTATCTTTTATTTCAATTAACTCTTCTAGGCTTTGCTTTGACACTTGGTAGCATGAAGCAATTTGTGCCAACTCATTTGCCACTTGATTTTCAATTCGTGGTAAATGTTCTAGGTGTACCAATGTAAACCTTTTTAACAAAGTATTGGCAACAACGAAATACTTAATAAGGTGTTCACTGATGCATTTGTATTCTTTTGTCAATTGTTTGACAACTAATTGAGAATCACCCTTTATTTCGACATGACTTGCCCCCAATTCAAGTAAAATTTTAAGGCCTACTATCAAAGCCTCATACTCAGCTTCATTATTGGAGCAAAAGTCTCGAATTTTGAATCTATACTTCGTTGGAATGTTTTCTGGAGAAATGATTAAGATCCCAATACCCACTCCATTTTTATGGCTTGAGCCATCGAAGTATAGCTTCCAAGGACGTATGTCTAACGAATATATCTCATGTTCGACAACGAGAATGGTCTACTATGAAATCAAAGAACCACTTGTCCTTTGATTGATTTAAGGGGCTGATAAGTTAAGTTATATTCTAACAAAGCTAAAGCCCATTTACCAATTCTACTATGCAACATTGGTTTTGATAACATATGTTTAATAACATCAAAGTGCGAATAAACATAAACATCTGCTGACTTTATATCTCGCTTTAATTTCGTACAAGAAAAATACAAGCAAAGGCATAATTTTTCTATTGGACTATACCTTGTTTCAAAGATCAATCAAAACCCTACTAAGGTAATAAATGGCTCTTTCGACACCATTATCATCCTCTTGTGCTAACATGCTACCTATCGTGTTATCGTGTCGCTATATACAATTTTAGCATTTTGTTTCTAACAACAGGCAACAAAATTGGTGGTTTCATTAAATAAGACTTAATTGCATCAAAAGCTTCTTGATGGACTTGCTCCCATTTGAACTCATCTTCTTTCTTCAGTCTCAACAATGGCGAAAATGCTTGTGTTTTGCCACTTAGATTTGAGATAAATCTTCGAAGGAAATTGATTTTTCCCAGCAATGACTGAAGTTCTTTCTTGGTTGAAGGAGCCTTCGTTTCCATAATTGCTTTAGTCTTATTTTGATTGATTTCTATGCCTTTTATGTGTACTACAAAACCCAAGAATTCACCCGCACGCACCACGAAAGCACATTTGGTTGGATTCATTTTTAATCCATATTTCCTCATTTGTTCAAAAGAACGTCGAAGATGGTCTAAATGACCAATTTCTGAGGATGACTTAACCACCACATCATCTATGTATATTTGCATAAAATCATCAATAAAATCATGAAACATAGAATTCATTGCTCTTTGATAAGTGGCACCAGCATTTTTTAAACCAAATGGCATTACTACCCATTCATAAACGCCTAATGCCCCGGACATCGAAAAGCTATTTTCGACATCGCCCTCTCTTCAAAGAATAAAGATTTGATTATACCTGAATAGCCATCTAGCATACGAGATAATCAAATCCTGGCTGCACAAATCTATTAGCATTTCTCACTACGGGCATAGCGTATTCATCTTTAGGTGTTGCATTATTTAGATCTCTAAAGTCTACGCAAACTCTAAGTTTTCCATTTTTCTTCATTACTGGAACAATATTAGCTAACCAATCGACATACCGCGCTTCGATGAATTTGCTCTTGAACAGCCTTTCGATCTCTTCTTTGATTTTAGTCAATACTTGCGGAGCAAATCTTCTTGGTGTTTGCTTTACTGGTTTCTTCCCTGGTCGAATATGTATTTGTAATTCTACTACCTCTCGACTCAAACCAGTCATTTCGTTATATTCCCAAGCAAAGCAATCTTTGAACTCCTGCAAAAGTGAAATAACTTGGGTTTTGAATGCAGCATCAAGGTGTGCACTGATGTGTTGGCCTTTTAACTAAGCCATCTCCCAAATCCACTTCTTCCACTGGATCTTGAGCTTGCATGCGTTTTGTCGAATCTCTAGGATCCTTTTCAAAACCTAATGGTTCGTCATCATAAATGCAATCAAGCTTGTCATCTATGACTTCACCATTTTCTTCAGATGAAGCTATGGCTTCGACAGCCATTGTTTGTTGAATTACCTCGGCTTCCAAAGCCGCCTTTACTTTATTTTCGGCCATATAGGCCGTAATTCTATCCCAAGCTTTGGGCACTGGCATCTAAACCTTTTTAGGATTCAGTGTCCCATCCTGTTGGGGGTAGAACACCTTCAGAATAGACACTTCTATCTTCTATTACCTCCCTTTCCCAAACAAAACCATGGGTTGGGTATAGGTGAACTGAGCAATGACTGAAGTTCTTTCTTGGTTGAAGGAGCCTTCGTTTCCATAATTGCTTTAGTCTTATTTTGATTGATTTCTATGCCTTTTATGTGTACTACAAAACCCAAGAATTCACCTGCACGTACACAGAAAGCACATTTGGTTGGATTCATTTTTAATCCATATTTCCTCATTTGTTCAAAAGAACGTCGAAGATGGTCTAAATGACCAATTTCTGAGGATGACTTAACCACCACATCATCTATGTATATTTGCATAAAATCATCAATAAAATCATGAAACATAGAATTCATTGCTCTTTGATAAGTGGCACCAGCATTTTTTAAACCAAATGGCATTACTACCCATTCATAAACGCCTAATGCCCCTGGACATCGAAAAGCTATTTTCGACACGTCCTCTTCAGCAATAAAGATTTGATTATACCCTGAATAGCCATCTAGCATACTGAGATAATCAAATCCTGCTTCTTTGAATCTATTAGCATTTCTCACTTTCTGGGCATAGCGTATTCATCTTTAGGTGTTGCATTATTTAGATCTCTAAAGTCTACGCAAACTCTAAGTTTTCCATTTTTCTTCATTATTTGAACAATATTAGCTAACCAATCGACATACCCAGCGCTTCGATGAATTTGCTCTTGAACGACCTTTTTCGATCTCTTCTTTGATTTTAGCCAATACTTGCGAGCAAATCTTCTTGGTGTTTGCTTTCTTCGGTTTCTTCCCCGGTCGAATATGTATTTGTAATTCTACTACCTCTCGACTCAAACCACCATTTCGTTATATTCCCAAGCAAAGCAATCTTTGAACTCCTGCAAAAGTGAAATAACTTGGGTTTTGAATGCAGCATCAAGGTGTGCACTGATGTGTTGGCCTTTTAACTAAGCCATCTCCCAAATCCACTTCTTCCACTGGATCTTGAGCTTGCATGCGTTTTGTCGAATCTCTAGGATCCTTTTCAAAACCTAATGGTTCGTCATCATAAATGCAATCAAGCTTGTCATCTATGACTTCACCATTTTCTTCAGATGAAGCTATGGCTTCGACAGCCATTGTTTGTTGAATTACCTCGGCTTCCAAAGCCGCCTTTACTTTATTTTCGGCCATATAGGCCGTAATTCTATCCCAAGCTTTGGGCACTGGCATCTAAACCTTTTTAGGATTCAGTGTCCCATCCTGTTGGGGGTAGAACACCTTCAGAATAGACACTTCTATCTTCTATTACCTCCCTTTCCCAAACAAAACCATGGGTTGGGTATAGGTGAACTGAGGCAAGCACATTATCAGAAGAGGTATATGCTTGATTAGAAGATGTACATGGCGCAATGTTCGCCATTTGCTTTTCAAAATTTTCCTTGGTGACATTGTTCACATCAACAAGAAAATAACTCTGGTCTGCTTCGATGTATTCCACTAGACCATTCTCTTTCCACATCACCAATTTTTGATGTAGACTTGAAGGCACAACACCTACTCCATGTATCCATTCCCTACCAAGGAGCAGATTATAGCTTGCCTTAGGAGCTATGACAAAAACATAGTGGTTCTTTTGACAAAGGTGCTACCACTATCTCAACTTCTCTACCCCCAAAGATCGGCCAGATTTGCCTTCATAGTTGGTTAAGACAATATTATGAGGTTTGAGGTCTATGTCGAACATCCCTATTGTCTTCAACAACGCTTGAGGCATCAGGTTTACTGCAGCACCTCCATCCACCAATATCTTGTTGATACCCACGCCGTTGACTTTGGCTTGAACATATAGTGGCTTTAAGTGATGTTGCATGCCTTCATCTGGCTTCTCGAAAGTAGCCATTTGGTCTTCGACACAACCGTTGTTCATCACATAATAACAAACTGGCTTATGGTTAGCCATATCTTCAGTAAAATTTTCCTCGACATCATTAGGAACTGTAATGACATCATATTCACTGGGTACAATAGATACCACATTGCATATGACATCAAAACTAGCTTCAGAATCTTCAAAATCTGAAGTTATGTCCTCATCCATGTCAAATTCGACGTCTTTCTTTTTCAAAGGTGATAGTGGAGGAAAAATTCTTTCTGTTGCAGGCCTTCTAGGCTTTTCCAGCACAATGGCTTTACCTTTGGCCTTATTTCCAGCATTCACCTGGTTGGCAGCACCTATACTCACTTTCGTAGTCCCCACGGCTTTAGGAGTCATATTCTTAGCCGCCTTCGAACTTCCTGGCGTTCGCTCATTGGCAACAAGTGTTGCTTTCTTCTTTGAGCGTTGGAAACGATGCCATTGAGTCTTTGTCATAGGATTCTTTCCTTTATAATTATTTCTGTAATTATATTTTGCAGCCTCACTTGTATTTGGCTTAATGACCTCGGCCGTGGAACAAAGATTCTGTAGTGTTTACAACCAGCATGTATCCACTTTTCGTTTGGAGGATTTGCCATTGGAACAAACGATTTGGCAGATGCTGACAACACAAACCCCTTCTTAGTTGTATTCTTACTAGCGGTACATTGCTTGCTTGTCGAAGAGTCTATTCGAATTCTTAACCTTATAAGGAAGGTCCCCTCTTTTGAAACTGAAGTTTGGCCTTTTGTCTAGCCATTTCCTTTTCAGAGGCTATCGAACTCCATAGCCTTCAACACTCTTGGCTGCCTCCTTGTCGAAAACAGCGCTACATCTAGGGCACATCATTACCTCAGAGTTTTTTAACTTGCACCTATTGAGGAAATCTATCAATTCCTCTTCAGCCTTAGGGTATACCAATTGTACTTTTTTGTCATACTCTTCCTGAGTAGTTTTTGTCTGAAAGATCACCCATTTGTACGACACTTTTGAGCTTGTCTGTAGAAGGTTTGACAGGTTTAGGAGAACCTACCATCTTCACATCAACCATGCTTATATTCATTTCGATTGGCTCTGCATACATGGCTTCTGCCTGATGGAGTGGATCAGCGTCGATCTGCATTGGAGCTTTGTTCTTTTTATCACCAAATTTGAGTCTTCCTTCTTCAATTGCCTTTTGAACTATGTCCCCAAAAGTACACAACGGTCGGTTGTATGTCCCAAAAATTATGAAACTTACAAGAACCCTTTTTCTTCCTCTGCTCGAGAGGAGGTACTTTCAGGCCATTTGGCACTATTATTTGGCCATCAGTTACTAACAGATCAAAAATTTCGTCACATTTAGTAACATCAAAAGTGTACGTTTTAGGCACAAATCTATCATTTTTAGGCTCTATAGGATTATTCCCATTTGCAGGCCTTAATAATTTACAGGCATAAGGAGGACCAGGCTTAAGTTTAGCCACATCTATTTCCTCTGCTTCGACATCACCAAATGCGAAGTCGAATTCCTCATCAACATAGGCTATTTTCTCTTTTTATGAAACCCAACCGAGTTTTCTTTTTATTGAATTTATTCACTCTAGCCTTTTCCTCTTTGAGCCTTTCAACCTGTCGAACTCTATCGGCTAGTTGGGCCATGTCTCTCAAATGAGAAGTATCCAATTTCTTTCTAATTGAATAATCAAGGCCACCTGCAGCCATTTCGATAAGCTCATGCTCAGGCACTTGTGTAAAACACCTAGCCTTTAATAGCCTAAATCTATTTAAATAATCATCAATAGCTTCGACATTTTACGTCGAACAACGCCAATTCTTTAAGACTAATCTTGATGCCCATATAAAATTGTTCATGAAAAGCTTTTTCCAATTGCCCCATGTATACATAGAGCCAGGGGGTAATGTGGTAAACCACGTAAAGGCATTCTTAGTTAGAGAGTTTGGAAAATATTTCATTTTCAAATTCTCATTTTGGGCTATATCCACTGCCTCTGTCATGTAACGGGCAATTAATATGTTCGACAGTAGACTCATTGGTATCACCCCCAAACTTAGTAAACTTGGGAATTTTCCAACCTCTTGGCAATTCTGCTTGCAACACATATTCACACAGTGGTGATATGAAATTAGGCCTATGTAAACCTATGTTAAGGTCATTTTACGCCATTATGGTTTCTACCAAAGTGGCTATGTTATCTTGAGCGCAAACGTTATTTCGTTGCACTTGTCGAACAACTTCATCAGCGTTTTGGTTTCGGTTTACCATAACTACTTCAGGAACATGGTTTCCCATCCCTTGTTGTTCTCCTACAATCGCTGGGGCTTCGGCGATGAATCGATCTCTGTGGGGTATTAGGCGCATTATTCCCACAATTGGGTACTTGCCTATTATTTCCCGTAGGAGCCCCAAAGAAATCTGCAATTCTACCCATTTGATTTGCTAACATTTGGTAACTTGTATTGGTATTCTGAATTAATGGATTAAAAACAGTACCAATTTGTTGGGTTAGCATATTGACCATATCATGATTACTTTCGTCTACTTGTTGTCTTAATGTCAACAAGGACGCATTGGTTAATGCAGTAGGATTTCGACCAAGTGCGCCTTCAGAAGAAACATGCGAAGGAGAAAAGGTCGAAACATGTGGCATTCCCGTAGGCATGCCATATACACCAAAGGGATATGGTGGTGGACTCATATTCTAGAAACGTGTCTCTAAACTGTTCCCTGTTGCCATATAAGGACTAGAAGGAAGTCCTACATTTGGTGGCAAAGACATAGATTGTGTCGACCCAACATTGGTCATCGACATCGTAGGAACGATTATTGATGTTACTAGGGCCATTGTCCCTGCAACATTCCCAACGCTGACACTTACAGAATCCATGGTTGTTCCTTGCCCTTGTGATACCACAGGGTTAGAACTAGAGGCATTGTTAGAATTAGTACGTACCATTCTACCACTCCTCAAGTGCATACAAATACACACACGAACAGAACAAACACAAAATCAATGGCAAAGGTCCCACTGGGCGTGCCAATTTGTTTGCTGGTGTTTTTAGCAAACAATCACTAGTTTTCAATATTGTGATTGTGAGATCAAACTAGAAAATCTCTTTGACAATTGCCCTTGTGTTTTTGTGTTTTCAACGATCTTAAGAACAGTAAATGGTGCGAGGAACAAGATTAAAAGTAAAGCAAAAGTAGTAGTTGCAATAAATGTAAAGAGAAATTGAAGATTGCATAAAATTGAAAGTAAAGTGGTTCACAAACACGTACAATGAATCTCTTTCACTCGTTTTCGCTTTCGTCTGGAAGTTGAGTTTTCAGAGTTCTTGTGAAATGTTGTGACCCCGATTTCCTATTACAAAAGGGTATTTATACTCTTGGAAACAAACGTGGGAAAAAAGAATAACTGCCTCTTAGAAATAAGGAGAAGTGCTCGCCACTAATCATTACTCTTTGCATTTCGACTAAAACGTCGTCAACCGTTTGGCGAAGTGTTGAACCCTGCTTTGTCGAAGAGTTGAGCCTTCTCTTGTCGAAGGTTTCTTGCTTTAAGAGCTGAGCTCGTCGAAGCTCATTCACATTGTCAGCACTTTCATACCCTTCCTGTCGAATTGATGGTGAATTGGCTTGAATATTGACCTGTTGTCTCCAAAACATTATTAAATGTGAAGTCAACCCCATTTAAAGCTTCATTTAATGTACTGTCGAAATTTTGAGGTAACACCATGTTTATATATATAGAAATCACAAAAGAGAACAACAAGAGAAAAGTTACAAATGTTGAAACACTTTGTATGAAATCTTCTAGCAATGCACTAGCATTACTCCTTAGCACTATACAAACACTTTGAAAACGAGTTAAGGAGGATTTGTCACTTCCTTCCTCTTCCTCTAAAAATATAAAAACTAACTATGTATATTGAAATTTTGATCTAACTTATGGATTGTGATATATTTCCAAATGAAGATGTGAGGTCCTTTTATAGCCTTCAAGTGAGGTGCTTCCTTCCTTCATGTTGAAGTAATCTTGAGTGGATCATAGCTGTAGTTGCTTTTCAGAGGTTGATCCCAAGTTGAAATCTTTGACTTAATACATAGGGCGGTTCCATGGTGGTAGAACATGTGTCCCTATGTTGGTGACTATTCAAAGCTATGCCTATAGCTATGTGTGAATGGTAGCGCCTACTATACAAGGTGGGATGGCATCGAGAGAGCAGACATGGAGGTCATCAATTGCAAGTGGATGCATATGAAACAGATCGCTTATTCATCAAGTAGTGCAGATTTGATGCAGAGGATCGGTCTGCGGGAGCATTTGATGCGATTAGCATTGAGACCAGATCGAACAAAAACATCAAACATACCACAATATATCCAAAATGGCCTAATAATAACTATAACCATTCAAATCACTCAAGTTATCATATATCACACTAAATACTATATAAACTCTTTATTATTACTTGAAAGAGAGCAAATACTAAGTTTAAACATATGAAATACTCTATATAAAATAGAGTTATCAGTAAGCCGGAGTTTAAACGGAATTATGTGTGTTTCCGTTTTTTTAAAAACAACACAACGGATGTGTTTTAATCTACATATGGTGATGCTAGGTTAGAAGTAGCATCAGACTTAGAGGCATTTAGTGAACCTAGCTTGGTAGTGGGAGGCTGAGTGGAAGACATGTCAATAGAACTACTCCAACAATAACTGTTTGGTAAGCACTAGCGTTTAGCGTTTTTCGGGTAGCGTTTAGCGTTTTTTCAAACGCTACTTCAAGTAGCGTTTCAAAAAACGCTAGCGGATAGCGGATAGCGTCTAACTTGTTTTGGCATTTTTACCCTTGTTATTTTTCTTAAATTTCTTCTCTATCCTAATTAAATAAATCTAATCATGAATTAAATAAATATATCTTTTTATGTTATTTTACATTTATCAGCTAGTTCAACCGCTAGTTTTGCCAAATACATCAATTGCTATTAGCAAGCTCATCCGCTATCCGCTATCCTCTAGCTCATCCGCTATCCGCTAGCTTATCCACTATCCGTTACTTTTTACCAAACAGAGCCTAAACTTATTAATGGCTTTATGTTCAAAACATATAAGATAGAACACACTCACAAAAACAAATATGTATACATCCAAGTGTTAAAAAAACATATTTCAAAGCATAATAGAGATAAATTAATATTTTCAAATGGTTGAATTGCTTTTTATCCCCAAAATTCTCAATTTGGCGATTCTTGTATGTATTCTTTTTAAACAAAAATTTAAAGGTGAAAGGATGACTCTCCAGTCCAAGATAGAGCAGACGTTCGGACTCTATAAGTACTTACGAAGATAATTACATTCACATCATCTCAAGAGGACTAGTGGAGAGTTGAACCCAAAATCTCTCTGATATAACTCATCATGTCATGCTCCACTAGGCCAACCTCTTAGAGTTCTTCTCCTTGTATTTTATTTTTGTTGATTTTTGGTACTCTAATTTCTCAAACATAATTTTTTTTTTTGAACTTTTAGTCTCTTAAAACCTTAATTTTTATGAAGGTGTTGGACCAAAGTGCACAAGGAGAAGAAAACCAAACACTATCAAATTGAAAGTTAGAAAGTTAGAAAACCAAACATCATCAAATTGAAAAAATTGAGGACCAAAACTGCGATTAAACTTTTTCCAAACACTATTATGTTTGGGTCAAAGTTGCCATAAAAAGATATTCTAATTGTCAAAATGCTAATAACATATTCTTGAATACTCTTAATCTATGCTTAGTTTATTATTTTCTTTAAAAGAAAAATCATTTTATTAATTATCTCATTATTGATCACTTTTCAAAAAGTTCATCGACTTTGCAGGAAAATAAACCAGCTATAAAGTATATATTGCTAGCATTCACCTTCCAATAGATATATGATTTCAAACAACTGCATCAAACGAATAAGCAAAGGCACAAACCTCATTTTATTTGGAACATAACTACTACCACAAAACCCCTAATTTCCAAAACCATCAAATATGGCGTAGTGATACTTATTTTTATAAGCAACATTTTCATAGAATGTAATACAAGGGGTGCTCCAACTCATTATATAGTCAAAAATATTGGGCCTCGTTAAAACATATTGAGGCCAAAACTCAATAAAAAAATGACTCCGATAGGAAAAAGAACACCTCTAAACAATAACAGCTTCAAATTACAACATGTCACTTTTAGGGTCAGTTTGGATAAACGACTTAATTTAACGCTTATAGTATAAGAGCTTATTATATAAGAACTTATGCATAAACTGTTTTTATAATAAAAGACAAAATAATGTTAAACTATTTATTTCGTAAGTTATAAAGTGTTTTCATAAGTTATCTTGATGAGCTTATGGAAATTGGCTGAAAAGAGTTTATATATGAACATGTCATAAGCTTTTTCCATAAGCTCTCCCAACCAATCTAATAAGTGTTTATACCAGTAGATAAGCTCAAATAAGTCCAAACAGACCCTTATTACAGATACAAAAAGCAATAAAATTAAAAATGACATGGACGAAAGTAAAATATAGAAAATTACATGATTGAAAAACAAATAAACAATTCAAGGACAATAAACAAAAATATTAACATTCGGAAGACGGACAAACATAATTAAACATTAATAAAATAACACAAAATTAAGTTTAAGAAAAATCATAAACAATCAACATA
Source organism: Oxytropis ochrocephala (assembly GCA_020916435.1). Classification (NCBI taxonomy): domain Eukaryota; kingdom Viridiplantae; phylum Streptophyta; class Magnoliopsida; order Fabales; family Fabaceae; genus Oxytropis; species Oxytropis ochrocephala. Next base: position 99,471,691 of record CM037090.1, read on the forward strand.
TCATGATAGGATTAGGGATGTTCATGAGAACCAAATAACAGAACTGAACTGCCGAACTGAACCAAAACTAACCAAACTATTACAAACAATTTAGTTTCGAACTGTTATTTTAAGTTCAGTTCAGTAACCGAACTGAACTTTTAGGGACTTAAGGGCTAAGGTAAAGTTCAGCTACGGTGAAACACTTTAACGCGTACTGTTAACGTGAACTGTTTAGGTAGGTCTAAGCAGGCGTGCAGCTTATTTATTATTAACAGCTTATTATATGCAAAAACTCATCACGCTTTTTCCTTTCTTTCTGGGTTTGGATCCTTTTGTTGTTAGTGAAGGTTGATTGATATCCTGGACAGATACCAGAGAGCCTCTGGGAAGACGATCTGGGATACTAAGCATGAGGTATTTATGTCTTAAATTTTAATATTTAACAAATAAGTTTTTGCAGCATCTAATATATATAGTTTTTGGTTGGGAAAATGGTATATATAGTTTTTCTTTTGCTAAAAATATGTTGAGGAACTGATAATGAGTAGATCTATATTTGGAACACATATCATATGTACTATTCTAGCTTCTTCTATCTGAGTATTATGTTATATTCTTAAATTGACAGAGAAATGAAGTAGAGCAACAAGAAAAAGTTATTATATGTCTCTATTAACAGATCTGGAAATAGTTAATATATGGAAACTGTTAATTTTATAAGTTGTGTTAACAGTTCAGTTCGGTTCGGACCCAAAAGGTTGGTATAAAATAGTTAATAAAAGTTTAGTTTTTAAACAGTTCGGTTCGGTAATAAAGAACTGTGAAGCAAACTATTAATATAGTTTAGTTTGGTTCGGCAAACTGTTACTGCAGTTCGCCGAACTTTTTCAATCGGTTCAGTTCTCCTCCTAAATTGAACCATGAACAGCCCTAGATAAGATATAGTATAGTAGCATTTGATCAATGAATAGTCAACCCATCTTATTATTGAAACATGTAAAATAGCAATAAGTTCAATCATTTGAGTTTTCAAAGGTTACTCACCACTGTAAATCCTTCACCTCTTATCACATAAGATCATTCAATTCAAAATAATTTCCCTCCATAAATAAAAGATACAACCATATTAATTGAGCGATTCTTGATAGCCATAATTAAGATTGAAATTTTCAAATCATTTACGTTGTACAGTATGCAATTCATAGCTACAGAACCAAAATAATCTAAACGGTGGAAATGGAACTTTTAGGCTTTGACTACAAAACCTGCCAATACACAAAGCCACATAACACTCAAGTTTTTAACTTCGATGTTGTTGTGATCCTTGATATTAAAGAGAATCATAGTCAAATACGACGAATGCAATGTCATTCACGATTGTGTTCCTGTCACTGATACATAAAATAAACTTGAAGATGCTACCCCAATTGGGGACACATTGCCCATATTTGGTCGTGATCCTCCATAATCCCAAAGATCGAAACACGATTGTGATTTAAAACCTGGATCACATGGGTCCCTAAAGTAAGTCACAAAATCATAAAATGGAAAGCTAGCAACATTTATGCTTTCTCCCAAATCCACACATTAAAAAATCAAATGATGAAAGAATCTCGATATATCAAAGTCGAACTTATTTAACCTGTTGAGTATCTTGAGGAAATGGTGCATTCACAACTCACCAATCATTCTCCTCACCAGTCATACATCAAAGTGGCTGGTCGACCTCTTCATCCTCGTTCTCATCAATATCAGTTTCGTCCAAATCAGATATCTCTGTTTGTTGTGAACAGAGATCCATTGCTTGTTCAGAATCAAATATGCGACACACAACAAAAAGGAGTCAAAAAATAAAAATACCAATACAATGATCATTGATGAATTATTAAACAGTAGGAATTAAAGAGGGTGTTTTTCAAAGATATCGTACCGCAGGATTGTTAGCCAATGCATACTCGTACATTATCCAATCAGATCTCTCGTCAGCCCGCGACATATTTCCAACATAAAAACAAAATAAAGTTTTGGTGCCCAAAACCTCATTGCCTTCAGTGTTTTTTATGTCACAGACCTTCCCTTTTTTCATCCAAAACCCCGTTTTACACATCCTCTTCTCCTCAGAAACCTTATTTGTGTAATAGTACCAATGTTGAAAATTCCCCTCATCACCGAATGAAAAGGAATCTTCCTCGGGTAAGTCATATGCATCATAGCTATACAGATTAATTTTTTCTTTAATGACTTCATCACGATTCAAATCCCCTGCCTCATTTTCGTTTTTTATCCGCAAGTAGTAGGTCAGAAGAATCTCCTCTGAGGGCTTGAACATGGGACCGAATGGGAGAACCACAAACGCCATAGTGATCGGAAGCTGAAACCAGAGATTGAGAAAATTGTTTGGGGGTTAGGGTTTTGGAATGACTTAAGCAAAAAAAGTGAAATGAGAGTGTGGGGGTGGGGTTTTGTCATTATAGAGAAGGGGGTTGAATCGTGTCGAGTAAGCTTCATAATCCTTGCAGTGATTGTGAAGGAGAGAGCTGGCATTTTTTGATTGGCTCTCACATCACTTTTGCGTTGGTGTGTTTTTTAGAATCCCAGTCAAGCGGGATCAACCAATGTTGTGTGCTGGAACAATGGGCGGCATGCGACCACGAAAAATGTAGACTTCCTCTTTTTTATTTGCTCATATGGATACAAAAAAAATATTCTAAACTAAATTAAGATATCTTAACTGTTGATATACTTATACTTTAATTGATTGTTTTGAGTTTGTTGTAGTTAAATGATGAATATTTAAGTTAAGTCCATCTGCATGTTTGTATGAAATATTGGCTACATTGAAAATTTGTTCATGGTTATTGACGTATCTAAGAAAAGAAATAATTTTTATTAACCATTAAATGAGCTACGTATATTCTTCAAACTCTTTTAATGTTTTTTAGCTCATCGTCAATTGAGCTACCTTCTTGGGACACTATGAAAAACAATGTGTTTGCACGTTGTATTTTCTTCTACTACAAAGTAGTGGATAATCTATATCTATATCTAAATCTAATCTAATTCTAATCTAAATGTAATTCATATACGAATAATTTAAAAATGGATAGTTTAAATGTGTGTCGTGTTTTATGCAATTCACATTGCCACATAATATATATTGTCTCTAAAAGAAATAGGTTCTAGGAATCAAGATGGACTTCATATTTTTCTTACAAAAATTCCCTTTTATTTATATTGGTTATGAATAATTCTTTGAATTTTTTTCTTACTACACTAAATTTAAATTTATCTATAACTCAACTAATTAAAACTTAGGGTGATTATTATATCATTTTAGGTTTAGACCACACAAACTCTTTTAATTAAAAATTAATATATCTTTAATAAAAAATGTGAAAAGACGGACACGTAACTAGTCAATAAAAAAAATCATGTTGAAATTAAGTTAATTTAAAAATATCTATATCCTAAAACGCTGAAATTTTTAAAAATTATATAGTTAAAAAAGTAAAATTAATACCAATGTTTTTCTTCTTTTATTTATATCTTGTAAATTTACTGATCAAAATATCTTGTAAATTTTTACGTTTAATTAATTAACAATTATTTTATGAGGATAACCATTTTTATAGGGGAAAATAAATTTGTTACATAGATCTATGAGCTTGATTGATTGTCTTTACAAGATTTTGGCAAATGTGTTGGCTAGTAGACTGAAGAGGGTTTTCCTCAGTGTCGTATCTAGTTGTCAGTCGGCCTTTTTACGGGACAGATTTTGGATGGAGTGGTGGTGGTTAACAAGATTGTTGATTTTGCCAAGCGTAATAAGGAGGCTTGTCTTCTTTTTAAGGTTGACTTTGAGAAGGCTTATGATTCTATATTTTGGGAGTTTCTGGTTTATATGATGGAAACGATGAGTTTTGCTTCAGGGCGGATTAGGTGGATGAAGGCTTGCATTTGTTCCAGTTCTTCATCAGTGGTGGTGAATGGCACCTCAACCAATGATTTTATGGTGCACAGAGGTCTCAAACAAGGGGATCCTTTATCCCCTTCTTATTTCTGATAGTGGCAGAAGATTTATCTGTTTTGGTTGGAAAGGTGGTGGATAATAGTGATTTTCAATGTTTTTATGTCCAGGATAGGCTTCGCTTTTTTATTATATAGTTTGCGGATGATACAAATTTGTTGGGGAAGGCGATGTGAGACAATTTGCGGAGCATCAAAACTATCTTTAGAAAATTTGAGAACTCGTCACGGGTTTGAAATTTAATTTCCACGTACAAAAGCAAGTTGATCGGTTTAAATTTACGGATAATTTTTTTGGAGACAACCTCGGTCTTCCTTCAAATTTTTAGTCACTGGTGGCGCCAATCCCGTGAGGGAAGCTACTTGGAAGCCAGTGTTTGATATGATCCGCAAAAGGCTTTCCACTTGGAAAGGTCGCGTTTTATCCATTGGTGGTCGGGTAACTCTTATTAACTCAACTCTTAATAGTGTTCCTTTATATTTGTTCTCTTTTTATAAGGCACCTAAGATGGTCCTTAATGAGATGATTAATATCCAAAGGGACTTCTTGTGGGGTATCAATGATGGAGATGGAGGAATGTATTGGGTGGTTTGGGACAAAGTTTGCAAACCTAAGGAGGAAGGGGGTATTGGTATGAAAAATATTGAGTTATTCAATGTTGCATTTTTAGCTAAATGGAAGTGGAGGGTCCTTGCGGATGGAAATGCTAGCTGGAGAGATTTGTTACGACTTAGATATGGTGATTTATCGTCCGCTTTCTTGCATAGAGAGACGAAAAGGAGAGTTGGAGGCTCCAAGGACTCATTATGGTGGCATGACATCCTTAATTTGGGATATGATCTTTTTAATGCAGGGTGGTTTGGGCAGTGTACCAGACATGATTTGGGCGATGGCAGTGACAGATTTTTGCATGGCAGGATCATTGGTTGGGTCATGGGCCATTGCATTTGGTGTTTTCTAATTCATATGCAGGTTGTGGGCACCAACAGGTGAAGATAGCGGATGTTGGCGAATGGCTCCAAAATTCTTAGTGGTGGCACCTTCTGTGGCTTACCTTGACAGATCCTATGTGTGTGGAATAATCCAACAATCTGATTAATATTCTGATGGAGGTAAAGCTGGTTAGTTGTGTACGCTAGAAGCAACAAAATCTTTTTCTGTTCGTTCGTGCCATACACATAAGATTTATCTATCTCGTATCGATGACACTCATTAATGTTTTAGAAGGGGTTTTCAAGGATCTCTGGAAAACCTCAATTCCTTCAAAAGTCCTTATTTTTGGCTGGGGGTTGGTGCATGATTCTTTGCCAACTCGTGCTCTCCTACTACATTGTCATGTTATTACTGATGAAGACAATGCTCTCTACCCGATTTTCTTGGATCATATAGAGGATGTGTTTCATTTGTTTTTCAAGTTCCCTTTTGATGTTGATATTTGGTCTCGGGTACTCTCTTGGATGAATCTACAAGCAAATGATTTTTAAGAATATTGTAAAACACTTCACGTGGTTTGGCTCGATTTGTACGGGGAAGAAATCCAAAAGGATTAAACTCATCATTTGGTGACTACTTGCTGGTGCATTTGACTGTCTCGCAACGACGTTGTTTTTAGGAATGAGGGCATCAGTGTTGATGTTGTTGTTAATTACATTAAGTGTTTATCGTGGAGTTGATTTATTAATAGAGCGGATAGACTTCTAGGTTTTCTTTCTTTGATTGGCGGGCTCATATCGTCTTGTGCCTAAAGAATGTATAATGACTCTTTTTTTTCCTCTTTTTTTCTGGTTACTATTTTTCTTATTATTTGGTTTTTATATTTTTTTCTTTTCCTTATTACTTTCCTTGTTTTTACTTTCCATTTTTTTATTTACATATTATTTTATGTAGTTTCATTGTTATTTAGGCTATGTTTGACGCGTCCCATAAAAAGTTCATCATGAAAGTTAAAAAGTTTCATTCATCATGAAAGTTAAAAAGTTTCATTCATTTGTTGATTTGCCCAGTGGTTTGATGGTGAGGAACTTACCCTTCCCACCCTTACGACCTGGGTTTGAATCCTGCATAACAGATATAGCTAACAACCAAGTTCTTTTCTTTTTGCCGAAATTTCTTCTTTTGGGCTTTGGACGTAATCAGTTCGAGTTACCATCCTGCTCTACTATTCCTTGGGTATCTATAGGATCAGCGTAATCACCTAACACATCACCATAAAATTTTCCTAATGTTCTCATGTCAGATGCTACCGCTAGGTTAGAAGTAGAATCAGACTTAGAGGCATTTAGTGAACCTAGCTTGGTAGTGGGAGGCTGAGTGGAAGACATGTCAATAGAACTACTTCAACAATAACTATTTGGTAAGCACTAGCGTTTAGCGTTTTTCAGGTAGCGTTTAGCGTTTTTTCAAACGCTACTTCAAGTAGCGTTTCAAAAAACGCTAGCGGATAGCGGATAGCGTCTAACTTTTTTTGGCATTTTTACCCTTGTTATTTTTCTTAAATTTCTTCTCTATCATTATTAAATAAATGTAATCATGAATTTAATAAATATATATTTTTATGTCATTTTACATTTATCAGCTAGTTCAACCGCTAGTTTTGCCAAACACATCAATTGCTATCAGCTAGCTCATCCGCTATTCGCTACTTTTTACCAAACAGAGCCTAAACCTATTAATGGCTTTATGTTCAAAACATATAAGATAGAACACACTCACAAAAACAAATATGTATACATCCAAGTGTTAAAAAAACATATTTCAAAGCATAATAGAGATAAACTAATATTTTCAAATGGTTGAATTGCTTTTTATCCCCAAAATTCTCAATTTGGCGATTCTTGTACGTATTCTTTTTAAACAGAAATTTAAGGGTGAGAGGATGACTGTCCAGTCCAAGATAGAGCAGACGTTCGAACTCTATGAACACTTACGAAGATAATTACATTTACATACTCTCAAGAGGACTAGTGGAGAGTTGAACCCAAACATAATTTTTTTTTTGAACTTTTAGTCTCTAAAAACCTTAATTTTTATGAAGGTGTTGGACCAAAGTTGCCATAAAAAGATATTCTAATTGTCAAAATGCTAATAACATATTCTTGAATACTCTTAATCTATGCTTAGTTTATTATTTTCTTTAAAAGAAAAATCATTTTATTAATTATCTCATTATTGATCACTTTTCAAAAAGTTCATCGACTTTGCAGGAAAATAAACCAGCTATAAAGTATATATTGCTAGCATTCACCTTCCAATAGATATATGATTTCAAACAACTGCATCAAACGAATAAGCAAAGGCACAAACCTCATTTTATTTGGAACATAACTACTACCACAAAACCCCTAATTTCCAAAACCATCAAATATGGCGTAGTGATACTTATTTTTATAAGCAACATTTTTATAAGCAACATTTTTATAAGACAAAATAATGTTAAACTATTATTTTGTAAGTTATAAAGTGTTTTCATAAGTTATCTTGAAGAGCTTATGGAAATTGGCTGAAAAGAGTTTATATATGAACATGTTATAAGCTGTTTCCATAAGCTCTCACAACTAATCTAATAAGTGATTATACCAGTAGATAAGCTCAAATAAGTCCAAACAGACCCTTATTACAGATACAAAAAGCAATAAAATTAAAAATGACATGGACGAAAGTAAAATATAGAAAATTACATGATTGAAAAACAAATAAACAATTCAAGGACAATAAACAAAAATATTAACATTCGGAAGACGGACAAACATAATTAAACATTAATAAAATAACACAAAATTAAGTTTAAGAAAAATCATAAACAATCAACATATCATGATAGGATTAGGGATGTTCATGAGAACCAAATAACAGAACTGAACTGCCGAACTGAACCAAAACTAACCAAACTATTACAAACAATTTAGTTTCGAACTGTTATTTTAAGTTCAGTTCAGTAACTGAACTGTTTGGGACTTAAGGGCTAAGGTAAAGTTCAGCTACGGTGAAACACTTTAACGCGAACTGTTAACGTGAACTGTTTAGGTAGGTCTGTGCAGGCGTGCAGCTTATTTATTATTAGCAGCTTATTATATGCAAAAACTCATCACACTTTTGCCTTTCTTTCTGGGTTTGGATCCTTTTGTTGTTGGTGAAGGTTGATTGATATCCTGGACAGATACCAGAGAGCCTCTGAGAAGACGATCTGGGATATTAAGCATGAGGTATTTATGTTTTAAATTTTAATATTTAACAAATAAGTTTTTGCAGCATCTAATATATATATATATAGTTTTTGGTTGAATATTTGTGTCAAGGAAAATGGTATATATAGTTTTTCTTTTGCTAAAAATATGTTGAGGAACTGATAATGAGTAGATCTATATTTGGAACACATATCATATGTACTATTCTAGCTTCTTCTATCTGAGTATTATGTTATATTCTTAAATTGACAGAGAAATGAAGTAGAGCAACAAGAAAAAGTTATTATATGTCTCTATGAACAGATCTGGAAATAGTTAATATATGGAAACTGTTAATTTTATAAGTTGTGTTAACAGTTCAGTTCGGTTCGGAACCAAAAGGTTGGTAAAAAATAGTTAATAAAAGTTTTTAAACAGTTCGGTTCGTTAATAAAGAACTGTGAACCAAACTGTTAATATAGTTTAGTTTGGTTCGGCGAACTGTTACTGCAGTTCGGTTCAATTCGCCGAACTGTTTCAATCGGTTCAGTTCTCCTCCTAAATTGAACCATGAACAGCCCTAGATAAGATATAGTATAGTAGCATTTGATCAAAGTATAGTCAACCCATCTTATTATTGAAACATGTAAAATAGTACCAATGTTGAAAATTCCTCTCATCACCGAATGAAAAGGAATCTTCCTCCGGTAAGTCATATATATGCATCATAGCTATACAGATTAATTTTTTCTTTAATGACTTCATCACGATTCAAATTCCCTTCCTCATTTTCGTTTTTTATCCGCAAGTAGTAGGTCAAAAGAATCCCCTCAGAGGGCTTGAACATGGGACCGAATGGGAGAACCACAAACGCCATAGTGATTGGAAGTCAAAACCGTAGAAATTGAGAAAAGCTGTTTGGGGTTAGGGTTTTGGAATGACTTAAGCAAAAAAATGAAATGAGAGTGTGGGGGTGGGGTTTTGTCATTATAGAGAAGGGGGTTGAATCGTGTCGAGTAAGCTTCATAATCCTGCCAGTGATTGTGAAGGAGAGAGCTGGCATTTTTTGATTGGCTCTCACATCACTTTTGCGTTGGTGTGTTTTTTAGAATCCCAGTCAAGCGGGATCAACCAATGCTGTGTGTTGGAACCATGGGCGGCATGCGACCACAAAAAATGTAGACTTCCTCTTTTTTATTTCCTCATATGGATATAAAAAAAAGCACATTCTTTTTTATTACGAATTACATATTATAATATATATAGGTATGTGTGAGTATATATTTGAGAACTCTAATTACAACAGAGTAGATGAATTATCACCTATGATGTTGTTCCCTCGCTTTAACACACTTCAGATGTATAGTTTGGTCCCAAGGTAAGATAAGACAGTAACAAATAGATACTTTAAGGAGGAAACATTGAAATCATCTCAATGAGATTTATGTCTCTAAGCATAATTGTGTCTCTTCTTTATTGCAATGTTTAACAATGTAAAAGAAGCATAAGAAAGTTTTAGAAGGGGCCAATTGCAGACTTTTCGGTCTTCTATTTCATAGTGAAAGTAGACACTGTTCTATATCATAGTTCTATATCAGCAATTAAGCTGACAATACAAATATTTACTTAAAATAGACACTATCTTCACCTATTAAAATGAGGTTTTTTGTGCAGAGATGAAAATTGAATTCCCAAGAGGATTTCCCAAGAGGTCACCCATCCAAATTGGGCACTATTTTCTAGATCTAATTTTGGAATGAGGTGAAGTTACACTTCAGAAACCCTATTGACTCATTCTAAACATCCCTGTGTTCCTCTTCCTGAAACAACGACTCATACTCTCCAACCAGCGCATTTCGAATTTCTTCCATCTCTGCGTGTTTCACACATTCAGTCATTAAATACAATTTAACACACCATAATCAATGCACACGGATGTTACACAATTATGTGTAATTACTATTTGTGTTTTATTGTCTCCCTACACATTAAAGAGTATTAGCGCGAAATCTAAATTGCTTACAGCCGTGGATGAACCTCACTGCGTGTCTTCCGTTGATGTTGTTTGATGCTGCAAGATCCAACGCTTAACATTAGATCGGGTTGTTTAGCGCATAGATCACACGGATGTGATCCTAAAATCCAACGAAGTTTTAGCCCTTGATCATTTGGGACACACACATTTCATTCATCTCGACCTTTCAAAGTGCCATGTAATAAGTTTAAGTGACGTGAAAATGACGTCATGTATTTCGTCATTTTTCTTGTCTGCTGACGTGTCATGCACACGTCAGCTATTCATGGTTATATATTATTAAGATTAACTGTTGATACACTTATACTTTAATTGATCGTTTTGATTTTGTTGTAGTTAAATGATGAATATTTAAGTTAAGTCCATCTGCATGGCTCCAAAATTCTTAGTGGTGGCACCTTCTGTGGCTTACCTTGACAGATCCTATGTGTGTGGAATAATCCAACAATCTGATTAATATTCTGATGGAGGTAAAGCTGGTTAGTTGTGTACGCTAGAAGCAGCAAAATCTTTTTCTGTTCGTTCGTGCCATACACATAAGATTTATCTATCTCGTACCGATGACGCTGTTAATGTTTTAGAAGGGGTTTTCAAGGATCTCTGGAAAAACCTCAATTCCTTCAAAAGTCCTTATTTTTGGCTGGGGGTTGGTGCATGATTCTTTACCAACTCGTGCTCTCCTACTACATCGTCATGTTATTACTGATGAAGACAATGCATGTAACAACCCCTTTCTAAATACTACTATTTAGCCAATTTAAAAAAATCAGAGTTTTCGAAAATTTTCCACGCGCCAGAAAGAGAGTGCTCCATTTTCATCAAAACGTAAGACAACACATTGAAATTTCATAAAACAACTAATGTGTGATATATAGCACACCGAAATGGGGCGAACCCTCAAAAATACTTGTTTAGTTTTTTATAACAACCGGAATATAATGCACCAGCACAGCGGAATACCAACAAGTCTAGAAGTATTTAATACATCACCAAATATCAGACTAATAACATCAAAACAGAATACTAATAACTAAGACACCCCGCCCTGGTGCTACATATCAGAGCATGACCATAACCAGACTACTTCATTCGCTATCACCTGCAGGTTGCCGACTTGAGAAGCAACACGAAAGCAGTAGGGTGAGTCTCTTTACATAAATAATAGCAAATAGGATAAGCATTATATTAGGGAATGCAACTAGCAACAATCACATTCCAACACATAGCATATGATATTATGTTTGGCACATCAACTCACAACCATCATAAAACAACACCAATTACATGAATGTATGCATGTATGCAAATGCATGTGGTACCATCAACCTCCATAAATTTTGCCTTGAGGGCACAACCACCATAATAGATATCACAACCACCATTGATATCAAGGCTGAAGCCTACAACCACCTTTTGATGCATATGAATTATGAGACACCATGAACAAATGCATCAATCACATACAATCTCATTATGTACAAAATACCACCACCATTGAACAACCACCTTAGTCAACCACTTTAAACAACCACCTTAAAGTGTTAACAACCACCTTAAGTATTAAACAACCACCTTAAATTATTTAACAACCACCTTAAACAACCACCTTAATTAGAGTATTAAACAACCACCTTAAATTATTAAACAACCACCTTAAGTTATTTAACAACCACCTTAATTATTTAACAACCACCTTAATTATTTAACAACCACCTTAAATTCCCAAGACATCATCAACCACTAGCTCTAAGGCTGACACCATGACATAGCTCTAAGGCTAACACCAAAATCGGGGACCAACTCACACACAGGGACCAACTTGTCACATAAGGACTAAACCGACACCCCCCGAGGACTAAACGGTCACCCAAGGGACTAAACAAATCACATAGGGACCAAAACAACACCATAGAAGGACCAATAGTGCATAGGGACCAAAATAGCATTTTTAAGGACTAACGGTGCAAAAGGACCAAAAATAGTATTTTTAAGGACTAAAGGTGAACAAGGACCAAAACAACATTTTTAGGGACTAAGACACAACACAGCAACACAGGCGCACTTGGGTAGCCAAAAATGGCGCCCTTGTGCGCAACACAGGACACGCGCACACACACACAGGCACGCTGGGCACGCCAAAATGGCGCCCCTGCCTGCGCCACACCTGCACACGCGCACCACCAGGCGCAACACGGGCGCACTGGGCACGCAACAAGGGCACGCTGGGCACGCCAAAATGGCGCCCCTGCCTGCGCCCACACCACCCAACACCCGCCTGAAAATTCCCCGGCAACCACAGCGCCACTAGGCGCCACGGCAAACTTAGGCCAAATGGCGCCTCCCCACTGCTCACACAAAGAACCAAAAGCCAATTTCCCCACACACACCATCAAACCACTTCATTCAAGCAATCCACCAACACCCAAACATCAACATAACTCCTCATATTGATTTTAATTAAACTCCATGCAATTATCACAAACACACAATCAACCACCATATTACATTTCCATACTCGACCACATTGTCACAATACAACAACCACCATATTTACATATTTCCTATCAAGCTCATTTCAACACATATCATGGGTTCATCAATTTTAATTCAACACAACACCAATTAATTCAAACAAAACATAAACACCATTTAATTCAAACAACACATAAACACCAATTTAATTCAATCAACACCTAAACACCAATTTAATCCAACAACACATAAACATTAATTTAATCCAACAACACATATACAATCATTTAATTCAAACAACACATAAACAATCAATTAATTACCCTAAACACCTAACCCACACATAACCACTCATCTTATAACCTATTATGTATGAAAGAGAGCCCCCTAACCTTAGAAATTGAAGAACTCTAGGAACCTCTCCTTCACCACTTCAAGAACCACCAAGAATAGCTTCTCTACCATTTTGAGCTTCAAACCCCATCCATGGTAAAGTGAAAATGAGAAGGAATTAGTGTGTGAAACTTACACTAAAAGATAGAGCATGAAAAATGAAGAAGAATGGTACCCAAACCAACTTACCACAAGCCAAAATGAGATTTTCTCCTCCTCCCTCCTTCAATAACAGGCCGTCGGCCTCCTCCCTTCTCTCTCCCTCTCCTTTTCTTTCTTTTTCCTTCAAATAGGGAGAAACCCTACACCCCAAAGTTATTTCCTTGAATTTGGGCCTACTAGAGGGTCCATGGGCCCTTTATTTGCACCTCCTAGTTACTTCAACCACTCCCTGACATAATTAAATCACCACTCCCTTATTTACTACCCAACACCTCTTAGTTATATTAAACACCCTATTATTCTTTTAATATAACTAATCACTATAACACCTCCTAAATAAAACTCCAAATTAATTATTTGATTTAAATAAATGTTGCAAGCCTTAAATAACTTAATTAAATGAATAATTAAATTATTTTGGGGTGTTACAACTCTCCCCCACTTAGAATATTTTCGTCCTCGAAAATCCTCGCCAACTCATGATATCAACATCAAATCTCCTTATCACCTCTAACCGTTCTCATCCACGTTCTATCGTACACGCAACAGACCAAACACCCTCCTCTACACTCTTGCTCCCCAAATAGGTATCCTAACCTGTAGGTTATCCAAATCCTACCTAACTACCCAAACACCATCGAAGGTTCACCCAAAACACGAATGCCTATATCGTCACTTTTATTTTCATATTCAACGGAATGCAAACGCATGCGACACCAGAGATAACAACGACCATGGCCAGAGGCCCAACAACACCAACAATCGCAATTAACACAACAACACCAATCTCAACAATAGACTCAACAACCACCAACAACAACAATGAATACAACACACTAATCTTCAACAATTGATACAACATCACCAACATCACCAATTTATCATATACCCAACAACATTCACATCAACAATTAACACGACCACAACATCAAAATTCAACTTCAACTTATTCAACAAATTAATCGTTTTATTCAACGTTCAAATTAATCTACCTAAACTCAGGTGCAGAAAATTCTGTAACTCTGCACCTACTTTGGCGAATTAATTAAAATAGTAAACGACATCGGATTTCGATAAATAAATACTTGTTGGAAAGCCACGGATGTTTAGGTTTCTGAATATGTCCTTAGAGTTTCAAAACCATGAGCCAATTAGTACAATTTTTAGAAACAACCCGAACAGTTCCCAGACTGGACAGATTCTGTCCTCCCACTTCATTTCACTCTAAACTGACTTAAACTTGACCAATTGGGACAAAATCTTAGCCCGAACAAGAGAAATTTGAGTATAGTTTCTAACGGAAAAAGAATCGTTCAAAACGGAGTTCATTTGAAGACATAACACTTGCAAAAACCGAACATACTCACAGTTTGATTCTAGAAATTTGACCCGACTTAGGAGACTCATAACTGGAGCTACACAACTCCAAATTGAACGAAACCAGTGCCAAAACGACCGGCTTTAAGTCTATTTTCGAAAACACTCAGCCACATAATTTTTTAATCAACCAAACAGTACCAGTTTCAAAAAGACCGAAACAGTGTCCAGAAAACGCGTAAAACCAGAAGCAAGTGAAACTCATCTTGATCAATCACCAAAACCAATTATAATCATCACATACTTATGCATTTCATCAAGCATCAAATAAGCATAACCAATCATGCAAACAATTTAAACACACAAGTCCGAAAAGATTAAGCATGTAGGCATCTTCCTCGATCTCTTTATTCCTAAGGATTGGCTAACATGCGAATTTTACAACCTCCCTAGAAAATAACATGGGACATATAATTCTACCAAATTGAACTGATTTCATATCACAAAAGAATATATCAACACATGCATTATAATACAATTGTTTTGATACTAGACTTGATATTAGTTTAAACAAATGGAATTAAATACCCTTGTCAACATTTAGCAAGGAAAACTAATCAGGTAATAGAAGTGCACAAAAAGTCTCGTTGCACAGTTTCATCATTAGATTTAGAAGCCACGTAAAACAAATCAAGATGTGACAAATAATAATCGTGACAGCAACAACAAAGGCCAAAGTTAAGTCATAAAAACGAACACCATTACACAATTGTAGTTCACAGTCAGAAAGTACTTAAAATTGTATACATTTGTTCCTAAAACCTTGACAGTCATTATCGGATTCACCTAATCATGCATTTAATGTAAAATCTCTTCATTTTCAAACAACATCAAACCACAACCTAATCGGTCCGAAAGCCGAAGTCATGTCACATTTTGAAATGAAAATTCCTAAAACAACTTTGGAACAGAATTCAACACTAATTTTTACATTACGCTCATTCCCAATAGCACAAAATTTTCCAAGTAACATCTTTGAAAACCATAGAACTCACAGTTTTGACAAAAGGAGACTATATGTGAACCCCAACCTCACTATCACTCGAGCATGCAACCACATAAACAACTAATTATTAGTTCAAAATTTAATTTCCGACATAAACTCAGAAGGTAAGGAAAGTTAATCATTTAATTTTGAAAAATCACATCATGCTCACGAAACAAGCCAAATTGAAACACTGAAAATGTCGAAACTTCAAGTCAGGCAACCTTAATTAAGATAATGAAAATATAGCATTACACAGTATTTCATTTTAGCATACTAACTTCGAAACAATTAAGCACAAGTCAAACTTAAACTCGTATACATCACAGTAACAATCAACCTATTGCAGAGACGTCAATCAAGTGCAACAATATTCAACAAGCAATCCTTCATATATTGTCAAGTATATAACTCACCAATGTTAGGTTATGTAAAAGTACTTTCCAGATTCCAACAAAACTAATCAAGCAATCAATCAAATTAAAATTGGTACATGTATCCAGAATTAATAATAATGATGAGTTGTTGTCACCTCTTTCATTGGGGATGAGTTATTGGGGTGATCAGTCCCTCCTACTCATGCAACCAATTAATTAAGGTCACAACACTACTTTCTTACAAATTTATAACTACCACCTTAAAAGACTTTTAACGCAGTCTGGAGTGCGAAGGCGTCGTCACGACTCTCACTCTTTTGACGTCGTTAGAACTCTTTTAATCACACATATCTTAATGATACAAACAACAGTCGCAAACAACCAAAATCAATGCTACGACCAACAGTTACATATTTCAATCACACATATCTCAAATAATCAATATAACTTTCAATCGCTATCCATCAAATAAATTACAAGGCATGTCCATGAAAGAACAAAACCAACAAAGATATCAGTAATAAACAACAACATAAATATAATTTAGAACTTGGCCGGACAGACCGAACTGCTTTGATACCACTAATGTAACACCCCCTTTCTAAATACTAGTATTTAGCCAATTTAAAAAATCAGAGTTTTCGAAAATTTTCCACGCGCCAGAAAGAGAGTGCTCCATTTGCATCAAAACGTAAGACAACACATTGAAATTTCATATAAAAACTAATGTGTGATATATAGCACACCGAAATGGGGCGAACCCTCAAAAATACTTGTTTAGTTTTTTACAACAACCGGAATATAATGCACCAGCACAGCGGAATACCAACAAGTCTAGAAGTATTTAATACATCACCAAATATCAGACTAATAACATCAAAACAGAATACCAATAACTAAGACACCCCGCCCCGATGGTACATATCAGAGCATGACCATAACCAACTACTTCATTCGCTATCACCTGCAGGTTGCCGACATGAGAAGCAACACGAAAGCAGTAGGGTGAGTCTCTTTACATAAATAATAGCAAATAGGATAAACATTATATTAGGAAAGGCAACTAGCAACAATCACATTCCAACACATAGCATATGATATTATGTTTGGCACATCAACTCACAACCATCATAAAGCAACACCAATTACATGAATGTATGCATGTATGCAAATGCATGTGGTACCATCAACCTCCATAAATTTTGCCTTGAGGGCACAACCACCATAATAGATATTACAACCACCATTGATATCAAGGCCGAAGCCTACAACCACCTTTTGATGCATATGAATTATGAGACACCATGTACAAATGCATCAATCACATACAATCTCATTATGTACAAAATACCACCACCATTGAACAACCACCTTAGTCAACCACTTTAAACAACCACCTTAAAGTGTTAACAACCACCTTAAACAACCACCTTAAGTATTAAACAACTACCTTAAATTATTTAACAACCACCTTAAACAACCACCTTAGAGTATTAAACAACCACCTTAAATTATTAAACAACCACTTTAAGTTATTTAACAACCACCTTAATTATTTAACAACCACCTTAAATTCCCAAGACATCATCAACCACTAGGCGCAACACCTGCACCCGCCCAGAAAGTTCCCTGCAACCCTGGCGCCACTAGGCGCACAGCCTAGGCCAAAATGGCGCCTCCCCCACTGTTCACAGCAACCAAAAGCCAATTTCCCCCACACAACACCATCAAACCACTTCATTCAAGCAATCCACCAACACCCAAACATCAACATAACTCCTCATATTGATTTTAATTAAACTCCATGCAATTATCACAAACTCACAATCAACCACCATATTACATTTCCATACTCAACCACATTGTCACAATACAACAACTAGGGGTGTTCGCGGTGTGGTTTGGTTCGGTTTTGAGATAAAAAGTGAACCGAACCGCAAGGTAAAATTACATGCGGTTTGGTTTCGTTCGGTTGGCTTCCTAAAATAAAACCAAACCAAACCAATGCGGCTTGGATTGGTTCGGTTTTTTCCAAGACAAAATTAATTTAAAACGGAGTTAAAATTAACTAACATAAATCATTAAGAAAAAATGTACCCAAATATATGTAGTATATAAATCACTCTCTTTTAATTTTTTTCAAATAGCTAAGACAATGTTTAAAAGAATTTGAATGAAATATTTTGTTGTAATTTTTAAATATAGCATAACAATATGGATTATTTGTTAGTGAGTCAAAGAATTAATTGGATTTGGGCTAGTAAGTGAGTGAGAGTTGGGTTGTAGTTGCAATTGGGTTAGTAAGTTAGTAAGGAAGGTTGTAATTCAACAAGCCTTAGTGTTACTTGTAGTTTGGTTTGGTTTGGTTCGGTTTTGGAAAACAAAACCGCGAACCGAATCAAACCGCGCGGTGCAATGAAAAAAAGAACCGAACAAAACCGATCAAAAGCGGTTTTTTGCGGTTTTCGGTTTGGTTTGGTTCGGTTTGCGGTTTTCCTATTGGTTTGGTTCGGTTTTGAACACCCCTAACAACAACCACCATATTTACATATTTCCTATCAAGCTCATTTCAACACATATCATGGGTTCATCAATTTTAATTCAACACAACACCAATTAATTCAAACAACACATAAACACCATTTAATTCAAACAACACATAAACACCAATTTAATTCAATCAACACCTAAACACCAATTTAATTTAAACAACACATAAACACCAATTTAATCCAACAACACATAAACACCAATTTAATTCAACAACACATATACAATCATTTAATTCAAACAACACATAAACAATCAATCACCACAAAAAATTGACTAAATAGCGGCACATAATTCGCGGCGGGTGCTACAACCGCCGTCGCTCATTTAGGCTCGCGGCAGTTCCTAGCAACTGCCGTCGCTCATCTACACCGGCGGCCGTTCAATATTGTATCGCGGCGGTTCCAATTTTAAAGAAAAAAAGAAGTAGCGCGAGATTACAGTGTAACACCTGCGAACGAAGAAGATTTGGGGTTACTGCAAAAACGATTTGGGGGTAGTGAGCAAAATCGATTTGGGGTTTCAACGAAGAAGAAGGAGGTTTCAACGAAGAGAGAAGAGAAGCAGAAGATCTGGGTTTCAACGAAGAGAGAAGAGAAGCAGAAGATTTGGGTTTCAACGAAGAAGAAGGGTTTCGTTTTTTCCCCTCTCATCTCTCAGGTACTTCTTTCTCCTCTCGTATTTCCTTCCTCTTCCTGTTAGGGTTTCATCCATTTTTTTGACAAGCTTCATCTTCCTCTTCCTTCATCTGATAACTGATTTTCGTATGGGTTGTAGAAACGCTTCCTCTTCCTTCATTAGAAAAGCTTCCTAGCTTCATCAGGTAACTGATTTCTTCCTTTATCACTAACTAGTTCCTTCTTTTCCTTCATCGCTATTTTGTTCTTACCAATTGAAACTCAGAATCGAAAAGTTTGTGAATGCGTTTACCCCTTTGAGTATATTCTGAATTTTCAAACCCCATCCATGGTAAAGTGAAAATGAGAAGGAATTAGTGTGTGAAACTTACAGTAAAAGATAGAGCATGAAAAATGAAGAAGAATGGTACCCAAACCAACTTACCACAAGCCAAAATGAGATTTTCTCCTCCTCCCTCCTTCAATAACAAGCCGTCGGCCTCCTCTCTTCTCTCTCCCTCTCCTTTTCTTTCTTTTTCCTTCAAATGGGGAGAAACCCTACACCCCAAAGTTATTTCCTTGAATTTGGGCCTACTAAAGGGTCCATGGGCCCTTTATTTGCACCTCCTAGTTACTTCAACCACTCCTTGACATACTTAAATCACCACTCCCTTATTTACTACCCAACACCTCTTAGTTATATTAAACACCCTATTATTCTTTTAATATAACTAATCACTATAACACCTTGTTGCACCTGAAAAATCCGGTTTGGGTTTCTCAATGTACAACATGGAAAAATTTCGAAACCGCCACCAATATTTTAATTTTAAGACCAAAACATCGGCAAAAGGTCTTTTGAATAAGGCGGATGGTCTTTTGAAAACTAGAGATATAGGTTCGGGGGTCGATTACGTGTGAGGAAGGTACTAGCACCGCACACGTCCTTTCTACCGAAAGGGAACCTTTAACTAAGTGTGTGGTTTTAACTTGTGATTTGAAAAATACCTAGATTTGCCTATTTATTTCTTGTTTGAAGATGAATGGGAAAAACTTAATGAAAATTTTGTTTTTGGCGCTTGACGAGAGTTGACTTCTCGCTCCTACGTATCTCCTGGTGCGATGGAGAATTCAAAGCTACGTAGTTCTCGGTTGTCATGAAAAGGTTTTTGTTTTTTATCTTCTTTAGTGAGTTTTCGAAATAGGACGAGTATTCAGCGAATGATTAAACTAACAAAGGTTATGACTCATCGCTAAGTACTCTTAAAAAATGGGAGTCACCGCCACTAGTCAGACGAACAAAGGTTCTGATTGACCGTTAGTAGCGACTCATTTTTTATTTGATCTTTTGAAAATGGTCTTCGAAAGAGATTGATTGGCACGAATGATCAAACTTACCAAAGTTATGGGTGACCATCGCTTATTGTTCTAAAAAAAAGGACATTGCCACCAATGGCTAGACGAACAAAGGTTCTAATTAGCCACTAGCAACAATGGGTTTAAAAATGATTCTTTTGGTTATGAAAAATGCTAATGTTTATGGTTGCGAAAAGGATTTTTATTTGTTGCGCTTGACGAGAACGTGGCTCGCTCCTACGTATCCCAAATGGGAATCAAAGCGACGTAGTTCTAATTAGCCTTAAAAATGAAGATCTTTTTGATGAGGTTTTGGAAAATGAAGAGCGTTCATAATGATCAAACTAACAAAGGTTATGGGTGATCATTACTAAAACTCTCTTTGAAAATGCCTTTTGAGAATGCAAGCTTTCATGGTGATCAAACTAACAAAGGTTATGATGGATCACCACTAATAACTTGTTTTGATTCTTTGATACATAAAAAATTCTTTTTGAAATTGGACGCGTTCATGATAATCAAACCAACAAAGGTTGTGATGGATTATCACTAGTAGCTTGCTTTATGCTTATGAAAATTCTTTTGAAATTGAGGCTTTCATGACAATCAAACCAACAAAGGTTGTGATGGATTGCCACTAGTAACCATTTTTATGCCAAGTTGTTTAGAAATGAAAACAATGAATGCAAGAAAGAATTAGTGAATTCAAGCATAACACGATCATTGGAATCAAATCATTAAGCAACAACATTTGAATTCGCAAACAAAGATCAAACCTAAACTACACATATTAGATCACAACACATAGATAGGCAAGGGAGGAACTTGAATTGGGCATTAAGCAAAAATGCAAGAGTAGGCAAGATTGAACCTAAATGCACATCTTATGGAAGATGCTAGGCGAGAACCATACTCAAATATTTCTACAAAACGCAAGAGAATCTAAATGCACATCTATTGGAAGATGCAATGTATGGAATTGACCTATCTAAGTATTGATGATATTCTTATATGAGAGTGGACAATGAAATTGTTAGCTCAAGCAAAAGAGTTGCCTCAATCATGATCATTGGCAAGCATAAGCAAGCAAATTATTTAGCAACCAAAGTATCAAAGAATGTTGAATCACTTTGGTCAATCCTCACACTTAAGATTAAGTGCACAAGTGCACAAGTGTGAATCACCTTGCCAATCATCAACAAAGCCAAATTTATTAAAGCAAACCCAAACCCTAATTTTTTATGTTAAAACCTAGGAGCATACATACCCTAAATCAACTATTATTCATCCCCAAATCATGAAATAAACAAAAGCATTCAAGAACCCTAAACCTAGGCCCATGGCCGAATGTTATCATGCTTGAAATGGGTTTTTTATTTTGTGAAAGTTATGCAAACAAGAGTGAATATGCAAGGAAATGTGAGAAAACACAAGAACAGCCCCTTCAAAGCCAAGGAGCCACCTCAAACACCCAAACCTCCCTAAGTATTTGTCATAATGTTTGAGATGGCTCCTCAAAGCAACAACAACAAGATATGAAGAAGTTGAAGTGAGGAGAAGAGATTTTATGCAAGAAATTTAAAGATGATGTAAAGGATCAAATCTTACCTCAAATCCAAGCTAGGAAATTCAATGAGATGAAGAAACTAGAACCCAAATCAACAAGAACCTCCAAGGAACCTCAACTCCAACCCATGAGAACTTGATGAATCTTCCTTGATGATGATGTTTTGAACTTGAATGAAGAAGATATGTGAAAGAGGTATGAAAATGAGGTGAAATGGTGTTGTTTGAGTGAAGAGGAAATCAAAAATGGATGGAGGAGAAGGAGAGGGGAAGAGGCCACGGTTTTGTGTGTATGGGGAAGGAGTGAGTTGTTGTTATTAAATTACAATGGGAGGATGTGTGAAGGAAGCAAAAGAAATGTTGTGTATTGAATGTTATTGGATTCAAAGGTGTGTTTGTCCAAAGAAATGGAGAAAGACTTTTTTGATGTGCACTTGATACGGGCTGATGTGAGGGAGAGGGTGGAGTGAGGGAGGTTGTTTTCTTGTAAAATTAGTGCTTACTTTAGCCAAAAATGGATAAAAGCAAAAAGCACCTAAAAAGGAATTAACCCTAATTCTAAAAATACAATAAGCAGCCAATATTATTTTGTTATTCATTCCTTTATTTTGGGTTCAGATTTCTATTTTTAATTATACATATTTTTGAGCCTTTTTGAAAGCGAGAAAAAAAAACTGTTGTAATTGACCAAAATACCCTTTTTGACTCTAAAACCCTAATTTGCCCGAAAAATGCATTCCAACCCTAAAAATGATTTCAAGAGCCTTGGAATGCCTTCTAGGATCTGAAATGCAGTGCATAAGGCTCTTCACTCTTCAATTTATTTATTTTTTGTGGAAAATTAGGGTTTTGACCTAAAGCTTTGACAAAATTGGGGTATGACAGCTGCCCCTCTTTATTTGGATTTTGACAAGGAATATGAATTGGCCGAAACATATTCCGAGGCAAAATAGAAATAAAGAACTCAAAAATTATACCAATTTTGTCTACTTGGGGAAATCCGAATTTTCTTTTTCCTTTTTCTCTATTTTTGTTTATTTTTGTTATTATTATTTTTTCTCAGAAAGATAGACACTTTCGTGTCGATGCAAAAACAGTAAATGAACATCGACGTGCGCATGCAAAAAAAGGTAAAATGGACACTTACGCGCGCATGAAAAAAGTAAAATGGGCACTTGCGTGCGGCGCGGTAAATGAGCACTTCGCGCGCGCGGCGGTAAAATGCCCGCATCGCCTAAAACTCGTAATCCTTAAACGAACTCTTGATTTAATCCGAGTTTGCACGTGGCTTTGAGGAGCACGCATCCTGAGAATCTCTGGTATTTCTAGCGACCGGGGGGGTCGTTATCGCCCGAACTAATATACGAGATCAATGCACGCGCCCATCGTATCTTGGGTGATACAACTATTCCGTTGAACCTCACATGGGCCGCGTCCATCGCGTTGCTCGTACATTACGATGTGAGACCTGGGCAGGAAGGAGCAATGATCTCTCTGGGCTCCAAACTGCAATGCGCACCTGAGCGCTCTCTTTTCTTTTCTTTCTTTTCTGTTTCTCTCTTTTCTTTATCTTTTCTTTTTTTTCTTTTCTCTTCTCTTTTTTCTCTTTTCTTTTTCTTTTCTTTTTTCTTTTTTCTTTTCTCTCCTTTGGACTCCCAAATGGGGCCGCTTTCTAGAATTTGAAGGCGAGCGGTGTTTATACGTCATTGTATCTGCAAGTGAGATGAACAAATGCATGCGATGCAAATGCCATGATTGCTTTTTGATGGGATGAATGTGATGTGGTGCAGGAGTTTCTTTTTTCTTGCATGATTTTTTTTTGTCTATGTTTGATGAATGCAATGCATGAGTTTCTTTTTCTTTCTTCTAGCTTCTCTTCTTTCTCTTCTTTTGCTAGTTGTTGCTCTTTTGCTCTTTTGGCTTTTCTCCTCTTCTTTTCTTTTGCTCTTTTTATGAAGTGCAAGTACGCGAATGCAAAATTTTGGTGTTTGATGATATGTAATGCTCTTGTGTTTTGATGAAATGGCAGATGACGTGCAATGGAAAACTTTTTCTTCTTTGCCTTTTTTCTATGAAATATGAATATTGCTATTATTGCGAAATAAAATGATGAATAACATGAAATGATGAATGACATGGGATATTTTAGCTTTCTATTCTTCTATGAGATGCAAGTATTGATGTGATGCAACTGTATTGCTTTGATGTTTGATGGGATGATGAATTTTTGGTTCGTTTTTTTTATGGAATGCAAACATTACTATGATGTAGACGACACTGAATGTTTTTGTTTGTTTTTTTTGTTGGCATAAGGACTTCAGGATTCTTGAGTGATCAATTCAAGTGTCCTATCGTGATGGCTATTTCGAATGTACATTCGACTAAGTCTCCTATTTATTGAAAATGATTTTGTACTTTGAAAACTGATTTGATGTCTGATGCAATGATGATGAATGCTTGGTTTGCTGGAAAGAAAGCGGTAAATGAACACTTGGGGTGATGAGAAAACGGTAAATGAACACTTGGCGTGCTGAGAAAACGGTAAATGAACACTTGGTGTGTTGAGAAAACAGTAAATGAACACTTGGTGTGCTGAGAAAACGGTAAATGAACACTTGGCGTGCTTTTAATGAACCACTTGGGACCCGAGGGCCTTTGAACTCCGAACTGAAGGAGTGACCGAACTCTAAACTGAAAGAGCATTCGAAACTCCGAACTGAAGGAGGGACTGGGAATGAGATTTTGAGACTGACAAGTCCAGGATTACTGACTTGAGAATTAGATTGAAGACTGACACTTGAAGTGCTGATTCTTTGAACTAGGCCTGAGGATTAACATCTTGTGTTCGTCCACATTTTGCTTTGCAATGCAATGAATGACACATGTAATGCAAACATATGCCCTGATTGATGTCTTGAATATTATGGAATGCTTTTGTTCTTTTGTATTTGCTTCTTCTTTGTAGTTTATGAAATGCAAATATCAACATAATGCTTTGATGTTTGAATGCAAGTGTATGCGGTGATTGATGCTTTGATGAATGGAATGCTCCTGTTCTAACTCCTGTTTGTTTCTTTTTTGCTTCTTCTATGAAATGCAAAGATTAATATGATGCAATGCTCTGATGTTTGATGCAATGATTTTTGTTCTTTTTCTTTTATGGAAATGCTAACATTAATATGATGCCAATGCAGTGAAAAGATTTCTGCTTTTTCTTCTTTACTATTTTCCTCTATGAAATGGAAGTATTAATATGGTGCAACTGACGTGGACCGTTTTTTTTCTTTTTGCTATGTGATGAATGTACAAAATGTGAAGATGCAAATGTAATGCTTTGATGCATATGCTATAATGAATAGATTGAAATGCCTAGATGCATGAGGTAAACATTTTTGTGATCATGAGATGCGAGACTTTGGATGCAAGGAATTGAGATGATTATTGACCATTCTGTTGAAAAATTGAATTTGATTCAAACCCCGGTGTTCTCAAGGTTTTTATTTACAAACAACCTCACTTGTTTTCTCTTTCTTTCCATGATGACTGAATTTTAGATATCACGTAAACAACTGGTGTTCTCTCTTTTTGAAGCATTGTCTAGTAAGCATGCATAGGAGTGAAAATGTGAATGAATGAGTCAGTTAACTTGGAATTGGTTTAGGGCATGGACATTTATGGCAAGTGAAGGAATGACAGACATGGTTATTGCCGAAGCTCATGAGGATCAAGAGATACAAGATTGCCCCAATTCAGTCTTTGATGAGTGAATAGCTTGCCCTCATCTCTGTGGTGACAACAACTAGGGGTGTAGAAGATGCTGAATTGGGAATGCTTCGGCTTTTGAAATGAAGGGTGGAGCAAAAGAGATTTTGTCTCAACCCATAAAGTTTGATGTTACCCTCACCCATAACAAGGACAAAGTCGCCCCAATTAGAATGACAAGGCCTTGTTTAGGATAGTGAGTTGAGAGATTGCCCTGAGGTTTTATGGGAATGAATGAGGTGAAGGAATGGGAATGCACTTGCCCCACTTTGGAATGACATTTCAAACGGTTTCTTTGAGTGAGGTTGTGAAAGGTGACAGAGTTATGGTGACGGTTATGAACGGAGGGTGGTATGTGAATGGGATAGACGATGAACAAATCTCCCCATGGTTGAGTGGAGTGAGAGGTGAAGGAAATTCCCCCTAGTACACCTATTTGGTTCTCTTTAAGAAAAACTTAAATGCAATGAAAGTTTTGACTTTTAGTATGAAAGAAGCCTCACTTGGTGATCGCTAAACCTTGTTTTAATGCAACTTGAATGCATTTTAGAGTGCAAGTCTTTATTGTTTTGTCAGCTTTCTTTTTTCTGACTGTTTCTTTTTCTGAGGATTTTTCTTGATCGACTTTCTTTTTTCCGATCGTTTGTTTTTCTTTTGAGCAAACCCATCGTAAATAGATAAACTTATTTGTCCTAGGGTTAAAATTTGAGAAAACAAAAGCAATCGGTTATTGATCGAGATGGACTTTTCAGGATTGTGATGTTTTGTGGAGAAGGGATGATTGAGATTGATGAAGTGTTTGAGGCTGATGGGTTGTTGGGTCTTATTCGGCATCGGCTAATGGTCAATGATTTATGAAGGAAATGGTTATTAGGTTTGATGAGGTGCTTGGGGTTTTATTAGGACAAGTTTGTGTTTCATGGTAGAATGGCTGAGGATTTATGGAGGGTTAGATGTTGAGGCCAAAGAAGATGTTTGTGGTCTTTATGAAAGGAGAGATGATTATACACAACAGAGTGTTGGAAAGTTTTTGGAGACAAGGATCTCTGGTGTTTCATAGTGAAATATATCAACTCACAATTTGTACTTCTTTTGTTTCTCTTTTTTCTTGGTCTTTTTTTTTTGAGATTTTCATTTTTTGGAATCTTTTTGTTTGATTGTGTTCTTTTCCTTTTGACCTCTTTCTTTTCTTTGGACTTGGGTGAGCTGATGAAGATGATGTGGAATTGATCCCTGTCTAGAGTGATGGAGATATCCTGGGACTTTCTTGACTTAAGGTGGGTAGGAAAGGGAATTTTTGGATTTTGGATTTCCTTGAGGTTGTGGGGAGGCGGCCAAACTTCAATTCAAATTTTGATTGCTTATTTTTCCGTAAAACCCGACAACAATTTATCTATCTATATGAGTTTGCTCTTTTCTTTGCATTTTCTTTTATGCCCTAATTTTTGCCTGGACCGCTCTTTGCGAGTTTTCAATCCATCTAAGCGCTCCTTTTTGCCTAGGCTGCCCTTTTTATGGGGTTTCAACCTAGCGAGCTTGTTCTTCTCATTTATCTCTTTTTTTTTTTTTTGGAAAGACTTGCACTAAAGGAATATAATGTCGATAAAGAAAGTTAGTGATCACAGAATTGCCCCAGCATGGAGGACTTAGAGTGTTAGTGAGAAATGAACCAAAAAGTCAAGTATGCACTGATGGGAGAAAATATGCGCTTTATGGGTGGACGGGGCGGGGTTAGACTTGGATGGTGATGATGACAAGGAAAGAAACTGACTGACTCAAACAAGAGAAACTGCACGTGTCAGGCATGTTCACTATAGGAATGCTTCACAGAGAGTCAACATCAGTTAGAACAATGATTTTTTTTTGAGCTGCTTCAGTCTTTTGTCATGGAAAGGATGGGATGCAGTGCTTTTGAAAGAAATGCAAATGAGCTATTGATTTAAAAAAAAACTGAGTGCCTTGGAACACCTTGAGTTTGCAACCAAGTAAGGATAAACTTTTTCAAAAAGGAGGATTGTTTTGCAAGAACATCTCGCTTCTCATCACAACTTTTATTTTATGCAATGAATGAATGAACAAATTATGATATGCAAGTATGATGCAAATGCGTGGAGAATGACCACTCGAAAAGTGTGGCTCATTTTAAATAATTTTGTTGTTTTTAATGCAAGACAAAATATGGAATACCGATGCGAATGATGCAAGAATGATGCCCCCTTTTTTTTCAAAATGATTTTTTGATTTTTTAGTTTTTTTAGAGGCGAGACAAGATACGAAGTGCCAATGCCCCTTTTTTTGAATGATGAGAGATTCGAGAATGGTGATATGAGGCAACTGATTGTCGTTACCCTGAGTAACCTGCATGAAACATTGAGTGGATCCTGACTCAATACTTCACAAAATATACTGAAACGTTTCGACAATTAGTTGACTCAACTTAATTTCCTACTTGAAAATAAAACACGTGTGACTGGGTCAAAGTGCCCTAATATCGTAGAGTAACATCTCAAATTTGTAGTCGACAAACAAATTTGGGATATTACCCTTCGTCGTTCAAAGGTGCACTTCTACCCATTAAGCCATCACATGAGGAAATTTTTCTTTGTTTCGAAAGGATGCATGCCGAGAGAAATGATGTATTCGAACAAAGTGATGAGGTTAATGAAATGATGCATGAGTGCTACATTTACGCGATGTTTGCATTATTTGATGATGATTTTTTGTACATGCACCCAGATGAATGTGATGCTTATGCAATGCGGATAATAATTGCTTCTTGCTTTATTTTGTTTTTATGCAATGAAATGAAATGCATGATACTCACAATTATTTTTAACGCGGGGAAATGCATGCAAAATGAAACGTTCAAGTGCTTATTTTTTATGCCATGAAAAGGGGAAAAGGGGTACATGTGATGCATTTTCTAAAATCTAGTAGAAAACATACATTTTTGGATTTTTGTTTATTTGTTATGATATGAAAGAGAAAAATAATAATGCATGCAGAAAATGACGTGTTTGAGCTAAGGCTATATGAATAGCGGAATGATATATGCATGCAATATTGATGTGATGCCCACCTTTATTTGATGACAGTTTTTGCATAATTAAGGATGAATGAAATGCGATATGGATGATAACTGCTTCTAGTTTTCATTTTTCTTATGCAATGAAATGAAACGTGTGATGCTTACAATTACTTTCCTAATGCATGAGAGATATTGATATGAATGGACGACGGAATGAGACGTTAATGTTTATTTTTGATTTGCGACACAGAAAAGTATTAATGCGATGATGTGATATGAATGGACGACGGAATGAGTGGGTGAATGAATGAACGAATGTGCATTTTGAATGAGGATGCCGTAAATTGCATCACTTAATGATTTTTCATGATTATGAACGAATGAAATACCATAGGGATGATAATTGTTTTTTCAAAATTTTGTTTTATGTAATGCATGATGCCATGATGCAAAGTGCGGATGATGATTTCTTTTTGTTTTATTTTTAAACAATGAAATGGAATGCATGATACTAACAATTATTTTTAGTGCGTGGAAAGATATGATTCCTATGAAAATGCATGCAAAATGAGATTTTGCATATATGATATGAAAAAGAAAAATAATAAAGCATGTGATATGTTTCTAAATTTTTTATGCGAGAAAGTGCATGATACTCGCAAATGATTTTTAATGCAAGGGAAAACATGATTTATTTTGAATGGAAATGTATGCAAAATGAGATGGTCACATGTTCATTCTTCATGATATGCAAAAAGCAATAATGCATGAGACACGTTCCTAATAAAATATGTTTTTTGGACTTTTGACAAAGTTAGGAAAAAGTTTAGTGAATGGAAACGCACCCGCGCGGGGAATGCATTCCCGACAAACCTAAATGAGATAGAGAAAAATGCGCGTATGGATTTTTATTTAGTTTTCCCATGTTATGCAATGCAAAGATGCTTTTTGTATGAGAATGAGGTTGATGATGCTACTTTACATGCATGTGAAAAGCAAAGTAAAAAGATTTTTTTTGATTGAATTTTTGAGAAAATACAAGATATATGTCACCTCATATAGATGTTTATAAAAATGAAAAAAATACGTTTTTTGATTTTCGAAAATTCTTGAGGAAAAATGACTAAACTAGATGCCACAATGCAACACACAATTGGGAACGCCCTTGTGACCTAAAAAAGGGGGAAAAACCTACGATCTAGGGCAATTTAAAGGTAATCCTCCCATGTAGCTCTATTCACTTCCTCACAAGGCCACAGTCCCTTTCACAAAACTCCCCACAAATGCAGCAAACTGCTAGGTGTGAGGCATCATGAAAGAGCACAACTCTGGTTGAAACTTTCGCAAGTAGCCAAACGGACAAAGGTCCTGATGGGCTCTCACTACTCGAATCCACTCTCCTAAGTTTTTGCAGACCTGGGTTATGGTCTCTCTCTCAAAGCATGTAATCATAAGGTATAAGTGTAGTGTGTGTCAAGAGCATTTTCCTTAAAAACTACCCCACCTGCAAATGAAAATCCAGAGCAGCCCAGACAATAGAAAGCAATAACATGTCATATACCCTAGGGTTCAATATCAATCAAATACAACTAATCTAGGGTGCACCGGAATACAACATGAAAGTATGAAAAAGAAGAAAGCATAGAGACCAAAACAAGATATTCAAATCAATCACACAAATCACACACTTAATTAATTAGGCTTGACCCACTTTTTAAAAAAATGTTTTTATTTTTTAGTCCCCAGTGAAGTCGCCAGCTGTTGCACCCAAAAAATCCGGTTTGGGTTTCTCAATGTACAACATGGAAAAATTTCGAAGCCGCCACCAATATTTTAATTTTAAGACCAAAACATCGGAAAAAGGTCTTTTGAATAAGGCGGATGGTCTTTTGAAAACTAGAGATATAGGTTCGGGGGTCGATTACGTGTGAGGAAGGTACTAGCACCGCACACGTCCTTTCTACCGAAAGGGAACCTTTAAATAAGTGTGTGGTTTTAACTTGTGATTTGAAAAATACCTAGATTTGCCTATTTATTTCTTGTTTGAAGATGAATGGGAAAAACTTAATGAAAATTTTGTTTTTGGCGCTTGACGAGAGTTGACTTCTCGCTCCTACGTATCTCCTGGTGCGATGGAGAATTCAAAGCTACGTAGTTCTCGGTTGTCATGAAAAGGTTTTTGTTTTTTATCTTTTTTAGTGAGTTTTCGAAATAGGACGAGTATTCAGCGAATGATTAAACTAACAAAGGTTATGAGTATTCACCGCTAAGTACTCTTAAAAAATGGGAGTCACCGCCACTAGTCAGACGAACAAAGGTTCTGATTGACCGTTAGTAGCGACTCATTTTTTATTTGATCTTTTGAAAATGGTTTTCGAAAGAGATTGATTGGCACGAATGATCAAACTAACCAAAGTTATGGGTGACCATCGCTTATTGTTCTAAAAAAAAGGACATTGCCACCAATGGCTAGACGAACAAAGGTTTTAATTAGCCACTAGCAACAATGGGTTTAAAAATTATTCTTTTGGTTATGAAAAATGCTAATGTTTATGGTTGCGAAAAGGATTTTTATTTGTTGCGCTTGACGAGAACGTGGCTCGCTCCTACGTATCCCAAATGGGAATCAAAGCGACGTAGTTCTAATTAGCCTTAAAAATGAAGATCTTTTTTATGAGGTTTTGGAAAATGAAGAGCGTTCATAATGATCAAACTAACAAAGGTTATGGGTGATCATTACTAAAACTCTCTTTGAAAATGCCTTTTGAGAATGCAAGCTTTCATGGTGATCAAACTAACAAAGGTTATGATGGATATCACCACTAATAACTTGTTTTGATTCTTTGATACTTAAAAAATTCTTTTTGAAATTGGACGCGTTCATGATAATCAAACCAACAAAGGTTGTGATGGATTATCACTAGTAGCTTGCTTTATGCTTATGAAAATTCTTTTGAAATTGAGGCTTTCATGACAATCAAACCAACAAAGGTTGTGATGGATTGCCACTAGTAACCATTTTTATGCCAAGTTGTTTAGAAATGAAAACAATGAATGCA
Organism: Oxytropis ochrocephala; assembly: GCA_020916435.1. NCBI lineage: Eukaryota > Viridiplantae > Streptophyta > Magnoliopsida > Fabales > Fabaceae > Oxytropis > Oxytropis ochrocephala. The sequence continues at coordinate 99,503,602 of CM037090.1, forward strand.
AGAAAGAATTAGTGAATTCAAGCATAACACGATCATTGGAATCAAATCATTAAGCAACAACATTTGAATTCGCAAACAAAGATCAAGCCTAAACTACACATATTAGATCACAACACATAGATAGGCAAGGGAGGAACTTGAATTGGGCATTAAGCAAAAATGCAAGAGTAGGCAAGATTGAACCTAAATGCACATCTAATGGAAGATGCTAGGCGAGAACCAAACTCAAATATTTCTACAAAACGCAAGAGAATCTAAATGCACATCTATTGGAAGATGCAATGTATGGAATTGACCTATCTAAGTATTGATGATATTCTTATATGAGAGTGGACAATGAAATTGTTAGCTCAAGCAAAAGAGTTGCCTCAATCATGATCATTGGCAAGCATAAGCAAGCAAATTATTTAGCAACCAAAGTATCAAAGAATGTTGAATCACTTTGGTCAATCCTCATACTTAAGATTAAGTGCACAAGTGCACAAGTGTGAATCACCTTGCCAATCATCAACAAAGCCAAATTTATTAAAGCAAACCCAAACCCTAATTTTTTATGTTAAAACCTAGGATCATACATACCCTAAATCAACTATTATTCATCCCCAAATCGTGAAATAAACAAAAGCATTCAAGAACCCTAAACCTAGGCCCATGGCCGAATGTTATCATGCTTGAAATGGGTTTTTTATTTTGTGAAAGTTATGCAAACAAAAGTGAATATGCAAGGAAATGTGAGAAAACACAAGAACAGCCCCTTCAAAGCCAAGGAGCCACCTCAAACACCTAAACCTCCCTAAGTGTTTGTCATAATGTTTGAGATGGCTCCTCAAAGCAACAACAACAAGATATGAAGAAGTTGAAGTGGGGAGAAGAGATTTTATGCAAGAAATTTAAAGATGATGTAAAGGATCAAATCTTACCTCAAATCCAAGCTAGGAAATGCAATGAGATGAAGAAACTAGAACCCAAATCAACAAGAACCTCCAAGGAACCTCAACTCCAACCCATGAGAACTTGATGAATCTTCCTTGATGATGATGTTTTGAACTTGAATGAAGAAGATATGTGAAAGAGGTATGAAAATGAGGTGAAATGGTGTTGTTTGGATGAAGAGGAAATCAAAAATGGATGGAGGAGAGGGAGAGGGGAAGAGGCCACGGTTTTGTGTGTGTGGGGAAGGAGTGAGTTGTTGTTATTAAATTACAATGGGAGGATGTGTGAAGGAAGCAAAAGAAATGTTGTGTATTGAATGTTATTGGATTCAAAGGTGTGTTTGTCCAAAGAAATGGAGAAAGGCTTTTTTGATGTGCACTTGATGTGGGCTGATGTGAGGGAGAGGGTGGAGTGAGGGAGGTTGTTTTCTTGTAAAATTAGTGCTTAGTTTAGCCAAAAATGGATAAAAGCAAAAAGCACCTAAAAAGGAATTAACCCTAATTCTAAAAATACAATAAGCATCCAATATTATTTTGTTATTCATTCCTTTATTTTGGGTTCAGATTCTATTTTTAATTATACATATTTTTGAGCCTTTTTGAAAGCGAGAAAAAAAAACCTGTTGTAATTGACCAAAATACACTTTTTGACTCTAAAACCCTAATTTGTCCGAAAAATGCATTCCAACCCTAAAAATGATTTCAAGAGCCTTGGAATGCCTTCTAGGATCTGAAATGCAGTGCATAAGGCTCTTCACTCTTCAATTTATTTATTTTTTGTGGAAAATTAGGGTTTTGACCTAAACCGGACAAAATTGGTGTATGACACACCTCCTAAATAAAACTCCAAATTAATTATTTGATTTAAATAAATGTTGCAAGCCTTAAATAACTTAATTAAATGAATAATTAAATTATTTTGGGGCGTTACAACTCTCCCCCACTTAGAATATTTTCGTCCTCGAAAATCCTCGCCAACTCATGATATCAACATCAAATCTCCTTATCACCTCTAACCGTTCTCATCCACGTTCTATCGTACACGCAACAGACCAAACACCCTCCTCTACACTCTTGCTCCCCAAATAGATATCCTAACCTGTAGGTTATCCGAATCCTACCCAACTACCCAAACACCGTCTAAGGTTCACCCAAAACACGAATGCCTATATTGTCACTTTTATTTTCATATTCAACGGAATGCAAACGCATGCGACACCAGAGATAACAACGACCATGGCTAGAGGCCCAACAACACCAACAATCGCAATTAACACAACAACACCAATCTCAACAATAGACTCAACAACCACCAACAACAACACTGAATACAACACACTAATCTTCAACAATTGATACAACATCACCAACATCACCAATTTATCATATACCCAACAACATTCACATCAACAATTAACACGACCACAACAAAAAATTCAACTTCAACCTATTCAACAAATTAATCGTTTTATTCAACGTTCAAATTAATCTACCTAAACTCAGGTGCAGAAAATTTTGTAACTCTGCACCTACTTTGGCGAATTAATTAAAATAGTAAACGACATCGGATTTCGACAAATAAATACTTGTTGGAAAGCCACGGATGTGTAGGTTTCTGAATATGTCCTTAGAGTTTCAAAACCATGAGCCAATTAGTACAGTTTTTAGAAACAACCCGAACAATTCCCAGACTGGACAGATTCTGTCCTCCCACTTCATTTCACTCTAAACTGACTTAATCTTGACCAATTAGGACAAAATCTTAGCCCGAACAAAAGCAATTTGAGTATAGTTTCTAACGGAAAACAAATCGTTCAAAACGGAGTTCATTTGAAGACATAACACTTGCAAAAACCGAACATACTCACAGTTTGATTCTAGAAATTTGACCCGACTTAGGAGACTCATAACTGGAGCTACACAACTCCAAATTGAACGAAACCAGTGCCAAAACGACCGGCTTTAAGTCTATTTTCGAAAACACTCAGCCACATAATTTTTTAATCAACCAAACAGTACCAGTTTCAAAAACACCGAAACAGTGTCCAGAAAACGCGTAAAACCAGAAGCAAGTAAAACTCATCTTGATCAATCACCAAAACCAATTATAATCATCACATACTTATGCATTTCATCAAGCATCAAATAAGCATAACCAATCATGCAAACAATTTAAACACACAAGTCCGAAAAGATTAAGCATGTAGGCATCTTCCTCGATCTCTTTATTCCTAGGGATTGGCTAACATGCGAATTTTACAACCTCCCTAGAAAATAACATGGGACATATAATTCTACCAAATTGAACTGATTTCATATCACAAAAGAATATATCAACACATGCATTATAATACAATTGTTTTGATACTAGACTTGATATTAGTTTAAACAAATGGAATTAAATACCCTTGTCAACATTTAGCAAGGAAAACTAATCAGGTAATAGAAGCGCACAAAAAGTCTCACCAGTACGCTTTCATCATTAGATTTAGAAGCCACGTAAAACAAATCAAGAAGTGACAAATAATAATAGTGACAGCAACAACAAAGGCCAAAGTTAAGTCATAAAAACGAACACCATTACACAATTGTAGTTCACTGTCAGAAAGTACTTAAAATTGTATACATTTGTTCCTAAAACCTTGACAGTCATTATCGGATTCACCTAATCATGCATTTAATGTAAAATCTCTTCATTTTCAAACAACATCAAACCACAACCTAATCGGTCCGAAAGCCGAAGTCATGTCACATTTTGAAATAAAAAATCCTAAAACAACTTTGGAATAGAATTCAACACTAATTTTTACATTACGCTCATTCCCAATAGCACAAAATTTTCCAAGTAACATCTTTGAAAACCATAGAACTCACAGTTTTGACAAAAGGAGACTATATGTGAACCCCAACCTCACTATCACTCGAGCATGCAACCACATAAACAACTATTTATTAGTTCAAAATTTAATTTCCGACATAAACTCAGAAGGTAAGGAAAGTTAATCATTTAATTTTGAAAAATCAGATCATGCTCACGAAACAAGCCAAATTGAAACACTGAAAATGTCGAAACTTCAAGTCATGCAACCTTAATTAAGATAATGAAAATATAGCATTACACAGTATTTCATTTTAGCATACTAACTTCGAAACAATTAAGCACAAGTCAAACTTAAACTCGTATACATCACAGTAACAATCAACCTATTGCAGAGACGTCAAACAAGTGCAACAATATTCAACAAGCAATCCTTCATATATTGTCAAGTATATAACTCACCAAGGTTAGGTTATGTAAACGTACTTTCCAGATTCCAACAAAACTAATCAAGCAATCAATCAATTTAAATTTGGTACATGTATCCAGAATTAATAATAACCATGAGTTGTTGTCGCCTCTTTCATTGGGGATGAGTTATTGGGGTGATCAGTCCCTCCTACTCATGCAACCAATTAATTAAGGTCACAACACTACTTTCTTACAAATTTATAACTACCACCTTAAAAGACTTTTAACGCAGTCTGGAGTGCGAAGGCGTCGTCACGACTCTCACTCCTTTGACGTCGTTAGAACTCTTTTAATCACACATATCTTAATGATACAAACAACAGTCGCAAACAACCAAAATCAATGCTACAACCAACAGTTACATATTTCAATCACACATATCTCAAATAATCAATATAACTTTCAATCGCTATCCATCAAATAAATTACAAGGCATGTCCATGAAAGAACAAAACCAACAAAGATATCAGTAATAAACAACAACATAAATATAATTTAGAACGAGTACCACGATTCGAGGGTTAACAGACTCGACAAATTGGCCGGACAGACCGAACTGCTTTGATACCACTAATGTAACACCCCCTTTCTAAATACTACTATTTAGCCAATTTAAAAAAATCAGAGTTTTCGAAAATTTTCCACGCGCTAGAAAGAGAGTGCTTCATTTTCATCAAAACGTAAGACAACACATTGAAATTTCATAAAACAACTAATGTGTGATATATAGCACACCGAAATGGGGCGAACCCTCAAAAATACTTGTTTAGTTTTTTACAACAACCGGAATATAATGCACCAGCACAGCGGAATACCAACAAGTCTAGAAGTATTTAATACATCACCAAATATCAGACTAATAACATCAAAACAGAATACTAATAACTAAGACACCCCGCCCCGGTGCTACATATCAGAGCATGACCATAACCAGGCTACTTCATTCGCTATCACCTGCAGGTTGCCGTCATGAGAAGCAACACGAAAGCAGTAGGGTGAGTCTCTTTACATAAATAATAGCAAATAGGATAAGCATTATTTTTAGGGAAGGAAACTAGCAACAATCACATTCCAACACATAGCATATGATATTATGTTTGGCACATCAACTCACAACCATCATAAAGCAACACCAATTACATGAATGTATGCATGTATGCAAATGCATGTGGTACCATCAACCTCCATAAATTTTGCCTTGACGGCACAACCACCATAATAGATATCACAACCACCATTGATATCAAGGCCGAAGCCTACAACCACCTTTTGATGCATATGAATTATGAGACACCATGAACAAATGCATCAATCACATACAATCTCATTATGTACAAAATACCACCACCATTGAACAACCACCTTAGTCAACCACTTTAAACAACCACCTTAAAGTGTTAACAACCACCTTAAGTATTAAACAACCACCTTAAATTATTTAACAACCACCTTAAACAACCACCTTAGAGTATTAAACAACCACCTTAAATTATTAAACAACCACCTTAAGTTATTTAACAATCACCTTAATTATTTAACAACCACCTTAAATTCCCAAGACATCATCAACCACTAGCTCTAAGGCTGACACCAAGACATAGCTCTAAGGCTAACACCAAAATCGGGGACCAACTCACACACAAGGACCAACTTGTCACATAAGGACTAAACCGACACCCCCAAGGACTAAACGGTCACCCAAGGGACTAAACAGTCACATAGGGACCAAAACAACACCATAGAAGGACCAATAGTGCATAGGGACCAAAATAGCATTTTTAAGGACTAACGGTGCAAAAGGACCAAAAATAGTATTTTTAAGGACTAAAGGTGAACAAGGACCAAAACAGCATTTTTAGGGACTAAGACACAACACAGCAACACAGGCGCACTTGGGCAGCCAAAATGGCACCCTTGTGCGCAACACAGCACACGCGCACACACACAGGCGCGTTGGGCATGCCAAAATGGCGCCCGCTGCGCGCTTACACACGCACACGCCACACCACCAGCGCAACACGGGCAAGCACTGGCACGCAACAAGTATGCGCCAGGCACGCCAAAATGGCGCCCGCCGCGCCACACCACCCAAAGACCCGCCCGAAAGTTCCTCGCAACCTGGCGCCACTAGCGCACACTCTAGGCCAAAATGGCGCCTCCCCATCAAGCAATAAAGAACCAAAAGCCAATTTCCCCCACACAACACCATCAAACCACTTCATTCAAGCAATCCACCAACACCCAAACATCAACATAACTCCTCATATTGATTTTAATTAAACTCCATGCAATTATCACAAACTCACAATCAACCACCATATTACATTTCCATACTCAACCACATTGTCACAATACAACAACTAGGGGTGTTCGCGGTGTGGTTTGGTTCAGTTTTGAGATAAAAAGTGAACCGAACCGCAAGGTAAAATTACATGCGGTTTGGTTTCGTTCGGTTGGCTTCCTAAAATAAAACCAAACCAAACCAATGCGGCTTGGATTGGTTCGGTTTTTTCCAAGACAAAATTAATTTAAAACGGAGTTAAAATTAACTAACATAAAAAAGACTAACATAAATCATTAAGAAAAAATGTACCCAAATATATGTAGTATATAAATCACTCTCTTTTAATTTTTTTCAAATAGCTAAGACAATGTTTAAAAGAATTTGAATGAAATATTTTGTTGTAATTTTTAAATATAGCATAACAATATGGATTATTTGTTAGTGAGTCAAAGAATTAATTGGATTTGGGCTAGTAAGTGAGTGAGAGTTGGGTTGTAGTTGCAATTGGGTTAGTAAGTTAGTAAGGAAGGTTGTAATTCAACAAGCCTTAGTGTTACTTGAAGTTTGGTTTGGTTTGGTTCGGTTTTGGAAAACAAAACCGCGAACCGAACCAAACCGCGCGGTGCAATGAAAAAAAGAACCGAACAAAACCGATCAAAAGCGGTTTTTTGCGGTTTTCGGTTTGGTTTGGTTCGGTTTGCGGTTTTCCTATTGGTTTGGTTCGGTTTTGAACACCCCTAACAACAACCACCATATTTACATATTTCCTATCAAGCTCATTTCAACACATATCATGGGTTCATCAATTTTAATTCAACACAACACCAATTAATTCAAACAACACATAAACACCATTTAATTCAAACAACACATAAACACCAATTTAATTCAATCAACACCTAAACACCAATTTAATTTAAACAACTCATAAACACCAATTTAATCCAACAACACATAAACACCAATTTAATTCAACAACACATATACAATCATTTAATTCAAACAACACATAAACAATCAATTAATTACCCTAAACACCTAACCCACACATAACCACTCATCTTATAACCTATTATGTATGAAAGAGAGCCCCCTAACCTTAGAAATTGAAGAACTCTAGGAACCTCTCCTTCACCACTTCAAGAACCACCAAGAATAGCTTCTCTACCATTTTGAGCTTCAAACCCCATCCATGGTAAAGTGAAAATGAGAAGGAATTAGTGTGTGAAACTTACACTAAAAGATAGAGCATGAAAAATGAAGAAGAATGGTACCCAAACCAACTTACCACAAGCCAAAATGAGATTTTCTCCTCCTCCCTCCTTCAATAACAGGCCGTCGGCCTCCTCCCTTCTCTCTCCCTCTCCTTTTCTTTCTTTTTCCTTCAAATGGGGAGAAACCCTACACCCCAAAGTTATTTCCTTGAATTTGGGCCTACTAAAGGGTCCATGGGCCCTTTATTTGCACCTCCTAGTTACTTCAACCACTCCCTGACATAATTAAATCACCACTCCCTTATTTACTACCCAACACCTCTTAGTTATATTAAACACCCTATTATTCTTTTAATATAACTAATCACTATAACACCTCCTAAATAAAACTCCAAATTATTTATTTTATTTAAATAAATGTTGCAAGCCTTAAATAACTTAATTAAATGAATAATTAAATTATTTTGGGGCGTTACAATGCACTCTACCCGATTTGCTTGGATCATATAGAGGATGTGTTTCATTTGTTTTTCAAGTGCCCTTTTGATGTTGATATTTGGTCTCGGGTACTCTCTTCGATGAATCTACAAGCAAATGATTTTAAGAATATTGTAGAACACTTCACGTGGTTTGGCTCGATTTGTAAGGGGAAGAAATCCAAAAGGATTAAACTCATCATTTGGTGACTACTTGCTGGTGCATTTGACTGTCTCGCAACGACGTTGTTTTTAGGAATGAGGGCATCAGTGTTGATGTTGTTGTTAATTACATTAAGTGTTTATCGTGGAGTTGGTTTATTAATAGAGCGGATAGTCTTCTAGGTTTTCTTTCTTTGATTGGTGGGCTCATATCGTCTTGTGCCTAAAGAATGTATAATGACTCTCTTTTTTTCCTTTTTTTTTCTAGTTACTACTTTTTATTATTTGGTTTTTATATTTATTTTTTCTTTTCCTTATTATTGACTTTCCTTGTTTTTACTTTCCATTTTTTTATTTACATATTATTTTATGTAGTTTCATTGTTATTTAGGTTATGTTTGACGCGTCCCATCATCTAGTGGACAGTGGATGGAACTAGTGGGTGAAAAGTGCGCGTGTTTAGTAAGCACTAGCGTTGAGCGTTTTTCAGATAGTGTTTAGCTTTTTTTCAAACGCTACTTCAAGTAGCATTTTTCAAACGCTAGCGGGTAGCGTATAGGAGATAGCGTTTCACTTTTTTTGACATTTTTACCCTTTTTATATTTCTTAAATTACTTCTCTTTCCTCATTGACATCTTGTCATCACTAAATAATTTAATCATTAATTAAATATCGTTATATGTCATTTTATATTTATCAGTTATTTTAACCGCTAATTTTACCAAACATATCATTTGCTATTAGCTAGCTTATTCGCTATCAGCTATCTGCTATCTGCTAGCTCTTCCGCTATCTACTAGCTCTTCCGATGTCTGCTAGCTTCTCTGCTATCTGCTAATTTTTACCAAACAGAGTCTTAGTTTTACCTGTTGTGTCAGTACCTTTCTATTCTCTTTATTTGATTTCTTTATTTATGAAAATTTATATTTTGGGAAATTGAATGTTTTAGATATAAACAATCTCTTGAAAAATTTAAATCCTTTTTAATAAAATCTTAAAATTAAGTTCTGTTTTTATTTCCTTACTATTGACAAAGACTTTCCTTGTTTTTAATTACTTTCCTTATTGCTCAAATATTATTTTATCTAGCTTTTTGTAGTTAATTATATTTGTTGCTTCATTATGCCTACTTTGTATTCTCTTTATTTAATTTGCTCAAATAGAATATTATTTAATGTTCTCATGTTCTCACAATAACCAAGTGTTCTCACACGAGTCGTTTCCTATATATATATATATATATATATATATATATATATATATATATATATAATTGTATAGTATTTTGGGAAAGTGACTCTTATAGATATAAAGGACGACTCTGGAGAGAACAGTTGATTATTGTGAGAACATGAGAATATTAAATAACAAAAGTCAAATTCAAATTAACGGTTCAGATTATTTCATTAATTACAAAATCTCACATGATTTTTTTTGGTATTATCTCACATGATATTTAGTTAAAAAGGAAACAATCGTACGAGATCTTGTAATTAAGACGTAATCTGGACCGTTAAATTTAATCTAACAGTTATTATTTAATGTTCTCATACAATAACAAGTGTTTTCACCTCAATCGTCCACATAGATATATTTAATCTTGTGAGAAATCTTATAATCCTTTTCATGGTCGTCCCAAAAAGTTTGGAGGTCTTGTTCAAAACTTAAAAATTGGACTCCAAATTGTGCTTTTATTAAATGAATCACAAAAAATTCAAACTACTTTATTTATCTCATTACAACTTCAAACTAATATCAATCTTCTAATTTTTTCATGAACCATATATTAATTTTTTTTCATGAATCATTTTTTAGTGTGAAAGAAGTGTCTTGATGCGTAAGCCGGACTTTTTTTTACCTTTATTATTACTTTGTTTTTACGTACTTATTTTTCTTGTAATTTAGTATCTTAATTTGTTAGTAAATTTGAGCAAGCATGACATTTGCTGAAATTGTGCAATCTACTCACACTCTCCTATTCTTATCAAGTAGGGCAATTTACTAACACTCGATACATTCAAACAACTAAGCAAGCCTCAATAGACTCAAATGAGAAAAAGGATGAAAATTGGGTCTACATACTTAGTTGGTCTTCCTCTCACAAAATGCAATGGAAATCTTGTTTTGCACAATAGAAAACTAAGTTCAATCAAAATTTATGTTGTGTTACTTCAAGGCTACCATGCACCTACAACAAAGGCTAAAGTGGAGAGAAAATGGTGTCAATTTTTTTTGAAGATACAAAGACTAACTTGACCTATAAAACTTGACTTTACATTTATTTAATTGCATAGAAAAAAAAAACACAATCAGAATCATCCAATAAATAATAATAATAATAATAATAATAATCTTTCAAATTGATAAATTCGTTGTGAAAAAATTAGGCAACGAATTTATCTATTTGGTAGATAAATTCGTAGTGAAATATCCATAACGGATTTACCTACCAAATAGATAAATCTGTTGGCTAAAATTAACATAAAAAATTTATCTATTTTCTAGGTAAATCTGTTTGTTCCAAAAAAAACTTAAAACAGAATTACATAATTTACACGGGATTTACAATGGAATATTTAAACGGAAGTATGTGTGTTTCCGTTTTGTTAAAAACAACACAACGGATGTGTTTTAATCTACATATGGTGATGCTAGGTTAGAAGTAGCATCAGACTTAGAGGCATTTAGTGAACCTAGCTTGGTAGTGGGAGGCTGAGTGGAAGACAGTTCAATAGAACTACTCCAACAATAATTGTTTGGTAAGCACTAGCGTTTAACGTTTTTCGGGTAGCGTTTAGCGTTTTTTCAAACGCTACTTCAAGCAGCGTTTCAAAAAACGCTAGCGGATAGCGGATAGCGGATAGCGTCTCACTTTTTTTGGCATTTTTACCCTTGTTATTTTTCTTAAATTTCTTCTCTATCCTTATTAAATAAATGTAATCATGAATTAAATAAATATATATATTTTTATGTCATTTTACATTTATCAGCTAGTTCAACTGCTAGTTTTGCCAAATACATCAAATGCTATCAGGTAGCTCATCCGCTATCCGCTCATCCGCTTATCCGCTAGCTTATCCATTATCCATTATTTTTTACCAAACAGAGCCTAAACCTATTAATGGCTTTATGTTCAAAATATATAAGATAGAACACACTCACAAAAACAAATATGTATACATCCAAGTGTTAAAAAAACATATTTCAAAGCATAATAGAGATAAACTAATATTTTCAAATGGTTGAATTGCTTTTTATCCCCAAAATTCTCAATTTGGCGATTCTTGTAGTGATACTTATTTTTATAAGCAAAATTTTCTTATAGAATGTAATACAAGGGGTGCTCCAACTCATTATATAGTCAAAAATATTGGGCCTCGTTAAAACATACTGAGGCCAAAACTCAATAAAAAAACGACTCCGATAGGAAAAAGAACACCTCTAAACAATTACAGCTTCAAATTACAACATATCACTGATAAACGACTTAATTTAATGCTTATAGTATAAGAGCTTATTATATAAGAACTTATGCATAAACTGTTTTTATAATAAAAGACAAAATAATGTTAAACTATTATTCGTAAGTTATAAAGTGTTTTCATAAGTTATCTTGAAGAGCTTATGGAAATTGGCTGAAAAGAGTTTATATATGAACATGTTATAAGTTGTTTCCATAAGCTCTCACAACTAATCTAATAAGTGTTTATACCAGTAGATAAGCTCAAATAAGTCCAAACAGTCCCTTATTACAGAGACTAAAAGCAATAAAATTAAAAATGACATGGATGAAAGTAAAATATAGAAAATTACATGATTGAAAAACAAATAAACAATTCAAGGACAATAAACAAAAATATTAACATTTGGAAGACGGAAAAACATAATTAAACCTTAATAAAATAACACAAAATTAAGTTTAAGAAAAATCATAAACAATCAACATATCATGATAGGATTAGGGCTGTTCATGAGAACAAAAAAACAGAACAGAACTGCCGAATTGAACCGAACCGAACCAAAACTAACCAAACTATTACAAACAATTTAGAACCGAACTGTTATTTTAAGTTCGATTCGATGAATCAACTGAATCATTAGGGACTTAAGGGCTAAGGTAAAGTTCAGCTACGGTGAAACACTTTAACGCTAACTGTTAACGTGAACTGTTTAGGTAGGTCTGTGCAGGCGTGCAGCTTATTTATTATTAACAGCTTATTATATGCAAAAACTCATCACGCTTTTTCCTTTCTTTCTGGGTTTGGATCCTTTTGTTGTTGGTGAAGGTTGATTGATATCCTGGACAGATACCAGAGAGCCTCTGGGAAGACGATCTGGGATACTAAGCATGAGGTATTTATGTTTTAAATTTTAATATTTAACAAATAAGTTTTTGCAGCATCTATATAGTTTTTGGTTGAATATTTGTGTCAAGGAAAATGGTATATATAGTTTTTCTTTTGCTAAAAATATGTTGAGGAACTGATAATGAGTAGATCTATATTTGGAACACATATCATATGTACTATTCTAGCTTCTTCTATCTGAGTATTATGTTATATTCTTAAATTGACAGAGAAATGAAGTAGAGCAACAAGAAAAAGTTATTATATGTCTCTATGAACAGATCTGGAAATAGTTAATATATGGAAACTGTTAATTTTATAAGTTGTGTTAACAGTTCAGTTCGGTTCGGACCCAAAAGGTTGGTATAAAATACTTAATAAAAGTTCAGTTTTTAAACAGTTCGGTTCGGTAATAAAGAACTGTGAACCAAACTGTTAATATAGTTTAGTTCGGCAAACTGTTACTGCAGTTCGATTCAGTTCGCCGAACTGTTTCAATCGGTTCAATTCTTCTCCTAAATTGAACCATGAACATCCCTAGATAAGATATAGTATAGTAGCATTTGATCAATGTATAGTCAACCCATCTTATTATTGAAACATGTAAAATAGCAATAAGTTCAATCATTTGAGTTTTCAAAGGTTACTCACCACTGTAAATCCTTCACCTCTTATTATATAAGATCATTCAATCACAGAAATAAAATTCAGAAAGTCTGTTAAAGCCAACCAGATATATCACATAAGATCCTTCAATTCAATATAATTTCCCTCCATATATAAAAGATACAACCATATTAATTGAGCGATTCTTGATAACCATAATTAGGATTGATATTTCAAATCATTTATGAAGTACAAGTACGCAATTCATAGCTACAGAACCAAAATAATCTAAACGGTTGAAATGGAACTTTTAGGCTTTGACTACAAAACCTGCCAATTCACAAAGCCATAACACTCAAATTTTTAACTTCGATGTTGTTCTATGTTGTTCTGATCCTTGAAATTAAAGAGAATCATAGTCAAATACGACGAATGCAATGTCATTCACGATTGTGTTCTGTCACGATACATAAAATAAACTTGAAGATGCTACCCCAATTGGGGACACATTGGCCGTATTTAGTCGTGATCCTCCATAATACCAAAGATCGAAACACGATTGTGATTTAAAACCTGGATCACATGGGTCCCTAAAGTAAGTCACAAAATCATAAAATGGAAAGCTAGCAACATTTATGGTTTCTCCCAAATCCACACATTAAAAATCAAATGATGAAAGAATCTCGATATATCAAAGTCGAACTTATTTAACCTGTTGAGTATCTTGAGGAAATGGTGCATTCACAACTCACCAATCATTTCTCCTCACCAGTCATACATCAAAGTGGCTGGTCGACCTCTTCATCCTCATTCTCATCAATATCAATTTCGTCCAAATCAGATATCTCTGTTTGTTGTGAACAGAGATCCATTGCTTGTTCAGAATCAAATATGCGACACACAACAAAAGGAGTCTGCAAAATAAAAATACCAATACAATGATCATTGATGAATTATTAAACAGTAGGAAAGAGGGTGTTTTTCAAAGATATTGTACCGCAGGATTGTTAGCCAAGGCATACTCGTACATTATCCAATCAGATCTCTCGTCAGCCCGCGACATATTTCCAACATAAAAACAAAATAAAGTTTTGGTGCCCAAAACCTCGTTGCCTTCAGTGTTTTTTATGTCACAGACCTTCCCTTTTTTCATCCAGAACCCCATTTTGCACATCCTCTTCTCCTCAGAAACCTTATTTGTGTAATAGTACCAATGTTGAAAATTCCCCTCATCACCGAATGAAAAGGAATCTTCCTCCGGTAAGTCATAATCATAGCTATACAGATTAATTTTTTCTTTAATGACTTCATCACGATTCAAACTCCCTGCCTCATTTTCGTTTTTTATCCGCAAGTAGTAGGTCAGAAGAATCTCCTCAGAGGGCTTGAACATGGGACCGAATGGGAGAACCACAAACGCCATAGTGATCGGAAGCTGAAACCAGAGAAATTGAGAAAATTGTTTGGGGGTTAGGGTTTTGGAATGACTTAAGCAAAAAAAGTGAAATGAGAGTGTGGGGGTGGGGTTTTGTCATTATAAAGAAGGGGGTTGAATCGTGTCGAGTAAGCTTCATAATCCTGTCAGTGATTGTGAAGGAGAGAGTTGGCATTTTTTGATTGGTTTTCACATCACTTTTATGTTTGGCGTGTTTTTTTAGAATCCCAGTCAAGCGGGATCAACCAATGCTGTGTGTTGGAACCATGGGCGGCATGCGACCACAAAAAATGTAGACTTCCTCTTTTTTATTTCCTCATATGGATATAAAAAAAGCACATTCTAAACTAAATTAAGACAAACTAGTATGCATTACCTGTGCGCTGCACGGGTATACATGGCATCGTAAATTATAATTTTAATTTATTCTTTAAAAACAAATAGTCTGTTTTATGTTTTAGTGTGTTATATGATAAAAAAACCGACTCTCGTACATTTCGCATCATAAATCTATTACGAATTATATATTATAATATATATAGGTATGTGTATGTATATATTTGAGAACTCTAATTCCAACAGAGAAGATGAATTATCACCTATGATGTTGTTCCCTCTCTTTAACACACTCCAGATGTATAGTATGACCCCAAGGTAAGATAAGACAGTAACAAATAGATACTTCAAGGAGGAAACATTGAAATCATCTCAATGGGATTTATGTGTCTAAGCATAATTGTGTCTCTTCTTAATTTATTGCAATGTTTAACAATGTAAAAGAAGCATAAGAAAGTTTTAGAAGGGGCCAATTGCAGACTTTTCGGTATTCTATTTCATAGTAAAAGTAGGCACTGTTCTATATCATAGTTCCATATCAGCAATTAAGCTGACAATACAAATATTTACTTAAAATAGACACAATCTTCACCTATTAAAATGAGGTTTTTTGTGCAGAGATGAAAATTGAATTCCCAAGAGGATTTCCCAAGAGGTCACCCATCCAAATTGGGCACTATTTTCTAGATCTAATTTTGGAATGAGGTGAAGTTACACTTCAGAAACCCTATTGACTCATTCTAATCATCCCTGCGTTCCTCTTCCTGAAACAACGACTCATACTTTCCAACCAGTGCATTTCGAATTTCTTCCATCTCTGCGTGTTTCACACATTCGGTCATTACGCTCGTATTCAGCCATGGCAACCCGGGTTGGAGTTTCTTCTTCACCAAAAAAAATAAGGAAAAATATCTAAAATATATTTACAATTTTTCAATTAAGCTGCAAGACTATCACATCAACACTAAAAATACATTTGCAATTAAAAAACTATCAACTGATCAGCCAATATAAGTGAGGACTAATTTGCTGAACTAACAAAAAGAACATGCTACCCTCACAAATAACAAATAAGAGACAAATTATAAATTTGTCTTCAACATCCTACCCATATAAGTGAATGCTTTCCAGCTTCATTTTTTTGTCTCTTATCTTCTGCGTGAGCTTTAATTTTTTTTCATTAGCCTTCTCCTCTTTTTCCTTTCACAAATGCTCCTTCTCCTCTGCCTACCAATATGTTCTTTATGATCTGAAATGGAGGGGAGGGAAAATGAGTTTGTTAAGAAAGAATTCCATTGATAGTATAGAAAAATCCTATCATATTAAATCTTCAATAAAATTGCATACTCCTTTTTTACCCAAATCAAAAAGAACAACATTAGAAATCAAAACCTGTCATTTGCTTGGTTTCTCATTTTCTAAATATAATCAAGAAAAGGAGATAATTATACACCTTGGTTTCTCATTTGCTCGTCAAATTAAGAAAATTCACCATGCTAAGCCTAAAGCTTTGACCAAACTATGAAGACACAATAATAACGTGTTTCTTCACATATCAATTAACCACTGAAAAACACAAAAAAAATAAATACATATCTGAGTAGGAAACCAGTTGCAGGCAAGAGCAGTTATTGATTAGGGAGCTGTATAATAGGACAAAAACATTACAACAAAGGCACAAATATCACAAGAGAAAATAGAAATATCAAAAACAAACTATCAAGTAAGGAAAGAAAATATGAAACAGAGCAAGTCAAAAGCAGAGAAAAAATTACACTTCTAAATATTGAAGGTTAAGTAGTACTTCAACATTGTTGTGTTTGTGAATTTGTAGGGGAAAAAGATGGAAATACCTTTATTTTTTCCTTGATGCTTTTTACAACACCAAGTGATTACGTTTAACATTAGATCGGGTTGTTTAGCGCATAGACCACACGGATGTGATCCTAAAATCCAACGAAATTTTAGCCCTTGATCATTTGGGACACACGCATTCCATTCATCTCGACCGTTCAAAGTGCCATGTAATAAGTTTAAGTGACGTGGAAATGACGTCATGTATTACGTCATTTTTCTTGTCTGCTGACGTGTCATGCACACGTCAGCTATTCATGATTATATATTATTTTTTTGGTCTAGGGGTCTTTGACCCCACTCCGGTGTCCAGGGGAAAGGGGCCCTGAATAATCCGGAGTTCGGCCGGGAGGTAAGTAAAGTCTGGCTCCAATTTGTTCCATCCGGGGATCGAACTCGGGTACTAGCCGAATCCGCCCCTTTAGATGGAGTGCATTAACCACTTGCACCCAAGCTTGGAGTTCATGATTATATATTATTAAGATTAACTATTGATACACTTATACTTTAATTGATCGTTTTGATTTTGTTGTAGTTAAATGATGAATATTTAAGTTAAGTCCATCTGCATGTTTGTATGAAATAATGGCTATATTGAAAATTTGATCGTTTTGAAAAATTTGTTGTAGAAAAATTTGTTCATTTCCAACCACTACCAAAAATATCAAACTACCCTTATCTAAAACCCATTTTTTGAGGACAATTATATCATTTCCAATTATTTAATTTCGCTTTTTATATTGTGTGGGTCTCACTTTCTTACATCGTCTCTTATCTTTATTTATCTCACATTTAAAACACATTTTTCTCTTTTCTCTCACTTTCATCTTTCTCAATTTTCTTTGTATCTCTGTCCCCTCTATTCCCCCTCTCACTGTTTTCAAATTTCTAATTTGTTTAAACTATCTATAATCTTTTTAATCAAAATAATCACTACTATAAAAAGATACTTTTATAAAATTTTAGACGAGAAAATAAAATATCTCTATTTTTTATTCTCCTATTTAACCTTAATAAAACATTAGACAAGAAAATATAATTTTATAAATGAATAATTTGTTTTTTATTTTTTAATCTTTCTTTTGAACTTTTAACTACATGAAAATGTAACATGTTAACGGGTAAATATTTTATGTTGTTGCTATAATTTGATTACTATTAATTAATTCTCTATGGTGGAACGTTGCATATTGTCAGAATAATTATTTTATATTATGCTTTTGAGTTACAATGGAAAAATGTTACATGTTGGTATAATTTTATTACTAATAAAATAAAATAAATTTGTTATTCGCCATGGGGGCTACATTATTACTACATGATTGATAATTACCTAACGATTAAAAATTTCAATTGAAGAAAATATTCTAAAGTTATGAAACTTCTATATAATGCTAGTTCCTTATAGAGAGGAGTGTTTGTACAAGGTATTTCTCTCTTAGCTTAAGCGGGTCCCAATTAAAATTTTGTGAGTTATTTGTTGATAAAGTGATGATGTGTCATTATTTGTGTGACCCATTTAAGAAGTCTTTTGAAGGTGACACATTTGAGGCATTGGGTGCTTATTAAGTATTAGTATTAAAAAGATATCAAAGAGTGATGTGTCTATGTAGGATCTATTTAAGGACTCAAGTAGAGAGTAGTTCTCTATTGTGAATGCTCTAACCACAAAAAGATGGCATGATCTAACAAATTTGTATAATGTTTGAGTCGATTAAGTTTTATTATTTAAATAACACAATATTCTACCAGTTATTTATTTGTAATTTATAATTAATATAAAAATGCACTACAGGTGTTATACCATTAATCTATACAAAAAATAAATCATTGTATAATCATTTTCAACAATATATATATATATATATACTACATGTCAATATTATTTTTTGTTCTCTCCTAGGGTTTCCTCCCTTGAGAAGAGTTCTCTCCTAGTGAGAAGGTTCCATCTTTTGTTTTCGTTTTCTAGCACTGATCAGTCTTGTTTCTTTTGTTTCAACACAATAAGTCATGGTGAAAGAGGGATTTGTGCGCACAGTGGAAGTCGAGTTTGAAGGGGATGAGGTTGGGTGGTCTAGGGCTAATACTTCTCTCATTCTGGTAGGTCGTTTTCTCACAGATTGACCGATCAGAGCACATATTATGAAGGATCTTATGGCTAGGGTATGGAGGCTGGGGACGGGTGTGAACCTTCGCGGAGCAAGTCCAGGGGTTTTCCTATTTCAATCCTTCCATCGGTTGGATCTTCAAAATGTTCTAAAACAAGGCCCTTGGTCCTTTGATAAGAACTTGCTTATTCTGAGTGTGATCCCAAAGGGTTTTGCTCCAGTGGAGGTCCCGTATTTCAAGTTACTTTTGGCTGCAAGTGCATAATCTTCTGGTTGTGTTCAGGTCTGAATTAGTGGGGAAGCATATTGGCAATACATTGGGTAGTTTTTTGGAGTATGATGAAAAAAAATCATCTAACTTCTGGAGGTTGTTTATGCGAGTTAGGGTCTTACTTGATGTTCGGAAGTCATTGATGAAAAAGTTAAAACTGAAGAAACTAGGAGGGGAGACGAAGGAGGTGGTGCTGAAATATGAGAGGTTGGATGCATTTTGTTATCTTTGTGGCATGTTAGAATATTTGGAGAGTGGATGTGATAGGCAGTTTGACATATGTCGCAATATGATGGTGTTCGTGGGTGGGTGCCTGAGATTAGGGCTAAAGTTTGTCGTGGGGGTGGAAGCGGCGGTTCACGATGGTTGCAGGAGGAGAACCAGCCATGGCAAACTCCAAGCCATGCATTCAATACTGGCGCTAATCATGGGAGCATTTCAGCTAGTTTTGCACAATGTATTGATGGAGGGGAACCAAATCTCTAATTCCATGCAAAGCAATGATGGAGAAATCATGAGTGGGCCAGCTGTTCGCAAGTCAGCGAGTGGATTGGAAGGGTCACGTTCTGGTGGGGGACGTGGTTTCGAACCTGACTAAGATTTTTAAAAATCCTTCTATTCTTTTTCCTAAACCGCAATAGCCAATAGAGCCATTGCCAACTCAATCAATGAATGATGGCACGGAGGTTGAGGTGGCAGTGGAACAAGATAGAAAGAGGATGAGAGAAAAAATTAAGGAAGGGGTGACTAGCAATTCTGAACGTGCGAGTATTGGGGGTGGTGTAAGTAATAATATGGTGGACAAGGAAGCTGGCAATAACAATAACCAAGTTGCGGTGAATGAGACTTTTTATGGGAAGGACCTGACAGACAGACCTACTAGGAGCAATGAGTATCCTTATTTTTTTTAAAACAAATAGGCAGAGTGTCCGAATTTATTAAAAAAAGATAGAAGAAGATACTCAAGCTAGATATACAAGCTAGTAACAAAACCAGATTAAAAGGATTCAGAGACAGAATTAGCTTTTGAGCGAGTATTGTAACCAACGACCAACTTCTTTTTTTGTCTGAATATCTTCTTTTGAGACTTGGACACAACTAGTTCAAACACAGTTGTTCCATGCAAATTAGAAGTCACGGGATCGCCAATATCATCTGAAGACCCACCCCAGAGCTTTCTTAAAATATTCATGTCATATTCAACTATCATATTCGATGTGGCGACGTATTCTGAGCCAGCATGCACATCCTCGTCACCTGAGACATCCCCCCACTTCTTCCTTAAAATTCTCATGTCAGGTACATCCACTACGTTAGAAGACGAGGCATCTAGCCGAGTCGTGGGAGATTGAGTTGAATAAGAATGACCCTCCTCCAAAGAGTTATTTGATGAAGAGGGGATCACCAACACCCCTAAAGCGGGGGTAAGCACAGGAAAACTATGAACAAAAGTAGATTTCTCAAAAGTTATTTCACAATGGGGAGCCGACAAAATCTCCTTTTGCATAACATCAGTAGGAATTACACCAAGAGGAGGGTTTGGGATCCCAGCCATCTCCTCGGGTGAAATAACAATGTTATTCGTACCCTTAAAGCGATTGGGATCATCCTCTTTCCTACCAAAGCCACACTAGCATCTTGCAAGTTGGATGAGACCGTTTCCGTCATAGTCTCAACATTTTTCTGATGAAGCTGTGAAGGTTTCGACTTCCCTTGCTGCTGAGGTTGTTCATTATTAGGAGCTGTATGCTTAGGGACATAAACCTGTTTTATCTGAAGAGTCCTTCCTTTGCAAGCACTAGTGGTATGACCAACAGTATTGCAGTTTGAACAAAAGGAACACAAGTTTTCATATTCGATGCCAACTGAGAAAGCATAACTCGGTCTCTCAACTAGGATGTGATCCCTAAGTTCTGATTTCAAGTCTATATTAACCAAGACGCGAGCAAAATGACCAAAAGATCTGTCAAAAGAATTTTTGCTTATAAAAATACATATAATATCTATGTGCAACCGACTCATGAACCACGAATTAAATGAAACCTACGAATGGCTTTAAGTTCAAGAATATGTTATTAGTATTTTGACAATTAGAATATTAATTGGTGATTTGGCCTTGACTTGCATCACACGAATAAGCAAAGGCGCAAACCTCATAATTATTTGGAACATAACTACAACCACAAAAACCCCAATTTCCAAAACCATCAAATATGGCATAGTGATATTTATTTTTATAAGCAAAATTTTTATCAAAGGAAATACAATGGGTACTTCAATCCGTTGCATAATCAGAAATATGGGGCCTCATTAAAACAAACCAAAGCCAAAATCCAAAAGAAAAATGACCCCGACAGAAAAAAGAATACTCCCACACCTCTAAGCAATTACAGCTTCAAATTACAACATATTATCAATCCCAACCCACTGTCTGCACCAAACTAACAAAGTTACTGCCATCAAACAATACACACAAAGCTAGTCTGTGAAGAACACACACACACACACACACATATATATATATATTTCATCTCTATAGTAGATAAAATTTCACTTTAAAACTATTTTTTTCTAAAATACTTTTCATGTTTTATTCGAGCCATCAAATTAAAGATCATTTTGATTATTTTTATTTGACACAAATCATTTTGATTTTTGTCCCTGCAATATGTGCTACAGAAGGACTATTACATGATTGAAAAACAAACAATTCAAGGACAATAAACAAAAATATTAACATTTGCAAGACGGAAAAAAATAATTAAACCTTAATAAAATAAAACAAAATTAAGTTTAAGACAAATCATATAAACAATCAACATATCATGATAGGATACTATAGCAGCATTTGATCAATGTATAGTCAACCCATCTTATTATTGAAACATGTAAAATAGCAATAAGTTCAAAGGTTTCTCACTACTGTAAATCCTTCACAACTCTTTTTTTTTGTTACAATGTTTTTGGTGCGCAGTTTCCATCTCTTATTACATAAGATCATTTAATCACAGAAATAAAATTTAGAAAATCTGTTAAAGCCAACCAGATATATCACATAAGATCATTCAATTCAATATAATTTCCCTCCATAAATAGAAGATCACGATCCTCTAATGCTGCAGCTGCATCATCCTCAGCAAGTTCAGCAAACCTCCCCTGATAATAGAAAACATATATATTAAGGAGTTTAATTTAATACTTCAGTAAAATACTTTCTTTTCTACCCCATAAAATAAAATTAAATGAAAACATGAACTCACATATAAAAACAACATACACTACTATACTAATTATAGGGTCACATTCTTACTTTATGCATCCAAATTTTGTTCCAATGAAAAAGACTTCAAAAAAATCTTAAACAATTATAAATAACATAAAAAATCTACTCATTAATACAACTGGTTGCAGGTCTTGAAGGAGTTGCAAGAAGGAGTTTCAGAGTTAAAATCCTGAAAAAATATGTTTCTGAGCCCCTAAAGTCATTGAATCAATCCCCAAACAAGAATATATGTATTTTTCCAAATTCCAAGTGTGAGGTGATAAGTTCAAATTTTAAGATGTTATATTTAATACTCTTTTTATTCTGACTAATATATAAGCAAAAAGCCAGTCAATAAAAGTTGATGTATCTAGTCCAAATTTTGGATCGAATACATTAACTTTCGTTGACCGCTTTTTTATATTATATTTTGTATCGAGAAATAAAGATTCATCGATCAAAGAGACATCGTCAAATAAAGAGTTGAAATTTTTTCCAAATTCAGAAAACCTAGTTGCAAAAAATATACAACCATATTAATTGAGCGATCTTGATAGCCATAATTAAGATTGAAATTTTCAAATCATTTATGATGTACAAGTATATATGCAATTCATAGCTACAGACCCAAAATAATCTAAACGGTGGAAATGGAACTTTTAGGCTTTGACTACAAAACCTGCAAATACACAAAGCCATAACACTCAAGGTTTTTAATCTCGATCGTATTGTGATCCTTGATATTACAGAGAATCATAGCCAACTGCGATGAATGCAATGTCAACCATGATTGTGTTTCTGTCCATAAAATAAACTTGAAGATGCTACCCCAATTGGGGACGCATTGGCCGTATTTGGTCGTGATCCTCCACAATATCAAGGATCTAAACACGATTGTGATTTAAAACCTGGATCACACGAGTCCCTAAAGTAAGTCACAGATTCATAAAATTGAAAGCAACATTTATGGTTTCTCCCAAATCCACACATTAAAAAAATCAAATGATGAAAGAATCTCGATATATCAAAGTCGAACTTATTTAACCTGTTGAGTATCTTGAGGAAATGGTGCATTCACATCTCGACAATCATTCTCCCCACCAGTCATACATCGAAGTGGCTGGTCGACCTCTTCATCCTCATTCTCATCAATATCAATTTCATCCAGATCAGATATCTCTGTTTGTTGTGAACAGAGATCCATTGCTTGTGTAGAATCAAATATGCGACACACAACAAAAGGAGTCTGCAAAATTAAAATACCAATACAATGATCATTGATGAATTATCAAATAGTAGGAAAGGGGGTGTTTTTCAAAGATATCGTACCGCGGGATTGTTAGCCAAGGCATACTCGTACATTATCCAATCAGATCTCTCGTCAGTCCTCGACATATTTCCAACATAAAAACAAAATAACGTTTTGGTGCCCAAAACCTCATTTCCTTCGGTGTTTATTATGTCACAGACCTTCCCTTTTTTCATCCAGAATCCTGTTTTGCACATCCTCTTCTCCTCAGAAACCTTATTTGTGTAATAGTACCAATGTTGAAAATTCCCCTCATTACCGAATGAAAAGGAATCTTCCTCCGGTAAGTCATATGCATCATAGCTATACAGATTAATTTTTTCTTTTATGACTTCATCGCGATTCAAATTCCCTGCCTCATTTTCGTTTTTTATTCGCAAGTAGTAGGTCAGAAGAATCTCCTCAGAGGGCTTGAACATGGGACCGAATGGGAGAACCGCAAACGCCATAGTGATCGGAAGCTGAAACAAGAGAAATTAAGAAAATTGTTTGGGGGTTAGGGTTTTGGAGTGACTTAAGAAAAAATAGTGAAATGAGATGGTGGGGGTGGGGTTTTGTCATTATAGAGAAGTGGGTTGAATCGTGTCGAGTAAGCTTCATAATCCCTCCAGTGATGCTGAAGGAGAGAGCTGGCATTTTTTGACTGGCTCTCACATCACTTTTATGTTTGGCGTGTTTTTTTAGAATCCCAGTCAAGCAGGATCAACCAATGTTGTGTGTTGGAACCATGGGCGGCATGCGACCACGAAAAATGTAGACTTACTCTTTTTTATTTCCTCATATGGATATAAAAAAAACACATTCAAAACTAAATTAAGACATCTTAACTGTTGATACACTTATACTTTAATTGATTGTTTTGATTTTGTTGTAGTTAAATGATGAATATTTAAGTTAAGTCCATTTGCGTGTTTGTATGAAATACTGGCTGCATTGAAAATTTGTTTGACGTATCTATCAAAAGAAATATTTTTTTTATTAATCGTTAAACGAGCTACATTCTTCAAATCTTTAATGTTCTTTAGCTCGTCGTCAATTGAGCTACCTTCTTGGGACTCTATGAAAAACAATGTGTTTGCACGTTGTTTTTTCTTCTACCTCAAAGTAGTGGATAATCTATATCTACATCTATATCTAATCTAATTCTAATCTAAATATAATGCATATACGAATAATTTAAAAAGGTTTAAATAGGTGCACCTGCTGCCATCTCTGCGATTGGTCAAGTCTGCGCCTGTCTGGCATGCTGCCATCTCTGCTACTATGGCAGATGACGTGTTACAGGTTCTGCAGGGTCCCATCTCCTCTCGAGTGCGTGAGTGTACTGCGGGATCAATGTGTGGCTTCCCTGCGCACAGGTCTGATCATGACGCGGCTCTCCCAACAGACCTGTTACAGTTTTCTTCATTCACCCAGAGGTGTGATGGGTCCCATAAGGCTGGCGCGTCCGTCAGCAATCTGACTTCACATCAGGTGGGGTCCGAAGTGATTGCACATGGTGTTAAGAGGAAATCATTTTTAAAGTGTTGGTAGGTAAGCCTCAATCCTCTAAGCTTAAATCGGTAAATCCTTTTGTGGATGTTTTACAAATTTTTCCCGGCTCGACCTTTTCAAAACCTTGTTTAAAAGAGGAAGTTCTTGCTATTAAATTTTTTGAAGATGAATATCAAGCTGGTATTGCTGATTGCATCAATATTTTATACGAGCGGGTTATTTTGTCTAAAAGGGGATAATCTGTATCTGATTAAGGATTTGAAGGAGAAAATTTCTAATTTGTGGAATATTTCTTCTGATTGGTCTCTGGTTTCTCTCGGTAAGGGATTCTTTGAATTCTCTTTTGTCTCCAATGACGATTTTAGAAGAGTCCGGTCGCTGGGTTCCCGTAATTTAAATCCAGGTGTTCTGCGTCTGTTTGCTTGGAAGCCTGATTTTGATCCTATTTCTGCAAAACAAACCAATGCTCAATGTTGGGTTAGACTTCATGGTCTTTCCCGTGAATATTGGAGGCCAAAAATTTTGTTTGAGATTAGTGGTAGTCGAAGAGTTCCTATTGCTTTGGATGAGGCCACTATGAAGAGTACTTTTGGTCACTTTTCTAGAGTTCTCATTGATTTTGATTTATCTGATAAACTGCATGATCAATTGTTAGTTGAAAGAGAAGGATTATCTTTTCTCATCGGAGTGGAATACGAGCACGTACCAATGTTTTGCAACTCTTGTCAATATATTGGTCATTCTCTCCAAAATTGTAAGTTTTCCCAAGATGCGGAGATGACTCAAGGAAATCAGGTGCAACCTCGAAAGGTGAAACCTACTATTAAGTATGTACCAAAGGTTGATAAAGGTAAGTCAATTGCCATGGAGAAATATGTTGAGATTGTGACGGAAGTTGGCCCATCAAAATTGCAAGATGCTATTGTGGCTTTGGTAGAGGAAGAGAATGATCCCAATCGCTTCAAGGGTACGATTTTGTCGTCTCCTCATTGTGAAATATCTTCCGAGAAATCTACTGATTGTAATGTTATGCAAAAGTAGATTTTGTCGTCTCCTCATTGTGATGTTACGAGAAAACTACTGATTGTAATGTTATGCAAAAGTAGATTTTGTCGTCTCCTCATTGTGAAATATCTTCTGAGAAATCTACTTTTGTTCATAGTTCTCCTGTGCCTACCCTCACTTTAGGGATGTTGGTGGTCCCCTCTTCATCAAATAACTCTTTGGAGGAGGTTCATTATTCTTCCACCCAATCTCCCACGACTCGCCTAGATGCCTCTTCTTCTAACACAGTGGATGTACCTGACATGAGAATTTTAGGGAATGATTGCTGCCTCAGAATTCGTTGCTACAATGAATCCGATAGTTGAATCTGACATGAATATTTTAAGAAAACTCTGGGGTGAGTCTTCAGACAATGTTGGTGATCCTGTGACTTCTGATTCCCATGGAACAGCTGCGCGACATGCTTACTTTGAACCAGTTGTGTCCAAGACTCAAAAGAAGAAATTAAGACAAAAAAAGCAGTTGGTCGTTGGTTACAATACTCGCTCAAAATCTATTTCTGTTTCTGAATCCTTTTAATCTGGTTTTTTCTTTTTTTTTTTAAATTTTTGTTTGGCTGTTTTGCTCTCTTGCCTTGGTTTTGGTCTAGTCCCCCTTGGTATCTTTTTTGTCTTCGTTTTCTTTGGCTAAAAAAAGGTCTAAATATAATTTAGGCCCCTGCAAACATAGTGTGTTTTGGTTTAGGCCCTTGCAAAAAAAATAGTAAAAAACCCTTGCAAAATACGCTGTTTTGATATAAACCCTTCTGTTAACTCAACGTTACAAAAACGCTGAGTTGGCTAACCGAAGTCTGAGTTGTCACTAATTTAGTTTTTCTAATTTATTTTAATGTTGACTTGTAATGTCAAGTCGTTATTTCTAATATTAATTAATTTTTATTCTTCATCTCTCTAAATCTTCTTCATTTTCAACCTTCAACCTCCATCACCACCACCTTCGTTGCCTTCCTTTCTCTCTTCTCCTCTTCACCACCATACACCACTGACCTCAACTACGTTTGTTGGGTGTTCTGTTTGACCCGACCTGTAAATAGGATTTGGGAACCCTAACCCCAAATCCTAAATTAAACCCAGATTATTTGATTTTTGTTGGTGGAAAGTTTGCTCCCTAAATCCATGCGAAGAAGAAGAAGCAGATAATTAAATGGGAATGGATTTTGAGTAAGGAGAGAAAGAGAGAGAGAGAGAGAGAGAGAGAGAGAGAGAGATGGAGGGCGAAGTGGTGTTTGTGAAGGGGTGGGATTGTGAAGAAGGAAATGGACACTTGTGGGTTTTAATTTTTGGTGTACGATTGTTTTTTCTTCCTTCCCTTTTTGAAATTGATTTTTGGAATGAGAGAGAGAGAAGAGAGTGGTTGTGGTTGCGGTGGTCTGGTGGTTGTGGTGTGGGTGAGAGAGAGAAGAGAGTGGTTGTGGTGTGGGTGAGAGAGAGAAGAGAGTGGTTGTGGTGTGGGTGAGAGAGAGAAGAGAGTGAAAGTGGTGGTGGTGGTGGTGGTGTGGTGGTTGTGGTGTGGGTGAGAGAGAAGAGAGTGGTTGTGGTGGTGTGGTGGTTGCCGGCGAATGGTCGTCGGAGTTTGGGGTGGTTGGTCATGGAGATGGGGAAGGGAGGGTGCTGGTTTTGAGGGGAGATTGAGAGAGATGATGATGTGGATGCCAAATAATTGAGATTTAAAAAAAAAATAGAAATAAATATAAAAGCCACGTAAGATTTATGTTAGTCAACTGTGTTTTTTTGTAACGTTTGAGTAACAGAAGAGTCTACTTCAAAAAAAGTTGATTTTGTAGGGACTTTTTACTAAAAAGAATTTTGCAGGGTCTTAAATCAAAACACGCTATATTTGCAGGGAACTAAAACATATTTAAGTCATTTAAAAATGGATAATTTACATGTGTGTCGTGTTTTATGCAATTCACATTGCCACTTAATCTATATTTTATCTAAAAGAAATAGGTTCTAGGAATCAATTTGAACTTCATATTTTTCTTACAAAAATTCCCTTTTATTTATATTGGTTATTGGTGTATGGAAAATACATACACTTGTGTGCAAATATATACAGTCCAAAAACAAGTAGTAAAAAGATCGAACCCACAGAGATTGAAAAACTCACTTTTAAAATCAATATAAAGTAATAAAGTGTAAAGTAACTAAGTAACAAAATAATTTTGGAGTTTATGTGATGATCACAACTAAGTTAGAAAGAAAGCAAGTAAAGAGTGTTGATAATGCAAATGAGAAAAGCTAGTTGGAATGTCTTCATCAAGTAATTTACTTATAAGTGTTTGATGCAGTATGTGATGCAACAGACCGAATCTTTGTGCATTAGCTATGTGCGCTTCGGTCACTTTCTTCGAGTTTTATTACCAAATTCTTCCGATCCTTGCTCTTTGCAAAGAAAGAAAGGGTTGTCAATGCCTTTCTTGCCTCCTTGGCAATTATCCAAGTTGCTAAAATAAATTCACTCTTGTATTTTAAGTACCCACAATTATCCTATGGACTATACTATCCTATCTCTAGGACTTAGCATGGTTTTCACAAAGTTTTCTTTATGTAAAACACTCACCCATATTAGTTCTTGAGTTCTTAATTGTAAGCCATTTCTGGTCATTTACAAATCTACTTATTCTAAGTGATCAAGTTCAAAATAAGTTTTGAAAAGATTATCAAGCAAGAACTAAAGTACAAACATACATACATGCAACATACTTACTTAAAAGCTCATTAAATGATTAGAACATTCCAACTAAGAGAGGTTTAGCTAACAATAGACATTGCAAGATATATATATATATATATATATATATATATATATATATATATATATATATATATATATATATATAAAACCGAATAGACCATGTTTATATAATAGAAATCACAAAAGAGAAACAACAAGGTAAAAGTACACATGTTGAAGCCCTTTGTATGAAATCTTCTAGCAATGCACTAGCATTACTCCTTAGCACTATACAAACACTATGAAATCGAGTTAAGGAGGATTTGTCAATTCCTTCCTTTCCCTCTTACAAAATAGAAACTAACTATGTATATTGAAATTTTGATCTAACTTATGGATTGTGATATATTTCCAAATGGAGATGTGAGGTCCTTTTATAGCCTTCAAGAGAGGTGCTTCCTTCCTTCATGTTGAAGTAATCTTGAGTGGATCATAGTTGTAGTTGCTTTTCAGAGGTTAATCCCAAGTTGAAATCTTTGACTAATTACATAGGGCGGTTCTATGATGATAGAACATGTGTCCCTATGTTGGTGACTCTTCAAAGCTATGCCTATAGCTATGTGTGAATGGTAGGCGCCTACTATACAAGGTGGGATGGCTTCAGAAGACCAAGCATGAGGTCAGCAATTGCAAGTGGATCCATATGAAACAGGCTGCTCATTCACCAAGTAGTGCAGATTTGATGCAGGATCAGTGCAGGAGCATTTGATGCAGATAGCATTGAGACTGCACTGAACAAAAACATCAAACATACCACAATATATCCAAAATGGCCTAATAACAACTATAACCATTCAAATCACTCAAGTAATCATATATCACACTAAATACTATATAAACTCTTTATTATTTACTTGAAAGAGAGCAATTACTAAGTTTAAACATATGAAATATTCTATATAAAATAGAGTTATCAGTTATGAATAATTCTTTGAATGTTTTTTTTCTTACTACGCTAAATTTAAATTTATCTTTAACTCAACAAATTAAAGTTTAGGGTGATTATTATATCATTTTAGGTTTAGAACACACAAACTCTATTATTTCAAAATTAATTTTTCTTTAATAAAAAAATGTGAAAAGGCAGACACGTAACTAGTCAATAAAATAATCATGTTGAAATTTAGTTAATTTAAAAATACTTAAATCCTAAAATACTTAAATTTTTAAAAATTATATTGTTAAAAAAGTAAAATTAATACCAACTTATTTCTTCTTTCATTTATCTCTTGTAAATTTTTATGTTTAATTAATTTAACAATTATTTTATGAGGATAACCATTTTTTATGGGCGAAAACAAATTTGTTGTTAATAGTAAATCTAGTGGTTCAAATAGTAACTGTCGTTGTATTGGGCCCAGTTGTTGTATAGGTTGGCCCATTTTGCTTTTAGTACAACCCATTGTGGCCATGAAGCCCATTTGTATATATAATAGCTGAGTGCTACAATGGAATAACAGATTCTCATTTTTCTGTTAAACTTTCTGTTACAATTGGCATCAGAGCTCCGGTGACGGGGACTCTGCAAATCGTGAAATCAAGATTTCCGGCGATCATCCATGGCGGAGAAGGAAAATGGAAGCTACGTCCATGCGGCAATACCCAAATTTGACGGTCATTACGACCATTGGGCAACGCTGATGGAAAATTTGTTACGATCAAAAGAGTATTGGGATGTTGTTGAACAAGGACTCCCAACGGCGAGTGCGACCACCGAGAAGATACTGGCTGAAGCGAAACTGAAGGATCTCAAAGCTAAGAATTATCTGTTTCAAGCTCTAGATAGGAGTGTTCTAGAGACGATTGTGAGCATCGACACCTCAAAGGACATATGGGATTCATTGAAACAGAAGTATCAGGGCTCGTCGAAGGTGAAACGAGCTCTATTGCAAGCCTTGAGATCGGAACTTGAAGCTCTACGCATGAAAGAAGGGGAGGCGGTGAGTGAGTATTTTTCAAGAACTCTTGCGATCGTGAACAAGATGAAGGCGCTCGGGGAAAGCATAACTGAAACCTTCATAGTTGAAAAGATCATGAGATCGATGACTAAAGATTTCAACTACGTTGTGTGTTCAATAGAGCTATCCACCAATGTTGAAACGCTCTCGGTTGATGCATTGTTGAGTAGCATTCTTGTGAACGAGAGCAGAATGAAGATTCAGAAGGACGATGAGCAAGCTCAGGCTCAAGCCTTGAAAGTCACTGGTTCCGGGAGAGGTAGTACCAGGGGCCGTGGAAGAGGTACCGCAGGCAGAGGAAGGGGACGAGCAGGGTCAAAAGACCACATTGAATGCTACAAGTGTCGCAAGATGGGCCACTATCAGAGTGAGTGTCCTGATCTTGAGGCAAAGGAGGCGAATTATGCTGGAAATGAAGAAGAAGAGGTAATTCTCATGGCCTGTACTGATGAGCCTAGTTCTTGTGCTGATAAATCTATATCTAAAACTAATGCTTGCAAATATGTTGAGACATGTCAAGAACCAAGAAATGAAAAGTGGTTTCTTGATTCTGGATGTTCCAACCATATGTGTAGCATTAAAGCATGGTTTTATGATTTAGATGAGACATTTAGGGAAACAGTTAAGCTAGGTAATAACATGAGATTGAATGTAATGGGAAAAGGGAGTATCAAACTAAGGATTGAAGGTCGTATAATAGTCATAGCTGATGTATACTACGTGCCTGAGTTGAGGAACAATTTAATTAGTGTTGGACAGTTACAACACAGAGGATTGAGGGTTACTTTTGAGGATGATCTGTGTAAAGTCTACCACAAGGAGAAAGGGTTGTTGATAACCTCGAAGATGGCTAGTAATAACGTTTTTACTGTCCAAGGATCCACTGTTGCTTCTGTTTGTATGCAAACCACGTGTGAAGAAGTATCTAGTCTATGGCATAGAAGGTATGCTCACCTGAGTCATAGTAGATTAAAGCTGTTAAGTGAGAAAATGATGGTGAATGGCCTGCCAGAGTTAAAGGAGCCTGTGAAGAAGTGTCCTGAGTGTTTGATAGGAGGGCAGCATCGAGATAATATGTCAAAGCAAAGTAAATGGAGAGCCTCAAGGAAGTTAGAACTACTACATTCTGATCTGTGTGGTCCTATCTCACCAACATCAAATGGGGGAAAGAGGTATTTCATGTCTTTAATTGATGATTTTTCCAGAAAAGCCTGGGTGTATTTCTTGTCTGAAAAATCTCTTGCTTTTGAGACTTTTAAGAAATTTAAGATCATGATAGAAAAGGAATCAAATTGTGCTATTAGTTGCCTAAGAACAGATAGAGGAGGTGAGTTTAATTCAAATGAATTCACTAGTTTCTGTGAGGAGAATGGGATAAGGAGGCAACTCACAACTGCATATACACCCCAACAGAATGGGGTGGCTGAGAGAAAGAATAGGAGTGTCATGAATATGGTGAGAAGCCTCATCAAGGAAGGTAATCTACCAAAGGAATTCTGGCCTGAAGCTGTTAAATGGGCCTTCTATGTGTTGAATAGAAGCCCTACAGTGTCTCTAGAGGATATCACACCTGAAGAAATGTGGAGTGGTGTAAAGCCATCAGTCAAGCACTTTAGAGTATTTGGGTGCATTGCTTATATGCATGTACCAAGTGCTCAAAGAAGGAAACTTGATGATAGAAGTCTTAAATGCATTTTCCTTGGAGTAAGTGAAGAATCCAAGGCTTATAGATTGTATGACCCTGCTACAAAGAAGATCATGGTGAGCAAGGATGTTGAATTTGATGAAGACAAGGTATGGAAGTGGGATACCAAGTCAGATACAGATATGAATGTTGAACTTGTTGATTCAGAAATAGTTGATACAGATAATGCAGTCCAGGCAAGAGACACTGATGTTGCTACTGAAACAGTGGTGAATGAAAATACTGAACCTGGTATAGCTCAGAATGATGATTTACGTAGAATCGACACATCGATGAAGAAGTGCGAGTCTTGGAAATGCAGAAATTGACATTGGCAGAGTATCTAGATCAGGGAGAGTTGTGAGAAAGCCCTCATACCTGAATGATTTTATTACTGATAACGATGACAGTGATGATCTACAAGAGGGAGAGAATAGTGCTCTGAGTTTAGCTGTACTTGAAAATCCTGCAGATCCCACTTGTTATCAAGAAGCTGTGAAACATGATGAATGGAAGAAGGCTATGGATAGTGAGATAGCATCCATAGAAAAGAATGATACTTGGAGGTTAGTTGAACTTCCTCAAGGAGGAAAAAAGATTGGTGTGAAGTGGGTTTAAAGACTAAACTAAATGAGCAAGGAAAGATAGAAAAACACAAAGCAAGACTTGTTGCAAAAGGCTATGCTCAACAATATGGCATAGACTATTGTGAGGTATTTGCTCCAGTGGCTCGATGGGATACAATTAGATGTATCTTGGCTATTGCTGCCAGTGAAAGTTGGATTGTATATCAGTTAGATGTCAAAAGTGCTTTCCTTCATGGAGAGTTACTTGAGACAGATTTTATTGACCAACCAGAGGGTTATGTGAAAAAGGGACAAGAGAAGAAAGTATACCAGCTGAAGAAAGCCCTATATGGGTTAAAACAAGCCCCACGGGCTTGGTATAGTAAGATAGATGCTTACTTTGAGAAGGAAGGGTTTGTGAAGTGCTCTCATGAGGCTACATTGTATACCAAGACCGAGAACAAGCTTGACATTCTCATTGTCAGCTTATATGTTGATGATCTTCTGTTCACAGCAATAGTGCAAATAAATATGATAGCAAGGTTCAAAGAATCCATGAAACTTCACTTTGACATGAGTGATTTGGGTAGAATGAAGCATTTCCTTGGTGTTGAAGTTATCCAAAGTAATCAAGGAATCTTCATTACACAACAAAGATACATTTTTGAGATCTTGAACAGATTTGGAATGGAGGATTCCAAACCTGTTATCAATCCTGCAGTAATTGGCAGCAAGTATGGAGTGTCTGCAGATGAACACAAGCTGGATATTACTGGTTTCAAGCAGATAGTAGGTAGCTTAATGTACCTAAATGCCACGAGACCAGACATCATGTATGTTGTAAATGTGATTAGCAGAGTTATGGATCATCCCACTGACAGTCATCTTGTTGCAGCAAAAAGAATTCTGAGGTACTTAAGGGGAACTGCAGATCTGGGCATTAAGTATAATGCAGGTGAAAGCAAGGAATTAGTTGCTTATTGTGACAGTGACTATGCTGGTGACATAGTAGACAGGAAGAGCACCACTGGTTTTGTTTTTTTGTTGAGTTCAGGTGCTGTTTCATGGTCCTCCAAGAAACAGCCAATTGTGACTTTATCTACAACTGAGGCAGAGTACATAGCTGCAGCCTATTGTGCTTGTCAAGGTGTATGGCTCAAGAGGATATTGGGAGAGCTTGGCTTGGTAATGGATAAGTGTTTAACAGTCTATTGTGATAATAGCTCAGCTATCAAGCTATCAAAAAACCCCGGTGATGCATGGAAGAAGCAAACACATTGATATTAGATATCACTTCTTGAGAAATATGAGCAAAGAAGGAACTATTGAGCTGAAGCATGTTAGCTCGGAAGACCAGCTAGCTGATCTCCTCACAAAGCCTTTGAAGAGTGATAGCTTCATCAAGCTAAGAAGAAGACTTGGAGTGTGCTCTAACAAGTGAAGCTGCTGGTTCTGCAGAAGTTGTCTGCAAAATGGAGTTCTGTGGTTTCTGTGACTGTATTTGAAACTGTTTGTGTAATATTTGTAGTTTGTGAACTCTATTAAACTGAATGTTTAATGCACTTCAGTTTAAGGGAGAGAATGTTAATAGTAAATCTAGTGGTTCAAATAGTAACTGTCGTTGTATTGGGCCCAGTTGTTGTATAGGTTGGCCCATTTTGCTTTTAGTACAACCCATTGTGGCCATGAAGCCCATTTGTATATATAATAGCTGAGTGCTACAATGGAATAACAGATTCTCATTTTTCTGTTAAACTTTCTGTTACATTTGTAACATATATTTCTAACCAAAATGATTTTTTAAGTGGGGGAAAATGCCTCCAATTTAATACAAGTGCATTCGTCACTGCCACCTCGGTTTAATATATACTCCCTCCGTTCCTAATCTTTGGTACTTTTAGCTTTTTATTGAGTCTTTTAGAAACCCAAGACAACTATTAACTCTTTTATTTGGATTTCAATATTCCCAATACAACTACAAAAGGGGTATTTTAGTACTTACCTTGCACAAATTAGTTGTACCTTAATTTGCGTGTAACAAGCCAAAAGTACCAAAGATCGGGAACGGAGGGAGTATATATTTTAGTTTTTAATTAACTTACTATATATGTGAGGTAAGGCCGTAGTTGAGTATATCATTTATTATTTGTGAATATAGACCTATTAGCTTGATTGGTTGTCTTTACAAGATTTTGGACAATGTGTTAGCTAATAGACTGAAGAGGGTTCTCCCAGTGTCATAACTAGTTGCGGCCTTTTTAGGGGATTTTGGATGGAGTGGTGGTTGTTAACAAGATTGTTGATTTTGCAAAGCATAATAAGGAGGCTTGTCTTCTTTTTAAGGTTGACTTTGAGAAGACTTACGATTCTATCTCTTAGGAGTTTCTGGTTTATATGATGGAAATGATGAGTTTTGCTTCAGGGTGGATTAGGTGTATGAAGGCTTGCATTGGTTCCAATTCTTTATCAGTGGTGGTGAATGGCACCTCGACCAATGATTTTATGGTGCACAGAGGTCTCAGACAAGGGGATATTTTATCCCCCTTCTTATTCGATAGTAGTCGAAGGTTTATCCGCTTTGGTTGGAAAGGTGGTGGATAATGGTGATTTTCAATGTTTTTCTGTCCAGGATAGGCTTCCCTTTTCTATTATGCAGTTTGCGGATGATACAATTTAATTTATTGGGGAAGGCGACGTGGGACAACTTGTGGAGCATCAAGACTATCCGTAGAAAATTTGACCTTGTCTCGATTTGAAATTTAATTTCCACAAAAGCAAGTTGATCGGTTTAAATTTACCAGGTGATTTTTTTGTAGACAACCTCGGCCTTCCCTTCAAATTTTTAGGTGTACTGGTGGGCGCCAATCCCAGGAGGGAAGCTACTTGGAAGCCGGTGTTGGATATGATCCGCAAAAGGCTTTCCACTTGGAAAGGTTGCGTTTTATCCATTGGTGGTCGGGTAACACTTATTAAATCAGATCTTAATAGTGTTCCTTTATATTTTTTTCTCTTTTTTATAAGGCACCTAAGATGGTCCTTAATGAGATGATTAATATCCAAAGGGACTTCTTGTGGGGTATCCATGATGGAGATAGACGAATGTAATGGGTGGCTTTGGACAAAGTTTGCCAACCTAAGGAGGAAGGGGGTATTGGTATTAAAAATATTGAGTTATTCAATGTTGCATTGTTAGCTAAATGGAAGTGGAGGGCCCTTGCGGATGGAAATGCTAGCTGGAGAGATTTGTTACGGCTTAGATATGGTGATTTATCGTCCTCTTTCTTGCATAAAGCGACGACAGGGAGAGTTGGAGGCTCCAAGGACTCATTATGGTGGCATGACATTCTTAATCTGAGATATGATCTTTTTAATGTAGGGTGGTTTAGGCAGTGTACCAGACATTGTTTGGGCGATGACAGTGACAGATTTTTGCATGGCAGGATCATTAGTTGGGTCATGAGCCATTGCACTATGTGTTTTCTAATTTGTATGCAGGTTGTGAGCACCAACATGTAAAGATAGCGGATGCTGGCGAATGGCTCCAAAATTCTTAGCAGTGACGCCTTCCGTGGCTTACCTTGCAGATCCTATGTGGGTGGAATAACCCAAAAATCTGAATAATATTCTGATGGAGGTAAATCCAATTCAGGATAGGGAGGACAGGTAGTTGTGTACGCTTGAAGCTGCAAAATCTTTTTCTATTCGGTCGTGCTATACACATCAGATTGATCTATCTTGTACCGATGATGCTGTTAATGTTTTAGAAGGGGTTTTCAAGGATCTCTGGAAGACATCAATTCCTTCAAAAGTCTTTATTTTAGGCTGGGGGTTGGTGTGTGATTCTTTGCCAACTTGTGCTCTCCTACTACATCGTCATGTTATTACTGATGAAGACAATGCACTCTGCCCAATTTGCTTGGATCATATAGAGGATGTGTTTCATTTGTTTTTCAAGTGCCCTTTTGCTGCTGATATTTGGTCTCAGGTACTTTCTTGGATGAATCTGCAAGCAAATGATTTTAACAACATTGTAGAACAATTCACGTGGTTTGGCTCGATTTGTAAGGGAAGAAATCCAAAAGGATTAAACTCATCATTTGGTTGACTACTTGCTGGTGCATTTGGTTGTCTCGCAACGACATTATTTTTAGGAATGAGGCATCAGTGTTGATGTTGTTGTTAATTACATTAAGTTTTTATCGTGGAGCTGGTTTATTAATAGAGCGGGTAGTCTTCTAGTTTTTCTTTCTCTGATTGGCGGGCTGATCTTGTCATGTGCCTAAACAATGTATAATCACTTTTCTTTTCAGGTTTGGGCACACCTAGTGTTCCTTCAATATATCATTGCTTATCAAAAAAAATATCATTTATTATTTCATTTTACTTTTTTTTTCTACTTTTCTTTTTTTTGGGTTACTACTTTTCTTATTATTTGGTTTTTATATTTATATTTTCTTTTCCTTATTATTGACTTTCCTTGTGTTTACTTTCCATTTTATTCAAAATTTTTTACATGTTATTTTATGTAGTTTCATTGTTATTTAGACTCTGTTTGACGCGTCTCATCCGCTAGCGGATAGTGGATGAAACTAGTGGGTGAAAAATAGGCGTGTTTAGTAACCGCTAGCGTTTAGCGTTTTTCGGGTAGCGTTTAGCATTTTTTCAGACGCTACTTTAAGTAGCATTTTTTCAAAACGTTAGTGGATAGCGTTTCACTTTTTTTTGACATTTTTACCCTTTTTATTTTTCTTAAATTACTTCTCTTTCCTCATTGACATTTTGTCATCATTAAATAATTTATTCATTAATTAAATATCCTTATATGTCATTTTATATTTATAAGCTATTTTAACCGCTAATTTTGCAAAACACATCTTTTGCTATCAGCTGGCTCTTCCGCTATCTGCTAGCTCTTCTGCTATCTGCTATTCACTTTATTTGATTTCTTTATTTATGTAAATTTTTATTTTGGGAAATTGAATATTTTATATATAAATAATCTCTTGAGAAATTTAAATCCTTTTTAATAAAATCTTAAAATTAAATTCTGTTTTTATTTCCTTACTATTGACTTTCCTCGTTTTTAATTACTTTCCTTACTGCTCAAATATTATTTTTTGTAGCTTTGTTGCATTTAATTATATTTTTTGCTTCATCTACAAAACATAATCGGCTTGTCACTTATGCGGGAACATAATCGGCTTGTAAAAAAGCCACCCATCTCAATTGATTTTTTAGCAATTCCCACAAGTGCCAATTGAAGTTGATGAGCAAATCAATGAACATAGAATGCAGAACTATTTTCTTTCAAGATTAAACTTTTGAGGCCATTGAATTCACCTTGCATGTTACTAGCCCCATCATAACCTTGCCCACGCACTCTTGACAAACTTAAACTATGTTTTGCGAATAATGACTCCAATGCTAATTTTAATGAGATGGCAGTTGTATCTAACACATGAACAAGGCCAAGAAATCACTCAATGACATTTCCCCTTTTATCTACATAACGCAAAACAATAGACATTTGCTCTTTAATTGATATATCCCGAGATTCACCAATTAAAATGGCAAAGAAATCATCTCTAACATCATCAACAATAATTTTTGTGGTCTCACAAGCTGCAGCTGAGACAATGTTTTTTTGAATACTAAGTGCCACTAGTTTAAGATTTCCACGAGCATATTTTAGAACTTTGTCGACTTCTACATTATGTTTGGCAAGCCAATGTAAAAGCTCAAGGAAATTACTTTGATTCTTTGAATGAATTGATTCGTCATGACCACGAAAAGCCAACCCTTGCCTCAATAGAAACCGAATACAATCAATTGTTGAAGTCAAATGAATCCTATACTCCCTTTTCATTAAGTCTGATTGCTTGGCTATAGTAACTTCAATGTGTTGTTTTTGATTCATCAATGCTTGACAATTTCTCCAAGCTTGATTATGAATACTATTGGAACCCCCAACATGGATTGTCAACCTATCCTTTTTTTTCAAATTGGAATTAAAAGAGTGAGGCGCTGGCAAAGGGATTGGAACCGAGGAAACCGAGAGAGGAAGAGAGTAGAGACAAAGCTATAGACCAAGTGGGAACCGACTAGCGAGAGCGGAAGAGACACTGAGGGAATAAAAAATGGTTTTTGCTTTTCCCACACTCCTTCCTAGTCTTTCACACCCCTTAACAAATTTTATTCTAAAAATAACTTCGCGTGAAACGCTGTGAGGACGTGTTTAACGACTGTTCGAATGACCTTGTTCGAACACGTTCGAATGACCTCGTTCGAACAGGTGAAATTACGCACAAGAGGGTGTGAAGTCAATATTTAACACACTCGAATGATATCGTTCGAACGGGTTCGAACAAGGTCATGCGAACAGGTGAAAAACGCCCAAGAGAGTGTGAAGTCAAAATTTAACACACTCGAACGATGTCATTCGAACCTGTTCGAAGGCCCGTGTTCGAACACGTGAAAATTCTTGAAAAAAAGGACGCTTTGGCTAGTCTTTTGGTCATTTCACACTCTTATGGGGTGTGTTTTGAGTAGGAGGGGGCGTGGGAAAAGCACACGCCTAAAAAATTAGGGTAGAATATATGTGGGCTTTGGGCCAAATGAATTTGGGCCTTGTTGTATGTGGGGTCAAACATATTATTTTATTGGGGGCAAAGTTAGATTTATAGGGTATTTAGTAAATAATTTTTTTTCTTGTGGGGTGTTTGCTGGTGTGTTTGGCAAACAATCACTAGTTTTCAATATTGAGATTGTGAGATCAAACTAGAAAATCTCTCTGACAATTGCCTCTAAGTTTTGTGTTTTTTGACGTTTGTAAGAACAGTAAACGATGGAAAGAAATAAAATTGAAAGCAAAGTAAAAGCAGTAAATGTACAGAGAAAAATGTAAAGAGAAAGTAAATATTGCATTAAGTGAAAGAAAAGATGGTTCACCAACACGTACAAGGTATCTGTTTCACTCGTGTTTCGCTTTAGTTTGGAAGTTGAGTTTCTCAGAGTTCTTGTGAAATGTGGCGACCCTGATTTCCTATTACAAAAGAGTATTTATACTCTTGGAAACAATCGTGGGAAGAAAGAATAACTGCCTCCTAAAAATAAGGGGAAGTAACCGCCACTAATCAAGGCTCTTTGCATTTCGACTAACTCATTGTCAACCGTTTGACGAAGTGTTGAACCCAGCTTTGTCGAAGATTTGGACCTTCTCTTGTCGAAGGTTTCTTGTCTTGCTTACTCCATAGCTTTGAGAACTAGGTTTGTCGAAGCTCCTTGCATTGCCGGTATTGTATAACTTTCTGTCCGAATTTATGGTGTATTGACTTAAATATTGACATGTGGTCCCCAGAACAATATTAAATGCGAAGTCAACCCCATTTAAAGCTTCATTTAATGCACTGTCGAAATTTTGAGGTAACAGATTGCCCCT
Source organism: Oxytropis ochrocephala (assembly GCA_020916435.1). Lineage (NCBI taxonomy): Eukaryota > Viridiplantae > Streptophyta > Magnoliopsida > Fabales > Fabaceae > Oxytropis > Oxytropis ochrocephala. The sequence goes on from CM037090.1 coordinate 99,544,427, forward strand.
CAAAAAATGTTTTTTCGACGGAATAAGGAATGGAAGTAAGAAAAGGCATTTTTTGAATACTGTGCAATGGTCACTTCTACCGCCTTTTACGCTTCAACAGTGGTCGAATATCCTTAAACACAAGGCTCAAGAGAATCAACTCTGCGAAGTGGAACTTGCCTCTCTCAAAGCTGATCAAGATGATATATAAGCTCTCGAAGCCCAAGCAGCCAATGACGAAAAGGCAATTGCTCAATGGGATGCACAGATCACGCGTTATGACGAAGAGATAAAAACACTCCAAACTAAGTTGTCAAACGCTAAGTATCAAAAGGGCTTGGTTGTCGAAAGAATGAACGCTTCTTCTTCGTCAGTCAAAACGACCAAGGCTTTGACGGCTATAGAGCATCTGGAGAAAGCTAACCAGCATCAAGCCATTCTTGCTGAACTTGACAAAGATTTGCACCTTCTTGATACTTCTATCTCTTTGAGTGCCAACATTCTTGAGAGGCACAAGGCATCTTTGGCGAATTTCTGAGATATTGTAATAGCTTAGAATTTTAAAAATGGCTATGTAATTTTAACATTTCTTTATGCATTGCCATTTGTGAACAATTCTCATTTATTTAAGCTTGTTCAATTCTTATCTCAGTCAATGTTGGCTTGTATTGTTTTAAATACTTGCCATTTATTCTAAAGATTCTGTTTTCGTCACCTAGCTCTTCGACTTCATAAGCGCCATTCGAAAAGCATTGCAATACGCGAAATGGGCCTTCCCACCCTGGTGACCACTTGCCTAAAACTCTATCTTTTTTATCCATAGGCAATAGGACTTTCCACACTAACTCTCCTTCTTCAAAGGTTTTTAACTTAACCTTTTTGTTGTAAGCTTTAGCTACTCTTTCTTTCTCGTGGAATAAGCATTTCTAAAGCTAACAAACCTTTCTCTTCGCCTAAATCAACTAGTTCATCAATCATCATATTCCAATAATGATCAGAAGGGACTTCCCCTTGTTTCTGAATCCTTGTTGATTGTAAACAAATTTCAACAGGTAACACTGCATCATGTCCAAATGTTAACCTGTAAGGAGTAGTGTTTATAGATTCTTTAGGTGAAGTTCGACAAGCCCATAACACTTGGTCAAGAGAGCTATGCCAACTTTTGGGCTTACGTCCAACGTGCTTTTTAATCAAGTTAATAATGATTTTGTTGGCAGCCTCTACTTGACCATTGGCTTGTGCGTAGTATGGTGTCGAAGTCAATAACTTGAAACCAATCTCAGCAGCAAAGTCTACCATTTTTCGACCAGTGAAAACAGTGCCTTGGTCTGTAGTAATGGTTTCTGGAATTCCATATCTGTAAATGATATGATTTTGAATGAACCTTATTACTGCTTCTTGATCAACATTGGCTAAAGGTATTGCCTCTACCCATTTAGTAAAGTAATCAATTCCTACCGAAATGTATCTATGACCTTTTGTGAAGTTGGCTTTATTTCTCCAATCACATCCAAATCCCAACCTCTAAATGGCCAAGGTTTCACTATAGAATGTAATTCATTTGCAGGCACATGTTGTATTCCAGCATGCTTTTGGCATTCTTGGCAACCTTTAGCAAACTCTATACAATCTTTCAAAATGGTTGGCCAGTACATTCCTTGTCGAAATAACAACCATTTCATTTTATGGCCTACTTGATGTGAACCACATGCTCCACTATGCGTATTAGAAATTTCTAAGTATGCCTCATTTTCACTAAGACATTTTAATAGTACCCCTTCAGGAGTTTGCTTGAACAATTGGTTTCCAATTAACGATAGCTCGTAGCTCAGATTTCACCTTTTTATTAGTGTTTCCTGTAGGATTTTGCAAATACTCTACAATAGGCTTACGCCAATCATCATCAACCATATTGTCAATAGCAAAAATTTCTGCTAAATCAATATCATCAAAAATGTGGCGTTTTTCGACGCGTACTTCATTTGTATTTATTGCCCCCCAATTTTTGGTGTTGACAATAATGTTGAAGAAGCATCATTGTAAAGAGAATCTTCTGAGATTAATTTATCTTTTATCTCAATTAACTCTTCTAAGCTTTGCTTTGATACTTTGTAGCCTGAGGCAATTTGTGCCAACTCATTTGCCACGTGATTTTCAATTCGTGGTAAATGTTCTAGGTGCACACATGTGAACCTTTTTAACAAAGTGTTGGCAACAACGAAATACTTGATAAGGTGTTCACTGATGCATTTATATTCTTTTGCCAATTGTCTGACAACTAATTGAGAATCACCTTTTACTTCGACATGACTTGCCCCCAATTCAAGTAGAATCTTAAGGCCTACTATTAGAGCCTCTACTCACTTCATCATTATTGGAGCAAGAGTCTCGAATTTTAAACTTATACTTCGTTGGAATATTTTCTGGAGAAATAATTAAGATCCCAATACCCACTCCATTTTTATGGCTTGAGCCGTCGAAGTATAGTTTCCAAGGACGTATGTTTAACGAATGTATCTCATATTCGACAATGGAATTGTCTACTATGAAATCAGCAACCACTTGTCCTTTGATTGATTTAAGGGGCTGATAAGTTAAGTTATATTCTAACAAAGCTAAAGCCCATGTACCAATTCTACTATGCAACATTGGTTTTGATAACATATGTTTAATAACATCAAAATGGGAATAAACATAAACATCTGCTGACTTTATATATTGCTTTAATTTCGTACAAGAGAAATACAAGCAAAGGCATAATTTTTCTATTGGACTATACCTCGTTTCAGCATCAATCAAAACCCTACTAAGGTAATAAATGGCTCTTTTGACACCATTATCATCCTCTTGTGCTAACATGCTACCTATTGTGTTATCAGAAGCAGCTATATACAATTTTAGCATCTTGTTTCTAATAACAGGCAATAAAATTGGCGGTTTCATTAAATAAGACTTAATTGCATCAAAAGCTTCTTGATGAACTTCCTCCCACTTGAATTCATCTTCTTTCTTCATCTCAAACAATGGCGAAAAAGCTTGTGTTTTGCCACTTAGATTTGAGATGAATCTTCTAAGGAAATTGATTTTTCCTAGCAATGATCAAGTTCTTTCTTGGTCGAAGGAGCCTTCGTTTCCATAATTGCTTTAGTCTTATTTTGGTTGATCTCTATGCCTTTCTTGTGTACTACAAAACCCAAGAATTCACCTACACGCATACGTAAAAGCACATTTGGTTGGATTCATTTTCAATCCATATTTCCTCATTCGCTCAAAAGAACGTCGAAGATGGTCTAAATGACCAATTTCTGAGGATGATTTAACCACCACATCATCTATGTATATTTGCATGAAATCATCAATAAAATCATGAAACATGGAATTCATTGCTCTTTGATAGGTGGCACCAGCATTTTTTTAAACCAAAGGGCATTACTACCCATTCATAAACACCTAATGCCCCCGGACATCGAAAAGTCATTTTTCGACGCCCTCTTCAAAGAATAAAGATTTGATTATACCACGAATAGCCATCTAGCATACCGAGATAATCAAATCCTGTCTGAATCTATTAGCATTTCTCACTCTGCATAGCATATTCATCTTTAGGTGTTGCATTATTTAGATCCCTAAAGTCTACGCAAACTCTAAGTTTTCCATTTTTCTTCATTACTGGAACAATATTAGCTAACCAATCGACGTACCTGGCAGTTCTGATGAATTTGCTCTTGAATAGCCTTTCGATTTCTTCTTTGAATTTAGCCAATATCTGAGGAGCAAATCTTCTTGGTGTTTGCTTTACTGGTTTCTTCCCCGGTCGAATAGGTATTTGTAGTTCTACTACTTCTCGACTCAATCCAGGCATTTCGTTGTATTCCCAAGCAAAGCAATCTTTGAACTCCTGCAACAGTGAAATCACTTGGGTTTTGAAGGCAGCGTCAAGGTGTGCACTAATATATGTTGGCCTTTTGACTAAGCCATCTCCCAAGTCCACCTCTTCCACTGGGTCTTGAGCTTGCATGCGCTTTGTCGAATCTCTAGGGTCTTTTTCAAAACCCAATGGTTCATCATCATAAATGCAATCAAGTTTGTCATCTATGACTTCACCATTTTCTTCAGATGAAGCTACGGCTTCGACAGCCATTGTTGGTTGAATTATTTCGGCTTCCAAAGCCGCTTTTACTTTATTCTCGGCCATATAGGCCGTAATTCTATCCCATGCGTTGGGCACTGACATCTAGAACCTTCTAAGAGTCAGTATCCCATCCTGTTGGAGGTAGAACACCCTCAGGATAGACACTTGCATCTTCCATCACTTCCCTCTCCCAAACAAAACCATGTGTTGGGTACAAACGAACAGAGGAAAGCACATTGTCAGATGAGATGTATGCCTGACTGGAAGATGTGCATGGCGCAATATTCGCCATTTGTTTTTCAAAATTCTCCTTGGTGACATTGTTCACATCAACAAGGAAGTAGCTTTGGTCTGCTTCGACATATTCCACGAGACCATCATCCTTCCACATCACCAATTTCTGGTGTAGGCTTGAAGGCACAGCACCTACTCCATGTATCCACTCTCTACCAAGGAGCAGATTATAGCTTGCCTTAGAAGCTATGACAAAAAACATAGTGGTTCTTCTTCGGCGGTTCCTACCACTATCTCCATTCGACGGCCCCCAAAGACCGGCCGGATTTGCCCTCATAATTAGTTAACACAATGTTATGAGGCTTAAGGTCTGTGTCGAACATCCCTATGGTTTTCAGCAATGCTTGAGGCATCAGGTTTACGGCAGCACCTCCATCCACCAATATTTTGTTGATACCCACGCCATTGACTTTGGCTTGCACATATAGAGGCTTCAAGTGGTGTTGCATGCCTTCGTCTGGCCTCTCGAAAGTGGCCATTTGTTCTTCGACACAGCTGTTGTTCATCACATAGTAACAAACTGGCTTATGGTTAGCCATATCCTCAGTGAAGTTCTCTTCAACATCATTTGGGACCGTGATGACATCATATTCACTTGGTAGAATAGATACCACGTTACAAATGACATCAAAACTAGCTTCAGAATCTTCAAAATCTGAAGTTATGTCCTCATCCATGTCGAATTCAGCACTTTTCTTCTTCAAAGATGGCAGTGGAGGAAAAATTCTCTCCATTGCAGGCCTCCTTGGTTTTTCTATTACAATAGATTTACCTTGGCCTTATTTCCAACCTTCACTTGGTTGGCAAAGACCTATGTTCACTTTTGTAGTCCCCACGGCTTTGGAAGTCATATTCTTAGCCGTTTCGAACTTCCAAGGCGTCGCTCGTTGGCAACAAGTGTTGCTTTCTTCTTCGAGCGTTGAAACCGACGCCATTGGGTCTTGGTCATAGGATTCTTTCCTTTATAATTATTTCTGCAATTATATTTTGCAGCCTCACCTGCATTTGGCTTTACAACTTCAGCCTGTGGCACAAAGATCCCCGTAGTGGTTACAACCAAATGTATCCACTTTTCGTTTGGAAGGCTTGCCCTTGGAACAAACGATTTTGCAGAAGCTGACAACACAAATTCCTTCTTGGTTGTATTCTTACCAGCAGATGGTGGCTTGCTTGTCGAAGGTTTGTTCGAACCCTTAACTTTATAAGGAATGTCTCCTCTCTTGAAACTAAAATTTGGCCTTTTGTCTGGCCATTTTCTTTTCAGAGGTTGTCGAACCCCGTAGCCTTCAACACTTTTGGCTGCTTCCTTGTCGAAGACAACACTACATCCGGGGCATAGCATTACCTCGAGTTTTTCACTTGCACCTATTGAGGAAGTCTATCAATTCCTCTTCACTTTGGGGTACACAAACTGCACTTTTTTCGCCATACTCCTCCCGAGTAATCTTTTGCACAAGTATCACCCATTTGTACCACACTCTTGAGCTTGTGCAGTAGGAGGTTTGACAGTTTAGGAGAACCCACCATCTTTGCATCAACCATGCTTATATTCATTTCAATTGGCTCTGCATACGTGGCTTCGCTCGATGGAGTGGATCGTCAATCTGCATTGGAGCTTTGTTCTTTTATCACCAAATTTGAGTCTTCCTTCTTCGATTGCTTTTTGAACTATGTCCTGAAAAGTACACAACAGTCGGTTGTATGTCCCAAAAATTATGAAACTTACAGTAACCCTTTTTCTTCCTCTGTTCGAGAGGAGGTACTTTCAGGCCATTTGGCACTATTATTTGGCCATCAGTTACTAACAAATCAAAGATTTCATCACATTTAGTAACATCAAAAGTGTATGTTTTAGGCACAAATCTATCATTTTTAGGCTCTACTGGGTTATTCCCATTTGCAGGCCTTAATAGTTTACAGGAATAAGGAGGACCAGGCTTCAGTTCAGCCACATCTATTTCCTCAGATTCGACATCACCAAATGCGAAGTCGAATTCCTCATCGACATAGGCTATTTTCTCTTTTTTACGAAAACCAACTGAGTTTTCTTTCTTATTGTATTTATTCACTCTAGCCTTTTCCTCTTTAAGCCTTTTAACTTGTCGAACTCTATCGGCTAATTGGGCCATGTCTCTCAAATGAGAAGTATCCAATTTCTTTCGAATTGAATAATCAAGGCCACCTGCAGCCATTTCGACAAGCTCATGCTCAGGCACTTGTGTAAAACACCTAGCCTTTAGTAGCCTGAATCTATTTAAATAATCATCAATAGCTTCAGGCACTTTACGTCGAACACTGGCCAATTCTTTAAGACTAATCTTCGATCGCCCATGTAAAACTGCTTCATGAAAAGCTTTTTCTAATTGCCCCATGTATACATAGAACTGGGGTAAAGTGGTGAACCATGTAAAGGCATTTTTAGTTAGAGAATTTGGAAAATATTTCATTTTCAAATTCTCATTTTGGGCTATATCCCCTGCCTCAGTCATGTAACGGGCAATGTGTTCGACAATAGACTCATTGGTATCACCCCCAAACTTAGTAAACTTGGGAATTTTCCAACCTCTTGGCAATTCCTGCTTGCAACACATATTCACACAAATGGTGATATGAAATTGGGCCTATGTAAACCTATGTTAAGGCCATTTTGTGCCATTATGGTTTCTACCAAAGTGGCTATGTTATCTTGAGCACAAACGTTATTTCGTTGCACTTGCCGAACAACTTCATCAGCGTTTTGGTTTCGATTTACCATAACTACTTCAGGGACATGGTTTCCCATCCCTTGTTGTTCGCCCACAACCGCTTGGGCTTCGGCGATGAATCGATCTCTCGGGGTATTAGGCGCATTATTCCCACAATTGGGTACTTGCCTATTATTTCCGTAGGAGCCCCAAAGAAATCTGCGCAATCCTACCCATTTGGTTTGCTAACATTTGGTAAATTGTATTGGTGTTCTGAATCAATGGATTAAAAACAGTACCAATTTGTTGGATTAACATATTAACCATATCATGATTACTTTAAATCTACTTGTTGTCTTAATGCCAACAAGGGCGCATTGGTTAATCGCGATGGGATTTCGACCAAGTGCACCTTCAGAAGAAACATGCGAAGGAGAAAAGGTCGAAACATGTGGCATTCCAGTAGGCATGCCATATACCCCAAAAGGGTAAGGTGGTAGACTCATGTTTTGGAAACGTGTCTCTAAACTGTTCTCTGTTGCCATATAAGGACTAGAAGGAAGTCCTATACTCTGTGGCAAAGACATAGATTGTGTCGACCCAACTGGGGCCGTTGTCCCTGCAACATTTCCAACGCTGACACTTACAGAATCTATTGTTGTTCCTTGCCCTTGTGACACCACAGGGTTAGAACTAGAGGCGTTATTAGAATTGGTGCGTACCATTCTTCCACTCCTCAGGTGCATACAAATACACACACTGACTGAAAACACAAAATTAATGGCAAGGGTCCCACTGGGCGTGCCAATTTGTTTGCTGGTGTGTTTGGCAAACAATCACTAGTTTTCAATATTGAGATTGTGAGATCAAACTAGAAAATCTCTCTGACAATTGCCTCTAAGTTTTGTGTTTTTTGACGTTTGTAAGAACAGTAAACGATAGAAAGAAATAAAATTGAAAGCAAAGTAAAAGCAGTAAATGTACAGAGAAAAATGTAAAGAGAAAGTAAATATTGCATTAAGTGAAAGAAAAGATGGTTCACCAACACGTACAAGGTATCTGTTTCACTCGTGTTTCGCTTTAGTTTGGAAGTTGAGTTTCTCAGAGTTCTTGTGAAATGTGGCGACCCTGATTTCCTATTACAAAAGAGTATTTATACTCTTGGAAACAATCGTGGGAAGAAAGAATAATCGCCTCCTAAAAATAAGGGAAATAACTAGCCCACTAATCAGCTGTTGCTCTTTGCATTTCGACTAACTCATTGTCAACCGTTTGACGAAGTGTTGAACCCAGCTTTGTCGAAGATTTGGACCTTCTCTTGTCGAAGGTTTCTTGTCTTGCTTACTCCATAGCTTTGAGAACTAGGTTTGTCGAAGCTCCCTTGCATTGCCAGCGCTTGTATAACTTTCCTGTCGAATTTATGGTGTATTGACTTAAATATTGACCTGTGGTCCCCAGAACAATATTAAATGCGAAGTCAACCCCATTTAAAGCTTCATTTAATGCACTGTCGAAATTTTGAGGTAACATGGGGTCACTTGCCCCCAGTGTGTTCTACTTCCATCGGCCACTGAGCCTTGCGTTCTTGACTTGGCACCGATGTTGCCAAGTCACTTGAGTGATGTTGACTGTGTTGCTTAGTTGTCACTGTTGACTGTGACTGAATCAATTTACCTACATTCTCTATTAAGCGCCTTCAGGCTAATCACGGACCCGGGAGCCTTTTTAAGAAACTCTTAAAATTAAATTATGTTTTTAGTCTGGAAATGTGATTTCTAATGTTTTTAGTGGGTACACAACAAAAATGTTTTTTAGTGTGAAAGAAGTGTCTAGATGCGTAGCCGGATTTTTTTTTTCATACTAATTTTTCTTGTAATTTAGTATCTTTGTTTTTTTTTCAAAAACAAAAGTTTCATTGTTTTTTCTTTCTGTTTTTAAAATATTAATAAATAATAAACAAATTTGTTTCTTGTTAAATCCACCATTGCGTAGGGAACATTGTTAAATCTCTTGAGAGAGAGTTTTGCTGCTCATTGTGGTCCTACCCGGCCCGAGGGATTAGTCTCTACAGTTGCACACCTATCCTAAAACAGAAAACTGTTTTTAAAAGTGTAATCAAGCCGGCATTGTTGCTAATAGGTTTTGGTCTACTCTCCTCATGTTTCATGTTCTTTTTTTATTTATTATCAATAAAATTTAGGGGGAATACTCTTTCCTTCCTGGTGTTGTTTCCCTAAGGAGAGTTTTGCACCAGAAGGTTTTAATGAGCCTCCATAACCCTTTCTTTTGTTTAAAAAAAATATAAAGGGAATAAGTCTTATTTGACTATCAAATTTGGTGTCATATTGTTTTACAACTGTGTCCTTGATTGAAAAAAAACTTTTGCTTCTATAAATTCAAATATTGGTTATGAATAATTCTAATCCTCAAATATTTAAATTTGGATGTGAATTTATTCATACTTAACTCAAAATTTGAATTCAAATTTATTTACAATTTCACTAATTAAGATTTATACAATTGTGGGAAACTCCAAGCAAAGGAAAAGGCGGAAGTTTTTTGGTTGAGAATCACAGACTGATATAAAACTATCAAGGGAAACTTTAAGCAAAGGAAATGAATAAATAAATAAATAAATAAATAATCCCTAATGGCATCGGATAAATACTATTATTAAAGAAATTGGGTGTTACAAGGATGATGTTAGGCTATAGAAAAGTAAGTGCTCTTAAAAGGACATTATGATCGACGCATACGCTATTTTTACTTTTAGTCGAAAGGAGAGCATTTTGAATTTGAGCATGCATGACATTTGCTGAAATTGTGCAATTTACTAACACTCGATACATTCAAACAACTAAGCAAGCCTCAATAGACTCTAATTGGTGGCATGCAATAGAAGAACTTGTGGACAACACCTCTATGAAGAATTGCTTATGTCAATATTTGAGAGGCAACGACAATCCAACGACTCTTTAAGTAACACAAAGTCAAAAAAAAAAGCACGAAGATTCCTAATACATAGACTGATAGAAGATCAGTGTACCTGTATAATTCTGTTACAATTCTAACAAACTAAAGAAGAGAGAGTGAGAGAGAATTTATGGAAACATCTTTTCAGATTTTCATTTTCTTGATTGAAATTAATGAATACACTTTGGTTCCTATTTATAGTGAACCGGTTATGCGCTAGTAGAGAAGAGATACTAACTGATTGTTTTTAACTTCACAATCAGTTAGTAATACTAAAACATATACTTTGTGCAATGTTAAAATACATTTGAAGCTAAGACTAGCTATACTCTTAATACTCCCCCGCAAGCTTAGCTGGGTGTGGAACACACAATAAGCTTGGACCAGAACAATTCAAAAGAGCTTGGAGGAAGCGGTTTGGTCATGATGTCTGCATACTGAGAAGTTGCAGGTACATGGACTACCCGTAGTTGTTTCTGTAAGACTTTTGGATGACCCTTCTAGTTACAGAAGACTCATTGGTCGCTTGATATATCTTACTAACACCAGACCAGACATATGCTTTGTTGTTCATAAGCTTAGCCAATTCATCTCCGCTCCTCGGCAGACCCATATGGATGTTGCTCTTCATGTCCTTAGGTATATTAAAGGGCAACCTGGTTCTGGTGTCTTCTTTGCTGCTGACTCTGACTTGAAACTTAAAGGTTTTAGTGATTCAGATTGGGCGGCCTGTCCTGATACTAGACGTTCAGTCACGGGGTTTTGTATTTTTCTTGGTACCTCTCTGATTTCATGGAAGTCCAAGAAGCAGAGCACGGTCTCCAAGTCCTCCTCCGAGGTTGAGTATCGAGCTCTTGCTTCCACTGCTTGTGAGATCCAGTGGCTTCTCTACCTCTTAACAGATTTACAGGTTCCTCACATAGATCCGGTTCCACTATATTGTGATAATCGGTCTGCCATTCAGATAGCTCAGAATCCCACATTCCATGAGCGAACTAAACATATTGAGCTCGATTGTCATTTGGTTCGTGACAAGGTTCAAGCTGGCATCCTTCATCTAATGCCTATTTCCCGTTGTTGCTCGATTGCGACATCCACACAAAACCCTCCACCCGCTGCCTCATTCAGAATTTGTTATCCAAGCTGAACATGCAAAACATTTACAGTCCAGCTTGAGGGGGGGTGTTAGAGTTATTTTATTTACTCTCAGTTAGTTGTTAGACATATTGTATATACTCTCAGTTAGTTAGCCTTTTTTTGTATTTTAATATTCTAGTTTAGGGTAGTTTAGTCTTTTTTCCCTTACTTCTTTGACTTGTATATAAACTCCCTAATGGGCATTTTATCAAATGAGGAATTCATTTTTACCAAAATAACAACCTCTATGAAGAATTGCTTATGTCAATATTTGAGAGGCAACGACAATCCAACGACTCTTTAAGTAACACAAAGAAGAACAATGACAGATTTGAGTCATGAATGATATAATCACTTGTTCTCTGAAAATCCAGTGTACATAGATGTTTTACTCGTACGAAGATTCCTAATACATAGACTTGTACTTCTTCAAACTATAGAGGCCATTAGTACTCATGAGGAGTATTTTCGAATGAGGTTGATGACTCTACCTAGCTAGGTAATACCTTTAATATATTTGTTCTATCTACAAGATAAATTTATTTTATTTGAAATTGTGTGTAACACTCAACATCAATATTTTCAAAAGGAGCAAAATGAGAAAAAAGGATGAAAATTGGGTCTACATACTTAGTTGGTCTTCCTCTCACAAAATGCAATGGAAATCTTGTTTTGCACAATAGAAAACTAAGTTCAATCAAAATTTATGTTGTGTTGCTTCAAGGCTACCATGCACCTACAACAAAGGCTAAAGTGGAGAGAAAATGGTGTCAATTTTTTTTTGAAGATACAAAAGACTAACTTGACCTATAAAACTTGACTTTACATTTATTTAATTGCATAGAAAAAAAAACACAATCAGAATCATCCAATAAATAATAATAATAATAATAATAATAATAATCTTTCAAATTGATAAATTCGTTGTGAAAAAATTAGGCAACGAATTTATCTATTTGGTAGATAAATTCGTAGTGAAATATCCAAAACGGATTTACCTACAAAATAGATAAATCTGTTGGCTAAAATTAACATAAAAAATTTATCTATTTTCTAGGTAAATCTGTTTGTTCCAAAAAAAACTTAAAACAGAATTACATAATTTACACGGGATTTACAATGGAATATTTAAACGGAAGTATGTGTGTTTCCGTTTTGTTAAAAACAACACAACGGATGTGTTTTAATCTACATATGGTGATGCTAGGTTAGAAGTAGCATCAGACTTAGAGGCATTTAGTGAACCTAGCTTGGTAGTGGGAGGCTGAGTGGAAGACAGGTCAATAGAACTACTCCAACAATAATTGTTTGGTAAGCACTAGCGTTTAGCGTTTTTCGGGTAGCGTTTAGCGTTTTTTCAAACGCTACTTCAAGTAGTGTTTCAAAAAACACTAGCGGATACGTCTCACTTTTTTTGGCATTTTTACCCTTGTTATTTTTCTTAAATTTCTTCTCTATCCTAATTAAATAAATGTAATCATGAATTAAATAAATATATCTTTTTATGTTATTTTACATTTATCAGCTAGTTCAACCGCTAGTTTTGCCAAATACATCAATTGCTATTAACTAGCTCATCCGCTATCCGCTAGCTCATCCGTTATCCTCTAGCTTATCCACTATCCGTTACTTTTTACCAAACAGAGCCTAAACCTATAATGGCTTTATGTTCAAAACATATAAGATAGAACACACTCACAAAAACAAATATGTATACATCCAAGTGTTAAAAAAACATATTTCAAAGCATAATAGAGATAAACTAATATTTTCAAATGGTTGAATTGCTTTTTATCCCCAAAATTCTCAATTTGGCGATTCTTGTATGTATTCTTTTTAAACAGAAATTTAAGGGTGAAAGGATGACTGTCCAGTCCAAGATAGAGCCGACGTTCGGACTCTATAAGCACTTATAACGAAGATAATTACATTCACATCATCTCAAGAGGACTAGTGGAGAGTTGAACCCAAAATCTCTCTGATATAACTCATCATGTCATGCTCCACTAGGCCAACCTCTTAGAGTTCTTTTCCTTGTATTTTATTTTTGTTGATTTTTGGTACTCTAATTTCTCAAATTGACATTTTTGGTTTAATCATATATTTGGTCCCTCAAACATATTTTTTTTTTTTGAACTTTTAGTCTCTAAAAACCTTAATTTTTATGAAGGTGTTGGACCAAAGTGCACAATCCATAATTTTTATAGGACTTAACTGTAATTAAAAATATAGAGATCAAAATCACAAAGTTGAGAAAGTTAGAAAACCAAACATCATCAAATTGAAAAAATTGAGGACCAAAACTGCGATTAAACTTTTTTCAAACACTATTATGTTTGGGTCAAAGTTGCCATAAAAAGATATTCTAATTGTCAAAATTGCTAGCATTCACCTTCCAATAGATATATGATTTCAAACAACTGCATCAAACGAATAAGCAAAGGCACAAACCTCATTTTATTTGGAACATAACTACTACCACAAAACCCCTAATTTCCAAAACCATCAAATATGGCGTAGTGATACTTATTTTTATAAGCAAACTTTTCATATAGAATGTAATACAAGGGGTGCTCCAACTCATTATATAGTCAAAAATATTGGGCCTCGTTAAAACATTCTGAGGCCAAAACTCAATAAAAAAATGACTCCGATAGGAAAAAGAACACCTCTAAACAATGACAACTTCAAATTACAACATATCACTTTTAGGGTCAGTTTGGATAACGACTTAATTTAACGCTTATAGTATAAGAGCTTATTATATAAGAACTTATGCATAAACTGTTTTTATAATAAAAGATAAAATAATGTTAAACTATTATTTCGTAAGTTATAAAGTGTTTTCATAAGTTATCTTGAGGAGCTTATGGAAATTGACTGAAAAGAGTTTATATATGAACATGTCATAAGCTTTTTCCATAAGCTCTCCCAACAAATCTAATAAGTGTTTATACCAGTAGATAAGCTCAAATAAGTCCAAACATACCCTTATTACAGAGACGAAAAGCAATAAAATTAAAAATGACATGGACGAAAGTAAAATATAGAAAATTACATGATTGAAAAACAAATAAACAATTCAAGGACAATAAACAAAAATATTAACATTTGGAAGACGGAAAAACATAATTAAACCTTAATAAAATAACACAAAAATAAGTTTAAGAAAAATCATAAACAATCAACATATCATGATAGGATTAGGGCTGTTCATGAGAACCAAAAAACAGAACAGAACTGCCGAATTGAACAGAACCGAACCAAAACTAACCAAACTATTACAAACAATTTAGAACCGAACTGTTATTTTAAGTTCGGTTCGAAGAATCGAATCGAATCATAGGGACTTAAGGGCTAAGGTAAAGTTCACTACGGTGAAACACTTTAACGCTTAATCGTTAACGTGAACTGCTTAGGTAGGTGCAATGCGGCAAAGTGCGACTTTTATTTATTATTAACAGCTTATTATATGCAAAAACCCATCACGCTTTTTCCTTTCTTTCTGGGTTTGGATCCTTTTGTTATTGGTGAAGGTTGATTGATATCCTGGACAGATACCAGAGAGCCTCTGGGAAGACAATCTGGGATACTAAGCATGAGGTATTTATGTTTTAAATTTTAATATTTAACAAATAAGTTTTTGCAGCATCTAATATATATAGTTTTTGGTTGAATATTTGTGTCAAGGAAAATGGTATATATAGTTTTTCTTTTGCTAAAAATATGTTGAGGAAGTTGATAATGAGTAGATCTATATTTGGAACACATATCATATGTACTATTCTAGCTTCTTCTATCTGAGTATTATGTTATATTCTTAAATTGACAGAGAAATGAAGTAGAGCAACAAGAAAAAGTTAATATATGTCTCTATGAACAGATCTGGAAATAGTTAATAGTTAATATATGGAAACTGTTAATTTTATAAGTTGTGTTAACAGTTCAGTTCGGTTCGGACCCAAAAGGTTGGTATAAAATAGTTAATAAAAGTTCAGTTTTTAAACAGTTCGGTTCGGTAATAAAGAACTGTGAACCAAACTGTTAATATAGTTTAGTTCGGTTCGGCGAACTGTTACTGCTGTTCAGTTCAGTTTGCCGAACTGTTTCAATCGGTTCAGCTCTCCTCCTAAATTGAACCATGAACAGCCCTAGATAAGATATAGTATAGTATAGTAACATTTGATCAATGTATAGTCAACCCATCTTATTATTGAAACATGTAAAATAGCAATAAGTTCAATCATTTGAGTTTTCAAAGGTTACTCACCACTGTAAATCCTTCACCTCTTATTATATAAGATCATTCAATCACAGAAATAAAATTCAGAAAGTCTGTTAAAGCCAACCAGATATATCACATAAGATCCTTCAATTCAATATAATTTCCCTCCATATATAAAAGATACAACCATATTAATTGAGCGATTCTTGATAACCATAATTAAGATTGATATTTCAAATCATTTATGAAGTACAAGTACGCAATTCATAGCTACAGAACCAATATAATCTAAACGGTTGAAATGGAACTTTTAGGCTTTGACTACAAAGCCTGCCAATTCACAAAGCCATAACACTCAAATTTTTAACTTCGATGTTGTTCTATGTTGTTCTGATCCTTGAAATTAAAGAGAATCATAGTCAAATACGACGAATGCAATGTCATTCACGATTGTGTTCCTGTCGCTGATACATAAAATAAACTTGAAGATGCTACCCCAATTGGGGACACATTGGCCGTATTTAGTCGTGATCCTCCATAATACCAAAGATCGAAACACGATTGTGATTTAAAACCTGGATCACATGGGTCCCTAAAGTAAGTCACAAAATCATAAAATGGAAAGCTAGCAACATTTATGGTTTCTCCCAAATCCACACATTAAAAAATCAAATGATGAAAGAATCTCGATATATCAAAGTCGAACTTATTTAACCTGTTGAGTATCTTGAGGAAATGGTGCATTCACAACTCACCAATCATTTCTCCTCACCAGTCATACATCAAAGTGGCTGGTCGACCTCTTCATCCTCATTCTCATCAATATCAATTTCGTCCAAATCAGATATCTCTGTTTGTTGTGAACAGAGATCCATTGCTTGTTCAGAATCAAATATGCGACACACAACAAAAGGAGTCTCAAAATAAAAATACCAATACAATGATCATTGATGAATTATTAAACAAAGAGGGAAAGAGGGTGTTTTTCAAAGATATCGCATCACAGATTGTTAGCCAAGGCATACTCGTACATTATCCAATCGGATCTCTCTCACCCCGCGACATATTTCCAACATAAAAACAAAATAAAGTTTTGGTGCCCAAAACCTCGTTGCCTTCAAAGTGTTTTTATGTCACGCACCTTCCCTTTTTCATCCAGAACCCCGTTTTGCACATCCTCTTCTCCTCAGAAACCTTATTTGTGTAATAGTACCAATGTTGAAAATTCCCCTCATCACCGAATGAAAAGGAATCTTCCTCCGGTAAGTCATATGCATCATAGCTATACAGATTAATTTTTTCTTTAATGACATCATCACGATTCAAATTCACTGCCTCATTTTCGTTTTTTATCCGCAAGTAGTAGGTCAGAAGAATCTCCTCAGAGGGCTTGAACATGGGACCGAATGGGAGAACCACAAACGCCATAGTGATCGGAAGCTGAAACCAGAGAAATTGAGAAAATTGTTTGGGGGTTAGGGTTTTGGAATGACTTAAGCAAAAAAAGTGAAATGAGAGTGTGGGGGTGGGGTTTTGTCATTATAGAGAAGGGGGTTGAATCGTGTCGAGTAAGCTTCATAATCCTGCCAGTGATTGTGAAGGAGAGAGCTGGCATTTTTTGATTGGCTCTCACATCACTTTTGCGTTGGTGTGTTTTTTAGAATCCCAGTCAAGTGGGATCAACCAATGTTGTGTGCTGGAACCATGAGCGGCATGCGACCACGAAAAATGTAGACTTCCTCTTTTTTATTTCCTCATATGGATACAAAAAAAATATTCTAAACTAAATTAAGACATCTTAACTGTTGATATACTCATACTTTAATTGATTGTTTTGATTTTGTTGTAGTTAAATGTTGAATATTTAAGTTAAGTCCATCTGCATGTTTGTATGAAATATTGGCTACATTGAAAATTTGTTCATGGTTATTGACGTATCTAAGAAAAGAAATATTTTTTATTAACCGTTAAATGAGCTATGTATATTCTTCAAACTCTTTTAATGTTTGTTAGCTCATCGTCAATTGAGCTACCTTCTTGAGACACTATGAAAAACAATGTGTTTGCACGTTGTACTTTCTTCTACTACAAAGTAGTGGATAATCTATATCTATATCTATATCTAATCTAATTCTAATCTAATTGTAATTCATATACGAATAATTTAAAAATGGATAGTTTAATGTGTTACGTGTTTTATGCAATTCACATTGCCACATAATATATATTGTTTCTAAAAGAAATTGGTTCTAGGAATCAAGATGGACTTCATATTTTTCTTACAAAAATTCCCTTTTATTTATATTGGTTATGAATAATTCTTTGAATTTTTTTCTTACTACACTAAATTTAAATTTATCTATAACTCAACTAATTAAAACTTAGGGTGATTATTATATCATTTTAGGTTTAGACCACACAAACTCTTTTAATTAAAAATTAATTTATCTTTAATAAAAAATGTGAAAAGACGGAAACGTAACTAGTCAATAGAAAAAATCATGTTGAAATTAAGTTAATTTAAAAATATCTAAATCCTAAAACGCTTAAATTTTTAAAAATTATATAGTTAAAAAAGTAAAATTAATACCAATTTTTTTCTTCTTTTATTTATATCTTGTAAATTTACTGATCAAAATCTTGTAAATTTTTTCGTTTAATTAATTTATCAATTATTTTATGAGGATAACCATTTTTATAGGGGAAAATAAATTTGTTACATAGATCTATGAGCTTGATTGATTGTCTTTACAAGATTTTGGCAAATGTGTTGGCTAGTAGACTGAAGAGGGTTTTCCTCAGTGTCGTATCTAGTTGTCAGTCGGCCTTTTTACGGGACAAATTTTGGATGGAGTGGTGGTGGTTAACAAGATTGTTGATTTGCCAAGCGTAATAAGGAGGATTGTCTTCTTTTTAAGGTTGACTTTGAGAAGGCTTATGATTCTATATTTGGGAGTTTCTGGTTTATATGATGGAAACGATGAGTTTTGCTTCAGGGCGGATTAGGTGGATGAAGGCTTGCATTTGTTCCAGTTCTTCATCAGTGGTGGTGAATAGCACCTCAACTAATGATTTTATGGTGCACAGAGGTCTCAGACAAGGGGATCCTTTATCCCCTTCTTATTTCTGATAGTGGCAGAAGATTTATCTATTTTGGTTGGAAAGGTGGTGGATAATGGTGATTTTCAATGTTTTTATGTCCAGGATAGGCTTCGCTTTTTTATTATATAGTTTGCGGATGATACAAATTTGTTGGGGAAGGCGATGTGAGACAATTTGCGGAGCATCAAAACTATCTTTAGAAAATTTGAGAACTCGTCACGGGTTTGAAATTTAATTTCCACTAAAGCAAGTTGATCGGTTTAAATTTACCAGATGATTTTTTTGGAGACAACCTCGGTCTTCCCTTCAAAATTTTAGCTGTACTGGTGGGCACCAATCCCAGGAGGGAAGCTACTTGGAAGCCAGTGTTTGATATGATCCGCAAAAGGCTTTCCACTTGGAAAGGTCGCGTTTTATCCATTGGTGGTCGAGTAACGCTTATTAACTCAACTCTTAATAGTGTTCCTTTATATTTGTTCTCTTTTTATAAGGCACCTAAGATGGTCCTTAATGAGATGATTAATATCCAAAGAGACTTCTTGTGGGGTATCAATGATGGAGATGGAGGAATGTATTGGGTGGTTTGGGACAAAGTTTGCAAACCTAAGGAGGAAGGGGGTATTGGTATGAAAAATATTGAGTTATTCAATGTTGCATTTTTAGCTAAATGGAAGTGGAGGGTCCTTGCGGATGCAAATGCTAGCTGGAGAGATTTGTTACGACTTAGATATGGTGATTTATCGTCCGCTTTCTTGCATAGAGCGACGACAAGGAGAGTTGGAGGCTCCAAGGACTCATTATGGTGGCATGACATCCTTAATGGGATATGATCTTTTAATGCAGGTGGTGGTTTAGGCGAAGTACGGACATGATTTGGGCGATGGCGATGATGATTTTTGCATGGCGGGATCATTGGTTGGGTCATGGGCCATTGCATTTGGTGTTTTCTAATTCATATGCAGGTTGTAGGCACCAACAGTGAATATAGCGGATGTTGGCGAATGGCTCCAAAATTCTTAGTGGTGGCACCTTCGTGGGCTTACCTTGACAGATCCTATGTGTGTGGAATAATCCAACAATCGATTAATATTCGATGGAGGTAAAGTCGGTTAGTTGTGTACGCTAGAAGCAAAGAAAATCTTTTCTCTGCTTCGTCGTGCCATACACATCGATTTATCTATCTCGTACCAATGATGCTGTTAATGTTTTAGAAGGGGTTTTCAAGGATCTCTGGAAAACCTCAATTCCTCCAAAAGTCCTTATTTTTGGCTGGGGGTTGGTGCATGATTCTTTGCCAACTCGTGCTCTCCTACTACATCGTCATGTTATTACTGATGAAGACAATGCACTCTACCCGATTTGCTTGGATCATATAGAGGATGTGTTTCATTTGTTTTTCAAGTGCCCTTTTGATGTTGATATTTGGTCTCGGGTACTCTCTTGGATGAATCTACAAGCAAATGATTTTAAGAATATTGTAGAACACTTCACGTGGTTTGGCTCGATTTGTAAGGGGAAGAAATCCAAAAGGATTAAACTCATCATTTGGTGACTACAAGTTGGTGCATTTGACTGTCTCGCAACGACGTTGTTTTTAGGAATGAGGGCATCAGTGTTGATGTTGCTGTTAATTACATTAAGTGTTTATCGTGGAGTTGGTTTATTAATAGAGCGGATAGTCTTCTAGGTTTTCTTTCTTTGATTGGCGGGCTCATATCGTCTTGTGCCTAAAGAATGTATAATGACTCTTTTTTTTCCTTTTTTTTTTCTGGTTACTACTTTTCTTATTATTTGATTTTTATATTTATTTTTTCTTTTCCTTATTATTGACTTTCCTTGTTTTTACTTTCCAATTTTTTATTTACATATTATTTTATGTAGTTTCATTGTTATTTAGGCTATGTTTGACGCGTCCCATCATCTAGTTGACAGTGGATGGAACTAGTGGGTGAAAAGTGCGCGTGTTTAGTAAGCACTAGCGTTGATCGTTTTTCAGGTAGCGTTTAGCTTTTTTCAGACGCTACTTCAAGTAGCATTTTTCAAACGCTAGCGGGTAGCGTATAACAGATAGCGTTTCACTTTTTTTTTGACATTTTTACCCTTTTTATATTTCTTAAATTACTTCTCTTTCCTCATTGACATCTTGTCATCATTAAATAATTAATCATTAATTAAATATCATTATATGTCATTTTATATTTATTAGTTATTTTAACCGCTAATTTTACCAAACACATCATTTGCTATTAGCTAGCTTATTCGTTATCAGCTATCTGCTAGCTCTTCCGCTATCTGCTAGCTCTTCCGCTATCTACTAGCTCTTCTGATGTCTGCTAGCTTCTCCGCTATCTGCTACTTTTTACCAAACAGAGTCTTAGTTTTACCTGTTGTGTCATTACCTTTCTATTCTCTTTATTTGATTTTTTTATTTATGTAAATTTATATTTTGGGAAATTGAATCTTTTAGATATAAACAATCTCTTGAGAAATTTAAATCCTTTTTAATAAAATCTTAAAATTAAGTTTTGTTTTTATTTCCTTACTATCGACAAAGACTTTCCTTGTTTTTAATTACTTTCCTTATTGCTCAAATATTATTTTATCTAGCTTTGTTGTAGTTAATTATATTTGTTGCTTCATTATGCCTGTTCCTCCTGAATATCTCGATTCAGTGCTAACAAATTTCCCGTCGCTACCATATATAATTTAGTGTGTATATATATATATATGGGGGCGACTCGAGTGAGAACACTTGGTTATTGTGAGAGCATGCGAACATTAAATAATAACCAACAGATTAAAATTAACTGTTCAGATTACGACATTAATTACAATATCTCGTACGATTTTTTCCTTTTTAATTAAAGATCACAGGAGATCTTGTAACTAATGACATAATCTAAACCGTTAATTTTAATCGACGCTTATTATTTAATGTTCTCATTTTCTCACAATAACCAAAATGTTCTCACACGAAGTCGTTTATATATATATATATATATATATATATATATATATATATATATATATATATATATATATATATATATATATATATATATATATATATATATATATATAATTGTATAGTATTTTGGGAAAGTGACTCTTATAGATATAAAGGACGACTCTGGTGAGAACAGTGATTATTGTGAGAACATGAGAATATTAAATAATAAAAGTCAAATTCAAATTAACGGTTCAGATTATTTCATTAATTACAAAATCTCACATGATTTTTTTTTGGTATTATCTCACATGATATTTAGTTAAAAAGGAAACAATCGTACGAGATCTTGCAATTAAGACGTAATCTGAACCGTTAAATTTAATCTAACAGTTATTATTTAATGTTCTCATGTTCTCACAATAACAAGTGTTTTCACCTCAGTCGTCCACATAGATATATTTAATCTTGTGAGAAATCTTATAATCCTTTTCATGGTCTTCTCAAAAAGTTTGGAGGTCTTGTTCAAAACTTAAAAATTGGACTCCAAATTGTGCTTTTATTAAATGAATCACAAAAAATTCAAACTACTTTATTTATCTCATTACAACTTCAAACTAATATCAATCTTCTAATTTTTTCATGAACCATATATTAGTTTTTTTTTCATGAATCATATACTATTTTTTTAGCCCCTAAAAGTTAGATTGAGCAGATGCCTTCAGGCTAATCACCGACCCAGATCCTTTTTAAGAAACTCTTACAATTAAATTATGTTTTTAGTCTGGAAATGTGATTTCTAATAATGTTTTTAGTGGCTACACAACAAAAATGTTTTTTAGTGTGAAAGAAGTGTCTTGATGCGTAGCCGGACTTTTTTTTACCTTTATTATTACTTTGTTTTTACGTACTTATTTTTCTTTTCAAAAACAAAAGTTTCATTGTATTTTCCTTCTGTTTTTAAAATAATAAATAAATTTGTTCTTTGTTAAATCCAGCATTGAGCATGGAGCAGTGTTAAATTTATTGAGAGAGAGTTTTGCCGCCCATTATCCGGCTCGAGGAATTAGTTTTTGCAGTTGCGCACATAATATACCTGATTTATACCAAAAAAAATTTAAAACAGAAAAATATTTTTAAAAGTGTAATCAAGCAGGCCTTGTTTTAAAATTTTCTTGTTACTTTATTTCATATAAAAGGAATAAGTCTTATTTGACTATCACATTTGGTGTCATATTGTTTTGCAACTGTGTCCTTGATTGAAAAAAAACTTTTGCTTCCATAAATTCAAATTTATCTACAATTTCACTAATTAAGATTTATACAATTGTGGGCAACTCCAAGCAAGGGAAAAGGTGGAATTTTTTTTGGATAAGAATGACAGAAAATGAAATGAAAAAAATTCCTAATGGCATCAGATAAATACTATTATTAAAGTAGGGCAATTTACTAACACTCTCCTATTAAAATTTGAGCAAGCATGACATTTGCTCACACTCTCCTATTCTTATCAAGTAGGGCAATTTACTAACACTCGATACATTCAAACAACTAAGCAAGCCTCAATAGACTGTAATTGGTGGCATGCAATAGAAGAACTTGTGGACAACACCTCTATGAAAGAATTGCTTATGTCAATATTTGAGAGGCAACGACAATCCAACGACTCTTTAAGTAACACAAAGTCAAAAAAAAAGCACGAAGATTCCTAATACATAGACTGATAGAAGATCAGTGTACCTGTATAATTCTGTTACAATTCTAACAAACTAAAGAAGAGAGAGTGAGAGAGAATTTATGGAAACATCTTTTCAGATTTTCATTTTCTTGATTGAAATTAATGAATACACTTTGGTTCCTATTTATAGTGAACCGGTTATGCGCTAGTAAAGAAGAGATACTAACTGATTGTTTTTAACTTCACAATCAGTTAGTAATACTAAAACATATACTTTGTGCAATGTTAAAATACATTTGAAGCTAAGACTAGCTATACTCTTAATACTCCCCATAGCTTAGTGGGTGTGGAACACACAATAAGCTTGGACCAGAACAATTCAAAAGAGCTTGGAGGAAGCGGTTTGGTCATGATGTCTGCATACTGAGAAGTTGCAGGTACATGGACTACCCGTAGTTGTTTCTGTAAGACTTTTTCACGGAGAAAAAAGGTCTAGTTCCATATGCTTGGTTCTTGCGTGAAGAACAAGATTGTGTGCCAGAGAAACTGTGCTTAGGTTGTCACAATAAGCTGTAGGAGTAGTGAAGGGAACCCCTAGTTTAGTGAGAAGAGATTGTAGCCATAAGATTTCGGGCTGTGGCAACAAAGAAGAGCACGATATTACCGCTCGATGCTTGACTTGAGACAATCACTGCTTTCTTTGCCCACCAAGAGACAATATTGGGTCCTAAGAATACACAGGCACCGGAGGTAGACCTCCTATCATCACTGTCAGAGCCCCAGTCAGCATCACTAAAAGCAGTAAGAGTAATAGGGGTGATGCAAGTAGGTTTGAGGACACCCCAGTCACTCTGTAAGGCCTTAACCTTGCTCCCAAACTGAGTCTCAACCATTTTGTGAAAAATTTGGAAAGATGCAAGAGCATCAGACTTCTTCTTCAGAAGATACAACCATGTGAACCGTGTGTGTGAATCAACATAAGCAATGTAGTATAAGTAACCAGTGTTGGACACAAAGGGTGCAGGGCCCCATAAATCAGCATACACAAGCTCAAATGGAGTTGAGGTGGTGTGTGTGGAACTGTGAGATGGGAGCCGGTGGGCTTTCCCCAAACAGCAAGATGCACAAAAATCAGCAACGATTTTATTGGTGAAAGGTAGGTTACACAGTTGAAGTACAATCCTTTGAGAGTCAACACTAGGATGACCTAGTCTAGAATGCCATATACCAAATGTGGAGGTGTGTGCAGATACAGTATTAGGTGTAATAGCAGTAGTATAAGCACTAACAGGTGCTATGGAAACTAAAGCAGTAGGAGAAATAGAACCAGGTGTAGTAACAGGTCTTGACAGCGTTGGAAAACTTGTACAGGCCATTTGCATCTAGTGGACCACGGAGAAGGGGTTCATTGGTAGCCTGAGATTTAACAACTCAGTCATGATCATTGAATTGAAAATAGCAGTCATTATCCTTTGAAAATTGACGAACACTTAACAAGTTTTTAGTGAGTGATGGGACATGCAACACATTTTTGAGTGACAAAACACGCTTAGGATTCAAAGGTGATCTAAATTGAGTGAAGCCAATTGATTTAATGGGCAAACCTTGGCCGTTACCAATGGTGACTTGATTTGGACCTACAAACGGAGCTTCTGATGAACAGAATGAGAGGCATTGGTCATCGTGTGAGTGCAGGCTGAGTCTGCAAAGAAGTCAGGTTAAGCTTGTGGAGCACTTGGAGTGGTGGCAGAGGCAACAAAAGCTTGTGGACGTTGCTGGAATTAAGGTGAAGCAAACATTTGAGGTAATTGAGGCATCATAAATTGATTACCGTAGTAAGGGGAAAAATACGACTGAGGTGAGTACGCAGGCCGTGGCGAACTGGAGGTTGAAGCATTTGGTTCCAGATCTGAGTGTGCCATGGCGGAGCAAAGTTCCACGCAGGTGGCTGAGAGGCAAGTGGAGTAGAAGACTCATCGGTATTAAATTCACGTTTGAATCGATGATAACACACGGTGGCATCGTGACCAAACTTATTGCATACTTGACACTGTGTACTGTTTCTGCCACGACCACAGCCACCGCGGCCACCATTCTCAGGGCGAGCACCACGCCAACCACCGACGGTGCTATAAGTTTGAGAATCATTCGTTTAAGCCACGAACGCCTGAACAGAAGTGGAAGTTGACGACGACGATTTCGAAGCAGTAGACGACGTCGTTGCAACATTCGCCGAAGCAATTGCAAGCTTATTAAACCGATTCAAGCGAGATTCATGACCGAGCAAGAGTGTTTCAACCTCAGAAATCGACACTGGACCAGAACGACCACAGATAATCGTAATCGTTGATTCATAATCCTGCAGAAGTCCCTCGAGAACAATGTCCAGGTGCTCCCGCGAAGAAATTGGTTCACCTATTGCGCTGAGAGCATTGACAAGCGTCTGGATCTTGAGCAAGTACTTCGTAATCGTTGATCCTTCAAGTGTCGTTGCTCGCAACTCACAACGAAGTTGCCGAGAACGAGCCTAAGTGTGAACTTGGAAGCATTCATGTATCTTCTCCTAGAGTTGCGAAGACGATTTGCAGCCGATGACTCGATGAAGCATGTCCTTCGAGATAGTTGACTGAAGCCACGACAAGAGGAGCACATCTTGTTGCTCGAATTTCTCATACGCAGGATTCACCGTGTTCGAGTTTGCATCTGCAACTGAGATGAACTTCAGTGGAATAATAGGATTGACGAGATACTGATGAAGATGGTGAGCCTTAATGATAGGCTCTACTTGCTGACACCAGAGAAGGTAATTATCCAAGTCAAGCTTTTCTGAAATGGCGGTGAAGGACGACGCCTTCAACCGCATCAGAGAAGAGGATTTCGCCGTAGCATTTACGGTTGTGGAAGGTGAAGAATGGTCTTTAGAATCTGAACCCGATGATACCATGATAGAAGATCAGTGTACCTGTATAATTCTGTTACAATTCTAACAAACTAAAGAAGAGAGAGAGAGAGAGAGAGAGAGAGAGAGAGAGAGAGAATTTCTGGAAACATCTTTTCAGATTTTCATTTTCTTGATTGAAATGAATGAATGCACTTTGGTTCCTATTTATAGTGACCCGGTTATGTGCTAATAGAGAAGAGATACTAACCGATTGTTTTTAACATCACAATCAGTTAGTAATACTAAAACATATACTTTGTGCAATGTTAAAATACATTTGAAGCTAAGACTAGCTATACTCTTAATATAGACTTGTGTTTCTTCAAACTATAGAGGCCATTAGTTCTCATGAGGAGTATTTCTGAATGAGGTTGGGGTTAAAATGGATATTTCTCGTTGTAAAATACATTATTGCTATTCATGTATTGACATGTGGACTTAGAGAAGGGTTGGAAAAACCTTAGTCTAAACCGAGGAAACCATTCAATTTGGTATTTGTGTAAGGGTTGGGGTGTTTTCCACCATGATTTAGGTGGCCAGAGTTGGTCGGAAAAAAAACTTTAAAAAGGGCAACTTGAGTACTTTCTAGAAAAAGAGACACAAAATAAGGGAGAAATAGGGTGGGAGGTATGCACAAGGAGAAAGGGGAAAGAGAGCTGACTCTGCTACCGGAGCGGCAGTCGCAATGGCCCTAGATTTATCCAGTTTAATGTCTCCACCCATTGAACACTGGCTGAACCTCAAAATGAGCCATTTGCTTCTTCAGAGGAAAATTGGAGAGCGTTGCAGCCAAGATAATATTGACAAAAAAATTCGTAGACTGAAAAGAGAATCCACAATAGATACTCTATCAATGACAAACAATCAAGTAGCACTAAAAACAAAAATAAAAACAATCAAGTAGAACCAAGGAAAAATAATCCAAACAGCAAATCCATAAACTAATCCATCCAAGTACGGCCGCTAATCCAGCAGCAAGTCAAAAACAAAATAAATAAATCCATAACAAAATTCATAAACTAAGTAATCAAAGTATGCTGCTAATCCAGCAGCAAGCAACAAAAAATAAATAAACGCAAAGTATCAATAGCATAAAAAACTCCCTAGTACTGACTAGGGGCGCCAAGTCTAAAATACCAGTAACAAAATTTAAGACGAGAGATTGTCATTGAGAGAGAGAGCTAGCTGATCCGCTGGGTTGTTGCCTTGCTGTTGAGCTACATTCCTCAACACATCCATGGCTTCAGAAACTTTTGCCTTGAGAGCATCTGGTGACTCAATGAGATGCAACACCTCAGGCTGATCCATTTCCAGCAGCATGCCCGTAACCTTAGCTGCAGCATCATGTTCCAGCTGATCTACTAGCGGATATAAAGCTTCCCCAAGCATCTAGCAAACCATACATGAGAAAGAATCAGTATAACTGTACAGCACAACAATCATAGTGCAAATAACATAATAAAACAATGAGACATTAGCCAACACAACAACCATAGTGCACATAACATATAGAACAATGAAACATTTAGCCTGAAAAAAGGACTTACAGTTCTCTGCTGCTCAAGAGGAGCATTTGCCAGTGCTGTAGCCAAAGCCTGAATGGGCATAGGCTGTCCCACAGCATCCCGAATTGGCAGACCACCCATGTCATAAGGAACTGACAGCATTCCTCCAGCTACTCCTGGCAGTTGAACATCTTGCATGTTGCGACCAGGAGGGTAGCGATAAACACGTTGCCTTGGAAGCATCTACAGTAAAAAAATATATATCAGTTTAATGTTAATAGAAGAAGGATGAGAACAATAATCAGAGACACTGAATTTATGTAGACCTGCTGCTGCATCAAGGGCACTGGCTGCTGCTGTTGTTGAACAGGACCTGCTCCTCGGCGTCCACCTGGGCGCTGTCCTTGTTGGCCCTGCTGCACCATTGGAACAAAGAAGCTTGGCATTGGACCGCCACCAGGTCTCATCCCAGGAACAAGTTGCTGCTGATATCCAAATCCGGCCTGTATTCATTATTGTAGGGGATTACTGATATTTCTTATTAACAATTTATTATTGGAACAAATATGACTAAAATCAAATGTGGAAACATAATGTTCCATCTGATGGAGACTGTCTGTCCCAGACACCAGCATAACAACTGCAAAACATCCAACACATGCAAGAGGACTAGAGTAAAATGTTATATGAACCAACACAAGTAAACATGTGTGGGCCCCCAAGTACGAGACACAACAGAAACACGAGCAACTTAGCAGCAGGAGTTAAAAAACAGATTTCCATATACAATTGCATGCTGTCAACAAAAATACCAGTTGCATAAAAATATAAATATATATATATATATATATATATATATATATATATATATATATATATATATTAAAATAATTACTTGTGGGGGAATCATGGCTGGGGGACCTTGCCCATACAAAAATTGTTGCCCTAGACCAGGACCTCCAGAAGGGTAGAGTGGCATCCGCGGTGCAACAGAAGGGGTAATTGCAACAGGCCTCATTTGTGAAAATTGTGCCTGCATAAAAATGGTAATTGAGGTGAAAAAATAAACAACTGCCTATCGCAACCAACAAATAACCCACGAATATCATTCTAGAACAAATGAATATGCTGCACAGAATTAACTAACGGAAAAGTTATAAATTATGAAAACAACGTAGTAACAATCAATTAAAACACTCATCATATAGGGTTGACTGCATAAATCAGATAATAAAATTTCATTCACGTGCTATCCTCTTAGCCAAATTAACCTGCATCTTAGCCAGGTTCCTGAACAGAGCCCCTCTAGACTTTTGCATAATGAGCTTCAAAACAAATAAAATAGGTTTGTAACTGCCCATGTGCTATCTTTTCACTCCCCCCCCCCCCTCATTGAAGCTGAACAGTCTATAAATGTTACATGTTTGCCTTAGCAGGGTCTGGTTACTTACTACTCTACACTGCATATAACTGATTGGTCAAGAACAAAATCAGCCACTGCTGCTTAATCGGCTGGGAATTCTCATGTCAACAGCCAGCATTCAGGCACTTGTGTAGAATCCTACACTTGTCAGGGAAAAGCACTCCCTCCCCCCACCCCACACACACAACTGTAGGTTAGGAGTGAGCATTCGTGGAAACAGTAGACATTGGCCCATCCCCAAAGCATGCCTCTAGAAGCCTTTAGCTATATTGATCGGTAACAAAATAACTATTAAGTTTCTTGAGGTTCAATAAATAAAGTTGCATGTTAACAATTACAATCTTTGCTAACCAACAAAGCACATGATTTATGCAACTGATTACGGTATCTGTAAACTAAAAGAGCAAACACAGACATAGAAGTGCACAATAACTACAGGAATTTCTGTGCTATATGTAAAATAAAAAACTCAAAAGTAACTGCTGATCCAATATTGAAAGCAACTTTACCTGTAGCCTTGCTCTTCTCTCTTCTTTCCTCTGTGCAAGGGCAACATACAGAGGTTTCCCAGAAATCATTTTGCCATTCATCTCTCCAAGCTACAAGTACCAACAGATTTGTATATGAACAATATAGTTCCTCAAAAAAAAAATACCAAGAGCATTGATTGTTTAATACTTACAGCTCTTGAAGCTTCCTCAGGAGTTGAAAAAGCAACAAATCCTGATCCTCTACTGACTCCATTTGCGTCTCGCATAACCTGCAGAACAAGAAAAAAGGGATCTGTTGTTCAATTCAACAACCATGACGAAGATTTGGCTATTACAGGTATAAGCAAAAAGAATCATATTGCTCACCTTGTAAGAGGCTATGGTGCCAAACTCAGCAAACATTTCCTTAAGTTTTTCATCACTAATGGCATCATCCAAGTTCTTGATATACAAGTTAACACCTTGATATTTCTCAGCGGATTCCTTAATAGTCTGCTCAAATCGTCCCTTCAGTTCTTGCTCCCGTTCAGTTTTTTTCTGGGCTTTTCCAACATACCACTCTTTGTCATCAAATTTCTTTCCATTCAGTGCCTCAACAGCTTTAGCAGCTTCATCGGGACTTTCAAAATTGACAAAGCCGAAACACTTTGATCGACCATCTGCATCTCTCATTACAACAGCACTAGTAATAGTCCCATATTCTCCAAAAACTTTCTTCAAATCATCATCCGTAAAGGAGTCTGACAGGTTTTTAACATAGACATTATTAAAAGTTGTCTTGCCAAGAACATTCTCTCTGTCTTGCTTTCGCAGGAAAGGACCCACATAGACCTGCTTATCATTGATCAGCATTCCATTTAGCTTATCAATTGCAATCTGTGCAGATTCTTCAGTTTCAAATTGAACAAAACCATAGCCTTTAGACTGGCCAGAAGCATCAGTGGCTATTTTGCAAGAAAGGATGTGCCCAAAAGTAGAGAAAGTATCATGCAAAGCCTTGTGATCAATAGCCTTGTCCAAATTCTGCATCACCAAAACCATCACCAAAATTATGAGATTCAATAAGTCAATTCATTTGAAACAACAAAAGACAACAAACATTTCATTACCCAGCAAACTATTCCCATAATCAACTAAATACACAATTAAGTCATTCTAAAGTTCAGTTTAATCCAAATCTCTACAACATTAGTTTGATCACTGAATTCAAAAACTTCGTCCTTCTTTCTATGAATTTTACAATCTAAGGACTGGTTCCATGACTACATTACCTATTATCATTATCAATATATTTTGGTTCTAAATTTAAGAATGTAACATCTAAATAATAAATAAATAATACCTTAATGAAAATATTTCCAGTTCCACTCTTCCGAATACTAGGATCACGATGAGAATACATAACCCTAATCTGTTTGTTGTTCAGTGGAGTGAAATTCAGCACATCCAATGCCCTAGCAGCTGATTAAACACAAAAACAAGCACAAATTTAAACATGCAAATCAACCATAACATTCACCATTAATCGCAATGAAAAAGATTAACAAACATTAAATGGAAGAAAAAAAAACTAAAAACTAACCATCCTGAGGGTTACTGAAATTCACATAACCGTAACCGAGTGAGCGACGTGAAGTCAAGTCCCTGCAAACACGAACCGAAACAACTTGACCGACCTGATTGAACAGATCGTAAAGCTGGGAATCATTGACATTCAGATCAAGATCACCAACGTACAAGGACGTTGTAACAAACTGATTGGCATTCGGAGCCGGCGCCGGTGCAACGCCGTTGGGAGGAGCCGAAGCAGCAGCGGGAGTTTGATTCTGCGCCATCAACACTAACAATTGATGATAAAAATAAATAAATATTAGCTCTGAGAAACTAAACTATTTTTTGATTTTGCCTCTTTGAAAGATAGACCCGCCGGAGATCCGTACGGGAGTAACGGTTGTTAGGTTAGAACGGCGGCGGAGACACTAACTTTTTTTTTGGTTTTTTGTTACAGTGGCTGGTAGGGTGAGGACACTGCACCGCACCGGTGCACACGTGAGACAGTGATCTATATAAATGACACTGCAAACCCTAGGTTATTATCCCTTGTTGGTTTGGGCTGTCATTGGCCCAGTTTAGTCCATTTACATTCAGGCCCAGAAAACGAGATTACTACAAGCTAACGACATGGGTATACGTATATAGATAGATCCTCTCCGATCATTGAATTTATCTGATAGGAGACATAAAGACACAGATATTAAACTAGTCGTATTATTTTAATAACTGAATTTATCTCTCCTATTAGAAAAATTCAGTACGGGAGAGGATCTCAATCCCTATCAACAAGGTTATGATCGACTTAGTCTCTTGGCTTTTACTAGGTTATTGTCTTTTTGCATTTCAGTTAACTTGTCCTTTTATGTTAATTAACTTATCATTTTTTTTGTTTACATTGCATGAAATTAACTTGTCATTTAGATGTTTTACTTTGTCAAATGTTGACCAAGACTATTTCCATGATCTAGTGAACTACATTATAAATAATTGGGTCGAAAACTGCAACACTAAAAGGTCGAACACCTTGTTGAAATGAGCAATTGTTACACATACCCAAGTTTTTACATACACCACATACCAATGTCCTAACCAAAAAAAATACACCACATACCAATGTGAAAGGGCAAAAATATTCATGGTATTTTAAAAGCCACACTCCTCTCTCTTGCCTCCCATTCTTGCCTCTCCCCTCTGCAACCCTAACTCTTGTTATCGAATTCTCAGCTATCATGTATTCATATAGCGACTATGATCCACTACAGTCACTACTTTAAGCAGTCACTATAGTCAACTAAACAAGAACCATTGAATGGACCTAACTTACTATCACGGCCCTTAATTATTTTGTCCTAAAAATAAAATAAAATAAAAAATTAAAAGAGGAGGGGGATAAAGATAGAGATAGAGATAGATTACGGCAGAAAAATCAGCATTCATTCATGTAGTATGTGTTTTTGTTAATGATAAATAAACACCATATAAAAACACATATACTCAATAGAAACAAGATGGTCAAGTAGTCAATGAGAACCATCTTTTGATATAAATGAAAATTTCTTTGGTTATTATACAAGATATAATGTTGACTCAATGCTTGTCTTGAAAGTATTGTAAATGATAGGTGATCCAAAGTATAAGTGACACTTTTTTTAGTTAGATATTGAAGTCATAAAAGTTGTGGTCATTCTCTATCTTGGAATCCAATGTAATGTCCTACGCTTCCCGTACATATGTACCACCTTACCATGAACACTATAACCCACTAACACCAAACTCCTCCCTATGGTTCGACCATGACCCTCACACCTACCTCCAATGTTAGAGGGTAACAGTTTGGATATTAGGGAGAATGAACTCCGGTAATATACCTTAGCTCAAGCCAGAGAAAAGTAATGACGAAGAATATACCTTTCGAGGAAGATGAGCTGAGAGAAATATTAAAGAATTTAGAGAGAGAGAGAGAGAGAGAGAACATATTTTGTTTCTTTCATTCAATGATTGCTGCGAATATAAAAGTAGAAGAAGCTACAATTGATTAGTCACTTACTACTAGATGCTAGGAAATATTCTGACCTAATAGCTACACCAGATTTTAGAAGCTAGGTGAATCACATAAAAGACAAAAGCAGAAAAGCAGCCTTAAAATAAAAGATGAAACCTTAGAATAAAAATGACTAATTCTGAAAAGGTGAAAACTAGAATAAAGTAATCGCATCCAATTGCCTAAAAAAATCCAATTCACGCCTAAATGATTCATATTTTGTTGCGAACATAAAAACGCAATTACAATAAAACTTTGGAAACAATTGAACGACAAAGAAATTAAATGAATGTTCAAACATGATTCTTATTGCCATTTAGAATCAAAGAAAATGATCCATTGAAATCAATTTATGGAGCAATGTCTCGCACGTAAAATCATTGTAACCTTGAATGCGATTGATGGACTAAAGCATATTAAACACGTACCAAATGCAATGAAGAAATAACTGGGAAGACAGTCACCCACATCAATCTTGTGGCTTCCAGTAGCATAACTCATTCTTCGAGCGAAACCCTAACTTGTTTGATCGCGATTTGAACATGTAAATACCTAAAAAAAGCATTAAGTCAATACCAAGAACCTTAATGAAATTGGAATAGATCTAAACCTTGAATGTAATTGATGGACTAAAACATAAAAAACGCGTACCAAATGCGATGAAGAAATAATTGGACAGACAATCACCCACATCAATCTTGTGGTTTCCAATAGCACAACTCATGTTTCGAGAGAAAACCTAACTTGTCTTCTCGTGATTTGAGGGGAACTTGACAATATGATTTGATTTAGGTTTCACACTTAGATTTAGGATATTAGAGTTCCAAAGAAAATTAAAAAAATAACATATATATGATTAAGGAAATAAATTTTTACATAAGAAGATAAATTTAAAATTTAAAGGATAGAGAATTACTTTATAGTACGAAACGAATGACAACAATATGATGCGGCAAAGATTAAACACTATTCATACACAGTCTTCCGTATTATGTTATTAAGATGGAAGTTATATTCTGACATTTATTCAAAAATATTTTGTACTGTATATCAGGTCTCTAAAAGATAATAATCAAAAGGCTTAAATATCATTTACCCCCTTTCAAATATCACTATAATCCATTTAACCCCCTGTAAAATAAAAAGTTTTAAAATGTCTCTTACAAATATAAATTGTTTACTGATTACCCCCTAAGAGAATAAAAATGTAAACGATTTATATTTTGCAGGGGGTAACGTAAA
Organism: Oxytropis ochrocephala; assembly: GCA_020916435.1. Classification (NCBI taxonomy): domain Eukaryota; kingdom Viridiplantae; phylum Streptophyta; class Magnoliopsida; order Fabales; family Fabaceae; genus Oxytropis; species Oxytropis ochrocephala. Next base: position 99,578,775 of record CM037090.1, read on the forward strand.
CAGTTTATACCTATTATACCCTTAACACTGTCAATATAATCTAACAGTTTATATTTGCAAGGGACATTTTAAAACTTTTTATTTTACAGGGGGTAAATAGATTATGGTGATATTTGTAGGGGGGTAAATGATATTTAAGCCTAATCAAAATAGACAATAAAACCAATAGCAGTTTAAATAAATTGATTTCTTTTCCACATTAATTGAGGTTTTGTTTAAGTGGTAAAAATAGAAAAAGAAACGAGCTAAAGCCCATGTCCCAAGTGGTGTTGCATGTAAAAAGAATTTAAAAAGACATGGGGCTTTGAAATAAAAAGACTAAAAAGTTCTCAAGTAGAAAATGTTTGCTCATTTGTCTTTTTAAAGTTTGATTTATTTGTTAATTTTGTTAGGAATGATTGAGATGCATAAACCAAAAGTGGATTTAAAGTAGTCATCATTTGTGATTTGGTTAGTGACCGAAGTAAATAGATTTAGTACATATTTTATGTTAAAAAAATGTGATTTTAGAAAGAAAAAAAATTTGCTTAAAAAAAAGAAACAAAAAAAATTAAAAAAAATTAAATATTAATTGTTTTTTTTGTGATTTTTGTAATGGATCGAACTAATTAGATTGAGTAAATATTATTTTTTTTGTTACCGTGTTATTGGTGTCCGTATCCGTCAGTTTTGACGGTGACTAATCTATGCTGAAAAATCTGGTTGGCCATGTGTATATCGGCTTTGTTGTTCTGTAAGGTTCTCTCATCCGAGCAAAGTTTTTGTCACACTCAATATCCGAACTCGAGACATTGAGGTGGGATCCGAGTCGAGTTACCACTCAGACCAACCCTTTTTGGTTTCAGTAAATATTTTATGTTATGTGGTTCTAAAATATATAAGAAGAAAAATATAAATATAAATAATTTTTGAAAGTGATGAAAATAGTAAAGAAATGAGATAAAACTTTTTGTTCAAATAAATGCCATAAATTAAAAATGTGTTATTAGTAAATTATTAATGCACCATTAAAAAAGAAAAAGTTAAACAAAGAAACATTAATAAAAAAACAATAGAATTTTTTTGAAAAATATTGGTTTAGCGCTAAAGGGGATGCATGCGAGAGAATAATGAGAGAGTGAGAGGAGTAAATCGCAGTCATATAAAAATATATGGGTGATTATGATTGGAAGTTATTTAGTGACCAGATAGCCAATTAAAAAAAGTCCCATGAGTTTTTGTTTTAATCTTGATTGTTCATGATTTTAATTGATGGTCATGATTATTTCCTCTCAATTTCTCATCATAAACTCATCTTATAATATACCTCCTGAATGAGTGAATCAACGGAAGCAAGATACTCCCTTTATTATATTGGTTTAGGATTTTAAATGACTGTTTTAGCAGAAAAAATTCCATAAATTATAAAAGACTTTGAAGGAATTTCATTAATTACTTTAGGATTTTGCCGGATTTTCAAGACTTTCAGTTAGGATTTTAATGGATTTTTATCATAAAGACTTTGCAAGGTGATTCTGCAGAATGAATATTCTCAGAGAAATCGCAAAAAAACAGCAAAGATGAGTGTAAAATATTGCAGAAATAACGCATGAACAGTAGCACCGTGAGTGGGCTAGACTCTAATTTCTCATAATATTCTTCTTGCCTTTATTCATTCCAATCAGCACAATATATAGTCTATAATTATCCGATACAATCCAACGGTTATAAGAGCAACAAGGACGTAAAAATTACAACTAATTAGAAATAGTACAGATGGAATATAAAGGGTATTCTAGGCAAGTTTTCAAAGAGCCACAATAGCCACAATCTAGGTCATCTCATAGTCATTGAACTTCTTGGGCTTGGTAGTGGTTCTTTTGGGCCTATCTCTTGACTTGTGTTTAATACTAGGCCTAATAACCTCTTCCTCTTCATCATTTTCAAAGAAGGCCCATATTACCAATTGTATTCATTACAATGGGACTTCCTCAAACACAAAGACAACACAATTCAAAAATTGTTAATACAAAAGAGAGTGTTATTCCACCAATAAGAAGAGTAATAATTAGAACCTCTGCCCACCCCATAAATAAACCAACTCCAAGATAAACATTTTATGTGGGTTACAATCGAGTCAATATTGGGATCTTCTCCCCCAAACAAAACACTATTTCGAGCCTTCCAGATGCACCAACATGTTGCCAATCATAACATGTATTTAACCATCTTAGCCTTTTTGCCCGAACACAACGCAACAAAACCTATAAAATGTTGAGCAATATTCACCGAGATCGGCGTCTGCACGTCCAACCAGAGACCAACCTTAGCCCAAACACTTCTTGTGAAACTACATGCCAGGAAAAGATGTTGTAGCTCTTCGCGCACACCCCTGCAAACAGCGCAAACAACACCTTCCTCCGAAAAGATAACATTACGCTTAAACAATAAATCACGAGTAGGAAGTGAATCCTTGAATTATCTCCAACCAAAGATCAAAATTTGTGATGGAATAGCAATCTTCCATAACGCTTTGAAGTCAAAAACCATGTTGTTGTTCTTATCTGATTCAACGCTATCTTTGTGAGCTGTTTGTAGCAATATTTGACAGTGAAAGTCTTGCTTGAGTCTAAGGTTCAGATCCAATAATCACTACAAAAAAAACGAGGATTAGCGACGGAATTAGCGAGGGAAATTTTGTCCCTCGCAAAAAACGAGGATTAGCGACGGAACTGCAAGTCCCTCGCTAATGTGACCATTAGCGAGGGAATTAGACGGAATTTCAAGTCTCTCGCTAATGTCTGAACGTCCTGGCTGATTTGATCACGCATCGCTTCGACTATGCCAAAGTGATGATTAGCGACCAGGCCGCACGTCCTCGCTAATGTCCAATTATTTTTTTACCAAATATCTGATTCTCTCACTCTTCTCTCACTCTTCTCTCATTCTTTCACTTTTAACCCTCACTCCTCTTCTCTTCCTCTTCCTCTTCCTCTACTCTCTCTCTCTCTCTCACCTACAAACTCTAACCCACCACCACACAACCACCACCACCACCACCACTCACTCTTATTTTTCACTCACAACACCCTCATTCTTCTCTCTCACCTACAAACTCTAACCCACCACCACACAACCACCACCACCACCACGCCCCCACCACACCACAACCACTCTCACTCCTCTCTCTCTCCTCAACCACACAACCACAACCTCTCTCTCTCTCTCTCTTTCTTCCACACCACCACAACCACATACCTCTTTCTCTCACTCTCTTTCTTCCACCACCACCACCACCACCACTCTCTTTCTCCCTTACTCCTTCTCTCTCTACGACCACCACCACACAACCACCACCACCACCACCACATACATCTCACTCTTTTTCTCCCTTACTCTTCTCCTTCTTCTTCTCTCTTTACGACACCACCACCACCACCACCATCACACCACCACCACTCTCACTCATCTCTCAAAATAATAATAATAATAATAACAACAACAACAATAATAATAATACTAATAATAATAATAACAACAGTAATAATACTACTACTAATAATAATGATAATAATAATAATAATAATAATTCAGATTGATAAGCGTGCCAATCAGACTCGGGAAGCGTGTTGTCAGCATTAGCGACGGAATTAGCGAGGGATTGTCCCTCGCTAATTAGCGACGGAACACATTTCTCTCGCTAATTTCCATTAGCGAGGAGGGAATTAGCGACCGAACTGATCCCTCGCTAATTCCCTCGCTAATGGCAATTAGCGACGGAATTGGGCATGTTAGCGACCGAAAATTCTCTCGCTAATGACCGTGTTTTTTGTAGTGAATCCTCGTCATCATGATTGATAAAAACATCCCGCAATGTCAAACTCAACATTCTTAAGGTTTTCGGCAATCGTGATGTCATCCGAATTTGTCCAAGGGGTGTCCATTGCCAAACATTGTTACACCAGTCACCCAAATCAACAAATCAGTTGTTGCTATCATGATTAACAAATAAACAATAACAAAAATAAACATAATCAGAGCGCGACCAAAAAACCGGAAATGATTCTTCAAATTCGAGACGAAACCGCCACCAAAGTTTAATTATAAGGGCAAACGTTGATAAATCCCTTTTTAACGGATAAGGGTCCTTGAGACCAGAGTTGGGTTCAGGAGTCAATTATGCGCCGGGAAGGTTTTAGCACCCCCGCGACATCTTTAGTGTTAATTTTAGAAATATTTATTTTATCTTTTTTTTTTATTTTGAATTAAAGAGGAAAAGACTTAATAAAATTATTTATTTTAAAAAATAGACCTAATAATTTTTTTTGTGAATTGAAATAATTATTTAGGAAAAGACTTTAAAAATATTTTTTATTTTTGCACTTAACAGAGGTGTGCCCCCTATGCTCCTACGTATCTCCGGGTAGATAATCAAATAATACGTAGTTCTTGGTAGAAAGTTTTTGGTGGGTTGGTGTTTTTTAATTAGAGATTTTAGGACTTTGAAGTTGCACGATTCATTCGTCCTAGAACGCTAATTAACCTGATTGTACAATCGGCTTAATCCCACATTTTTGAAAATTTGATTTTTGAGAAGAAAGAAATGGTTTGTAAGTTTGTGTTTTTTGAATTATTTATTTTTGTTTCATAGGGATTTTAGGACTTTCGAGCCGAACAGCTAATTCGTCCTAAAAAACTGACTAACCCGATTGTATAATCAACTTTTTTTAATTTTTTTTTATTAATCAGTGGCACTAATGGCAATTTTACAACTGTCCCCGAGGGGATTTCAACTCAAAGACTTGAGAGGATATAATGCTGGCTCTTACTACTAAGCTAGCACCTCAAGTGTATGATCGACTTAGTCCCCTATTTTTTGAAAATTAGATTTTTATGAAAGAAAGTTGTTTAAGGTATGTTTTGAAAAAGGATTTATTAGTTTATTTTTTATAGGGTTTTTGTAAAGAAAAAAGTGCATGTTGTGAAACAAAATGTTTTTTTGTAAAGAAATATATAAAATAAAATAAAAACGGAAGAGGTGTAGCAAAAAAATGGTGTAATTAACTGTAGTGATTGTATCATTACAAACGAAGGTGCGATTAACAGAGAAGCCCAAATTTTGTTTATGAGCTCTAAACTGCGAATGAGCTTAGATAGGGGGCGCTATACTAATGAAATACAGGGTGCGAATAGTAATCTAATTATTTAAAATTTTATTAAAAAAACAATTAAAAAAGAGAGGGTGTAAAATTGAAAACAAGGGTTTTAGAAACCCTAATTCATTCCTCTTCTTCTTCAGCGTTGTTCCTCACCATGATAGAGAGAAAAATTCACTTCCACCATGAGAGAAAAAGAGAGAGAGCGCGTGGCGGAGAGAAAGAGGGAAGAACAAGGGATGGGAAAACGAGTGAGAGATCAACGGTGAGGGTGAGGGGCCAACGACCACGACGTGAACGTCGGACCAGCGACGCGTGAGGTGACACCAACGTGACTCACGACGGGAGAGAGAGAGAGAGTGGCAGTGAGGCTAATTCTCGTGATGGAGATGAGTGGCTCCGCAGCAGTTCTTATCACTGGAGAGGGATTGTATGCTGCAATGATGAGGAGCACGACTGTCGTTTGAGGCACAAATGAACTCTTCTCTATACTCTCCCTTTTTTACACAGTTCACTTTCTTGTTCTAAATTTCTGGTTGGTATTTTTTTCTAAAAAAACCTAAATTAAAATCACTATCAAATTCTGTAATTTTTTGACTCCTCTACATAATCTTTCTTAACCTTTCTCTGTTCTCTAATTTCTTATTCGTAAATCCTACATCTCAAATTTGTGAAAACCTCTTTAAAGCCTATTTTTTCGATTTTAAGCAAAGTTCATCAATATATACAGTTTAGATCTATTATTATTGTAATATCTCACAGACCAACCTGTTTGTACTATGAAAAACGAGTCTGTTTATTGTTTCCAAGTGACTGCACTTCTCGCTCTAAATTACAATCCTAACTTCTTTTCAGAAATTTGAACTCACTATTGATGATTAGGGTTCTGATAAGAACCTCTAATCGATTTAGTGATTTCAGAATTTTGTGTGTGTTTGCTCTGAAATCAAGAACCCTAATCATCAAGAACACCGATTTAGTGATTTTAGAGGTTATTGGTTTGACTAAATCGATTAGAGGTTCTAATTTGATCTTGTATTTCAGATTTGGCCTTGGTTGGAAACTTGCTCACTAAGGAGCTCGTGATTAGGGTTAGGGTTGGGAAGGAGTACTTACTCAGCAAGGAATAGCATTCAGGCGCAACTACTACCTTTGTTGTTTTTTTTTTTGTATTTTAATTTTTGTAATTTTTTGTAACATTCTGGTTATTTTCGTTTTTTTGTAATATTGTAATTAAAATTTTTAAATTTGATTCTATTTTTTTAATTTAATTTGGTTCTGTGTTTTTTTTGACAAAAACAGACAATAAGCTAAGTTGGGTCAAACCAATAAAAACTAAAACTAGGTCCAATTAGCCCCAATCCCAACAGTGGACATACTTCGTACAACCCCCCTCTCTACTCGGTGGACACCCCAACACCCCAATATCCCCAAAATACCTAGGTTGTTTTCTTCTAATACGCTGAATGGCTCAGCTTCAAAGTTCAGAATCCATGTACTCAATAATTTAACTTCGAAGTGGTTCGACCTAAAATATCTGTCGTATTTAATAGTGATTCGCTAATTTAGGTTCAAACCGGTTCGGTTCGTAAGGTCTGAACCTGGTAAATTCAATATTAAGGGAGTGTCTGTGAAGATACAACACTCGGTGCTAAGCTTTCAAACCAATTCAGTGAGGAACTTCCGAACCATCGTAATCTTCGGGAAAAATACTGGAAGTGCGCCTATAGATGGCGCATCGAAACAATAAACATATGATTTTGTAATCTTCGGGAAAAAAACTGGAAGTGCACCTATAGATGTTTTGGAAGTTCCCCACAGAATTCACTACGCCAGAATTGTAAAAAGAGATCGCCACCTTTAGTAGCGTTTATAAAAAAACGCTACCCATTTTAATAACACGCTACACCATTAGTAGCGTTTTAAAGTAAAACGCTACCAATTAGGTAACACGCTAGACGGATCCTAGCGCTTTTACTTAAAAACGCTAGCAAATTAGAAAACACGCTAGATGATCCTAGCGCTTTTATTCAAAACGCTAGCCAATTAGAAAACACGCTAGATAGATCCTAGCGCTTTTTTATTCAAAACGCTAGGTATTTAGAAAACACGCTAGATAGATCCTCAGCGTTTTTATAAAACGCTAGGTATTTAGTAAACACTCTAGATGGATCCTCAGCGCTTTTATTCAAAACGCTAGGTATTTAGAAAACACGCTAGATAGATCCTCTAGCGCTTTTTAGAAAACGCTAGGTATGGTTAAATAATATTTTTTTGTTTCCTATTGAGCTACTTCCTTTCTCACCAACACTCTCACCCGTAAATGCAAAATCACTCACCCGTAAACGCAAAACCCTAACACCCTAACTCAAATTAACATCATCTCTCTCAAGGAAAATCATCTCTCTCGTGAACATCATCTCTCTCACTCGGACAACATTGGTGAGTTTTTTGTTCCTTGCTCTGCTTTCTTGTTAGATATTAATTGTGGGTTCTAGTTTAGAAATATATTAGTTTTGTCACTTGTGCACACTAGACTCTTCTTTTTTTTTTTTTTACCACTAGCCTCTTCTTGTTAAACATAAATTAATTATTTGGAAGACTAGACTATATGGTTCCTTTGTCTTGACCAAAGGACCGAGAATAGAAATAGAATATGATATAGATATAGCTTGGGAAAATAAGGAGTGGATTTGAAAAAATTTTAAAAGAGGAATTTTTGTTTGTTTTTTTATATGAATTGATTCTTCATTATATTCGAATTGCTTGATGGGTCATATGTTAAAGTTCTCTTCTCGGATTTTATTATAAATATAATTTGGAAATTATGGATAGAAATTGGATGTCCGCCAATCGTCTGCATCCCAAGGAGTATATTGCATTTGAGTGGATTATTTTGTGGAGTCTTTGTTGAACGTTTAGGGACTTCTAGTGGTATGAAATGTCCTTGTTTAAGGTGCCGTTATGTAAAATCGATTCTTTCGCAGAGGAGTTGGCACGACATTTAAAGGCGAATGGAATTGATCAAAGTTACACTTGTTGGATAATGCACGGTGAGAAAAAGGTGAATCTTCAAATATGAATGATATTAGTAAGAGATATGCGCCGCGGTTGACACCGAACACATTCATTTGATGCGAACGAATTTGAAGAGATGGCAAAGGTGGTTGAAGAGGATCTTAATGATTGTCCCGAAATGTTTGAGAAGTTGATAAGCGATGCAGAGACACCATTGTATGCGGGTTGTAATGAATTCACAAAATTATTGGGTTTGATCAAGTTGTATAACTTGAAAACTCGCCACGGATGGACTGGATAAGAGCTTTACCGATTTACTCTCACTACGAAAGAAATGTTGCCGAATGATAATGTGCTTCCTTCTCGGACGTATGATGCAAAGCAAATGTTGGGGTCTATTGGCTTGAACTATGAGAAGATACACGCTTGTCCGAATGATTGCATTTTATTTCGGAATGAACATGCGTTGTTAAAGTCGTGTCCTAAATGTAATGCACACGTATAAGAAGAAAAGAGTCCGCTCCACAAAAGGTGTTGTGGTATTTTCCTATAATTCCTCGATTTAGGCGCATGTATCGTAGTTCGTAAGATGCAAAACACTTGACATGGCATGAGGATGAAAGGATTAAAGATGGTATGCTACGACACCCGGCAGATTCTCCGCAATGGAAAAAATCAATATTGAGTATCCTAATTTCGGGGATGACCCGAAAACCTCACGCCTTGCATTGTCTGGCGATGGATTTAACCCGCACGGTATCGAGTAGCTCCCACAATACATGGCCCGTGATTTTGGCGATTTATAACTTACATGGTGGCTTTGCATGAAACGCAAATATATGATCTTTGTCTTTGTTAATTTCTCGGGCCAAACAACCGAGAAATGATATTGATGTATACTTGGCTCCTTTAATTGAAGACTTGAAGCAAATGTGGGAGACTGGGGTAGAGGTGTATGATGGGTTCGAGAGAAGAAAGTTTCACCACGAGGGCTATGATCTTTGGCACAATTAACGACTTTCCGCATACGGCAATCTATCTGAGTGCGAAGAACAAAGGGCGAGTGCATGCCCTATATGTGAAGATAACACAGTTGGATGTGGTTGGAACATGGTAAGAAGAATATCTATCTTGGTCATCGTAGATTTTTGCCATCAACTCATCACTATCGATTGTGGAGAAAGGCATTTGATGGGAATACGAAACACGTAGAGCTCCCCCCTTTGACGGGCGACAGTATTTGAAAAGGTGGAAGATTTGAACATTAAATTTGGGAAGCCTTTTGCAGGAGAGATTGCCAAACGGGGTGGAAGAAAAAGTCGATTTTCTTTGAGTTGCCATCTTGGAAGTCATTATATGTAAGGCATTTCATTGATGTGATGCATGTTGAAAAGAATGTCTTCGAAAGTGTCATTGGTACCTTACTCAATATGCCGGTAAGACTAAAGATACCATCAACTCAAGGTTGGATTTGGTTAGTATGGGTTTGAGACCCGAATTGGGTCCTAAAGAGAGGGTACACGTACATATATCTACCTCCGTGACTCATACTCTATCTAGAAAGGAGAAGATCTGTCTTTTGTGAGTTTCTTCATGGAGTTAAAGTTCCAGGAGGATACTCTTCAAATGTGGCGACTCTTGTATCGATTAAAGACCTCAAGTTAAAGTCTCTAAAGTCCCACGATTGTCATGTTCTCATGGAGAATTTGCTACCCATTGGTATCGATCCATTTTGCCTAAGAAAGTGCGTCGGACCTTAACCAAACTTTGTTTATTCTTTAAGGCGATTTGTAGTAGAGTGATTGACCTCGAAAGTTGCCAACATTGCAAAGAGAAATTACTCACACTTTGTGTGAGCTTGAGATGTATTTCCCACCTTCCTTTTTGACATAATGATTCATCTAATAGTTCATCAGTTAGAGAGACACAATTGTGTGGCCCATGTTACATGAGATGGATGTATCCGTTTGAGCGTTACATGAAGATATTAAAAGGATATGTGAAAAACCGATCACGACCCGAGGGTTGTATTGTTGAGCGCTACATAGTTGAAGAAGTCGCTTGAGTTCGCGCACCGCCATCTATCTAGTCTTGAATATTCTGTGGGACCGCCAAGGTCTCGTCATGCGGGGAAGGATTAGTAAAGGGATGACAGAAATAAATTAGTGATGGTATCAAGGAAAGAACTAGAGCAAGCACACTTGTACGTTCTTCACAATGATAGTGAGGTTGATTCATATGTTGCCAAGCACAAGGAGATTCTTAAGAGTCAATTCCCTGGAAAGAAGCAAGTTTGGTTAGCAAAAGAACACAATAGGAGTTTCATAGTGTGGCTAAAACATCACATTGATGGTGAGTGTGTTTGAATCCTACTTGATTTCAAAAAGATTGAGATGGTTAGCAAAGGTCCAAATATACATGTCTTCTCTTACAAATACTATCTAATGAACGAGTGCACTTTCTATACAAAAGAACAAGATGATCGTGAGTAAAATGCAAAATAGTGGGGTGACTCTTGTAGCTCATTCTATGCATGCATCCAAAGTGCAAAGATAGAAATCCCATATATGCGAATATGTCTTACTTTGGCTTCATTGAACACATATGGGAGTTGGATTACAATATGTTTCAGGAGCCCGTGTTCAAATGTGAATGGGTTGACAATAATCATGGTTTACTGATTGATGAATTAGGGTTCATGCGGGTGAATTTCAACAAGTTAGGATATAAAGATGAACCTTTTATTTTAGCATCGCAAGCTCAACAAGTGTTTTATGTCACCGATCCATTAATATCAATTGGTCTATTGTTCTATTGATCGACAAAAAATTTGTGTATAACAACGATGATGATGATGAAGCACCCGATGATGTTGGTGTTGAGGACGACCCGTTCTTGAAACATCGTAACCAATAATAGGGAAAATACTTCTATAGAGGATGTTGTATATTTTAGAAAAGATCATAATGATGGAATTTTTATTCGCTTCGGAAAAAAAATACCAAGACGCTTGAATTGCAAACAAAATTTTATCTAGGAAAAGGAAAAGGTAATATAGACTTAATGATTTCTCGTTATTTTTATTAATAGATAATTATTATATTGTTTTTGTAAATTTAACAATAACATGGATTATGTTATATTGCAGTCGATGGCATCACTTAGTGATCATGAGATCTAGTGGTCAAGACAGTAGTCATTTATGTTATATATGGTATAGCTTTAATTTGTAGCTACTTTTGAGTTTCATAATGTAAGTTACTTATTATGTTGTATGATTTGTAAACAAAAATATCTATTAATAGGTTGAATTTTGTGTGTATCTATATATTGGATTGTAATGATATTGGCTGAATTTTGTTGGAATGATATTTGATGAATTTTCTTTGGAAGGAATGAATTAATAGGTTGTAATTAAAAGGGAGAATAAACAAAAATAAAAAAATAATTAAAAAAATCAATCAATAGGTAGCGTTTTAGAGTGAAAACGCTAGAAATGAAGTTAAAAATTCATTCAATACCTAGCGTTTTAAAGTTAAAACGCTAGGAATTGTAAAGAGGAGCTAGAGGATCCCTAGCGTTTCTGAAAACGCCAGGAATGCTAATAAAGGTGCTATAGCATCCCTAGCGTTTTTAAGAAAACGCTAGGAATGCTATAGCACCTTTACTAGCATTCCTAGCGTTTTCTTGCAAAACGCTAGGAATGGTAAACACGCTGCGCTAGTTGATCCCTAGCGTTTTACATAAAACGCTAGGAATGCTAGTAAAAGGTGCTATAGTATCCCTAGCGTTTTACATAAAACGCTAGGAATGCTAGTAAAAAGTGCTATAGCATCCTAGCGCTTTTACGTAAAAACGCTAGGAATGCTATAGCACCTTTTACTAGCATTCCTAGCGCTTTTTTGAAAACGCTAGGAATGGTAAACACGCCGCTAGTTGATCCCTGGCGCTTTTATGTAAAAACGCTAGGAATGCCCTTAAAATTTTTACAAGGCGCGCCTCTCTCATCTCCTCTCACACTCACGCACAACCCGAACTCATCTACCTAACTTTTCTCCACGAACAACCCGAACTCATCTTCGTTCATCTTCGTTCATCGTACTCTCTTCGTTCATCTTCGTTCATCACCGCTGCACATTTCGTTCATCTCCACGCACAACCCGTTACCCATTTCTTTCATCTCCACGCACAACCGGGTTACCCATTTCGTTCATCTCCACGCATTTCTCGGTATGGATTTTCTTTTTCTCCCGATTGTATTGTACATAGATTGCCACCGCTTGCATGTTAGTTATAACAATGTTCTGTTATTGAACAAAAGATTTGATACTAGTCCAGTACATGGCTTCTAGGTTACTCTTACTCTAGGTTTACTCTAGGTTACTTAGTGCATGTTAGTTATAACAATGTTCTCATTATTGGCATTTTGAACAAAAGATGAACTCTTGATACTAGTCTGTACATGGCTTCTAGGTTACTCTTACTCTAGGTTTACTCTAGGTTACTTAGTGCATGTTAGTTATAACAATGTTCTCATTATTGGCATTTTGAACAAAAGATGAACTCTTGATACTAGTCCATACATGGCTTCTAGGTTACTCTAGGTTTACTCTATGTATGTTTACTCTAGGTTACTTAGTGCATGGCTTTGATCACACTTTGTGCATGGCTTCTTCTATATTTTGTTAAGTGTTTGTTGGTTCTAAACAATTAGAAAGCTAAAACTCACCGAGTCTTATTCAATTGGGTGATTGCAAGTCGATGGCATCACATAGTGATCACGATAGTAGTCGTGGTGGTGATGGGGTGATAGAAACACAAAGAAGTTCACTCCCGAGGAATTACATCGAAAAAGAATATCGTCAATCGGATAAGTAAAGGACACGAGAAATATAAGGTAAGTTAATTACTAATTATTAATGTTGTTCTCTACCTTTCCAAGTTATCTAATTATTTAATGATTTAATTATTTAAGGTCCGATGGAGTGTTAAAGGTTTGCCAATTGGAGACAACGGCACAAATTTAATTAGCTTTATTGGTACTAAGGTGAAGCAAATCTTTCCAATTTCAATTAAAAGTTGGAATGAGAAAGATAATCGAGTTTTGCCTAAACCGAAAGATGATTTTGGGACTTAATACAGTATATAATTTTAGACCTCTTTAATAATCTTATTTAGTGATTTTTAGTTATATTTATTTAATCCATTTTTATGTATAACTAGAAACACTTTGATGTCGATGAGTCCCGAAGAGATTGAATCTTTGAAGGAAGCGGGAAGGTTGCATAGGGCTTACTGAGAATCGATGTGGGGAAAAAGTATCAAACGCGTCGATGGGACCATCGACACAGAGCCTCCAAAGATCAGATGCGGGAATTATAACTAAGGAGGAATGGACCAAATTTGTAGATATACGCACTACTGAGATCCGGATTTCTGGTTAGTATATTAATTATTTAAGTTATATATATATTTCACAAGTAGATATCATTCATTAATGTAATAGTATCTTTTTAAATAGAAAAAGAGCAAAGCGAATAAAGAAAGAGCTTCTAATCCCGAGTACCCTTATAGAGGAGGTTCTAGTGGATATCAAATTCTCGAAGAAAGATTGGTAAGAAATTAGTTTAATTTATTATGATTTAATGAATCTTTTAATTTACAGCTTGATTAACAATTATTAAACTTAAATAGTTCTTGGAAGAGGGAAAGATCCAACTCAAGAATCCTTGATCGTATGCGATTGTGCGGTTAGAGGCCCGACAAAACAAGGATGGGGAGATTGTGGATCCGAAAACTAAGGAGGTCAAGGACAAAATTGTAAGTATTTTTTTAATCTGTTACTCGATTTTTTTGACACGTGAACATATTTTTTATTGTCGATTAAATTTCGTTGACACTTGTTTATTATTTCTATCCGTTACTCGATTTTTTTGACACGTGGACATATTTTTTATTCTCGATTAAATTTCTTTGACACTTGTTTATTATTTTTATCCGTTACTCGATTTTTTTGACATGTGGACATATTTTTATTGTCGATTAAATTTCACTTGACACTTGTTTATTAATTTTATCCGTTATTTATGTTTGTGCATCGCCAAAGCATATCACAATCAGATCACAAGGAGATTTAACAGATTGTGATGGTCACCAAGATGTCCTTGCTCGTGCCTTGGGAAGGGAAGAGAGACAGGTCGGATTAGAGGTTATGGATATGGGATTCCTCCGACAACCGTGTTTGGGCCAAAGAAGAGCCAAAGCAAGAGTGGGTGCGGGGATTGTAAAGTCATGGCGGAAAAGTATGACGAGCTATCCAAGAATGTTCTTTGTGCTAATGGAAGAGAGAGATGTTTAAGCGCCTCTTGGCACAAAGGATTGGTGCACCATCCCCGCCGCACCACCCCTGCTTTGAACCTATTGAGCTCGCCGCACTTCCCATAGCGCCCGAGATAGCGCACCATCCCTTCAACACAATGTATTTAACAAAACTCGACTGCTTTTTTGTACAATTGTATTTGATAAAATTATCATGTATATTTATTTTTCTTTATAATTGATTTAGGATAACGTGAGTGTGAGCTATATATTGCAAACCCACATCGAAAGGTTGCGATGGGTTTGATATGTAACCAATTGAGTGCCACATCGCACAATCGTGCCATGCCCGAAAACCATTTGAGAGTTAGGGTAGACTATTCAATAGAGGGTGCTGCACCATTGCTCTGCTCCAATTGCTAATGCGGATATATTTCTTTGTGGATCAAGCGCTTAGTACTTTTGTGGCATGGCTTTGAACAACTTGTCGCTTGTAAGTGACAATATTTTTGTTAATAATTAAATGACTATAATGTGTGTTAACTAACTAGCTAATTAATCATTTTTTTAATATATACTAGGTACCCCATGTGTCCCGACCTTCCCTTCCATGAAAGTCTCCCAACCTTCCCTTCCACTACCAAACTCTCCCACCATCTTCTATACAAACCAGTCCAACATGTTGGTCAATTTCCCAATGATGAATTCCGAACTACATCGATTCTCTAAAGGTCCACATTCAAAAATGAACCAGGACGACTCGATTTTTTTACCGCCCGATAAGATTGTGGGCCTGAACAGCAGTTGGTAATGATCAACATCGAGGATATGAAAGCTATAGTTGAGATGGATTGGGCCACCGCCATCGATATCGAGTATACCGTAGGTATGTATTAAATTATTTGTACACAATAGTTGTTTATATTAGAGTATATATTAGAGTATATATATGAGGATCTCAAAGTTGTATATATATTATTTATAGGTTTTTGTACAATCGTCTTACGGTCCTTTTCTCAACGGACACGTAAGTATTTCTTCTTGTGTCCGGCTTGTATAGTTGTGTTTCATAAAGGTAACACAGAGGAACGCATTAAGACTATAAAGAGTGAAGTACAAAGTTATATCTATTCACGCTTCATGGAAGCCAAGCATTTGAAGGGCGACTCTTTATTTTTGGCACCACTCAATAATGGGTGAGAAATTTAGTCTTCAATCACTTGTTTAATTATTTTGAGGATTGTATTATAGTGTAAATTAATGTGTACTCATTCGTTCTTCATTTACTTGCAGGCAACATTGGGTACTCTTTGCAATAAACCCTAAGCACAATGTTGTCTATTATCTGGATTCACTTCAAGGCCATTACAACGTCTACGAAGACTTCGTAGAATCAGTTGAGAGGTGTGTATGTGTAACCCTCTCATTTTAATTTGTATAATTTAATATATGTATTTTGTTCAACTTAACGTTATATATATATGTATGACGTTACTGATGCTTTGAAAGAATACTTGGGATTATCTACAAGTAAAACAAGATGGCTACCCATAATCGTAAGCTTTTTAAGAATCATTCTTATAATTTTAATTGATTTTTTGGTCATAAAAATGTGACAATTAAGTTATAATCTTTTGCTTTGTAGTGTCCTAAACAACCAAATAGCAATGATTGTGGGTACTATGTTATGAGGTTTATGAAGGAGATTATCACTCATGACAAAGTAACAATCCCAACCAAGGTAACTACTTAGATTTCTTTTTTATATTGATATTATAATACTTACTCAAATTTAATAAACATTTTAATTCTAATTTTATTTCATTTTATTTTCATATTTTCCCAAATTTCAAAAAATTAATTACTCTGTGAAGAACTTACAAAGATAAGGGGGAGTGGTGCCATTATGTTTCTAGCTTTTTGTAGCAAGTTTTGAGATTCATAATAGTTTAGTTATTATTTATGTTGTATATATTGGATTTATATTATGTTGTAAGTACTTCTTAGAATGATATATATTGGATTGGAAATATTATTTGATGAATTTTGTTGACTGAATTTTGTTTGAATGATATATTGGATTGGAATGTATTTTCTCGAATTTGTTGAAAAGGGAATGAATTTATAGGTTGTAATTAAAATGGAGAACAAACCAAAATAAAAAAATATTTAAAAAAATTCAGATCAATAGGTAGCGTTTTAGAGTGAAAACGCTAGAAATGAAGTTAAAAAATTCATTCAATACCTAGCGTTTTAAAGATAAAACGCTAGGAATTGTAAAGAGGAGCTAGAGGATCCCTAGCGTTTTTGACAAAAACGCCAGGAATGCTAATAAAGGTGCTATAGCATCCCTAGCGTTTTATATAAAACGCTAGGAATGCCTAATAAAAGGTGCTATAGCATCCCTAGCGCTTTTATATAAAACGCTAGGAATGTTATATAACATCCCTAGCGTTTTATATAAAACGCTAGGAATGCTAGTAAAAGGTGCTTTATGAAGATCCCTAGCGTTTTTATATAAAACGCTAGGTATGGTAGTAAAAAGGGCTATAGTATCCCCAGCGTTTTAATTTAAAACGCTAGGAATGGTAATAAAAAGGAGCTATGGGATCCCTAGCGTTTTTATTTAAAACGCTAGGAATGGTAGTAAAATGAGCTATGGGATCCCTAGCGTTTCTGAAAAACGCTAGGAATTGTAAAAAGGCGCTGGGTCAATGGCTAGCGTTTTATATAAAACGCTACGTATGTCTAAAACACGCTTTGGGTAAATGGCTAGCGTTTCTTAAAACGCTACTAATGGGGTGTGCGCATTAGTAGCGCCAAACTTCTCTAGCGCTTTAAAGCGCTACCAACGCCCAAAAAAAGCGCGACAAAGCTTCATGCAGACGTTTCAGCGTAGTGATTGGTTGAGAAGCAATGGAAATTAGAGATCAAGGAAATAGCCCATCGAAACAATCATATGTTTATTTTTATTTAAAAACAAAATCATGAGTTTTTTTATTTTTTATTTCAAATTTAAAACACATAAAAGGATAGGCTTATGAAGAGCTAAGAAGTAGAAGTAGGTAGGTGGACTTTAGTTTCCAAAGCTTCTCCATTTATTCAACATAAAAGCTTTCAATTCACAAACTCCGATCGTCAAAAAAATGATTTTCATTTTCAAAAGTAACACCTACTACGCTGAAATTAACAAGAAAAGAGTGACAAACATGTTTGGACAGTTTAGTTAATTTGGCTTCAAAGTCATGAATAACAATATTACATGAAAAAGTACAGACATAGAGACAACTTTGTGTTTCTTCTTTCCCAATGCAATGAAAGAAGAAATTACTAAAATTAAGCCAAATTTTACAGCACATTCATTCAATCAACTTGGATTTGGAAAGGAAAAGCTAAAATTAAATTCCTCGTTAAAAATGATTAGAGTCCTTCATTTCAACTGCTTTCTGGGTGCAATGGGAAAAGCTCTAGAGTTTTATGTTCCTCTTCTTTATACATTAACCAATTTTGGTCTTCCAAGTACTCAAATGGCCAGCTCCTACACTTCTTTAATGGGCTATTTGCTCGATCTCTAATTTCCATTACTCCCCCCTGCCAAAAATAATAATTCAACATAAACAATTTAAACCATATTGTACAAAAAACATCTAATTATACCTTACCATCTTGAAACCTAATTAAATTGATTTTATAAAGCAAAGGATCAAAACATGCAACGCTTATGGGATTTCGTCTAGAGAGTTGATACACTGAGCATTCAGAGCAACCGAGTCTTTCCTAACTTTTTGAACGACTTCACACTACGTGCTTGCAGCTCGAAGGATTGTGTTCCTAATTGGATTGAGTGATACTCTCAGAGGCTCACTAAATTACTCTTTGGAAGCAGAAACTCGACTTGAAGTCCTCTACATTTGACCGATGACATAACCCTCGATCTCTACCCTAGATACGAACCGAACCCCTTATTCCAACTCCTTTGTGTCTTGTAACGACTGCAACGACTTTAATTGTAATAGTTATCACTAACACTGATTTTTTTGTTCGCTCTTTCAGAAGTAGACTAAAACCCGATTAAACACAAGTAAATGTTATGGATACTTAGAGTGTGGGTTCAAATTCGCAATGCTCCACTTTCCTCTCTCATATTGTTCACACCATTTGAAAAAGAAAAAACCATATAGACATACCCTTTTTGGGGTCTCCAAAGTTGTTTTTAAGCTACTAAAGGTGGATGACACTGTAGTGGTAGTTCGAGGACTACTATGAACAAAGCCATGAGTACTGTTTCGCTTCTGCTTTTGTCTCTCGCGTGCTTTGTGGTTTTGGAACCAATAAAACACATTCTTCCCTTCAATCTTTCCATACTTGCTAAGTTGAACTGTTATCTTCTCTATTTGTTGTGCATTTGGAGTTCTCATCCCACCTTTGTATAACATCTCTAATATTTCTATTTGTTCTTGCGTTGGATTCCATCTTGTCCCTCCTGCTGGATGTGTCTCAGCCTGTAAATTTACATATAACTAAATTTACATTTTACTTCGTCTCAACTATGTAGCTCAGTTGATCAACTATAGAGCAATAACGAAAATTAAAGTAGGAGATTAGAAATTCGAATTCGAATCTTGAAAATTAACATTATCTTCTATCTTCTTGTATGTAAAAAAATTAGTTAATTAATTTTTTTTTATTATATATGATATGTGCACGTGAGTTAATTATTATGACTAGTGCATGGATGATGGAGCAACACATATAAAATGAAAAAAAAATAAAAAATTAAGTAAAGATTATAGACCTGGCCCTGTTGTAAAGGTGGATGTTTCTTGTTATCTTCAGAGGATTGAAGATTTCTGAAGGCACATTCGGGTCTAATGAAGCTCTTTAGATCAAAAGAATTAGGGGTGGTAGTAGTAATATTATCGGTGTTATTAGAAAGTTTTGGAACAACAAGTGAGCGTAAGCGTTTGTTACAGCCAAGTGAAAGGGAGGGTTCGTGCTCCCAGAATCCACGTGTGAACTGATGCACCTTCATATTCATAGTAGTATATGTTTTATGTTTTGGTTGTTCCCACGGTGATGAAAAGGATGATGGAGAAATTGGTGAATTTATAGAGGATCCAGCACCATAATTCCAAAATCTACTTTATGTGGATTTATGCGGGAAATTAAACATGCATGTGCATGTTCATGTGCATGTGCACGTGCATGTTGCTAAAAAAATATCCAATGACACGTTTGTAATTTAAACAAAAATCACAGACAATTAAGTAACCCCAATATTGTCACACCATTTACCAATATACCTCTCATTTGTATTCCACTGTTTACCAATATACCCCCACTCTATATTTTTGGACCGACATACCCCTGACAATTTTTTTTTGTCCAACACTTTTTTTTATTATCAAAATTTACCCCTCATTTTGTACCCCACTCTATATTTTTTGGACCGACATACCCTCGATAATTTTTTTTTTGTTCAACACTTTTTTTATTATCAAAATGTACCCTCTTTTTGTACTCTCACTGCTTACCAATATACCCCCACTCTATATTTTTGGACCGACATACCCCTAACAAAAATTGGACCAACTGATTTATGTTTGTAATAGGTAAATACAATTTATATTTGTTTTCTTAGTTATCAATATGTACCCCTCATATTTTGGGTTTTTGTACCCCACTTTTTTAACCATATACCCCACTCTATATTTTTGGGCGGACACACCATTGACAAAATTGAACCAATCTGATTTATGTTTGTAATAGGTAAATACAATTTATATTTTTCAGTCGTATTTACCTATATACGATTTCATTGACGAAAACCAAATAAATTTTAAAAAAAAATCCTATTTATCTCAGAATATGGTAAATACGATGTGATCTTTTATGGAAAATCAAACTTCTGTTTTATGAAGATAAATACGACTTACTATTTTTGAAGCTTATGGGAGGAAATCGTATCTAAATAAATACGATCGCGAAATGTCTTTGAAAATCGTATCTATCTCCTGGAAGGTAAATACGATGAGCTTTAAAATATTTCTGGTCAAATCATATGTAAGTGATAAATGGTCAATATTTTGTAAAGGGTTTAGGGTTTAGGGTCAATGACTAAATTAAAACACTTTTGAAGAAGTCAATGACTAAATTGATATATTGTAAACGCTTTTAACACAAATAATGCAAAGTCTATCCGTAGCAAAGAGCATACTAAATTTGGTGTTTCGATAATTTTAGTTAAAAGCAAAAGTAGTGTTATAAAAAGTTTTTGCATTGGTAAATGTGAAAGTAGTGTAATCAATACGAGTAATTAATGCAAACTTTATGTCCATTATTAATCTAAAGAAACATTAAGGCCCCACTCATTGTTTTTTTTGTCCAAAACTTTTTTTATAAGTCCATTTGTGTGTATTCTTAGTCATGTATGTGTTATAGTATGATACACTTTACATTGACTACTTTATTAATCAATTTGGGAAGGAATTTTTGATAACATTAGTTGCAAATAATGCAAACTTTATGTCCATTATTAATCTAAAGAAAATTAAGGTCCCACTCTTTGTTTTTTTTTTCCAGCATAAATTGTTTTTTATTATCAAAATGTATCCCCTGACAATTGTGCCAACTTTTTTTACCCCCGACTATTTAACCACATCTATGTCTCAATTTTTATTTCATCTATTACGTTTTCAATTGGTATACAGATATCGAATGGTCGATTATTTCCTGACCTCCCCGTGCGTAGGCACGGGTGTATGTGTCCTAGTGATATATAATGATGAGAAGTGAGAACAAAAGATAACAACAGTAAAAAGTAAAAGAAAGTGGGAAATGAGGTGTTGGTTGTAAGAACCAAGACCAAATGATGAGGTGTAGTTGACTTGAGAATTTCCCACCGTAAATTGAACTAAAAAGACAATGAAATTCATCAAATCAGAAATTAAATTAAAGGTAAACAAAAAGTCACGACAACAGACGTACGTGTACTGTGTACAGTGGCCTGGTTATTTCGTGCCAGATGTATAACACAGTCTGATTGACGAATGCTTCGTACAGGATAGGGAATTCTTTTGGGGAGAGATGCTATATGTCCTGAACAAATTAGGCAATCGATTCTCTCAATTGACTTTACTGTAGTTTTTTGAATCTCGATCATTGATTAAAAATAAGTAAAAGAAAAAATGTATTAAAATGATTTAGATTAGGCATGACAATGGGGCGGGTAGAATTATTGATCTCCATCCCCGTACTCAATGGGCTTGAGTATCTACACCCCAACCCCAGTCCCAACAGTGGAATCAATTTTTTATATAAAACAAAGTTTTTACATGTACCAAACCTGAACCTGCCCCAGAGCCAAACTTTATCCCACACCCAAACCCTCCCCAAACTCGTAATTTAACAAAACAATGAGTGATAAAGCCATGTATGGTTTAGTTGAGATTTTGTGTGTTTCTAATTTAAGTGGGATAATATTATAATTGTAATTTCATACATTCGGGGCGAGTTTGGGGTGGGGACCTATATCTCCATTACCCACCCCGTCCTCGTATTTTGATTTCGGGTAAAACTCAATCTCAAACCCAAACCCAGTCAAAGCGGGAAAAATCCGTCAAATCGGGGCCGGTTTGGACAGGTCCCCGCGGGAACGAGTTTTGTTGCCATGCCTAATTTAGATTTCCCACTTGACTCTTTCAAGTAAAATTTACAATAAAGAGAATCCTCTCCCAACAAATCATCCTGAAAGTTTCTGAATAGTACAAAATACACAGAGAAATGCTATTCTCTCAGTTTTTGTCTCGAGAGCCTCCTAAATTCTTTTTTTAGCAAATAAAAGGACTGGAATTTCGTTAAAACCTTCTGATGTAAAGGAACATCAAGAAAGAAAAATAGATCTCCCCCTGATCTGAAACAATGTTGTTTTGAGCTCTTTGCTGTGTGCTAGAGGTAGAAGCACTAACCAATTTTGGATGCGATTCAATGATGGCTCCTACATTGCGTGAATCATGAGCATCACTTGTTTACCGTCGTTCGAAGCAAAAGAGTCTTGGACATGTGATTCTTTCTTAGCAAAATCATCTTGAGAATCACTATTGACGCCTTTAAGAGTTTCCTTATTCACATAGGTTTGAGCACGTATAATCTGCTGAGATTTCTGCTTGTAATTCACATTATTAGTAACTTTAGCATAGGAACATATTTAGAATGTAAATACTTAACTTTATGTGACTCAGGATAAAATTATTCGAGACATATATCATTTCTCTTCTTTCAGATTCTCAAAGAGCTGACAACGGAATTTGCAAAATTTATTTCATTTGGAGATTCAAACTTGCGCTTGATCAGACACGATACCATGTTATGCTCCGCTAAATCAACCCCTTAACTAATAATTGAATTATGCATGAGTATACCAACACAATTTGTCCATAGTTAAGTGTATACCCACTCTTAAGTATGTATTTTGATTGTCACTATAATTTTTACGAGTCTAATTTATGTCACTAAACACTATGTTTAGTGACTATTACTAAAGGGCAAAAAGGTAAGATCCATCATGATAATTAGGAAAAAAATTAATCAGCAAATCCCCTATTTTCCTTCCATAATTATAGGCCTTAATTATTAGTAATTAAAATTGAAAACTGAAAAGAAAGAGAAAGAAAAAAACCTTCTTCCTCTTCCTTCAAACCTCAGAAACACACGCTTCAAGAACAGCTTCAAGGTGGGTTTTGCGTTTATGTTTTTTTTCTTCTAACCATAAACCATTCGAGGTGGGTTATTGCGTTTTTATTTTTTTTCGTTTTTTTATTTTACTTGTGTTTTTGTTTTTGTTTTTGTTTTTCATCTTCCACCCTGAACAAATGAATGATTTTTGAAAGATTTACCAAAAGAAAAAAAAAAGAATGACTCTTAAAAGTAGCTAAAAGTTGTTCACTATTGTGGTTAGTATAAATTAACCAACGTTGTTCACTATTGTGGTTAGTGATTGAATAGTGATTGATTAACCAACTTTGTTCACTTATGTGGTTAGTGATTGATTAACCAGATTACCGTATTCATGTGGTTAGAAACGCAGGAGGAAAGGAACAAACACGAGAGGAAACACAGAATATTCTAAATGTATGATGAATGAGCGAAGGAGGAGCAAGGAAAGGAAGGAGGAGTCGGAGAAAAAAAAGGAAAAAAGAGAAATAATAGGAACAATAATTAAATTCATTTAATTGTGAATTAAAACTGTCCCCTAAAAATAGGAATTAGTTAATTTTCTAATTAAATTTAATAAATATAAGATATATGTGAGAGTACCATAATACCCTTATTGAGCAATAACCATTGGATACATTTTAATTAAAATAGTGATCATCCAATGGTTAGAATTCATTTAGTGATCATCACTAAACTTTTGGTTTAGTGATGTAATCCATAGCCAATTTTTACCTATCACTCAATATATTTCCCGACAATTTTTTAACTGTCACTAAAAATAAGCAAGTCACTTTTGTTGTAGTGTACTAAACGTGTGTGGACATGACTATGTAGATAGATGGCTATGTGCTGAGTTTGGGTGTGTGTTGGGTCGTCAAATCAGGTCATTTTTTTCTTGCTTTCATGATAAGGTGTTTTCGCTTTTCGGTGGCTTTCTCACTTTCAAAGCATTTGCTCATCAATTAAAGTTAGCCAAGTGAAGTGAGGAATCCCAAAACTTGATCTGCTTTTCATCATACGAATTTTTTACTACAGTGTATAAAAATGAAAATGGAAGAGTGAAAGATCGATCAAGATGTGGACATGTGGTGAATGCCGTCTATGTCTTTTTATAATGCATACAATGGTTAAATGATGATGGGGTGGATTTACTTCTATAGCAGGGACAATTTTTTTTGGTTACACGTAGAGAAAGAGACTAGAAAGAGAAAAGAAAATGAAAAACTGACTATCTAGTAAAGATAACTCCACTAGTATCAGCTAGAAGCAAATAGACGAGACCAGGGGGAGGATCAACAACCAGTTTGAACCCTTCATGATTGTGAGCACCGACTTTAGCCAAGAAGTCAGCACAATAATTTCATTCCCTCAAAGTGAGAGCTAGTTGAACTCTCTAATCTCTAAATAAGATATCCTTAATATTATGAAGCACAACTGCAGGGACAATTGTTCCCACAAGGAAGAAATATTTTAATTCCGTGACTAATTTATGCCGAAAAATTTAGTTGGTCATGTGTATCTAACTTTGTCGATCCCTGTGGTTTTTCTCTTCCAATAGAGTTTTTGTCACACTCGTGATTCGAACTTGAGATCTCGGAGTGGAATTCAAATTCAGTTACCGCTTGAACCGATCTTTGTTAATCAAAAAAATTATAATATAAATCACCAAAGTTGGGAAAAAATAGATTAAATATGATTTTATTTAAATCCCAATAAATGTGGTGTTAATAATAGCTAAATGGATCACTAAAAGTCAGTGTGAAGTGTGGATTGAGGCTCTGTTTGGCAAATGTTAATTCGCTAGCTTATAGTAAATAATTTTTTTGTAAGTGTTTGGCATGACTAGTTTATACTATCTTTTTAGTAGTTTATAGCTCTGATTGACAAGTCTCATCTGCTAGTAGACAGTGGATAGAGTTTGAGCTTATAGTATTTTATTTTTTTCTCTATTTTTACCCTTGACTATTTTTGTCATTTTATACTTATAAGCTAGTTTAACGGTTAATTTTACCAAACACTTTAATTGAGTAGTTTATCTGCTATCAACTCATCCAGTACTATAGGCTAACTTATCCGCTATAGCTTATCCACCATCTGTTATTTTTTGTGAAACAGAGTTGAATCTTCTCCACCTATGAAAGACTTTGTTAAATATGATGTTGCTCCTTGTTTGGTTAATCAAATAGGCATTTCTTTCAAAACTAATAAGTTACAAGTTAAAACTTGCCAAGATTAATTATGCTTGTAACCAAAAAAATATTATTAATTATGCAGAAAAGTGTTTGATTTAAAAGCTTGCTTTTTTCTTTGTTTTGCTTCTCTAACATGCCAGATGTCAAAATCATGCAATAATCCTATTCCTATCAAACTTTATTTTTTGAGGAAATAATCATATCAAAGTTGACAATTTAGAAACTATGAGCTTGAGTTGATGTTTTTGGCCTCACATAACACAGATCTTGTATTTGATTGCACCACATTTATATCATCTCCCTTCAATCACGACAACACAATTGTAGTTTTTTCTCCTAGTACATATACCAATGTCAAGCCATTTGAATTAGTGTTTCCTTTTGGATATAGGGTTTTCATGTCTAAGTCTATTTATAATGTAATATTCATGGATTATGGATATAGGTCTTCATAATTCTATTCCTAATTCTATTATCTCTAAGTTGTAGGATGATAGAATTCTAGGTATGTAGCTCCTCTCGTGACAGCCAATCTGATAATTAGCAAAACATTCTAACATTCTAGAACATTATGTCATCGCCTCTTATTTTAAATGAAAATACATTTGTCCAATGAGTAACTATTCTCACAATTTTCTACTAGGAAAAGTTAAAATGGGACAAAAACTTGAGACAAAATATAAATTAATTTTTAAACTTGGCGTTGCCAACAAGGAATATAATAGCTAAGAAAGAGATGATAATCAAATAAATCAAATCTATCTATCAATCTATACATCTATGTAAAAGAATCTCCAATAGAGTCTCTACATTGCTTCTCATGAATTTTGTCTATTATATATTTAATTATAATTTCCAAATAAAGTAAACATTATTAATTTAATGAAAGCACATAATGACCACTAACTTATTAAATGAGGATATTAGTAGAATATTATTCAACTATTTTAATATTTATGTGAACCTTGAATGGAGTCTTTAGACTACTCATCTCTCTTATTTATCTAATTAAAATATTTATATACTTATTAATAATTGGAACACAATTAACTATTGAATTGTGAGTGCTGAATGTGTATGCATAGATAAATCTCAATATATCAATTGAGATTAGTATTTTAAACAAAAAAAAGTATATTATCAAATTTACAGGCAATTCATACTTTTTAAGTAACGATCAAATTCATTTATTTATGTTTTGTTTGAAATTATAATTATAATATTATGTGTATATATATATATATATATATATATATATATATATATATATTATTTACTATATAATTAATATATAATTAATTGATAAAACCAAAAAAAAAATTAATAGCTCTACGTACCATAGAAAAATTGGAAATTTTTTGAGTAGCTTTTTTATTATAAATTATTTGGAAAAATTGTTTAGTTTAATATGAGAGTGCAAATGAATAGTCATATTTTAATATATTGTATTAATATTTTGAACCAAGAAATAATGAGTTGGCCTTTAAAATTCTTTTTGGTGTAACTATTATGCATTGAAAGTGGTGTTTCATATGAATTATTCCTTAGTTGCCAATAAATTCATGAGTTACTAAAATAAAAGTGAAAGATGTATAGTTTTAATCAGTTATTATATGAGACAACTATTTATAGAAGAAAATTTTAGATGGTCAGAGAAGTGCTTTTGGCAAAAAAAATTTAGAAAAAGCAACATGATGTGCATATGAGCATTAGAAACAAGTGCTAACACGGGAAGAAGCATAGTGCGCAGAAAGAAATATTGGACCGTGCAATCAAGGGAGGAAAAATAGAGTTTACATGGATGGGGAAGGAATAGAAAAAGCAAAGGATTTGAGGTTCATGTTCTTCACAATTCTATTGTAGTCAAAAACACAAAAAAAAGGATTAGTTAGTGTCGCAATCCATATAGACATGTATGAATTAAGGTTAATTTTAATATTGTTCTTTAATTTTTTTTAATTTTAATAGGTTTCATGAAATTGGTTGATGTGCTATATCTAAAAGTTTTTTTTATATGTTACTTAAACATTCACAAACACATGTTCAAGGCTGAAAGAAGACATTTGTGTCTCTAATTAGAGTGTGCGTTTGTTTTATTTTTAATGTCATAGACTATCAATACACCACTATAAATTTTGTCAAAAAAAAATACGGTACTATAAAGACTATCCATTGGGGATTCCTTTACATATTGAGATAGATAGATAGATAGATAGATTTGTAGTAACTTTAATTTTAGCTTATAAATTACTAATATACTCACTCACGACTAACTTTTTACTTTTCCTATTAGCTATCAAAATATATCAGTTAATTTTTCAAGTTTTTCATATTTAAAGGGAAATTATTAAGAAAATTTATAATTATTAATTTATTACACTACATAAAATGATATTCTTAAAAATTATTCATTTATAATCATTTACTTTAATAAAATAATATTTAAAAACAGTTAATCTTATGGAATTATTAACATATATTTATATTACAAAACACATAGCCTATATAAGAAAACATCTAAAATTCATATTTGATATAAAAAATTTAAACCATATATATATATATATAACATGATTTATATTATACTTTATACAAAAAATTCATAAAATTAAATATAAAATATTTTAAGAACCCGTGCAACGCACGGGCATCCCCCTAGTACATATATGTAAAGGAATCCCCAATGTAGCCTCCACAATGCTCCTCATTTTTTTATATTAATTTATTTTTATACTTTAAATAGGAGACTTTAACTATAGCTATTAATTAGATTTAGTGAAAACACATATTACATAATAACTTATTAAATTATGATTTAGTGGAATATTAAGCTTGATGACTTATTAAAAATATACACAATAGTATATCCATAATATATATTAATAATATATTAAATAAAAGACTTTTGATTTGCTTTTTTGAAAAACTTTTAACGACACCCTTTAATCTCAAAGAAAAAAAATGGAACCCTTCCAATTTGTCCATATTCCTAATTCATTACATACATATAATGCTTATTATTATTTTTATCTAATCTAATAGTTATTTATAATTTACACATTATATTTCATTATAATTTTTGTATAAATGAGACTTTGATTTTAATTTTTAATTTATATTTGAATATAAAATTGATTTTATTTTTTTATATTAATTAATTTTAATTGTGTTCTTTTTTATATTAATTACTATTTATTCTCGATGTAGTTTTTAAATTATATCTTATTACGTAGAAATTATATTATTATTATTATTATTAGAATTGGTAAAAATTTAAATGTCTTCAATAAATATATTTATCAATTATAATAGTTTAGATAAAATAAGAATAATAAGTTGACCTTTAAAATTCTTTTGTTATGTAACCAATATGCATTGAATGGAGGAGTTTCACATTCACATGAATTATTGCTTTAAAGGAGAGATCATTTAATGATTTGTTTAAAGGAGAGATCCTTGGATGGTGAGGGTAGAGGTTTTGACAAAAGGAATCATATGAAAAATAAGAAGTAGAAGAAAGGAGCAAGTTTCACAAGAAGATGTAGAATGCACAAAAAGGGTAAAGAATTTTATATGTTCTTGACAGTTTGAAGTTGATAAATAGACAACGATTTTTTGTTAAGTTATAGGCATTGAGAAATGATGTATATTTAAATATTGTTCTTTAGAAAAATATTTAATATTATAGTTTAGTAAAATTGTATGATGTGCTAGATCTATATGTTCCTTGAGCCTTCATAACCTTTGGTGTCACTTCTAACACGAAAATTACATTAGGTGTCTCTTCTATATATCACAAAGGAAAAAAAATCATTTTCTTCAACTATAATCATATCTAATGCTTTCATAAGAGTATTCTATCTAATGCTTTTTATTTACAAATTCACGCCTAAAATCGTTAATTTAAAATAAGAATAGTGATTGAGGTACGTAAAAACAACAAATAAAGCTTCAGATTTATATGTTTCAATTTGTTTACAAATATTGTATGTTTACTCCCACTTTATCTTATTTAGATTATAAGTTGTATAAAAAAATCAATTATAATAAAATAAATCTTTTGTTTCATATTTTGAATAATGGCCATACATTTTTCATATCATTAAAAAGAATAAAAATAAAGATTTAATTTTTGATTGTTTTCTCTTTCTAAGTTTCCTATTAAATATAAATTCCTTATTATCGCTTTTGTTTTGACTTTCGAATTTTGTTTTAATTACTACTTATGAATTATTAATTAATGAATAAACAAATAAATAAAGAAAATTTCGTCAAAAAATAATATAAAATAAAATAAAGATTAGAGACTTTCTAATTTCTATGATTTATGTTTATTCATACACAACCATTAACTTATTTTATTAAAACTCATCCAAACTTAATGTAATAATAATACTTAGAGGATATAACTGAAATTTGGAAGAAGAAAATAAAAATAGAATAACATTGTAAAAGAAAAGCAAATGTGAGACACACGTTGCATATGTATGTCATTTCAAACATGTTTATCAAGATATTATGATTACTTTATTAGTATAACTTAGTTATTTGTATTCTAATGTTTTAAGAGAAATATAAAATCTTATCATTTTCATCCTTAAAATTTCACATATTAAACCATCATTTTTGTTTTTAAGCAAATAGAATTTTTTTTAAGTAGTGTTTATTTAGACTATATGTTATATCAAAAAATATTCTCATTATTATTGATCTTTAATTATGATCATTATTATTTTTCTTCTTCGTCTTTCACATTAAAAAATACTATATCAAAAATATTTTTATTATTTTTCCATACTCACATGTTTCTATTATAAAAACTCATGCTCATAAGTTCAACGTATTAAATAGAATTGCATTTATTATTACTAATTAAAATGAAGTTTATTATGATTTTATTTTCAACAATTAAGCTCATTAAAATTTGGACATGAGAATATGACTTGAAAAAAAAAATTAACATAAAAAAATTCAACAATATATTAATGTAATACTCTATTTTTAAAAAGTATAATTTATATCGACAACTTATGTACATATTTGAATAAAAGCTATATAAAACTAAAGTAAAAAATTATATAAAAATTCGTGCAAAGCACGGGTATTCTCCTAGTAAATAAGTAAAAGAGAGAATATTTCTCTTGTTTTGTGGAGAGGTAAAATGCAAAAGACGTGCTAGAAAATTCAATGGGTTGTGTGTTAGGACAACATGACGAAACTAGCAAGAAAGAGCACGCAATTTATTATCTGAGCAAGAAGTTCACCGACTGTGAGACGAGGTATTCGCTACTAGAAAAGACTTGTTGCGCCTTGGCTTGGGCTGCTCATCGCTTGAGGCAGTACATATTAAGTCACACCACTTGGTTGGTATCAAAGATGGATCCTATCAAGTATATCTTCGAGAAGCCCGCTTCTACGGGAAGAATTGTCGGATGGTAGATGCGGTTGTCGAAATATGATCTTCTTTATGTCACTCAAAAGCCTATTGAAGATTATCGATCGATGCGTGTGATTTCCCGGATGAGGACATTATGGCTTTATTTGAAGAAGGAAAGTCCCAGAGAATGAAAGGTGGAGAGTAGTGTTCGACTGGTGCTTCCAACAGATTATGGGCACGAGTGAGGCGGCTTGATTTCACTGACAATCGCTTCATACCATTCACTACTAGATTGAGTTTCTATGTCACAAATAATATTGCAGTACGAGGCATGTATTACGAGTATTCAGCGACTCTAGACCGGAAAGTTAAAAGATTAGATGTGTATGGAGACTCAAATTTCCTAGTTATCCATCAAGTGAACGAAGATTGGGAAGCCAGAGATCCCGAGTTGATAATGTACAGAGATTACATCCGATATTTGGTTGAGCCCTTCGAAGAAATCACATTTCAACATCTTCCTCGCAGAGAGAATCAAGTGGCTGATGCACTGGCCACTTTAGCTTCAATGTTTAATATCAATCGTGATAAGAACTTGACCGGATCGAGAATCCAAAGATCGAAGCTTGCGGCAGGCACTACCACTACTCTGCAAGCAACAATTGAAGATGAAGAAGATTATTAGCCTTGGTATCATGACATCAAGCAGTATATTCTGAACAGAGAGTATCCTCCAGGGGCATCGGAAAATGTGGGCCCCACAAATTTTGTTCTTCTACACAAAATTTGAAAAAATAGATTTATGATTTTTATAGACAAATGTTAATATATTAGTCGTTCTGGTTTGTATTTTTCCTTCACTAGGGTTGGTCTTTCAAACTTTTGTTTTTTGAATATGGTCTTTCAACCTTTAGGTCAAACCAATTGAGTGTTTGATGACATAATGAATGATTTTGTTTTGATGATTTATCTTAAATAATTTAAATTATTAATTATATAAATAAAAAAGTTAATTAAATTACTACAAAAAATATGTTTGTATAAAAAATTATCACAAAAATATGTTAAGTTATTTAATAAATTCTGTTTGACTAAAAAATAATATAATTTTGGAGGAGCTTTTAACAGGGGCGTTCTTGTATATGAAAATGAAACAACACTTTTTCTTCTTTATTTCTCTTCTAGTTCTCTTAACAGGGCGTTCTTGTAAAAATGTTATTGAGTAAATCAAATTTGTAAAACTGTTAAAAATTAAATAATTTGTTTTAGGGAAATTTTCTCATCAAGTGAATAATATTGTCCAAAATCAATTTAATTTGGGCTAATTCATTTTTACAAAATCAACTTATCAAATGAATAATATTTCCCATTTATTAAAATGTTTTTTTTTTTACCAAAATAAACTCACATCATTTCATTAATAATAAGGTTCTTATTACAGGTTGGGATAAAATCATGAAATTGGGCTAGCATATATAAGATTTACATGCTTTAGCAAGAGTATGAACAACTAAATTGGCTTGCCTTCTAACATATGGCTAATCCTATAGCTTTGATAATTTGCAATGATAGTCTTACATTGAGAGAAAAGAACACCAATTTCGTTATTGATGGATATACTGTTGTTGATGTTGTTCACTATAGAAAGGCAATCCGACTCAATAACAACCGATGTAAAACTCTTCTTTTGTAGGAAAAGTAGAGCTTGCACAAGACTCACTACTTCCGCTTCTTGAGGACTTGGGGACTCGTGAAACCACATTGTTTTATCACCTCTAAAAATGCTACGATGATGTTCAACACAAATACCCACACCATACTGGCTATCTTCGGCAAAAATGACTGCGTCGATGTTGCATTTCACGCTGCTACTGGATTTCTGCCAGGTATAATGTCTTTTTATTATTAATTTGTAAATTGGGTTTCTCCCTATATAAATAGCCAGATTGTAAAGTGTAAACCTTCTCGTTCTTGCGCTCATGATTTGTATTTTACAAAAATTCATGGTCTGAGAAATGTTTAAAGGGCATTTGGTATTAAATGCTTGATTTTGTTTTTAAATTTGGGCGTATTTTTGTCGGTCAAAGTGGAAAAAATACATCATTATTATGGGAAGAATGCCATCATTTGCACGTGTATATGGACCATACACATTTCAATCACACACGAAGTAACACTGCACCAATAAAATTATATCATGGCTTTTAATCATGATGTGTTTGCCAATTAAAAGAAGACCAATATGGTTAAATTTGGAAGCATTTGGCGGTTTTTGTCAAACAGCAGGTTACTCCCACCGCCCCTTATTATATATCGTTTTGGATCATTTCATATATATTAAAAAAAAGTAGTTAATTTTGTGGGGAGGGACGAAGGAAGGGAAGACTATTTATTGGGTTAGGTGATCTGAGGTGTGTAAGTCCAAGAGGAATGTGAGATATGTGATTAAGGATCTCCGTCTTTTTAACCCGAACCTCTTTGGGAAATGGATGTAGAGGCTATTGGTTGACGAATGGATCATCTCTACAAAGACGTCCTTGTGGCAAAGTATGAGGGTTAGGTGGTGACTCACTCTGACCTATGTAGGGCCACGTTGCCCTATTATGCATCCCATTGTTGGAATGATATTTGTATACTAGGAGTCTGCCTAGAACTTGATCGGTTCGGTGACTCGACATTTAGAAAGGTGGGAAATGGCATCACCGCATTCTTTTGGCAGAGTGTGTTGGTGGGTAATTCTCTCGTCAAGGACATATTCCCGAGTCTTTTCTCTATTTCAACTCAAAAGGAGCGTATGATCGGAGATGTGGGTCGTTTGGCTGGCCGAGTTTGGGAAAAGTCTTTCTCTTCGAGGAAGGGGTTCTTCATTTGCGAGATATATTAGAGATAAAAGTTAGTTAGTCATTAATGTACTCTCTTTTTTTTTGGTGAGAATTAATGTACTCTCTTATATAAATCATATTTGATTCATCTTTCGAATGACTTTTTACCATTCGGTCAGAATAGACGAATTTCTACGTTTCTTCTCAATTCTTCTAATACGTATTGTGAAAAAAAAAATCAAGTCTCACATTAACAAAAAGCAAGAACTCATAAAAAAAATATAATCAAATGACATTTCTAACCTTCCAATCAAATTCAGAAATGATGAGTTAGGTAGTAAATTCAAAAACTATGACAATTGCTTTAATAGGTAATGCAAATTGCAAATAAAGTGAAATGCAGGCAACATCATTGTTTGGATGAAAATTTAGTCCAATGGGGCATCCATCATTTTCTTTTCATTCTTCTCGAGAAAAGAGAAAGTAAGCTAACGAGAGGAAATTAGTTAAGGGTATGTATAGGAGTATGATCTTATGGTGAAATATATGTCATTTCATGGCAGGGAAAGTTGATGCAGGGAAAATATGGTTTTGTTTTGTACAATGGAAAAATATTCTTCACTGTGAAAACTTTTTTCTCTTCTTTTTCTTTTAATATTTGTTCTAATCCTTTTTTACTTTTGTGGGTTTACCTCTGAGTTGTGTGCACGAACTGAAAGAGTTAAAGTTTTGACTACTTTTCCAAAGTCTAAATGCCACTACCATTCCCTTCATCATCATGTTTTCAGCCTTTTCTTTTAAGTACTGCTCTGGTTTTTTTAGTCTATGTTCTGCATTGGTTTTTTCAAATTTGTATTTGTTTTCATGTGATTGTAGGATATACTCCTTTCCTCTGTCCCATATTATATATATTATATATCGTTTAAGGTTGTGGCATAGGAATTAAGAAAAATAGTTAATTTTGTATAAAAAAGAGAGATTGTGAGTTAGTTTACCAAATTGTCCTTCATTAATGACATTGAAAACATAAAAAGTACAATTGTAAAAGAGATATATTAAATAATGAAGAGTATGACTGGAAAAGAAAATTAATATTGTATTGGTATTCTAAAAAGACATGTATTATGGGACAATTTTTTTTGTCTAAAAAGTCATATAATATGAGACGGAGGGAGTATTTGTTAAAGGTCTTGGTGTTGTTTCACCTCTGTTACTGCTGCATAGTGCATGGTTTGCACTTGCAAGTAGCAAGCTCTGGCCCTAATTACAGAATACATCAGAAGAAATTAGAAAATTCAATTTTTGGTTCCTATCATCACTTACCATTCATTAACTGTTTATATTTCTAACAAAATATCATGTGATCATACTATGGGGAAAATAATGATGTATATTGTCAAATTGAGCACAATCCTACAATGAGTTCTATTTATTTACATCAAATTGAGCCCCCTACTCGGGCATGTTTATGATAAAACAAAATATTATTTCTAATCTTAAATTGTTACATGTTCATATCATCTACTGCTACTCTAAATATAATATAAGAGCATGCCAGTAAATTTACTTCTTTAGACATCTCTAAATTTTGCCATTTGGAGCAAATTAAGGTCAAAATCGTAAAAGACAAAATATTTTAGCTTTTCGCTTTTTTTTAAAAAATAAATAAAAATCGACCCCAACATGCCGACGCGTGTTAGTTATCATTAACTTTTTTAAAAAAAACTGATTTTGTTTTTGAAAACTTTTTTTTAAAAAAAAAACTGTTTTTCTTCCTATTTTTTTTCTTCAGTTTTTTGTCAAATATATTAATTTTTTCCGTTTTTAGCAAAAAAATTAGTCACTGTTTTTATAGTCTCTACTCAAACTAATAAAATTAATCATTTTTTGGACAACGATAAAATTAATCATTTTAACCACTATTCATTGTCAACAAAGACGTTCCTCTAACAAAAGATTAAAATTAAATTTTTTCAAAAAATTAAATTATTAAATTCATATTATACTCAATAAATAAATAATCTTAAATTTACTATTTACTATAACCTTCTTATTAGAATTAATTAATTTTATCAATAAAAATTGTAAAAAAAACTTTAACCACTACCAATGTTAAATTATTATTAACAAAATATAGAATAAAATAAGTCATAATACGTGACAACAGGATTGACAATGAGAGACTGGCAATGGGATCGACAACGAGAGCATCAACAGGAACGAGAGTGGGAACGAGAGAGGCATCAAGAGCGCCAACGGGGGTGCATATTTTAAAATTCTCATATTCTATTTTCTTCATTTTTACTTCATCAAAAATTTATTATTTACTATAATCTCTTTATTACAACTATTAAAATCAATCAATTTAACCACTAAGAATTGTAAAAAACAACTTTAACCACTATCAAATATTACAAAATAACTTACTTATAATTAAACGAATATGATTTAATTAATATTAAATCATATAGAAAAATATGATTAAATGAGATCGACAACTAGAGCGACAAACCTGAGTGGCAACAAGAGAGGTGTAAGTAAGAGCGCCAACCATAACGGGGATACATATTTTATCTAAAATCTCATTTTCATTTTTCTCCATTTCTACTTCATTAACAACATATAAGAAGATACCGACTTTTTTTAAACCTTTTCAAACACAACTATTTTAAACTTTTTCAAACACAACTAAGTTTTTCCCAT
Source organism: Oxytropis ochrocephala (assembly GCA_020916435.1). Classification (NCBI taxonomy): domain Eukaryota; kingdom Viridiplantae; phylum Streptophyta; class Magnoliopsida; order Fabales; family Fabaceae; genus Oxytropis; species Oxytropis ochrocephala. Next base: position 99,615,055 of record CM037090.1, read on the forward strand.
TTTTTTATTCCATTTTGCAACTATCAACGTATTTATAATTTCGTAACAAATTATAACAATACAGTATCACCCGTGCGTATGCACGGATAAAATACTAGTTTGTTCACAATTCCAAAAAATCAATTTAGGTTGGTCAAAAAAATAAATCAATTTAGGATTACCTGAAAAAGCGATGGGCAATAAATCTGTGTTGCAGCTTTTCGTTTTTCAGTGCTTATCGTAAGATGTGGGAGAGGAAAGAAACTCAAGCAGAGAGAATAGAAACTATCTCTATCTCTATTCCTACAGTGATATTGTAGTGTGTAGTCTCAATGGTCAACTGCACTATATATTGGAAAAAGATAGTGGTCTCTTCTTAAGTTAAAATAATATAGATTTACCTACACATCATAGTAAGTTCTCATAAAATAAAACAATACTTCCACATTGACTTACTATTACAAATAATCCCAATTATCAATAATAATAATAATAATAATAAAATTATGATTAAAATAACAATATTATTTTTATAACCAAATAATATAAGAGCATGCCAGCAAATTTACTTGTTTAGACATCTCTAAATTTTGCCATTTGGAGCAAATTAAGGTCAAAATCGTAAAAGACTCGCAAAAAGACAAAATATTTTAGCTTTTCGCTGTTTTTTAAAAAATAAATAAAAATCGACCCCAACATGCCGACACGTGTCAGTTATCATTAACGTTTTTTAAAAAAACTGATTTTGTTTTTAAAAACTTTTTTTTTTGAAAAAAACTGTTTTTCTTCCTATTTTTTTCTTCAGTTTTTTGTCAAATATATTAATTTTTTCCGTTTTTAGCAAAAAAACTAGTCACTGTTTTTATAATCTACTCAAACTAATAAAATTAATCATTTTTTGGACAACGATAAAATTAAGGCTTAAATACGTTTTTACCCCCTGTAAATAGGGGGTGTTTTGCTTTTACCCCCTGCAATTTTTTTTTTAAAAACCCCTTGAAAATCAACTTTTTTGGTTTTAGTCCTTCTGTTAGATGGACGTTAAAAAAACGTTTATGTAACATTTTTAAATACGTTTTTACCCCCTGCAAATAGGGGGTGTTTTGCTTTTACCCCCTGCAAAAAAATCTAAATCCCCTTCTTCTTCCTCAACATCCACCCAACCTCATATCAACTTTTCCATCTCCAACACAAACCAACACTTCCATATCAAACCAAAACCCATCTTCTCATCTTCTTCGTCTCTCTCTCTCTCTCACAGAACTAGCAAACCATGAGCACAACATGTAATTAACTTTTATTGCGATTCTGATTTTAGGGTTTGTTTCAAGTTTTATGGATTGTTCTTCATCTCAAAATCAAGGTTTTATGGATTTAATAAATGTGTGTGGTTTAAAAAATGAGTCAATAAACAAATCAAGCTAGTACTTGATTTACAATGCAGCATCTCTGATTTTTTAAAATTCTTTGATTATGTGTTTTTCATGTTTTCTATTTTTTTTCTTCATATTTAAATGTGTGATATGTGTATTTATATGTTAAAATTAAAGTTTATTCTTTATCAAGGGTCAATGACCGCAGGAGAATAACAATCAAGACCCTAACTCTTATGATCCATAAAACCTTGATTTTGAGATGAAGAACAATCCATAAACAACAATCCATAAAATTTGAAACAAACCCTAAAATAAGAATCGCAATAAAAGATAATTACATGTTGTGATCATGGTTTGCTGGTTCTGTGAGAGAGAGAGAGACGAAGAAGATGAGAAGATGGGTTCTGGTTTGATATGGAAGCGTTGTGTTGGAGATGGAAAAGTTGATATGAGGTTGGGTGGATGCTGAGGAAGAAGAAGGGGATTTAGATTTTTTTGCAGGGGGTAAAAGCAAAACACCCCCTATTTGCAGGGGGTAAAAACGTATTTAAAAATGCTACATAAACGTTTTTTTAACGTCCATCTAACAGAAGGACTAAAATCAAAAAAGTTGATTTTCAAGGGGTTTTTAAAAAAAAAATTGCAGGGGGTAAAAGCAAAACACCCCCTATTTGCAGGGGGTAAAAACGTATTTAAGCCTTAATTTTATCGTTGTCCAAAAAATGATTAATTTTATTAGTTTGAGTAGATTATAAAAACAGTGACTAATTGTTTTTGCTAAAAACGGAAAAAATTAATATATTTGACAAAAAACTGAAGAAAAAAAATAGGAAGAAAAACAGTTTTTTTCAAAAAAAAAAGTTTTTAAAAACAAAATCAGTTTTTTTAAAAAACGTTAATGATAACTGACACGCGTCGGCATGTTGGGGTCGATTTTTATTTATTTTTTAAAAAACAGCGAAAAGATAAAATATTTTGTCTTTTTGCGAGTCTTTTACGATTTTGACCTTAATTTGCTCCAAATGGCAAAATTTAGAGATGTCTAAACAAGTAAATTTGCTGGCATGCTCTTATATTATATTTAGAGTAGCAGTAGATGATATGAACATGTAACAATTTAAGATTAGAAATAATATTTTGTTTTATCATAAACATTCCCGAGTAGGGGGCTCAATTTGATGTAAATAAATAGAACTCATTGTAGGATTGTGCTCAATTTGACAATATCATCATTATTTTCCCCATAGTATGATCACATGATATTTTGTTAGAAATATAAACAGTTAATGAATGGTAAGTGATGATAGGAACCAAAAATTGAATTTTCTAATTTCTTCTGATGTATTCCGTAATTAGGGCCTGAGCTTGCTACTTGCAAGTGCAAACCATGCACTATGCAGCAGTAACAGAGGTGAAACAACACCAAGACCCTTAACATACGACTTTCTAGACAAAAAAATTTGTCCCATAATACATGTCTTTTTAGAATACCAATACAACATCAATTTTCTTTTCCAGTCATACTCTTCATTATTTAATATATCTCTTTTACAATTCTACTTTTTATGTTTTCAATGTCATTAATGAAAGACAATTTGGTAAACTAACTCACAATCTCTCTTTTTTATACAAAATTAACTAATCTCTCTATTACAACTATTAAATTTATTATTTACTATAATCTCTCTATTACAACTATTAAAATCAATCAATTTAACCACTAAGAATTGTAAAAAACAACTTTAACCACTATCAAACATTACAAAATAACTTACTTATAATTAAACGAATATGATTTAATTAATATTAAATCATATAGAAAAATATGATTAAATGAGATCGGCAACTAGAGCGACAACTGAAGTGGCAACAAGAGAGGTAACGAGAGCGCCAACTGTAAAGGGGATACATATTTTACCTAAAATCTCATTTTCATTTTTCCCCATTTCTACTTCATTATTAACATTATAAGAAGATACCGACTTTTTCTAAACCTTTTCAAACACAACTATTTTAAACTTTTTCAAACACAACTAAGTTTTTCCCATTTTTTTATTCCATTTTGCAACTATCAACGTATTTATAATTTCGTAACAAATTATAACAATACAGTATCACCCGTGCGTATGTGTAGCGACCGAAAAATCCGGGAAAGGATTCTTCGAAGTTCGAAAGGAAGCCGCCACCGAAATTCTAGTTTAAGGGCAAATTCGGAAAATCCCTTTAGGTTTTAGGACGAGGCATTGTTAGGGTTCGGGAGTCGTTATGTGTGGGGAAGGTATTAGCACCCCACGACATCCATTGTCTAGTTATTTAGGATTTATTTAATGATTACCCTTTTATTTGTGGAGAAAAAGACTTATTTAGGTTTTTGGTTTTTAGTGCTTGACAAGAGTTGAGTCTTGCTCCTACGTACCTCCGGATGCAATGGAGGAATCAAAGCTACGTAGTTCTTCCTGAAAAAGTTTGTGGGTTGGTGTTCTTTAGTATAGGGGTCCTAGGATTTCTTGAACTGTACAGCTCACTGATTCCTAGGACGCTGACTAACCCGGTTGTACAACCGACTTTGTCCCCTACTTTTTGAAAGTAATTTTTGAGTTTTTCGAAAGAAATTGGTTTGGTGTGAAGTGGGTTCGTTTTAGAATAGGTATTCTAGAACTCATGAACTGTACAGCTCATTAGTTCTAGAACGCTGACTAACCCGGTTGTACAACCGACTTAGTCTCCTATTTTTAGGAAAAATATTTTACTCGTATTTATTAAGTTTGCAGGGTTACTGAACTGTACAGCTCATTGGCCCTAAAATAATGACTAACCCGGTTGTGCAACCGACTTAGCCGTTTCTTCTTTAGAAAATAGTTTATTCGTATTTGTTAAGTTTTCAAGGTTACTGAACTGTACAGCTCATTGGCCCTAAAGTAATGACTAACCCGGTTGTACAACCGACTTAGCCGTTTATTTAATTTCGAGAGAAAAAAATATTTATATTTGAATGGGAAAAGAATTAAAATAGGAAAAGGGGGTGAAAATTGTAAATTGGGGTTTTATTAGTCGCAAGGGGGTGTATAATTAATAGGGGATGTAGAAAGGAAGCCCAGCTCGCATGTGGGAGCCCAGAATGCAAAACTGGGCTTAAGTGAGGTGGGGTGCGCGCGTGAATGAGGGGGGTGTAATCAAGCGTCTTTGATAGAAAAATAAAATAAATAAAGTGAGGCCCCAAACCCCAAAATCGAAAAAAACCTAAAAAACCAACTACTCTCTCCTTCCTTCCAGCTGCTGCGCCGCGCAACCTTGGGGGAGAGAGGGACGCGATTTCCGGCGAAAATTCAGGGGAAAGAGGGAGAGAAAAATCCGGCGAGGTGTTCGCGGTTTCCTCAAAGGTGAGCTGCCTTCGGTTTGGGTACATTGATGGAGGAGTTGTCTCGCGATGAGGGAGAGGCTTCGCGGTGGTGGTGGTGACAACAGTTGCCGGCGAAGGTCACCGGTGGCTGGTTGCGTTTGGGTGAAGACCACCGTGGGGATGGCTGCGTTTTTGAAGGTTAGTTTATTTCTTCCCTTTACAGTTATGTGGCTCTTTCCTACTATGAACTTCTGGGTTTAAAAAAAAAACTATTTTCTTGCAGACTATTGGTTATGTTGGTTCCATCTTTGTTCTATGTCTTTCTATAGCCTGAGTTTTCAGATTTTCTCTTATGTTCATATATAAACTTCCATCTTAGTTTGCTATATTTTTTCTAGAACAGAATGCTAACTCTAATTGATCTATTTCAATTTTTCAAAAAAAACAAACAGACCCTGGTTTTATTTCATGACTTTGAACTCTGCGTTGGTTCTATTATATTAACAACATAGATAAAGATGTAATATTTGGTTTTATACCATTGTCGTATTTGCTAATCTTGACTTACATAAATCAATCTGTATATTTAAACTATAAACAGTTAGAATAGAAGCATGTTCGGGTACCAACCTCGACTCCTGAAAAAAAAGAATAGATTTGTCTGTGATTTGTGTTACTGCTTCTGAGATGGCTTCTGGTTACTACTGATCCTCCTTGACTGTGACTGCTTGGCTGCTATGCCTTATTTCTTTAGATCTTAGAACACTCAGAACCGTGTTTAGTGGATTAGGATTTCGATGTGAAACCCTAATCCTATTTTTGGGTGATTTTAGCGAAAGAGTTTTTACTCGCCTTGGTTTCGTGTGTTTTAGACCCTAGGTTAACCGCTTTATTTATAGGTAGAAATTAGGTTTTAGCATTAATTGTTTGTTTGACTGGGCTTTTGCAGATCGATAATGTGGGCTTCTTTGAAAGCGATCTTGGAGAGCAAGAAACAGACCCCAGAGATTTCACGATCTTTGCTCCTTTATTTAATTTTCGTTTTTATATTCTTTGTATTTTTAATATTATCATTTTTTGTATTTTGGACATTTTGGACAATTAGACATTTTTTAAAATGTAAATAAAATTAAATAGATTTTTTTGACATTTTTTGGACTATATATATATATATATATATGTATATGCTCAAAATAAGGACGAAATAATAAAAATAGAAAAGAAGTCGGAATGATGAGTCCAATTGCGAGAAACAACTCGAATAAGCCCATTTGCAAGGAAGCGACTCGGATAAACCCAATTAAGTTCGACTAGGCCCAAATACGACTATTCAACTTAAGAATGCGCGAAAAGATCGATCATTCGCCCACATTCTTAATTTAAACAACGGCATTTCGACTTAGTTGAACAGGTTGATTGAAATTGGTCCGGGTTAGTAACCGAGACGCTATACTAATAATTCTCGTAATCATGCGACTCCAAAACACGACCCTAATAAAAATATACGACTAAAACAAGAAAAAAAGACGGACAAAATTGGGGTATAACAGCTGCCCCTCTTTATTAGTATTTTACTAGAAAGTGATGAGTTCTCTAACTTTCGTAGTAGAAATAGGAATAAAGATAAGATAGACGCTAATTTTGTCCGTTTAAGGGGGAAGTGGAAGGTTTGAGAGATAAGAGGGAGTTGTTAATACTTGACGCATTAACCTAGAGTTGAATGAAGGGTCCACAAGGACCTGAAGGAGCACTAAGGCTCTGAAGGACCACTCGAGTGCGGAAGGTCGCCTAAGCCTTAATTGAAGGACCATCGTGGTGTAAGCGAAGCGCAAACTAGCTACGGTACTAGTTAACGATCCGAGGGGGCCTTTATATTCGAAAGGCCATGATGGGTCAAGATCGGTCTAGAATCGATATGTTGACCATGAAGGACGCCCATCGTGTCTTAGGCGACACAACTAGTCCGAAGGACCACTCGGGTTCGCGGTCGTCCGCTCGCTCGACTCCGACGTTGCGACCTGGGCCACTTAGGGCACTGTTCTAAAGGACCACTTGGGGTTTATAGGGATCAACTTGGTGATCTGTGATATGATATGAGATCAACGCCTAAAGCGCTGCTATGAGAGAAACCAAATATAGGGATTGACACTTGTCGTGTTCTTTAAAATGAAGAAGCAACCTATGCTTGGTGTATTTAACAATGCAATAAAAGGTATTTGCTTGTATGTGATGTATGCACATGTAATGATTGATATGTGATGGGATGATGAATGAAATGTGGGATGACCCTTTTTTTTTTTGACAATCTCTTTTTTTTACTGTTTCATCAACTCGCGGGACTTCCATTGTGAGATATGAAGCCATCTCGTGTATTTGTACTGCTGGATCGACATGCTGGTGAATTGTCATAAGAGCTATTCGTTTTCTGCAATGACTGCTTTTTGTAGGAGATTGTGTCATTTCTGTGATTAGCAAAAATTTCGTAATGATAGTAATGCTTATGATTATGCCACATGTTTCACAATTCAGTATCATTTATCATAAAACCTCGTTTCAAAGAGAGAGAATGAAAGAGAAGGGAAAGTGTTTGATGTTGATATTGGAAGCCGAGTATGCAGAAGGCACACTGACTGAAGATTACATCCGTAACCGGGTTGAAAGAAACAGAAAAGGGCCAAAAATACTAAGCAGATTTGTTGGTAGCTAATCTCCTTGAGATAACGCCATCGGCTACTCATGTTCACAACCTTGATCCCGTCATTGTCCGACTTTCAGAAGTGCTGTTTGCCTCAGTATTTTGGTCCAATCTCTTGACCCTAATTTTGCCTGGATCGCCCTTTTGGGTTTTCGATCCATCGGGTCGCTCTAACTTTTGCCTAGGCCGCCCTTCTGGGTTTTCGACCTAGCGAGCTTATTCTTGCTTGGCTCATTTTTCTCTTTTTTCTATATCATTTCTTTTAGGCATGATATTTCTTGACTGCCTCTGAGTTGATTGGGAGGTCTACATCGTCGTGAGAGTTAAGGCTCTTCGTAATTCGAGGTTGAGAATCCTTTTGGATAGGTAAGATTTCCTTGGGCACCAGGTCTCTTTCTTGAAATTGTCGAAGACAGACTTTCTTAAGCTTTCTTTGTTCTTATCTGATACAGCTGGTCACGACATGGGGCAACCATTTTGTTCCTTGAGGTTTAATGGGAGCACTTCTTTCGTGGCGTTGGGTTGCCCCTGTTGAAGTGTGAAATGAGGTCTAACCTCCATGTGAGGCCCACGGGAGTGTTTGCGGGTCGCATTCTGCGGGATTTCTTTGATATTCTTTGTTTGTTGCTGCAATTGCCTCATTCATCTCTGGGAGGTATGGGGAGGGGCTCTGAGCATGACCTGAGGTCTACAAACACCCTACCACCATTGCTTGTGACGATCTTTTTGGAAGGCCGTAACGACAGACTAAATTTTAACAATCACAGATCTTGTTACACCGGTGGGCGTTTAATAGCCTCTTGTGACTTGAAGTATCCATGCCATGACGCCGACCCAATCAGACAAGATTCGTGTGAATTTTCTTGGTTTGCTGTTCTTAATTGTTGTATTCTTTTTGCCTTCTTTCGTGCCCCAGCTTAGTAGATTCAGTTGTTTCCAGCTAGATTCTCATGGGACTTCCCAGTTATCTTCCTCAATTTGATTAATGAGGTGATCAAGGTTATGATATGAGTTACCGATATTGCTATTTTCAAGAATTTTGATCTGCATTAGTTGGAAGTGAAAACGAATAGAGGAGAAGGCAAAGCGAACAAATGAGAGAGATACAAGGGGAATTTAGAGAATTCAAAAATGCTATTTTATTAATAATGATACTGAAACGAAACATGGGTGCCCTTATTGAAATCTCCTAAGGCCTTGGGCAGAGCCATAGGATTTGCATTACAGAAAATTACTTTGAATTGAAAATCACAGAAAAATCTACAGTCTCTCAGTTCTTGAACTCTTTATTTGTAGGAGAAAAGCGCACATGATTGACGACACCGTCTTCGATACTTTGATAACTCTCAACAACTGCTATTTAATCATCACCTTCCTTAAAGTTCAGCTGCTTTGTGTCAATGGGGCCTTGAACGATGTGCTTTAAGGGATAACAATTTTCACCGAGTGATCGATCGCTTCGTGTGGAACTCACACCGGCTTTTTGGATCGTGTCCTCTTGGGAATGGAGGCTGAACTGGTCTCATCTGACGGGGAGAACTCACATTATGGCTGATAAGTTGGCTGCACAGGTCAGTGTATGATATGGGAATGGGGCCGTATTGGGAGGACCCTTGATGGCTTGATACTGCTGGGGAGTTATAGTGCGAATCTCCTTGGTTCTTGACTGTGGCGTTGACTTCCCCCTTCTTCTTATTAAAACTTGTAGGAGTCCCGTCAGAATTAGGAGTGATCTTCCCTGTCTTCATTGCATTTTCTATTCTTCCTCCTATGGTAACCATGTCTGAGAAATTTGAAGATACTCCCCCTATCAGTTTGTCATAGTAGGGGGATGGAAGAGTTTCCATGAACATGGCAACCATTTCTTTTTCTAATAGAGGTGGTGCTACCTGTGCGGCCAACCCTATCTAGCGCTGGGCGTATTCCTTGAAGGACTCATTGTCTCTTTTGGTCATATTTTGCAGCTGTGTCCTATCAGGAGCCATATCGATGTTATATTTGTACTGTTTAAGAAAAGCATCGGCCAAATCTTTCCAACATTGGATATGAGCACGTTCAGCTCACAGATATACCGGCTCAAAGTCATCCCCAGCTAGACTGTCTTGGAAGTAATGAATAAGCGGTGATCATTGCGCCGCAAAAGCCGAGCCATTTTCTGCGCATACATAGTCGGTGACTAAGAGGACATGTTGCCCTCGATACTTATCAAAGTCCGCACTTTGAACTTATAAGGAATGACCACATTGGGGACGAGACATAGGTCATACGCGTCCCCTAGTCCCACATCGGATCCTTCCACAACCCTTAGACGCTCTTCTAGCATTTGCAGCTTATCTCTTGCTTGAGGATCTTCAGCTTGGTAACCATGGGAAAGACCAACCACATTGTGAGGGACAGGGCGAGTATGATTATTGAAGTCAGGTCCGAGAACTTGAGAAAGCCCTTTTGTGGTGCCAGAAGTTTTGTGCTGAATTTGTTCTGTCCCATCACCAACATTGTTTCCTGCTATTCCATCTTGATTATGTGCAGCAACCCCAGAAATATCTTCTTCATTGACAACACCTGTGGTCGGAGGCGTGTAACCTAGTGGTAGACCCCATTGAGGCCATTGCACGCCCTGAGTGTTGGGACCAGAGTTATGTGGACGGGGTACGTTTGTGGCCTGGTCATTGGTGCCCCCAGCTGAAATGTTGTCGCCCGCATTCTTCTCGGCGAGAAGCTTCAAAATCTCGGTCACCTGATCTTTCAAACCCAGCATGTCCTTCATTTGTTCTTTCAGCTTTTCAATCTCATCCTTCAACACTTGATTGTCTTGGTTTTCGGCCATATTCCTTGCTTGGGAACGAGTCCAGTAACGATGTTGATGAACCAGATTGCCTTTTTTCTGTTTTTTTTCAATGCATGATGTTAGTATGAAATTAGTATGAAATGTAAATGAAATGGTAATGTATGCGCATGAAATGTATGTGTATGAGATGTATGAGATGATAACATATGATTTGATTTTATCACGTTGGGGAGTTATAAACTTTCATTTGGAGAGTAAAGAACAAAATTTGATTTTGACTTTAGCATGCATGGTTTCTCTCCAAAATAAAACTTTTAACTCCTTGACGCTTATTTCAATATTTTTTGTAATGCAACAAAGAAAAAATGCATGTAATATAAAACGTTTATCTCAATATTTTTGTAATGCAAAAAAAATGCATGTAATATACTTTCTAAAAACTTTGCGGAAATAACAATTTTGATTTTTTGGATAAAAGACGGTATGCATTAATGTTTGTTTGAATGCAAGGGTATAGAGCTCCTTCGTGACCCTAGAAGGGTACCCTATGGAGTGGGTCTAAAGTTTTCTTTATAGTGAACCTCACAAGGATGGTTCTAAAGAATCCTACACATGGTTCCTAGAGCCAAGGACCCCAGTCAAGAATACTGACCCCAACAATAGGCAAGCTATTAGAAGGGATAACATCTTCAAAAGGAATCAAACTCTAGGTGAGATTTTCGTGACCACCCAACAAGATGTACGTCCCGCAGGCCATCACTACGCAATCTCGTTCTAACTTAGATTTATGCTCGAGTCCGGGTAGAGGACTTTTCTCACGTGTGTGAAGTGTAGAAGTGAAGTGTGTGTAGGAGTAATTTAAAAACAACCCAAAAGCTGCAAACAGACAAACAAACATATATACAAATATCGTCTTCTATCCTAGGGTTTACACAAATAAATAACATAATTATGCAAAAGCAAATAAATAAATAAAAGGGTAAAAATTGAGTTAATCCTAAATTTTAGACTAGGTTTTGACTCTCTAAAAATAAATAAGTCCCCAGTGGAGTCGCCAGCTGTAGCGACCGAAAAATCCGGGAAAAGATTCTTCGAAGTTCGAAAGGAAGCCGCCACTGAAATTCTAGTTTAAGGGCAAATTAGGAAAATCCCTTTAGGTTTTAGGATGAGTCATTGTTAGGGTTCGGGAGTCGTTATGTGTGGGGAAGGTATTAGCACCCCACGACATCCATTGTCTAGTTATTTAGGATTTATTTAATGATTACCCTTTTATTTGTGGAGAAAAAGACTTATTTAGGTTTTTGGTTTTTAGTGCTTGACAAGAGTTGAGTCTTGCTCCTACGTACCTCCGGATGCAATGGAGGAATCAAAGCTACGTAGTTCTTCCTGAAAAAGTTTGTGGGTTGGTCTTCTTTAGTATAGGGGTCCTAGGATTCCTTGAACTGTACAGCTCACTGATTCCTAAGACGCTGACTAACCCGGTTGTACAACCGACTTAGTCCCCTACTTTTTGAAAGTAATTTTTGAGTTTTACGAAAGAAATTGGTTTGGTGTGAGGTGGGTTCGTTTTAGAATAGGTATTCTAGAACTCTTGAACTGTACAGCTCATTAGTTCTAGAACGCTGACTAACCCGGTTGTACAACCGACTTAGTCTACTATTTTTAGGAAAAATATTTTACTCGTATTTATTAAGTTGGCGTGGTTCTTGAATCATCATGCACTCATTGGCAGAAAATAATGACTAACCCGGTTGTGCAACCGACTTAGCCGTTTCTTCTTTAGAAAATAGTTTATTCGTATTTGTTAAGTTTTCAGGGTTACTGAACTGTACAGCTCATTGGCCTTAAAGTAATGACTAACCCGGTTGTACAACCGACTTAGCCGTTTATTTAATTTCGAGAGAAAAAAATATTTATATTTGAATGGGAAAAGAATTAAAATAGGAAAAGGGGGTGAAAATTGTAAATTGGGGTTTTATTAGTCGCAAGGGGGTGTATAATTAATAGGGGGTGTAGAAAGGAAGCCCAGTTCGCATGTGGGAGCCCAGAATGCAAAACTGGGCTTAAGTGAGGTGGGGTGCGCGCATGAATAGGGGGTGTAACTGGCGTGCTGATAGAAAAATAAAAAAATAAACAGCATGTGAGGCCCAAACCCGAAAACTGGAAAAAAACCTAAAAAACCAACTATTCTCTCCTTCCTTCCAGCTGCTGCGCCGCGCAGCCTTGGGGGAGAGAGGGACGCGATTTCCGGCGAAAATTCAGGGGAAAGAGGGAGAGAAAAATCCGGCAAGGTGTTCGTCGGTTTCCTTGAAGGTGAGCTGTTCGGTTTTGGGCTGTTGATGGAGGAGTTGTCTCGCGATGAGGGAGAGGCTTCGCGGTGGTGGTGGTGACAACAGTTGCCGGCGAAGGTCACCGGTGGCTGGTTGCGTTTGGGTGAAGACCACCATGGGGATGGCTGCGTTTTTGAAGGTTAGTTTATTTCTTCCCTTTACAGTTATGTGGCTCTTTCCTACTATGAACTTCTGGGTTTAAAAAAAAACTATTTTCTTGCAGACTATTGGTTATGTTGGTTCCATCTTTGTTCTATGTCTTTCTATAGCCTGAGTTTTCAGATTTTCTCTTATGTTCATATATAAACTTCCATCTTAGTTTGCTATATTTTTCTAGAAATGTAATGCTAACTCTAATTGATCTATTTCAATTTTTCAAAAAAACAAATGCAGACTCGGTTTTATTTCATGACTTTGAACTCTGCGTTGGTTCTATTATATTAACAACATAGATAAAGATGTAATATTTGGTTTTATACCATTGTCGTATCTGCTAATCTTGACTTACATAAATCAATCTGTATATGTAAACTATAAACACTTAGAATAGAAGCATGTTCGGGTACCAACCTCGACTCCTGAAAAAAAAGAATAGATTTGTCTGTGATTTGTGTTACTGCTTCTGAGATGGCTTCTGGTTACTACTGATCCTCCTTGACTGTGACTGCTTGGCTGCTATGCCTTATTTCTTTAGATCTTAGAACACTCAGAACCGTGTTTAGTGGATTAGGATTTCGATGTGAAACCCTAATCCTATTTTTGGGTGATTTTAGCAGTAGTTTTCTGCCTTGGTTTCTGTGTGTTTTAGACCCTAGGTTAACCGTTTATTTATAGGTAGAAATTAGGTTTTAGCATTAATTGCTGTTTGACTGGGCTTTTGCAGATCTGATAATGTGGGCTTGCTGAGCAGTCTTGGAGAGCAAGAACAGACCCCTGCAGATTACGATCTTTGCTCCTTTATTTAATTTTCGTTTTTTATATTCTTTGTATTTTTAATATTATCATTTTTTGTATTTTGGACATTTTGGACAATTAGACATTTTTTAAAATGTAAATAAAATTAAATAGATTTTTTTGACATTTTTTGGACTATATATATATATATATATATATATATATATATATATATATATATGTATATGCTCAAAATAAGGACGAAATAATAAAAATAGAAAAGAAGTCGGAATGATGAGTCCAATTGCGAGAAACAACTCGAATAAGCCCATTTGCAAGGAAGCGACTCGGATAAACCGAATTAAGTTCGACTAGGCCCAAATACGACTATTCAACTAAAGAATGCGCGAAAAGATCGATCATTCGCGCACATTCTTAATTTAAACAACGGCATTTCGACTTAGTTGAACAGGTTGATTGAAATTGGTTCGGGTTAGTAACCGAGACGCTATACTAATAATTCTCGTAATCATGCGACTCCAAAACACGACCCTAATAAAAATAAACGATTAAAACAAGAAAAAGAAGACGGATAAAATTGGGGTATAACAGTATGGACGGATAAAATACTAGTTTGTTCACAATTCCAAAAATCAATTTAGGTTGGGCAAAAAAATAAATCAATTTAGGATTACCTGAAAAAGCGATGGGCAATAAATCTGTGTTGCAGCTTTTCGTTTTTCAGTGCTTTTCGTCAGATGTGGGAGAGGAAAGAAACTCAGGCAGAGAGAATAGAAACTATCTCTATCTCTATTCCTACCGTGATATTGTAGTGTGTAGTCTCAATGGTCAACTGCACTATATATTGGATAAAGATAGTGGTTTCTTCTTAAGTCAAAATAATATAGATTTACCTACCCATCATAGTAAGTTCTCATAAAATAAAACAATACTCCCACATTGACTTACTATTACAAATAATCCCAATTATCAATTATCAATAATAATAATAATAAAATTATGATTAAAATAACAATATTATTTTTATAACCAAATAATCTGAGTATTAGACCAAAAATTAATCTGAGTATGCTAGTCCAAAATAAATAATCCAACAGTTTAACCTCAAGGGATTGGTTTAGTGGAGCATGACAGGATTTGCATTAGGGAGGTCTCGGATTCAAATCTCCACTAGTCTCGTTGGGGTGAGGTAAATGTAATTTTCTTGGTAAGTGCTCAAAGAGCTCGAAGATTTTTTTTGGCTTGGAAGGAATGGATACTCGATGGCACACTTCATTGCATCCCTTGCAAAGGATGGTCTCCTGATCGGTAATTGGTTTCATCAACCACCTCATACCCTTCGAGCTATGATGGCTCCAAGAATGCTAAATTGAGAAACTTCTTTTGTGTTTGCGGTGCACGAATCGCAATGGATAGGGTTTTTTCTTTTTAGGGTATTTTGTGCTTCTTTCTTCGTGTTTTCTCTCTCATCTCTTTTAGGCGAAACATAACTTTGGGTTACTTTTGTTATTAATGAGCCATCAACCTATCCATCGGTTGTTGTACCCGAGTCGGTTTGTTGGACCCGATCTCGGTCTCTCCTTTCTTTAGTTTTGGTGTTAGGCCTATCTTACATGTGTTGGTTTTTCCTAGCTTTGGACCTTCATTCGTCAAATGGATCAGTCTCTGATTGTATTGGTTTGGGTCTTACTCATAATTGAAATTAAACAATTCTGAAGAATAAAACTAAATTAAAATGCTTTTATTTTTGTGGCTCGAGATTTCTCCAGGTTCCATCTTGGTTAGCTGATCTTGCTTTTATTTTTGGACAGAAACAATTTCTTGAAGTTAGTACATTTTTTCCAGATTAAACGGGGATGAGAACGCCCAAACAGATTACACGAAGATCAATCTAGGAGTAGAAACTCCAATAACATCAGCATCAACTAACAATTTAACAATAGGAGGAGGGGTTTCAAAATTAACTAGCCCATCATCATAAGTGCACCCCAAGTTGGCAAGTTCGTCTGCCACCTTATTTGTTTCACGATAGATGTGAGAAATGCGCACATTAGTTAAAGTAGCCAATAAAGTCTTGATTCTCCTCAAAAGCTGGTGACCAACAATACTACCAGCATCGTCCCCTTTGAGGCATTGCACAATCGCCATGGAGTCTAACTAGAGCTCTATTTGACTAAAGCCTTTGGTTGCCACTAAGGAAAGACCTTCCAAAGCTCCCCAGAGTTCAGCCAAGTAAGCCGTAGTGACATATAAACGCTTAGCAAAACCACCTAGCCAACGACCCTGAGAAATGTGGACTATCCCCCCATAGCCAGCTACGCTCACAGAGTCCTTCACCACCCCATCTGTATTAATAGCAATCCAGTCGTGAGTAGGGGATTTGCATCTGACATCAATCCGTTGTTAACTGCACCCCAGGATGAGGTTTCAAACGTGTTTCCCTTTCTTGAAGTTAGTACTTTACTAATATATTTACCTGATCTTGGTGACTTCTCCAAAAAATTTTTGCCTCAATGTAAGTGGAAGTTTTTCTTGTATGTGAATGTCATCTCTTATTATGTCATTTGTAAGCTAAGTTTAGGACTTATGGTTACAACAGTTTTGTTCTTGGTTTTATCTTCTTTTATCTTATCTTGTAAGTAGGGGTGGGAATAGGTTGGGCAGAGTTGGGCTTTGTAAGGTCTGGGTCTGGCTTGCATTGAAGGTGTTAGGCCTGAGCCTAGCCTGTGTCCTGTCATAGGTTCATTTCTGAGGCCTAGCCTTTTTGAAAGCATGTCAAGGCCTGAAAGTCTGTTTAAAAACCTATTTCACTATTTTTTCATGAAAGCCTACAACCTTTGAGTGATGTATGCTTTTATAAATGGATTAATGAGCTATTAGGTTAGTGAGATTATACTAGTGGCTAGCGTGGACACTTGGCACCTTGTGAGTGGAGAATAGTGTTGGTTGGTGAGATGTGTCCATCACCTTTTTGATAAAGCTACTTCAACAATTATCTTCATCATCTTCCACAACACACTACCTCCCATCTGAAGTTAGAGAGAGTTTTTAGGAGAGAATCCATACGACATCCCCCTGCTGTAACTAATCTAGCCGCTGCCTAAAATGATGAAGCTTCAGACTGTCTAGCTTTCTTTTTACCCACCTACTGGCACGTGGTTTCACTGACCTAGCAAACTCTCTCCGAGCAATTATGGTGGGAAAATGCTCGTAAATCCAACACTGAAATAATTAAATGAATATATAAGCAATTATAAGAATATAAGTAATTTAAAGTAATTAAAATATTAAATAAATAATTAATTAATTACCTGAAGCAGAGTAGTGTAACCGCCTATTTGCGAGGTGTTATAAAAGGCTGCGTCACTCAGCTGGTCGTAGAGGATGGTGAGAGCAATCGGACCCTAAGCCCATTGGCCACACCGCTCAAAATCCCGGATCAGATAAACCCACTTCACTGACACATAGGTTAGACTCTTGTCGGCAAATATGGTGCTGCCCAACAAGTATAGGATATAGAAGTCGTGTCGCATAATAAAAAAGGCCCAACTCCATGTTGTGCCTGTATGCCTCCTCCAAGAAAATGAACCTGAATGTTGGTGCCCTAGTGGCCCAAGTCTCCGCCCAACAAGTGTTCCGGTCTATGCCCAAATAGTCTACCCAGCCTGAATGGCCTGAATACTGTCAAAATGGAGCTTGAAGTCCAAAGGTGTGCCGGTGAGTGCAAGTGGAGCAACGCAGACACGTCGTCCAACGTCACAGTCATCTCCCCCCACGACAAGTGGAAGGAGCTGGTCTCTCCATGCCACCTCTCGACAAAAGTTGTTATCAACTCATGGTTGACGTTACCGAGAGGTGTGGCGTCTAGCTCTAAAAGTTGCGCCTCGCGCAACTAGGTGGATATCTGTGGGCGGTGCTCCACAGGTCTAAGCTTTAGAAACTTGCCGCCGTGAGATGCCACCTTTTTCTTACCACGGTCTTGAAATAATTAAAAATAATCAACACATTATTAAAAGTGAATAATTAATTATTGTTTAGTAAATTTAAAATAATTATTAAAAATATTACCTCTCCCCGACGTATCCAAGTTCAATAAAGTCGGCGGATGCTCAGATGCCTGACCGTCATCCTGAGGAGCTTCCTGATCGTCTAGTTGCATAGCGTCCTCCTCCTGATCCTGATCCTCCTTATAGTATTGCTCCTCCTGATCATGATCATCTTGATCCTCCTACTGCTCATAATACTCGTGCTGATGCTCATAATGCGGCTCACACTACTGCTCATACTGCTACTACACCTGATCAGCAGCCATCTGTCTGTCTCGAACACGCCTTTGACGCGCAGAAGCGTGAGCAGCATTTTTGTTCCTCGTCCGGGTGCTCGGAGCAGGAAGAGCACTATTGTCATCATGTTGTCGTCTTTGGGGTACTGCTCCCAAAGCCTCGCCTAGCGCAAACTTGCCTGATCTTGAACTGCTAGCCACTGTTAAAAAATATATAAAAAAAGTAAATAAAAAAATGCCCGAAAATACCTCACTTCAATGTAAATTCTGGGGGAAAAATGGATTCCCGAAAATACCTCAAACCTAGGTATTTCCGGTGGAAAAAATAGATTCCCAGAAATACCTCAAACCGAGGTATTTTCGGTTTGCATTTTTACGAACCCAAAATACCTAGGTTTGAGGTATTTCCGGGAATCCATTTTTTCCCCCGAATTTACTTTTACATGAGGTATTTTCTGGAAAACCTTAAAAAACCACTTACTTGAATTTGGATTTAGGTAAAAGTGAGGGTGAATTCGTTTATACTAAATTAATAAGGGTATTTTTAGAAGTTTTGGGGTTTATGGGGTGGGATGGAGGTGTTTGGGGGTTTAAAAAAAATCCTATATAAATCTGTTTGTATCTCTCATCTCGCTTCTATTTCATTCCACGTCACATTCATAGCTTTTCTATTCAGCATGTTTTTTTTCTTCTTTTCGTTATGCCTTTATTTATATATAGTTCTGTTTTTATATATTTATTATAAACAAACGGATTTATACAGTTCCGTTTGGTGGGGTTCGTAGTGCGGTTTGATTCGGTTTTGACAAAAAAGTGAATCAAATTGTAAGATAAAAATAGATTCGGTTGGTGCTGTTTTTGGCGAGACAAAATATCTTTATAATGTATGCGGCTTGGCATGCACTTCAATTTGGAGGGAATAATTTTTTGGCCAATTGGATTCCAATATTTTTGGTCAATTGGTTTTTTTTCAATTTGTTTTTTTTTCTTTTACTTTTTTTGTTACATCTCATTAGTGTGCAGTTTTCATTGGCTTTATCGATGACTAATGTACACCGGGGAAGTTGACTGGCCACGAGTACTCGATTTTGTCGGCATGTATGGTTATATCCTCCCAACAGAGTTTTACCGATGACTAATCTACATTTTTTTAAAATTTTTATATTTTAAAGTGGGATGCTAAATACTTAAATAGTGTGCTTTGGTGTATTTGATTGGGACAAAATTATTTTGTAGCAAAACACGTAACGTGAAATGTTAGACAGTGTGTTTTGGGTTACTTTGGTATTCAGAAATTTTTTTAACTACTCAAATACTTTGTTCGCCAATAATCTATTTGATGGTAAAATACATAAAGTGTGAGTCTAGGCAGTGTGTTTTGAGGTACTTTAGGGTATGTTTGGGATGAGGATTTGGGAGCGTTTAGGAGGGGAGGGCTTTGGAGGGTGGTGTGTGGAAATGCCACATACACTTGAGTGCAAGTATACACTGTCCAAAAACAAGTAGTAAAAAAGATCGAACCCACAGAGATTGAAAAACTCACTTTTAAAACAAATAGAAAGTAATAAAGTGTAAGTCACTAAGTAACAAAATAATTTTGGATTTTGTTTGATGATCACAACTAAGTTAGAAAACTAAGAAAGAATGTTGATAGTGTAAAAGAGAAAAGCTAGTTGGAATGTCTTCATCAAGTAATTTACTTAAAAGTGTATGATGCAGTATGTGATGCACCAGACCTTTGAATCTTTGTTGCATTAGCTATGTGCCTTTCGGTCACTTTCTTGAGAGTATCATTACCACTTTCTTATGATCCTTGTTCTATGCAAGAAAGAAAGGGGTGTTAGTGCCAATCTTGCCTCCTAACAAGTATCACTTTGCTTAAGTGAATTCACTCTTGTATTTTAAGTACCCACAATTATCCTATGGACTATACTATCCTATGTCTAGGACTTAGCATGGTTTTCACAAAGTTTTCTTTATGTAAAACACTCACCCATATTAGTTCTTGAGTTCTTAATTGTAAGCCATGTCTGGTCATTTACAAATCTACTTATTCTAAGTGATCAAGTTCAAAATAAGTTTTGAAAAGATTATCAAGCAAGAACTAAAGTACAAACATACATACATGCAACATACTTACTTAAAAGCTCATTAAATGATTAGAACATTCCAACTAAGAAAGGTTTAGCTAACAAGAGACATTGCAAGATATATATAAACTGAATAGACCATGTTTATATATATAGAAATCACAAAAGAGAAACAACAAGAGTAAAGTTACAAATGTTGAAAACCTTTGTATGAAGTCTTCTAACAATGCACTAGCATTACTCCTTAGCACTATACAAACACTATGAAAATGAGTAAAGGAGGATTTATGAATTCCTTCCTCTTCCTCTAAAAATATAAAAACTAACTATGTATATTGAAATTTTGATCTAACTTATGGATTGTGATATATTTCCAAATGAAGATGTGAGGTCCTTTTATAGCCTTCAAGTGAGGTGCTTCCTTCCTTCATGTTGAAGTCATCTTGAGTGGATCATAGTCGTAGTTGCTTTCCAGGGTTTATCCATGTTGAAATCTTTGACTTAATCATATAGGGCGGTTCCATGGTGTTAGAACAAGTGTCCCTACGTTGATGACTCTTCAAAGCTAAGCCTATAGCTATGTGTGAATGGTAGGCGCCTACTATACAAGTTTGGATGGCATCAGGGAAGCAGGCAGGAGGTCATCACATTGCATGTGGATGCATATGAAACAGTCGCTTATTCACCAAGTAGTGCGCTTTTGATGCGAGGATCGGTCTGCGAGAGCATTGATGCAGACAAACATTGAGATCATCTTGAACAAAACATCAAACATACCACAATATATCCAAAATGGCCTAATAATAACTATATCCATTCAAATCACTCAAGATATCATATATCACATAAAATACTATATAAACTCTTTATTATTACTTGAAAGAGAGCAAATACTAAGTTTAAACATATGAAATACTCTATATAAAATAGAGTTATCAGAGGGTTTGGTTTATATTTTAATATCTATTTGATATTTTAAAAATTTGAAATAATAACAAGATAGATAATGATAAGGCATTGTTAATGACATTTCATTTTTGCTTAGAAACATATTATAGTTTCCTCAATTTGGAATTGAAAATCAAGCCCTCCCCTCCCCCACCTAAACCCTCCATCCAAACATACCCTTAGAATCTTGAAAAAATATTACATGTCCAAATTGATATTTTCTTCTTTATTTAGATAATTTCGCGTCAATAAGTATTAGAAGCATAATTAAATTGATATTTACTTTTAAATCAATCTCTGCATGAGACCTACGTACGTGTTTCACTTTTTAATTATGTTGTCTTCTTTTCTCTTTAATTATGAGTTAAGTTTTCATGTATACATTTTTTTGGTATAAATTGGGTATCCTCTACACGCAACTCTAGAGACTAATCCCTCGAACTGGTAAGACAGTATTATGGGTTAAGTTTTTATGGTTACATTTGATGAATATGGATAATATTTGATGAATATGGATAATGTTATTATAGGTTGTTGTTTATTTTACAACTTTAAACTGATTGTGTTATGACTTCATCTAATATGTGTGATTAAGTTGTTGTTTAGGCTCCAACTTTAAGCTGTTTGTGTTATGACTTGATCTAATATGTGTGACTTTTGTCTTTAAGTTTGATGTCTTTTTAATACTTAGAATTTATTTAGTAAAAAAAATACTTAGATTATGTTTGATGTTGTTATTTATACTGTTGTTCTTATGCTTCTTTTCTTTATTTAGAGCTTTGTTCTTTAACAAATTGTTAGTCAACCCGTCTATCGGACGAGTCGTAGGGCTAGTAATTTATATATATATACCAATTCTTTTTTTTTTTTAAGCAAAATATACCAATTCTTTAACAAATCAAACACGCCAATGTTAACAACAATAATTTTAAAGAACCTACAGCTTCACCCAAATGGAAATTAAACCTGCCAATGTTAACAAAAGTAACTTTTAATAAGCTACAGCTTTACCCAAATGAAAATTAACCCTGCTGTTAACAAAAATAACATACAAGTTTTCTCATAAATAGAAGGGTTTTTTTTTTGTACCCCCACCTACGCTGAAATTCCCAAAATGCCCTTCAAAAAATCTTTTTTTTTTCACTAAATTACACGAATCGTATATATCTTTTTTGTGGCCTATATACGATGGGGAAAATTTTGACATCGTATATATGTTCATTGTGCGTATATACGATTGATGCGTTTTAAGTCAATCGTATATACGCAAAATGAACTTATATACGATGGCTAAAAATTTGACATCGTATATATGTCCCAAAAGAGATATATACGATGGGCTTTGTTTTTGTTAGCGATTATGATTTTATTACGGTTATAATTTGAAGTCTCGCGATTTGATTAACATCAACGGTGTAGATATATTGGATAAAGTAAACGCGTATAATTACAAAAACGCGATATAGTATATATACACGTGTAATACAAAATATGTGTGAATCTATCTACAAGCCGTCAATAGAATCATCGGCTAAATCTATACATCTAGACGCATCACTGTGAGTGGGAGGTCGGAATAGAATTGACGCATCCAAACTCAACTGTTTCCAGTGATCATCAACAACAGTAAGCGGAATAGAATTGCCGGAAGCATGAAAAATACCTATCTCACAAGCACAAGGAAGTAGATGTGTCTTCCTTTGAATGCACCGACACCGCCCTTTGTCGTATCCAACCCCAGATTTCGACCTTTCAAACTCCTTAACCATGTGTCTCAGTGCAGATAAAGAAACAAGTCCTTGAAGATTTTTAAACAGTGGAATATTGGACTTGACTTCAATTCTGCTGATGCTTCGTTGAAAAGACCCGATAATTTGATCAAAATGTATTGCCAGCATGTCACCAATAGATATCAAACATTTTGATAGATCACCCTTCGAAGTCTTCAACTGTCTTTTCAAAGACCAATGCAAGGATTCCGCTCAAAATAATAAACAAGCGTAAAAAAATCGAGTAACGGATAGAAATAATAAACAAGTGTCAAAGAATTTTAATCAACGAAAAAAATATGTCCACGTGTCAAAAAAATCGTGTAACGGATAGAAATAATAAACAAGTGTCAAAGAATTTTAATCGACGAAAAAAATATGTCCACGTGTCAAAAAAATCGAGTAACGGATAGAAATAATAAACAAGTGTCAAAGAATTTTAATCGATTTAAAAAATATGTCCACGTGTCAAAAAAATCGAGTAACGGATAGAAATAATAAACAAGTGTCAAAGAATTTTAATCGACAAAAAAATATGTCCACGTGTCAAAAAAATCGATTAACGGATAGAAATAATAAACAAGTGTCAAAGAATTTTAATCGACGAAAAAAATATGTCCACGTGTCAAAAAAATCGAGTAACGGATAGAAATAATAAACAAGTGTCAAAGAATTTTAATCGATTTAAAAAAATATGTCCACGTGTCAAAAAAATCGAGTAACGAATAGAAATAATAAACAAGTGTCAAAGAATTTTAATCGACAAAAAAATATGTCCACGTGTCAAAAAAATCGATTAACGGATAGAAATACACATTGGTTGTGGAATTCCCCAAGTGTGGGATCTGGTTAGTCCATGCTTTGAGATAAATCGCTCCTTGTGCGTGGTCAACCATGTGTCGTGCACATATTTAATGAGAGCAGTTTTATCGAGCAAGCGACCTCAAAAACTTCGATTAGATAGATACTCGACTCATCAACGTAATCAATAATACATAGCCGGAGAGATTCGACCTCCTCCCGCTCTATCCTTGTGAACCAACTCCTTAATCTTGGCTTTGACATTTTTGTAACATGCCAATGACACAATAAATTTGTAGCAAAGAGGGAAAGACATCAAGAATAGCGGACATACAAAGAGATCTCTGCATCATCAAGAAAACTCCGAGGTTTGAATAGAATGCAACTCACATATACCTCGCAATGCTCCAATACCCAAGAAAAATGAATAGCAAGCTCCCGCCCAATATAAGCAAATGCAACGTGGAAGCTTATCTCGGTGTTTGTGACTCCTACAATCTGTAGAAGAGGCAAATTATATCTGTTGGTCTTGTAGGTTGAGTCAAGAATGAGAACTTTGGGAAACAACCCGAGCAACTTTATAGAAGTGGGATGCGCCCACATGATATCACCGACGACATCGAGTTGCGGAATCTTTCTAGACCAACATAGATAATTATGGGATTCAATCAATCTCAACACCTCCAGATATGTCTGTTCTAGGACCCTCTTTTGTAGACCGGTGTTTGTGACGCCGCTATATAAACTTGACGAAGACTAGTCACATTCTCCTGATCTAGCTTCTTCAAAGCGATAATAGTAGCTTTCGGTCCGACATCAAGATCTGCATGCTTGTTAACTGATCCTTTTGCGCTCGCATGCAGGCCCCAAATAAACAAGTACCAACGGAAGTTTTGAGCAACTTCGTATGCGTGTGTCTACCACATTTAACCGTGACACACCAACCCCCACGGCTAACAGTGCAAGTAGCTTTCAATCTAAAAGGACAGCCTCTCCTTTTAGAACCGAAAACCCTTGAATCATTAGTAAACCCGCCTTGTTTCTCGCAGCCAAAAACAATCTTATCTCGCCTTCCCCTCTTTCCAGCTGCTTTCTCAGATCTCACAATAACAACAACTACACCGATAGTTCTACCAACAGCTTTGGCCCACTCCTCCACACTGCTGTCGTGTAGAAACTATCTACAAAATATATAACTTACTAAGTACTTAAGTAAATTAATTCCATTTACCAAACTTGAGTAACAAAATTATACCGTATCCGTCGTGAAAGTTAATGTAGTATCAATATCAACAGGCGCCAACTGAGAGTCGGCATCTGCTGCTGTAGGCGGGTCAATATCTGTTCCAACAAAACAGATAGCAACTCAGTAAAAAACGAAAAAAATAGCCCAGTCGTATATACCTCCTCAACCATGTATATACGATGGGTATTTTTTTCACATCGTATATACATGGCCCAGATGTATATACGATTAGATCTTCAAAGCCCACTCGTATATAACCTATATACGATGGGTAGTCAACGAAGCATTTAATAATGCAATCGTATATATGCCTTGAAGGACATATATACGATGAGTAGTCAACGAAGCATTTAATAATGCAATCGTATATATGTCTTGAAGGACATATATACGACAGGTACTTTTTCAGGTCAGCGTTCATTAATTAATGTAATCGTATATACCTTCCATCGAGGTATATACGATGCGTTATCTTGTGGGTCCCAGTCAGAGTGAAATAAATGAAAGTCAAAAACTGATTAATGGCAGGGGTATAATTGGAATAACAATAATGGGTGGGGGTGGGAGGGGATGGGGTGGGGGTATAAAAAAACAAAGCCTAAATAGAATGTTAAGAGAGATTCGTGAGTGACTGAGTGTACTATGGATTGTGGACGTTAAGCCTGGGCCGTAAGTACTAGCCTGCTACCTATTAAAAATAGGTCTGTGCTTTCCCCACACCCCTCCTACTTATTCACACCCCATCTTTTTTTAATTCCAAATTTACCCCATTAAAAAAACAAAAACCCACACCCATCCCCTCCCTTCTCACTCTCCTCGTCTCCTTCTCTCACTCTCCTCAACCGAACCCTAACATTCACTCTCCCTCTCACTCACCTCCTCCCAACTCACTCAATCTCACCCAATCTCTCACACAATCTTCTCCACCAACACTCTCAAGATTTGTTGGGTTATTTTCGCCTCCTCACACTCTCTAATCGTTCCATTTTCTTCAAGGTATGCCTCTCCCCTACTGTTGCATTTGGTTTTTTTTTTTCTCAAACGCCGAATTGTTCGAGCGAGGTCCTCGAACACGCGAAAACGAAGGTGTTCGAACGAGGTTGTCGCGAACACCGTTCGAACGACCTCATTCGAATCTGTTGTAATTTGAAATCGAATCGACTTGTTGAGCGGGGTTGTGCGAAACAGTTCGCATGTAGCCGTCTCGAATACTCGTTTGACAGTAAACTTTCTCGGCTTTTTTGTGTTTGGTTCTGTAAATTTGGTTTAATTGGTTCTGTTAATTGTTGTTTTGATATGGTGAGGAGCGGAGGTGGTCATGCTCTTGAACCATCCGAGCGAGCCGGGCCGGCCGCCTCCTACGGTTTCAAACCGCAAAAGGAGGAAGAAGCCGTGTGAACCCTCCCGAGCTAGGGGTCGTGCTAGGGGTAGAGGCAGGGTTGATGTTCCTCCTCCCCCACTTATCGAGGATATTGGGCAGGATATTGAGCGTGATGCTCAATTTCCGGCCTATGAGTTGGCCGGCCCTTCATCTGCTAGGCCTTCATCTGCTAGGCCTTCATCTGCTAGGCCTTCATCTTCTATGCCTTCATCATCTAGGCGTCATGAGGAGGAGGCTGCTGAGCCTCGTGAGGAGGAGGTTGCTGAGCCTCAGGAGGCTGCTGCTGTTAGGGCAACATTCCCATTTCCTGGTGGACCAGAAGATGGTTCTGTGTTGCCCACATACGGGGCACATATCCTTACTGATTTTTATTCTGGCCAGGTAAGTTATTATTTTATAGTTGACTGTTGTAAATTTGTTTATTATCTTGTTGAATTGTTGAATGTTTTGGCTTATTGTGTCATTTCTGAATGCAGGTGCGGCCGGATTTACAAACAATCCCACATGGACCTGTTACGACAGTGTTTCATGTGCAGATTAGGGACACTCTGACAGCTTCAGGGTTGGTTCCTTTGGTTGGGCTTGGTTTCCCCATTCTCCACAAGGGGCTGCTGAACGCATTCATAGAGCGTTGGCAGCCGGATACATCATCATTCCACCTTCCTGTGGGTGAGATGAGCATCACCCTTGATGATGTATCCCACCGCTTTGCACATCCCCATTCTCGGCGTGTTCTATAACATGCCGATCGACTTCATGGCAGGGAGAGCAGCTGCTGGTTGACTATTTGGGGGCAACACCCGAAGATGCAGCTGCCCAGACTTCAGGCCGTGGGTTGTCTGTTGGGCTCGTATGGCTGAGGGATAGGGTCTACCACCCAGCCATAGCTGAGGGGCGGTGGGACCATGCTGCTAGGGCCTACATCTTTGTATCTTTTAGGTTGCACCTTGTTCTTCGACAAGTCGTGCAACAAGGTTAAGCTTGGCTACCTTGGTATGCTGATTGATTTGGAGGCTGTTGGAGACTATTGCTGGGGGGCCATGGCCCTGGCCCATCTCTATGATCAGCTGAAGGATGCTACAAGGAAGAAGACCAAGAAGATTGCTGGTCATCTTCCTTTACTTCAAGTATAAAACATATTCTTTACTTTTAAGTTTGTTTTAGGGTTACTTTCAGATTAATAATCAACCAATGATATGTTACATGCTTGGATCTTTGAGCACTTCCAGTGTGCGAAATTTTCCTCTTGGGTGGAGCACCCAGAGTATGATGAGAGTAGCCCACGAGCGAAGAAATGGTTGTGCGATGACGGCCCTGGGGCCATCAAGTCACAGACCATCAGATTAGGCCTTGACCGGCTAATCCGTGAGGAGGTGACCTGGGACCCCTACACAGCCCATAGGCAGGTGAGACCCTTTGAGGAGCTGGCCAGGTTCAGAGGGTTCATTCGGAGTGGTGGCTGCATGATGCGCCACTTGCCAGATCGAGTGCTCAGACAGTTTGGGCAGGTGCAACACATTCCGGAGGATCCAAGACCTGCTACTAGGGCCATCTGTACCCTATCCGAGTGTGACGAGATGTGGACACACTTCGAGGACCACTTGGTGGCGCGGGGGCCTCCCTGTGTGCCGTACTCCTCAAACACGGTGCCGGGCTACTTTCCATGGTACTCTAGGGTCTCACATCCCTTTCTCTTCCCTGAGCATTATGTACAGCTTGCAGATGAGCCTGATGTCAGTGTGGTACGTGTCTTTTATGTTTATTGCATTGATAATGTTTCTTAATATTCTATTTATTTAAATAATAATGTTATGTTATTTGGTTGGCAGATGCTACCAGAGCTGCTGGATTTGGTTGATGACATGGATGGGGCCATCAATGATAATGTCCCAGAGCCAGTGAGGAGCATGTTTCAGCGTATCAAGAGGCTGCTCAACCCCTTCCGTGGGTTTAGGAGGAGGTTTGACAATGTGTATGAGAGGAGGAGGGGGCGCAACACCCAGTAGGATATGTCATATGGGGATATATGTTTGGATTTTTTGTATAATTTAACTACTTTGTTTCATTTGGTTTTTTAATTTGAAATTCCCTTTACGTTGGCGCAAATTTATTGGCATTACGATAATAATTACGGTAAAATTAAAAAGTCGAACAAAATTTAATATTGGATAAGAACAGAAATGAAAAACACAAATTGCAAAAATACAAGGATATGAAATTTAAAACGAAGCAGCGAGAAAAACATAATACAACCTAGTTCTACTTAGAACTACTACCTCTAATGCTACGGCGGATGGATTCGCGATTCTTCGTGTTTCGACGAACAATTCGAGATAAGGTTCAATAAAACCTTGGAATTCCTCATGTTTCTCAAACATTTCACGAACGTCTTTGTCTTTCTTGATAGGCTTGGGCCACATCTGAATACGATTACGTGGGGTCATTCTACAGATGTAGGGAGATTGACATTCGATACTTTTAATTTCTTGCTCAACACCATCTAGGTGCACATTTTCTGTTAGTTTTTCTTTCAATTCTGCAAATGTGATGTTGTTCTTAAGCCTGAAATGTTTAGTCTTTTCACCATGAAGCAACACACCAGCTTGGTACCTTGCACTGGACAGAACAGTCATCTGATACTCAACTTTATAGGGGTGCGTAAGTATGGGTTGTTGTGGTGCGCGTGGTCCTTGTTGAAGAAGATGAATGACTTCTTCTGGAGTGCGTACTTTGTGTCCACATCTGACTCTAAGATTTGTCGCCCCATCGGACGTTAGCTAGATGTTCCATCATTGCCCTGGACGTCGTCGTCGCTTTGGATCTCCATGACCGAATCTTCGGGCGGTCCCCATCATCTCTACAATTGAACTTTTTGAAACGTATACGCTCCACGTCTTTCGCGCCACGCTCCTCTCGGGCGAATCTTCCTCTCGGCCTTTTCCTTCGATTCTGCGAAGGTGATGTCCTTACTCATCCTGCGCAGAAGACATGGTTAGGACAACGAAACACAACATCATGTTCGTCGGTGGTGACAAATCCCATTGTGGTGAAGAAGCGGTCATTAGGAATTTGTCGTTTAGTCTTGGGTTGAGCACAATTGTCATTCCATTTCAATTTGGGTTGGGAAGAAGGAGAGAAGGTTTTGGTGAAGAAGTAGCTGGGTTGGGAAGAAGGAGAGAAGGTTTTGGTGAAGAAGCAGATTAGGGTTTGGTGAAGAAGGTCTGAGGATGTGAACCCCTTTTTATAATAGGCGTGGTGAAATGTCAGCCGTTGATTTCATTTTTAGATCACAAATCTGAGCCGTTTAAATTCTATCCGTTCAGGCACAATTTACAAAGGGATTGACATCCACTCCTTTATCTGACACATTTGACTGATTGTAAACCGTTGATTAAAACTGTCGGTGGAATCTGAGGCGTCCAATACCTGCAGCACTAGTTCGAACAACATCATTCGCACATGTTCGAATGACCCAATGCGAACGTGTTCACATGACCCTATTCGAACAGTTAAAAAACGCCTAAGGGGTGTCCCTCCATATTTAACACACTCGAACGGCCTCGTTCGAACTGCATTCAAGCCCCGTGTTGAGCGGTGAAAATTGCGTTAAAAAATAGGTCTTTTGGTCTTTTCACACCCTTGTGGGGTGTGTTTAGAGTAGGAGGGGGTGTGGGAAAAGCAAGCACCTAAAAATAAAGGGTTTTTTTGTACCTTCCCCTCATACCCCCACGCACCCTGTGAAAAGACCAAAATACCCCTGCGTTTTTACAAAACCACAATTTCTTCACATTATTGGTTATACCTACGATTGACCACCAGCCACTCGCATATACGCCACAGAAACGTATATACGATTGACCCAAAATTCATCCACTCGCATATACCCCACCACCAGCCTATATACGATCCACATTTTTTTACCCATCGTATATACCCTTTTCCAGGCGTATATACGATTAGCCAGAATTCATCCACTCGTATTTACGCCCAACAGACCATATATACGACGCCTTAAAGAGTAAGCATCGTATATACCCCATTTTTATGTAAATACGATGAGCAATTTTTTTTTTACTAATTGTTTTTTCCTTTGCTTGCAGTGTTCGGTAGGCATAGGGACAGTCGTCAGAAAGGGAGATGGGAGATATCTCCTATCGGAGAGAGAGGGGAGTCATCTACTGCTCCGAGTACGAGGACTCGGAGGCATAATCAGATGCATGCTTCAGCTAGGAGACAGAGAGCAGTGACCAGTGAGTAATGGCTGAGCCACCCCAGGTATGATGAGCAGCATCACCCAGCTCATTTTCAGGATGATGGGGAGTTTTATCTTGGGGATTATCTACAGCAGACTCAACAGGAGGATTGGTATAGGGGGAGGCCGGTTCCTCAGTATCATTCTCAGCCTCCTCCTCAGTACCGTCCACAGCCTCCTCTTTACCATCCCCGACCTATTCATTACCATGCCCCGCCTCCCGAGTATCAGCAGGAGCAGCCTCAGGCTGATTTGTTTTCCTCAGACCAATCTATGTCTGAGTACCAGGAGGAGCAACCCCAAGAGGATCAGGGGCATCAGGAGGATCAACCTCAGCATCAACCCTCTCTCTTCACTGACCTAGCAGATCATGTCTGCAGTTCAATACTCGCTGACCCGGTAAGTTGATTTTTTTTGCTTAAATAATTCATTTAATGCACATAGTCAGCACTTTTTGCTTACATCATTTATTTATTTTTAATTCAGGAGTATCTGCGTGTTGTCAAAGTATGGGCTCATGGCAACAAAGTCCATACCAGACTGCATCTACATTACCCGGCCCTACTTCAGCGTACCACAGTGGTCAGGGACTCCAAACTGGTCCCACTTCTCAAGACTAGCCACGCCACAGTAGACCATGAGTTGTTGTCGGCCTTTATCGAGAGATGACACTCAGATACTTCGTCATTTCACTTGCCATTTGGTGAAATGACGACCACTCTGAATGACATATCTTGTCTGCTGCACCTTCCCATCCAGGGGAACTATGCCACAGAGCTACGATACGACGATGCTGAGTGGGTGAGGGAGATTGTGACCGCTTGTAGGGAGGGGATTCGTGATGGCGAGATCACGCGTGGCAGTCGGGCGTATCGGACACTCCATAGGCTAGTGAGGATGGCAACACCGAATGACATTTCACAGGAACTTAGACGACGGGGACGAGGACGAGGGCGACGAGGAGGGCGTTAGAGATTTTATTATCACTTTTTTGATGTATTTGTACTCATGTTACTTTGATGTTGGCACTTTATTATTACTTTTTTTCGGGTGTTTTATTTTACGAGTTTCCATAAATTTTTGATTTCATTGATTCGATAAAACAAAGTTACACAAGCGATAAAACATAAACAACTAGAATAAAAATAGACAGATAAAAAGAAAATACAATAGAAACTACTGAGCTGGTGGAGTTAATCGACGAAGGATCTCAAATGACGGTCATCCGGTTTCGGCGTATAGATGAATGTAACTCTTCCATTTAAACATAATATGATTGGACATCATCTGTCGGAGGTCATCCTCGTTGTTGACATCCACGGAAGACCAGTAAAGGCCTCCATCGGTCCATTCTGGTTTCCGATAAACGATACGAATTATCTCATGCTCGTCGTTCTCTAGTTGAACCATCCGCAGTAGTTGCTGCTTAAGAGCAGTAAATGATATGCAGTGTCTCAACCTACACGATAAAACATCTCTCCCATCGAAACATATACCATCATCTTGCAAGATGATGCCCTAATGATCAAAGAAACCCCATATTAGAATGAACGAGTGAGAGGATGAAGGCTCGTAGTATGACATTAGCGAAGCCTGCATCATCTTGACTTGTGTTGTGTGAGAGAAGAAAGTTGAATTTTTGGTGTGAAAATAGTGATGGTGGGAGTGGGTATTTATAGTTGAAATAAAAGATTATCAACCGTTGATTTTGTCGTGCAATCCACATCGTTGATCAACTTTGAAAGTGAAATCATTACCGTTGAAATTTTTTTTACTGCAAAAAAATAATACAAATAGTATATATGTCATTTGGGACATATATACGATGCGTATTTTTACCAGATCGTATATATGCCCTTAAGAGGTATATACGATTGGCCGTGTAAGATGCAATCGTATATACCTCTTAAGGGCATATACACGATGTGGTAAAAATTACCATCGTATATATGTCCCAAATGTCATATATACGATGAGCCTTTTTTTAAAAAAAAATAGATTACAAAGGGCATTTTGGGGTTTTCAAATTTGGTGGGGGTATATGGGGATTGGGTGGGGGTACAAAAAGAACCCAAAAATAAATGTGTTACTTATACATTGTTGCGGTTTGGTTCGGTTGAGTTCGGTTACTGTAATCAAAACCGCAAACCGAACCGTGCGGTTCAGCAAAACAAAAAATCGAACTAAACCAATAGAAAGCGATTTTTTGCAGTTTTCGGTTTGGTTTGGTTTGGTTCGATTTTGAACACCCCTAGTTCTGTTTATCTATATTTGTTATAACAAACAGATTTATCTACCGAATAGATAAATTTGTTGTGTTAATTTTAGACAATAGATTTATCTATTTGTTAGGTAAATCCGTTTTGGATATTTCACTACGGATTTATCTAACAAATAGATAAATTTCGTTGTCTAAAATTAATACAACTGATTTATCTATTTGGTAGGTAAATCTGTTTTTAAACAAAATTGAGGAATAAAATTTGAAGAAAATTGTTGGGTGGGGGTAAAAAAAATATCCAAATCATAATATGTGAACTATAAAAAGAAAAGAAAGATTTTGGACCCAGCGGCCATTTAGATCGCCCATGATGAGCTAGCTATACTACTTCTCGGATCCCACACCCCTCCCAACTCACCACACACTCCTTAACTCAAAAAATTCCAAAAATACATTCACATGAAACGCTCCAAAAATTTGATGGAGGACGCTTTAATGAACGGTTCGGTTAAGACAAACCAAACGTGTTCGGCTAACGTCAACCAGACGTTATAAAAATTTAGGAGGAGGTGTGTTTTATTAATTTTGTTCATCCGGGGATGGGGATGCAACACGTTCGGTTCTTCGCCTCCCAAACACATTTGGGTAAGAACAACCGAACCAGGTTAAAATGTCTCTAACAAACTCAAAAGAGGGGTGTGTTTCAACATATTGCACACTCGAATGGGTCTGGTTGAACCTGTTTGGTTGCCCGCGTTCGAACCATTGAAAATTTTAGAAAGAAAATACGGAGTGCTGATTTCATTAATGGCCTTTTGGTCATTTCGCAAGATTATGGGGTGTTTTGTGAGTAGGAGGGGGTGTGGGAAAAACAATGACACTACTTCTTTGGACAATAAACCTCTACTGTTATTATTGTTAAAAAAATATTTCAACTATTGCCTTTTAGACCCTCAACTGAACTAAATACCCTATTTTACTTGGGTAATTTTTTTTGGACCCCCACTACGATACCAGATACCTCCGCCCAACATTTTTCTTCCAATTTTACCCTTTAATTTTTTCAAAATATATTTACCTATTAAATAGATAAATCTGTTGTCTAAAATTAACAAAACAGATTTATCTATTTAGTAAATAAATCCGTTTTGGATTAAAAAAATTGGAGACAGATTTATCTAAGAAAACATAAATCTATTGTTGTGTTATTCTCACAACGCATTTATGCACGAATCCGTCAAATGTCATTACATATTTCCGTTAGTTTAATTGGTAAATCTGTACTTTTTTTGGACCAAACGGATTTATTTAAAATATAGATAAACCCGTTGTGTTATTTTTAACCAAATCGGATTTATCTTTTTCAAATAAATTCGCTTTTAATATTTGACTACGAATTTATCTATCAAATAGATAAATCAGTTGTCTAATTTTTCACAACGGGTTTATCTATTTGGAAGATAAATTTGTTTTGAAATTTTTTTTGAGGTAATTCGACCTTTTCACAGGGATTGTGGGGATGTTTGGTATGGTGGTGGGATCCAAGAAATAACACCATTTCACTTTTATACAATTTTACTCTTACCAGACTTTAATATTTAGAAGAAAAAAAACATCTCAAATTTATTTGAAATGAAAGTTTCGAAATATTGTTTTTTAAAAGCACTCCAGAAATATCTAAAAAGATATTTAGATATTTCTGGAATTTGCACAAGAAGTGAGTCTTTTTTCTTCAGAATTTTTAACATTTCGGATTTATGTTTGGAAGAAAATTTTCAGAACTCAAAATCGCATCACATTCCAAATTTTTTTTAGATATTTTTAGAATGCTTTTAGAAAACAACATTCTGGAAATTTTTTATTTTTTTATAAATTGGTATTCTTTGCGCAAAATTGTATAGACTAATCCTTCGAGCCGAGTAGGTCTACAATGGGTGACAAAACTCCCACTCAAGAGATTTAACACTGCTGCATGTTCAAGGCAGGATTCGAACTCAAGATCTTAGTTAAATTGGAAGAGACACCAATCATCTCATTCAAGTCTTATTATGTTGCGAAAATTTCTTTTGACATAAATCTAGAATGCAATTTTGAGTTATGGAAATTTCTTCCAAACATAATTTCGGAATGTTAACAATTTCGGATAAAAAAAACTCACTTTTGGAGGGGCAAAATGGAGAGTTTGTAAATTTAGGGGATATTCGGTCTAATTGTGGGGTCAAAAAGGCAACGACCATAAACTTCACACCCTTCCATTGGCCCATACAGCCCTCAAATCTCCAAAGTTTCAATTTTATTCTTTGTAATTTTTTCCCAAAAAAGTCTTAAATTAATTCTGGAATTTGGTTTATTTTAATTTCAGAAAAATCATTTTTTAGCATTTTCCAAAATTTATTCTTTGTTTAAAAAATGGTATTTCTCAAAAATTGTATTTTTCATTTAAAATATTATGAAATTTAATTTTGGTATCTCATTGAAAGTGAAAAATCGGCTTTCGATGAACTTGTCTGATTTGCTCCGAAATTTGGGCAGAATCATGCAAAAAAATCAAGGATCTTTAGTCCCTAATCAGCGACTAATTATTGGGACAACAAGCTCAAAATTCAAAATTATTCGTTTGACTAATCTTTTGAGTCGAGTAAGACCAAAACAAACGATAAAGCTCTCCCTAAAACTTTTTAACGTTGCTCCATTCCAAGACTTGGATTC
The DNA here is from genome assembly GCA_020916435.1 of Oxytropis ochrocephala. Lineage (NCBI taxonomy): Eukaryota > Viridiplantae > Streptophyta > Magnoliopsida > Fabales > Fabaceae > Oxytropis > Oxytropis ochrocephala. The sequence continues at coordinate 99,650,177 of CM037090.1, forward strand.
GAATCAAAGATCTCTGGTTAAGCTGTAAAGTTCTCTGGATAGAAGAAAAATGATTTTAAAAATGAATAAAATAGATCAACTATAACTTTATACAAAACAACCATTACCAAAATTACCAATCTACCCTTCTTTGAAAAATCACTTTTTGAGGACAAATGTGTCATTTCTAATTATTCTATTTCACTTTTTATTTTTTGTGAGTCTCACTTTATCACATCATCTCTTAACTTTTTAATTTCATATTTAAACCTCACTTTTCTCTTTCCTCTCCAACTATAATTTTTTTAATCAAAATACCCACTAATAATATCTTTATTTTTCTTTCTCCTATTTAACCTTAATAATCAATCAACTATTAGAACTTCTGGAGTGTATAACACTCGTTCAATGACTAATTCGGTCTCTGTTTCTTTTTGATCTGATTTGAGAGTTATTAAATCTTCTGTTTATCTCCTCTAGCCAGCGATTGATTGGTCTCGACTGGTTATCTAATTTTTGTAAGTTAGCTTGGTTTTTTGTATTTTTGTCTAGCCTGTAGGCGATGGTGTCTTAGAGACTCTGTTAGGGGCTCTATATTATTGTTATGGTTTGATATTTTCTGATGACAAGTGTTTCGGTCTAGTCTCCCATTCACTTTTCTTTGTATTTTTTTCCTTTTTTATTAATAATTTCGGGCATCCTGTCCGTTTGTTCAAAAAAAAACAATCAACTATCAACAATTATATATTTAATCAACTATATCTTTAATTTTTTTAACCAAAGAAAATTAAATTTATTAGAGAAAAGAAAAATGAAGACAAAAAAGAAACCAATGGGGGACTAGACCAAATCCAAGGCAAAAGAGCAAAACGCCAAACAAAAGAAAAAAGAACAAAACACAGCTAAAAAAATAAAACACAGCTAAAAGAACACAACTATATCTTTAATTAAAACAACCACTACCAAAAATACCAAACTACCATTATGTAAAACCAACTTTTTGAGGACAAATATGTCAATTTCCAATTATTTAATCTCACATTTTATATTTTGTAGGTCTCACTTTTTCACATCATCTCTTAACTTTCTTATCTCACATTTAAAACACATTTTTCTATTTCCTCTCTCACTTTTATCTTTCTCAATTTCTCTCCCCTCTATTCCCCCTCTCACTCTCTTTAAATTTCTAATTTTATTATTCTACTTTTGAGTTACAACGGGAAAATGTTACATGTTGATATAATTTTACTACTGATAAAATAAATTTAGTGTTATTTTCCATGGAGTTGCATTATTACTACATAATTGGTAATTACCTAACAATTAAAACTGTCAATTGAAGAAAATATTCTAAAGTTATGAAACTTCACAATACATCTTCTTTAATTTTATCTACATGTCTCATTCTTTTTAATATTGCATTTTCTCTATCAATAAGTTTTATTTAGTCTCTACGGAAATATTACAATTCGGAAAATTTGAAACTTTAATACAATTTTATTTTCTAATATCTACGAAAAATACTACATATTGTTGGTAAATATTTACGGGGTAATGTTCGAACTAACTCAATTATTATTTGAAACTTTTTATTTATCTACTTTAAATTAAGGCTTAAATATCATTTACCCCCCTGCAAATATCACCATAATCCATTTACCCCCCTGTAAAAATAAAAGTTTTAAAATTCCCCTTACAAATATAAACCGTTTACGGTTACCCCCTGCTGTTAGATTATGTTGACTGCGTTAAGTGTATAATGGATATAATCTGTTTACGGTTACCCCCCTGCAAAATATAAATCGTTTCACGCTACCCCCACAGTAGGGGGTAACTAGAAACATTTATTATTTGCAAGGGGCTTTTTAAAATTTTTGTTTTTACAGGGGGGTAAATGGATTATGCTGATATTTGCAGGGGGGTAAATGATATTTAAGCCTTAAATTAATCTTGATTTTCACGGAGTAATGTTCGGACTAATTAAAAGTCTATTAATAAAAATAACACGATAAAACCTGTGCATATGCACGAGTATACCGCTAGTTTTAAGTAAAAAATAATTAATAATAATAATAATATTGAACATATAAAAAACACATTCCGAAAATTCCAAGAAATATAATTTTTGGAATTTTATTTTATATTTTCAAAAAACATATATTTTGGAATTTTTAGAATGTAATTTAGAAGCTTAAATATATGTTTTGCCATTGCAAATATCATCATATCCAGTTTAGTATCTGCAAAAAATAATTACAAAGGCCCTTGCAAAAACAAAACACTTCAAGTTTGACTCCTCTATTAACTTTTCGTCCAAAAAAGGTGACATGACAAACGAGTATGACGTCAACAATGACATCAATTATTTTTGTTTTTCTGGAATTTAAATAAAACTCGCAATAATTTTGGAAAAGCTAAGAAAGGTTTTTCAGGCAAATATTGATTCCGGAGAAAAAAAATTGTCATTTATGACTTTTCACAAAAAAAAATAACTTTACTCCGAGACATGGAAAAATTTGAAAAGGACAAAATGGGACGAAACTTTTTTGAAATGATATTGGGACAGAGAGAGATTGGATGCTTTTAGAGTAGGAAATGCACTCATATCATTAGCTCTTTGTGTCTATTTTTCTGCTCAAATATTTTTTTTCATTATATATTATTTTCTCTCTCATCATTTTCCCTCCAAAACAAGTCTAAAGATACCAACACTACGCCAGCGAACTAGGATGGCTAGCGTTTTTTTTGGGCATTGGTAGCGTTTAAAACGCTAGAGAAGCTGGCGCTACTAATGCGTACACCCCATTAGTAGCGTTTTAAAAAACGCTAGCCATTTCCCCAGCGTGTTTTAGACATACGTGGCGTTTTATATAAAACGCTAGCCATTGACCCAAATACTTTTTACAATTCCTAGTGTTTTTCAGAAACGCTAGGGATCCCATAGCTCATTTTACTACCATTCCTAGCGTTTTAAATAAAAACGCTAGGGATCCCATAGCTCCTTTTTAGTACCATTCCTAGCGCTTTTAAATTAAAACGCTGGGGATCTATAGCCCTTTTACTACCATACCTAGCGTTTTATATAAAAACGCTTAGGGATGCTATAGCACCTTTTTACTAGCATTCCTAGCGTTTTATATAAAACGCTAGGGATGCTGCTATAGCACCTTTATTAGCATTCCTAGCGTTTTTACGTAAAAAACGCTAGGGATCCTCTAGCTCTTCTTTAAATTCCTAGCGTTTTATCTTTAAAACGCTAGGTATTGAATGAATTTTTAACTTCATTTCTAGCGTTTTCACTCTAAAACGCTACCTATTGACTGAATTTTTTTAAATATTTTTTTATTTTGGTTTGTTCTCCATTTTAATTACAACCTATAAATTCATTCCTTTTCAACAAATTCAGAAAATACATTCCAATCCAATATATCATTCAAACAAAATTCACCAACAAAATTCATCAAATAATATTTCCAATCCAATATATATCATTCTAAGAAGTACTTACATTCCAATCCAATATATCAGTCAACAAAATTCATCAAATAATATTTCCAATCCAATATAAATCCAATATATACAACATAAATAATAACTAAACTATTATGAATCTCAAAACTTGCTACAAAAAGCTAGAAACAAAATGGCACCACTCCCCTTAGTGTCTTAAGTTGTTCAATGAGTAATTCGATTTTTGAAGTTTGGAAAATCTTGAAAAAAATGAAATAAAATTAGAATTAAAATGTTTATTAAATGTGAGTAAGTATTATAATATCAATATAAAAATAAATCTAAGTAGTTACCTTGGTTGGGATTGTTACTTTGTCATGAGTGATAATCTCTTTCATATACCTCATAACATAGTACCCACAATCATTGCTATTTGGTTGTTTAGGACACTACAAAGCAAAAGATTATAACTTAATTGTCACATTTTTATGACCAAAAAATCAATTAAAATTATAAGAATGATTCTTAAAAAGCTTACCGTTATGGGTAGCCATCTTGTTTTAGTCGTAGATAATCCCAAGTATTCTTTCAAAGCAATCAGTAACGCCATACATATATATATATATATAACGTTAAGTTGAACAAAATACATATATTAAATTATACAAATTAAAATGAGAGGGTTACACATACACACCTCTCAACCATCCATGCATTTAAGTCTTCGTAGACGTTGTAATGGCCTTGAAGTGAATCCAGATAATAGACAACATTTTGCTTAGGGTTTATTGCAAAGAGTACCCAATGTTGCCTGCAAGTAAATGAAGAACGAATGAGTACACATTAATTTACACTATAATACAATCCTCAAAATAATTAAACAAGTGATTGAAGACTAAATTTCTCACCCATTATTGAGTGGTGCCAAAAATAAAGAGTCGCCCTTCAAATGCTTGGCTTCCATGAAGCGTGAATGGATATAACTTTGTACTTCACTCTTAATAGCCATAATACGTTCCTCTGTATTACCTTGCTTAAACACAACGATACACGCCGGACACAAGAAGAAATACTTCGTGTCCGTTGAGAAGGGGACCAGAAGACGATTGTACAAAAACCTATAAATAATATATATACAACTTTCAGATCCTCATATATATACTCTAATATAAACAACTATTGTGTACAAATAATTTAATACATACCTCTGGTATACTCTAATATCAGTGGCAGTGGCCCAATCCATCTCAACTATAGCTTTCATATCCTCGATGTTGATCATTACCAACTGTTCCAGGCCCACAATGTTATCGGGCGGTAAAAAAATTTGGTCGTCCTGGTTCATTTTTTGAATGTGGACCTTTAGAGAATCGATGTAGTTCTGGAATTCATCATTGGGAAATTGACCAACATGTTGGACTGGCTGTATAGAAGATGGTCGGAGAGTTTGGTAGTGGAAGGGAAGGTTGGGACACTTTCATGGAAGGGAAGGTCGGGACACATGGGGTACCTAGTATATATTAAAAAATGATTAATTAGCTAGTTAGTTAACACACATTATAGTCATTTAATTATTAACAAAAATATTGTCACTTACAACGACAAGTTGTTCAGAGCCATGCCACAAAAGTACTAAGTGCTTGATCCACGATAAAATATATCCGCATTAGCAATTGGAGCAGCAATGGTGCGGACCCTCTATTGAATAGTCTACCCTAACTCTCAAATGGTTTTGGGCATGGCCTGATTGTGCAGTGTGGCACTCAATTGGTTACATATCAAACCCACTGCAACCTTTCGATGTGGGTTTGCAATATATAGCTCACATTCACAATTATCCTAAATCAATTATAAAGAAAAATAAATATACATGATAATTTTATCAAATACATATGTACAAAAAAGCAGTCGAGTTTTGTTAAATACCTGTGTTGAAGGGATGGTGCAGCTATCTCGGGCGCTATGGGGGGTGCAGCAGGCTCAATAGGTTCAGCAGGGGGTGGTGCAGCAGGGGATGGTGCACCAATCCTTTGTGCCAAGAGCTGCTTAAACATCTGTCTCTCTTCCATTAACACAAAGAACATTCTTGGATAGCTCGTCATACTTTGCCGCCATGACTTTACAATCCCGCACCCCTTGCTTTGGCTCTTCTTTGGCCCAAACACGGTTGTAGGAGGAATCCCATATCCATAACCTCTAATCCGACCACTGCCTCTCTTCCCTTCCCAAGGCACGAGCAAGGACATCTTGTTGACCATCACAATCTGTTAAATCTCCTTGTGATACAGATTGTGATATGCTTATTGATGCACAAACATAAATAACGGATAAAATTAATAAACAAGTGTCAAGAGAAATTTAATCGACAATAAAAATATGTCCACGTGTCAAAAAAATCGAGTAACGGATAAAAATAATAAACAAGTGTCAAAGAAATTTAATCGACAATAAAAAATATGTCCACGTGTCAAAAAAATCGAGTAACGGATAGAAATAATAAACAAGTGTCAACGAAATTTAATCGACAATAAAAAATATGTTCACGTGTCAAAAAAATCGAGTAACGGATTAAAAAATATAGTCGCACACAAATTCCAACTTGCAATTTTTTCATGAATTTTGGAATACTTACAATTTTGTCCTTGACCTCCTTAGTTTTCGGATCCACAATCTCCCCATCCTTGTTTTGTCGGGCCTCTAACCGCATAATCGCATTTATCAAGGGATTCTTGAGTTGGATCTTTCCCCTCTTCCAAAGAGCTATTTAAGTTTAATAATTGTTAATCAACTGTAAATTAAAATATTCATTAAATCATAATAAATTAAACTAATTGTGTCTTACCAATCTTTCTTCAAGAATTTGATATCCACTTGAACCTCCTCTATAAGGGGTACTTTTCGGGATTAGAAGCTCTCACTTTATTGGCTTTGCTTTTTCTATTTAAAAACATAAGTATACATTAATGAATGATATCTACTTGTGAAATATATATATAACTTAAATAATTAATATACTAACCAGAAATCCGGATCTCATAGTGCGTATATCTACAAATTTGGTCCAATCCTCCTTAGTTATAATTCCGCATACAAATCTTTGAGGCTCTGTCTGATGGTCCCATCAGGACGTTTCAGATACTTTTTCCCCACATCAGTTCTGTAAGCCCTATGCAACCTTCCCGCTTCCTTCAGTATCCAATCTCTTCGGGCATCATCGACATCAAAGTGTTTCTACTTATACATAAAAATGGATTAAATAAATATAACTAAAAAATCACTAAATAAGAATATTAAAGAGGTCTAAAATTATATACCTGTATTAAGTCCCAAAAATCATCTTTCAGTTTAGGCAAAACTTGATTATCTTTCTCATTCCAACTTTTAATTGAAATTGGAAAGATTTGCTTCACCTTAGTACCAATAAAGCTAATTAAATTTGTGCCGTTGTCTCCAATTGGCAAACCTTTAACACTCCATCGGACCTTAAATAATTAAATCATTAAATAATTAGATACTTGGAAAGGTAGTGAACAACATTAATAATTAGTAATTAACTTACCTTATATTTCTCGTGTCCTTTACTTATCCGATTGACGATATTCTTTTTCGATGTAATTCCTCGGGAGTGAACTTCTTTGTGTTTCTATCACCCCATCACCACCATGACTACTCTCGTGATCACTATGTGATGCCATCCGACTTGCAATGACCCAAATGAAATAGACTCGAGTGAGTTTTAGCTTTCTAATTGTTTAGAACCAACAAACACTTAACAAAATATAGAAGAAGCCATAGCCCTAAGTAACAGTGAAAGCCATGCACTAAGTAACCTAGAGTAAACATACATAGGAAAGCCATGCACTAAGTATATAACCTAGAGTAAACATATATATGAAAGCCATGCACTAAACAGAGAAAGCCATGCACTAAGTAACCTAGAGTAAACATACATAGGAAAGCCATGCACTAAGTATATAACCTAGGAAAGCCATGCACTAAACAGAGAGAAAGCCATGCACTAAGTAACCTAGAGTAAACAGAGAAAGCCATACACTAGGAAAGCCATGCACTAGTCAAGTTAATAATGCTATCTAAGCTAGACTAATCTAACAACTAATTAGATACAACATTGAGCTAAGTAACAGAGAAAAGCCATACAAAAGATACATAACAAACCATAAAAACCATAACAAATAGTCATTGCAGTGAGAGAGGTGGAGAGTACGTGAGTGCAGAAATACCTTTTGAAAGGGAGAGAGAGAGCAGAAAAAGGAAACAAATGGGAGTGAGCTGCGTGGTAAGATAGCACCAACGAGAGAGGATGGGTTTCTGCGTTTACGTTTCTGGGTCGCGTTTATGGGTTTCTCGGGTCGTAGCACCAAGGAGATGAACGAAGATGAACGCGAGGGTTTCCGGGTCGTGGAGGTTCGCAAAGGTACGATGAACGAAGATGAACGAAGATGAACGAAGATGAGTTACGGGTTGTTCGTGGAGAGAAGTTAGGTAGATGAGTTCTGGGTTGTGCGTGAGTGTGTGAGGAGATGAGAGGCGCGCTTTGTAAAAATTTTAATAGCATTCCTAGCGCTTTTACATAAAACGCTGAGGATCAACTAGCGCAGTTTTACCATTCCTAGCGTTTTACGTAAAAACGCTAGGAATGCTAGTAAAAGGTGCTATAGCATTCCTAGCGTTTTTATAAAAACACTAGGGATCAACTAGCGCGTGTTTACCATTCCTAGCGTTTTAGAAAAGCTAGGAATGCTAGTAAAAGGTGCTATAGCATTCCTAGCGTTTTACGTAACGCTAGGGATGCTATAGCACCTTTTACTAGCATTCCTAGCGCTTTTATGTAAAACGCTAGGGATGCTATAGCACCTTTTACTAGCATTCCTAGCGTTTTATGTAAAACGCTAGGGATGCTATAACACATTTTTACTAGCATTCCTAGCGTTTTATGTAAAACGCTAGGGATGCTATAGCACCTTTTTATTAGCATTCCTAGCGTTTTACAGAAACGCTAGGGATCCTCTAGCTCCTCTTTACAATTCCTAGCGTTTTAACTTTAAAACGCTAGGTATTGAGTGAATTTTTAACTTCATTTCTAGCGTTTTCACTCTAAACGCTACCTATTGACTGATTTTTTTAAATATTTTTTTATTTTTGTTTATTCTCCTTTTAATTACAACCTATTAATTCATTCCTTCCAAAGAAAATTCATCAAATATCATTCCAACAAAATTCAGCCAATATCATTACAATCCAATATATAGATACACACAAAATTCAACCTATTAATAGATATTTTTGTTTACAAATCATACAACATAATAAGTAACTTACATTATGAAACTCAAAGTAGCTACAAATTAAAGCTAGAAACATATATAACAAAGACAACCCTCAATGACTACTGCCTTGACCACTAGATCTCATGATCACTAAGTGATGCCATCGACTGCAATATAACATAATCCATGTTATTGTTAAATTTACAAAAACAATATAATAATTATCTATTAATAAAAATAACGAGAAATCATTAAGTCTATATTACCTTTTCCTTTTCCTAGATAAAATTTTGTTTGCAATTCGCGTCTTGGTATTTTTTTCCGATTTGAATAGTAATTCCATCATTATGATCTTTTCTAAAATATACAACATCCTCTATAGAAGTATTTTCCCTATTATTGGTTCCGATGTTCAAGAACGGGTCGTCCCTCAACACCAACATCATCGGGTGCTTCATCATCATCGTTGTTATACACAAATTTTTGTCGACCAATAGAACAATAGACCAATTGATATTAATCGATCGGTGACATAAAACACTTGTTGAGCTTGCGATGCTAAAATAAAAGGTTCATCTTTATATCCTAACTTGTTGAAATTCACCCGCATGAACCCTAATTCATCAATCAGAAACCAAAGATATTATTGTCAACCCATTCACATTTGAACACAGGCTCTCAAACATATTGTAATCCAACTCCCATATGTGTTCAATGAAGCCAAAGTAAGACATATTCGCATATATGGGATTTCTATCTTTGGCACTCGGATGCATGCATAGAATGAGCTACAAGAGTCACCCCACTATTTTGCATTTTACTCGATCATCTTTTTTTTTGTATAGAAAGTGCACTCGTTCATTAGATAGTCATTGTAAGAGAAGACATGTATATTTGGACCTTTTGCTAACCATCTCAATCTTTTTGAAATCAAGTAGGATTCAAACACACTCACCATCAATGTGATGTTTTAGCCACACTATGAAACTCCTATTGTGTTCTTTTGCTAACCAAACTTGCTTCTTTCCCTGAATTGACTCTTAAGAATCTCCTTGTGCTTGGCAACATATGAATCAACCTCACTATCATTGTGAAGAACGTACAAGTGTGCTTGCTCTAGTTCTTTCCTTGATACCATCACTAATTTATTTCCCCGTCATCCCTTTACTAATCCTTCCCGCATGACGACCTTGGCAAATCCCACGAATATTCAAGACTAGATAGATAGCCCGTGCAAAACTCAATAGCCTCTTCAACTATGTAGCGCTCAACAATACAACCTCGTGTCGTGATCGATTTTTCACATATCCTTTTAATATCTTCATGTAACGCTCAAACGGATACATCCATCTCATGTAACATGGGCCACACAATTGTGTCTCTCTAACCGTATGAACTATTAGATGAATCATTATGTCGAAAAAGGAAGGTGGGAAATACATCTCAAGCTCACACAAAGTGACAAGAATTTCTCTTTTGCAATGTTGGCAACTTTCCGTGGTCAATCACTCTACTACAAATCGCCTTAAAGAATAAACAAAGTTTGGTTAAGGTCCGACGCACTTTCTTAGGCAAAATGGATCGTATACCAATGGGTAGCAAATTCTCCATGAGAACATGACAATCGTGGGACTTTAGAGACTTTAACTTGAGGTCTTTAATCGATACAAGAGTCGCCACATTTGAAGAGTATCCTCTGGAACTTTAACTCCATGAAGAAACTCACAAAAGACAGTCTTCTCCTTTCTAGATAGAGTATGAGCTGCCGAGGTAGATATGTGCGTGTACCCTTCTTTCTGGGACCCAATTCAGGTCTCAAACCCATACTAACCAAATCCAACCTTGAGTTGATGGTATCTTTAGTCTTACCCGCATATTGAGTAAGGTACCAATGACACTTTCAAGACATTCTTTTCAACATGCATCACATCAATGAAATGCCTTACATATAATGACTTCCAAGATGGCAACTCAAAGAAAATCGACTTTTTCTTCCACCCCGCTTGGCAATCTCTCCTGCAAAAGGCTTCCCAAATTTAATGTTCAAATCTTCCACCTTTTCAAATACTGCTCGCTCACAAAGGCGGGGGAGCTCTACGTGTTTCTGTATTCCCATCAAATGCCTTTCTCCACAATCGATAGTGATGAGTTGATGGCAAAAATCTACGATGACCAAGATAGATATTCTTCTTACCATGTTCCAACCACATCCAATCTGTGTTATCTTCACATATAGGGCATGCACACTCGCCTTTTGTTCTTGCACTGGATAGATTGCCGTATGCGTGAAAGTCGCAATGTGCCAAAGATCATAGCCCTCAGGGTGAAACTTTCTTCTCTGAACCCATCATACACCTCTACCCCAGTCTCCCACATTTGCTTCAAGTCTTCAATTAAAGGAGCCAAGTATACATCAATATCATTTCCTGGTTGTTTGGGCCCAGAAATTAACAAAGACAGCATCATATATTTGCGTTTCATGCAAAGCCACGGCGGTAAGTTATAAATCGCCAAAATCACGGGCCATGTATCTTTGTGGGAGCTACTCGATACCGTGCGGGTTAAATCCATCACAGACAATGCAAGGCGTGAGGTTTCTCGGGTCATCCCCAAATTAGGATACTCAATATTGATTTTTTTCCATTGCGGAGAATCTGCGTGTCGTAGCATACCATCTTTAATCCTTTCATCCTCATGCCATGTCAAGTGTTTTGCATCTTCTCGAACTACGATACATGCGCCTAAATCGAGGAATTATAGGAAAATACCACAACACCTTTTGTGGAGCGACTCTTTCTTCTTATACCATGGTGCATTACATTTAGGACACGACTTTAACAACGCATGTTCATTCCGAAATAAAATGCAATCATTCTGACAAGCGTGTATCTTCTCATAGTTCAAGCCAATAGACCCCAACATTTGCTTTGCATCATACGTCCGAGAAGGAAGCACATTATCATTCGCAACATTTCTTTCGTAAGTGAGAGTAAATCGGTAAAGCTCTTATCCGTCCATCCGTGGCGAGTTTTCAAGTTATACAACTTGATCACAAACAATAATTTTGTGAATTCATTACAACCCGCATACAATGGTGTCTCTCGCATCGCTTATCAACTTCTCAAACATTTCAGACAATCATTAAGATCCTCTTCAACCACCTTTGCCATCTCTTCAAATTCGTTCGCATCAAATGAATGTGTTCCGTGTCAACCCGTGGCGCATATCTCTTACTAATATCATTCATATTTGAAGATTCACCTTTTTCTCACACCGCATTATCCAACAAGTGTAACTTTGATCAATTCCATTCGCCTTTAAATGTCGTACCAACTCCTCTGCAATGAATCGATTTTACATAACAACACCTTAAACAAGGACATTTCATACCACTAGAAGTCCCTAAACGTTCAACAAAGACAAATCACAAAATAATCCACTCCAAATGGCATATACTCCTTGGATAGACGATTGGCAGACATCCAATTTCTATCCATAATTGCCAAATATTTATAATAAAATCCTGAGAAGAGAACTTTAACATATGACCCATCAAGCAATTCGAATATAATGAAGAATCAATTCATATAAAAAAAACAAAGGAACCATATAATCTAGTCTTCCAAATAATTAATTTATGTGTAACAAGAAGAGGCTAGTGGTGAAAAAAATAAGAAGAGTCTAGTGTGCACAAGTGACAAAACTAATATATTTCTAAACTAGCTAGAACCCACAATTAATATCTAACAAGAAACAGAGAAAGGAACAGAAAACTCACCAATGTTGTCTGAGTGAGAGAGATGATGTTCACTGAGAGAGATGATTTTCGTTGAGAGAGATGATGTTAATTTAAGTTAGGGTGTTAGGGTTTTATGTTTACGGGTGAGTGATTTTGCGTTTACGGGTAAGAGTGTTAGTGAAAGAGGAAGTAGCTCAATGGGAAACAAAAAAATTATTTAACCATACCTAGCGTTTTCTAAAAACGCGCTAGGATCTATCTAGCGTGTTTTCTAAATACCTAGCGTTTTGAGTAAAAGCGCTAGGGATATGTCTAGAGTGTTTACTAAATACCTAGCGCTTTTATAAAAACGCTAGGATCTATCTAGTGTGTTTTCTAATTGGCTAGCGTTTTGAATAAAAGCGCTGAGGGATCTGTCTAGCGTGTTTTCTAAATAGCTAGCGCTTTCTAAAAAACGCTAGGGATCTATCTAGCGTGTTTTCTAATTGGCTAGCGTTTTGAATAAAAGCGCTAGGGATCTGTCTAGCGTGTTTTCTAATTTGCTAGCGTTTTAAGAAAAAGCGCTAGGGATCTGTCTAGCGTGTTACCTAATTGGTAGCGTTTTACTTTAAAACGCTACTAATGGTGTAGCGTGTTATTAAAATGGCTAGCGTTTTTTTATAAACGCTACTAAAGGTGGCGATCTCTTTTTACAATTCTGGCGTAGTGCAAAGACACTTAGTACTAAAAGCGCCTAATCTTTTTCGATATTGGGACCGATAGAGGGCATGATCTTGTCAACTATTTTTCTCTCCCAAATACTCGCAACAACCCATTATTAAGGTTGATAACCTACCACTAGTGGTTTGTGTCAAAAAAAACCTACCACTAGAGGGTGTCTTATGTTTTGTTAACAGATACTCCCTCTGGACCTAATTATAAGCAAAAATACCTACTTTCACACATATTAAGGATAGTGGTTTTATGCATTTACTTTTCTTGGATTCATGGAAAAATCAAATAGATTTACTAAACTATCCCTAATTAATGGTCATCTTTTCACAACATTAATGAATTAATTTAAGGGTAGTTGTGGAAAAATAACATTAAATATGGGTAGGTTAGTTAACATTTGCTTATATTTGAGTCCACCAAAACAACACACTATTTTACTTATATTTAGGTCCGGAGGGAGTATGAAACTTACCACTCATGACAAAACACGCACATTCGCCAAAACGAAAATAATGGGAGAAACTAAAATGGACACATTTTCAACCTAAACAACGCTGAAATAAACTCTGTTGCAAAAAGTTTTTAACTTGTAGGTGTACATTCCAAAGGAGTGTTATTTAACCCATACAGACCATCGTCTAGGTCAAAACACTCGGTAAGTGGGTCACTAATTGAACCGCATAATCCTGTGCGGTTAAAAAGTTAATGACATGTATCAATTTCATATATGAAAGGACTATAAAAAATATTGTCATACCTTAAACACCCCCACAACTGAGAAAAGTTGTCGTTTTTAATTTTGTTAGCAAAACAATGTCGTTTTATAGTAGGAAATAAAATGTGCAACATTATTTCGTCGAACCGGCTCAACCCTCCCAACTGGGTCACTAATTTGACCCTACAACTAGTCGAGTAATACTGGGTCAGTGATATGTCTAGTCTAATTACTTGCTCGCACCGATCGGTCCGAATTTAATAACACTGCTCCAAAGGCTCTACAAACCACTCATAAGACAACAAGTATCCTTAGCCTCTGATAACTCTATTTTATATAGAGTTATTCATCTATTTTAACTTAGGTTATTGTTTATTTTCAAGTACATTAATATATAAATATTGTTATGAAAATAACCAAAACGATAGAAAGGAGAAATATGAAGAAGATAAGAACATGAACAAATATGAAAGATGAGAGTTTCTATTCATTTCAAGTGTCTCCATACACATATGAGATAGCCCTATTTATAGGGTATGGATAGGCAAGTGAATAGTCTATCATCAAAAGCCACTACACAAGGGAGTAATGAGAGGGAAGGAGAAAGCTAATGGACATCCACTAATATAAATATTCATAACACTCCCCCTTGGATGTCCATCGAGGATATGCCTCATTAAAAACCTTACTAGAAAAAACCCAGTGGGATAAAAATCTAGTGAAGGAAAAGAGTACAATATCCTGTCAGTGGGAACTGCCTCGTTAAAAACCTTTCCAGGAAAACCCTGTGGGACAAAACCATTGAAAAGGGAAAAAGAGTGCAGCTTTTCTCCCCCTGATTGAATCATCACTAAAGAATATGAATTTCAATATTTGGAGTTTCTCCTTGAGTGCATATGGAACAATCTAGTACTCCACTGTCACTTGTGATTGTATCCTCTTTTAATGGAACTTTGCGATCAGTATTATCTTCAAAACAGCTTCCTTGAACTGTTGGCATTTGGACATGAAATGAAGAAGCAAGAACCATAGATTGTTTTATAGGTCATAAAGATATTTCAGTGTCACCACATGTAGATAATAAGCGACTTGTCTCGACTTGATCTAGATCGGAAAAATCAGTATATCTGCATGGTTAATTTGGGTAACATACATAAAAATGATTTATTCATTACAATAGCGAAACATAAATATCCATCTTACCCCTTTTGTGATGCATTTTGGTTTGTGATATGCATGCATGCTTTTATAGTCTTCGAGACTAAGATATTTTATATATTCTTACCACACAACTCATGTAGTCAATATGAATAATTTCTGCAGATCAATATGAGTCCTTTTTTCAAAAGAAAGATTTTTCTTTGCATCTTGAATCCTTCTAGGATTTTCCATGTAGAGGTCAACTACAGGTTCAACCTCAAAAATCCATCAGATATAATTTGAGGTCATTCATCTAGACCTCTTTCTTTGAGTAATCTATAATTTTGGAAAGCTCTTCAAGAGTTCCAATCATCTCATGGAGCTACTGATTCAATTTGAGTAATCATCTCGAGAATCCAAAAACTGTGCACTGGAATATTAAATCCTTCGAGGATCTTTAAATAATTATGACTATCAACTAATAAGTTGTAGCAGTATTCAACTTGTGAAAATTGAACTCTTCATGTGCTACAAGGCTAATTAAGTACTGAAAAGTACTCGCATCCACCCTTGAGCAACATGTTGAGCTTTGTATCTCACAATTTCACCATTCTCATTTTGCTTATCTTTCAATTTTGGACAATTCACATTGTCTACAATATTTAGTAGACTTTGATTAATCATGATCCTCACTATCATTTATCACATTTAGCGCTATATTATATGCAAAAATATCGTAAACGTTGACTTCGTTTCGGTTCCATTGTATTTCATTCTTGACATAATTCATTGAGATCTCTTTAATTTCATAACTTTTCAGGTACCTGATCAGTTCTTCTGGAACTGTAATGTCAATTATGTCTGAATACTCTTTTAGAGTTTCTATATCCTCGCTTGGACCATTTTTTTTAGCTCCTTTTGTTGTTCGAGGATTTTTATCTTTGGAACCGATTGGTCTACCACGCTTCAGGCGCGGTTGAGACTCATTTGCAATATTAGATTGTCCAACAGAGACATCCATTCTATTGGAACATTAGCAGCTGATATATTTGATTTGGTCCCACCTTTTGGATCAATGAATGCATTTGGTAGATAATTTGCTAAGCTTTACAAATGAATTATATTTTGAACTTCTAGTTCACATTGTTTAGTTTGAGGATCAATATGAGATAATGATAATTCATTTCAACTGATGTCTTTTTTACAGCTGCTTATTCTCTCCCCCTAATTTTGGGAAATTTAATTCTTCAATTGATAATCATCACACTGGACTATAAACAAGTCTCCAATTGCTGGCTCAAGATAATATATTATGCATGGAGATTTATATCCAATATGTTTCCAAAATTCTATGAGGACCCATCATAGTGCATTGCACATTCAAAAAAAAATTCTAAGATGGGATATATTAGGTTCGTGACCAAAATCCAAATGTAAAGGGGAAGAGTTGTGATAACTTGTTGGCTTGATGCGAATCAATATTACAACATGTAAAATTGCATGTTCCCAAGTAGAAATTGGAACTTCTTATCTCATAAGTATTAGTCATGTAATTAACTTTAGACGTCTAAAGAATGGTTCTTCAGGACCATTTTATGAATGAACGTAGGGCATGTGATATCCAATATCAATTCTAATAGACATACAATACTTATCATATGCTTTCAAGGTATTTCACATAATGACCTCTTACTCAAATTAGTTGAGCAAACAATCTCACAAACTTCCGGTTGTGAGTTGACGACAAATATATATAATATATATATGTGGCCATCTAGTTGATGCACCAATTAAAATCACAAATATCTAAATAGTCCATGTGATTAGTGTACTTGTTTACAAGTATCACCTTATATCAGTTCTAGAAATATGAGGGATTTATTATTCTCAAATTGCCAATTTCCTTTGGGAATTAGTGAACACAAAAATTAGTAGATTGAAGAAACTACTGGCTCTTCAATATAAGTTCACATAGAAGTTTATTATTCGCATCATAATATACTCGAGATGGCCCAACCGATCTTGCCAACAACTAAATTATTATGATATGTAAACTTCTGGTTTACATAACATGTGCTTCAATTGCAAATATATAAGTGTAGTACAAATCAGAGGAAAAAGTAGACAATTTTTCCACTACACTTATTTTATCAAAATATGTCTCGCTATATAAAAATATTCAATATCTCCTTCGTCACTCGTTTCAATATGATTTCTATTTATATGCAAATCTTTGAAACTTAATAAATTTCAACGAGACTTAGGGGAATATAATGCATTCTCAATCTGTAAATTTCTTCCCTCGAATAGCAGTATATTAGCTCTTCCGGAGCCTTCAATTATATTTTCATGATTTTCAGGTACCTGATCTGTCCCTTCTGGGATTGAAATGTCAATCATGTCTGTAGATTCTTTGAGAGTTTCTATATCCTCCTCCTCTGACCATCTTTCTTTTTAGCTCCTTTTCTTGTTCGAGGATTTTTATCTTTGGAACCGATCGGTCTACCACGCTCAAAGCGCCATTGAGACTCATTTGCAATATTACATTGTCCAACAGGGACATCTATTTTTATTGGAGCATTAGCAGCTGGTATATATGATTTGGTTACACCTTTTGGATCAGTAAATGCATTTGGTAATTGATTTGCTAAGCTTTGCAAATGAATTATCCTTTGAACTTCAAGTTCACATTGTTTAGTTCGAGGATCAAGATGAGACAAGGATAATTCATTCCAAGATCTCTTTTTCACCGCTTATTCTCTCCCCTAGTCTTTGGGAAATTTGATTCATCAAAATGACAATCAAAGAAATCGAGTCAGAAAATGAATCTCCGTTGTTGGTTCAAGATATTTTATAATAGACGGAGATTCATACCAACATAAACTCCCAACCTTCTTTGCGGACCCATTTTAGTGCGTTGTGGTGGAGAAATTGGAACATACACCGCACAACCAAAAATTCGAAGATGGGAAATGTTTGGTTCTTGACCAAAAACTAATTGTAAAGGGGAAGAATCATGATAACTTGTTGGCCTGATGCGAATCAAATTTGCAGCATGCAAAATTGCATGTCCCCAAGTGGAAATTGGAAGTTTGCATCTCATGAGAAGTGGTCTTGCAATTAACTTTATTCGCTTAATAAACGATTCTGCAAGACCATTTTGTGTATGAACATGTGGTACAGGATGTTCAATGTCAATTCCAATGGATGCACAATATTCATTAAATGCTTGAGATGTAAACTCAGCAGCATTATCAAGACGTATTTTCTTGACGGGATAATCAGGGAAGTGAGCTCTTATTCGAATTAGTTGAGCTAGCAATCGCGCAAATGCTTGATTGCGACTTGACAACAAACAAACATGTGACCATTTAGTCGATGCATCAATTAAAACCATAAAATATCTAAATGGTCCACATGGTGGGTTTATTGGCCCACAAATATCACCATGTATACGTTCTAAAAAGTTAAGTGATTCACTTCTAACTTTTGTTGGTGATGGTCTAATTATCAACTTCCCTTGTGAACAAGAAGTACATGAGAATTTATTAGATTGAAGAATCTCCTGGTTCTTCAATTGATGACCACATGAATTTTCAATTATTCTTCGCATCATTATAGACCCGGGATGGCCCAACCGGTCATGCCAAACAACAAATTTTTTGTGATTTGTGAACTTCTGGTTTACAACAACGTGTGCTTCAATTGCAATCAAGTTATAAGTGTAGTACAAACCGCATTTAAAAGGCGAGTAGCTTTTCCACTACACTTATTTTTCCCAAAGTAAGTCTTGTTATATATAGATATTCAATATCTCCTTCATCTTTTGTTTCAATATGATATCCATTTAGACGTATATCTTTGAAACTTAATAAATTCCTACTGGACTTAGGGGAATATAGTGCATTTTCATTGTGTAAATTTGTTCCCCTAGATAATAGTATATTAGCTCTTCCGAGCCTTCAATTATCTTTGAGGATCCGGATATAGTAGTAACATTGGTTTCTCGCTTCACACTAAATAAGAGAAATATTTTGCATCCTTTAAAATTGTATGGGTAGTTCCGCTATCAACGAGACACATATCTCCATTATTGATGCTATTGTCACTCATTCTATCCAAAGAGAAAAAGAAATGATAAGAGAGAATCATGAGAAGAAATAACAACTTTACGATTAAATTATTTGAACATAATCTATGGAAGTTGAAAACACACTTAAATATAAAGCTTTATTATTATTAGCATAGGAAATTCAAACCATTTTATTATCATAGGAAATTCAAAGACATTTTATTATTTAGAAAAAAAACTACTTCTTGACTATACTTCCATCCACAATAAGGTGATCTATATTTCCATCAGGGTCAGCAAAGAAATCAGCAACATCCAAATGAGTAGCATCTCAGATACCATCATCTTCATAAGCAAAATGACTCTCAATCCCTTTATCTTTATTTTTAATTGATTGTTGATAGAGATCAACAAGATGTTTTGGCGTACGACAGGTACGACTCCAATGACCTTTGCCTCCTCAACGGTAGCAAATATTTTCATTATTTTTGCTACTCTGCCCATCTTTGTCATTCTTTCCAACATTTTTCCACTTCTGGTGAAAAGATGTGTTCTTGTAATTTCCACTTAGACTATGATCAATACCGTGATCACTACCACGGCCACGACCACGACCACGACCACGGCCACGACCATGACCACGGCCACGACCACGACCACGAGTTTGGCCATAGTGGTTGTGTGTTGCTACATTCGCTTCTGGGAATGGAGCAGTGCCAGTGGGACGAGCTTCATGATTTTTCATCAAAAGTTCATTATTTTGCTCAGCCACAAGTAGGCAAGAAATCAAGTCAGAATATTTCTTAAAACATTTTTCACGATATTGCTGCTGCAAGAGCACATTGGATGCATGAAATGTGGAGAATGTTTTTCTAACATGTCTTCATCCGTCACTTTTTCTCCACACAATTGTAATTGAGAAGTGATTCTAAAAACAAAGAGAATTATATGCGATTACACTTTTAAAGTCCTCAGTAACGCAAGTGCATCCAATCATAACGGGCTTTTGGGAGGATAATAGATTTTTGGTGCTCATATCTTTCTTTTAAATTGTTCCAAAGAACTTGTGGGTCTTTTACCGTAAGGTATTCATTTTTAAGATCCTCATGAAGATGGTGACGTAGGAATATCATGGTTTTTGCCTTTTGTTGATTAGTTGCTTTATTTCCTTCTTTAATTGTATCTCCATGGCCTTGACATTCAAATGAATTTCTCGCGTCTAAAGCCCATGGCAAATAATTCTTTCCCGAAATATCAAGGGCCTCAAAATCAAGTTTTGTAAGGTTGGACATACTTAGAACTATCATAAGAATTCAAATTTAAACAAGTTAGATAAAGATTGGTTAATGATACATATAGATAGGCAAACATGAATTATTAAATAAACAAACATAAAATTGAATTAAAAAAAATGATGGCAAAAAAAAACATACAAAGATGAAAGATGAAACAACAGAATGATAAAAAAATCCTAAGACAAACTCTCATGAGAAATTAAAGGTCAAGGATAACTCTACCTTCAACATTTTATTATCATCATCAAATTAAAACTTAAAAAATAAAACAAATGATTGTTCAGATTAGAAAACATACATGTGTATCCGATCTAAAACAAGTGACTGTTGATCTATAAAATAACCAGTTGTTGATTTTTGCATCAGTTAACATGTTGATAATATCATAGATGAACTAATACTTACATGTTATCAGCACGAAGTTCTACCAATCCATGTTACTTATGCCTAGATTATGATTTAAGAAGATCCTATGCTTAATCTGACTTGTGCTTTTTAATCGGAACATTGAATTTTTTCTACACTGATAGATATTGCCTCTTTGACTATTTACACAAACATTTGTGATGATATTTTAACATGCCTATCTCTAATTGTATATCCAATTCGTGATACTATAACTCACAACTGATCATGCCATTTGTTCCATAATATTGATTTTTACTTGTTTCATAATATTGCCGGTTATATTATATAGTTGCCATTTGTTTTCCTTTTCTTTTTTTAGATAGCACCGATTATAAATAATTTCTGGACACTTAATGTTTATCTTCATGATTATTAGCTACTTTGACCATCCGGCTTCATCCATAGTACAAGTTCACATTCTATGACATAAGATTTGATAGATCACAAAATTCTGAGTTGTTTGACCATCCGGCTTCATCCACAGTACAAGCTTACATTCGATGAATAAGATTTGCTAGATCACAAAGTTCTGAGTTGGTACTTGATCGTTTTTTTTTGTGTGTGTGTTGTTAAGTTTATACTTTGTATTGTAAATGTAAAAGAGAATAAACAGAATCTTTGCTAGTTGTTTCTATGTATCATTGTTTATGATATAGTTCCTAAAGAACTTAGAAATTTAGTATTCAAGCATCCTTGAAGGATTGCTCTTAGTATGATTTTTCATGATTGTCATTGAAGAAGTTTTATGGTATAGTTCTTGAAGAACTAATAAATTGGTAATCCAATATCCTTGTAGGATTGAACAAATAATTGTTTTCTTTATCAATGTCGAGAAAGAATAACTTAATATTCAAGCGTCCCCGCAGGATTGCTCAAGTATGATGTATTCGTCAATGTTTAGATTTTGTGGTATAGTTCTTAAAGAACAATGGATTAAAGAGTATATTTTTCATTGATTATCGTATATGATAGATTTGTGATCGAGTTCCCGAAGAACTTGACTTTTACAGAATGATTACGTTCTATAAGATCTATTTGATCTAGTATGTGTTGAAGCAAAGGAAATCAAGAGAAATGACATATAATTTGTCTCAAATATTCTCATGAATTAGCAAAATCAGAAAATATTTTCAAATAAAATATAATGAATCAAAGTTATGTGATAGAGTGATTGTAAAAGAATACTAAAAGAAAAAACACTCAATGAATTGAAGTTCATTCCCAGAAGTGAATGACTCACATTATAATTTTGGTGCAAGAAAAGTTGTGGTGATGACCAATGATGTGGTAAATGTTATCATTATCCTATTTAACTGTCATTGATATCATCTGTGATTGTGACATTTTTTTTATTCCTAATAGTGGTGTAGCATCTTATGGAAAAAATGTAATTTTTCTTCTTTCTTGTGCTTGGAATTCCCAAACAAAAAATGTTTGCATGAAAAAAAAGGGAATAAGAATAATTGATTGTATGACTAGATCCTAAAGAACTAGACGCTTTTATGTTCAAAAGAATTTGTATATCTACTGAGAGAGACTTCCTATGCTCTCTTTTTTTCCTTATTTTGAGTAGCAAATATAATTTTCCACTAATATTTTGTTCTTCGAAAAATTATATTTTATGTAGTTGCTAAAGTTTGATCTTTGTAGGCATATAATATTGTAGAGACTTATTTTATCATATTTATTTTATTTTAGGATAGAATGAGTATTGACACTAGCATCTATAATAGAGAAATGTGTTTCGCTGATAGTGGAACTACCCATATTATTTTAAAAGAAAAAAAATTCTCCTATTTAGTGAAGCGAGAAACCGAAGTTAGTACTATATCTGGCTCTTCAAAAATAATTGAAGGCTCCGGAAGAACTATACTGTTATTCGGGGAACAAATTTGCACATTGACAATGCATTATATTTCCCGAAGTCTCGTAGAAGTTTATTAAGTTTCAAAGATATTCATATAAATAGAATCCATATTGAAACAAGAGGTGTATACTAAGTGATAAACAAGAGATGAAGGAGATATTGAATATTTTTATATAACGAGACATATTTTGATAAAATAAGTGTAGTGGAAAATTTGTTTATTTGTTTCCTCTAATTTGTACAACACTTATATATGTGCAATTGAAGCACATGTTATTGTAAACCAGAAGTTTACATATCATAATAATTTAGTTGTTGGCAAGATCGGTTGGGCCATCCCGAGTATATTATGATGCGAATAATAAATTTCTATGTGAACTTGTATTGAAGAACCAGTAGTTTCTTCAATCTACTAATTCTTGTGTTCACTAATTCCAAAGGAAATTGGCAATTTGAGAATAGTAAATCTCTCTTATTTCTAGAACTGATATAAGGTGATATTTGTAAACAAGCATACTAATCTTGTGGACCATTTAGATATTGGTGGTTTTGGTTGATGCATCAACAAGATGGCCGAATATATATTATATATATTTGTCATCAACTCACAACCTAAGTTTGTGAGATTGTTTTCTCAACTAATTTGAGTAAGAGGTCATTATGTGAATTACCCTAAAAGCAACTCATAAGTGTTGTATGATATTGGACATCACTTAGTATACACTCACTCATAAAATGGTCTTGAAGAACCATTCTTTAGACGTCTAAAGTTCATTACATGACCAATACTTATGAGATAAGAAGTTCTAATTTCTACTTGGGAACATGCAATTTTACATGTTGTAATATTGATTCGCATCAAGCCAACAAGTTATCACAACTCTTCCCTTTACATTTGGTTTTTGGTCACGAACCTAATATTTCCCATCTTAAAATTTTTGAATGTGCAATGCACTATGATGGGTCCTCAAAGAATTTTGGAAATATATTGGATATAAATCTCCATGTATAATATATTATCTTGAGCCACAAGAATTGGAGACTTGTTTATAGTCCAATTGATGATAATCATTTGAAGAATTGGATTTCTCAACATTAATGGGAGAGAATAAGTAGCTGTAAAAAAGAGATCAGTTGGAATGAATTATCATTATCTCATATTTGATCCTCAAACTAAATAATGTGAACTAGAACTTCAAAAGATAATTCATTTGCAGAGCTTAGCAAATTATCTACCAAATGCATTCATCGATCCAAAATGTGTGACCAAATCATATATATCACCGCTAATGCTCCAATAGAATGGATGTCCCTGTTGGACAATTTAATATTGCAAATGAGTCTCAACCGCGTCTGAAGCGTGGTAGACCAATCGGTTCCAAAGATAAAAATCCTCGAACAACAAAAGGAGCTAAAAAAATGGTCCAAGCGAGGATATGGAAACTCTAAAAGAGTATTTAGACATAATTGACATTACAGCTTCGGAAGAACCGATCGTGTACTGAAATGTTATGAAATTAAAGAGATCTCAATGAATTATGTCAAGAATGAAATACAATGGAACCGAAATGAAGTCAACGTTGACGATGTTTTTACTAAATATAGCGCTAAATGTGATAAATAGAAGTGAGGATCATGAACCAAAGTCTACTAAAGATTCTAGACAATGTGAATTGGCCAAAATTGAAAGATGAAATTGAAGCGAGAATGAGAATGGTTAAATTGTGAGATACAAAGCTCAACATGTTTCTCAAGGGTGGATGCGAGTACTTTTCAGTACTTAATTAGCCTTGTAGCACATGAAGAGCTCAATTTTCACAAGTTGAATATTGCTACAACTTATTTGTTGATAGTCATAATTATTTAAAGATCCCCGAATGATTTAATATTCCAGTGCACACTTTTTGAATTCTCGAGATGATTACTCAAATTGAATCAAGACCTCTGAAGAGCTTTCCAAATTATTATTGGAACTCTGAAGAGCTTCGCAAAATTATAGAAAGAACTCTAGATGAATGACCTCAAATTATATCTGATGGATTTTTTAGGTTGAACCTGTAGTTGACCTATAAAGACTCATTGATCTGCAGAAATTATTTATATTGAGTACATGAGTTGTGTGGTAAGAATATATGGAATATCTCAATCCAGAAGACTACGAAAGCATGCATGCAAATTACCAAATGTTATATCCCTTGATATGATAATATTATGTGATAGTTAGTAGGAATAAAGTTCAAAGACAAAAAGAAATGCATTAGAAGAGAGCGCGAGGTTTATATTTTATTTTTCACTATTCTAATGAATAAATCATTTTATATATGTTCTCCAAGTTAACCATGCAGAAACAAAGTATTTTTCGATCTAGATCAAGTCGATCTCAAGCCACCATTTATTATCTTTATGTGGTGACATGAAATATATTATGATATACAAAACAATCTATGGTTCTTGCTTCTTCATTTCAAGCTCATGCAAATGCCAATAGTTCAAGGAAGATGACCTGAAGATAATACTCCGCAAAGCTTCATTAAAAGAGGATACATCACAAGTGACAGCGGAATAGATTACTCCATATGTACTCAAGGAGAAACTCCAAATGTTGAAATTCATGTTGTGATGTGACGCTTCATTCAGGGGGAGAAAGTCGCACTCTTTTTCCTTTGCCATGGTTTTTTCCCACCGGGTTTTCCTCGGAAAGGTTTTTAACGAGGCAATTCCCATTAACGAGATATTGTACTCTTTTCCTTCACTAGTTTTTATCCCACTGGGTTTTTTCTAGTAAGGTTTTTAATGAGGCATATCCTCGATGGACATCCAAGGGGGAGTGTTATGAATAATATGATAATGGATGTCCACTCCTATTAGACTTCCACTTTCCTTTATGTAATGGGTTGTTAGTGGAACTTTAAGATTGATCTTTCACTTACCTTTTCTCACCCTATAAATAGGGTTCACTCCTATGTATGGATACACTTGTAATGAGAAATACAAAGACTCCCAACTTATATTCTTCTCTCATTATCTTCTTCTATTTGCATATTTCTTCTTCATCTCTAATCTACTATAATGGTTATATCCTACTCAAATTTTGGTTATTTTTATAACACGTTATCAGAACAAGTTCCTGAAGAATTGGTCAGGTACCTGAAATTTTTGGAAATGAGATCTCAATAAATTATGTCAACAATGAAATATGAAGGAACCGAAACAAAGTCAACGTTGACAATTTTGATATGTATAATAAAGCACTAAAAGTGATGAAGAGGATCATGAACTAATGTCTAACAATAATTTAGACAAAACAATGATTGGCCAAAATAGAAAAGATCAATTGAAGTGCACTAACTCGCTTTGCAAAGCAAAAAGTTTTTCAACTTTTAGTCTGTACACCTGAAGATGTAAAGCTAGTTAGGCTTGTTGTTCAAGAGTACTCGCACAAACCTAACATTGATTTTGAAGAAAAATTCACCTGTAGTGAATGTAAGTAATATTTAATACTTAGTCTATTAGCACATGAATGACTCAATTTACATATGATGGATGTGTTACAACTTATTTGTATGGCTCATTTGATAGTAGTAATTATATGAAGACATGATTTGTCCATTTAGTTTTATGGAAAGATCTACAAATGAATTTACTATTATTGGAACTCTTGAAGAGATTTCAAAACTATAGCTTGCTCAAAGAAAGAATTCTAGAAAATGACTTCAAATTATATTTGATGAATTTGGAGTTTGAACCTTAAATAGATCTCCACCTAGAAAATCCTAGAAGGATAAAAGATATAGAGAAATATCTTAAAATAAATATTTTTGGGAAACAAAGTTTTTTCTCGATGTTGCGCCCGAAAAAGTCCCTGAGGGATCTTTCTTCGTTTACAACTTTTTAAAACAATGAAGTCGCCACCAATATTTTTTATAAGGAAAATATTGAAGAAAAACCTTTTTGGAAAGCGAATGGTCTTTTGAAAACTAGAGATATAGGTTTGGGGGTCGATTACGTGTGAGGAAGGTACTAGCACCGCACACGTCCTTTCTATCGAAAGGGAACCTCTAACTAAAGGTGTGGTTTTAACGTTCGATTTGAAAAATACCTAAATTTGCCTATTTATTTCTTGTTTGAAGATGAATGGGAAAACTTAATGAAAATTTTTATTTTTGGCGCTTGACGAGAGTTGGCCTCTCGCTCCTACGTATCTCCTGGTGCGATGGAGAATTCAAAGCTACGTAGTTCTTGGTTGTCATGAAAAGGGTTTTTGTTTTTTAATCTTTTTTAGAGTTTTTCGCAAAGGGGTTGAGCGTTCGCGATGACCAAACAACAACGGTTTAGAGTGGTCATACTACTGACTCTTTTTGAAAATGGGATCATCACTAACAATCAAACGGCAACGGCGCGAGTGACTATTGATGACAACCGGTTTTTATTTTTGACTATTGAAAAGGTTTTCGCAATTGAAGGGGAGCGTTTGTGAAGACCAAACAACAACGGTTTAGAGTGGCGGCACTACTAACTCCGCGGGAGGAAATCATCACCCACAATCAAACGGCAACGGCACGAGTGATCATCAATGACAATTAGTTTTGATTCTGATGTTTTCAAGATTTGTTTTTGAAAATTGTTTCGTTGGTTTGATTTGGGGAGAATGTTTTGATAACTTGAAAAAAAGAGTTCATAATTGGGTTGATCGTTCGCGATGACCAAACAACAACTGTTTAGAGTGGTCATACTACTAACTCTTTTGAAAATGAAATTATCATTAATAACCAAACGGCAAACAGCGGGGTGATCATTAATAATAATTGGTTTTGTTTTAGGTTTTTTTGATACAAAGAGGTTTTTGAAATGGAGATTGTCACTAACAAGTAACAATTCATGCAAGTTACAAATGCATACTCACAAACATCCAAGAACAAGCATACCAATTCAAGCCAATTAATCAAATCATTTGTGATTCAAATCAAATTCTAAAATGCAATTGTGTGTGTGTGGAATGGGATGGGAATTGTTACTAACGAATAACAATCTCTTGTGGTAGCATATGTTCTTGTAATGAAGGCTATTACTAACGAGTAATCCTTCATTATATGCTTGTGGAAATCCTATAATGAGAGTCACCACTAACGAGTAGCAATCTCATGTAAGAAGCAAAGTATTGGAAGAGAGAATGCACACAATCAACTTGAGAACATGACAGGCATCATAAAAAATTTAATGCAATGTGACTAGAGGTATAGAATGATCTAGGTTGCATGAATAAGTAAGCAAGAAACCCAATGCATGATCAGAGACAGTCTTATTTAGATGAGTTTTCGCAATAGGAGTGAGGGTTCGCGATGACCAAACAACAACAGTTTAGAGTGGTCACATTACTAACTCTTTTGAAAATGAAATTATCGTTAACAACCAAACGGCAACGGCGCGAGTGATCATTAATGGTAATCGGTTTTGCTTTTGATTCGAGTGTTCGCGACGACCAAACAACAACGGTTTAGAGTGGCCGCATTACTAACTCTTTTGAAAACGAAATCATCATTATCAACCAAACGGCAACGGCGCGAGTGATCAATAATGACAATTGGTTTTATTTAGGTTGGATTGTTCGTGAAGACCAAACAACAACGGTTTCGAGTGGTCCCACCAATGACCCATTTGAAAACTAAAGTTATTACTAACGATCGAACGAGTAAAACCCAGAGGGACCATTAGCAAGAAATTATATTTTTTGACGAGAGTTTGGTTATTCAAAAAGGAGTTGTTTGAAGGGGTATACTAGCAAAAGTGAGAGTTGCAATTAGTTGCAGGGGGTTGTATCATTAAATAGGGAGATGTAAAAAAAATACAAGCCCAGTTCGCATTTGGGCTGGAGCTGCAAATGGGCCTAAGTGATGGGATGTGCACATGAATTGTGGGGTGTTAATATTAAACAGATTAAATAACACAGAGGGGATTACATAACCAAAAGGGAGGGGGTGTAATTAACAATCAGGTATTAAAAAAAAACTTAAAAAAAACAAAGGGAAAAGCCCACACGGGCTGTAAACCAACGTTAAACAAAAACAAAAAACAAACTTAAGCTTAAACTCTCCTTCTGCGCCATTCCATTTTTATTCAAACAGAGGGAGAACTGGATCGAGAGAGAGAAGCTACCGAGAGAGAGAGATTACCGCGAGAGAGAGAGAGGGAGAGGAAGAAGCCGACGGACGGAGCTTCGCCGGAGCTGTGGTTCTGGTGATGGTGACGGTGGCGCGCGCCGTGAAGGGAGGGCGCCGGAGAGATGAACGTCGCCGGCGACGGATGCTAACGATGACAGTAGCGTGAACGGTGACGGTAGCGTGAACAGTGACAGCGTCGGAAACGCCGGCTCTGCGTTTGATGTTTGGTGGTGGTGGCGGCGGATACGGCGACGTGCGGTTGTTGTTGAAGGGAGGAAAGAAGGTGAAGGGCTGAAATGGTGGTGGTCTGTGATGGCTCGCGGTGGCTGTTGTGTGGTTGTCGGTGTGGTTGTGGTAGTGTAGGAGTGGTGGTTTGGTTTGTGTTTGCGTTTGTTGGTTGTTGTGGAGTGGTGGTTTGGAGGTTGTTGGTTTGTGAAGAGAGAAGTGGTGGAGGTTTTTGTGTTGGAGGGGAGAGGTGTGGGTGGTGGTTGTGGGTGGTTGTATTTGTTGTATGGTTGTTGTTGGTGAGTGGTTGTGGTGGTTTGGAGGTTGTTGGTTTGTGAGGAGAGAAGTGGTGGAGGTTTTTGGTTGGTGAAGAGAGAAGTGGTGGAGGTTTTTGTGTTGGAGGGGAGAGGTGTGGGTGGTGGTTGTGGGTGGTTGTATTTGTTGTATGGTTGTTGTTGGTGAGTGGTTGTGGTGGTTTGGAGGTTGTTGGTTTGTGAGGAGAGAAGTGGTGGAGGTTTTTGTGTTGGAGAGGAGAGGTGTGGGTGGTGGTTGTGGGTGGTTATATTTGTTGTATGTGAAGAGAGGATGATGGAGGTGGGTGGTGGAGAAATGAGTGTGGAGTTAGAAACAAATGTGTGTTCTTCCTCCTTATTTCTCCTCTCTCCCTTTCTCTGTTATTGTTTTCTTTTATTCTCCCTTCCCCTTATTTTCATCTCTTTCCCCTCTTTTTATGTTCCTGACCCTCTCCTTTTGTTATCCCCCCTGGCGTGGCTGCATGCTAGCTGGAGGTGTGGTGCAACAAGTAATTCATTTTGGTGAAAAATGAGAAAACATGATGAAAGATATATTACCAACTAGCTCAAATTGGAAGATGCTCTATAGGAGTGGAATAGTAGTACCAGCAAAGCTACTATGCTTGCACAAAAGTAAAAATAAAAAAAGACAAAGAACTTGAAGGGAGATGCTTTAGCCTAAGGTTAAAAGAACCAAAGTAGGCGCATGCATGGTATCTGCTTCCTTTTATTTATTTATTAATTAAATTTTTGTAACTTTGTATTATTTGTCTAAATAAGATAAACAACAATACTAACATAATGAGTGCCCAAAACAAGCACGCGTATACGATTAGAACTAACACGGGTGCGCAACAAAACAGTTTGAGGTCATTAAAATAACACAAACAAGATCGTTAAAAAAAACGCTCGTACACAATTAGTTCTTTTTTGAAAACGAGAAAAATACTCGTTAAAATCAGGTGTTCACATAAAATACTTTTTTTGTTTTTTTTTTTTAATACATTTTGAACTAGTCGGACAAAATTGGGGTATGACAGCTGCCCCTCTTTATTTCACATTTTGCCAAGAAATATGAATTGGCATTTTCATATTTGCTGGTAAAATGGAAATAAAGATATAGAAATAATACTAATTTTGTCCGCTTCAGAAAATTTCAAATTTTCTTTTTGTTATTTTCCTTTTGAGAAAGGGCTAACGCTAAATCGCATTAATTGAAAGCGATAAATTGGGAAAGCGGTAAATTGGGAAAAGCGGTAAATTGGGAAAAGCGGTAAATTGGGAATTCGGAGGTTGCCTAAAACCTTTCTAACGGACTCTTGTCGAGTCCGAGCTGCGGGTGGCCTTTTCGAGCGCCGATCAACATCGGTCCGAATCGATTTGATCAATGGATTTACGCCGTGCCTTAGGTGTGCACAACTAATCCGGCGGACTTAACGGTCCGATGGATCCATCGCGTGCTCGCATAACGCGATGTTGTGATCTGTGGAAGGAGTTCACTAACTCGTGGGAGTTCACTAACTCGGGTTGATGGAGTTTACGAACTCGGATTGATGGAGTTTACTTAACTCGGATTGATGGAGTTTACTTAACTCGGTTGATGGAGTTTACGAACTCTGGGTTGATGGAGTTTACGAACTCGGGTTGATGGAGTTTTACGAACTCTGTGCTGATGGTGATTTTTTCTAAAAATGAGATTTTTGGGACTCTCGGCCCAAGTAACTTTTCTCTTGGATGGTGCATGAAATGCATGCACTTGGGTATTTGGGTGCATATGAATGCAATGATTGATTTTGGTGAGATGCTTTTTCTATTTTGTCTATACCTGATGAATGCTTGGTTTGCTAGAAAGAAAACAGTAAATGAACACTTGGCGTGCTGATGCGAAAATAGTAAATGTACACTTGGCGTGCTGTTGGGAAAACAACAAATGGGCACTTGGCGTGCTGTTAATGAATCACTTGAGACCCGAGGGCATTTGAACTCCAAACTGAAGGAGCGACTGGGAATGAGATTTTGAGACTAACAAGTCCAGGATGACTGACTTGAGAATTAGATTGAAGACTGACACTTGAAGTGTTGATTCTTGGAAATAGGCATCCGGATTAACATCTTGTGTTCATCCACACTTTGCTTAGCAATGCAATGAATGACACATGTAATGCAAACATATGCCGTGATTGATGTCTTGAATATTATGGAATGCTTTTGTTCTTTTGTATTTGCTTCTTCTTTATAGTTTATGAAATGCAAATATCAACATAATGCTTTGATGTTTGAATGCAAGTGTATGCGGTGATTGATGCTTTGATGAATGGAATGCTCTGTTCTAACTTCTTTTGTTTCTTTTTGTTTTTCTATGAAATGCAAACATTAATATGATGCAATGCTCGATGTTTGATGCAATGATTTTTGTTCTTTTTCTTTTATGGAAATGCTAACATTAATATGATGCCAATGCAATGAAAAGATTTCGCCTTTTCTTCTTTACTATTTTCCTCTATGAAATGCGGTATGAATATGGTACAAATGACGTGGAACGCTTCTTTTTCTTTTGCTATGTTGTGAATGCAAAAATGTGAAGATGCAAATGTAATGCTTTGATGCATATGCCATAATGAATAGATTGAAATGCCTAGATGCATGAGGTAAACATTTTTGTGATGATGAGATCACGAGACTTTGGATGCAAGGAATTGAGATGATTATTGACCATTCTGTTGAAAAATTGAATTTGATTCAAACTCCGGTGTCCTCAAGGTTTTTATTTACAAACAAACTCACTTGTTCTCTCTTTCTTTCCATGATGACTGAATTTTAGATATCACGTAAACAACGTGTGTTCTCTCTTCTTGAAGCATTGTCTAGTAAGCATGCATAGGAGTGCAGATGTGAATGAATGAGTCGGTTAACTTGGAATCGGTTTAGGGCATGGACATTTATGGCAAGTGAAGGAATGACAGACATGGTTATTGCCGAAGCTCATGAAGGATCAAGAGATACAAGATTGCCCCAATTCAGGTCTTTGATGAATAGCTTGCCCCTGTCTAATGGTGACAACAACTAGGGGTGTAGAAGATGATGAATTGGGAATGCTTCGGCTTTTGAAATGAAGGGTGGAGCAAAAGAGATTTTGTCTCAACCCATAAAGTTTGATGTTGCCCCAGTCATAACAAGGACAAAGCTACCCCAATTAGAATGACAAGGCCTTGTTTAGGATAGTGAGTTGGGAGATTGCCCCGGTGAGGTGTTATGAGGTGAAGGAATGGGAACGCACTTGCCCCACTTTCGAATGACATTTCAAATGGTTTCCTTGAGTGAGGTTGTGAAAGGCGACAGAGTTATGGTGATGGTTATGAACTGAGGGTGATATATGAATGGCGTGGGCAATGAACAAACCTCCCCAAAGTTAAGTGGAGTGAGAGGTGAATGGACTGCCCCCTAGTACACACTTTTGGTTCTCTTTAAGAATAACTCAAGTGCAATGAAAGTTTTGACTTTTTAGCATGATGAGAGGCTCCTCTCGGTGACCGCTAGCCCTTGTTTTAATGAATAGATTGAAATGCCTCTTGGAGTGCAAGTCCTTCTCCTTTTTTCCCGTTTTATTTTTACCAACTCTCTTTTTTGATTGTTTGTTTTTTTCTTTTTGAGCAGCTTTCTTTTTCTGCTTGTTTGTTTTTCCTTTTGAGCAAACACGTCGTAGATAGATAAACTTATTTGTCCTAAGATTAAAACTTGAGAAAACGAAAGCAATTAGTCATTGATCGGAATGGACTTTTTAGGGTTGTGATGTGGAGAAGGGGATGATTGAGCCTAATGAAGTGTTTGGGGTTGATGGGGAGGATGGGTCTTGTTCGGTGTTGGCCGATGGTCAATGGTTTATGAAGGAAATGGTTATTAGGTTTGATGAGGTGTTTGGAGGTTTATGAAAGAAAATATGGTTAAACCCACTGAATTGAGGGCCTTTTTGAAAGGGGAAACGATTGAACCCATTGAATTTGAGGGCCTTTTTGAAAGGGAGCTCTTATGCTTCATGGCAAAATGTATTGACTCTTAATTTATACTCCCTTTGTCTTCCTTTCTTTGTTTTTGGGATTCTCCTTTTTGAGACTTTGTTATTCCCCTCCTTTGGTGAATTTCCTTTCCTTTTAACTTGGGTGAAAATGATATACCATCTTTGATGTGGAATTATCCTTTGTCTAGGGTGATGGGGATATCTTGGGCTTTTCTCGGCTTAAGATGGGTAACAAAGGGTATTTTTGTAATTTTGAATCTTTGGCTTAAGAGGGGTAGGAAATAGACTTTTTGGGATTTTAGGTTTTTGAGGGTATGGAGAGATGACCAAATTTCATTTCAAGTCCCGATTGCTTATTTCTGTGGGACAATGATTCATCTATCTTCATGTGTTTGCTCTTTTCCTTTTTTTTTTCTTGTTTTTTTTTTGTGCCCTAATTTTTGCGTGGACCGCTCTTTGCGAGTTTTCAAACCACCGGGCGCTCTTTTTTGCCTAGGCCGCCATTTGCGGGTTTTCAACATAGCGAGCTTATTTTATCTTTTTTATTTATTATATACTTTTTTTGGAAAGACTTGCACTAAGGAATATGATACCGACAAGGAAAATTAGGGATCACAGAATTGCCCCAGCATGGAGGACTTAAAGTGTTAGCGAGAATGAACCAAAAAGTCAAGTATGCACTGATGGGAGAGTATATGCGCTTTATGGGTGGACTGGGCGGGGTTAGACTTGGATGGGGAATGATGATAAATGAAGGAAATTGACTGACTCAAACAAGAGAAACTGCATGTGGCATGCATACTTACTAGAAGAACGCTTCACAGAGAGTTAACATTGGTTAAAACATGATATAAAAACTTTTTGATGAACCGTTTTAGTCTTTTATCATGGAATGGATGAGATGCAATGCTTTTTTTGAAGGAAATACAAATGAGCTATTGATGTGAAAAACTGAGGGCCTTGGAACACCTTGAGTTTGCAAATGAGTGAGGGTAAACTTTTCCAAAAAAGGAAAGATTACTTTGCAAGAACATCTCGTCTCTCATCACAACATTTTTGTTGTATGCAATGCATGCATGAAAGCATGTTCACTTGAAAAGTGTGATTATTCTAAAAGTTTTTTTTTTTTTGATGTTTTCTTTTTATGCAAGACGAAATATGAAATGCCAATGCATTTTTGGATGATGAATGATGCAAGAATGATGCTTCTTTTGAGAATGATTTTTATAGAGGCAAGACAAGATATGAAATGTTGATGCCTCCTTTTCTTTTGAAAGATGCATGAATGATGTTTTTTCCTAAATGATGATTTTTAGAGGCAAGACAAAGTATGAAATGCCAATGCCCCTTCCCTTTTCTTTTGAATGATGAAAGATGCAAGAATGGTGATATGAGGCAACCGATTGTCGTTACCCTGAGTAACCTGCATGAAACATTGAGTGGATCCTGACTCAATACTTCACACAATATACTGAAACGTTTCGACAATTAGTTGACTCAACTTAACTTCCTACTTGAAAAGAAAACACGTGTGACTGGGTCAAAGTGCCCTGATATCGTAGAGTAACATCTCAAATTTGTAGTCGACAAACAAATTTGAGATATTACCCTTCGCCGTTCAAAGGTGCACTTCTACCCATTAAGCCATCACATGAGGAAATTTTTCTTTGTTTCGAAAGGATGCATGCGGGGAGAAATGATGTATTCCAACAAAGTGATGAGGTTAATGAAATGCCACATTGACGCGATGTCTGCATTATTTGATGATGATTTTTTGTACCTGCACCCGGATGAATGTGATGCTTATGCAATGCGGATGATAATTGCTTCTTGCTTTATTTTGTTTTTATGCAATGAAATGAAATGCATGATACTCACAATTATTCTTAACGCGTGGAAATGCATGCAAAATGAAACGTTCAATTGCTTATTGTTTTTTTTATGCCATGAAAAAGGGAAAAGAGGTACATGCGATGCATTTTCTAAAATCTAGTAGAAAACATACATTCTTGGATTTTTGTTTATTTGTTATGATATGAAAGAGAAAAATAATAATGCATGCAGAAAATGGCGCGTTTGAGCCAAGGCTATATGAATAAGCGGAATGATATATGCATGCAATATTGATGTGATGCCCACCTTTATTCGAGGACGTTTTTACATAATTAAAGATGAATGAAATGCGATATGGATGATAACTGTTTCTGGTTTTCATTTTTCTTATGCAATGAAATGAAATGTGTGATGCTTACAATTACTTTCCTAATGCATGAGAGATATTGAATGGAGATGCATGTGGAAATTATTGAAAATGTATATTTTATGCAAAGGATGTGCGCAAATGATGATGATGTTTTATGCCTATGTAACTCAGAGAAAAGTCCTTCTTGGCAGTGATTCGAGTTTTTTTTTGGAAAATGCGGGCTGTACGTTATTTCATATGGACCAATAAGAGAGAGGCTACAACGGTAACTCTTTTTTCTCTCTTTTTTTGAAAATAAAGTGGGCCATATGTCACCTCGTACGGACCGGCAAAAGAAAGGCTACAACGGCAACTCTTTCTCTATTTTCTCTTTTTTTGAAGAACGCATGCCGTACGTGGCTTCATATGGACCTAGTAAGGGAAAGGCTACAATGGCAGGTCTTTCTCTCTTTTTTTTTGAAAAGAGTGGGCCACATGCCGCCCCGTACGGACCGGCAAAAGAAAGGCTACAACGGCAGCTCTTTCTCTATTTTCTCTTTTTTGAAAAATCTCCTTCTCCTTTTTTGAAAACATGCCTAGATTACAATGCAACACACAATTTGGTATGCCCCGTGTCCTCTACGAAGCGGAGACTTAGGTTCTAAGACAACTTAAATGTTCCTCCCATGTGGGTTCTAGTCACTTCCTCACCAGGTTACCAGAGCTAATTCTCTCTCACAATAGCACCCACAACGATGGAACGCCACCTGGTGTGAGGCATCATGAAAGAGCATACTCTGGCTGAAACTTTCGTGAGAGTCAGAAGGACAACAGTCCAATTGCCGATCACTACTCGCTTCCACTCTCCTAAGTTTTGTCAAACCTTGGGTTTTAGGCCCCTCAAAAGCACATAATCGTAAGGGTGTGAGTGTGTGTGGCAAGGACATACCACTTAAAGCTACCCAACACATATCACCCCACCTGCAAATGAAAGCCCAGAACAGTCCAGACAAAAGCTAGTAATAACGTGTTGTCTACCCTAGGGTTTAATATCAAATAAGCTAGCCTAGGGTTTCAACAACAATCAAGTGCATTGCTTACCTCAAGAAAGGGAGCCAAGAAGAAGGGAACATGATTGGGATTGGGGAAATGCATGAGGGTACTAAGCATATAAGCAAAGAGGAGGAAGAAAAAACAAACATGGAAGAAGAAAAAACAAATACACATGCATGCAACATGATAAGAAAGAAGAGGAAACCGAAAAGGGATAGAAGCAAACAAGGTATCCAAATCAAATCGATAGCACATTAAACCACACATTTAATTAGTTAGGCTTGACCCACTTTTGAAGAAAAATGTTTTTTAGTCCCCAAAGGAGTCGCCAAATGCTTGCGCTAAAAAAGTCCTGAGGATCTTTCTTCGTTTACAACTTTTAAAACAATGAAGTCGCCACCAATATTTTTATAAGGAAAATATTGAAGAAAAACCTTTTGGAAAGCGAATGGTCTTTTGAAAACTAGAGATATAGGTTCGGGGGTCGATTACGTGTGAGAAGAAGGTACTAGCATCACACTTTACGCCCTTTCTCTACCGAAAGGGAACCTCTAACTAAAGGTGTGGTTTTAACGTTCGATTTGAAAAATACCTAGATTTGCCTATTTATTTCTTGTTTGAAGATGAATGGGAAAACTTAATGAAAATTTTTATTTTTGGCGCTTGACGAGAGTTGGCCTCTCGCTCCTCTACGTATCTCTGAGTGCGATGGAGAATTCAAAGCTACGTAGTTCTTGGTTGTCATGAAAAGGGTTTTTGTTTTTTAATCTTTTTTAGAGTTTTTCGCAAAGGGGTTGAGCGTTCGCGATGACCAAACAACAACGGTTTAGAGTGGTCATACTACTGACTCTTTTTGAAAATGGGATCATCACTAACAATCAAACGCGGCAAGCGCGCGAGTGACTATTGATGACAACCGGTTTTTATTTTTGACTATTGAAAAGGTTTTCGCAATTGAAGGGGAGCGTTTGTGAAGACCAAACAACAACGGTTTAGAGTGGCCGCACTACTAACTCCCGCGGGAAGGAAATCATCACCCACAATCAAACGGCAACGGCACGAGTGATCATCAATGACAATTAGTTTTGATTCTGATGTTTTCAAGATTTGTTTTTGAAAATTGTTTCGTTGGTTTGATTTGGGGAGAATGTTTTGATAACTTGAAAAAAAGAGTTCATAATTGGGTTGAGCGTTCGCGATGACCAAACAACAACTGTTTAGAGTGGTCATACTACTAACTCTTTTGAAAATGAAATTATCATTAATAACCAAACGGCAACGGCGCGGGTGATCATTAATAATAATTGGTTTTGTTTTAGGTTTTTTGATACAAAGAGGTTTTTGAAATGGAGATTGTCACTAACAAGTAACAATTCATGCAAGTTACAAATGCATACTCACAAACATCCAAGAACAAGCATACCAATTCAAGCCAATTAATCAAATCATTTGTGATTCAAATCAAATTCTAAAATGCAATTGTGTGTGTGTGGAATGGGATGGGAATTGTTACTAACGAATAACAATCTCTTGTGGTAGCATATGTTCTTGTAATGAAGGCTATTACTAACGAGTAATCCTTCATTATATGCTTGTGGAAATCCTATAATGAGAGTCACCACTAACGAGTAGCAATCTCATGTAAGAAGCAAAGTATTGGAAGAGAGAATGCACACAATCAACTTGAGAACATGACAGCATCATAAAAAATTTAATGCAATGTGACTAGAGGTATAGAATGATCTAGGTTGCATGAATAAGTAAGCAAGAAACCCAATGCATGATCAGAGACAGTCTTATTTAGATGAGTTTTCGCAATAGGAGTGAGGGTTCGCGATGACCAAACAACAACAGTTTAGAGTGGTCACATTACTAA
Source organism: Oxytropis ochrocephala (assembly GCA_020916435.1). Lineage (NCBI taxonomy): Eukaryota > Viridiplantae > Streptophyta > Magnoliopsida > Fabales > Fabaceae > Oxytropis > Oxytropis ochrocephala. The sequence goes on from CM037090.1 coordinate 99,688,646, forward strand.
CTCTTTTGAAAATGACATTATCGTTAACAACCAAACGGCAACGGCGCGAGTGATCATCAATGGTAATCGGTTTTGCTTTTGATTCGAGTGTTCGCGATGACCAAACAACAACGGTTTAGAGTGGCGCATTATTAACTCTTCTTTTGAAAACGAAATCATCATTATCAACCAAACGGCAACGGCGCGAGTGATCAATAATGACAATTGGTTTTATTTAGGTTGGATTGTTCGTGAAGACCAAACAACAACGGTTTCGAGTGGTCCCACCAATGACCCATTTGAAAACTAAAGTTATTACTAACGATCGAACGAGTAAAACCCAGAGGGACCATTAGCAAGAAATTATATTTTTTGACGAGAGTTTGGTTATTCAAAAGGAGTTGTTTGAAGGGGGTATACTAGCAAAAGTGAGAGTTGCAATTAGTTGCGGGGTTGTATCATTAAATAGGAGATGTAAAAAAATACAAGCCCGGGCCGCATTTGGGGTGGAGCCGCAAAATGGGCCTAAGTGATGGGATGTGCACATGAATTGTGGGGTGTTAATATTAAATGATTAAATAACACAGAGGGGATTACATAACCAAAAGGGAGGGTGTAATTAACAATCAGTATTAAAAAAACTTAAAAAAACAAAGGAAAAGCCCACACAGGTCAGAAACCAACGTTAAACAAAAACAAAAAACAAACTTAAGCTTAAACTCTCCTTCTGCGCCATTCCATTTTTATTCAAACAGAGGGAGAACTGGATCGAGAGAGAGAAGCTACCGAGAGAGAGAGAGAGAGAGAGAGAGATTACCGCGAGAGAGAGAGAGGGAGAGGAAGAAGCCGACGGACGGAGCTTCGCGCACCGTGGTTCTCGTGATGGTGACGGTGGCGCGCGCGTGAAGGGAGGGCGCCAGAGAGATGAACGTCGCCGGTGACGGATGCTAACGATTCTGATGGCGTGAACGGTGACGGTGGCGTGAACGATGTGTGGCGTCGGAAACGCCGGCTCTGCGTTTGATGTTTGGTGGTGGTGGCGGCGATACGGCGACGCGGTGCGGTTGTTGTTGAAGGGAGGAAAGAAGGTGAAGGGGCTGAAATGGTGGTGGTCCGTGATGGCTCGCGGTGGTCGTTGTGTGGTTGTCGGTGTGGTTGTGGTAGTGTAGGAGTGGTGGTTTGGTTTGTGTTTGCGTTTGTTGGTTGTTGTGGAGTGGTGGTTTGGAGGTTGTTGGTTTGTGAAGAGAGAAGTGGTGGAGGTTTTTGTGTTGGAGGGGAGAGGTGTGGGTGGTGGTTGTGGGTGGTTGTATTTGTTGTATGGTTGTTGTTGGTGAGTGGTTGTGGTGGTTTGGAGGTTGTTGGTTTGTGAGGAGAGAAGTGGTGGAGGTTTTTGGTTGGTGAAGAGAGAAGTGGTGGAGGTTTTTGTGTTGGAGGGGAGAGGTGTGGGTGGTGGTTGTGGGTGGTTGTATTTGTTGTATGGTTGTTGTTGGTGAGTGGTTGTGGTGGTTTGGAGGTTGTTGGTTTGTGAGGAGAGAAGTGGTGGAGGTTTTTGTGTTGGAGAGGAGAGGTGTGGGTGGTGGTTGTGGGTGGTTATATTTGTTGTATGTGAAGAGAGGATGATGGAGGTGGGTGGTGGAGAGATGAGTGTGGAGTTAGTGAAGAGAGGATGATGGAGGTGGGTGGTGGAGAAATGAGTGTGGAGTTAGAAACAAATGTGTGTTCTTCCTCCTTATTTCTCCTCTCTCCCTTTCTCTGTTATTGTTTTCTTTTATTCTCCCTTCCCTTATTTTCATCTCTTTCCCTCTTTTTTATGTTCCTGACCCTCTCCTTTTGTTATCCCCCCTGGCGTGGCTGCATGCTAGCTGGAGGTGTGGTGCAGCAAGTAATTCATTTTGGTGAAAAATGAGAAAACATGATGAAAGATATATTACCAACTAGCTCAAATTGGAAGATGCTCTATAGGAGTGGAATAGTAGTACCAAAGAAAGCTACTATGCTTGCACAAAAGTAAAAATAAAAAAGACAAAGAACTTGAAGGGAGATGCTTTAGCCTAAGGTTAAAAGAACCAAAGTAGGCGCATGCATGGTATCTGCTTCCTTTTATTTATTTATTAATTAAATTTTTGTAACTTTGTATTATTTGTCTAAATAAGATAAACAACAATACTAACATAATGAGTGCCCAAAACAAGCACGCGTATACGATTAGAACTAACACGGTGCGCAAATAAAAGCAGGTTTGAGGTCATTAAAATAACACAAACAAGATCGTTAAAAAAAACGCTCGTACACAATTAGTTCTTTTTTGAAAACGAGAAAAATACTCGTTAAAATCAGGTGTTCACATAAAATACTTTTTTTGTTTTTTTTTTTAATACATTTTGAACTAGTCGGACACAATTGGGGTATGACACTCGACCTGCAGATCGATCGATTAGCTAAGTGAATGATGATAAATTATATCTATTGAGTACATGATGTGTGTGTCAAGAAGATAGCAAATATTACAGTCTCGAAGACTTTAAATTAGTGCGCGCACGTCACTAAATGTCATATGAATTGATGTGATAGTATTATTTTATACTTAGTGAGATAGAATTTATCAACAATCAAAATGTACTAGAACAAAGTGTAATATATTGTTTTTATATTTTCATGAAACAGATGAAGCAATTATTTTATGCATATCTGTTCATAAAACTAATCATGCAGATACAAGGTATTTGTTTTGACCCAGATCAAGTCAAATTCCAAACCTACTATTTTCAACATATGGTGACATTGAAACATCATTATAATCTACGAGCAATCTATGGTTATTGGTTCTTCATATCAGACACAAGCACCATCAATTTAAGGAAGGGGCATTGAAGATAAAGCTCAACTAAAAAGATGATATATATCACAGTGTATATTGGTTCAAATGTGTCAGGGGAGAAAATATTGGTATCAATATTCTTAATTGATGCTTCAAACAGGGGGAGAAAACTGTACTTTTTTTTTTCCTTTTCCACGGTTTTGTCCCATTGGGTTTTCCTGGAAATGTTTTTAACGAGACAGTTCCCACATAAAGGATATTGTACTCTTTTCCTTCACTAAGATTTTTTCCCACTGGGTTTTTTCTTAGTAAGGTTTTAATGAGGCATATCCTCAATGAACATCCAAGGGGGAGTGTTATGAATATTTGTGGATGTCCATCTCCTCATCTCCCTTAGTCTTTTCATATTCTATAAGATGCTTATGACACATAATGGTAGACCATCCATATGCTTATAACTTACATATCTTATGTCCTATAAATAGGACTCATGTAGCATTGTAAAAGTTACCTTCAAGAGTAGAATGAAAAATCTTTCTTCTTCTCCCATTCTCTTCTTCTCTTTGTTTAGTTGTTATTCATCTATAGTCTATTATAGTGGTACTATCTTATTCTTGTTTTGGTTAATTTCTAAATGTATAGTTCTTCAGAAACTTGACCACAAATCTCCATAATAGATGGCCAAAGAAAAATGTATTTTGTGCAATCCCCCAAAGATGCTTAAATTACCAATTCATTAGTTCTTCAGGAACTATACCGCAAAATTTCTTCAATGATAATCAAGAAAACCATACTATTAGCAATCCTTCAAGGATGCTTGAATATTTTCTTTTTTTGAGTTCTTCAAGAACTATCAGATATCCTTAGAAACAGTGATAAAGAAAATAATTCTTTGTGTAATCCTAGTTCTTCAAGAACTATACCACAATACTTATTCATGATGATCAATAAGAACCATATAATGAGCAATCCTTCAGGGATGCTTTGATATTAAAAAAATATTAAATTCTTTAGGAACTGTATCACAAACGAACATGGAAATAACGAACCTGGAAATAATTATTTGTGCAATCCTTCAGGGATGCTTGGATAATGGATTTATTGTTCTTCAGAAGTTATATAACAAATATTCATCAACAATGATAAATAAATTGAAAATGAGATAAAACATAAAATGAGATAAAACATAAAACAAGATCACAAATAAATAATAGTGAGAAGAAGAAGAAGATGAAAAATTATTCTCTTATAGAACCTGATTATACCATCAATCATACTGTAGAGCTTCGTGCTGATAACGTGTTATGAAAATAACCAAAACGATAGAAAGGAGAAATATGAAGAAGATAAGAATGTAACATCCCCAATTTCGTTAATTTCGAATTAAGAAATTAACGAGTGATTTATTACTCGAATAGGTAATAAATCAAGTCACGGATATGAGGTTGTTACGAAAGCAATTTAAAATTGCTAGAGAAAATAATTTAAATACACAACCGAGTGGAAATTAGAACTCTAAGGGTATTTCAGGATTTATACCACTTCCGTTAAATGAGTTTCAAGACTCCAAAAATATCCAAATACTCTCTCATTCCCCACTTATGTGAATTAAAAGAAAGGAATAAAGAAAGGAAAGAAATAAAGGAAGGAAAGAATGAAAGAAAGAAAATCAGAGAGAGAGAAACAAAAAAAAAAAAACGGAACCGTGAGAAGAGAAAGGAGAGAGGCGAAGGTGAGAAGAGGAAGGAGAGCAAGATCTCCTTCGATTTAGCACCAGTAAGGGCTTCTTATACCGTTCTCTTCCATTTTTCATCCTCTATCTATTGGTACCACTTTCACACCCTAATTTCTACTCGTTTTCAATTCGCCATTAATGGGTTTTGAAGCTCAAATGGAGAAAAAGAGAGATTTAAGTAAAATTGAAGCTTGGTATTGGTGATTGGAAGCTCAACAACTGATGTGGAGTGTTCGGTTCGGGTTTGGAGCGGATCCGAGCGCGTTCGTGAAGTTTCAAATCGGGAGCTTGGAGAGCTTGGTTTGGTGTGATTTTCATCACACGAGGTGAGTTTTACTCACGTTTAGGGAATTTCCAATTTTGTATTTGTGTTATGTTTGAATAATTTCAAAATTCGGAGTTTCGAGAATTTTAGAGTCAAAAACGGTATTTTACAAGATTATGTGTTTTTGGAACATAGAACGAAACAATATGATTTTGATTGTTGAATTGTATTGCCTGGACTGGAATATTTGTGTGTATGGTACATGCGTGGTTGTTTAGGATTGAAATACAGTTTGGGATCGATCGGAGAACGAAACGGAACGGAATTGGGCATTAAGTCGAGAAGTTCCTATGTTCCCAATATCCAATGTTTCGTTTCGACGCTCCGTTCGGCTTCAAACTTCTTCTAAATCCTTTTCCTAACCACCCTGAGCATTTATGTGGATCTCTTGTTTGTTGGGATGTGTTTTAAAGTCGTTGGTGTGATTCGGTTGAATTTTCAAAGCTATTGGAAAAACCGTAAATTTTTGTATATGTGTAAAATTAATGATTTTTGAACAAATTGATGTCTGGACTGGTTTTTCAGGTGATTATTATTTTGGGATGTCCAGTATTACGGAGAAACTCTGCGAATTTTCGTTGGAAATTTTTATACAAATTCAAAGTGGTTTTGAAATAACGATTAATGTTATGAGTATTTCGAAAAACCGTAAAATATAGAGTACGTGTGGGAACCAAATGGCTTACAACTTAAATGTTGACTAAACGGATTTTTTAAGAATTTATGTGGATAATAATATGTTATTGCAACATATTATGGTGTGAGACATAATCCGGTATATATATATTATATCGTGTATATGAGACGGCCCAATGCGGGTGTACTGTGATTAGAGGATATTTCGGTATATGATCAATATCGAAATTAGGATTCGAGGCGGGTGACGACCCAGAGCTCGCAGCATACTAGGCGGGGAAGTCATGAGCCCCTAAACCTAGGCTCTCAGCGATAGAGTTCACCGGGATTAGCAGATGTGCAGTCGGTGTTATGCTCAGATGAATTATTGTACATAGCAGGTTTGCTCTCGGTGATAGGGTTCACTGCTATTGTGCAATTGTTGGACGTTATGAATGCACTGTGTGTGCATTTGACGATCAGCACTGTGTGTGCAGTTTGTATTTAGCACTGTGTGTGCAGTCGGTATTGTGCGTGGTTTACTAATTGAATCACGAAGTAAACAAATGTTTTATAAATAGACCGAGTGATAGGTGAGGGGTCACGGTAAGACTCACTGAGATTTGTTATCTCACCCTACAAATGTTGTTGCTTTTCAGATTAACAGGGAAAGAAGAAGGTCTGTATGGCACGAGTAGGTGGCATGATCGAATAGAAGATTGAAGATTTAGTCTTCCTTCTGTCTTTAGGTTTTCCTTGTTATTTTCGTATCAGTTATGACTTAAAATTTGTTTAAGTTATTTATTGGTTTTCCGCTATTCTTGTAAGGATTGTAAATCTAAGCAAGGAAATTTATCTCTGATGTATGCTAAATAGGTACACTTTAGTATTTCTATTAGATAGAAATATGAGGGTGTTACATTTTGGTATCAGAGCAGTTCGACCTTGTCGGACTTAGAGACCTTATGGTCAAGAGGTTAGATAGAGTCAGCTTAGGGACTTAGACAATTAAATGTCAGAACCTTTCAGTATATTATGTGAAGTATTGAGTCGATCCACTCAATGTTTCATGTGAGTTCTCGAGAATGATGACACTTAGTTGCCTCAGCCACGAAAATGTCCAAACCCTACACCATAGGAATTCTGGCCTTCTCAGTTTATCAGAGCACGCAGCGGAAGCAAAGGGCTACAGTTGGTGTTCTGAAGTAAGTAGTGGGCAGCCAAATTGGTTCGAGAAAACCGTGGGCGAATGTTCAATCAGTGAACTAGGTGCAATTGTAGAATTGCGGTGGAAGTTATTATGTAGGTCCTACAGAGGAACTACAATTGAGAGAAGCCTTTAGCGAAGAATAATGACCGTATTGTAAGACCGGTTAAGGTTAATCGGCACCCGAGATCCCGACCGCTGATTAGTCGGTCTAACATTATCGAAACATTATGGCATAGTTAACGTTACATTATGGTTAGAGTAAACCCCAACTAAGATCGCGATTAGAGACATTCTCCTGATAATCGCAAGTTTTGATCGAGCTCCTTTTTCTTAAAGCCACATTGCTAAATGCTATGAAGATGAGATATTAAGTCAGTAGTGCAATCTCGATGATTGGCTCTGAGAACCAAATGCTAACCGAATTAGTCTAATTACGATTTCGAACCGAGTCCCAATTAAGATAAGATCAGTAGGTGACTTTGATGGTGACATGTACTGGGATTCAAACATTTTCCCGCTACGGCAATATTTCGGAAAGAGTGATTATTTATTGAAAGACCTGCACCTAGATTGGATTATATTGTTAAACTTTTAGATGAGGAACTTGAGGAACATCTTTTTAATCTATTCCTGAAAACTCGTTTCCAACCTAGTTATGGAATGGGCGTGGTAATCGATAGCTGGATGGCACTCATGGACCGTTAATTGATTTTAAGAAATGACTGCAGTAAGGAAAATGAGATGTCACATGTGAGGGAAAATATATTCAAGCTGATTGGTAGATAGTATGAGCAAGCCAGTCTCGATCTGTGAGAAATTTTCGTCAGTTCTCCAACTTATTTTATTCATAACTTTTAATCCGGAACTCCGATTTTTATGTTCCGGGATGCGTTGGAAAGCTAACGAAAATGTCTACACATCCGAGTAGGATTTGAACTAATTGTTCAATGGTATTCTGAAATGTACTCCAGCCTTACCCTAAGTTGTTAAATCTTGAAGCGGTTGTAGAACATAAACCCATTAGAGGCGTGGGAATTGGAAAGAGAACTTCCAATAGTTAAGATGAGATTCCTAGACACCGGTTTAGGATGATAATCATTAAAGTTTCCCAATGGACCTATTCCTCGGAAATGGTGGATAGCAATGCATAGCCTTTCAACAATGAAGTAGAGTTTGAAAGCCAATAACTAAGAACTGTTTCACCATTATGCCACAAGAGTAAAACTTCCAAGTACTTAAAGTATTGGAAGGAATGTTGTCCTATAGAAAGACCGAAACGAGTAAGTGTAAACACGTGACACCTCGTTAGGCAAGACACCTTATCTACCGAATGGATACTCTGGGAGTTATGGTTATGTTTGGATGTTGTGAAGCTCAAAATTTTCTAGTAAGTTTTGCTTAGCTAGGAAAGCGGTTATGCTTCAAGCAAGGAATCTATGTTGTTAGATTCTCGTAGGCTTGAGTAATTGAGTTTTAGACTCCATTCAAGAGAATGGTTGGCTTTGGAAAAGTCGTTTGACATATGATCCATATCTTAGCTAATGATCATAAGGACCATGATGATGAGGTTACTGAAGTATATAATAGTTATAACGAAAAACCGTATGGTGCTCCAAATTTGAAGAAGAGTACGAGGAATGTTTGTGATACTTTAACGAAGCTTTAGCTATAGATAATGTAACTTATGACGATGCTATTCCAAACAGATCACCAAGAAATGTTGCTTTTCATGGGAGATAGTTGGTTCAAATCTCACTCGTCTCTATTCAATGAAACAAAGTCAAAGGGCTTTGACCCGTAATCCATCCGCAATGCCCGAGATTTTCGGTTCATAAGCTACATTATCAACTCTTATCGTTGTTAGTTACTACCATTAATGATTACCGAGTTAGTAACATTTGAATAATATTATTAATAAATCCCTAATCTAAAGAATATTATGATATTTGTGATAGGTACATCCTTGTATCACTATTGTTGAGGATTCTAAGTGAATGAATAGTAGATTTCAGTTCAAGGGAATGATTGGTTGGAATAGTCATCGACTTATAGGTTTTGAAAGGCCATACATTTTTGTGAGATCATCCGGATCTCTAATTGAGTTTCAAGAATGAGTCACGAGGTGAAGATATGTCTTATTAGTATGTCGGGTTAGCAAAGAAACAAACTCCTATGGGTAAGTGGGAAAATTATTTCATATCCAAATGTTTTCAAGAAAATTTTTACAAAACCGTTACCCATCGGGAGATAGTCATGAACTCGATGGTACAGAGTTTAACCCAAGTTCTAATAGTACAAATATTCCCATGAAATCGGACGTGATATTACTTAGTTTTCCCACAAGTTGGGGTGCTCCCGTGTTACTTGTTGAAAGGAAAGATGGGAGCCGGAGATCGGGTATAAATTAACTCCAGTTGGATAAAGTTATGATTAAGAATAAGTATCTATGCCAAGAATCTATGCTTAGGTTGTTTAGCTTCAAGGTGAAGCAGTGATTTCAAAGTGTGGTCTAAGGTCGGGTTACCTTTAATTAAATGTTAGGGCTTTAGTTACTCCGAAGACAGCTTTCCATACTAGATATGGACACTAAGAGTGAGTAGTGATGCTCTTCGGTCTACCTAATGCTCCTACGGTATTCATGGATTACATGGGTCGAGGTTCTATAACCGTACTTAGACTAGTTGTTGAAATTTTTTTTCGGATAACATCTTGGTATATATTTAAAACCCATGTGGATCATGGTGTACATTTTTGCATTGTTCGGAATGTACTCTGAGTAAAGAGGTAATGGGCTAAGCCATCAAGTGTGATTTCAAGATGGCGGTAGTGAAATTCGGAAACGTGTGGTATTCCGGTCTGGCGTGACAATGGATTCTAGAAGGGTTGAAGCTGTGATGAATTGGGAGTTACCGTTATCGGTCATAGAGGTAAGGAGTTATTTGGAACTAATTGATTTGTATAGTAGGTTTATCGGAAGATTCTCACAGTAGTTATTTCACTCATACGATTAACTTGTAAAGGTCGATCGTTTGAATGAAATTTCGATGGTGAAGAATGTTTCTAGAGTAGAAAAGCGAGGTTGATTTACTGCTTTCAATCTTTATCTTTCTCGAATCTGTCCCCAGGATTTCAAATGCTCGGTGGCGCTTGCTGGGAAGAGTTTAGGCGGTGTTTTGATCTTTGAATCAACAAGAGATAGCTTATGCTTTCACGTAAGAGAAGCCTCATGAGAAGGATTCTCCGACTCATGATTTTAAATAGGGATCTATTGTGTATGCCTTGAGAATTGGAAATAGCTCAGAGTCGGCAAAAAAAAAAAAAAAAAAAAAAAAAAAAAAAAAAAATAAACCGGTAGTGTGTTGAATCGATGATCCTGTATTGTAAGAATTTCGTCAACCGTTGAGTTAGAATGGATGGATCTTTGATTAATTCGTCATTTAAGCCATATCCAAGTAATATCTTAGATCATGGAGTAGACACTTGACGAGAACAATTACGATTATTTAAGTTGTTTGTAATCGTTTTTCGACCGATGATGTTATGTGGGAATTGAAGAACGATATGCGGATTAGATATTCGTATATGTTCTCTTGAAGTATGTTTGTCAAATTTTGAGGACAAAATTTTTCAAGTTGGGGTGATTGTAACATCCCCAATTTCGTTAATTTCGAATTAAGAAATTAACGAGTGATTTATTACTCGAATAGGTAATAAATCAAGTCACGGATATGAGGTTGTTACGAAAGCAATTTAAAATTGCTAGAGAAAATAATTTAAATACACAACCGTTGAGAAATTAGAACTCTAAGGGTATTTCAGGATTTATACCACTTCCGTTAAATGAGTTTCAAGACTCCAAAAATATCCAAATACTCTCTCATTCCCCACTTATGTGAATTAAAAGAAAGGAATAAAGAAAGGAAAGAAATAAAGGAAGGAAAGAATGAAAGAAAGAAAATCGAGAGAGAGAAACAAAAAAAAAAACGGAACCGTGAGAAGAGAAAGGAGAGAGAGCGTGAGAAGAGGAAGGAGAGCAAGATCTCCTTCGATTTAGCACCAGGTAAGGGGCTTCTTATACCGTTCTCTTCCATTTTTCATCCTCTATCTATTGGTACCACTTTCACACCCTAATTTCTACTCGTTTTCAATTCGCCATTAATGGGTTTTGAAGCTCAAATGGAGAAAAAGAGAGATTTAAGTAAAATTGAAGCTTGGTATTGGTGATTGGAAGCTCAACAACTGATGTGGAGTGTTCGGTTCCGGGTTTTGAGCGCGGATCCGGAGCGCGTTCGTGAAGTTTCAAAATCGGGAGCTTCGAGAGCTTGGTTTGGTGTGATTTTCATCACACGAGGTGAGTTTTACTCACGTTTAGGGAATTTCAATTTTGTATTTGTGTTATGTTTGAATAATTTCAAAATTCGGAGTTTCGAGAATTTTAGAGTAAAAACGGTATTTTACAAGATTATGTGTTTTTGGAACATAGAACGAAACAATATGATTTTGATTGTTGAATTGTATTGCCTGGACTGGAATATTTGTGTGTATGGCTGTACGTGGTTGTTTAGGATTGAAATACAGTTTGGGATCGATCGGAGAACGAAACGGAACGGAATTGGGCATTAAGTCGAGAAGTTCCTATGTTCCCAATATCCAATGTTTCGCTTCGACGCTCCGTTCGCTTCAAACTTCTTCTAAATCCTTTTCTAACCACCCGAGCATTTATGTGGGATACTTTGTTTGTTGGGATGTGTTTTAAAGTCGTTGGTGTGATTCGGTTGAATTTTCAAAGCTATTGGAAAAACCGTAAATTTTTGTATATGTGTAAAATTAATGATTTTTGAACAAATTGATGTCTGGACTGGTTTTTCAGGTGATTATTATTTTTGGGATGTCCGTATTCTGAGAGAAACTCTGCGAATTTTCGTTGGAAATTTTTATACAAATTCAAAGTGGTTTTGAAATAACGATTAATGTTATGAGTATTTCAAAAACCGTAAAATATAGAGTAATGCGTGTAGGAACCAAATGGCTTACAACTTAAATGTTGACTAAACGGATTTTTAAGAATTTATGTGGATAATAATATGTTATTGCAACATATTATGGTGTGAGACATAATCCGGTATATATATATTATATCGTATATATGAGACGGCCCAATGCGGTGTCTTGTGATTAGAGGATATTTCGGTATATGATCAATATCGAAATTAGGATTCGAGGCGGTGACGACCCGAGCTCGCAGACATACTAGGCGGGAAGTCATGAGCCCCTAAACCTAGGCTCTCAAATGATAGAGTTCACCGATTAGCGGATGTGCGATCGGTGTTATGCTCAGATGAATTATTGTACATAGCAGGTTTGCTCTCGGTGATAGGGTTCACTGCTATTGTGCAATTGTTGGACGTTATGAATGCACTGTGTGTGCATTTGACGATCAGCACTGTGTGTGCAGTTTGTATTTAGCACTGTGTGTGCAGTCGGTATTGTGCGTGGTTTACTAATTGAATCACGAAGTAAACAAATGTTTTATAAATAGACCGAGTGATAGGTGAGGGGTCACGGTAAGACTCACTGAGATTTGTTATCTCACCCTACAAATGTTGTTGCTTTTCAGATTAACAGGGAAAGAAGAAGGTCTGTATGGCACGAGTAGGTGGCATGATCGAATAGAAGATTGAAGATTTAGTCTTCCTTCTGTCTTTAGGTTTTCCTTGTTATTTTCGTATCAGTTATGACTTAAAATTTGTTTAAGTTATTTATTGGTTTTCCGCTATTCTTGTAAGGATTGTAAATCTAAGCAAGGAAATTTATCTCTGATGTATGCTAAATAGGTACACTTTAGTATTTCTATTAGATAGAAATATGAGGGTGTTACAAAGAACATGAACAAATATGAAAGATGAGAGTTTCTATTCATTTCAAGTGTCTCCATACACATATGAGATAGCCCTATTTATAGGGTATGGATAGGCAAGTGAATAGTCTATCATCAAAAGCCACTACACAAGGGAGTAATGAGAGGGAAGGAGAAAGCTAATGGACATCCACTAATATAAATATTCATAACAAATATAGCTTATTTATTAAGAAACAACATTTTAAGGATTCAAAAGGATTAGGATAATGAATTAGGAAAAATACACATATCTTGTTAGGTTTGATGTTTTTGTTCAGTGCAGCTACTTCAGGAGTGGCAACACTGTCTACACCAAGAGTGGCAACACTGCCTACACCTGCTAAAAACCAGCAGTTTGTACCAAAACATCCCAGGACCAATTTGATGCTTCCACACTTGATTTGTGACGTCATGCCTAGTCATCTGGAGCAGAGCCACTTGCAGAATTCGGCAACCGCCATCAAAATATAGTTGCAAAGCTCACTTACTCAATGACATGTGGCACTTCTTTATTAGACCACCCCATGTGAGCTTCATGCAAAACGACCCAATTGAGCCACTTGCTCGATGGCAGGTCTGCAACTAACCATGGTTAAGCATCTCAGTTGATATTTCGCGCCAAAGGAAACCCCCCAAGGGAGGAAAGCTTTCTTGCCTATAAATACAAGTCATATCTTCACTTACAAATCATCCTTCATCCAAGTCTTAAAGGATCACTTAGTTTAGTTTATTTCTAGCTTAGTTTTAGTTTTTATTTAAGTTTCTGAAGAGAAGGAAGGTAAGGAAGTGCTCGACAACCACTCTCTTCACTTCTACTTGGAGGAAACTTGTGTAAGGAACTCATCTTGTACTTCAACTTGGGAAACTCATGCAAAAGATCTCCTATTTGTGTAATCTCTATCCTTTTGATTTCTTTTGCTATATTACTCATTTGATTATGCTCTTTGCAGATTTTCTCTATTATATTATGAGTAATATGAGCTAATTTCCCTTAGTTGAGATGTTGTAGCCTTGTAATGAACTTCTAAGTAAGTTATTATGGTTTATGTAGTGTATGCATTTTAACTCTTGTGTAATACTTCTTTCAAAGCTTATTTTGGAATTGATCATTTTAGAATAGGTAAACTTGTGGCAGCGGACATGAGCTACATTTATAAACTCAATAGTTAATAAGAATGAGTATTATGGTAACAACATCTTTGTTAAACTAGCTTTAATGAGGAATTGCTTGTTAAAACCATGTTAAGTCCTAGACATAGGATAACATAGTTTTTAGGGTGATACAGTGGGAGCTTAAAGAGACAAGAGTGAACCTATTTAGCATGCCTAGACATAGGAAGCTTGTAATGAAACTCTGAAGAAAGTGACTGAAAGACACACACTATTGCAGCTGCATCCAGTGTTCCCACACTGCATACTCCACTAAAACACTTAGAAGTGATTTACTTGGTGAACACATCTCAACTATCTCATCTCACTGATTCCTTACACACATTTATTGTTTATAAATGTTTTATAAACCTTTAAACACTCCAACCAATTGTGAATAATGTAGACACACTAAGTGTACACTCTGAACAAATACAAAGTTTTCATAATCCCTGTGGGTTCGACCTTTTCTTATCATTATATTACTTGTGTGACTATGTATACTTGTATACTATTTTCCACACCAGCCTCCCAGGCAAGGAACCATCTCAAAGAAATAGACTTGATGTAGTCCATAGTCTTCAACCATTAAGAGGTAAAAAGATGGCATCATAGAGAAGACACCTCAATATGTCGGTCTTCCAAACCCAAGACTAAGGGTAACAACAAAGTCAGTTCAACAACAAACCCTTCCTCTCAAGAAAATAGTCATCTCCTCCACCTGAGATCCCAAATTTACATGTAACCAACTCATTCCCATCTTTGCCATCCTACGCTTTTGCTGCGTCGACACTGTGGATATCTTGTGTTGCAGGTTAAGTTTTGATGATGAAGCATTCTAAATAAAGTGACAAAAGGGAACTCCAAGACACAACCAACTCAAGAAGAATGTTTGTGGTAAGGGTAGACGTTAGGAATTCAAGTCGTGTCTTAGGAATAAATTGTAAACCGCTTTTGAGGATCGGCTCAAATCACTCTACACACTAACACACACACAAGCAAGCCTAATATATGTCTTCAATTGATAAAAGCATGTCAAATAGGTTAGGCACTTGTTGAAATCGATTCATGGCTTGATTTTTGAGAAAACTTGTTTTTGGAAAGAAAGCAATCGATTCATGGCTTGTAACTTTAAAGCTAGAAATCGATTCATAGCTTGTTTAAAGCTAGAAATCGATTCATAGCCTATAAAATTAAAGCTAGAAATCGATTTGCATGTTGTTGGTTTTAAAAAGGAAATTGTTTTGGAAAGAAAACAATCGATTGATGGCTTGTTGTTCTTAAAGTGTAAAATCGATTTCTCTCTTGTTTTTAGAGTTAGAAATCGATTTCATTATTGTCTTTGAAGCTTGAAATCGATTTCACACTTGATTGGAAAGCAACAATCGATTGATGACTTTGTTTCTTAAAGCCAACAATCGATTCTTCTCTTATTTCATTAAAGCACACAATCGATTCTTCTCTCTTGTTTCTTAAAGCACTAAATCGATTCCTCACTTGTTCCCACAAGCAAGAAATCGATTTCCAACTTATTACCTTAGAAGCAATCAATCGATCATTCACTTATCAAAATAGATTTACAATTTGCTTCAACGGTCATATTTTTACAAACTCTATAAATAGGATTTAGGGCTTCACAGATCATCACAACCAACCAACACATAACAAAGAACAAATCAAATCCTATTACACAATCACACTTGCTCTTCACTGTTCCTATCAATTTGAGCTGATCTCTCTCAAGGGTTAGGTTGGAGAACTTCAATTTGTTGTATTCACCTATCTTAGAGGTATTGCTATTTTTCTTGTAATTTGATTTTATCAGTAATTGGTTTTCTAGAGAGTGAGGAATCTCTCTGGGGTTTTGATTGCAACAAGGGTGGGGTATCTCTTGTTTGTAAATTGGTTGTACTAGAGAGTGGGGTATCTCTCTAGGGTGTTTGATTGTAACAAGGGTGGGGTATCTCTTGTTTGTCAATTGTAATTGTTTTGAGGGCTCTTGCACAAAGGTGGGGGATCCTAAGTGTGAAGAGTGCCTGAGTTTTGTAAGGGTTTCAAAGCACCCGTTTTAAGCTTTGTTTGATAGTGAAAATCTCACAAAGGGTTTGTGAGGACTGGAGTAGGTCACTAGGAGGTGGCTGAACCAGTATAAATATCTTGTGTTCTTTACTGTTTATATTTCTAATTCGTTCATTTCATAAACCTGCGCGAAAATTAATCTAAGTCATTAAAAAGGGGAAAAGTTTTTTAAAGTCTCAATTCACCCCCCCTCTTGAGACTGAAGCCACTTGGTAACAAGTGGTATCAGAGCTAGACTCTTGTTTAAAGGGCCTAGCAGCTTCAAGAGAAATGGCTTCAGGTTGGTGTACGCAGCAGGTGCATCTCTTACCCGTCCTCCGGGATTCAACGGGAAAGATTATGCATATTGGAAAGAAAGAATGAGAATATTCATTGAAGGGGTTGATATCGATGTTTGGGATGCTGTGGAAAATGGACCCTATGTCCCCACACACTTGGTAAACGGTATTCTCACTGTCAAAGAAAGAGCTGAATGGACTGATGATGATAAGAAAAAGGTTCAACACAATCTCCGGGCCAAAAACATTATTACTTCCGCATTAAGCCCTGATGAGTTCTTTAGGGTGTCGAATTGCAAAACTGCTCAAGAAATGTGGGACAATCTTCAAGTCACTCATGAAGGTACTAGTGAGGTAAAAAGGGCAAGAACAAACACTCTTATCCGAGAATATGAATTATTCAGAATGAATGCAGGAGAAACCATACAAGAAATGCAAAAGAGGTTCACTCACATAGTGAATCAATTGGGTTCTTTAGGAAAATCATTTCCTGCTGAAGACTTGATCAACAAAGTGCTAAGGTGTTTGAA
The DNA here is from genome assembly GCA_020916435.1 of Oxytropis ochrocephala. Lineage (NCBI taxonomy): Eukaryota > Viridiplantae > Streptophyta > Magnoliopsida > Fabales > Fabaceae > Oxytropis > Oxytropis ochrocephala. The sequence continues at coordinate 99,705,263 of CM037090.1, forward strand.
TAGAGAATGGCAACCGAAGGTAACCTGCTATGGCTAAACAAAGAATTTAGCTACCATGACTCTTGCCACTCTTTTTGGGAAACTACAAGAGCATGAGTTAGAGCTCACTCGTCTAGCTGAACATGAAGAAAAAGACAAGAAAAGAAAAGCTTAGCTCTCAAGGCTTCTAGTTCAAATCCATCCGATGATAGTGATGATTCGGAAAATGAAGATGATGAAGACGATGAGTATATAGATCTAATGGTTAGAAAATTCAAAAGTTCATGAGAAGGAAAAGCTTCCCCAAGAAGAACTCTTCACCCAAAAGAGTTTCAAGCAAGGAAAACTTCTCAAGTCCTCCAACTTGCTATGAATGTGGCAAATCCGGACACATGAAGATGGAGTGCCCGAACTTACAAAGAAAACTATCAAAGTCTAAGAAAAAGGTATCCAAAGGAAACAAGGGTAGAAAAGCTTACATAGCATGGGAAGAAAATGACATGGACTCATCAGATGATTCAGAAAGTGAAGAAGCTCAAATTGCTCTCATGGCCGACCACGACAGTGAAAATGAAACTGAGGTAGATTCTAACTCTGAAACTTCACAAAATGCATATGATGAATTACATGAAGCATTTCTTGAATTGCATAATGATTCTCTAAAATTAGCTAAAGCATTAACCCAATCAAAGAAAACTGTTGCTCATCTTCAAAACGAAGTTATTGCTTTAACTAAGGAAAGATTAGAACTTAGAAATGAAAATTATAGTCTTAGTTGCTTTAAAGAAAATTATGTATGTGATAAGTGTGCTGAATATGAAAATAAAATTCATGAGCTTGAATGGACAATAGGAAAAATGTCCAACATACAACATGTGCATCCTAGGTCTCCAAGAAATAATTTCATGAAAAGACATGTGCATTATAGACCTAAGTTCACTACTAGTCCATATATTAGATGTTATTATCATGCCAAAACTAGGACATACTGCATCTGTGTGTATGGCTAGAAGAAGACAAGTTGTGAAAAAGGTCTGGGTTCCCAAAGGGACTCTACCAAGTACTAACCCACAAGGACCCAAAGAAATTTGGGTACCAAAATTTGCAACTTGATCTTAATGCAGGTATGCTTCAAGGTATGGGGGAAAATCAATACCTTGATAGCAAATGTTCAAAGCACATGACTGAAGATATGACAAAGCTCTTAACACTCACCCCCAGAAAAAGCGGTCATGTGACTTGTGATAACAGCAAAAGAGGAAGAATCCTCGGTGAAGGTAAGATTGGTAAAGACTTATTCACCTCTATTTGCATTGTGCTTTTATGTAGAATATCTTAAGCATAAGTTACTGAGCATTAGACAAATATGTGATTATCATTGTCTGATTTTGTTTTATGCACCATTGAGGACTAATCAATAAACAAGTTAGAATAATGGGAAATAGAGTAAATAACAACATCTCAACTATGGTGTCTATATATATCACATTCTGATTATTTGCGACAACACAAACGATTAATCTATCAAAGAACCCCGTTCAATACTCTAGAACTAAGCATATCGATTTTAGACATCATTTTCTAGAGATCATGTTGAAAAAGTTGATTATGTGATTGTTTAGTTGAGCATTCAAAACCGCTAGCTCATATTTTTACAAAACCATTACAAAAAGACAATTTATTTTTCATTCGAAGAAAACTTGGAGTCATTAAGTTATCATTTAGCTGAATGAAATATGAACTATTGATTGAATTATGTTTGGCTATCTTGTGTTGAAACCCGACTCTCATGTCATTTTGTGGTTTATGCCTATTTTTTTTAAAATGCAATGGACTCACTGTTATTATTAGCTGCGTTTTCGACTCACCAACTATGTTTCGCATTAACCCTTTTGATCATGACAAAAAGGGGGAGAAATATAGGATTGTCACTTTGCATTTAGATAGGGGGAGCATCAAGTAAGGGGGAGTCTAGATATATATCATTAATATTAGTGCATTGTTTTGCTTGATGAACTAACCTCCCACCTAAGATGAATCAAAATTTTGTCATCATCAAAAGGGGAGAATGTGGATATCTTGTGTTGCGAGTTAAGTTTTGATGATGAAGCATTCTAAATAAAGTGACAAAAGGAACTCCAAGACACAACCAACTCAAGAAGAATGTTTGTGGTAAGGGTAGACGTTAGGAATTCAAGTCGTGTCTTAGGAATAAATTGTAAACCGCTTTTGAGGATCGGCTCAAATCACTCTACACACTAACACACACACAAGCAAGCCTAATATATGTCTTCAATTGATAAAAGCATGTCAAATAGGTTAGGCACTTGTTGAAATCGATTCATGGCTTGATTTTTGAGAAAACTTGTTTTTGGAAAGAAAGCAATCGATTCATGGCTTGTAACTTTAAAGCTAGAAATCGATTCATAGCTTGTTTAAAGCTAGAAATCGATTCATAGCCTATAAAATTAAAGCTAGAAATCGATTTGCATGTTGTTGGTTTTAAAAGGAAATTGTTTTGGAAAGAAAACAATCGATTGATGGCTTGTTGTTCTTAAAGTGTAAAATCGATTTCTCTCTTGTTTTTAGAGTTAGAAATCGATTTCATTATTGTCTTTGAAGCTTGAAATCGATTTCACACTTGATTGGAAAGCAACAATCGATTGATGACTTTGTTTCTTAAAGCCAACAATCGATTCTTCTCTTATTTCATTAAAGCACACAATCGATTCTTCTCTCTTGTTTCTTAAAGCACTAAATCGATTCCTCACTTGTTCCCACAAGCAAGAAATCGATTTCCAACTTATTACCTTAGAAGCAATCAATCGATCATTCACTTATCAAAATAGATTTACAATTTGCTTCAACGGTCATATTTTTACAAACTCTATAAATAGGATTTAGGGCTTCACAGGATCATCACAACCAACCAACACATAACAAAGAACAAATCAAATCCTATTACACAATCACACTTGCTCTTCACTGTTCCTATCAATTTGAGTGATCTCTCTCGAGGGTTAGGTTGGAGAACTTCAATTTGTTGTATTCACCTATCTTAGAGGTATTGCTATTTTTCTTGTAATTTGATTTTCTCAGAATTGGTTTTTCTAGAGAGTGAGGAATCTCTCTAGGGTTTTGATTGCAACAAGGGTGGGGTATCTCTTGTTTGTAAATTGGTTGTACTAGAGAGTGGGGTATCTCTCTCTAGGGTGTTTGATTGTAACAAGGGTGGGGTATCTCTTGTTTGTCAATTGTAATTGTTTTGAGGGCTCTTGCACAAAGGTGGGGATCCTAAGTGTGAAGAGTGCACGAGTTTTGTAAGGGTTTCAAAGCACCCGTTTTAAGCTTTGTTTGATAGTGAAAATCTCACAAAGGGTTTGTGAGGATTTGAGTAGGTCACTAGGAGGTGGCTGAACCAAGTATAAATATCTTGTGTTCTTTCTTGTTTATATTTCTAATTCGTTCATTTCATAAACCTGCGCGAAAATTAATCTAAGTCATTAAAAAGGGGAAAAGTTTTTTAAAGTCTCAATTCACCCCCCCTCTTGAGACTGAAGCCACTTGGTAACAGACACAAAGAAGAGTCTCTCAAACAACGCACTAATAGGGAGTGAACCCTACAAAATATCTAACTAAAAGTTAGTCAATTAAATATTACCCAAAATTTCCCCTTTGACCCTTAAACCAACCCCTGCCCTCCCCAGAACCCAACTCTACAAATATCCTTCCACCGACACGAGGTCGAGGAAGGGATTTCTGTTGGAGAGTCCCAAGGAGCACCAAGAGCAACACCAAGCTAAATACCTGGACCTAATGAGACTTGGACGCCACATCTTCACCCAAAACCTTAAGGCGTCAGGTATATGAATCTCCTCACTTATATATCCTTCAAATAGCTCATTCTTAGTCGATGTGAGACTAACCACTCACACTTGAATGTCCAACATCTCCTCCCAAGTGGGAGTCACCCACATCACTATACTTGATCGAAACCAGAATCCACAACCCGCTCCCCCACCAAGCCGAACCATGGCTGTGATACCACTTATTGGGGAGTCCGGGGGAGCAACAACGAGCTAGCCAATGAACCGGACCACTAAGAGACTTGGACACCACATCTTCACCCAAAAAACCTTAAGGCGTCATGTATATGAGTCACCTCTCTTATATATCCTTCATATAGCTCATTCATAGTTGATGTGATACTAACTACTTACGCTTGGATTTTACACATTTAACTCATTCATAATTGATGTGGGACTAACCACTCACACTTGAATCTCCAACATCTCCCCCCAAGTGTGAATCACCCACATCACTATACTTGATCCAAACCAGGATCCACTATCTGCTCCCCCACTAAGCTGAACAATGGCTCTGACACTACGCCAGAATGGCTAAAAAAGAGCGCCACCATGAGCAGCGTTTTGCCTTAAAACGCCACCTATACCCAAACACGCTAACCCCATACCCAGCGTTTTTTAACAAACGCTGCATATTTGAAAACGAAATAGCTTAATATTCAGCGTTTTTTATCAAACGCTGCGTATTTTGAACACGAGATAGCCACATACCCAGCGCTTTTTAGCAAACGCTGCATATTTGAAAACGAAATAGCTTAATATTCAGCGTTTTTTAGTAAACGATGCGTATTTGAAAACGAGTTCCTAGTTCCCTTGCGTCTCTCCTTGGTAACTCTCTCTCTCTCTCTCGGAAGCTGCAGTGCCCTTTCGGTAACTCTCTCTCTCTCTCTCTCTCTCTCTACTTTTCCCCCAAATCAACTCTTTCTCTTTCTCTTTCTAATCTCTCTCGCATCCCTCATTTTTATGCAGTGATTTCGTAGAATCGAATCCAACATGTTTCTCACAAGGTAAAACCCTCTTTCTCTCTTTCGTTGCAAAGGGTTTCTCCGTCTTGCTCGATTTAATTGATGGAAAGGGTTCTATAGAAATGCATTAGGGTTTCTTATTTATTTATTTATTTATTTATTTATTTATTTATTTTGTTCTGTGTGATTTATTGATAATTTGTTAACGAAATAGGACTGAGTACGACCGAGGAGTCAACACATTTTCTCCCGAAGGCCGTTTGTTTCAGGTTGAATATGCAATTGAAGCCATCAAGGTCTGCGGTTTCCCCATGATCTCTCCCTTTTCTCTTATTATTTTAAGATAATTATTGGGTTTATCACTAAATGAACCAGTTTTGTTCTAAACTTTCCTTTAAAAAGTTGTAACTTTAGTGCCTGTTGTGTTGTTTTTTCAACACCAGATTTTGTATTTGTGATTGTGTGTGTTTCTGTTTCTGTTTCTAAATGGGTTTTTATTGGATTTGTTTTGCAGCTGGGATCCACTGCAATTGGGTTGAAGACCAAAGAGGGTGTTGTCCTTGTTTTCAATGTTATCTATTTGGAATTGAGGGATTGTCATTTGTTTCTTCCAAAAGGTACATCTTGTTTATTGTATGCATGCTTCATTAGATGGTTGATGTAGGAGAAAAGAGTAATAGGCAATAATTTAGTTGAGTTCCTTGGTGAGCTGAATAAAAATTTTGTGTTTGGGTTTTGGACTTCCTCCATGATAGAACAATTTTGGCCAGATGAATTTGTTTTATTGCTTTATCTTTGAGACAGTCTATCATTTTAGGCTTAATTATAAATTATAAATGAGACATAAGAGTGATATTGAGAAATGAGAAATAAGAGTTATATTGAAATTGGTTTGTCTTGTTTTTCTTCCCAATGGCCTTCAATGAAATTACTTGACTTCATGACGTGTAAAATATACGATGATGCAACTCTGTAGTAAAATTTTCTCCGCAACTCCACTGGTTTGATGTTGAAATTCCAAGCTTGTTTAGGCAATGTGGACTGAATACATATGGTGAATTATGATAATATGCCTTAAATGCTGAGATTCCTCACATGTGCACCGTTCACACAAACTTATTTGACATGTGCACCGTCCACACAATCTTAATTAACATGTGCATCGTCCACAAGAGGGATAAACCTCTGTTTGTAAGGAGCAGAGCTCCAATATTTTTTTGTTTTTCATATTAATATATTCAGTTCCTATCATGTTCTTACCGAAATGTTTGATGAAATGATGCTTTTAGGCCTTGTGCATGAAGAATGCATTGCGAAAATGAGGCTGATGTCATTGATTGATCTTAGCTCTGATGGAAAGACAACATGTATCGTCAATTACTACCACTAAAGAGTCTTTGCATTCAGTTGTATGCAGAGTTCCTCTTATAGAAGGTGCTAAGGTACATAAATATGTCAAATAAAAACACTTCTATTCTATGGTCTTGAATTGATGGTGGTGATAATAGGAAAAGTTCATTGATAAACTCTCATTGCTTAATTTACAGTGAACGTACATCACCATTGACATCCATTGTTTTAAGGCAAAGTAGTTTTAGGTCAGTATCTACTAAATTGGTCTTATTTGGTGACAGATGCCAGTGAGTGACTAACATGGATAATGTACATATTGAGTTGTAGTTCAATTGTATCAAGTAAACTAGCTTAGTATTCTTGTACCAAGAGATTATAACTTATTATATAATATATATGAGTGTGTATCAAGTGATTGTAACGAATTCATTACCCTTGTATCAGCTTCAAGTAAATGACTACTTATACATTTGGATGTATGATTTAATTTTTGGTTGTATTTTGGATGTATGATTTAATTTTTTATGATGTATGATTTAATTCAGGTTTAAATACAACAAATTCATAGATATCACTATTAAAAAATATTTTGGATGTATGATTTAATTTTTTTTGTTGCAAATATAAAATGGAAAATACACAAAAACTGAAAAAAAATTAAAAAAAAAAAATTAAACAATGGGTAGCGCTTTTTAGGAAGCGCGGCCTATTTGAGGACGTGTTTGGGCAATGGGTGGCGCTTTTTAGGAAGCGCTTGCCATTGTTGAGTGGAATACCAACACATGCGTTCAAAGAAGCCGCTCAAAAGCGCTGCCCATGGATGAAAAAAAGCGCTGCATATATACTAATTCTGTTGTAGTGTGATAACTATATCATTCATATAGCTCATTCATAGTCGATCCGAAACTAACCACTCACACTTGAATTTCCAACAATTTGTGCCCCCAAGTTGCCCACAACCCATAATTTGCCACCAAAAACCTTCCCCCAATCCCCCCTTCTCACCAAGAAGAATGTGTGACTCCCATTCCTAACAAACTTATATTCATGAATTGAATCATTACAAACCGCTTCCAAACCTTGATCGACATCCTAAATATGAGAAATATGAATGTTATCATACAAGTGATCAATAATAGCATTTAAACACTCTTGACATGAAAAACATGTTTGGTTCATCTCTTTTATTTATGTACTAAAAAAATATTATTTCAAATTTCTGAATTAGAAAATGTAAAATAAATGCATTTTAGAACTTTAATTGTATTCATGTGGTGGGGGGATCCTCAAGTACCATTAAACTTGGATAAACAAAGCTATATATCACATAAACCCAACTTTCCTATTGAAGATGACAAGTGTATATAAACGTTGGTAACCTCTAAGTATTTATCTCCTTGATCATGTATTTAGTGTTGTCCCCTTATCTCTTTATCCACTTGTTACAACTATTCGCCAAACTAAACTTTAGTGTTTTTTTTTTGGTCCAATAAACTTTAGTGTTTGTTTGTTTTATTTATTTTAACATGGCTTTGTTTGTTGGACCATTACGTTTCCCATCTTTATCCCCCTTGCCTCTTTCCGCACTCACCATCCAATTGCACTTGCACACTTTTAATTAGTTAGATTAGATTACTCCATTATGACAACATAATAGATAGACTATCTATATATAAATACTTCATAGAAAAATATTTAGAAGATTTTGTTTGGTAAAAAGTAGTAAATAGTAAAATACGTTAGCAGATAAGTTAATATATAGCAGCTGAGGTAGCGAATAGCAGATAAACAAGTAGATTTAATTTTGTTTCCTCTATGAAATAAAGAAGAAGAAGAAGAAAACATTCTCCTGCATCAACAAACGATCACAATTTTAGGTACCTTCTACAAGCCTATATAGAAAGTTAACAATAAATTCCATGAATATATATGATATTCTTATCAAAACCCTAGAAAACATTTACTTGAATAATATGATTAATAAAGATATTCAACATGGAAAAAAAATATATTAAGAAAGACAGATGAAGAGGGAGGGGTTAGTCCCAAATCACAAAGCCAAAATATAATATGATCATATATATGTTAATAATAATTAATATCAATCTGAAAATTATATATGCAGTTACAACATAATTCTTCATATAGTTACATATATGCTAACAAAAACCTTGATGATTGAATAATTAATTAATCTTCAGGTTTAGGAAACTCATTCAAATCAGGTTTTAAATTAGAAGAAGCATGAAGAGCAGTTTCAAGAGCATCAACTCTAGCACCAACTTGTGTAGCTTTTTTGCGTATAGAATCAGCAGACATAATATTCCCTTCTTCTTTTTCTTCTTCTTCTCTTTCTTCTTCTTGATCTTTAAACAACAACTCAGGGAAATTAAGCCTTGCAGAAGGACCTCTTAAGTAAAAAACAGCAGTATCATAAGCACGTGCAGCAGCCACAGGTGTAATATAAGAACCTAACCAAATCCTTGACCTCTTGTTTGGTTCTCTTATCTCTGCCACCCATTTTCCCCACTTTCTCATCCTTATCCCTCTATATGGTTTCATTGCTTTCTGATCTCTTTGTAGTAATTGTTTTCCCTTATTGTTATTTGTTGAACAACAATAATCTCTTTCCTCCTCCTTCATGATTTATAAGCTCCACTTAACTACCTATACCTATCGAATAATAACTAATTAAACTATATATATATACTACTAGCTAGCTAGCTAGTTCCTATAGCTATACATCTTATCTTTCTTTCACATGTATATGTATATATAGTTTATAGATATACACATATATGTAACAGTTGCCAACCGGAAACAACAAACAATATAAGAAAGATTCCGTTCAGACACAAAACCATATTGCTTGTGTATCAATTTCGATTTAATATATAAAGGATGGGAATGTCAGGAATTGATTTTATATATATATATATATATATATATATATATATATATATATATATATATATATATATAGAAAAAAATAGATAGCTTCTAGGATGATGGATCAAAATAAGTCTCTTATTAGTGTACTTAGTCAATTGATCGTAGAATGTTGAATAAAATGTTATGAATATTAAGATTCACATTAATTGATGCAAATTAATCCAACTACTCATAATATTTTATATTATCCGATACTCATTGAGTTTATTTCTTTTGTACAATACTGAACATCAAATTACTCGATAGGTAATTTTTTATTTTTAAGTATTTTAAAATAATTTTAAATATCGTATTTAGTATCATATATGAGAGAATGAGTATGGTTTAGTGATAGTCACTAAAGGGATACAAATGTAATTTATCAATTAATAAAAAAAGAATAATTTAATATTAGCTTTTATGTGAGTTCCGATTAATTAGGCATTAACTTTGGAATGTGTAACCGTCAGAATTAATGACCTTAAACATAGGAGATAATGGTTTTATTAGTTATTTATATTTAATTAATTATTGTAAAGAATATTTGATAGTACTAAATTACTCTCCTATAATAACAACCATTAAATATAATTTAAATAATATATTTATCATCCAACGACTAATATAGATTTAGTGATCATCACTAATTAAAAGACTCAGTGATATAAGTTTTAGCCATACTCCCTTATATTATATTATATCATATGACTAATGTGATTGATACACCGGTGAGAATGTATCAATGACTTTAGAAGCCACCAAGATAATAAGATAGTAATTTACCAAAAAATAATAATAAGATAATAAGGTGATAATAAAAAAAAAAAGTTGATGTGAAGTTGTGAACCGATCGTCAGGAATGAATATTAAAGATAATTTCCTCGTGTCGTGTGGTGGAGCTACCACGAGGTAGCTTTCTTAGAGATAAATTCCAAGGTGGCCGACACAGCCATCGTTTTCTTAGAAACTGAAAAACTATTGCACCAACAAAATAGTACTACTTATTCTCATAAAATAAATAAACTTAATTAAATTCAAAGGTAGTTTCCTTAATTTTGTATATGCCAAGCGTTTTCTTTAATTCATCGTTGTGTATTATAAAATGGAAAAAAGTTGTTTTTCTTTGAAAGGAGGCTAGGGGGGATTGGTTTAATATTAATTGCTTATTATACAAGCAAATAATTGTTTTTAGTCAAATATATGGAATTTGAAATAACAAATGATTTTTGCTTAGTTTATATGGTGAGATTGATGATTTGGATTAATGATTATGATTATGATTAATGAGTGTGTTTGTTTGTTAGTGTGTTATTGGTTGGTGTGAGAATGGACAGATGGATGAAATCGGAAGGGTTAGAGAAGTCGGTGATGAATGGACGGTTAGATTTGCAAAGGATGGAATTCTAATAGGTTAGATGACTTTCCGTCCACGCAAATAAAACAAGAGCCCACGTGTAACGTAGAATAGAATGGAGTGGAGTGTAGTGTGGACAAAAGACATAGAAGGTTTTTTTTTTTACCCCACCCTTTCCCCATACCCCCCACAGATCCTGTGAAAAGACCTAAATACCCTGCCTTTTTACAAAATCACAATTTCTTCACACTTTTGGTCATACCTACAATTGACCACCTTTCACTCGAATATACCCCCCAAAAACGTATATACGAGCGACTTGTTTCAGCCCAATCGTATATACTAGGGCTGGACATCGGGCGGTTTTGGGCGGTTTCGGGCCCAAAACCACCACCCGAGTCAAAACCGCGGTTCATATACACCAACCCAGATCCGCCCAAAATCTGTGTCGGATTTTGCGGGTTCGGTTTGACGGGTTCGGCGGTTAAAACGGTGGGTCGAGACGGGTTTGAGGTGGACTGAGGCCAATGGAGATAAACAAAGGTGAAGAAAATGGGAGCTTCGCAAAAAAAAAAACCAGAGAGTATTGAACAAGTGAGGAAGACGAAGGTAAGTATTATTGCTTACAAGAGAGAGAAATGCAAGAAAGGTCAGTATAAAGTATAAACTATACACCATACACAATTCAACAATTGTAACTTTTTCTATCTCCTCTCTGACATTACTATAGTAAAACTTGTGTAAATACTAATAAAATAATACTTTATCAAAATTAAAAGTAATAAAGTATTAATACTTTTTATCAAAACATGCGTGTATTCATGTAACTGGCATTTGCTTTAAAATGTGTAGCCTGACATGTCAATATCAATAGGACAGATTGCAGCTACATGACAATACATTTGGTATTGCTGCGGGCGGTTTCGGTCACCGCTGGGTTCATTTTTAAGAATCGTAACCGACCACTCATACCCACTCATAACTGATTCTTCCGTCAAACGTACCCGACATCCGATTTGACCCGCCCGTGCAGCACTATTTATCTCGGTTATTGCGGATTTCGGGCGGGTATTTATTTCTTGTCCAGCCCTAGTATATACGCCCTTCAGAACATATATACGACGCTTTGAAATTTCCACATCGTATATACGTTTCAACCAACGTATATACGATTAGCTTCAGAATTGTCACTCGTATTTATGTCCAACAACACATATATATGACGCTTTAAAAGTAAGCATCGTATATACCCCAGTCATATGTATATACGATGCACAATTTTTTGTTTTTGCTAATTGTTTTTTTTTCTTGTATGCAGTGTCCGGTAGGCAGCGCAGTCAGAGAGGTAGATGGGAGGTAACTCCTATCAAAGATGCACAGTCAGTCATCTCCATCGCTCGTCTGAGGACTCGGAGGCATAATCACCCATGCTTGGTAGGAGACATGATAGGAGACGGTGACCCAAATTGAGTATCACTTCAACCCGGTGAGCACGATGATTCAAATCGATGATCGGGGCGATGGAGATTTCTATCACGGAATTTCTTACGTGAGTCAACATGAGAATTGGTATCGGGGGAGGCGGCTCACGAGTACCATCCCCATCCTCCTCAGTATCATCCCCAGGCTCCTGAGTACTATCCCTATCCTCCTCAGTACCATCCCCAGGCTCTTGAGTACCATCCCCATCCTCCTCAGTACCATCAGGCTCCTCAGTACCAGCCACAGCCTCTTCATTACCATCCCTCGTCTGCCGAGTATCGCAGGGAGCAACCTCGGGGGCATGAGGGTATCGGGATCCGATTCGTCGTTCTCGGATGAGTCTATGTCCGAGCATCGGGAGGAGGAGCCTCAGCAGGATCGAGGGCATCGGGAGGAGCCTCGGTCTCGGCCTCGACCTCGAGTCTCTCTCTCTTCACAGACATGGCAGATCATGTATGCAGTTCTATACTCGCTGACCCGGTAAGTTTTGCTTTTTTTGCTTAAATAATTTATTTAACGCACATAGTCTGCTGTGCACTTTTTGCTTACGTCATTTATTTATTTTTAATTCAGGATTCTCAGCGTGTTGTGAAAGTATGGGCTCATGGCAACAAAGTCCATATCAGGCTGCAGCTAGTATACGATGCCCTACGCCGCTCCACATTGGTCGTGACACTAGACTAGTGGGGATGGCACATCGAGATGACATTGCACACGTGCACTTAGGCAGCGGGGGACGAGGACGAGGGCGACGAGGGGGACGTTAGGGATTTTGTATTTGTACTTTGATATATTTGTACTCATATTACTTTGATGTTGGGCACTTTATTACTACTTTTTTTCGGTTATTATATATTCCGAGTTTCTATAATTTCTCGATTTCATTGATTCGATAAAACAAAGTTACACAAGTGATAAAACATAAACAACTAGAATCAAAATAGGCAGATAAAAAAAATACAATAGAAACTATTGAGTTGGTGGAGTTAATCGACGAAGGATCTCAGCGACGGTCCTTCTAGTTTCGACGTACAGATGAATGTAACTCTTCCATTTAAACATAATATAATTGGACATCATCCGCAGGAGGTCATCCTCGGTGTTGACATCCACGACAGACCAGTAAAGACCTCCATCAGTCCATTCCGGTTTCCGATAAACAATACGAATTATCTCATGCTCGTCGTTCTCTGGTTGAACCATCCGTCGTAGTTTCCGCTTAAGAGCAGCAAATGATATGCAGTGTTTTAACCTACACGATAAAACATCTCTCCCATCGAAACCTATACCATCATCTTGCAAGATGATGCCCTGATGATCAGCAAACCCCATATTAGAATGAACGAGAGTGAGGGAAGAAGGCTCGTAGTATGACATTAGCGAAGCCTGCATCATCTTCACTTGTGTTGTGTGAGAGAAGGAAGTTGAATTTTTGGTGTGAAAATAGTGATGGTGGGAGTGGGTATTTATAGTTGAGGTAAAGATTATCAACCGTTGATTTTGTCGTGCATTCCACACCGTTGATCAACTTTGAAAGTGAAATCATGACCATTAAAAATTTTTTTACAAAAAAAAAGAAATCAAACCCATTATATATGTCATTTTGGACATATATACGATGTTCAATTTTAACACATCGTATATATGTCCTTAAGAGGTATATACGATTGAATCTTACACGGCAAATCATATATACTTCTTAAGGACATATATACGCAGAGGCGGATTTAAAGGGTGTTCCTAGTGTTCCCAGGAACACCCAAACATCCTGGACTTAGTGGTAATATGCTCATATTTTATCTAAAAGGTTCTGGGTTCGATCCTTAGGGAACACACATACAAAATAATTTTTTTCTTAAACTGTCTTCGCAAAACGACGTCGTTCCACTTCCCACGCACGCTCACACTTACCCCGCAAATCAGAAACCCACACGCAGACACGCTTCCTTTCTCTTCGTCTTCTTCCTCTTGCTTTCTTCTTCATCTTCAATAGTTCAACAACAGAAATCCATGTGATTTTCCTTCTTCACTTTCGTGCTTCCTTACCTTCGATTCTCCTTCTTCCTTTTCCGTTTCCTTCCTTTATTTCTTCAATCGATTTTTTCTTTTGTTTTTTTGTTGCAGATTCTTTCAAGGCTTTTAGATGGATCTGTTAACCCAGACATTTTAAATCGACAATAGCAGGTACCCATTTTGCATTATGGTTTAAAAAGCTACCTTTAATTTCAAAAAGTAAATAAAAAAAGCTACCTTTGATTACTTATTTACCCTTCAATTTCATGCCGTGTTTGTGTTTGAATGAATGCTTCTTCAGACTCCACTTATGTTGGCTGCAATGCATGGAAGAATAGCTTCTCTGGAGAAACTTCTTGAAGTGGCTGCTAATGTTTTGATGTTTGATACTCTTTATGGAAGAACTTATTTACACTATGCTAGTTATTATGGCCATTCTTCTTGCCTGAATAGCCATTCTTCTTGTCTAATAAAATATGCACACATTCAGAAAGACGAGCCTGAATGTGTGCATATTTTATTAGATAATGGAGCTCTTGTTTCTGCTTCAACTAGTAGATATGGGTAATCATCAATTCATCTCACTTTCAAACAGTGGCGGATCCAGACTTTAATTGGGGTTAAAATTTTTAAATTCACAATTATTAAAAATATAATTCAAAACAACTGTAATATCTTTAAATAAATAAATCATACATTTCATAATTGTCTCTCACGAGATTTCATATTCTCGAAATCGTTGAATAATAATTTCAGAGTCGATTTTATTGAATACATCACTCTCGATGTATGTCACTGCTGAGACGATGCTCATCCATGTATCCCCATTCGGTTTCACAACCTATTCTTCACAATATTCATAGTAGAAAGTTTCTCTTTCTACGATTCTTTGTTGCAATGAGATAAAACCAATGTCAGCTTCAAAAGAAGATAAACTTGTGGATACACATTATGTCTTCCATTTTCAACCAACACCTCGGAAAGTTGTTGGATTCCATTCAAAGAAGCAAATTCAACATTCCTACGCATATCGATGATATAACGATCTAGTTGACGATCAAGCACTACTAACTGAGATGGAGAGAATCATCCGGATAAAAACTTGCAAATTCTAACAACTTTGCCTTATCAAAAGCCAGAGAACAATTTAGATGGATCCAAAGAAGCCAAACAAAGGAGCAATTGAGTATTAATCTCACCAAAACGGTCATTAAGTTCCCGGTCGCATGTCTATCACAGTATAAAATAACTCAACACGATAATGATGCTCTGCTGTAATGCCTCTTGGGTTACGTACTGATTGCCCCTTAACAAACACATCATCCATTTATCAACTGATGACCTTGGTCTCTTTACTAAAAATTTATCCATTTGATGACCTAATTTAAATTCAAACACACCAATATCCTTTTAGAATTAAGCTAATACTAATTGGGGACTAATACTAATTAGTAATTACCAAAATAATATATCAAAACAATTGGGATTTCAAATTTCTCCAAATTAGAAATTAAACACCTAAAATCGAATTTAAACAATCAATTAGGGTTATCAAATTCCCCCAAATCAGAAATTAAACAATTAGGGTTTCCAATTTTCCCCAAATCAGAAATTTAACAACTAGGGTTTTCAAACAATCAAAGAAAAAACTATCCAAACAATCAAAGTAATGAACTACTATTATTACTAACCCGGTTGGAGAGATTGAGTAAGCGTGAGAGAGAGAGGTTGAAATGAATGATAGACAATAGGTTGAATACTTGAATTGAATGATAATAGACAATAGTAGATGATGAATTGATGATTACATGATGCTTTGAGTAGCGTGAGAGAGAGAGAGGTTGAAATGAGGAAAGAATGGAAAAAGAAAAGGGATGAATGAGGTGGAACCGAATCAAGTGAGAGAGAGAGGTTGAATGAGTGTGAGTGTGTTTAGTTTTTTTATTTTTAGATAAGCCACGATGAGTGTGTTTAGTATTTGGGTAAGTGAAGTTTGGGTCTTTGGTGTAAATGTGGGTGCAATATTTGGGCTATTGGTGCAAATGGGTGCAATACTTGGGCTATTGGTGCAATTTAAAAATTCACCGTGTCAAAAAATATTTATATAGGGTGGTAAGCGAGAATTTTTTTTTTTGGGGTTCAACCAACCCCTCAAGATAGTGTAGGTCCGCCCGCTTTCAAAGTTCTCTCTAAGTCACTTACTTGATTTGATGTATTTTGTGGACTAATGGTGTATGGAAATCACATACACTTGTGTGCAAGTATACACTGTCGAAAAACAAGTAGTAAAAAGATCGAACCCACAGAGATTGAAAAACTCACTTTTAAAATCAATATAAAGTAATAAAGTGTAAAGTAACTAAGTAACAAAATAATTTTGGATTTTGTTTGATGATCACAACTAAGTTAGAAAGCAAGGTAAAAATGTTGATAGTGTAAAAGAGAAAAGCTAATTGGAATGTCTTTATCAAGTAAAACACTCACCCATATTAATTCTTGAGTTCTTAATTGTAAGTCATTTCTGGTCATTTACAAATCTTACTTATTCTAAGTGATCAAGTTCAAAATAAGTTTGGAAAGATTATCAAGCAAGAACTAAAGTACAAACATACATACATGCATCATACTTACTTAAAAGCTCATTAAATGATTAGAACATTCCAACTAAGAAAGGTTTAGATAACAAGACACATTGCAAGATATATATAAACTGAATAGACCATGTTTATATATATAGAAATCACAAAAGAGAACAACAAGAGAAAAGTTACAAATGTTGTAAACCTTTGTATGAAATCTTCTAGCAATGCACTAGCATTACTCCTTAGCACTATACAAACACTATGAAAACGAGTTAAGGAGGATTTATGAATTCCTTCCTCTTCCTCTAAAAATATAAAAACTAACTATGTATATTGAAATTTTGATCTAACTTATGGATTGTGATATATTTCCAAATGAAGATGTGAGGTCCTTTTATAGCCTTCAAGAGAGGTGCTTCCTTACTTCATGTTGAAGTAATCTTGAGTGGATCATAGCTGTAGTTGCTTTTCAGAGGTTAATCCCAAGTTGAAATCTTTGACTTAATACATAGGGCGGTTCCATGGTGATAGAACATGTGTCCCTATGTTGGTGACTCTTCAAAGCTATGCCTATAGCTATGTGTGAATGGTAGGCGCCTACTATACAAGGTTGGATGGTATCGAGAGAACCAGCAGAGGTCATCACTTGCAAGTGGATGCATATGAAACAGTGCTTATTCACCAAGTAGTGCGGATTTGATGCGAGGATCGGTCACGGGAGCATTTGATGCGATTAGCATTGAGACCAGATCGAACAAAACATCAAAATACCACAATATATCCAAAATGGCCTATAAATAACTATAACCATTCAAATCACTCAAGTTATCATATATCACACTAAATACTATATAAACTCTTTATTATTACTTGAAAGAGAGAAAATACTAAGTTTAAACATATGAAATACTCTATATAAAATAGAGTTATTACACCCCAAAACTTAAACCATTGCTTGTCCAAGTAAGTAATGACAAAGACAAAAACTATAATTTCTAGAAGATAGATCAGTTTGATTTTTGGATTTTCATGAGGAGTTCCTATGAACTTCATTTCTCAACAATCTTTCTTGTGCCTTTATTTCTTCAAAACTACCAAAGCTATTCAAACTCTTTTGTGTGTGTGTGAACCCACTGAGTTGAGATTGGTTCCAAGACTAATTGAAAAATTTCCTCCTAGCCTTTGAAAGGATTGGTTCATCTTTGGTCACACCAAAATATTTTTCAAAAGAGAGATTAGACTCACAAAATTTTCTCAAGTGTTGGGGAGTTTTAAAATCAAAGGGCTTGGTTGAATCTTTCAAAGCTTTTGAGCCAATGCATTTTTCTATTTTTTTGTGTGGATCTTTTGAGCAGATGCAATACTTCTTTGAAGTGATTTGTGCATTGATTTTTTCTCGCATTTTGCTTTTTTCTTGATCAGGTTTGCATTGATGCTTTCTCAGACCGATGATGCTTTTTCTTTTTCTAGCTCATATTACCTTCCTAATCGACCTCCGATGCAAATGCACTTTGCACGTGTCTTTGACCTCCGTGATGCATATATTTTTTTCTTTGCACTTTGGCACAGTTCGATTTTTGAACTATCCTCCTGATACATTTATTCTTGCATGGCACAGTCTTTGACCTCCAGATGCATTCATGTACTTAGCACGTATAGTTTCAAAAGATTCGTGATATGGCTTTGTCCACTTTTTTTGTATTCTTTTTGTGCATTGTTTACTCTTATACTTTTGAAATTCAGCCTTTGTTTTCATAAAACACCCCCAAACTTAATTCTTTAAGCTCTTCTTTCTTTTTAGTAAAGCTTTGTTTTGACCTAAGCTTACCAAAAATTCCTCAGCATCAGATTGATCTTTAAATAGCAAGGTTCTTTTCACAAACTCAGCTTTGAAGTGTTGAAGTAAAAATAATTTTGGTTTTTCTAAGAAATAAGGCTTCTTTTTCTCCTTTTCATCATAAAAATTTCATCCATAGGGCTTTCACCATATTTTGAAAAACTGATATTTTCTACTAAAATATTTAGATACTACTTTGTTAAGTACATCTAATATTTAAACAAACTAAAAACTTTTTTAAAACATATATATTTACTATATAAAACATATTAATTAAACACACAACATATTTAGATAAAAACAAACATAATTAAAACATAACATGCAAATCCCCCCAAACTTAAGGGATTGCAGTGTCCTCACTGCAAGTTTGTTCAAAAAATACAAACCATATGTTGTTCAAAATTGGGGAGAGGGATTAAAAACAACCAGGGAAATAGTTTAAACAGAATTAACACAAGCTATAGTAGTAGTAGGTGAAAGCTTGTAAATGATACTCATTTCTTGACTCCACTCCTGATTCTAGTGCTTTGCCTGGATGGAGGAGTGTGTTTCACCTTCTGCTTCTTCTCCTTGGGTGGCTTGCTTGGTGTTTCTTCTGTAGGTGCAGATGCACCTCCTACTTCTGGTACAGATGCAGGATTTGTTTTTTGAACTGATGCAGGTGCATCAGTGCTGACTGCATGAGGTTTCTTCCTTTGTGGTGTTAATTTTGCCTGCCTGCAGGTTGCTTGAAGAACTTCTGAGTGTTGTGTAAGGCATCTCTCTTCTGTTGAGCCATTTGTTCCAAAACAAGCTTGATTGTTGCCTCATCATGCATAGTTGTTGTGCGTGTTGATCACGTGAAGAAGTGATGATGAGAGCATCACTCTGCATCTCAATAGTTTGAGCTACAGGCTCCTGTGCAGATGATTCTTCTCCTTTGTCTTGCTTGTTGAGTCCTTCTTCTTCTCTTTCCTGCAAAATCTCTTTCTCAAGAGCAGAAATAACATTAGAAGTAATGTTGCTTGGGTCGAAGGTACTTATTGTTCTCGTTGGCATAACAAGGGTTGGTTCTTCCTGTGTGAGTTGTTTTCTGTGGTTCATTTCTTGGAGAGGTGGTGGAGGGGTTGTTTGTGGTGGTGATAGGACCGGTGGATCATTGAGGAGGGTAATGGTGATTTTGGGATGGAGGATGATTCTTGGTTTGGTGAGATGATAGGTGTTTTGGTAGCTCGGTGATGTGATAGGGGTTTCTTGTTGGGCTTGTGGTGTTTGTTTAGCATATTTCGCGCTAGCTATTTCTTCTAGGATTACACCCTAGCATGTTCCTCCTCTTGTTCATCAATTTCCTCATCACTCTCTTCTTCTTCAACTTCCTCCATTCCTTCATCCATTTCTTTTTCTAATTCCTCATCCTCGATTCGGTATCATACATTTCTTCAATTACAGTTCTATCACAACCTTCTTCTTTTCCTTTGGATTGCTTCCTAGGTACCTTCTTCTTGGTACTAGGTTCCTCTACTTTCTCCTTTCCTTTTCCTTCTTCTTTCACCTCTTTCTCTTCCTCTTCCTCTCCTTCAGTTCTCAATACCCAACTTGGAAATTCAGGGGCATTCACTTGGCCCACAAGATCAAATATCTTGTCAAAGACCAATTGAAGCCAATCATGTTGGTCATTCATAAACTTCCAGATTTCCCTCTGCTTCTGCATGTAATGCTCTTGCATTGCAGGTGCAAGGCCTCTCACATTTCTCAATTTCTCCTTCAATTCAGCACTCAAATTACTAGGGGGAAATTTTCTTTGTTCATTAGCAGCTATTGAGACACCTTCTTTCATGCATAATTCAGTAATGAGACAAGGGAAAAACAGAAATCCCTTTGATTTTGTTGAGCATGCAAGAATTTCTCTAGCTATCAATCTACCTATGTCAACATGTCCCTCGGAGAGAATTGTATCTAGCAAGATCAATCTCTCTTTGGTCATTGCATATGTGTGTGATGTAGGCAGAATTGAAGTGGCTATAAACAAATGCCAATTACCTAATGCATCTATCAAATAATTACTTCTAAGTTTGATTTCATTAGGTGTGAATTTCTCCCAAACAGATCCTGGTATAGCAATTCTACTTCTCAGTTCTTCCATTTCTTTCTTAAAGGCCTTGGCCACTTTGTTTTCAAATTCATTCCCATTATACTTCAGCATATAATGTTCATTCAATTTCTTGGCATGGAAGTGTACAAGTTTACCTCTCACCATGGAAGTGTAGGAGTGTTACGTTCGTCCTTCTTGTGGTGTGATGCCAAAGATAGAATTCTCTCACCAAATCTTCAATGTAGCCTCCTTTGGTAGCACAAAGTGGTCCCAATTGAGATTAGCCATCGTTGACATGAATAATAGGCTTGCCTTCTTCAAATCATACCTCTCTCGGGTAGCGGATGCATGTTCCGAAATGCATATTGTCATTGGTTTTTGTTGTTGATTCCTTGGCTTTGCCTTTCTTTGTTGATGATGATCCTGCATGCATGGCTTTCTTTTCCTTACGAGGAGTTTTGGCTCGCTTGCTCGATGATTTCTGTCTTCGATTGCTTTTTCACCATTTTGATTGCTTTGAATTTCTAGGTTTTTGATTGTTTGTGTGATTTGAGAAAAAATTGAGATGAGAATGTGAAGGGTGGTTTGTGTTTCAGATGAGAGAAATTTGTGAGATTGCGAATGAAAAGGGTAACGGTAATAATCTTAAGGCTTTATGTTTCAGGGAGAAGGAAGTTAGTGGAGTTATTAGGTAGCCGTTAGCAATGCGTGCTTTGCGCATGCATCATGCCATGTGTCATGCTTGGTTACCAATGCTTCATTAACCTTGCTTAACTCCCTTTGATCTTCCCGAAGCCTTATGATTCACACTTAACCAATTTTCTTCAAGTTTATAAATTTCGATCAGGGGCACATTTTTCTTCAATGCAAGTGCATTTGATGCAGCTGCATTAGTTTCCTGCATTTCTGCAAAACAACTAAAAACATAAAATTGCACAAAAATAATCAAAAACAATGGGTTGCCTCCCATTAAGCGCTTGTTTTAAGAGTCTTGTCAGCCTGACTACCTCTTTTCACTTAGAGATTTTGCAAATAGGTGGTGGTTTTGTCTCTCACCACATGTTCACCATAGTACATTTTGACTCTCTGACCATTTACTTTGAAGACAGTATTTGAGGATTCATCAAATAAATCTACTGCTCCATGTGGATAAACCTTTATCAACTTATATGGTCCTGACCACCTTGATCTAAGTTTACCAGGAAATAGCTTCAACCTAGAGTTATATAGCAGAACTAGTCCTCCTTCTTTCAATTCTCTTTTGTGAATTTTCTTGTCATGTCATTTCTTAGTTTTAGCTTTGTAGATTTCAGCATTCTCATAAGAGGTTTGCCTAATTTCTTCTAGCTCATCAAGCTCTATCATTCTCTTTTTACATGCCTTGTTCAGATTGAAATTGAGCTACTTCATAGCCCAATAAGATTTGTTTTCCAATTCCACAGGTAAATGGCATGCTTTTCCATAGACTAATTTGTAAGGGGACATTCCTAAGGGTGTTTTGAATGCTGTTCTATATGCCCATAAAGCATCATCCAAATGTAAAGACCAATCTTTTCTATTTGGACTTACCATTTTTTCTAGCATTCTCTTATTTTCCCTATTGGATAATTATGCTTGTCCACTAGTTTGAGGATGGTAGGCTGTAGCTATCTTATGCTTAACTCCATACTTAGCTAGAAGGTTTTCTATGATCTTATTGCAAAAGTGTGAACCTTCATCATTAATGATAGCTCTAGGAGTTCCAAATCTAGTGAATATATTTCTTTGCAAAAACTTACTCACTGACTTAGCATCATTATTAGGTAATGCTACTGCCTCTACCCATTTGGACACATAATCAACAGCTACTAAGATATAAATTCCCAAAAGAGGGTGGAAAAGGTCCCATGAAATCCATGCCCCAAACATCAAACAATTCAATTTCTAAAATATTTGTTCTAGGCATTTCATGCTTATCAGAAATATTTCCTGCTCTTTGACATTTATCACAGTATTTGACCATAAAATAAGCATTTTTAAATAAAGTAGGCCAAAAATAACCAGACTGTAATACCTTAGCTGCTGTCCTAGTGCTTCCAAAGTGTCCTCCATAAGGTGCAGAATGGCAATGCAGAAGCACTGCTTGTTGCTCCTCTTCAGGTATGCATTTCCTCATTAATTGATCAGGGCACATCTTGTAAATGAATGGATCATCCCAATAGTATTTCTTAACTATGTGGAAGAATTTTCTCCTTTGTTGATATGTCATATTCACTGGTACTACTTTGCTTGCAAGGAAATTTACAATATCAACAAAACCATGGTGCGGATGCATTAGATGCTCCCCGCATTGCTTATAGCAAATGCGCTTCATGTTTTGCATTGACTGTGATTGCCAATAATTTCTCATCTGAAAGCTTTCCTTGATTTCTTCTCCTTGTGTACCAAGTGATTCTCCTTCAATCCTTGATAAATGGTCTGCTACTTGATTTTCAACTCCTTTCTTGTCTCTAATTTCTAAATCAAATTCTTGTAGGAGTAAAATCCACCTTATCAGCCTTGGTTTTGCATCCTTCTTTGAAATTAGATACTTAATGGCGTAATGATCGGATAGACAATAATTTTAGTGCCAACTAAGTAAGATCTAAATTTTTCAAATGCAAAGACTACAGCTAATAATTCTTTTTCAGTAACTGTGTAGTTCACTTGAGCTTCAATTAATGTCTTGCTAGCATAATAAATGGAATGAAAAACTTTGTCATACCTTTGCCCTAGGACTGCTCCTACTACAAAGTCACTAGCATCACACATTAATTCAAATGGCCTACTCCAATCTGGAGTTACTATCACTGGTGCAGTCACCAATGCCTTTTTAAGCTTGTCAAAAGCTTCTATACAAGAGTCATCAAAGATAAATTCTACATCATGTTGCAAAAGCATGCATAATGGTTTTGAGATTTTTGAAAAATCTTTGATAAACCTTCTATAGAAACCAAAGATGGCCTAAGAAGCTCCCGATACCTTTAATTGTATTGGGTGGTGGCAAATTCTCAATGACATCAACTTTAGCTTTGTCTACCTCTAGACCTTTCTTTGAAATTCTATGTCCTCGCACAATGCCCTCTTGTACCATAAAATGGCACTTTTCCCAGTTTAAGACTAAATTTGTTTCTTCACATCTATTGAGAATTTGTTCCAAGTTTGTTAAGCAAACTTGAAACGTTTCTCCAAAGATAGAGAAATCATCCATGAATACTTCCATTGATTGCTCAATGAAATCTGAGAATATAGACATCATGCATCTTTGGAATGTAGCAGGTGCATTACATAAGCCAAATGGCATCCTTCTAAAAGCAAAGGTTCCATAAGGGCATGTAAAGGTGGTTTTGTGTTGATCCTTAGGCTCAATGGCTATTTGATGATAGCCTGAATAGCCATCTAGGAAACAATAAAATTATTTCCCTGCTAGTCTATCTAACATTTGGTCTATGAATGGTAAAGGAAAGTGATCCTTTTTAGTAGCTTTGTTGAGTTTTCTGTAATCCATACAGATTCTCCACCCTGTGACAGTTCTAGTTGGTATCAACTCATTCTTTTCATTGGCTATTCTTTGTCACACCCCCTTCTTTGGTACACATTGGACAGACTTACCCAAGCATTGTCCGCGATATGGGGTATATGATTCCAAAGATCTAGCCACTTAATGATTTCCTTTTTCACAACCTCTTTCATAATAGGATTTAGTCTTCTTTGACTCTCTATGCTGTTTTTGGAATTTTCTTCCAAAATGACTCTATGCATGCATATAGAAGGACTAATTCCTTTGATATCTGTCATTTGCCAACCTATAGCTTTGGTATGCTTCTTTAGAGTACTAATGAGATCACTCTCCTGTTTTGATGTTAAATCAGAAACAATGATAACAGGTAAAGTCTCATTTGTTCCTAAGAATGTATACTTAAGGTGTTTAGGCAGTATTTTCAATTCTAATTTAGGAGGTTGTTCTATTGGGGGTAAGTTCTTCTTGAGAATTGGATCCTCAAGATTGAGTGGTTCATAAGTTCTAGCCCATACTTCCTTACAAGAGTTTTCTATTGGTAGTTTCTCTTTTTCTAGTATTTCATCGTCTAGCAATGCAGCTGCATCTAATGCATCTGCATTGGCTAAGTGATCATACTGCTTATAAAACTGTTTTTCTACCAATTGATCTAGAGAAAATAAGGATGAACACTCTTCTGTATCCTCTGAAGGATACTTCATAGCATTCATTACATTGAATTTTATCTCTTGATCATTTACTCTCATAGTGAGTTCACCTTTCTGCACATCAATTATGGTTTTACCAGTTGCTAAAAATGGTCTACCTAGGATAATAGGCACTTCCTTATCTGCATCAAAGTCAAGGATAACAAAATATACAGGAAATACAAATTTATCTACCTTGACTAGGATGTCTTCTATGATACCTTCAGGATAGGCTATTGATCTATCTGCTAATTGAAGTGTCACAGTGGTTGGTTTTGCATTTCCTATTTCTAATCGGTCAAAAATAGATTTAGGCATCAAGTTGATGCTTGCACCTAAATCACATAAAGCTTTACATTATAGGATTTTCCTATAGAAAATGGAATTGTAAAACTACCGGATCCTTCAATTTCCTAGGAATCTTATTTTGCATAAGCAAACTACAATCTTCTCACATAGACTCATAGCAATCAAGCTTCAACTCTCCTAATCTTCTTCTCTTAGTAAGCACATCCTTCATAAACTTTGCATAGTTTGACATTTGTTGGAGTGCTTCTACTAAGGGAACATTGATGTGTAATTGTTTTAGTACCTCTAAGAATTTACCAAACTGCTTCTCCTCATGTGCTTTTTTAGTCTTTGAGGGTAAGGAGGAGGAGGGTATTCAGTACTAACTTAGGTAGTGGACTTTGAACTTCTTGTGATGCAGAGCACTAGATGCTTCTCGCATTGGTTTCTTTTTATTTTTGGCTTTTTCTCCCTTTTCTACACTTTCCTTCTCGCTAATTCTACCAAATCCTTACCACTTCTCAATGAAATAGCCTTAACCTGCTCCTTTCCTTTGTTTTGAGAAGGAGTAGCTTCAGATTTGAAGGTAAGACACCATGTGGCCTTTGATACAGAGCTGTGGCTAATTGACCAACTTGATTCTCTAAGTTCTTAATGGAAGCATCTTGGGTTTGTCTAGCAGTTCTAGATTCACCTATAAATGCTTTAAGCATGGTTTCTAGAGAATTCTCGGTGGTAGGTTGAGAGTTTCTTTGGTTATTTTGAGTCGGGAATCCCGTGGGTTGGTTGGTGTAGTTGGAGCGCTTCTAGGTGCAGTGCACTATTGTTGCTCCATCTAAAATTTGGGTGGTCTTTCCAACCAGAATTATAAGTGTTGGAATAAGGGTTGTTATTCCTATTATAACCTTCATAATTTACAGAGATAGGGTTGCTAGAACACTCCTCATACAAGTGACCTCCTCCACAGGACACACAACTAGGTGTGCCCGGAGGTACTTGTTCTCTTCACGCCATAATGTTGTCTGGTGATGCAAACACATTAGATGCAGATAGCATTGCGTAAGTGAAGTTCTTCATCAAATTAGCTAGAGTGGCTACTTGAGCGGATATAGAGGCGGATATATCATTAACTTCATGTACCCCGATGGTTTCTTTTGGGCACTTACCCGCTCAAGAGGCCAACTAGAGCTATTAGTCGCTATTCTATCAATTAATTCACATGCTTCATTGTATGATGATTTAATAACACTCCACCAGATGATGCATCAAGCATTATTCTAGTTTGAGGTTCTAAACCATTATAAAATGTTTCCATTTGAATAATAACAGGTAAACCATGATGAAGACATTTTCTCAAAAGTTCCTTCCATCTTTCCCATGCTTCAAATAAAGACTCAAACTCTTTTTGTCTAAAAGATGTAACAACAAGAGAAAAGTTACAAATGTTGTAAACCTTTGTATGAAATCTTCTAGCAATGCACTAGCATTACTCCTTAGCACTATACAAACACTATGAAAACGAGTTAAGGAGGATTTATGAATTCCTTCCTCTTCCTCTAAAAATATAAAAACTAACTATGTATATTGAAATTTTGATCTAACTTATGGATTGTGATATATTTCCAAATGAAGATGTGAGATCCTTTTATAGCCTTCAAGAGAGGTGCTTCCTTCCTTCATGTTGAAGTAATCTTGAGTGGATCATAGTCAGTAGTTGATTTTCGAGGTTAATCCCAAGTTGAAATCTTTGACTTAATACATGTATGCGGTTCCATGGTGATAGAACATGTGTCCCTATGTTGGTGACTCTTCAAAGCTAAGCCTATAGCTATTTGTGAATGGTAGGCGCCTACTATACAAGGTTGGATGGTATCAGAGAACCAGGCAGGAGGTCATCACTTGCAAGTGGATGCATATGAAACAGACTGCTTATTCACCAAGTAGTACAGATTTGATGCAGGATCAGTGCAGGAGCATTTATGCAGTTAGCATTGAGACTGCACTGAACAAAAACATCAAACATACCACAATATATCCAAAATGGCCTATAAATAACTATAACCATTCAAATCATCAAGTTATCATATATCACACTAAATACTATATAAACTCTTTATTATTACTTGAAAGAGAGCAAATACTAAGTTTAAACATATGAAATACTCTATATAAAATAGAGTTATCAACTAACCATTCAAACCGTGATTTGCAGCTATCCGGGAAGCACTCCCCTTCATTTAGCTGCTACAGGTGGATCTATGGAGTGCATTCGTGAACTCTTGGCATGAGGCGCCAATTGTCTTCGTCGTAAAATCGTACAATATTGTTAAATCATTGAAGGAAAAGGAACACCCTAAATTAAAATCCTGGATCCGCCCCTAATATACGATGTGTTAAAATTGAGCATCGTATATATGTCCAAAATGACATATATACGATGAGCCTTTTTTAAAATAAAAAAAAGATTGCAAATGGCATTTTGGGGTTTTCAATTTTGGTGGGGGTATATGGGGATTTGGTGGGGGTACCAAAAAAACAATCCGACATAGAATGTGAGTGTTTTTTGTGTTTTGGATCTTCACACAATAACACGAGTTTGTGTTTTTTTTAATAAGCAACACGAGTTTGTGTTGTTTCTATCCTATTATAAACCGCCGACCTATAACACAAGTGTCTTTTGGATAAGTGGAAGTGGCAATTACGAGTAATTTTTAAGTTGTCAGGAATATTTAGTCACAATATTTAGTCACACATAAAATAAAAATAAATGTACTAATAAAATAATAGTTGTATGTTTCTCCAAGTGTAATGATTTCTAGTTTATGTTTGTGACCAAATAATGTGACTAAATATTTGTGACAACTTAAAAGTTACTCGACAATTACTCTATGGGACAAAAGGGATCGAAGAAGGAATTAGTAGTGGTAAGTATGATGGGCCTAATTTTGATGGTTGCCACTTCTCATTATATTTGTTTGTCGAGAGAGATTAGGTGTCTTTAAGGTGGGAGAAGACACATATCTTTACTTATTTTGTGTATATCTCTCTCGTTAATTTTTTTCTTTTTCATTTTATGTTAATTTCTCTTTCAATTTTTTCCTACTATAAAAAATCTAAGGTTACTAAAGGTACTAATTACCAAAAACACTCAATCCAAATCCTTTCTTTGATTGGTGTTTGCAGGAGTTTGGTTAAAGGCACTTGTGGTTGAAAAGTTAAAGATTGGAATTTCCATTTGTATGTGGGGACAACTCCCAAACCCCCTTTTGTCAAGTAAGGATGACAAATTTAGCGAGTCGGCTTGGTAAAATGAGTGGTGTGGGTTTAGAAGTTAAGGTTTTTTTTTTTGGTCAAGTTGTACTGATTACCATAGAAATGGGCAAAGGCCCCAACCAAATACAACAACAAAGCCGTGCCAAAATGAACCAAATTGACCTATACAAGACATAGGCTCAACAAGGATCAAACAAGCAAAAACAGAGGTTTAAACAAGAAAAAAATACAACAAAGAGAAGCCCAACTAGAGCAGGCCCACAATCTATCAGCCCAAAGACTGACCCATAACCAAACAAAAGAACGTAAACTAACACAAGTCAATGATCAAACTTCAAACACCATCGAAACACTTCGACCCCAAAACAAAAACCCTAGCAGAGATAACTCCATCACCCCCAACCTCAACCAAGCTTGCCAACGAATCAACTCGCAAAAACAACTCAGATAAACTCCAATCAATTATTTGGATGACAGATCGAAGCCAAATCTTCAACGATTAACCACTATGAGCAACATGCAACACCACCACTTCAAGGGTTTCAGATAAAGTTACCAAATCTTAACTCATCCTGATAAAAACAAGCTTTACAGTCTTCAACAATTAATCTACGAATTGAATCTGGAGGTCTCGAAGTCCAATTGCTCTGAAGTCTACCTTTCGATGCAAGCGAAGCTATCTCATGAGCGAGCTTATTTCCTTCTCGTATCACCCAGGTAAACACACAACCATCTAATTCTAATCTAAAAACTTCAATATCCTTGAGAATAGCACTAACTTCAGCTTTGTGATTTTTCAATTTGCACATGTTGACAAGTTGGAGATTAAGGTTAACTCATTATAAAAATAGATCCATGTCAATGTGGTAGACCAAATTAAGCCCATTATAAAAATAGTGTCTACAAAGTTTACTTTCTAAGAGATTATGGAATGGGTTGTTTTTTTCATACCCCCACCACTTCCTCATATACCCCCATAGAATTTGATATCCCCAAAATACCCCTTTGAAATGTATTTTAAAAAAAAAACAATCGTATATATGTATTTGGGACATATATACGATGACACCATTTAACCCATCATATATATGTTCTAAAAACGTATATACGATTGGTTGCGTATGATGCAATAGTATATACGTTTTTAGGACATATATACAATGGGTTAAATGGTACCATCGTATATATGTCCCAATGACATATATACGATAGGTTGTTAATGATTTGTTTTAATTTTTATTTTACAAATGTTATAAAAAGACTACTAAAAATTCGTTAAAGAGTCAAAACTAATCTAAAAATTATAAAAACACCACTAAAAATCTAACAAAACCAAAATAAGACTATGCAAATTTTTTTAGATTTTTTGGAGACTATGAAAAATTAAAAAAATTAATAAAAATAGTAAACGATGGAATTTGGGATTTTGAGTTTGTAGTCCTTTAAGAAGTCCCTTCTACAGGAGTCATGGTCGTTGATTTTTTTTCTGATTTAATGGTTGTGGTTTCATTACGATTGGAGTAGGTCACTGAAAACCGATTTTTAGCCTAAATTCTTCATTTTACGTATAACATCGCCACGCCTTAACGAACTACATACTAAACCTATTTTCAGGCTTAAATTATTCATGTCTAATTCATCTTTATTAAAATTATATAATTTTAATTTTTTAATTGATATAATCGTATATATACCCCCCAAAGCGTATATACGATTGGTGTTATGGTATGCCACTCGTATATACGTCTGTGGAGGTGTATATACGATGTGTAAATTAGGGGGTTGTATATACACCCCCACAGACGTATATACGAGTGACATACCATAACACCAATCGTATATACGTCCAAAAATGGTATATTCGATGGCAAAAATCTAAGGTCGTATATATGTCCATAAAACATATATACGATTGGTGTAATTCTTAAAAAAAAAATACGTTTTTTGAAGGGTATTTTGGGGGTTTACAAATAATGTGGGGGTATGAAGGAAGGGCTGGGGGTACCAAAAAAAACTTATGGAATTAGTGCCATGTCCAATGTCGTAGACCAAATTAAGCCCATTTGAAGTTGGTGATAAAAACTCAAATTCGTGGAGGAATTCTTTCAAGGGGTGGTTTTTTTATACCCTCACCCCATCCCCTCCCACCCCCACCCTTTTATGATATTCCGATAATACCTCTGCCATAATCACCATTTTGACTTGCATTCAATTCACTCTGACTGGGACCCACATTATCTGGCATCGTATATACCTCAATGGAAGGTATATACGATTACATTAATTAATGGACGCTGACCTGAAAAAGTGTGCATCGTATATATGTCCTTCAAGACATATATACCATTGCATTATTAAATGTTTCGTTGACTACCCATCGTATATATGTCCTTCAAGACATATATACGATTGCATTATTAAATGTTTCGTTGACTACCCATCGTATATAGGTTATATACGAGTGGGGTTTGAAGATCTAATCGTATATACATCTGGGTCATGTATATACGATGTTAAAAAAATACCCATCATATATACAAGGTTGAGGAGGTCAGCCGTCATCGAAGTGGTTTGATTTGCCAGAGATGGGGTACATGGTTGCAACCAAGTATAATGTTGCACTGGTTCAGTTTTCTTTGAATATGAGTTTTACTTATCTGCCTTTGAGAGGTACTTATGGTTCATCTAAGTTTAAAATCATATCTGTTATGAACAAGGAAAATCTACACCGGTTGCATCTTTCGATCTCTCCCACCTGTCAGTTGCCTCCTATTGCCCCGCAGTGGTACCACCACCACTCATCAGAGTCTGCTTCATGGTTGCATCCGTATGCCAGACGTTTTACCCTATGGCAGTCTATGTGTCCTTCCGCAGCGCGTCCCCGCTCCGGTGATACGCCTAGATGTGTCGATTTAGCCGATGATTCTATTGACGACTTATAGATAGATTCACACCTTTTTTGTATTAAACGTGTATCTATTACTATATCGCGTTTTTGTAATTATACGCGTTTATTTTATCCAAGATATCTACACCGTTAATGTTAATCAAATCACGAGACTTCAAATTATAACCGTAATAAAATCACAATCTGTTTACAAATAATAAGCCCATCGTATATATCTCTTTTTGGACATATATATACGATGTGCATTTAAGACATCGTATATATGTCCATTGTGAGTATATACGATTGACTTAAAACGCATCAATCGTATATACGCACAATGGACATATATACGATGTCAAAGATTTGCATATCGTATATATGCCCCAAAAGAGATATATACGATTCGTGTAAATTTGTAAAAAAAACAGATTTTTTGAAGGGCATTTTAGGAATATACTATTGGGTGGGGGTACATGGGGAAGGGTGGGGGGGTAAAAAAACCCTTCTTTCAGAGGCAAGGATGTTGGATACATGAGTCTTCCAATGATGTACTACAAAGTTAATGGGGTTGAATGACAAGGTCCAAATTTAATAAGACTAAACAAGTATTGGACAAAGAAGGACTTATCTTCTCTCACTCGAGCCCATTTTAGAAGAAGCAAGCACAACATTGATCGAACTTCTACATGTTGTTGAAGATCTCATTGAAGGAGGTTTTTGAAATATTTATCTTTTTAGTCTTTTAAACTTACATAAACTATTGATTTATTTTAGTCGCTCAAATAATAACTCCTGGCCGTGTTCCTTTTACTCGCTTTGATCCGATTTAAAGGTTGTTGTTTTCTCGCATCATCTGCTTATAACCGAGTTTGGTTGGTTTTCTATTCTCGTGATTGTTTATCTAATTTTTGTTAGTTTTGTTTTAGGCTTTTGTGTCAGCCTTTTGGTCAGAATGTTTTAGGGACTCTGTAAGGAGCTCTCTATTATTGTTTTGGTTTGAGCTTTTCTGATAGTCGGGGTTTTGGTCTAGTACCTCCCTCCGCTTTTCTCTGTTTTTTTTAATAAATTCGGGTCGGACTGCCTGTTTGATAAAAAAAATTAGTCGATTTAAGTTTGTAGTAAGTGTCAAGTTTTTTTTATAGACGGGGTAGTAAGTGTCAAGTTACTTGGGCTAGTTAGATGCAAATAACATTAGGCCGAGATGCAACTAGTTGGCACATGCTTGGTCTCTCCCCTACTAGAAACGGAAAGGAATAGAGAATTTGATGACCATCTTGACTGTAAATAGTTTGTCTTCTCATTATTTAGTATCTTTGATTACTTTTAGTTTTATTATACTTCTTGTAAGTTTTTGTGGACTTACTTCTCTTAGGTTCTTTGATGAACCATCTTGATTCTCTTCAATAGCTTCTTTGTGTTACATAATATAATATATTAGGTCAAAGGGTAGTTTAGTCATTTTAGCCTTTTAGTATTTATACTCTATTATGACTTGTATTGTTTAGGTTTGATATTCTATTCTATTGGAACCCTAGCCATTTTGTTCTCCTCTTCTCTTCTTCTTTATGGGTATCAATTGTTAACATGGTACTCCATCCGATCCTAAACTTTGGTCTTTTTGGCCTCTTATTTTTGTTCCAAAACTTTGGTACTTTTGAGATACCAATGTACAATTTACCTAATTTTTCCAAGTTTATCCTTTATCTTTAATTAATCTCCAAATTAAAATTAATTGTCACTATTCACAATATGAACTCCTTTGGATTCCCAAGTCAGTGGGTATTAATGCTACAAAGGGGTACTTTAGTCATTAGGTATTGCAAATTTATGATTTCTTAATTTGTGTGAAACACTCTAAAAGGACCAAAGTTTAGGAACGAAGGAGTATCAAATAACAAGGTTTAGTCTTTCTACATTGTAATTGGTTGGCCTTCCATTTCAATTTATTCGGTATTTGGTTGGAAGCATTTGGTTCTTGTACAATTCTTAGCCCATGTTTTTCTCAACCCCCTCCTACTCACCACACACTCTCATAACCTCCTAAATTCCAAAAATACCCCAACCTTCAAACCACTTCATCTCCCACCCACTCTCCCTAACCCCCTCACACTCCCCTCCTCCTCACACTCTCCCTCACAACCGAACGCAAACTCTCTCTCACCCTCCAACACCGAACCCTAATCTCTCTCACCCTCTCACACACCTCACCATTCTTCATCTCTTTATCAGGTAAGACTCTCTCTCAATCTCGTTTCTTTCTCTAGTTTTATGTCTGCATTGCGGTTTTTTATGCACTCGCACTCGGTTCGATGCTCTCACGCCGAACCATTTGAAAAAAACTGAAAACATATACAGACCCGCTAAAAAATTGTCATCGACCCGGCCAAGACACTGGGTCTTGGTCAGACCGCATGATCCGAACACCCTAAAAATAGACCTGATATGTATAAATTTATATATCACAAAGCCATCAAAAATTTGTATAATACTTCAAAAATCTAAAAAGACTAAAAAACTCAACAAAAAGTAATATAACTTTTCAAATTTAACTGTTCAAATTCATAAGGACCATAAGTCCATAACTGAAGTGACTAAGTTACACAAGAAGGGGGGTTGAATTGTGTACCCCTTTTTAGTTTCTGAAACCTGAAACCTTCTTAACAATTTGTTCTCAAGACTTGGCTTGGAGATGAAAAGGTTAAGGTTAGTTGTAAAAACAACAAACACGTATACACCCTTAAAAGATGAAGACTAACAATACTTATAAGCTAAATATATATTATGAAAGAGAAATGGTTTTCAAACAGATATGAGTAGGTTGGTAGATCAAGTATTAGTTCAAAAACTATCTTGAGAAGGTTGATGAAATGAACCTTCTCTTGGTTTGAAAACAATCTTTTAGTGTAAAATAGTTTAGACAATAGTAATAGAAAGCAGTTTAAAGAACACAGGGGAATTATAGAGGTTCACCCAATTTGGCTACTTCCTCTCCCCACTTCCAAGTGAGTGTTTCCACTATTCTCCAAATAGCTATTACACTTGCTTTTGCTCAACCACAAAAGACTTTACAATCACCACTTTCTTTTGATCACCACACAAAAGACAAGTGTACTCTTGCACAGCTACACCAAGCTGGTTTTACCTACTAAGAAACTCTCTCCTAGTTTCCTAAAGGTCTCTCTTTACAATTCACACCAACACTCACCTTTCACTCTAGGTAGTTTGATGGAATGTTCCTACTCACAGTTTACAATAATGGTTTTGGGGTTTTGGGGATGATGAATAGCTTGAAGATAAAATACGATATGTGTTTACAATATAGTGTAACAAGCTTTTGCACACTCAACAAATAGATCCCAAAATATGAACTTGAGAAGCTTTGAGTGTGGGATGAGAAGCTTGAGCTTTGAGTAGGTTCCAATCAAATCTCACACTTGTATCCTTCGAAAATTATCACTTAAATAGCCCAAGATGTTGATCATAGCCGTTGGAAGGTTGTAAAGAGCCGCTTGAAAGAGGTCTTGGGTTTGTATAGTAGTCATGATGAGAGTTGTTGTAGTTGACAGCTTTTCAACCTTCTCATGCTGCAACTTGTACTTTCTCGGCACATTCTGAACCTTCTCATTCTGACTTGTACTTTCTATTAGCTTTTGACAGCTCATTAACTTTCTCAAATGATTATTCCTCAGCCAAACAAACTTTGTTGCTCCTAGGAAGAATCATTGATTACCTCTTCTTCATTTAATAACTTCTCAACATATTCAATGCAACATTCTTAATTTTATGCTTCAGTTCATCAATGAGAATGATTGTTCTTGAGTTGTTGAAGTTTTCCAGATAGAGTAGGTTGCTATTCTTTGAACCTTCTCATCTTGAACCTTTTCAACTGTTGAACCTTCTCATTCGTGAACCTTCTAAACTTTGGTCTTACATTCTGTGATGACTTGGTCAAACCTTCTGTTGACTTTTTGGTCAACCTTCTGCAATGTTGGTCAAACCTTCTTTTGGCCTTGTGAAACCTTCTCAACCAGTACCTTCTCATGTTAATTCTACCTTTGTTATTTATACATTTGATTTCTTGGTAGTTGACTTGCTTTGCTATTTATAGGGCCTATACTTTGTACTTAGATAGACATGTTAGATCACACATAATCGAAAAACTTAATGCTTAGCTTAAGTTTGTTTCATCAAAATATAAAAAAGATTTTATATCAACAATAACCACCATAACATAAATACCTGATTAAACAAACATCATTGAACAACAATAGTCTCAACATATCCAAATTCATAACTAGTACCTAATTACATGTATTTTATGCAAGCTACATGACTTGTTTCGGATCACAATACAATATATCAAAGAAAAAATGAATGCATTAAAATATAAGAATACCAAACATGTCAAACCAATAAACAATAATTAAATTTTAAAAAAAACAATAATTTACAATTTTCAAAATAATATAAAGGAAGAAATATCTATTATATTTGTAAACAGAGTATCAAAAAGAACATCTAGCACAATGGGGGTGAAGCTCTACTCCCTGTTGCTAGGTTTGAAACCCACGGCTAGCATTTTTGTAAAAAAAAATGGCTTCCATATGAAAATTAATAAAAAGCAAAAACATGGCATACATCATCACCAGTTTTATATCCACTCAACCAGGTCCCGAGTCGAGTGCAGATCCAGCAGTCCGGCCCGGGAAGGCCGACGGGTCCCAATCGGACCGGTTCGACCGACCAGTCTGATCCTGGTCTAATAACACAGTGGAGAAACGCCACTAAAAGGCCCAACGTCGTGACGTGCAGGTTCGAAATGCTGCGACGGGTAAGGGGAAGAATTACTGCAATAGGGTGGGGAGGAAATGCCACAACTAGGTGTTTTGGACTGGGCCACGAGGCCAACTTAGCCAATTGGACTTGGGTCGACCCAATTACTGTAGACCCAAGTCCACGACCTAGCGCTCCACCTTGGACCTAAAGGTCCATGCGCAATATTGTTAGGCTCAGATCAGCCCACTTCCTTGGATCCACATCCAAGGCCCGATCCACTAAGCCTCAACGGCTCAGGTCCTCCCGAACAATCTAACGATTCAGAGCCATCACACGAACTCTATAAATAGTGGCTCTCATAATACTTGAGGTACGTTTTCCTTCACCCTGCAACCTCCACGATTCTCAACCGACTTTAAAGATCGGAGTGTCTCTTTTCATATGCACTCTCTCGCTCAACTACACGGAGATCCAACCCGGTCAGGAGCACTACCAACCGCAGTCCTGGACCAACCCGGAAAATACAACAAGGTACAGAACACTAGGTGTGCAAGTGTAACTTGTATAATTGCAAAATTTACCAGCTTGCATAATTTCTACTTGGACTTTGAAGTGTTTTAGCTTGTACAATTGCAGAACGGATTCATGGTTTGCAAAATTGCAGCTTGAAAGTTTAATGCATTTTTATGGTTTATTGGCGACGAGAATGAAGCAAAAAAATTTCTACAGCTTGGGTGAGAGTTGATTGAACTGAAGATGAAAATCTCTACTGCAATAAAGATGACGTGAAAAGGGAGAGAAAGAGAGCACCCTGATGAATTTCATCCCTAGTGCAATTTTCCGGCAAAAATCCATTTGAAAATTGTCAACAAAACGAGATATGAATGATTTTGTTTTTAACGGATAGATTTGAGTGAATTTGTACTTGCATTTCTTTTTCATCTATGAAATCTAAAGTTTGACCTCATATAGGATCTGATTGGAGTCGTCTCAACTATTTCCTACAGTTTGCTAAAATTTTGTCCTGTTTGAATCAATCATAGTTTATGGTTAGAGAGGAGCATAAATTCAAAGACCAAAGATTAAAAAGGAATTCAAAGAAATCATGGTTTATGGTTAGAGAGGAGCATAAATTTTCAAGAGTAAATTAGGTTGAACCCAACATGTGACTTAATCCCCAAACCAATCTAGCTTCATTTACAATAGAATTAGACCCTGCTTATATAAACAGCTTAATTAAATAACATAATAACACTAACTTCAATTTACCATCACTCAACCTCTATTTAAGTAATTGATTATTAATCCCCAAACCAATCTGGCTTCATTTACAATAGAATTAGACCATGCTTAGATAAACAAATTTAATTAATGGTTTACAAGATAAACACGTATCATATAAGTACTTATCATATAAGATATAATAAAAGCCAAACTATTTTTACACAATAAGCTCTTTCATAAGCTACCATAAAGAGCTTATGAACAAAAAGTCAAAAACTAAAAACAACTTACGGATATGTCATAAATTGCTATCATAAGCTTCCTTAAATAGTATCACAAGTGTTTATCAATGTTGTCAATCGCAATTTGTGAAAAGTGGCGGTTCACTAAATTTCCCCACTATTTGACATTACCAATGGGCATATCGCAGATCACAAACAATATCAGTTTGTTATAGCGTTACTATAACTGCTATTTGACAACAAGGCCTTAGGTGCATATTTGAATCGATAAGCTCAAATAAGTCGATCTAAACAAATTCAATCAATACACATAAAACTCATCTTCATCATCATCTTCTATTGTGTACTCATCCTCCACATCCTCATATTTTTCCAATTCCTCATCCTCATATTCATCCGGTTCCTCTCTAGTTGTTCTCCTCCCCCACTTCTTCTAAGGAACCAAGTCAATCTCCTCCACCTTACCATTCACAACAGCAACCCAAGGAAGCCACCTATCTGCTTCCCTTCCCAACACCCTATCCCAATAATCTCCAACAACAACAATCCCCAAATTCCCCTCCTCCCATGCCGCCCTCAAAATCTCCGAAAATTGAACAATCCAAAACTAAAAACAACCAATCAACAATTGAATGCTTCACCTCCTATTCAACAACAAATCAGCAGCAACAACCTTATCCTCCACAACCTTCACAAAAACACCAGCGCGCGCAATTCCGAACCTAAACCAAACCCTACTTCAGGCACAACAAAAGTACTCGCAGCATCGTTATACTTATGATTCCTACGAATGAAATGCAATTCGAACACTTCACTTTAATAGATCTCAATCGATTAACCATCTTTTGACGCTGTGTGAAATTGATGCTTCTTGTGGATTTGTAATAAGTGGTTTTTGAGATCAGAATCGGTTTCAAATTCATGCGTGGCAAAAACGGCAAATTAGGTTGTTTCTGTTGGGGAGTTGGTGGTTGGGGACCATTGAGGAGGTTGAAGAAAGCATGGTGATTGGTGTAAGCGGAGATTCCGACGTCATCGCCGAAGGCCTCCACGACAATGTGTATTAATGGAATAAGACCAGATTCAAGAGCTCAATAGAGCCTCTACAATGGCAATGTGCAGAAAATAACAGAAAAGTAATAGAACAGATGACTAAGGCACTTCGAGAGGCCTAACTCTCCCAAGATTCCAATGCTTGCCTGCTTTCTAATTTCCACCAACTCCTATCTATAAACTACTCAAAGCCCCTCACATTTTCCTCCACTTTGCCACTTCAGCAAGTGGTTACAAGCAATTCCCCTCCCTAAGCCATAATCCCATACATCTCATTCCTTTATTCCCTTCCATACGCTTTAGTTAGTTTAGGATCCTATCAATATCATATTGAACTCAAGCATGTAAAAAAAGAACACTTGAAACTCAAATGGCTTCCCCAAACTGCAATCTACCTTTCAAAGTTTCAATTAATCACGTCTATCATCTAATTCATCTGACATATATATATATATATATATATATATATATATATATTTAGACACACACACACACAATAAGTCATAAGAAAAGATTCAGAGCAGAAATATACCATCACTAAGCCCAAACCTCAAGCAGTAGCAGCTTTAGCAGGATGGTGAAAAAAACTTCAAGAAGCACACTTCATTCCTATAAGAAAGCACTGCAACACTCAAAGTTAAATTTGCAACACATAATATAATCACAGTATAACACTATTTTCGATTTACCATCACTGAACCTCTATTTTAAGTAATTGATTCTTAATCCTAAAACTAATCTAGCTTCATTTACAATAGAATTAGCCCCTACTTAGAAAAACAAGTTAATCAAATGTCTATAGCATAAACCCTTACCATATAAATACTCATGTATAAGCTATGTCTATAATAGAAGATATAACAAAGGCCAAACTATAACTATTTTTACATAATAAGCTCTTTTCCTAAGCTATCATAGAGAACTTGACAAAAACTGAAAATAGCTTATAGACATGTCATAAGTTGTAACCATAAGCTCCTCAAAGAGTCTCACAATTACTTATCAGTATTGTCAATCGCAATTTGCAAAAATGGCAGTTCACTAAAATTCTGCACTATTTCACATTACTAATAGGCATATCGCAGATCACGAACAATAGCAGTTTGTTATAACTCTGTTCTAGCTTCTATTTGACAACACTAGTGCTTATTTAAGTCGATAAACTTAAATAAGTCAATCTAAAGTCTAAACCGACCCAGCTCATCTTCATCATCATCTTCTTCTTCTTCTGTTGTGTACTCATCATCCATATCATCATCCTCATTTTCATCCCATTTCTCTCTAGTTGTTATACTTCTCCACTTCTTCTTAGGAACCAAATCAATCTCCTCGACTTTTCCATTCACAACAGCAACCCAAGGAAGCCACATATCAGCTTCCCTCCCCAACGCCCTATCCCAATAATCCCCAACAACAACAATCCCCAAATTCTTCTCCTCCTCGCCACCCTCAAAATCTCTGAAAATTCGGAACAATCCGAAACCAAAAAAACCAATCAATAACCGAATGCTTCACTTCCTCTTCAATAACCAATCTGCAGCTACAACTTTATCCTCCACAACCTTCACGAAAACTCCAGCGCGCCGCAATTGCGAACCTAAACCAAACCCTACTTCAGGCGCAATAAAAGTACTCGCAGCATCGTTATATTTATGATGCCTACGCAAGCAAGGCAATCTCGCACGCTTCACTTTACGAGTTATCAATTTCTTCAACAACTTTTGACGCGTGAAAAATTGACGCTTCAAGTGGATTTGTAAGACGTGGTTCTTGAAATCGGAATAGGATTCGAATTCGCGGTGACAGAAACGGCAAACTAGGTTGTTGCCGTTGGGGAGTGGGTGGTTTGGGGACCATTGAGGGAGCTTGGAGAAAGCGTGGCGATTGGTGTAGGCGGAGATTCCGACTACGTTGCCGAAGGTTTCCGCGACGGTTTTGAGGGAGATGGCGGCGTCGTAAGGGGCGCCACGTGGTGGTTTGTTATCGAGGTCCCATAAGACGAGAACGTTGTTGTTGTTGTTGTTGAGAATGGGCGAGTTGGTGAGTTGTTTGGGAGTGTTGTTTATTATTTTGATTGAGGATTGGAAACGGAGTTTTGTGGAGAGTGTGTTTGGGAAATGAAGGGAAGGAAATGAGTGGAACTGGAGCATTCTGCACTCCCCTTGCATTGCTTCTTCTGTAGATTTGGTAGAGAAGGTTGCGGTTATGGATCATGAGTATTAGGCTCCAAAAACGCGAAAGCATTTTTTCGCCTATGCCAATCACAAACAATCCTAAACCTCAAATATTCCAAATTATCATCACGTGCGATGTTTATGGACGACGTGTTTTTCATTGGTTCAGTTGCCTAGCACCGAATTAGTTTGGTTGTCAATGTCCGAACTAGTTCGGTTAAAGAGATTCGTACCTGACCAAAATTCAACCCATGGGTTTTGCACTTAACTGGTTCGGAGGTTGTTGTTTGGACCAGTTCGGTTGCTAGTAGTCGTACCAAAGAAAATTCAAACAATGAGTTGTGTGTCAAAATAAATCAGCCCCAGTAGTGCTAATCCAAACGGGTTCGGTGTCTGGCCCCAAACCCATTAAAATCTAGAAAAAAAAGACAGACACGCTAGGAACATTTCGCTTCATTAAGGGTATTCCGGTACTTTTGTGTGTTTAGGGGTGTGTTGTGAGTAGAATGGGGTTGGGAAAATCATGACCCTTTTTTTGTCTTTTTTAACGGCTGATTTGGAAATATTTTTTGTCACTTTCTTATTACTATTCAAATGGACCATTACTTTTCCCACAATTCTCTCTTACTTACAAGCACACCCCATAACTCGCTCGAAAATGACTAAAATATCATTAATAAACAAACGGCTTTCAATAAGGTCTCCCCTGCATTTTAAAGGGATCAGGGATGGACTACCGAACCAGTTCGGGGACAGACAACCGAATCTGTTAAAATTGCAATTTTTGCCAAACACCCCCGTTTTCACATTTTTAATAGGTACGGTTGTCTGTCCCCAAACCCTTTAAAATCTTCTATGAATGGCACGTGTAGCAGAATTGTGAAAAACTTAACAAGTACCCCCTTTATCACAATTTTAAACGTTGTCAACCACTGAACTAGTTTGGAGACTGGCAACCGAACCAGTCCGGAGGTTCACTACCAAACCATTCTAAAATACAGCATGAGGGGGTTTCCACGTGTGTTTCACGTGAGGGTAATTTAAAAATATATTAGGTTTGGGGGTGTGTGGTGAGAAGGAGGGAGTGTGGGAAAATCAATGGCCTTCGTATGTTTCAAAAATGGGCCACCACAAAGGCCATGCTCAAATCAACACAAACACGCTCCATGATGAAAAAAAAGTGAGGATTTTTCTATCCCTACATTATGCCTCCATACTCCCATAAAAATCATTTATCCCCATTTTACTCCTAAAAAAATGCAAAACAGATTTTTAGATAAATTTGTGGTATTAAAAAAAACTAAAAAACTGATTTAAAGAAAAATCTGGTTTTGAAAATTGCAAACTGGATTTATCTATTAACTAGAAAATAGATAAATCTGGTTTTGATATTTTGAAAAATGGATTTATCTATTAAATAGATAAACTCGGTTTGCATTTTGCAAAAATGGATTTATCTATTAAATAAATAAATCCGGTTTGCAATCTTCAAAATCAGATTTATCTATTTGTTAACACCCAAAATAAATTAAGTCGTACGACGAGGGCTAAGAACCAGAGTTAAAGGGAGACCAGGGAGCCGGGGCAAGCTACTTGGCGATTCCCAAAAGATATTTGCTGAAGAGAACGTCTTAGAGGAAAGAGCTCGAGGCAGAAGATAAATACGAACTCCCCGAAAAAGGGGTTGAGCTCAAGGAACACTGGATGAAGCCGAGGGAGAGCAAGTCTTAACCTATAGA
This sequence comes from Oxytropis ochrocephala, assembly GCA_020916435.1. NCBI lineage: Eukaryota > Viridiplantae > Streptophyta > Magnoliopsida > Fabales > Fabaceae > Oxytropis > Oxytropis ochrocephala. The sequence goes on from CM037090.1 coordinate 99,747,582, forward strand.
GTGTCACGGCCACAGTGGCTCGGCTGCCAAAGTGTTACCTCAAAATTTCGACAGTGCATTAAATAAAGCTTTAAATGGGGCTGACTTCATATTTAATATTGTTCTGTGGGCCATAGGTCAATATTCAAGTCGAGTGCACCATGATTTCGGCGAAAAAGGCAAACAAGGGCAAGGAGTGCAAGGCGATCTTCGACAAGCTTAGCTCTCAAAGCCACGAAGCAAGGAATATTCGATGGCGAGGACACAAAGATTTCGACAGAGTTGGGCTCAACATTTCGTCAAGCAATCGACACAACGGGTCAATCGTGCAGAGTGCGAAGAAAGTAGTGGCGGTTACTCCCAGTAGTTTTAGGAGGCGATTACCTTTTCTCCCACGATTGTTCTTAGGAGTATAAATACCCCTTTGTAATAGGAAACAGGGGTCACCACATTTTACAAAAACTCGGGAAACTCAACTTCCAAGTCAAAGCGAAACAAGAGTGAAACAGATCCTTGTACGTGTTGGTGGACCATTTTTATCTCTTCATTTAATGCAAAGTCTTTACTTTCTTTTTACGCTTCTTTGCATTTATTGCTTTTACTTTGTTCTCAAGTTACTTCTCTCTACTATTCTCTGTTCTTACGCACTTCAAAAACACAAACTCAATGGCAATTGTCAAAGAGATTTTCTAGTTTGATCTCACAGGTCAATATTGAAAACTAGTGATTGTTTGCTAAAAACACCAAAGAAACAAATTGGCACGCCAATGGGGACCCTTGCCATTAATTTTGTGTCTTTTATATCGTGATACGTGTTTGTATGCACTTGAGGAGTGGTAGGATGGTACGAACCAATTCTAACAACGCCTCTGGTTCCACTCTCGTGATATCACAAGTGCGTGGAACAACGGTGAGATTCTCGCCAATGTCGGCGTGGGAAATGTTACAGGGGACTACGGCCCCAATGTGACATCAATAACCGCCCCCACGATGTCAATGACCAATGTTGGTTCGACATCATCTATGGCCTTGCCACAAAGTATAGGACTTCCTTCTAGTCCTTATGTGGCAACAGGAACGATTTGGAGACACGTTTCGCAACATGAGTCTACCACCATACCGCTTTTGGGGTATATGGCATGCCTACATGGAATGCCACATGTCTCGACCTTTTCTCCTTCACACGCGTCTCTTACGAGGCGTGCTTGGTCGAAATCCTACCAGATTAACCAACGCGTCCTTGTTGGCGTTAAGACAACAAGTAGACGAAAAGCAATCATGATATGGTTAATATGCTTGACTCAACAAATTGGTATCGTGTTCAATCCTTTGATTCGTAATACAAATACCGCTTACCAAATGTTAGCAAACCAAATGGGTAGGATTGCAGATTTCTTTGGGCTCCTACAGAACCAATAGGCGCTTACCCAATGGTGGGAATAGTGCGCCTAATACCCCACAGAGATCGCCATCGCCGAAGCCTGTGCATTATGGGCGAACAACAAGGGGTGGAAAACCACGCCCCAAGTAGTCATGGTAAATCGAAACCAAAATGCCGACGGTTGTTCGACAAGTGCAACGAAATAACGCTTTGTGCTCAAGACAACATAGCCACCTTGGTAGAAACTATAATGGCGCAGAATGGCCTTAACGTGGTTTACACAGCCTAATTTCATATCGCCCCGTGTGAATATATCTTACAGCAGCGCATTGCCGAGGGGTGGAAAATCCCTAAATTCACTAAGTTCGGGGTGACACCAATGAGTCCATCGTCGAACATATTGCCCTACATGATCGAGGCAGGGGACATAGCCCAAAATGAGAGTTTGAAAATGAAATACTTTCCAAATTCTCTAACTAAGAATGCCTTTACGTGGTTTACCACTCTACCCCGGTTCCATATATACATGGGGGCAATTAGAAAAGGCTTTTCATGAGCAGATTCTACATGGGCGATCGAAAATTAGTCTTAAAGAATTGGCTAGTGTTCGACGTAAGGTGCCCAAGCCATTGACGACTATCCAATAGGTTTAGGTCATTAAAGGCTAGGTGTTTCACACAAGTGCTGAGCATGAGCTTGTCGAAATGGCTGCAGCGGCCTTGATTATTCAATCGAGAAAGAAATTGGATACCTCTCATTTGAGACACGGCCCAGATTGGTCGATAGAGTTCGACAAGTCGAAAAGGCTTAAAGAGGAAAAGGCTAGAGTGAGTAAATACAATAGAAAAGAAAACTCACTTGGCTTTCACAAGAAAGAAAAGATAGCCTATGTCGATGAGCAATTCGACTTTGCATTTAGTGATGTCGAATCGAGGAGATAGACGTATTTGAACTTAAGCCCGGTCCTCCCTATGCCTGTAAGTTATTAAGGCCTGCAAATGGGAATAATCCCGTGGAGCCAAAGAATGATAGATTTGTGCCTAAGACATACACTTTTGATGTTACAAAATGCGATGAGATCTTTGATTTATTAGTAATCGATGGCCAAATCATAGTGCCAAATGGCACGAAAGTTCCTCCTCTCGAACAGCAGAGGAAGAAAAAGGGTTATTGTAAGTTTCATAATTTTTGGGACATACAACCGACCGTTGTGTTCTTTTTTTCAGGATATGGTTCGTAAAGCAATCGAAGAAGGAAGGCTCAAATTTGGGGATAAGAAAAATAAAGCACCTATGCAAATCGACGCTGACCCACTTCATCAAGTGGAAGCTATGTACGCAGAACCAGTTGAGATGAACATCAATATGGTGGATGCAAAAATGGTGGATTCTCCAAAGCCTATCAAACCCTCCGTTGACAAAATCAAAAGTGTAGTGCGTATGAGGTTATCAGTACAACATGTCACTCAGGAAGAGTATAATGAGAAGGTTCAATCTGTGTACCCCAAAGCTGAGGAAGAGTTGATAGACTTCCTGAACAGGTGTAAACTGAACTCTGAAGTCATGTTGTGCCCTAGATGCAGTGCTGTGTTCGATAAGGAGGCAAATAGAAAGTGTCGAATCTTTGTGAGGTTCGACAACCTCTCGAAAAGGAAATGGCGCACAAGAGGCCAAACTTTAGCTTTAAAAGAGGGGACCTTCCTTACAAGGTCAAAGGTTCGAACAAGGCTTCGACAAGCAAACCACAGTTTGCTGGCAAGAGCGCAGGCAAGAAGGAATTCGTGTTATCTGCCTCTGCTAAGCCATTTATTCCAAGAGCAGATCTCTCCAACGAAAAGTGGATACACGTTGGGTGTAGACACTACAGAATGTCGCTCGAGACGTCGAAACGGTCAAAGCCACGCATCGGTGAGGCGCGAAATATAATTATAAGAATAATTATAAAGGGAAGAACCCCATGACTAAGACCCGGTGGCGTCGTTATCACGGTAAGAAGGCAAGAAGATCGCTTTCTTTTACGAGAAAACGCCAGAAGGTTCAAAAATGGCTAAGAGTATGACATCTAGAGCCGTGGGAACGACAAAAGTAAACATCGTTGCTGCCAATCAGGTAAAGGTTGGAAATAAGGCTAAAGGAAAATCTATTGTGATAGAGGAACCTAGGAGGCCTGCATTGGAGATAATTTTTCCTCCATTAACATCATCAAGAAGGAAAGCGCTTGCTTCGACATGGATGAAGACGTTATTTCGGATTTCAAGACTCGCCGCCGTTTCGACGTCATCTGCAACGTGGTGTCCATTTTGCCTAGTGAGTATGACGCCGTCACAGTACCAAATGATGTCGAAGAAGACTTCATTGGAAATATGGCTAATCACAAGCCAATGTGCTATTATGTCATGAACAACGGCCGCGTCGAAGAGCGGATGGCCACTTTCGAAAGGCCGACGAGGCATGCAACATCATCCAAGCCTTTGTACGCGTTCGCCAAGGTCAATGGCGTGGGTGTCAATAAAATATTGGTCGATGGAGGTGTCATTGTCAATCTGATGCCTCGTGCCATGCCGCATAATAGGGATGTACGATACAGACCTTAGGCCCCATAATATAGTGTTGACTAATTACGAGAGGGTAAACCGCCTGTCTTTGGGGCCGTTGAAGTGGAAGTGGTAGTAGGAATCGCCGGAAGAACTACCATGTTCTTTGTCATCGCTCGAAAGCAAGCTACAATCGCTCCTTGGCGAGAGTGGATACACGGGGTAGAGCCGTCCCTTCAAGCCTACACCGTGTCCGGTAATGTGGAAGGAAGATGGTCTTGTGGAATATGTTGAAGCGGACCAGTTATTTCCTTCTTTGACGTAAATAATGTCACCAAGGAAAATTTCAAAAACAAATGGCGAACATTGCGCCATGTTCATCTTCGAGTCAAGCATATATCTCTTCGATAATGTGCTTTCCTCTGTTTCGCTTATACCCAACACATGGCTTTGTGTGGGAAAGAGAGGTGATAGAAGGTGCAAATGTCTATCCCGAGGTGTGTTACCTCCATCAGGATGGGACACCGACTCTTAAAAAGTTTTAGATGTCGCTGCCCAATGCTTGATAGAATTACGCTACATGGCCGAAAATAAAAAGTAAAACGGCTTTGGAAGCCGAAATAAACCAACAAACAATGGTCATGCCGGCCATAACTTCATCCGAGAAAATGGTGAAGTCATAGATGGCAAGCTTGATTGCATTTATGATGACGAACCATTAGGTTTTGAAAAAGACCCTAAAGATTCGACAAAGCGCATGCAAGCTCAAGATCCAGTAGAGGAAGTGGATTTGGGAGATGGCCTAACCAAAAGGCCAACATACATTAGTGCACACCTCGATGCTGCCTTCAAAACCCAAGTTGTTTCACTTCTGCAGGAGTTCAAAGATTGCTTTGCTTGGGAGTACAACGAAATGCCTGGTCTGAGTCGAGAAGTGGTGGAACTTCAAATACCTATTCGACCGGGAAGGAAACCAGTAAAGCAAACACCAAGAAGATTTGCTCCTCCAATATTGGCTAAGATCAAAGAAGAAATCGAGAGGCTGTTCAAAAGCAAATTCATCAGAACTGCCAGGTATGTCGATTGGCTAGCTAATATTGTTCCCGTAATGAAGAAAAACGGAAAACTTAGAGTTTGCGTAGATTTTAGGGATCTAAATAATGCAACACCTAAGGATGAATACGCAATGCCTATAGCAGAAATGTTAATAGATTCAGCAGCAGGATTTGATTATCTCAGTATGCTAGACGGCTACTCAGGGTATAATCAAATTTTCATTCTTTGAAGAGGACGTGTCGAAATAAATTTTCGATGTCCAGGGCATTGGGTGTTTATGAATGGGTAGTAATGCCCTTTGGGTTGAAAAACGCTGGTGCCACTTATCAAAGAGCAATGAATTCTATGTTTCATGATTTTATTGATGATTTTATGCAAGTATACATAGATGATGTGGTGGTTAAGTCATCCTCAGAAAGTGGTCACTTAGACCATCTTCGACGTTCTTTCGAACGAATGAGGAAATATGGATTGAAAATGAATCCAACCAAATGTGCTTTCGTGTATGCGTGCGGTGAATTCTTGGGTTTTGTAGTGCACAAGAAAGGCATTGAGATCAACCAAAATAAGACTAAAGCAATTATGGAAACGAAGGCTCCTTCGACCAAGAAAGAACTTCAGTCACTACTGGAAAAATCAATTTCCTTCAGCAGATTTATTTCAAATCTAAGTGGCAAAACACAAGCTTTTTCGCCATTGCTTGAGATCAAGAAAGAAGATGCATTCAAATGGGAGCAGTTCACTAAGATGCTTTCGACGCAATCAAGTCTTATTTGGTCAAACCACCAATTTTATTGCTCATTATTAGAAACAAATTGCTAAAATTGTACATAGCAGCTTCTGATAACACAATAGGTAGCATGTTAGCGCAAGAGGATGATAATGGTGTCGAAAGACCCATTTATTACCTTAGTAGGGTTTTGATTGATGTTGAAACTAGGTATAGTCCAATAGAAAAGCTATGCCTTTGCTTGTATTTCTCTTGTACAAAATTGAAGCAATATATAAAGTCAGCGGATGTTTATGTTTATTCGCATTTTGATGTAATTAAACACATGTTGTCAAAACCAATTCTACATAGTCGAATTGGAAAGTGGGCTTTGGCTTTGCTAGAATACAACTTAACGTATCAGCCCCTTAAATCAATCAAAGGACAAGTGGTTGCCGATTTCATAGTGGACCACTCGTTGTCGAACATGAAATACATTCGTTAGACATACGCCCTTGAGACTATACTTCGACGGCTCGAGCCATAAAAATGGAGTGGGTATCGGAATACTAATTATTTCCCGCAGAATATTCCAACGAAATATAAATTTAAAATTCGAGACTCTTGCTCCAATAATGAGGTGAGTATGAGGCCCTAATAGTAGGCCTTCAAATTTTACTCGAATCAAGGGGCAAGCCCGCGTCAAGTAAAAGGTGATTCACAACTAGTTGTCAAACAATTGACAAAAGAGTACAAGTGCATCAATGAGCACCTTATTAAATATTTCGTCATTGCCAACACGTTGCTAAAAAGGTTTACATTTGTACACCTAGAACATTTACCACGAATTGAAAATCACGTGGCGAATGAGTTGGCACAAATTGCCTCAGGCTACAAAGTATCAAAACAAAGCCTAGAAGAGTTAATTGAGATAAAAGATAAACTAATCTCAGAAGACTCTCTTTATAATACTGCTACTTCGACGCTATTGTCAACACCAAAAATTGGGGGGGCAATAAATGCAAATGAAATACGCGTCGAAAAGCGCCACATTTTCGACGATGTTGACTTGGCAGAAATTTTTGCTATTGACAACATGGCTGGTGATGATTGGCGCAAACCCATTGTAGAGTATTTGCAAAATCCTACAGGAGACACTAATAAAAAAGTAAAGTACAGAGCTCTAAGCTATGTGTTAATTGGAAACGAATTGTACAAGCAAACTCCTGAAGGGGTACTATTAAAATGTCTTAGTGAAAATGAGGCATATTTAGCAGTTTCCGATACACACGGTGGAGCATGTGGCTCACATCAAGTAGGCCACAAAATGAAATGGTTGTTATTTCGACAAGGAATGTATTGGCCAACCATTTTAAAAGATTGCATAGAATTTGCTAAAGGCTGCCAAGAATGCCAAAAGCATGCTGGAATCCAGCATGTACCTGCAAGTGAATTGCATTCTATAGTGAAACCTTGGCCATTTAGAGGTTGGGCTCTAGATGTAATTGGAGAAATAAAACCAACGTCGTCGAAAGGCCACAGGTACATCTTGGTAGGGATTGACTACTTTACTAAGTGGGTAGAGGCAGTGCACTTTTAGCTAACGCTGATCAAGAAGCGGTGATAAGGTTTATTCAAAACCATATCATTTATAGATATGGAATACCAGAAACCATTACTACAGACCAAGGTACTGTTTTTACCGGTCGAAAAATGGTAGATTTCGCTGCTGAAATGGGTTTCAAGTTGTTGACTTCGACACCATATTATGCGCAAGCCAACGGTCAAGTAGAGGCTGCAAATAAAATCATTATTAACTTGATCAAAAGCACGTTGGACGTAAGCCTAAAAGTTGTCACAGTTCCCTTGACCAAGTGTTATGGGCTTGTCGAACGTCACCTAAAGAGTCTATAAACACTACTCCTTACAGATTAACCATTTGGGCACGATGCGGTGTTACTGGTTGAAATTTGTTTACAATCAACAAGGATTCGAAACAATGTGAAATTCCCTTTGATCACTATTGGGATATGATGATTGATGAATTAGTTGATTTAGACGAAGAAAGGTTGTTAGCTTTAGAGATGCTTATTCGACAGAAAGAAAGAGTAGCTAAAGCCTACAATAAAAAGGTTAAGTTAAAAACCTTTGAGGAAGGAGAATTAGTGTGGAAAGTCCTATTACCTATGGATAAAAAGATAGAGTTTTAGGCAAATGGTCACTGTGGGGTGGGAAGGCCCATTTCGCGTCTTTGCAATGCTTTTCGAATGGCGCTTATGAAGTCGAAGAGCTAGGTGACGAAAATAGAATCTTTAGAATAAATGGCAAGTATTTAAAGCGATACAAGCCAACGTTAACTGAGATAAAAATTGAGCAATTGTAAATAAACGAAAATTGTTCATAAATGGCAATGCATAGAGAAATGTCAAAGTTACACAGCCATTTTTAGAATCCTAAACTATTACAAATCTCGTAAGTTCGACAAAGTGGCCTTATGCCTCTCCATAATGCTAACACTCAAAGAGATGGAGGTGTCGAGAAGGTGCAGCTCTTTGTCGAGGTCGGCAAGAATGGCTTGATGCTTGTCAATCTTCTCCAAGTGCTCTATAGCTGCCAATGCCTTGGTGGTTTGGGTGGACGAAGAAGCAGCACTCATTCTTTCGACGATCAGGCCCTTCTGATGCTTAGCGTTTGACAGTTGGAGTTGAAGTGTATTTATCTCTTCGTCAATACGCGCAATCTCTCATCCCATTCAACGATTGCTTTCTCATCGTTAGTCGCTTGGGTTTCGAGCCTCGATGTCGTCTTGATCGGCCTTGAGTGAGGCGAGCTCTACCTCGCAGAGTTGAGTCTCTTGAACCTTGCGCTTAGAGGTGGTCGACCGTTGGTTGATTAGAAGAGAAAGTTGCTCAAAAATGGGGCCGAATTCCATGAAGAATGAAAGGATGTTTTGAGGAGGGTCCAATTTGGTGATCTTGTGAATGAGGGATTTTACCTCAAGATACACAGATGGGTCATTCTCAAGGGTTGCCACCACATCTCCTTCTAACACCTTCGTCTTCAGTTGGCGAAGCAGGCTTTCGACCGTCTCTTGATTGATAGAACTTAGAGAGTTGTTCGAAGAACTGCAAATCAAGCGGCTCGACGAGCTCTTAAGACTCAACATGATCTTCAAGGCTGCCAAGGGATTCGTCTTCTTTAGCTCAGCCAATTCTTGATCGCTAACCGCGCTGTTAGATGACTCTTTGGCAGAAGCACCTTGATCTGCAGGCTCCTCCACTCTAGGCCCCTCTGGTTCTTGATCGACCATATTTTCTTCGGGAATTTTGACGGAGGTAGCTACTGCTTCCTGTCTTTCGACGTCTGGAATGTTAGGCTCTGGAACTTGGACGTTCTCCTCGACAACCGCTTCTACACCCACATTTGGAACAAGCTCTTCGAAAGGAGGAATCCCGGGATCGCCAGTGCACAAATACCTCTTCAATGGCCACACTCGAGGCGAAGAAGGAAAGGGGAGCATTGGAGCCGACAACTCTCGTTCGGCAACCTCAACCAAAGATTCAACGCCAGGATTCTCGACGAGCAGTCCACCCACCTGTTTACAACAAGCAATACCACTTAAGTTAAAATGGGAAAAGGGAGATCAAAGAGTTTCGAAATGGCGTCGAGAGGAAAGTTACCTCGTGTACCTTAAGCCTCTTGATTGGAGGAGAAGAAGGTGATTCAGAAGGCTCGGTGATGGTGATGCCTTGAGCTGCCCTTTGGGATTCAGGTAAGGCCCTTTTCTTCGACCTCTGAGTGAGAGGAATGTTGTCATCGCTTTCAGTGTCCTGCAGAAGAGATCAAGTTGAGGTACTGGTGATGCCACAAGAAAGTGAACGATAAAATCGAAGAGAAATTTCGACATGTGGTAAGATGTATACAAGACTCTCGCAGTCGGAGGGAATAACCAATTTCTTCTTGGCTTTAGGCTTTTGAAGAGTTTTTTGGGTCGTCACCTAGAGGGAATATCCAACATGAGTAAAAGCCATAGTCAACAGACAACTTAAGATAGATGGAGAGTGCCATACCTTTTTTGGAATGTTGTCTGAAATAGGATTTGCTGCCACTTTCTTCGTAGTTTGGGGAGAGGATGTTGATGTGGTAGTTTTGCCCACCTTGACCTTCAACTTTGTTGCAGGTTTTTCTGAAAATGTCGAGAACATTGGTAAGCAATTGGAAATGAAGCCAAATTATAAGTAGTTAAAACTTAAAAAAGCTTTGAGCGTCGAAAAACGTTTACCAGTGTTGGTCGAAGGGAAGGCTGCTACCACTTTCTTCACAATGTTGCCAGTAAAAGCATCAATGGCTTCCTCAGCAGCTTTGGTATAATAATCGGTCCACCATTCATGGAATTTCACAGTACATGAAAACCTTGGATTGAATTTGAGAGGTTCAAAGTTCAAAGCTTTGTAGTGAAATTTCTTGAAAGCTTGTTTATAAGCAACTTCTGATTCTGGGCTTAAGAACTCTCGCCTGTGAAAGCATACTGGCGCAGGGCGAATTTGACAAAGGCCAAACTTCCTAGCAAGATAACTTGGGAAATATCTAGTAATTCCCAAACTATTTTTTGTCTTGCCAGGGGTGAGCCTAGTAGAGAGGACAGCAGGAGAGAGGTAAGCTTGCCAAATCCGGTTGACCTCATCAGCAGGATCGACAGATGAAGAAGGAAATGGTTGTTTAAACCATGCTGGACCACAAGATCTTTGGACAAAAGGAGCCATTGAATCTGTGAAGGTGGTGCAGTTCAGGAAGATTTCGAAATAGGCCATGAAGGATTCTTCGGCAGGGAGGGTTGCTTGCTTAGGCCTAAATTGCGCTAAACGAATCCTTCATCTTCTTTGTTCTCCACGCTTAGTCGAGCGGACTTGGGGATATACAAGTTCGATCGAGACTGAAAGTAGGCCATGACCACAATCGCAATGCCATAATGGGCCGAAGCCAAAAACTTGGTGGCGGTTCATTCTCCTTCAACTCTATAACAAGATTATCAAGTCACGATGAGAGAGCCTAAAATCAACTTGCCAAGTTGATGTCTTCTCGGCCATGGAGTTGACATGCCAAGGGGACGTAAGTTTTGGAAACTTGGAGGAGCGTGTGCGAAAACGAAAATAGATAGCCACAAAGTCGAAAAGGCTACATGTTCCATAATGCAGACACTTCCTCGGTGTCCTTATGGTGCTCAAAGAATGTAAGGGGAAAAAGTGGCATTGTTGAATTTGAAACCGTATGAATAGTCGGGATGTGTGGGATCGAAGGTCTCTCCTAAAGGTTTCGGACTGTAATGGCAGCCACATCTAGCAGTGGGAGACAACATGCCACATTTCGTGTGAAGGCTATGGGTGGAATAGTCCCAGAATCGCATAGCACCCAAAAGTAGGGTGCTATCGTGCCAGGTCCATACCTAGACAATTGGATCAGTCGAAAATGCCTTGTCTTTTCCAAACTTTGGCCTTCTTAGCTTCTACCCCGCTCAAGCCGCCTAGGTAGTTTCTTTGGTCGAGCCTAGGAGCGCACTAAAGACCCTAGGAGGGTTAGCCGAAACTCTAAATGAAAAGGGGTTTCAAAGAAAGAGTCTAGGTTGAGACGAACATGGTCAGGGAAAATCTCGAAACTTCAGTTGTTTCTAACAAGATGTCGGAAGAGGACCCAAATAGGCATGAGTGTAAATCTCAAAGGCGGGATTAATACACAGGTTTGCCATTGAGTGGATCGTTAAGTCGTTGATGTCGTTTCATCAACGAAGCCATCTAGGGTTTGATGTTTCGGGCTCATCGTTCTTCTTTGAGCTCTCAGGTCGCGTCATTACAGCAGATGATGAAGCCATGAGTAAGGAAAAGTGAATACAAGGTGGAATATGGGTGTAGATTAAGGAGAAAAGACGAAAGTTTGAAACTTTAGTGAAAGTTGGGGTTTTGCAAAACGCAGAAGGAAGAAAGCGTAAGGACTTCACAAGGTTTCAAACCGAGGAAAGAGGAATCTGAAGGGGTCAGGGCCGCTTATATATGTTTGGAAGTAAACAGCTTATTGGCACGTTCGCCATAACCCACACGTTTGCGACGTTTGGGAGAAGTGATGGCCCACCAACTATGCAACGTGTGCCAATAAAACGGTTCGTTTCACCTGCGCAAGTAATGATGGCTGTCTTTTCGACCACTGTTGAAGTGCAAAAGGCGGCAAAAGTGACCATTGCACAGTATTCAAAAAATGCCTTTTCTTAACTCCTCTCCTTATTCCGTCGAAAAAGCATTTTTTGGGGGGCAATCTGTTACCTCAAAATTTCGATAAAGGCATTAAATAAAGCTTTAAATGGGGGTGACTTCATATTTAATATTGTTCTCGGGCCATAGGTCAATATTCAAGCCGGTGCACCATGATTTCGACGAGAAAGGCAAACAAGGGCAAGGAGTGCAAGCGATCTTCGACAAGCTTAGCTCTCAAAGCCACGGCGAAAGGAATATTCGACAAGCGAGGACACAAAGATTTCGACAGAGTTGGGCTCAACATTTCACAAGCGATGACAACGGTCGGTCAAGAAAGTGCAGAGAGCGAAAGTAGTGGCGGTTACTCCTCCGTAGTTTTAGGAGGCGATTACCTTTTCTCCCACGATTGTTCTTAGGAGTATAAATACCCCTTTGTAATAGGAAACAGGGGTCACCACATTTTACAAAAACTCTGGGAAACTCAACTTCCAAGTCAAAGCGAAACAAGAGTGAAACAGATCCTTGTACGTGTTGGTGGACCATTTTTATCTCTTCATTTAATGCAAAGTCTTTACTTTCTTTTTACGTTTGCTGCATTTATTGCTTTTACTTTGTTCTCAAGTTACTTCTCTCTACTATTCTCTGTTCTTACGTACTTCAAAAAACACAAACTCAATGGCAATTGTCAAAGAGATTTTCTAGTTTGATCTCACAGTCTCAATATTGAAAACTAGTGATTGTTTGCTAAAAACACCAGCAAACACAAAGTATGAAGGTTGCAGGCCGAGGATAAAGATCAGCCGAGGGACTTTATGGCCGAGGTAAGGAATATGTGCTTGGATGGCGAGGAATGGAAGCACATGAACAGAACGTGGGATCAGTTGAAGATCAAGCGAAGATAAGAAGCCTTGAGGAGTGGAGCGAGAATTTTTTTCATCCCACTAACTGTGATAGTAAGATCGTGGGTTATTGGCTCCGATTTCTTAGGGCTTAGGAGCGAGATTAGGCGTTGATCTTCAATTGATCCAACGGTAGGAAAATGTAGGCTTGCATAGTGGTCGTCGAGGGCCTATGTATATATGTAGAGAAGAATACTTGTAGAAAGAGACACATCAATCAATACACAAATCTAATTTTTCTTGTATTTTATCTTTACTTTACCACACTTTACTTTATTTTCATGCATTGACCAGTAGATAATCTAATCCTCGCGTCCCTCTACCCAACCTGAACCTCTTTGGAGGAGTTAGGAAACCCTCATTTGAGGAGTAGAGTTCCCTACTCAGCGCAATTGGTTGAAGAAAAGAGGAATTAAGGACTGTTCAAACCCCTGGCCGATCCCACGGCTAGGACATAAGCGTTTGACGACAACACTATTAAATAGATAAATTTATTTTTCAAAATAAAATAGATAAATCTGTTAAAAAATTATAATTGATTTTTTCTTTAAAATAAAATAAATAAATATGGATATCAGTGTTCTTTTGGTTCTGTTCAATGCGTAAATATTCATTACACGTGATGATGTTGTACGCCGGCTAGATGATCTAAGCAAAAAAATTAGTTTTCAGGCAACCTACTCCGATTGTCCCAAAACTACATCCACAAATTCCAGAAAAAATCAGGGCTCATTACTCCCCTAAAACAGACTTCTTGCAGGACTTTGTGGCTCAAAATCCCAAATTCTATCGTTTACTATTTTTTACTAATTTATTTATTTTTTTCATAATCTCCAAAAATTCTAAACAAAATTGCAGAACCTTCTTTTGATTTTAGTAGATTTTTAGTGGTGCTTTTATAATTTTTAGATTAGTTTTGATCATTTAACAGATTTTTGGTCATGTTTTTATAACATTTTTTTAATTTTTGACCGTCAAAAATTTAAATTAAATAAATTTTATAAAATAACACAAAATGGATTTATCATTTTAATAGATAAATCCAGTTTTAAAATGCAAACTGGAATTATCTATTAAAATGATAAATTTGTTTGTCAAAAAATTTTGAGAAACAGATTTAAATCATTTTAATAGATAAATGTGGTTTGCATTTTTTTAAAACTGGATTTATCTATTAAAAAGATAAATTTGTTTCTCAAAAAGTTTTAACAAAACGGATTTTGTTATGAAATAATATATATGGATGTCCACTTCTCTTCCTCTTCCACTACTCTTGTATTTACTCCCTTTGTAATGGGTTGCTAGTGGCTTTACATAGGTTGATCTTTCACTTCACTTCTACCCTATAAATAGGGCTATCTCCTATGTGTAAATAGACTTGTCAAGAGAAATACAAAGACTACTATATTCTCTCATTCTCTTATGATTCTTTTGTTCTTCATATTGCTATAGTTTCATAACACGTTATCAGCACGAAGCTCCAACATCCTAAGGTAAAATTCCTTGCTCTTGCTTTAGTTTGACATATATTATAAATCTATGCAAACCGTAATTTGGACATTGATTGTTCTTGAATAAGAAAAGTTGTTTTTCTATGTTGGACACCATGCCTTCTTATATAAACCCAAGTATGTATTGATGTGATCGAGTCTATACTAATATGCTGAAATATTATATATCTTTATATATACATGTTATTATCAGTTGCTCCTTTATGTCAATACTCCTGATTTCATAATCCTATGATCTCCCACGTTTAATCTCTCAAGTCTCACCCAATTACTTGAGATCATTGTTGTTTTGTAGTGATCAAAGATTCTAAATTATTCTTTTAGTGATCATTGCTTTATTTTATTTTGCGATTTGGTTTGGAAATTTTTACTGCACCTTCTACTGCTTTGTTGGTTCAGCTTAATTTTTGTTATTCTAGTAGTCTATTCATTTTCCCTTTTTATTAGTTCTCTAGGTCCAGTCACTCTATTCATATACATGTTTCAAGTAGTGGTACAGCTTAGGATTGAAATGAATTGTTGATATTCCTTTGCATGGAAATTGATTCTTTACTATCCTATTGATTATATAAATTTCTTTTCTAACATTATGCAATGTATCATGAAATCAAAGACACCTATTGTCTCTTGGTTTTGCAAAAGTGTGGCATGTCTCTTTAGTTTATGATTGTCCTTCTTCCTATAATTTAAAATAAAAATTTTCCGTTAATTCATAGTGCTTTTACATCAAAGGTATAATTTAGGAGCTATGTTACAATTTGAATTCAATTGGTAAATGAGAATTGCACAAATAATTTTTCTATATATCATTGTTTATGATATAGTTCCTGAAGAACTTAATATTTTAATATATATTCAAGCATCCTTGAAGGATTGCTCATAGTATAGTTTTTCTTGATAATCATTGAAGAAGTATTGTGTTATAGTTCCTGAAGAAATATTGTGTTATAGTTCCTGAAGAACTAATGAATTGGTAAACCAATATCCTTATAGGATTGCATATATAAAGAATTGTTTTATTTATCATTGTCTATGAAAATTGTGATAGTTCTTGAAGAACTCAAAGAAAGAATAACTTAATAATAAAGCATCCCTGCAGGATTGGTCTAAGCATGATTCTGTTTCATCATGGTTTAAAATTTGTGGTATAGTTCTTGAAGAACAATTAATTAGAAAGATCAATTTGACCTTAGTATGTTTTGGATAAAAGGAAAAGACATGTAATTTATGTCTCAAATATTCTCATGAATTAGCAAAATGAGAAGAAAAAAATTTCAGAAAAATATTATGAATCAAGTTTATGTGATATGGTGATTGTAAAGAATACTCACAAACCACTCAATGAATTGAAGTTCATTCCCAGAAGTGAATGACTCACATTATAATTTTGGTACAAGAAAAGTTGTGGTGATGACAATTGATGTGATAAATGTTATCATTATCCTATTTAAGTGTCATTTGTATCATTTGTGATTATGACCTTTGTTGTTCCTAATAGTGGTTTAGTATCTTATGGAAAAGTATAATTTTTCTTCTTTCTTTTGCTTGGAATTCCAAATAAAAATATTGCATGGAAAAAAAAAGAATAAGAAGAATTGATTGTATGACTAGATCCTAACGAACTAGACTTTTTTTTGTTTAGAAAATATAGTTCTCTATGAGAGAGACTTTCTGTGCTCTTTATTTTCCTTATTTTGAGTAGCAAATATAGTTTTCTACTAATTTTTTTTTCTTTTTCTTCTTCGAGAAATTGTATTTTATGCAGCTCCCAAAGTTTGATATTTTGTAGGCATATAATATTGTAGAGACTCAATTTTCTCATGCCCATCTTTTATCATATTTATTTTATTTTAGGATAGAATGAGTATATGGATAAATGTGTTTCGCTGATAGTGCAACTACCCATATAATTTTAAATGATAAAAAAAAATATTTTTCCTATTTAGTGAAGCGAGAAACAGAAGTTAGTACTATATCCGACTCTTCAAAAATAATTGAAGGCTCCGGAAGAGCTAATATACTGTTATCCAGTGGAACTTATTTACACTTTGAGAATGCATTATATTTCCCCAAGTCTCGTAGAAATTTATTAAGTTTCAAAGATATTCATATAAATAGAAATCATATTGAAACGAGAGATGAAGGATATATTGAATATTTTTATATAACGGGACATACTTTGATGAAATAAGTGTAGTGGAAAAATTGTCTACTTTTTCCTCTGATTTGTACTACACTTATATATATGTGCAATTGAAGCACATGTTATTGTAAACCAGAAGTTTACATATCATAATAATGTAGTTGTTGGCAAATCGGTTGGACCATCCCGAGTATATTATGATGCGAATAATGGTTGAAATTTCTATGTGAACTTGTATTGAAGAGCCAGTAGTTTCTTCAATCTACTAATTCTTGTGTTCACTAATTCCCAAAGGAAATGACAATTCGAGAGAATACGTCTCTCATATTTCTGGAACTGATATAAGGTGATATTTGTAAACAAGTACACTAATCACGTGGACCATTTAGATATTTGTGGTTTTAATTGATGCATCAACTAGATGGCCACATATATATTATATATATATTTTTCGTCAACTCACAACCGGAAGTTTGTGAGATTGTTTGCTCAACTAATTTGAGTAAGAGGTTACTATATGAATCACCTTGAAAGCATATGATAAGTATTGTATGACTATTAGAATTGATATTGGATATCAAATGTCATATGTTCAATCATAAAATGGTCTTGAAGAACCATTCTTTAGACGTCTAAAGTTAATTACATGACCAAATAATTATGAGATAAGAAGTTCCAATTTCTACTTGGGAACATGCAATTTTACATGCTGTAAAATTGATTCGCATCAAGCCAAAAAATTATCACAACTCTCCCCCTTTACATTTGGTTTTTGGTCACAAACTTACTATTTCCCATCTTAGAATTTTTGGATGTGCAATGCACTATGATGGGTTCTAAAACAATTTTGGAAATATATATTGGATATAAATCTCCATGTATAATATAGTATCTTGAGCAAACAATTAGATACTTGTTTATAGTCTGATGATTATCATTTGAAGAATTAGATTTCCCAACATTAGGGAGAGAGAATAAGCAGCTGAAAAAAAGGAGATCAGTTGGAATGAATTATCATTATCTTATATTGATCCTCAAACTAAACAATGTGAACTAGAAGTTCAAAAGATAATTCATTTGCAAAGCTTAGCAAATTGTCTACCAAATGCATTTACTGATCCAAAAGGTGTGACCAAATCATATATATCAGCTGCTAATGCTCCATAAAAGGAGCTAAAAAAAATCCTCGAACAACAAAAGAAGCTAAAAAAAATGGTCCAAGCGAGGATATAGAAACTCTAAAAGAGTATTCAGACATAATTGACATTACAGTTCTAGAAGAACTAATCAGGTACCTGAAAAGTTATGAAATTAATGAGATCTCAATGAATTATGTCAAGAATGAAATTCAATGGAACCGAAACGAAGTCAACATTGACAATATTTTCACATATATTATAGCGCTAAGTTTGATAATTGATGGCGATGATCATGAAGCAAAGTCTACTGAAAAATGTAGGCAAAGTGAGAATTGGCCAAAATTGAAAGATGAAATTGAAGCTGAATTAAGCTCAATTTACAAAAGTTTTTGGACCTGTAGTCCAAACACCTGAAGGTGTGAAACCAGACGTGTACATATGGATTTTTGTGTGTGCAAAACAGAATGAGAATGGTGAAATTGTGAGATACAAAACTCGACATGTTGCTCAAGGCTGGACAAATACTTTTCAGTATTTAATTAGCCTTGTAGTGCATGAAGAACTCAATTTTCACAAGATAAATATTGCTACAACTTATTTGTATGACTCATTTGATAGTCATAACTATCAAAGATCCCCGAAGGATTTAATATTACAATGCAAACTTTTTGGAATCTTGAGATTATTACTCAAATTGAATCAATCCCTCCATGAGATAATGTAATTTGAACACATATGGTATAATCGTCTAAATTTATATTCTACACGAGGGATATAAAAATGACACCACTTGTCCATAGAGTTATATGAAAAGATCAATACATGAATGTGCTATAGTTTGCTATTATTGGAACTCCTGAAGAGCTTTCCAAAATTATGATTACTCAAAGAAATAGTTCTATATGAATGACCTCAAACTATATAAAATGGGTTTTTAAGGTTGAACATGTGACTGATCTCTACATCAGAAATCCCAAAAGGATTCAAGATATAAAGAAATATCTTCAAATAAATTCTTTTGAAAAACAAAGTCTCATATTGATCTCAGAGATTATTTATATTCAATACATGAGTTGTGTGGTAAGAATATATGAAATATTTGAGTCCTCAAGACTATGAAAGCATGCATGCATATTACAAAATGTTGTATCCCTTGATATCAAGGTATTATGTGATATTTCATCGAAACCAAAATTCATCGTAAAAAAGGGGTAAGATGCGTATTTACGTTGACTATTATAATGAATAAATCATTTTATGTGTGTTACACAAATTAACCATGCAGATATAAATTTTTTTCCTGATCTATATCAAGTCAGATTGTAAGCCAACTATTATCTACATGGGGAGACATTTAAATATCTTTATGATCTATAAAACAATCTATGGTTCTTGCTTCTTCATTTCAAGCTCAAATGCCAACAATTCAAGGAAGATAATATTGACAGCAAAGCTCACAAGTGATCATGAAAGAACAAAATAGATTGCTTCATATGCACTTCGGGAGAAAACTCAGATGTTGGAAGTCATATTCTTAGTGACATTTCAAACAAGGGGAGAAAAAATTGCACTCTTTTTTCCTTTACCATGGTTTTGTCCCACAGGGTTTTCCTGGAAAGGTTTTTAACGAGGCAGTTCCCTAAAGGATATTGCACTCTTTTTCCTTCACTAGATTTTTATCCCACTGGGTTTTTTCTAGTAAGGTTTTAATGAGGCATATCCTCGGTGGACATCCAAGGGGGAGTGTTATGAAATAATATATATGGATGTCCACTTCTCTTCCTCTTCCACTACTCTTGTATTTACTCCCTTTGTAATGGGTTGCTAGTGGCTTTACATAGGTTGATTTTTCACTTCACTTCTACCCTATAAATAGGGCTATCTCCTATGTGTAAATAGACTTGTCAAGAGAAATACAAAGACTACTATATTCTCTCATTCTCTTATGATTCTTTTGTTCTTCATATTGCTATAGTTTCATAACAGATTTATCATTTTAAGAGATAAATCTGATTTTAAAAAAAATACAAACCAAATTTATCTATTAAAATGATAAATTCGTTTTGCATTTTTGCTAAGGGGTGAATGGGAAGTGTGGGAGCACGGAGGCAAAATATTTGTTTTTGGTCAAAGAGGCAAAGTATATGGAAGTGGAAAAATCTTCACCCAAAAAAAAACGCTCCACACCTTAGATGTATTTTGCGTTTTGGCAAATTCTTTTGACACACCCCCTTTTACTCCCACACCCCTCTAAAATTCTTTTGACACACCCGACCCGCGTTCTTCCTTCTCTCTTCTCACTCTCACTCACATTTTGGCCCAGCCCACTTGGCACATGGGCCAAATCGGACCTACTTTTTTTATGTTTTTTGAACAATTTCAATGATTTCCTTTGTTAAAATTAAATTGTGTCGTGGACGGGCCCATGACCTAATGTTTTGGATTGAGTTACACAAAACACAACCCAGATGACAATCGGGCTGACCCAGCCCACTTTTACGTTTGGCTCAGGGGGTTGAGTCGAGTCAGGCGCCCATATTAGTGGAATTGCCATTACCTATTTCACCTAAAACATTGAAGCATTAGGTGTATGGGTCATTTCATCCGAGGGGCGGAGGGTAATGTATTAATGGGTACTTTTGGCTACCACAAAAGTAATATATGTTTTTGAATAAATAGATATATTTTATATTTAGCTACTCCAATAATATACTTTTTAACTACCCAACTAAAATTTATTTTTCTAAGGAGATAAAAGAACAAAAACAAATCCAATAGTCTATTATCATATTAAATAAATATGGTGATTTTGCTAACTTGGTCATTTTGGTGCCTTTATTTTACTTTAAACAATTTTTGTTCCCAATTTTCTTAATTTGAGAATTTTTATCCTCAAAATCATGGATTATTTGCATTGTTGGTCCCTAAAAATTTTGGATTATAGAAAAAGAAGAGACCAAAATTGCAAATTCCACAAATTTTGGGCACCAAAAGTGCAATAAAAAATCACTGGCACCAAAATTGCTAAATTAGGAGAGCAAAATCGTCAAAAGTAAATTGAATGACCAAACTTGTCAATTGAAAATAGTTGAGAGACAAAAAATGCAAGTAAACTTATATTTAGCTTCATCGTAAAATTTATGCTAACTTCACCCTTACTTTCATCTATATATCGCGCAATATCTCTATTTTCATCTAACGTCACTTACTCACACTTGGTGGTACTACTATTTTACTATTGTAACAGGTTATGCATCTACCTGCACCGAAGAAAACTTTTGCTTGAATTAAAGTTTCCCTTTTTTTGTGGTAAACTAGGGCATCCTCTGCGAACGCAACTGTTGAGACTAATCTCTCGTGGTACTGAGATATATTTAAGGAGTTGACATCTCTTACCAGATATTTTTTTCCATACGCACTGCCTAGGGATCGAACCCTTGACCAAATGGTTAAAAAACTCAAGTATCTACCACTAGTGCTATACCATGTTGGTAAAGCTAATTTCCCCTTTTACTTCTCCAAAAAAAATTAAGAAAAAGTGAACCTTGAATTAAAGAAAAGCGTGGAAGAAACTCTTATTGGGCAAGCAATAGTTAATATTTAAATTAATAACGATGTCCACTTTTCTCATAATCAGCTATCAATAATCTAAAAAAGCAATTCAATAATGCACCATCATCAGAATGATTGTTAATTATTTGGTTGAAACCTACTTTATGCCTTATGTACGTTTAGAATAATATCAAGAAGAACTAAACTCAAAAGATATCAAACAGCTTCAGACTAAGAAGATTGCTTCAACATTTGAAGTTTATTAAAATTTTGGCTTTGACGGCTACATAAAAAAAAAAAAAAATTGGCTTGTGACAAATGATAACATACTACATGTTTCAATTTGAAATTCATAGAAATCCAATTTTGTAAATAGTGGAATGAAAGACTTGAAACTTTGAGATAGTTCTACTTCAGTTTTCTTCTTATAGTATTATTGTTCACAAATCAATTCTTGCTCATAATTTTAAAGCTTGAGTTTCCTTTTTTTTGGTCATGTTTTAGCAAAATGTAACTTACACATGCATATGGTTTATTTGATTTTTCGACTATTACAAATTTATAGAATGTGTGTTAATAGTTATTTATGTCATTTCTCCCATTAAGCACACAGTTAATATATGACACTTTTTTTTTTTTATAAATCGTGGTATCCTATGCGCGCAACTGCAGTGACTAATCCCTCAAGTCAGGTAGGACCACAATGGGCGGCAAACTTCTCCTCGCTACATATCCAACGATGGATTCACTTTTCAGATATTTATGTAACAGTGCATAGCGGTTTACATGAAGTTAGTTAGGCCTTTTGAGCAAAGCTCATTTGGATTGAGTTAACCCAGTCCAGAATACAATAAACTAAGAATACTTATTGAGGTGTTATATTGACCTTTCGACCTAACCGAGCCGAGCTTGGGTGTTGTTGGAGCAAGAGGTGTGTGCATAACGGTTTGCAATGAGATTCTTCTTGGGCCTTTAGAGGAAAGCCATTTGGACTGAGTTAACTCACCCGGAACACAATAAACTTTGACTACTTAAGGGATCTCATCAGAATAGAATATCAAAGCGGAAGACGCATGGAGTGCCTGTTTTCTCGCAAGTAATAATAAAGGAAGACTCTTTATTTTTCATTAAAATGTAGAGTGATCAGGAAAGGTTATCTGCTGAATATAATGCCAAGAAGAAGAATGTGGAAGCATTACTCTTATATTATATTGATTTTTCTTTATGAAAAGTGGAAAATCATCGCTGTTAATTATTAATTAAATGGCCTCCTCTGTTTACTTGAACAGTTCACCAGTTGAAGGAATGCATATATTTTTTATTATAGGATAAGAAGAAACTATGGACATTCTTCATTTATTTTCTCTCCTTCTAAAACAAATCAAAATGTGAGAAAAGTATGCTTTTTCTATTTTATTAACATGATGATAATGTATTTTAAATTTTAAATGAATTGGATACCTATGTGTATATAATGTTAAGTTAATTAAGGACACGCAAACTTTCATGTTATGCTTTTGCTCATGATCACAAACTTTATAGTTTACAGCTTCACGCTTTAGGTTTAAATATATTTTGCTCACTAATATCGTAATTTGGAAATTTAGATCTTTTCACTTTTAAAAATGAAATAATTGGGGACCTATAAAGATATCGCCAATTGCAAAATCGGTCAAAACTGAGGGAAACCACGTTTTGCAATTGAAGACGGACTATAGAAATCTATTTAGCTCATTTTACAAGTGAGAGATTCAAATTGTCTAATCATTATACTCAGTAGTTTAGAGCTATGGTTTATTTTCATTTTATGCATTATTTTTAGGAATTCATATAGTAATATTCTAAAATTCCATTTTAATAATTTTTCTTTAAATTTTTATAAAAATACATTAATATATTTATAATTATTAATATATAAAGTAATATTTTACTCTCATATCCTCACACTCATCTTGCATGAAAAAATTTCACATTCTCACCATCTTATGTTTTCAACGAAAAATAAAATAGATTGATCAAAAAAAAAAAACCAAAGGTTAGAGAAACCGGAAATTGCAATCTTCTTAGAAAGAAGGAGAAGAAGTCTCTTGGAGAAAAAGTAGTATCAACAAAGAGTGGAGAAAAAGCAATAGTGGAGAAGATGCACTACTCGCGAAGGGTGGAGAAGAAGACTATTGAATTTGCCAAGCGAATAAGAAGAAGGGGACGCACAGATTATTTTTGCTCTGAACATGTCTTCAAGCATATAGATTTGTTTGTGGTTGTGCCCTTTGCTCGTGCCCTACCCCGGTGCTTCTGATGTGGATGTGAAGATGAAGAAGGTGGGAACGCGAACGTGAAGGAGAAAAAGGGAGAAAGGTTGGGAAGTTTGTGCCCTAACTTCTAAAACCCCAAATTGGAACCCTTACATTTAGTAACTATTTCCAAATCATATCATTTTCCACGTGGAAAGTGCCACACCAGTTGTTCACAAATAAAGTGGATACGTTTTCATTTTACAAGGAGGGAATTCAAATTTTTATTTTTACATCGACATATTTGGATCAAACATATATTTGCATATATATTAAGCCTTAAAATATTCTACTAAAAGATTGTAGAGATATGATTATATTAACATAGAAAAGATAAAAAAAACTATGAACATGCTCAAAAAGATGTCTTTTATTAGCCAAACCAATTTATGGGTTTCTAATGAGTGTTTGTGGGTTCCAATAAATTAAGTTAAAAGGAACCGACAATGACAAACAATTTGTACTCCAAGGAAAACTCAACCTTAATATGCCACATCATAGTTTTGGTCAAAGCACACCACACTCAATTTGCTCCTTCCCTAATCATTTTTTCTTCCTTTACCATTTCTTCTTCCAAACCCCACCAAACCATTAGAACAATACATGAATAACAAATTCAAAAGAAAAGCAAGAAGAAAAAAAATCAGATTTCATGGATCATTCTATAGATATACATGTTGCAATTGTGGCATCCTTAGTAGGATGTATTTCAACCCTTTTAATTCTTTTCTTATGGCACTTATGTCGTCATCAAAAAAAGAAACAACATAGTAACTTTGTTCAACCAAATAGGGAGAACAAAGGAAATATTTATGTTCTTCATCATCATAAAGGGGTATCTAGAATTGGAAGAAAAGATTTGTTTAATTGGGTTGATCATCCTTATCTAGCTTCTGATGCTGTTGAAAATGGATGGTCAAGATTTGCTTTCAAAAGCAAAACTTCAAAGAAAACAACCTCAACAAAAACAAAGATAATTGTCGGAGAAACTGAGGCTGAAATAAGTTGGGAAGTGTGTTATGGATCAAATGAACTCATGCAAAAAATTAGACTAAATTCTGGTTTGAATGCGTTTTCACCTACTACCTCATCTTCTTCTACGAGTGTTGCTTCTATTATTAGGACTTGTTTGCCTCTACCTGGTCCTTCTTTAGGGAACCATGCATTTCCTCAAGAAGCTTATTTTGAAATCACTATTTTGTATTCTCAAAGTGAAGGTTATGAATCAATAGGAAAAAGAGAAAGTGAGAAGACAAAACTACTTATTCAAGATGGTTCAAATGCTAGAGTTGATAAGGAAAGTGTTTTAGAAATTAAAAGTGAAGGAAAAGAAAGTGGGAAAAGTGATTCTGTGATGTTTTCATTGGGTTTAACAGCTGGAGATGCCGTTCCTTTAAGAGTTTCAGGAACATATCCAAGAAGCATAGGCTTCAACTCCAATGGTTCTGTTTTTCTTGATGGTAAGTAAATTTTCTCCCCCTTGTCATTTTCATTGTCTTTATCATTTTAACTAACTACATTTCTATTGCTCAAAATTTGTACTCTATAGAATATACGCAAAAATGATGAGTCAACGAAAATTGATATATTTGGTCTAAATATATCAACTTTCGTATGATATATTTTTACTTATATTTTGTTACGGAAGGATTAGTAAATATAGATTCACAATTCACAAGTAATAAAGTTTTAGCTTTTGCTGATGTGATAGAAAGGGAGCAACATAACTAAAGACACATTTCTAATTCTGATTTAAAACATCAACAATGTCAAAGGCCCACATGAAATGTTAGTGTTTACTAATATTATTATTATTATGTCAATTTAGTCTTAAATATATTTTTAGTCTCCAACACAAGGTAAATTTGGTTTATGATCTCCTAAAATTTTCATTTCATTTTGGTCCCTCATTTCAAGAAATGTAACAATTTCGGTCCATGTAGCAATGTCAATTTCTATTTTCTGACCGGCTCTCGGTCAAAAAGCCGTTGTAAAAGCTATCAAGTGTTGATTGTAAGTTGGATGTTTTTGTATGAACAAATGAAGTTGGTTAGGAGGACCAAAATTAACACATTCAAAAAAGGTTAAATAAGTTTTTATTCCTTATTAAATTTTAGAATTTTGCTTTTAGTCTGTATTTAAATTTTGACTCCATTTTAGTCTCAACATTTTTACCTCCGTCAAAACTTTTAGTCCCTTATGACATTTAGTAGCGCTATAAAAAAGCTTAAAAAGAGCCACTAAAAATTATGACTAACTAAATGTATCGACAAAAGAAAATGTAAAGACTAAAAGTGAGTGAATTTATATGTTCATACTTCTAATGGTTTCAATTTCTGTTTCTCTAAAATGTAAAACTTGGTGACAGGAATGAAACTTATACCAGAATCTGACAAAGCACAATGGGTAACAACTGATACAGTAATTGGGTGTGGATTTGACCCAATGAAGAAAAAAGTATTCTTCACATTAGACTCAGCATTAGTGCATGTAATTCACTGCCAAACAGAGGAATATTCAACTCCACTATATCCAACATTAGCTTCAAATATAGACATTATGGTATTAATTAATTTTGGACAAATTGCATTTAAATATGCACCAGCAAATGCAATGAGAACACCAAATCCATGTTTCATAGCACCAATTATAAATTCCCCTGCTGCTACACTTGGTTTTGATGATAGTAAAGAGCTTTTCTCAATGGAAAGAATTGATTCTCAGTGGCTTAGTAATCGAACTTCAACTAAAGGAAATTGCAACAATGATGGTCTTGATTTTGATGATGAGTCTGAAGCTGATTTATTTGAAATTGTTTTGGATGGTTCTCAAAAATCTCCATATAGAATATCATAGCTTAAAATAAAGGGTTCATGAAATTCCCCTGTTTTCTTCTCAGTGGCTTTGCTTTTAAGTCTTTTATTATTAAGCTAGTAGTAGTTACTTTCAGCTTGAAGGCATTGAAATTATGAGTGGACACTAAAACAAAAAGTGGTTACCAATAGCGTTTGGGCGAGATTGTTTGGGTATTTTTCAACTTAATCGATGTTTTGAGTTTGAATTCAGCTTCGGGAATGCATCAGCGTCTAAAACTCTTGAGGATGAGTTTTGTCGTCGTCTATTGTGATTCTATCCAACTCGGCGAATTACCTCTCAGATTCACGCAGAAAAGATACTCTCGGTTCGAAAAACAAAAAGTGGTTGATATGTACATGGAGAATTATGTCATATACAGTTTTGTCTGCCATATACATGTATATAAAATATTTTTATCCTTTGGTGGCTCAGCACTACTAAGCATACTCACAACATACATGTTTAGTTGATTATTATCCTATATAATTTTGAGGTTTTGCATCTTACGAAAATAATCTTTATTATCATGACTAGCATGAACTTTACAATTTTGTATACTCTTAAGGTGGTTTGAAAGCATCTTTCAGCTAACTCCAATTATTATACTGATTAAAAGAAGGACAAAGTGGTTTTATGGTACATTTCACTAAATAAAAAAGGTGAGGCCTAGGTTGCCCTCACATAAAATGTGGGTAATTTGCCTTAACCACTTAAAAGTTGACATATGGATTCCACTCACATTTATATTTTCTGTTTTACAGTTATTACTATACATTTATATTATTTGTACATTTACCCCAACTTTAATAAATGCTTTTGTGTTTACTTTTTTCTACCCTAAGAACTATGGCTGCATACAATTAATTTTTTTTTTTTTACCAAAAAGCTGCCTACAATTAATAAATAGAATTACAATGACATAATAGTATAAACACACACAATTTAAGACTTTCGAAGATTTCTATGAACGACGATAAAGTACTGTAGTGTCGTTTTTAATTTTGAAACATGACACCTTGTAAAAAAAAAAATTGAAACATGACATAATTATTCTACCTTCTTTTTACAATAATAGTTAGCTATTCCTTTTTATTTAAATAATAATCTAGATATATAGAAGAAAAACGAAAGTCTTAATTTTTTAAATAAAAAGCAAGTTTTAATTCAATAAACTAAACAATCAACTATTTAATTAGTTGATTAATATGTTAATGCTTGTATGGCTTGTATGGATATAGAGATATAAATAGTGATTAAGTCTTCTTGTTTTTTAGATATTAATCTCGTGATTTTATATAATAATGCAGTTATTTTGTAGTTTCAATTGATTATTTTAATTTATTAGTAGATAGTAGATGGTGGAAAAAGAAAGTGGGTGGGTTTGGTTTAAATTTTGAAATTTGAAAGAAAAAAATAGGAGAAAGTAGCAAAAAAGTGGGAGTGAGAAGAAAGTGCATTAGGAGAAAAAATTTGACAAAATTGTGATAGTAAATTACAATATTGTTCTTAGTTAGATGAGTTGTCAAGTAAATAGGGAGACTTATTTGGGTCATTTAAATGTGGTTTGTTTTGGTAATTTATGTGTAGGAGACTACTGCTAGAAGGTCGTTGAGGGCCGGTCTCCCTATGATCATGTTGTAGGAAGATTGAGCTTGGACAACCATATCTTCAGAACAATATATGGTTTTTAAGCGCCCCATTCTCGCTGAATGTTGTGAAGAGATTCGAGATATCCCCGAATCGCCACTTGTTCCCAGAGAATCCCACCAGGTGTGACAGGATACTCTTTCAAAGACACTCGGTGCGAGTTTGAGTTTGTCAAGCACTTTCCATAGATGCCATTGGTCGACTTGCCTCCATTTATTAGGACTCTTGCCACCGTGGTAGCCGCTGGTGGTGACCGAGCATCGCAATGGGGATCTCCACCGCTTGACATTGGACTCTCGACTTTTATGTGTTTTTTCTCGCTCTTACACGGACCTCGTCCATTGTTCGAGGCTTCAAGACAATTAGTGCCTCGCTAAAATTTACAAAGAACTTCTCGCTCGGTTCTTCAACGAGGACAATGGTTTTGTTGAACCGATCCGTAGCTTTTCGGTGGCTCAATTTGTCCTTGACGTACATCGAACCGATCCCCTAGGCCAACCTATTTTTTTTTGTTAGCCGATAACTATTGAACAAACTCGCCGCGAGATCCTCGAATCTTGTGATTGATCCGCCTGAGTCCTTTGAACCATTTCGAGCTACCTTTGCTAGGGTACCCGCAAACATCTTACGCTTGATGGCGCCATTGCCACCACCGTGAACATTTGCGCTCTAGAAAGCGCCCACATGACTTTGAGGGTCTACGCACGCAGTAAGAGTTCTCGTAG
The DNA here is from genome assembly GCA_020916435.1 of Oxytropis ochrocephala. Lineage (NCBI taxonomy): Eukaryota > Viridiplantae > Streptophyta > Magnoliopsida > Fabales > Fabaceae > Oxytropis > Oxytropis ochrocephala. The sequence continues at coordinate 99,776,248 of CM037090.1, forward strand.
CCTCCAAAGACTGGTAAATCTTCTCATATCATCCGGTTGTTATTGCAACTACGCCTCTCGTGTCTCGTGGCTTGGGAGTGTAGCCATGGCGCCTCATTTCTACTGGCGATATGCATTCTGGTCCGGAGGAACTGCATCGCATTCATCAACTCCTCCGGGCAAGAGTCCTCGCCGTGTTGTGGACCATCAGGGTTGTTAGGCTCGCCAGATTCCATTTCCGTGGTCACGATTGTTGGTTAGGGATGATCTTTGGATAGGTGAGGTGTGGGAGAGGTTTTACTGTGCCCCACGGTGGGCGCCAATGTTACGACCGGTTTTCTCCGGGTGAGAAAGAGACCGAACACGAGTTGTATTATTCTCTGCGTGGATCAGTAAAGAACAAGTATTTGAATAAGAGAAAATGATTGTGGTTCTCATGTTTATTGTCCTCTTGGGTCAGTGTTTATATTACAAGGATAATTAATACGATTAATGCTAATAAATACAATTATGACCGAGTTGAGCGTTACAGTGGACTGGATAAAAGAAAATAAAGGGAGCGTGATAGAAGAAAATCGAGAAAGATAAGATAGGAGATCAACATATATATAGTAGATTTTTCTTACGTCGGAGAAAAATCTACTAACACTACAACTTTCCTTTATGTTTCTTACACCTTAGATAGTCTAGTCCACACGACCTCTCACACCTATCCTAACACTCTTTAGAGGAGTTAGAGAACCCATTGTTGAGGAACAAAGTTTTTTCCTCGATGCAATTGCTTGAAGAACAGAGGATCATAATTGTTTCAACACCTCTAGTGATCCCCGATCGGGATTAAAGTGTTTAACGACAACAAACACGCTCATTGGTCATCCACTAAAACAGAGTCTAAGGTGTTTAGGGATAACTAAACTAAGAATTTTATAGAAAACATGTCTATTAATTTCTTTTATTGTGTGGTATACTTTAAATTATTTGAGTTAAATCTGCTTTTAGTCCCTATAAAATTTTATTTTTAGTCCCTATAAAAACCTTCACTCACTTTGGTCCCTACAATTTCCCACGCCAATGCTTTTTGTCCCACATGACTTTTAATAGCGCCTTTTTTTGGCTTTTTAATAATGCTTTTAAGTGGTATTAAAAGTCACGAAAACTAAAAATATTGAAAGAGGAAAATGTGAGAATTAAAAGTGATCAAATTTTTATGACTAAAAACAAAATTTTCAGTTTTTAAAAGTTATAATAACATATTTAACCTAAATTATATTTTAGGCAAACTTTGAATTTTTTTAAAATTTTGAAAATAAACTGCTCATTACCTTTCAATTTAGTCAAACTCGTTGTTTGTAGCAAATTTGTATAGTTCCACTTAAAAATACTAGTCTATTAAAAACAAATATTTATTGCTTAATTGTTATTTAATTGCACTAAAGAAAATATTTTTAAATTATCATTATATCCTAATTTACTTGAAAATGGAAAATGTACTCTCATATTCCCCAACCAACATATTACAGGCATTTATTTGTGACCACAAAAAAAAAAAAAAAAAATACTAGCATCACAATATGAAGAATGAATGAGATCATAGTCATAAACATCTTGCAATGAATATACTTGAAACTTGCAACTGAATTTAATTCTTTTTACACCTGCTGATGATATTAATGACAATGGGTTAATATGAAAGGACAAAAGTATTTATTAAATTTGGGGTGAATGTGCAAATAATATAAATATGCAAATAGAAATCAGAAAACAAATAATATGAATATATTTATGTGATAAATGTTAATGGAATCCATGCTACGAACTTTTAAATGGATAAGGCAAATTACCCACATTCTATCAAAGGGCAACCAAGAATTTACCAATAAAAAATACAAATCATCGTGAGCTTCATTAAGTATGACTTTCTAGGAACCAGGTATATGTTGGATAGCAATTAAGAATTACTAACTAACCTTAAAGTTCTTCAGCAATTAAGAATTACTCGTAGGGACTAAAACGTTATTTTTAATTTTAACCTACCAAGTATATATTAACAAATGGAAATCCACCTAAGCAATTAACATGACACGTTAGAACATTAGAAAGGGAAGTCAAACATATATAGATCGACGACAAGGACCAAATAGATTACAATTACATGTGTTGAGACTCATTTAATAATTTTTTTCATATCGAAACCAGATAAGAATTGATGTCATGGAGAGATAAAAATATTATTGTAATCCTCTTTATTATTAGAGTACTACTTCTAATTGAGTAATTTTATTCAGGATTATCCCAAGACCATGTGTGGTTCTGTGGAAATAACAGGTTAAACTTTCTTTTACAAAATGACCTGCTATCCATTGACAACAATTTCATTGATATTGAAATACTCGTTAAATTACCCATATAGCGGATAGCCTCGTGGATTTAGAGTGAGCATGGATACCATTTTTATCCAACGAGGCAGATAACATATGGGTACTATTTGTACTGGTGGATACTTGTTGACATCCCTAGTTCGACTTGACTAGGAACTAATGACATGGTACACCAAAAAAGCCCGTATCGCTTGGGATTGAAGTCCGATGTTAATTTATAGGTCATTACTTTTTCCACACCCCTCCTACTCAAAAAAACACTCCATAACCCTGCAAAAAGACCAAAAGGTCATTAATGAAATGGGCAAAACGTCTTTTTTTTTCCAAAAAAATTTATTAGTTCGGACACGGGCATCCGAACCAATTCGGCCAGAAGGGTGCGAGTGTTGTAATTTTTGACACACACCTCTGTTGTGTGAAAATTAACTGGTTCGAATGGATCCATCCAAACCAGTTCGGACACCACCATCCGAACAGTCTGAACGGTCAGAGCAGTGAGTTATTTTTAATTGAAATTTTACTTCATGTATTTGTTGCAATTGCTTATTGAATACAATCACTCTTTGTAGAACATGGATCTGTTTGGAGCTCTGTTGTTTTTCATTGGACTTTGTGTTTGTGTTATCAATCTGGTTATGGGTTACAAAGGTTCTTGAAGAACTAATATCACCAAATGTCGTACTAGAATGGGTACCAAGCACCTAATGCCTAGTATCTAACTTTCGTCAATTTTATTATACGATTCTGTTGCTGATAAATACGGTCTGAATATTCATGTCTATTTTCATTATTTAATGTACAGATTGTACCAATTTGTCTCTTCATCTGTTCGGATGGTGGTGTCCGAACGGATTCGGTTGGCCGCGTCCGAACCCGTCAAAAACACTGCGTAGGTGAGGTTTCCACGTGAGGGTAATTTTGAAATATTTTAGATTTGGGGGTGTGCACTGAGTAGGGAGGGGTGTGAGAAAAGCAGTGGCCAATTTATAAACACCAACATCTTTAACTCTCAAAGATGCCTTTTAACTAAGGGCAAAACCATGAAGATTCTCATGTGAGCCAAAACAGACAATAACTTAAGATTCAATACCGAGACTTTAGGTCAAAAGAATACCTCCTCTGAAGACAGTAGAATGTAAAATAAACAGATTTGACCATAAATACTAAAATCAAGGGTTGTTCTTCTAACATATCCATGATTTGTTACCATTGATTTTTTGGTTTTTTTTTTGGACCCCCACCCATTCCTCTAAAACCCCCACCCACCATATGAAAATACCAAAATACCCTCGTCATTTACAAAATCACCATTTCTTCACATAATTGGTCATACATACGTTTGACCACCTTCACTGCAGCATATACGCGCCAGAGAGACGTATATACGATCAATTTCGTAAATCCACCAATCGTATATACCCCACCACACTTCTATATACGACGAGCAATTTTCTTCACATCGTATATACCCCTTTCCAAGCGTATATACGATTGTATTGCACTTCACCACTCGCATATACGCCCGTAAGACCCTATATACGCATTTAACAAATCGAAGAAGCATCGTATATACACTGCTTTGATGTAAATACGATGAGAAATTTTTTTGTTTTTTTTACTAATTTTTTTTCTTCGCCAGTGTGTCCTGGTAGAGCATGTAGGAGACGTGAGGTCTCTCCGATCGTAGAGATAGGGAGTCATCTCATCGCCCGAGCACGAGGACTCGGAGGCATAATCACCCATGCTTCAAATGAGGAGAGACAGCAGCACACTGAGCGAGATCACCGAGCCACCGAGTATCACCGAGCTGACCGAGATATCACCGAGCCACCAATGATCGGCCCACCGGAGCTTTCTATCTTGGGGATTACTGCAGCAGCAGACGCAGCAGAGGATTAGCATAGAGGAGGCCGGTTTCTCAAGATCATTCCCACTACTACCTCGATATCATCCACGATCCTCGAGACGATCCTCAACCTCTTCATTACCATCCCCACCTCCCGAGTATCAGCAGCAGCAAATTGTGTCGATGCTTATTACTCGCACTACCTATGTCCGAGTATCATGAGGAGCCTCAAAGCAGATCGTGGGGAGCCTCGGGAGGAGCCTCACCTCTCTCTTTTCACCGACTTGCGGATCATGTCTGCAGCTCTATACTCTACGACTGGTAAGTTTTGCATTTTTTGCTTAAATAATTTATTTAAGTCACATAGTCCGCACTTTTTGCTTACATTATTTATTTATTTTTATTTCGTGAGTATCGTGTTGTCAAAGTATGGGCTCATGGAAACAAAGTCTATACTAGACTCCATCTTCATTACCCTCGACCTACTTCAACGCACCACCGTGGTCGTGGACTCCAAATTGGCCCCACTTCTCCAGATCGCCACGCCACAAGAGAGACCATGAGTTCGTCAGTCGGCTTTTATCGAGAGATGACACTCGATACTTCGTCATTTCACTTGCCATTTGGTGAGATATCGATCACTCTGGATGACATCTCTCGTCTCACTGCACCTTCCCATCCAGGAACTATGCCACACCTCCCGCCATCACCGTGAGAGCTCGAGTTTGCCACACACTTACGAGACATATCCGGGTGTGTCACGGGTTGAGGCTCGCTAACAACACCCGTGGGGTCCGTGACATGACTTCAAATGGTCGGAGCGGTGTATGAGCGCAACATGGAGGAGGGGGTGACATCACCGCTCTTGTGAGGGCTTATCTCGCTTCGCCTTCCGACCTACAAGATCTCTTCTACGAAGACCGGAGACAGTGAGGTAAGTGGGTCGGGTCTACTGGATGATCCGAGAGCGTATGTTCTTGAGGCTATGCATGGGGTGCAGTGCACTAGCCGCCATGTATGAGTCCTTGAACATCGCGTCTTTGAGGACTACGCAGCGGGTGGAGGTATGCCACCTATTTCGTGTACACATTTTAACTTCTTGTATTTTTGTTAAATCGCGACCGACTTTTGGTAAATTCTTGTGAATTAAATATGTTGTTTATTTCTCGCATTTCGTGCTTGGATTATGTGGTATTTCCTGATGGATGGCGAGGTCGCCTTGGCCATATCCCGTGCGAGCCACTTTGGGCGCTACAGAAGAAGAAGTCGACCACCAAGCTCGATCCACTACAGGAGGATGCTTGATGAGCCGAGGCCGAGGATGTCTCTGGCGACCATTTGAGGAGGACAGTGTGGTAGACCTTCTGAGCGCATCTCCTCTACAGAGGCTTCATCACCGGGCCGACTTCGTAGTTCCTTACATGCCCGATAGGTGCTTGCGGCGAGTTTGGGTACACGCAGATCATCCCGCGCGACCTCTCTCGCTGGCCGTCCCGAGTCATACCGATCGCAGAGCCGGATCGTCCACTTCATGGCATCTCGTGGAGGACATCATGCGCACTACTCGGGTTGCTTCAATGCCCGATCGGTCGCATTTAACTACTTAGAGTGGTACGCCCGGCTTCTATCCCCGCACTATTACCGCTCCCACCATCACCTAGAGCTCACCGACACCTCCCCGAGATACGCTACGACGATCATGACCGGATTAGGGGAGGTTGTGAGGGCTTGTAGAGGGATTCGTGGATTTCGCGACATCGCGCATGGCGGTCCGGCCAGACGACACTCCATAGGTCAGGTGGGGATGGCAAAGACCGGATGACGTGGTCGGGAGCTTAGACGACGGGGACGAGGGACGGTGGGGACGCCATTAGGGATTTTTATTTGTTTTTGATGTATTTGATATTATATTGGCACTTTATTATTAATTTTTTTGGATGTTTTATTTATTTTACGAGTTTCCATGAATTTTTGATTTCATTGATTCGATAAAACAAAGTTACACAATGTCGATAAAACATAAACAACTTGAATAAAAATAGACAGATAAAATGAAAATACAATAGAAACTATCGAAATGGGTGGAGTTAATCGACGGGCGATCTCACGACGGCCCTTCCGGTTTCGACGCACACATGAATGTAACTCCTCCATTTAATTGTAATATGAATGGACATCATGTCTCTGACGTCATCCTCGCCGTTGACATCCATGGTAGACCAAGAAATACATCCATCGGGCCATTTCGGGTTTCCGATAAATGATACGAATTATCTCATGCTCGCTGCTCTCTCGTTGAACCATCTCAGTAGTTTCGCTAAGAGCGAGAAAATGATATATCGTGTCTTAACCTACACGAAACAACATCTCTCCCATCGAACTTACACCATCATCTTTCAAGATGATGCCCCGATGATCAACAAACCCCATATTAGAATGAACGAGAGTGAGGAAGAAGGCTCGTAGTATGCGTTTAGCGAAGGTTGCATCATCTTCACTGTGATGTGTGAGAGAAGGAGGAAGTTGAAATTTTGGTGTGAAAATAGTGATGGTGGGAGTGAGTATTTATAGATTAGGTAAAAGATTATCAACCGTTGATTTTGTCGTGCAATCTATACTGTTGATCAACTTCGAAAGTGAAATCATGACCGTTAAAATTTTTTTTACAAATAAAAAAACGGCCAATCGTATATACTTCTTCAGGGCATATATACGATGTTTAAAAAATACACATCGTATATATGTCCCAAATGACATATATACGATGAGCCTTTTTAAAAAAAATAAAACAAAAGCGATTTTTAATTTCAACATGGGTGGGGTTTAAGGGGAGAGGGTGGGGGTACAAAAAAAAAACCTTGATTTTTCTCATCAACGCTCACTTTAGAGGAATAGGATCCAAATAAAACCTTTCATCCGTAGACTTCTTTAGAAAGTTATCAAAAGAACAAAAATTGCTATTGTTCCTTACTCAAACTTAATTAAGTTCTTTGTGTAAAAAAAAAACTTAATAGGTTCAAATTCAGTGTTAAATAAATTTAGAAACGAATACGGTGGCAATAAGGATTATGAATAAGGAAAGTTTGACTATCATATAAGGGGAACAGCGTTGACTAGGTACTCACAAAATGGTAGGGACCTTCGCTAACCTTATTATTTAACAACTAACTAATGAATAATGTAATATAGATACTTCTGACATGCAAGGAATCAATGGTAAAAAAACAGCCCCAAGTAATTCATAAACATTTCCCTAACTCATAATTAGAAACTTAAATCCTTATTCTACCAATTAATATGCATCAATGAGCAACACACTCAAAAAATACCGTTACCCTAATAAACTAGTGCAAAAAATATTACATAAATTACCAACTACGGAATTTCCTTTATCGGCCTGGATGTCAAAATTGCTCACCTAAACGTGGAATACAACTGACGTTTTGGTACATGAAAAGAAGCAGTGAGAGAGTTGTACAACGTTCAATTATGACCACCCAGGACTAATCCAGAAACCCTTTTCAATGATTCAGATGCCTTGTGAAGATCAGACTCTGAATGCCCTGCAGAGACAAACAATCTAATTCCTACAGGCAAACTACATTTGTCCAATGTTGATCTTCTGGAAGCTACCACAAATACAGAATCTTCTTTCAAAACCTGTGAATACACCACATTAAGAACCAGCAAAATAGAAAATACGAAATAAACATTGTTATATAACATTTCTTACACGTTCAGCAATATTATCGAGTAGATGTAGGTCATCTTGCAAGGAACCTTTTGACTTTTCTAATCTCAAATAAACAATCGGGGACTCTTGATGACTTGCAATTGTGAAGCCTTGTATTGTTGACAATCCTGCAGCAGCCAGTGTATCAAATCAAAATGCTTAACCAAAACAATCAAATACGATCCTTGTTTTATTTGGAGAAAAACATTCAAATAAACAGCAATTCAAATGTTGAGTGTTATGTATGAGCCAAATCGTAGACATTACAATACAATACAATTCAATTTATGGAAGTAGCAGTGAGATCAAAGCCAACCTTTCCATAACACAGCAATATTGTTCCTCAACTTTGTTAACAGATCCGGATTTTCCTCAAGGACATCAATAGCTGTAATTGCAGCGCTTGCAAGATATGGAGGCAAAGAAGCAGAAAATACATAGCCAGAGCTACTCAATCGCTGCCAAGGTTGAAAACATAAGACATATCAGTGCAGGGAAAATGGATGAGAATTTGACATATTAGTGGTTCTCTCTTAGATTCAGGGATAAATGATGGAAAAGTGGGAAGAAAAACAAAAAGAGTTCATTGAAAAATAAATTCTCAATTTCCACATTTACAGTTTTTCTTCTCCTTTTATCTTAGTATACTAGGAAACCCAAGATGATTAAGTATCAGTATCACATATGTACCGTACTTGGTGATCTATAACTCTTGCACTTCCGGTGCAGAACCCTCCTTCTGTGGCCAATGCATGTCCCATAGCAGCAGTTATAAGATCTAACTTCTCAGCCTGCAGCACGCAACCACAAATCATAAATAGCAGTACAATTTAGGATATATGCACACTTGCATCTGGTATGAGTGCACACACACTCAAACAGATATTTTCAGTACGTACTGGAACTCCATAGTGTTCAGTGAGACCCCTTCCAGAACTTCCAAGCACACCAAATGAGTTGCTCTCATCCAGTAAAACACGAAAACGATATCTTTCCTTCAATTTAATGATCTCATCTAAGGGTGCTATCTGGCCAGAATTCTGAAATTTTACAGGGAAAAAAAATGACGACAGTTATTGATCAAGCAATTTTAGTTCTCATGCAGGCAGGACATATGAGCATCAATTGATATTCGTATGACAACTACAGAAAGAATAACTATTAAAACTCAGGTGGTTGAGAAAACCAGGGCACATTGCAATAAACACAAATCTCACAGCAGCACCAATATTATCTTATTTATTTACAATGCGATTTTGGTTCTTATAAGAACAATCTGGTAACCAAATATTTCGGCAAAAAAATGAGGGGAAAATTAGAGGTTGGTTTACAACAATTGCAGATTAGTTTTGTTAAAGATGTGAAACCAATAACGAGTCTTCCTAACAGCTTAAGTCATTATGAGAGCTGATCATTGACATCGTGTTAGAGTGGGCATATCAATTGTCTGCTAACAGTTTAACATTTCAGGAGAGTTAGTCTATAACAATTCTATCCTGTAGAAGAATGGGGCGTGTTATAAAGACAGACCCGAGGAGTACATACATTAAAGCATGTACCAGACTTGTAAGTACTCTAAACTCTAAAGCATGTTTATCAAATCGGGATACGTATCGTGTATCGGAAAACCTATTTTCTGAATTGTGTATTGTATCTTGTATCGTATCGTAAGATACATGATCAATAAATATATAACTTTTTTAAGTAAAATTAAGTAACAGAAGTAAAAAAAACAAATGAACTTCAAAATAAATCAAGTCCTAAATATACATAACACGTGTTTGATTGAACCCCTATAAAAAAAAGCCTAAAGTTTAAAAAAAATCAAATTTTAGGAGGGAGTGCAAACCAAAAACATACTGTGCTAGGTATGTTTCTTAGTCAATCTAACATGAGGGACTTAGAAGGATTGCTTTTGGCTTATTGAGAATATTTTCCAAAAAAAAACCACTTGAGAAAGACATTTTAGCGGTGCGAATTCGTATCGTAAGATTCAACAAAATTCATGTATCGTAAGATACAATAGTGTGTATCGGGATACATGATGGGATACATGTGCAAAAAAGATACACACTAAGATACGTATCGTTTTTGTTTGATTTCGAATCGTATGCATCGTAAGATACTGATAACCATGCTCTAAAGCCCCAATAAACAAGGTCATTAAAACAAATGACAAAATTACTCTTGAAGTCCTTTAAATTAATTTCAAGTTTTGATTTAGACTCTGTTTAGTAACACCAATCCGCTAGCTTATAGCGAATAAACTCTTTATAAGTGTTTGATGTGGCTAACTTATAGTGTTTTTTGAAATGCTACTTGAAGTAGCGTTTGAACTTGCATTCATTTTTTTCTCTCATTTTTACCCGTGTTTCCTTAATTAAATTCCTCATTTATCCTCTATTAAACGAATATTCTCTCTCATCTTTAAGCATTAATTACAGATGTTCATTTATGTCATTTGAAATTTATAAGCTAGTTTAACCGATAATTTTACCAAACACTTTAAATTCAACCCACTATCAGCTATCCGATATGAGCTTATTCGCTATAAGCTAGTTTATCCACTTTCTACTAATTTTTACCAAACAGAGTCTTAGTCCTTTAAGTTTTTTCCTCAACTAAGTCTTTTAAGTCCCAAAACGTGCGCGACGTTGGCCTTTTTTTAGTTTTTGTTTAACACTACTAAAAATAGTCCATGTGGCTGTTATGATGTTGATGTGACAAGTCCAAATAGATTTTTAGTTAAAAAATTATATTTTCTAATAAATTTTTTACTAAAACTAAAAAATTACAAATTAATTTTCGTTAGGGTTTTTCTTCATCTATTTCTTGTTGTTGAAAGGAAGGTTACCAATATTGCAAGTTACAGGAAGAAGTAAGTAATTCATATAGCTGCTTGCTTTTAAAACTAAAGGTTGTGAGCACTCCTAGGAAATAGAAGATAAAAGTGCAACGTTAATCTAAAACATGCATGATAGACAAGATTTACCTGGTAAATAGCTTCAACAACAATATAACGCCTCAGTTTCTTGACCCGTTTATTTTTGTAAGTAATCTTCTCTAGAGTTTCTCTTAAAGAATTCATGTCATTGTGCTTAAAATACACCACAGTGCTTCTAGAAAGATGAAGGCCATTCTGTATTCCCCAGTGGACCCCCTCATCCCTGTTAAAAGATATAAACTTAGTTATGAAACTTAAACCCATTTGAAACACAAGAGTCATATAAACGAAGCATCCATTAATGAGCAGATAACAAGTAACATTTTGCTATATTTTGAAATATAAAGCGGATGGAGAAGAACTCAGTTCATTCTTTATACAACTTGAATAAAGAGGTAAAATCAATAATATAAAACCAGCCAATTAATTCTATGTGGTGCCTCGCTATCAATGCCCAATATAAATGTCATCAGACAAAAAACTGAGCAAAATTGAACATTACATAGTAGATATTCAAAGACAAGTTATGCATACTTACGCCACAATTATATCTCCTTTTTAGAGAAAGCGGAATAGCACTGAACATGGTGGAAAGTCCAAAAGAGTATAGAATTGAATCAGGTGTTCCTAAAAACTTTGCTATTCTCGCTTCACAGTCAAGATGGACATCTGGGCAGAGGAAAAGTATCATTATCTTAAGGGAAAAAGCATTTCTCAAAAACAAACTTTAAGAATGAACCTTACCAATTGTTCCATAAAACCCACGGGGACCACAAGAACCAACACCATATTTCTCTAATGCAGAAGAACACGAGTCCTACAAGATGAAGTAAATATAGATTCATTTCATCAAATCAAAGTCCAAGAAAAGGAATTTTTCGATGTGGGATCAGCTCCTTACAAGTAACCTTTGATGACCTATAAGCCCAAGATAGTTTGCTGAAGCAAAATTGACAACTTCTTTACCATTAATTATGGTATGCGGGCCAGCAGCGCTGCATAAGAAATACCTCGTCATCAAGATTAAACAAAAAAGATAATTGGCTGATTTTTCACCATAACCTACTGTTTAACTTACACATATTATGATCTCATCATGCATTTACCTGTTCAGAGTCCAAATTGTAATTGTTGATTATGCTATCTTTTAGTTATGTAAATAATATATTAGTATCATAATATTAAGAGAATAGGGTAGTTTTGATATTGTCATTATTATGTAATTATTAGAGATTGTATTTTGATTCTCTTATAAGTCTATATAATAGAATCCCCGTAGTGTAATTTAGACACACGGTTTCATCATATCTCTCTCTCTCTTCAGCTAACGGTTCTGCCACCTGAGCCTGACCTCCCCATTGCTATTCGTAAAGGTATACGATCCACTTGTAACCCATCCCCTCATTACATTGCTTTGAGTTATCATCGTCTTTCACCTTTACATTACACTTGTCTTTCTTCTTTGTCTTCCGTATCTATTCCTACATCTGTAGGTGAAGCTTTATCCCATCCAGAATGGAGGCAAGCAATGATTGACAAGATGTGTGCTCTTCAGAGTAGTGGTACTTGGAATTGGTTCCTCGACCTCCTGGGAAGACTTTGGTTGGATGTCGTTGACTTTATACTGTTAAAGTTGGGCCTGATGGTAAAATTGATCGCTTTAAGGCTCGATTAGTGGCCACACTTTCTCACCTGTAGCCAAAATGACATATGTTAGACTCCTCCTCTCTATTGCAGCCATCCGACATTGGCCTCTCCATCAGCTTGACATTAAAAATGCCTTTTTGCATGGTGATCTCTCAGAGGAAGTGTATATGGAGCAACCACCTGGGTTTGTTGCTCAGGGGGAGTCCTCAAATATGGTATGTCGGCTTCACAGGTCTCTTTATGGTCTTAAACAGTCTCCACGAGCTTGGTTTGGCAGGTTCAGCGATGTAGTACAACAATTTGGTATGATTCGTAGCGAAGCCGACCACTCTGTATTCTATCGACATTCAACCCAGGGATGCATCTATCTAATTGTTTATGTGGATGATATTGTTATAACTGGTAGTGATCAGCAGAGCATACTCCAATTGAAGCAACATCTATCTAACCAGACAAAAGACCTTGGCCGACTCCGCTACTTCTTGGGTATCGAGGTAGCCCAATCTAAGGATGGTCTAGTAATTTCACAGAGGAAATATGCCATGGATATTCTTGAAGAGACAGGTCTATTGAATGCTAAACCAGTTGATACTCCTATGGATCCAAATGTCAAACTTCTACCTAATTAGGGTGAGCCACTCCCAGATCCTAGGAAATACAGAAGACTGGTTGGGAAGTTAAACTATCTTACTGTCACACGTCCGGATATTTCCTTTGCAGTCAGTGTTGTAAGCCAATTCTTAAATTCTCCTTGTCAAGATCATTGGGATGTCGTCATTCGAATCCTAAAGTATGTTAAAAGCGCTCTAGGAAAAGGTCTCATTTATGAAGATAGAGGGCACACTCAGATAGTTGGTTACTCAGACACTGATTGGGCCGGCTCACCCATTGATAAGCGATCCACTTCTGGGTATTGTGTGCTAGTTGGAGGAAATCTGATATCCTGGAAAAGTAAAAAGCAAAATGTTGTTGCAAGATCCAAAGGTCGGTTTGAATATGTAGCTATGGCCTTAGTGACACAAGAGCTCATTTGGTCAAACAAGCATTTAAAGAGCATCACTTTCAGGATGATGTGAAAATGACTCTTATATGTGATAATCAAGCGGCATTGCATATTGCCTCTAATCCGGTTTTTCATGAGAGGACTAAACATATTGAAGTAGATTGTCACTTTGTCCGAGAGAAGATTGAATCGGGAGATATCTCCACATGTGTTGTCTATTCCAATGACCAATTGGCCGATGTCTTCACTAAATCTCTAAGAGGTCCTCGAATCAGCTACATATGTAACAAGCTTGGTGCATATGATTTATATGCTCCAGCTTGAGGGGGAGTGTTGATTATGCTATCTTTTAGTTATGTAAATAATATATTAGTATCATCATAATATTAAGAGAATAGGGTAGGTTTGATATTGTCATTATTCTGTAATTATTAGAGATTGTATTTTGTTTCTCTTATAAGTCTATATAATAGAATCCCCGTAGTGTAATTTAGACACACGGTTTCATCATATGTCTCTCTCTCTTCACTCTTAACAGTAATCTAATGTCTCACTTACATGATCAGTTAGCCCATTATAGAAACTTGTCAAGAGAATATACTTCAACCACAAAATACTCACTCCTTCTGAATTGTACATGTCTCCCCACTATTTTCAAAATCTAACATGAAGCTTCCTTATTTTTAGCTTATATAAAACACACAGCTCCCAAATATGCTACAATGTTAAGGATTTGGAAAATGTGTGACTTGGAGGCATCTGAAATCCTATGAAGTCACAAGACTCCCTATGTTTTGGGGTCTGCATAGGGCTTAGCCTTAACCCTGCAACCACCCATTAGCTACCAGGTAACAAGGTGGCAAACTTGCAATGCGCAGGGTTCACCCTAAATAATTTCATGAATTTATGTCAAGGAAATGTAACCATAACAGTGAAGTTGACAAGTACTCAACAACATAAGATAGTTTCAGAAAAGGCACACCTTCAACAAAGCACACAAGTAACATCAAATTTTAACGTGTTTAAAATATCTAAATTCAGAAAAATAGGTGAGGGTTCTACCACCAGAAAAAATGAAATCACCTTTCCAGCACTGGTGGTTCATACTTCATCTTTTGATTAAGAGAAGGAATAAGGGCTTCTGGAACCCATTCATCACATAGCTCATCAATTTCCTGCAATTATTACGCACAAATTTCAAGTGTTAAAATACAACACAGTGAATCTCAGCTTCGGTTGTACAAGACAAGAACTAGCATAGAAGAATATGATCAGAGTTCGAAAATCGAAAAATTAAATACAGAAAGAGACTGATAATTTTGAATTTTGAAAATATATCTTAACAGAATTCAATGTTTGAAGCAGTAGCAGTTCACAAATAAAATGCTAAGCAAACAAAAATAATACCACTATCCCGTAATACCCATCTTAAGATTGTGTTAGGAACCCAGAATTTTAATAACAGAAAATTAAGTAACAAGAACAGAAAAACTGAATATATTGATTTGAACTGAAGACACTAAAATGTAGAAGGGAAAACAATTCCAATCTACCCCAGAGCAAAGCTCCTCAGAGAAGGAGAAAACTCTCCCTGCCAAACCATAATGGTCACACTAACATTCTTGCATACCTCTACAACTCCCTTACCACAATTATATACTACTAAGGCATAACAACTTGCCAACTAAGCATCCTACCCCGCTCATTATTTACTAAAATATCCTCACCACACTCTTATTACATCATATCCCATTTTCCCTTAAGAACCCTTACTCGGGTCTCTATCAGATTGCAATATATTCTCTTAAGAAGCGCCATACTTTGAACAATAATATCACTATCTCGTAATATCCATCTTAAGATTGCAACATGTTCTTTTAAAGTAGCAACATACTTTGAAGCATCAAGTGATGCATTACATATATCAAAAGAAGAATGGATTTGAATCTCTCCTTCATTCTATTCCTCCATCTCCCTCCATCCTCTTTATCTCTTTCTTAATCTCGCTCTCTCTTCATTATCTCCCTATATTTTAATTATCTTCTCTTTCCTCTTACTCTTATCTGTTGTGATGGAGAGGATCCATACACGGGCATGTGTTTGTCTCTCTCAATCTCGGTATGTGCACGTGTGTGAGGAGAGAGAGAGAGAGAGAGAGAGAGAGAGAGAACAAGTTCCAAGTTGGACAGGCACATAAGTTTGATACTCTTTTAAAAAACTATACAAAAGTTACAAACATGATACCAACTAGTAACTACCATGTGAAAACCTTCTATGAAAGAATTTCAGTAAAGACAGGTAGATTGTGCCATATGCAATTTTGTCTAATCCATCCAGGGACATTTTTCCAAAAATTACAACTGCATAGATAACTATTCACAAAGAAAGCCCAAATACACCACATGGAGCTTCTATTTTACCAACCACCTATGGAGGGATAGTGATTAGTTCCAAACTTCACAAACTGAAAGCATAGCAGAAGTTCGAATTTCAGGAAGCATATCCAAACTTCTCAAAAATAGAACGCAAAAGCATACAGAATATAAATGTCAGAGTCGTTCCAACTTCCAAGGAAGCACCCGAAAAAAGCATATGATCAACAAAAAAGAATAGCAGATGTTCCTCTTTGAGGAGCATATTTCCCACCTATAGGAAACCTTAAGATCAATAGATCTTCAAAATTCTAAAACCTCGTTAAAGAGAAATAAGAGATACCCCTATGTTAGACAGCAGAATTACTAAAGGCCACAATGGATAAATGTTCATTACTCTATTTAGCTTTAGTTGTTTGAAGAAATTCTAAAATCTAAATATTAATAGAACCCACTTTTCAACTGCAAAATATACTCATACTAACTTCGCACGCAATTTAGGTGCAAAGCCTGCTAGCGTTTGATAAAATAGACATACAAAGTCATTTTATTAGGAAAAGTAAAACCCACTTAATAATAAACCAAATGCCAATTTTATTTTCACATCATAACAGTTTTACACGAGCTGCATACAGCTCTACACAGCTAACACACAGTCATAAAATAACTAAAAAAATTGAATACATATAACAAATCAAAAGTTGCACAAACACACACACACACAGACACAGAAGTAGCAACAAACCTTGTTTGTCAAGGGCCTTTTAGGAGGCTTGTAACTTTTCTGGGAGAGCAAGAAAAGAATGACCACTAGGAGAAGAACTTCAATAAATAAATGACCTTCAAACAGAAAGTAAAAAAGAGGGAAATCAATCAATTAATCAATTACTTAAATACACTAATAATAGTCGATAAAGTAAAAGCTTAAAGATATTTCAGTCCAGAACATAAAAGATTACCACCGATATTGAATCCGAAAACTATAGCTCGAGCAGAAGGAGCATTAAAAGCATGTGTAACCCAATCTATCGTTGTGTTCGCGAAATTGAGAACAGTTGATGCCATCATTATCTAAATATATCGATCAAATAAGCAACGAAGTCTTCAAAATAACTCATTCATGCGCATTCGCGCTACTCAAATTTCTTGAAATTCTGAAATCACGTATAATGTAAATCCTGCACACAGTATATGAAAATTCAAACATAAACCTTCAAAATGACACGTTGAATCAACGAATTGATTTTCAATCAGAATCTAAATTAACATCTGGTAGAAACTCAAAACCACGTGCGTTTCGGGGATCCGCAACAGTGAACGACGAAGATGGAAAATCGAAATTGAATTAACGAATCAAAACGACATGACGTACCTTGCGCTCGGGGGAGGGAAACGGCGATAGCTACGTCGTGCTCGATGGGATGCGAGATTCAGAATCAGATGAGAAAGAGAAGAAACGAAACAAATAGAAATGGTTCAATTTTAATTTTGGAGGAATCAAACGGCTATGATAATACCACGTCATCACGCGGCGTCTACCTTTCTCTCCCCATCCTGCTTCGCTGCTTCCTTGTCTCTTCCACTTTTTTTTTTAATTGTCTCTTCCTTTCTTTTTTTTTTTTTGACAACATAGATGTGAGAGAGCAAATTAAATCTCTCACGGTGAACCATTAAATATGATCGTAGGATGTATTATAAAAATTCATCAACAGTTGAGATTTAATGTTGGTTGGTTCAATCTTAACTACTCATAACATTTTACACAATATTATACTGTCAATTCTAGTGGTTAACCAGTGAGAGATTTGATTTGAGACACGGTGATGGACTTGATTTGCTCCCTTAACTACTCATAACATTTTACACAATATCCTACTGTCAAGTCCATCCATCACTGTGTCTCTTTCTCACTGGTTAACCACCTAGAAGCACCATGTCTCTTTCTTTATTTTCTTACTTATCTTCTAAGGTGAGGGAGCAAATCAAGTCCATCACCGGTGAATCATTAAATATGACCGTAGGATATAGTATAAAAATTTATTAACGGTTGAGATTTAATATTATTTGATTCAGTCTTAACCGCTTATAACATTTTACACAATATACTACGATCAGTTTTAATTGTTCACTAGTGATGATTTACTTTGATTTCTTTCGCTTCCTCACTCCTGTAAGAGATGGTCCCCCTTCTCTCCACTCGTGCCTTAATCATTTTTCCTGCGGTCCATGGTCTAGAGAGAGATGGTCTCCCTTCTCTCTACCCATGTCGTCATTCCCCTCCCGAAACTTGGGTTTCGTGGAGGTTTTGCTCCAGTTAGTTGGTCTTGCTCCTCCTTAGCGGAGGTTATTCCTCTCCCCACTGGTTGGGGTTTCTTTTCTATTTTCTCTTCCAGACCTTCCCCATCTCGCCTTCCATGTGTTCACCACAACCTACCCACACCTCCAACCCAAAACACTTTGCATCCCCCTCACTGTTCCTATCTATTCCATTCCCTCACTTCTCTCGTCCTCGAGTTTCCTAGAGTTGTGTCGCCACCAGTATCTCGAAACCCATCTTCAGAGCATCGGCGACGGTTGTGCTACTTCCCATTCCAAGATCTGTGTTGTTGCTGAGCGTATGGTTTATCTTCCAAACAACGATGGGTTTTCTCGAACAGATCTGGATCAACTCTCTGTTCGCAGTGATGATGTTTTCCAAGGTAACTCCCTCTCAGCCCTTCCTCTGATTCTCCTTCCAATCTCTGTTCTGGAGATTCGGCCCCCGCCCGAACCTCCACTGTGCCCAAGTAAGGGCCCTAGGAAAAGAAACCCTTGCTGCTTTCTGACGAGTCCTGACCGGACCTCCATGACCGTCCCTGGCATGACGGAGGCTCCTTCATCTGCTTTGGAGCCAATTCGTCCACCTCCCAAGTCATATTGGATCGATTATAGGCTATCTGGTGTTTCGATTTTAATGAAATGGTCAGTTTGGTCTCGAATTTTGTGGGTTTTAGTTGCTGATGGGGAAGATTCTGGTCTGGAAATATTGTTTTTGGTTTTCTGGTTTAGCAAGTTGGATGCAGGTGCAGTGAAGATCGTCAACACATTCAGTTCTCCCTTCTATCGGATAGGTGCCTTCGCCCTTGGAGTGTGGTTGGACCATCGCGAGACCACGTATAGTCGAACCGTGCATTTACTAGCTAAAGAAATTATCTGTAATTGGATAGATTCAAAGACTGTGACTCCTCCTTCAATTATGGCCAGCTACCATGGGCAAATGTTGTTTGTTTGGTTGGTAGGTTTAGCTATTTGGTTTGATGATGGTCATTTGTGGCCTGCTCTCTACTTGTGTATTGATTCCAGAGATGTGTTTTTCTAATTTTAAGAAGCAGCTCGTGCTTGGGGAATGCCCCATCACTACTTGATCATCCTGATTGTAATGTCTTTTCTCAATTAATCGAATGAGATATGTTTCGCATAAAAAAAAACAAGGAAAAAATTCGCCTTTTCTTAATTCTTAAATTTGTCTTTTCATTTTCTTTCACACAAAAAATTTGCTTTTTCTTCATGTCTAATAGATATAGTAAGTATTGGTACTCCAACAAAAGGTTTAAGTTCGAGTTTTTTGAATGTGGAAAAAACTTTTTTTGAGGGGAAAACTAGGTGTGAGCAAGGGATGGGTTGAGACGAGTTATACTAGTCCCTAACTCGACATTTAATTTTATAGAGTCATTTTTTGGACCTAAGTCCGTTCTTAAACTTAAACAAACCCAATGTTTTTCGAATCCAACTAAGGTCGGGACTATTTAGGACGAGATCGGGTTGGCCCGAAAGACAACTAAAACAAAACTATAAGGTGATCACTCAAATATGACTACAAGTTAGAAATGAAGTAATTCAAAAAAAAAATAGAAATGAAATATTGAATTTTTTTAGTAATTTACCATTTATTCAAGCTCAAAATATGACTTTTACAATAGTACTTTACAACTAGATTTCTACTTAAACTAACACAAATTTCAAATTAAATATTTTAGTTGTAAAAGTCTGATTGCCAAAATAATAGAGTTAACAATTACTGAGTAAGGGACGGGTTGAGGAGGTTATACCTAATCCTAACCCTTCACCAAGTTTTGGCCGGCCCAATTCTTTGGACCTTAATATGTCCTTAGACCCGAACAAAATCGATGTGTCGCGGGTTAAATGAGACGAATACGAGACGAATCTTAGGGTTGGGACGGGTCTTGATCACCCCTGGGGAGAACCACATGGACCGACAAAAACTTTAATTGTAGTTTAGTCATCCACAAAGTCGATGAATACTGTGCATCAGTTCCATGGTAACAAAAAAATATTGTTGGTATTAATTAATAGTTAAAAAATGTAGGATATGCAACTTCAATATGGTTTGGTTCATCGCAATTGGTGTCGTCTATGGTTCTAGATATACTAGGTCTTCTTTAGTGTATAGTGTTGTGTCTCTATCTCTATTCTTGACAACAGTGCTACTATCGTATATTTGATTCACTCGCTAAACTATATTGCACTAGAAAATAACATTTGTAACAACCCGACTACTTTTCTAATTGATGATTGTCCTTAAAAATCATAGATCACTCATTCCATACGTGTTCTATAATTTAACCACATTTAACTTTAGACTTCATAAGTTGAGGGCTACCAAAGAGATTATGCATCTCGCTGATATAAGCGGTACAAGTAATTATTTTAAACTCCTCTTCATTTGTACCGCTTCATACATGCATCGTCTTAAGACTGCTCTCATCATGTGAATTTGATTTGATTAATTCATACATTCACGCGTTTAGAGTCACTCCTAATTTGCGTCTCATCTTTTTGCTATGACGATGAGTTCTCCTCCTCGATCATGGGTGTCACATTTTTCAAGTCTCAAAATATAGTGCAATTTCTTCATTGATGACAAAGAAGTGTTAATTATTCACGTTATGTGTATTCTAAGATAAGATAAATATCTATTTCTTATTCCTTTCTTTTTTAATCTTTGGTACTTTTGATCTGTTTCACACAAATTAATGTACAATTAATTTGTATTAGTTAAGTACTAAAATATCATTTTTGTAGTTGTTTTAAAATAATTGAAATCAAATTAAAAGAGTTAATGATTGTCTTGAGTCTCTAAAAGACTCAATAAATATAAATGGTATGTTTGGAAAAGTTTGAATTTTTCATTAGATTTTTAAAAGTACTATTATTTTAGGGGGAAAATAAAAAACAAAAACATCAAAAATTAAGAACGAAGGGATTAACATTCATGCGATGCAAAGATGTTGATCTAAGCACGTGCAACGTGCACTAATCTTCCGTACATGATTGAGTTTTTTGAACACTAGGACGATTACCCGTGCGATGCATGGGGAGGTGATTAACAGACCTACAAATGTAGTTTCGAAAAAACATCAACATTTTATAAGGGGGTATAAAAATACGCAACACATATATATAAGACGAAGAGGCAATAGCCCTTGGTGGGATGAGGCAACAATGTCGGTCCAAAAATATAGAGTGGGGGTATATTGGTAAGCAGTGGGGTACAAAATGAGGGGTACATTTTGATAATAAAAAAAAGTGTTGGACAAAAAATATTGTCAGGGGTATGTCTGTCCAAAAATATAGAGTGGGGGTATATTGGTAAATAGTGAGGTACAAAATGAGGGGTATATTGGTAAATGGTGGGGTCCAAAATATAGAGTGAGGGTATGTCGGTCCAAAAATATAGAGTGAGGGTATATTGGTAAGCAAAGTGGGTACAAATCTCTATATATTAAGGCAAAGTCGTTGACTTTAGCCATTTTGTATAGTGGGGGTATATTGGTAAACAGTGTGGTACAAAATGAAGGGTATATTGGTAAATGGTGGGGCACAAAATATAGAGTGGGGGTATGTTGGTCCAAAATATAGAGTGAGAGTATATTGCAGAAACAAATGCAGTACAAAATGGGTATATTGATAAATGGTGGGAAAAAATTCAAACAAAATGGCTAAAGTCAACGACTTTGCCTTAATATATAGAGATAGAGATTTCTATACAATTGAATTTACAATGAGTAAACTTTCAAATATATCATTTTTTTATTCAATCCTAAAGTTTTAATATCGAATTCAAATATAAATAGTATATATGTGCCTACGATTTGTCAAATATAAACTTCAAAATCCAACTACGTTGTTTTTAACCCAAAAACTCTTTAAGACGTGCCTACATTGTTTTCAAATATAAATGATCGGTGTTTCTAAGGAGGAGGAACAAATTAAATCCATGAACCGCTAAAATTGATCGTAATCAAGTAGGATATTGAGTAAAATACTATGAGTGGTTAAGGTTGAATCAATCGAGATTAAGTTTCAACTTGATGAATTTTTATATTACATCGCATGCGCTTATATTTAATGGTTCACCAAATGAGGATTTGATTTACTTCTCTCACCCTAAAAGCACCTTATAAATGCAACCTATAAATTATTCTTCTTCTTTAACAAAAACAAAACTTCTTTTTTTTGACTGAAAAAAGTTCTAACTCTTTTTATTTTTTTGGTCAAGTTGTAAAGATTTTCATTTCCATCAAGCGAGCCCAAAACTTTACAACCATAGTTGGCCTAATACGCCCAACCCAATCACACACGGGATTTATACTCCAAGGCGACCAGAACCACAAATAACATATTTTCCTCTAATAGCTAAAAACACAATAGCTATCCATTCGCTAGCCAACCCTAATTTGGCAATAATTCAAGTATTGCATTCAACGCTCTATCTCATCATAATCAAGGCGAGAAATTCAATGGAATTTTTTTATCAACCACAATTAAGCTTCGCAGACGGTGGTGGATAGATCTAGTTGGTAGGAGCCGATTCCTCGATGCAAGCCTCGCCATCTCATGTGCTACTTGATTTCCATCATGACTCGTCCGTAAAGCCACACCATCCGATCGTTCTTTGAGGTGGTTGATATCATTTATAATAATTTGTAGATCTAATCTTGTTATACTTCCTCTGCGTGTTCGATCACCTGGGAGGCAATCGACTCTACAATCACATCCTCCATTCACAAGTCAGGGAAAGCTTCATTTCGGTGAATCGCCATAGCTTCTCGTGATAAGTAGCATTGGGAGCAAAAATATCTTCGCTTCCCTATAAGTATTGTTCTGTGTTGTCTCTGCGCAGATAGCACTATAATAGTGCCCTTGTTGTCCTGTGAACTAAACTGTGTGTCAGTGTTGATCTTCACTGAGGAACCCCTTGGGGGCGCCTCAAAGTTGTTCAATCCTAGGCACCGCAGGTTGTTGAGGCCCCAATCTCCTTATCTTTAGCTTTCAAAAACTCAAAATTTTGGGCTCTTGCCATTGTGACCACCCCATACAGATTGGGCTTCTTCTCATTAAAAACTAGTTCAATTCTAGCTTTCTAGATTGTGCAACAGAAATAGGACATTAGAGTTTCATTCATCTGGAGGCTAGCCTCAGGACATGCCTTCAGATTTGTAAGCAACCACTCATCAAACCTAGTTACACAAATAGCATCAGGGATATGCACAACACCAAGGCCAAACCACACCGGAACAATCCAGTCACAAAGTAACAGAGTGTGTTCTATAGTTTCAGGCTACTTATGACAGATAGGGCAAATGTTTAACATCGCTATTGTCTTTTGTGTAAGGTTACACCTCACAAGGAGGATATTGTGGCAGACCTTCCACAAAACACTTTAACTTTCTTTGGGATTCTTGCTCTCAAAATCAATTGCCAAATACCAGGGTCAATTCCTGTATACGTGGATGGTCTTCTAGTGGATCGATTGAGATTGTCCCCGATGTCAACATACCCCTGGTTTCACATTGTAGCTACCATCTCTAGCTGCTTTGCCAAAATAAGACATCAGTCCTCCCATCCCAACCAATAGGGTTTGTAATACATCCATTACCTGCTCACCTTCCACATTGTCACCGATCTTTTGCGAGTCCCACATAGCTTGATCCTAGTATCATTAAGTCTCTCGACCTTCTCCACCTCGTAACCTTCCTTTAGGCTACTTTTTTTGACGAGTTGCAACCACCTTGACTTTCTCACGTAGTAAAAGTTGTTTAAAAGTTGTTTTAGTCCTCTTGTAAAAAAAAATGTTGTTTTATTCCTTTTTAAGATGTATGTTTTTTTTGTCAATTTTTTTTTTGTCAAAGGTTTTTTTTGGTCTTCATCAAAGGTTTAATACTTCCTTGGTCATTATGGTGAAATGGGCTAGAAATTTGCTTCGAATTAGTTTTAGGACTAATGTTCCAAGATGTGATTTTTGAATCCGATTGCTTGACCGCAATTCATGCATGCAATAGAAAAGTGATTAGAAAAGAGATTGAGCATATAGTTGCAGATATTCAAAGTTTATATCGAAATTTTACCTCAATCTCTTTCAATTTGGTGAATCGTGATGGAAACACACGGTACAGAGATATGATTTCTAAGCTCGGTGCCTCGATGCTCTTCCTCCAAATTGGATTTTCGAACTGCCGCTTCCTCTTAGATCAATTGTCAATTATGATGCCGAGGGAGTGGAGTGAGAAGATCTTGGTGTGGGTAGTGTTGATTGTAGTATTGGATTTCTGTTGCGTTTGATTTTGGTTAGGGTTTGCTTGGGGTTTCGTCGAGGGCTTGTGTTGTTGTTCTGAGGCTTCATAGTGAAGTCGTGTAATGTGTTTTATTTGTTGCTTTGTAGTTTGTTAGTTGGTGTCGCTTTTTGGGCCGGGACTGTCTAGCCCAGTGGACCTTTGTGTTGCTTTGTTTTTTCTGGTAGGCTTGTCCCATTATTAATATAAATCCAGATCTGAAGTTCAAAAAAAAGAGGAGGTTGCTTTCTTCACCCCAAATTTACTTATACAACATTTCACCACGTGCATTCATTTTTTTCCAAGATTTCCGCTTTTAAAACTTAATGAATATTTTTATTTTTTCATACTTTCCAAAGCATAGAGGTCTCAATTTTTGCAACATCTTACTTGGAGGTTATGACACTGAGAGGATATTGATGGTATCCTTAGAATTCCTCTATATCGGTATCTATTAATACAAAGTTGCCTTTAATCCCCACTTTGAGTGCCAAAACACACATTTGATGGCAATGGCAATTCCGTAAATAAACCAGATATATGATGCAATTGTAAATCTATCAAAAAACCTCTTCCTTGTCAATCCATCATCACGCGCTTCATTTACCACCTTCACAACCACCTCCAAGACCACCGTGGACCACCCTACCACCTCATTTTGTATCCACCATTTACCAATATACCCTCAATTTGTACTCAACCATACCAATATACCCTCACTCTATATTTTTGGACCGACATACCTCCATTCTATATTTTGTACCCCACCATTTACCATTATACCCCTCATTTTGTACCTCACTATTTACCAATATACCCCCACTCTATATTTTGGACTGACATACCCTTGACAAATTTTTTATTTGTCCAACACTTGTTTTTATCCACTTTGGTTGGGAAAATTCTATTCCCACCATTTACCAATATACCCTCTCATTTTGTACCCCACTTCAATATACCCCACTCTATATTTTTGGATGGATATACCCCGATAAATTTTTTTTTGTCCAACACTCTTTTTTTATCCACTTTTGGTGTGAAAATTTTATTCCAACCATTTACCAATATACCCCTCATTTGTACCCCACTGATTACAAATAGGCTTAAATATCATTTACCCCCTGCAAATATCACCATAATCCATTTACCCCCCTATAAAATAAAAAGTTTTAAAATGCCCTTGCAAATATAAACTGCTTACTTACCCCCTCTATTAGATTATATCGACATGTTAAGTGTACAATGGGTATAAACCGCTTATTGCATTACCCCACGCAAAATATAATGTTTACTGCTACCCCCGTAGGGGGTAACTGTAAATAGCTTTTATATTTGCAAGGGGCATTTTAAAACTTTTTATTTTACAGGGGGGTAAATAGATTATGCTGATATTTGCAGGGGGTAAATGATATTTAAGCCTTACAAATATACCCCCACTCTATATTTTTTGACCGACATACCCCCATACTATATTTTATACCCCATCGGTATCTATTAATACAAAGTTGCCTTTAATCCCCACTTTGAGCGCCAAAACACACATTTGATGACAATGGCAATTCCGTAAATAAACCAGATATATGATGCAATTGTAAATCTATCAAAAAACCTCTTCCTTGTCAATCCATCATCACGCGCTTCATTTACCACCTTCGTCAACCACCTCCAAGACCACCGTGGACCACCCCTACCACCTCATTTTGTACCCACCATTTACCAATATACCACTCAATTTGTACCCAACTGTTTACCAATATACCCTCACTCTATATTTTTGGACCGACATACCCCCACTCTATATTTTGTACCCCACCATTTACCAATATACCCCTCATTTTGTACCTCACTATTTACCAATATACCCCCACTCTATATTTTGGACCGACATACCCTTGACAAATTTTTTATTTGTCCAACACTTGTTTTTATCCACTTTGGTTGGGAAAATTCTATTCCCACCATTTACCAATATACCCCTCATTTTGTACCCCACTTCAATATACCCCCACTCTATATTTTTGGACAGACATACCCCTGACAATATTTTTTGTCCAACACTTTTTTTTAATTATCAAAATTTACCCCTCATTTTGTACCCCCACTGTTTACCAATATACCCCCACTCCATATTTTTGGACCGACATTGTTGCCTCATCCCACCAAGGGCTATTGTTGCCTATTCGTCTTATATATATGTGTTGTGTATTTTTATACCCCCCTTATAAAATGTTGATGTTTTTTCGAAACTACATCCAGAGCTCATTAATCACCTCCCTCGTGCATCGCATCGCAAAACATTCCCTAGTATTATTAAGAAATGGAGCAATTAAGGAAGTCAACAAATACTAGGAGAGTAACCTTATTTCAAGTAATGATAGTGCAAATTCGAGGGAGAATTCTTTCAAATGAGGAAGTCGTGATAGAGAACCAGAGTTGGATAGGATCAAGGCCCAAAGATGCATACATGATGGAATGTTCATGATGGAAAGTTCAAGGACAAAAACAACTGGACTCATACTTCTTATCCACCTCCATCTACTCAGTGCACACCTCCAAGACGCGTGAAAATTGCGTTTCATTTTTTTGGGGGGATAACGATGATTCGGTAGTTACGCACTAAACCAGTTCGGGGGATAACCACCGAGTATGTTATCGTCAGAGACACCCCCAATTTGTTCTAAACAGGTTTTGACCTAATCTACCGAACCGATTCAGACCTAATCTACCGAACCATTCAGTTTTTAGGAAAAAAAACAGGGCATTTTGGAGATATTTGGGTGTTGCGGGTGTGCACCGAGTAGTGGGTGGGTTGTAAGAATAATGGGCCAAACAACTATTTAGAGGCATTGGATGGAGAAATCTACTATTTTTGGCCGAGGTAATACCTAATTTAGTCTCTGACTTTTCAAAAATGTTCAATTTGGTCCCTGACTTTTCACATATGTCAATTTAGTCTTCAATATTTACAAATATGTGTCAATTTGGTCATTCTATCAACCATGGTTAGTTACAAAGCTGACGTGGTAAATGTCAATGACCAAATTGACACTACCAAAAAATAAAAAATTTATGTCAGTATGCCACGTCACAAAAATGTTGGGGACTACTTGATACTTTTTACTACCAACAACGGAGAGGGAGAGGGATTGAAATTTGGGTGACAACAACAACAAAATTGAACCATGGAAGAAGAAGAGAATAGAATAATGGAGAAGATGAGATAGGTTCAAATGTTTAGACATGATCACATGATCATAACATGACTAAAGCATTTATTTTTTCAAAAATAAAAATAAAAATAGACATGATCATACTGTAAAACGTGTCTTTCTTTTTTAATCCAAACAACATGAATTAAAATTGAACTAAATATTTTAAATTCCAACTGAATTTCCAACTGAATTTCCCGAATTCCTTCTTGTATGCATCTATTAGTTTAGATATTTTGCCATTCATAAATTGTCTTTCTTCGTCAGTCAGTTTCTTCTACTCCAATGAAATAAGTGCACCTTATTATACTAGATATTAATTAGGTCATTGACTTATGTAACTTAGTATCAATTAGGTCCCTGACTTATGTAACTTAGTATTAATTTGGTCTCTGACTTATATAACTTAAGTATCAATTTGGTCCTCGTAATAAACTATTTTTTTAAAAAAAAGTATCAATTTAGTCCCCAACATTTGTGTGACGCGATATGCTGATGTGGTTTTTATTATTTTTTTGGTGGTGTCAATTTGGTCCCTAATATTTGCCACGTCAGCTTTGTAGCTAACCATGGTTGACAGAAGAAGGGTCATCCCAAACAAAACGGATGCCCTGTGCAAATCATTAAAGGGGGGCCCTAATATTTTTTACCAAATAAAACTCAAACTTCAAAGCAAAAGTCAAACTTCAGTATTTAATTGTAAATAACATCTCAATACAATTTAAACTAATATCATTATATCAACCTTCTAACTATTTAAAAAGAGTCATCATTCTAGCACTTTTTGAAGCAAATTCATCAACTAAGTCTTGATATTGTATTTTCTCAAAACGAGCATTCTCAACTGCTATCAATAATCGACAGTTAGCGTTGGATGAGTTCGGCAACAACAATAATTCTTCACAAGTCTCTCCAATTATGTAATCAATTTCCAATTTCTAAATTCTGCAACTCATAAATAAGAATTTCAAAAAAAGAAAAAAGAAAAAAAAGGCATGATGTGAAAAAACAAACATGATGAACAAATCAATTAAAATAACCTAATCAAAACTAGAAGAAAGAGGGAACAAAAAGAAATGATTAAAAGAGAGAACAAAACAATTAAAATAGGCTAAATACCACTTTTGGTCATTTATCTTTGCTCTAAGTTTCACTTTTGTCCTTTATCTTTATTTTGTTTCATTTTGGTCCTTTATCTTTCATTTATTGTTTCATTTTGGTCATTTTTCTTTATTTTGTTTCATTTTGGTCTTTTATCTTTCATTTATTGTTTCATTTTGGTCCTCTTAAACAGAACATTTTGGTCGCGTATTGCATGAGTTATTCAAGAAACAAGAAATCAAAGTGTTCTTGGTGTTCTTGAGCACATTCATAGTGTTCTTCATTTTTTTGACACAAAAATGAAAGATAAAGGACCAAAACAGAATAAAAAAAAGATAAAGGATCAAAGTGAAACTTAGAGCAAAGATAAAGGACTAAAAGTGGTATTTAGCCATTAAAATATTAAATAAATTGTACCAAATCCTTCTTTACTAATATAGTATCGACTTTTAACTTGATTTAGAGCGGCAATCCTTCAATCAACTCTAACATAATACATGGATGTGTAACAAATAATGCATGGATGATCGTTGAACAGTCAACATTATGTGAGTAATCCTTCATGCCTCCTAGGCCTTTAAAGGTTGGCATGTATATGTATCTTAAGTTGTTCGTTTGTAGGCAATACTTCAGTTGCAGATGCCATGTGTTCATAGATATTAATGTACAGGTATTAGCAGTCTGATGGGTGACAGGTTAGTGGGGGCCGCCCTTTGTCAGGTAAACTACACACTGCTTGTCATGTCTTGAGTCATTTTGGGTTTTACTCCCTCCGTCCCACTTTGTTTGCAGTTTAAGGTTTTTACAAACCCTTTAAGAAAAATGATTAGGAGTCACATTATTTAAAAAGTGTTGTCTAATTTATCATTTAATCTTTTTCTCTCTATCTAGATAAATGTGAATCTTTTATTAGAGGTAAAAATTGTCATAATTAATAAGGGTATAAGTGTAATAGAACATTAAAAGGGGTATATGTAATATAGGGGTTACACTCGCTCTGATCTTGAATGTTGTGACTATAGACTGTATTCAATTTGCATTCACCTAAATTAAGTCAATGCATGAAATAAATTTTAGTACACTAATCAAACAACATTGGTTTTTTACTTACTCTCACGCACACACTGCATATTCACATCTCATGCATAGCACGGGAGTGTGTCCTAGTTCCAATGTAAAATACACTATTATTAGGACACATATTATATTCTATGTGAAGATAGTTGTCCTATTTGCAGTTACCCAATGGAAAATTGATGGCATGAGGCATCTAAACTTCTCTTGCTACCATGCAAAACTTACGTGGCAGCACTTATTGCTGTGGGATACTATTGAGCCATTTTTTTTCCTGCATATTCAGAGGATTTCCAAAAGCTTTCTATTGAGTAATTTCAAGAGTTAATTATAAAGTTGACTTAGTAATTGAGGTGAGAGAGTTAAGGAGGAGAGAGTTCAACTCTCACTATTGACATTCAAAAAATTACAGTAACTTTGAGTGAAATGTCAAATTTTCAAGACTCTTAAAGAATAATAAAATCTTTACTTTTGTGCGAATTTTATAAAACTTGTCTCACCTCCCGCTGATGGACGAGCTTGTCTCACTATTGAATAAATGAATTACATTTAAACAAAAACCGCAATAAATAACGACATAAAACAAATTCTAAGTATTAGAAAGACATCACAATTAAAGACAAAAGTCACACATATTAGATCAAGTCATAACACAAATAGCTTAAAGTTGGAGCATAAACAACAACTTAATCACACATATTAGATCAAGTCATAACACAAATGAATTTAAGTTGTAACATAAACAACAACCTATAATAACGTTATCTATATTTATCAAATGTAACTATAAAAACCTAACCCATAATACGGTCGTACCCGGTTCAAGGGATTAGTCTTTAGAATTGTGCGTAGAGGAGACGCAGTTTATACAAAAAAAATGTAAATATAAAAACTTAACCCATAATTAAAGAGAAAAGAAGACAACATAATTAGTAAGTAAAACACGTAAGTAGGTATCATGCAGAGTTTGATTTAAAACTAACACCAATTTAAGTATGCTTCTAATACTTGTTGATGCGAAATTATCTAAATAAAAAAGAAAATACTAATTTGGACATGTGTAAATTATGTTTTAGATTTTAAAGTACCCCAAAACACACAGCCTAGAATCACACTTTATGTATTTTGTCATGAATTTTTTTCCATCAAACAGATTATTGAGGAACGAACTTTGCGTATTTGAACATCTAAATTTTTTCTGGACCCTTAAGTTCTCCAAAATACACTGTCAACATCGCACTTTACATATTTTGTCACAAACTTATTATTTTTTACCAAACCGATTATTTACGAAGAAACTTCTAGTATTCGAAGGGTTAAAAAGGTTTTTGAATTCTAAAGTTCCTGCAAACACACAGCGTAACATTTCACGTTACGGGTTGTGGTACAAAATAATTTTGTCCCTATCATATACATATTTATATATTGTTCTCAGATCATGTCTATGGGTCACCGATCCTGCAGGCAGAGTAGGAGATAAAGTTTGATCAATAATAGTCGCGTCCGATCTTGATGATCCGATCCGGGTGAGGTGCGCGGAAAGTCACTCACGATCTTTGAAGTCGGTGTTGGAGAGTTAATTGCAAGTATTAGTGAGTAATAAATGCTTACATTCTCTCTCTATTGATGGTTGTATTTATAGAGTCAAAGGGTGATCATTGGTGTCGCCTGAGGCCGTCTGATCTCATGCTCAGATCTTGACCGTTGGTGAGTGGATCTCACTATGGTATTGGGCCTTCAACTTGTAAGCCCAATGAATTGATTTTTGATGGGTGGTGTAAATAATAATAGAACTTTTACTCCATAACATATATAGTCATACAAGTGGTGAAAAATTATGGGGAATACACGTCTGTATGTTTTTCAATGTGGTGGCATGCACGGTGTGTTTAAATGGATGATGAATGAAAGGAGTATTGATGATTGGATTGGGGGTTGATGTAATTCCTAATTACTAATATAAAAAGCATTTGAGAAGGCGTATAATGGAGCTGTGCAGAAATGACGACACAAAGACAACCAGCAAGGAAAAAGTGGGGAAGACACGTCACAAGATTGAAATGAAATCGGCCAAAAAATTGGAAGCTCAACAAAAAATTGAAATTCCCGCTAATGCCAAGCCGCATGAGTTCTTTAGATTAGATAAGAAGCAAAAAATAAAATAAAGAATTAATAAAACCAGGTTACCAGAAAATTTAAATAAAGGTGAGCATTTTTGCATTGAAGATGATCCTTAATAGATTGTCCACTCGTGACTTATTATTATTAGTAAGAAGGGGTATTGTTACAAATGGCTATGAGACATGCTGTGCCCTCTGTTTTCGGGAAGATGAGTCCGTAGATCATATTTTCTGTTGTTGCAATGTCTCGCGTAAGGTGTGGGGAGATGTGATGCAATGGACATGCTTTTTGAGACCAATGTCAACAATCATTTCAGGAAGTTTGGTATGAGGCTAAAGGGCTGGAAGTTGAAGAAGGCAAAGTATATTATCTGGATGGCATCGTGTTGGTCGATTTGGCATGCAAGAAACCGGGTCTTATTTGAGGGAGTAGTAGTAAATGAAGCCTCCATCATCAATTGTATTAAACAAATTTCTTGGGGATGGTTTATTGCTAGAAGGGGTAGGAGATCTAATTGTAATTTTGTAGATTGGTTGAATTGTCCATTGAGTTGCTTATCAATTGAGTAACCATCTTTTGGGGTACTCTTTTCTCTTTGGATTTTTTTCTCACTGGGTTTTGTCCCTTAGAGATTTTAACGAGACCCCCCAAACATCAGTTGTAAGGGTTCTAGCACCCCTTGTGCCTTTTATTAATGCCATTGCTTATAATAAAAATACACCCTCATTTGTTCGCATTTTCAGGATAATAGTCAGGCTGTGTAATTGTTAGTCAAATTGTCCTAAGAGCATCGTAGCCTTATAGTAAAATACACGTGAGTGTTATGTGGATGATACACGTGTATTAATGTTATCCTCAAAACATACTATGTTCGTGTTTTAATTAGTGTTAACACCTAAAATTATTAAGACCCTAGCTGAGGAAACCTCAGTCGAGGTAAGTGCTCATCTAAATATACATAAGCTTATTTATTCAAATTTTTAGCAAGAAAGAAGCCAAAGGCTGTGAAAATAGTCTATTTCTCTCCTACTCATTTTATATTGTTTCTGAGAAGAAAAACAACACAAGAAATATTGGTAGCCTTAAAGGGTGTGATCAATAAGGCAAACCTTCTGAGAGTTTTTTTTTTGACAGCAAAACCTCCTAAGAGTTAATGTTGTAAAGATACACGACAATCAATCAAACTTATATTTCACGCATTTTTCTTTCTATTTACCTTTATGCATAGCCTTTAGATAATTTTAACATTATTTGGAGTAGTTAATTTCCTAATTAGCGAACCCTAGCGACTACTGATAGAAAAGAATGAGGGAACCCGAAGTTGGAACGAACAAAATTTCGAGGGAGAATGAAATTTTTACTTGGAATTTCCCGGTAGCTTTTGCCACGCTCTAAGGGTGGCTAATATTGAAAATTTTTACTTGGAAATTTTCTGGTTGGTTTGCCACGGTCAAGGGGTAGCTAATAGTGAAACTTTTTTTATTTGAAAATTTCTTGGTTGGTTTGCCACAGTTAAGGGGTAGCTAATAGTAAAAAAAAATTACCTGAAAATTTTCTGGTTGGTTTGCCATGGTCAAAGGGTAGCTAACAGTGAAACTTTTTACTTGGGAATTTCACGATTGCTTTTCCACGGTTTAAGGGTAGCTAATCTGACTGCCTCTTAGCCATCATCAAGATAACCATGGCTAAAAGCCGCTTTTTTTAGTAGTGTTAGAAGACTCATATTTGAGGAACAAAGTTCATTTCTTAGTAAACTCATTTGAAGTAATGAATCAAGAGGTTCAAATTCTTAGGCGATCATTCGCTAAACAAAGTTCGACGTCAACAATTAACAAGTTATCCCAAAACATACTATGTATTCGCACAACTCACTTCATTTTTCAATTTGCACATCTACAAGACTACACAATTAAGGTCAAGGAACTAGCAAGGTTCACCAAATGTCTAAACATATGCACACTTATCTAGCTAGCTATGCCTTCCACAACATATTGACATGCTAATGATGGAAGCTAGCTTGGAATGATGCACATTTGCACATGTCGTGTCCTCAACATTTAACATCAATGTCCAAAGCAAGAGGGTGGATATATTATAGAGGACTATTGGAGTTTTTATCCAAAATAGGATACTATATCACATGGAAAGTACGATGTTAAAGAAAAACACAAAATCAGATTGCTTTTTTGGATTTGTGACGAGGATAAGGTGGAGGGGGCTTGGAGTCCACCTTTGATTATTATGTTACGGGAATCATATCATCTCTATGAAAATTGAATCATTGTAGGCTATGAATTTAATTTGTATGTAATAATAATGTGTTGCTATTATTTAATGAGTATGGCAAATTAGGTTATTAACTTAAGTAATACGAATTTTGTTTCATTACTTTTAGGTTTAGCAAATATGAATTTATATTGTTTTTGATGTGTTCTTCTTTTTTTATTATCATGTTATGTTATGTTATTCGTGCGTTGTATTCACCAGTTTTGTTAATAATTAATCTACACTTAGAAATATGACTAACCACATGTAATTTTGTCGGTCCGTGTGATTCTCCCCTTCTAATAGAGTTTTTTACCACACACAAACTTGAGACTATGGAGTGGGGTCCAAACCGAATAAACACTCGAACCAAACCTTTTTGGTTTCGATTTATTTTAATAATTTGAATAAAATAATATATTTTTTAGTAAAAAACAAACCTATTATTCTATAAAATATTTTTATGATGACAGTGGGTGTAAAAATTAAACTCCATAAATTATTATGGTTGATGTTGTAATGAGTGAAAGAGTGTTAATAAAACAGCACTAATGGACTACACTTACCAAAAAAAGCAGCACTAATGGACAATTAAGATATAAGTAGTGCTAACTACATTATTATTATTATTATTAATTAATGATTCTGATTAAGAAAGGGAAGAGTTGCCAGGGAGGAATGATAAGTAAAAAGGAGGCAGAAAGATGTGAGATTAATTGTGAGGAAAAGGAGGATTAGAAATGATGTTAACTAGTAGTGATGGAAAGGAGGTGATAGCATGTGATTTAAAGGTCCACAACATGTGTAGGAATAAATTAAAGCATAGTGAAAAAAAGTGGGGTAAGACTTAAGAGAGGTTGGTTGAGAATAAAAGAAAGGAATGGTAGAGTTAGCATCTCCATTGAAGCATAAAGGAAAAGGCAAAGCTAACCTTGTTACCATAGAATGAATCCTAAACTTTAATTTCGTAATGTGTTTTTTTTAATAGACATATGTTAATTAGTGGTTAATAATTAATTAAATAATGAAGAAAATATTAGTTTTTAAGAATTAAATTATGAACCTCATTCTTCAAACTCGTTCATATCATTTCTCGATGTGTTATGATTCTGCTATTGCTTTGATGAGAGGGTTGCAATATTATGATCTTCAGGGAGTACGTCCAATAATATAGAGACAACAATTAAAACGACCAACCTGAGTAAAAATAATAAAACACAAATAATGAATTTTAAAATAAAATTAATAACATAAAAAATAAAATAGGTTGCTATAGCTATATAAAATATTATCAATCATGTAACTTTTATGACATTTATATATCTTTTAGTATAAAAAAAAAGTTTAATTTTTTTAAATATAATTAAATTGTAAAGTGTCACAAATACATATTCAACATAAGTATACCATTCCCAAAAACCATGAGTACAAAATGAGGCCGTTGCTATATTCCAAAATGTGTATCATGAGTTGCATCTATCATATCCAATAAAAAGAATCATCATTATCTATGATGAATAAATAAAATCATCATTATATAAAAGCAAAAACAAAAAAATAATCAATGTTTTATTTCCTTTCATGAGAGAACAATCAAATTATAATTATAAAGTCTTAGGGTTTTGTCTCTGTTTATTTTTTATCTGAATTTTGTAAAGTCCAAAGATTTTCTGAAAATTGGTTTTTTTGGCCCGAGCTTGGCTGGTTATATCTATTCTGTTTATCTAACTATTGATAGTTAACTCTTTTATTTTCTATCTAGGATGAAGTGTTTTAGGGGACTCTGTTAGAGGCTCCTTATTATTGTTTTGACTTTAGCTTTTCTCATGCCAAGGATTTTGGTCTAGTCCCCCATTGTGCTTTTCAGTGTCTTCTTTCTCTTTTCCTTTTTTTTAATAAATTCTGGCAGGATGTCTGTCTGTTTGCTTAAAAATATTCTAATTATAATATAAAAAATACAAACTATTATGATCTTATTATTTTCTTTTGTACATAAGGTCGGGTGGAGTGATGGAAGCATTGTGGTACAACTATGCGCTCTTAGTGTCTACACAACACTTATTTATATTTTCTGAGTAAGTCGTTCTCTCGAGATTGTTATGATATATTGTAATTTTTTTGTTTGCAGATTGAAATAACAAACACTTCTCATAAACTCACATACGCAAAGTAAAATTCATGAATTCAAATCTGAATAACTACACAAAATGTCTAACTTAAGAATGTCGACTTTTGAATTAGGCAAAGTTACACCAGAAGTCCTTCAAGTTATTTAATTGTAACAATATGGTCCTTTAAGTTTTTTTCGTACCACTTAGGTCCTTTAAGTTACATAATGTGTACACCGTTAGTCTTTTTTTCATTTTTTGTTACAAAATGTGATAGAGGCTACCTATCATCTATCTTGTAAGAATTTGGTCCTTTAAGACTACTGTCATGTGACAATTTAGAACTTTCAACTTAAAACTTAAAAAAATGGTTCCTCTTCTTTTTCATTTAAGTTGAAATGGCCAAATTGTTACATGACAGTAGTCTTAAATGACAAAATTGTTACAAGATAGATGACATGTAGGCTCCGTCACAGCCACGTCAGCTCTGTTAGTGTGAATTGAGTTTTTTTGTATATAAGAGAAAGTGAGATCGTCCCACAGGGATTGGATTAATTTTCAAAGTTTGTATATAGAGTAATTAGTGTGGAGTAACCTAGTAACAAACAATAGGTGGTGGTGTGTCAATAGAATGTAAACAAATGTATAGAACAAATAGAAAAGCAGTGGAGAATGATAGTTGGAATGTATTCACCAAATAAATCACTTTCAAGAGTTTTGTGTTATATGTGATGCAAGTGCACTGAATGCTGTTGAATTAGAAATGTGTTTTTCAGTCACTGTCTTCAGAGTTTCATTACAAGCTGTTATGTCTAAGATGCTAAATAAGTTCACTCCTGTATCTTAAGTACCCACAGTGTCACCCTATGGACTATGCTATCTTATGTTTAGGACTTAGCACTAACAGAATTTCCTTTATTTAAAACACTTACCCATATTAGTTCTTAAGTTCTAGTTATAAACCATGTCTGCTTTTATAACTCTACTTATTCTATGTGATCAATCTCAAAATAAGTGTTGAAATAATTATCAAACAAGAACTTAAGTGCACACATCACATATAAACACAATAACTTACTTAAAAAATCATTATAAGGTTAGAACATTCCAAATAAAAGAGTTTAGCTCATGTTAGACATTGCAAGACATATATAAATTGAATAGATCATATTTATATATAACTGAAATCACAAAAGGAAAACAACAAGATAAATGTAACACAAGTTGAAGCCCTTTGCATGAAATCTTCTAGCAATGCAGGTGCATCAGCTACACTGCACTTAGTAAATACTACAATCGGAGTAAAGAACGGAGTTGTCAATTTCTTCCTTGCCTTCTTACTAAATGAAAACTATTTAGATCCATCAAATTTTGTATGTAACTAATAGCTTGAGTGATATCTCCAAGTGAAAAATGAAGGTCTTTATATAGCCTTCAAAAAGTGAATTCTTCCTTGGAGGTTAAGTTAACTTGAGGGGTAAGTTAGGGTTAAGATCTAATCTTTCCATAAAGCAAGTTGAAACCCATACTCAAGTGTAGAGGGAGGTCCACTAATGGATGAACATGTGTCTCTATATGGGTGACTCTTCAAAGCTACACTTCTATGGTAGGCGCTGAAATTTACAAGTTACATTTGCCTTTTTGACTAAGCATGATGTCATCAATCAAGTGCTGGTGCATTGTGATGGTCCAAGAAGTCTCCATGCATTATAGAGTTTCAGTGTAGGTGCATCGTTGTTCTGGTGCAGATGCATGCACTGCAGGTGCACTGTGATAATCTAGTGCAGGAGCATGCTGTGCAGCTGCACTGAACAAACACATCAAGATACCACAATATATCCCAAAAAAATGCTTAATCATAGACTTAATTAACCCTTCTTAAAACTCAAAATATTGTTATTTGCATATAATACTATATTTACTACCTATTCTTACTTAAAAGAGAGCAACTACTTAAATTTAGATGTATAAATAATTCTATATAAAATAGAGTTATCAACCCTTGATGTAATTTTGCCTTTAAATCTACTCTATTATATGAAAATCATATGCTAGCAAAAACCCTATTTTGGACATCTTAACTTTTTGCCATTTGACACAAAATAACGGTAAATTGGTAATTTTACCACTAAGAGACAAACTATTGCAGCTTTTTGTCAGTTAAACAAAAAACAGCCGCTGACGCACTAACGCGGGTCAGCTTTTACTTTTTTTAATTTTTTTTTCTGCCGGCTTTCATCATTTTTTTTAATAAAAAAAAGAACACTGCTGACACGCCTCTGACGCATGTCATCTTTTATTATTATTATTATTATTTTTTTAAAACTTTCTCTTTGATACCTTTTTTTTAACTGTTTTTTTTTTTAAAATTGTTTTCCCTTTTAATTTTTTTTTATAAACTATACATTTTTTTAATTAATATTTTTTCCATCATTATTTAACTCAAATTTTTTTCTTTTTTTGTCAACAACATTAAAAAATTCCTTTTTTTACTAAAAATAAATTAGTAGCTAATTTTATAATCTACTCAAATTATTTGATCAATAATCTACATAAACTAATAAAACTAATCATTTCTTTTCACTACGTTCAAATTAATCATTTTAACCACTATGAATTGTCAAAAAAAAAAACGTACCTTTAACAAAAGTTTAAAACTAACTTTTTTACACATAAATGAATATAATTAAATTAATAGTAACTCATTAAAGAAAATAAGTCATAATACGTGGCAACGGGAGCGGCAATGCGAAACTGACAATGGAATCGACAACGAGATCTACAACGGGAGGAGTGGAACGACAGAGCCAACGAGAGCGCCAACCGAGACGAATATGATTTCATTAATATTAATTCATATAGAAAAATATGACTTAACATGCGGCAATGTGAGCAACAACTAATATGATTTAATTAATATTAAATGAAATAGAAAAATATGAGTTAACATGTGGCAACGTGAGTGACAATGAGAGACTGACAATGGGAGCTGCAACGCGAGTGGCAACGAGAGTCGCAACGAGAGAGGTAACAAGTGCCAACGGGAGCGTCAACGAGGATGCAAGCGGAAGGCCCAACGGGGATGCATATTTTACCTCTAATGTCCTAGTACATTATTATGGATCAATGTAATTCTGATTGTCAATCTCCTTTAATTTCTTCGACTTTAATATAATTTGCATTTGTATGTTATATGCCACAATACTTATCTCTTTCCTCTTTGAATTTCAAATTATACATTTTCGTCATTGTTCACATGCATGTTAAATCTCTTGAGGGAAAACTTTACCGCCATTAAATCTCTTGAGGGAAAACTTTACCGCCATGGTTTGGTAAGCTTTTGAGAGATTTTTAGATGAACACATGCATGTTAAATCTCTTGAGGGAAAACTTTACCGCCATTTTGATCCTATTCAGTTCGAGGGATAAATCTTTATAGTTGTGCGCAGAGAATACTTGATTTATATAAATAAATAAAAATTCCTTGCTAGCAATAAACACATTACGTTGATCAAACTTAGTTGATGTTACTAGCTAATGTCCACTTAAACTCATCAAGTGCTTAGCTAGCTCAACAATAATGTATTACCTTAAGAAGCTGAAATAAGCAGTTTAACATGGGGACCACTTTATGGTTGCTTCGTTTGCATCTGAGATTAGATATAACGTTCGAATGACAAAAATCCAATGAATGAAGAGTTAGGTTGAGAAAAGAAACTTAGAAACTTCATATTTGGATTTTATGGACCCACATCCTTGTACAGTTATTATTAAATAATTCTTCCTTATAACCAAAAAGAGTCGGTAATGGTGTACAGGAAACAAGTTTTTACAGCAAGTTTGCTTCCATACCACATAAAAATAAAAAATACAAAAAATGCCAAACAGAGGACAAGTCGTTTTCTATTTTGGATTCAACAATAAACAGAAAAATGTTCATAAATATAATCATTGTCTAGGTAGGATGCTTTTATTCCTAGTAATAATCTCAAGCACATTTCATGGTTTAGTATTGAGAATCTTCACATACCTTATATTTGAATTTAGCAATCTAATGATTACAGTGTTGGGATAAAAGTGTTTATCAATTCATAAGACTTAATTCAATTGGCAATTATTAAAATTATTAGGTTGGATATTATGACTCAGCTAATTTGAACTTAAGACCTTGCAATTGTACGTCTGAGTTTTAGGTTGCACTTGTCAATCTTTCTACAAAGCAAAAAAAGAGAGTGTTTAATCAACCGGCCCAATCCAATACAAATTGCAGTAATCAAATTGAAAAATTGTAAACCAAACAAATTACGGCCCTAAGAAACACTGAAAACACCCAAAAAAACTAAAATGTTGGATTGGATTATTTTAGGTTTTCTTATACTGACACAGGGGATGCACTTTGATACGAAATTTTAGGAAAGAATTGGGGATGTCTCAAGTGATGAGGAGGTGTCTGTTGCCTTAGAATCCGTTGATACATCGAACCCGGTAGTTGAATCTGACATGAAAACTTTAAGAAAGCGTAAGGGTGATCCTGTGACTTCTGATTTCCATGAGCAGCTGTGTGACATGCTTACTTTGAACCTGTTGTGTCCAAGGCTGAAAAGAAGAAATTAAGACTACAAAAGAAGTTGGTCGTTGGATACAATACTCGTTCAAAAACAAATTTTGTTTCTGAATCCTTTTGATTTGGTTTTGTTTTTTTATCCGTGTTTTTGTTTTTGATTTTTCGTTTGGTTGTTTTGTTATCTTGTCTTGGGTTTTGGTCTAGTCCCTCACAGTTCCTTTTTGTCTTCGTTTTCCTTAATAAATAAATAAATAAATCAAATCCAAACCGAACAGAATTGTACTACATGACATAGACATGGTATCATAGGAAACATGATATCTTATATATTTGAGATTTTAAAAAAATAAAAAAATAACTTGATATAGCAATTTTTCGGTAAAAAAACAATATAGCAGTTTTAATAACACTTCATTTATGTTTAGAGACATTTTATAGTCTTCTCAATCTTTTTTTGACAAAATAGTCTTCTCAATCTAGAATTCAACTTGACCAAAAAATAATAATCTAGAATTGAAAAATATATCCTCCCCTCCCCTCCCGTTCTAAAAACCCCTCCCAAATATACCCTAACTTATTTTGAAAACTTATTTTCGGATGACATAATTTGTCCCGAAATAAACTTGAACTGTAAAATGATACACCTTTGAAAATAAACTTTCGGGCGGACACAAAAACATGCTTAGTATATGTTTGGATGAAGCATTTTCATGAGGTAGTAATTTTTGGGAGGACTTCAAATATTTTAGTTCAAAACTTTGAACTAAAATATTTGAATCCTCCCAAAAAATTATATTACCTCATAAAAATGTTCCATCCAAACGTAGGGTTAATGTTTACAAATTAGAAATTTTGGCCCCAATTTTTTCTTTTATATGGGATTGACCTAGATCAAAAAATATCACATCATGTCCAACCAACCACTAAAAGTTCTCATAAGAATTGGAGCTAGCTAGAGGTGATATTTTAGTTTAAAAATAGATACATACATGTACTTTACAAAATGCCAAAAAATAAATAAATATTGCCAGTAACTGAGTTATTCTAGACATCAGAAAATCATAAATATAGCATCTTATTTACTATAAAAGTGATTATATTATCTATTAATTAATTAGTTAATTACTATATAACATCTTTTACTCCCATGAATTTTAATTTTAATAATTATGGTTAAAATTTTAGTTTAAAATAATTTGTTTCATCCCTCATTGGATAGGGGTATGTTAGAACTACAGGGAGTGTCCATATATTTACATGTCTCCTATCCAGAATTAGGTACACAACAATTGGATATATATAGGAAAAGATAGACCCATATTTCCTAAAACCCCAACTACTCACCAGACATCTTCAAACCCTATGAAAAACTAAAATGCCATTAATGAAATGTACTCGCATCTTTTTTTCCTAGGATTACATGGGTTCAGAAGTATAGTTTCAAACCAAACAAATACCCCTATTTGCGAGATTTTTAACAGGCACAGAATTATACTTTCAAACCGGTTCGAAAGTATAGTTCCGAACCAACCCAAAATGAGTATATAAGAACTAACGTGAGAGTATTTTTAGAATATTTGAAGTTTGGGAGTATGGGCTAAAAGATATTGCAATTGTGACCCACTAATCAATTTCTTTGTCACACTCAATACTCTATAGAGAGTATATAGGCGCAACTAAGAACATGATACTTTGGACCTTCAACTCTGCAATCACGTAGTGTATGTAGACCCAAATATTATTCCATGAAACTGCACTCACAAGTCACACTTAGCTAGCTAGCTTCCTCTTTATCCCATCACTGGCCCCTCTACAACCACTTTCTATATAGTTTTTTCAAACGCTCTTAATTCCACCGGCAATCAAAATGAACAAACTCCTTAAAACAGAACATGGGCATGTTGAAATATTTCTAGGGATAGACAGAATAGGATGTGAAAATGTCAAGTTTTTGGCTAGTTGTAGACATGAGTGGGAACTAAGTGATGAAAAGTCATAATAATAATCTATGAAAGGCGAGTGGAGAGATATGTGGATATCCAAGTTTCCTTAAAACTTTTTAATGCAAAATCCTACTTAAAAAAAATATCAAATAGAAAGAAGAATATATTAGAAATTCATTATGTATATTGTGTGAAAAAAGTCAGAAACTATTACATGTTAAAATGTTTTTTTTTGGGGTAAATAACATGTTAAAATGTTTTATCTCGTTGAATTAAAATGCTGTGGATTATTGGATATATATTATATCATTTCATTATCACTTCATTCAATTCAATACATCAAAAGAACTTTGGAATATGTATGTATGTATGCATAGCATGCCGTTTTCAGTTTATAATAGATATCACACGCGATGTAAATGTGATGATGATGATGATGATGATGATGATGAGCATATTTAAAAGTAAAGCGACAGAGAAATGACAATGATAATAGCATTCAATATTTATTCTCCAATGTTGGTTATACAAGAACAGTTGGGACATAATTTCATGTTGTTGCTAATCTTTGATTGTTACATTGTATAAGGACAGAGGATATGAAAATGAGCTGGTTTGGTTTACATGTGCGTGAGGTGAGAGTTGACAACTGACAACATAGCCTCTTTGATGGAGATCAGGTTAAGCTCGATGGATTAATTAGAGCAATACCATCACTTAACATGCTTCTACATCTTTAAATTTAAGGTTTGTTTAATGATGAAAATAAGATCGAGACATAATATAATACTAGGACTTACACTTGTGCGACGTATAGGACGTAGTTATAAGGAGTTCTGTAAAAAATGTTTTAAAAAATTATGTATTGCAAAGTTAGTGATTGATACGAATTGATAATTTACAACCAAACATAGAATGAAATTTTTATGTTAACAAGGTTGTGTTTATATATGACATATTTGCGAAGATACGTACCAATGCGGGGTGGTGATTTAATTAGACTGTGAGAAACTTAATTCATAAAAACTTGATAAAAACACTCTTTAATTGCAATAATGGGGGCAGGATAGTTCACAAAAAATGGATGTGTGCACTACTGGTTAAAAAAAATGGCTGTGAAATTTTCTTGTAGATTTTAACTAACCAACGGTTTTGTTATATGAGCTCAACAATCCTCATAAAAATAAAAGGTTATTTTTTGTACCCACCATTTGACTTCATACCCCCACGCATACGGTGAAAAGACTAAAATACACCTAAAAAAATTACAAATTTACAGAATATTGACTATTTCTCACTTACATATGATTTGACCAGAAATATTTTAGAGCTCATCGTATTTACCTTCCAGGAGATAGATACGATTTCTAGCAAATTTCGCATCGTATTTAGCTACATACGATTTTCTCCCAGAAGCTTCAAAAATAGTAAGTCGTATTTACCTTCATCAAACATAAATTTGGTTTTCCTTAAAAAATCGCGTCGTATTTACCTTATTATGAGATAAATAAGATTCTTTTTTATTTATTTATTTATTTGGTTTTTGTCAGGGAAATCGTATATAGGTAAATACGACTTGAAAAAATATAAATCATATTTACCTATTACAAACATAAATCCGATTGGTTCAATTTTTGTCAGGGGTATGTCCGTCCAAAATATAGAGTGGGGGTATATTGGTAAGCAATTAAAATACAAAAAACCCAAAATAATATGTGCTTAACAATGAGGGGTACATTTTGATAATAAAAAAATGTGTGTTGGACAAAAAAAACAATGAGTGAGGCCTTAATTTTTGCTAGATTAATAATGGACATAAAGTTTCCATTATTTACAACTAATGCCATAAAAAAATCCCCCCAAATTGGCTAATAAAATAGATAGTATATTATATAAGAAGGATAGAGCTTGATAAACCAACTATATAGTTTGCGGTCATTGATCTATAACCGACTTATAGTT
Organism: Oxytropis ochrocephala; assembly: GCA_020916435.1. Lineage (NCBI taxonomy): Eukaryota > Viridiplantae > Streptophyta > Magnoliopsida > Fabales > Fabaceae > Oxytropis > Oxytropis ochrocephala. The sequence goes on from CM037090.1 coordinate 99,821,109, forward strand.
AATCTATAACAAGCTTAGTTAACCTAAACTAGAGTTAGTCTAATACAATAGATTAACTTAACTAGAGCTATAGTTTATATATGTACCATAGGTAATACGCAGTATTTACCGACTTTGTGATGACTAATCTACGCCGAAAAATTTGGTTGGCCACATGCAATAAATAACAATATTTCAATTGTCTAAATAATTTAAATTAATTTATATTTATATACTTTTTAATAATATAATTCATTTTAAAAATTTTTACATTTAACTTTTTTAATATTTTAAAAACCGTAAATAGATCCTATTGTCAAAAACCATAAATAAATCAAAACCCTATTAATAGTTAAAGTCTATCTATGAATTGAATATAAATTTTATTCAAATGAATGATGAAGTAAAAACTTAGTACAATATGAAGATGTGATCACTATATATAGTGCACCTTCTAGTGAAAGTAAATACAAAAATCCAACTAACTAACTAACTAACTAAGAAAAGTAGTTACAATTGAAAACTAATTTAACTAACTTGTAAACTAACTTGGAGATGACATGCTAAAATAAAGTTTTCATGCATCTTGCACTATCGGTCAACCAAAAATTCAAATACACAAGCCACGTGAATATGAAGTTCATTCAGAACCATTGTAGACACTTTAGGAAACTTAGGAAATTGAAATCTCATTCTACAAGGACAAACATCAGTGCTACTTTGTTGATGGCAATTGAAAACTTGCAAGAAACCGCATGTCGACAAAAGAACATTGAACAGTCTTCAAAAAAAACCCAGACAAAAATGTGGATCCAAGAAGACGATTTCATTTGTTGGTCCATTCGCTCTTCCATAGCTACTCAGCTCGACTATGAAGAAACAAGAGACAGAAACACAACAATGATGATGAAGCTGGCTCGAGGGATAATTGGCGAATAAACTTCAATGAACTTCTTGAACACACGCAAGAAGGGATAAAGAAAGCGAAACATCACTTCTTTCGGGGAAAAATGTTGTTTTATTAGTTTTTCCATGGCTACACAGCCGGACCGCGAAGAAACAAGAGACAAAAACGCAGCAAAGATGATGAAGCGGGCTCGAGGGATGATCGAGGAAGAAGCTTCAGAGAACTTCTTGAATACACGCAAGAAGTGACTGAATTGTCCTTAGGGAGATGTTAAGATACCAACACAAGAGCGGAATTATCCGAAGGATGGAGGTATAATGCGTCATCATGGTTCTGTGGAGGATTTGCCATGGCAGAGATGAGTTGAACAATAACCAAACAGGTCAAAGAACAAAGGAAGAATGATGAACGTAGAGAATCTCAAAGAACATATGGAAGAAAAAATCAAGAAATTTCTTTTGATACCACGATGAACACTATTGTTCATGAATTGCAAAGCAAAAGAAGAAATTTGCGAGAAGACAATGGAGGAATCATCGAGGAGAGATGAACGTGGAAGCTACATAATCGCTCCTGATACCATATTAAAAGTTAAAGTCTATCTATGAATTGAATATAAATTTTATTCAAATGAATGGTGAAGTAAAAACTTAGTACAATATGAAGAGGTGATCACTATATATAGTGCACCTTCTAGTGAAAGTAAATACAAAAATCCAGTTAACTAACTAACTAAGAAAGGTAGTTACAATTGAACACTAATTTAACTAATTTGTAAACTAATTTTCTAATAAACCCAGAGACAATCACGCTTGTTTGTCTGTCCATGATATTGAATCTTAAATCATTAAGAAACTAGCTAGGACCTTCTCTGATGCTCATGGGGAATTCTCTGAGTTAACAAATCTTTTCCCAGTCGTCGATGGTTGCTTTTAGAGGTTATATTTTAAATTTTTAATCATGTTATGATAAGATTTAAGCTCATCTCATTAACTAAGAAAGAATTGGAGTTAAAATTGTCTCTAATATAAGGATTGGTACCCTAAAAAGTCTATATTGATTTCATTCATTATAAAAAAGGTCTATATTGATTATTGATTAATAAATACAAGCCAGATGATATATAACTGCATGTGAAAGAATATAATTATCTATAATGATACTTAATCAATAGTATTTAAAAGACTTTATTTTGAGTAGTTATGAGATTAAAGGTATTAACTAAATGTTTATTTATTTAAAGACACAACATAAAACACATAAAAAAAGACTAAAATAACCCTCAAAGTCTTCAATGAGATATTAAATTAGGTTTTTTTTAGAGGATACCAAGATTAGTTTTCCTCAATATAATATTGGTGGTCAGATACCCATCAAATAAAGTATATACTTTACATTACAAGTTTCAATAAATCACACTCAATTTGGTCAAAAAAATAAGATAAATCACACTACTAGGAGTGTTCACGGGTTGATTTGGATAGATTTTGACTCAACCCGTTATCCGAACCAATTATATTTAGTTGGTTTGGATTTTGAGTTTTTTTCTATAAAATCCAAACCAAACCAACCCGATATTGAATGATTTGGTTTGGATTGGGTACACGGGTCATAATTCAATATGAATAAAATTTAGGAGAAAGATACATTAATTGCTATAGAAAACTTTAAGAGCGACACACTAAACTTTAAGAGAAATATAAATTAACTATTGCAAAAAAAAAATTGTGTAAATAATAGCAGTAATAGAGGGAGGGGGAGTGAGAAGGATTGAACTACTCCCTCCGTCTCATATTATATGTCGTTTAAGGTTGTGACACATGAATTAAGAAAAGTAGTTAATTTTGTATGGGAAAGAGAGATTGTGAGTTAGTTTACCAAATCATTAATGACATTGGAAACATAAAAAGTAAAATTGTAGTAAAAGATATATTAAATAATGAAGGGTATGACTGAAAAAAAAAATTTATATTGGTATTCTAAAAAGTCAAGTATTATGGGACAAATTTTTTCCCCTAAAAAGTCATAAAATATGGGAGGGATGGCGTATTAAATAGGAAGAAGGGGTTGGGAGTGAGGAAGAAGAGGTTGGGATTGAACTAACTAATAGGAAGTTAGAAACAAATATATTAAAGAAAGAAAGTGAATAGGAATGTGCAAAGATGATTCTTTTGTGGATCAAATGTGAATTTGATGAATGAGGTGTGGTGCTGATAGCTTAGTAGCCTAGGAAATATGCGTTGTGCGAGCCTTGAATAATGAATTAGAAGACTAACAGATAGTAGAGTAGTGTGCTAGTTCAATATATATGGGTTGCCGATTTGAATCGGTTTTATATTTATAAATCCGTTATCCGAACCAAATAGTACGGATTTTAACGGGTTCGTTCGGATTCAATCCGATCATGAATTTTATTCGAACCAAACGCTTCGATTTGGATTGGGCTATGGATTGGTTCGGATTTATCCAAACCACTGAACACCCCTACACACTACAACGTGTATATTAAAATCCTGTAAAAAGACCAAGTATACTAAAAATATTGTATTTAAAATAAATAAATAAATAAATAAATTTATTGTTCCTGCAAACAGATTGTGGGGACCACCAAAGTCTGACTAAGTGAAGCATGGGCCCACCATATTATATCCATGTGAAGGGAGAGGCCTACCAGCTGGATATGTCCAGTGGAGAGGCCACGTGGGCCTCTATTTCTTTTTCTTTTTCATACAAACTCCATTTTTTTCTTTTATTCCGTTTACTTATCCACCCCCTCTTATAAAATGCCATTGACTATTGTGATGCTGTTTTTGCTCCCAATAACCCAATAGCTTTTCTCTATTTTAGTTAGTTTTATTTTATTTATTTTCTTAAAAAATTTGGTGCCGTTTGAATGGATCATTCCCTTTTCTAAAGACACTTATGTAACATGTTATCCCACTTTTTTCTTTCTATTCATTTTTTAATAATCTTTTTTATATATCTTTCGGTCCAGATAGATAATTGATGATCTGTGTTGTGATCCTTTAATTATTTTCATATATCTCTTTCTTCAACATTTTACATAGAACTAATGATGATGAGTTAAGAATTGCCTCAACATAATCTGATTTGATTGATATTGGTTTCCTATATAGTTCAAACAAAAATAACACTTTCTTTTTCCATGTCGAATCATTACTTAGAAAATTGTTGACATATTTGTGCTAAGGAATAAACTAAGGTTTAACATATTTGTGCTAAAGGAATAAACTAAACTAAACTAAACCTTAGATAAAGGGTCACAACACAAGATTCAACGAATTTGTTAATTAAATAAATTAAACCAGTAGGGGATTTTGATTGCATATCATAATATATTAAAATGTTAACTCAAAAGTTCATTAGTTAATCTCACTAGTACTCAAATTCCGTTGGTGGATGTTCTATTGGGTGATGCCACGATTTGCATTTGGCGATTCTTTGGGTCTAAGAGCTTTGACTACAAGGGCGTCATTTTGAGATGAACGCAGCAGATGGTGGTTGATTCCTTCAATTCGTCTAGGTATTTATTTTTTTAAATTCAATTGTTTAATTTCAACTTATATATAAGACAACTTTTTCCTTTTTAATGAATAACTATCATATTGCTGAGTTTCTTTAGGAAACGCTTAATAAGGTTGTTCATACCATTTGTTGGGGTGACAATATTTATAAATTAGTCATCAAGAAAGAAATCTTATGACATTCCTGTATTATTACCTATCAAGTTTTTCTCACTAATTAATCTACCTAAAAGAAACAAAGATTAGGTTGATTTAATTTAGGTGGCAACAAGAATGCATGTTATTATATAAACCTAAAAAGTGTGTGCATGGGATGGATATATAGGTAAAGGGTTTACACACGGAGATATCGGAGAGCTGTGTTGTGGAAGCAAAAGTGGTAGTATGGTGTGAAAAGGGTGTGTGTGTGTGATAAGGACGGTTCCCCATCACGTGGGTAACTTTGTGCGTTGTCACTCAGTGTGATTATTCCTTTCTCTTTTCTTTTCCACCATCCTTCTCATTCTCAACAAACGTTACATTCCATTCTCCTACAATATTTACAACTCATACATGCTCCTACTCCTACTCCTACTCCTACTCCTACTCCTACTCTACTTTTTCCTTATGAAAAACTTAAAATTAGGTGTAATTTAGCCAGACCTTTTAAGAAACTAAAATTGCAGATTCCTAATATTTTGTTTCAACATAATCTTGGTGTGTTTGGATTAGAACTGAAATAGAGAAGAGAGAGTAAGAGAAGAGAGATGAGAAAAAGTAGATTATGAATGTTGTTTGGTTTAAGTGAAAGAGAAGAATAGAATTATATGAGAGAGAGTTGTGTCTCTTGTCTGGTAAGAGTGAAGGAGAGAAAAGAGAAAAATACTAATTTTAAAAGGATGAAACATTGAAACACCCTTATGTGTATGATTTAATTTTTTAAATTAATAGTTATTTTAATTAAATTAGCTAAATTATTATTTTAATTATTTAATTTAATTAGTTAAATATTAATTTTAGTTATTTAATTTAATTACATAATAAAAAATAATTAGAAAATTAGGGGGCGTTTGTTTGGGAGACACAAAGAGGATTCCAAGGAATCTAGGTTGAGAATGGAAGATTCCCATGTTTGGTAAGAGAAAAAAAAAAAGTGCGTTCCAAAAATTATGTTTAATGCTAAACTATTTTCCCACTTATCTTTGGAATCGATGCTCTCCTATAATTGGTGGTAATCTTCCATTCAAGTATAGAGTGTGGTTTTATTGATTTTTAAGACGAAAATTACATTATTAACCCTCATCCACCCACTACATTATTTATATATATATATATATATATATATATATATATATATATATTTTAACAATAAACTTTATTACAAAAGATTATCGTAAGAAAATTATAAGTTAATAATCACTTTAATTTTATACTTTTATTTCATCTCTAATAACTTAAAAGTTAAAATAACATGTCATATAAACAAGGGCATTGTAACAAAAACAAATATAAACAAGGGTATTTTGATAATTTTAATGTTTATTAAGGGAATGTATGATGCAAATCAAACAAGTTTATAAATAGTTAAAAATTGGATTCCTAAACTTGTAAATAAAACCAAACACGTTTAAAAATACTCAAAGAATCACATTCCAAATAATGGATTCGAGCGTGTAATTTTTTTGGAATGTAATTTCTAACCTAAAACAAAGTGAGAGTAAAATGGTAAAAAGCTAGCATAAATAATCTCTCCTCACTTTCTTCCCCGCAATTTGGAGAGATCGCAAAAACACTAAAACAATCATCTTTCTCTCTCTCTTACGATTTCTCCTCAACCAAACACGTGAAAAAATCACTCTCTTCCCACATTCATCTCAAACAAACATAGTCTAAAAGATGGTTAAATTAGTACTACTCTACCCTAATAATAACTATAGGAGAGAACCTTTTGTGGGAGGGGTACAAGGCCGTTGTAAAAGTGAAAGGGGCAATTTGGGAAAGGTGGCCGTAAAAGAACGAAAGCACGCAACCGTCTAGACAGGTACATTACAGTGAAGGCAAAGCGAAAATGATAGCGCGGTTGTTGTCCGTCCTTACAGTTGTTACCTCACTCCTCCAGCAGCTTTCTTCTGCTGCTGAAATGAAATGAAATCCTCTCTCTCGTTAGTTATTTATTTATTTCCACAACTACCCTTTACTTTTCTCTCTCTTCCTTCAACTATAATTACTCTCTCTCCACTTATGCAATCAACAACAACAACAACAACAACAGCTTTTCCCCTCTGCATACAATGAGAACGATTCTTCGAACTAGCTAATTGATCTTCGCTTCACACACTGTGCCAAGCTTACTTATTCTTTCTCTCTCTCTCTCTCTCACTCACGCACAATCACTTGCTCACATTGTTTGTGAATTCCGCTTCGTGATGGAAGCAGGGGAAGATTGTTGCGTGAAAGTAGCGGTACACGTAAGACCACTGATCAACGATGAGAAAGTTCAAGGTTGCCAAGATTGTGTAACTGTCGTTTCAGGGAAGCCTCAGGTGCATGCATTTACTCTCTCAACAATATGATTCTGATTGTTGATTGTGATTGGGAACTGCTATTTTTGTTTTTGTTTTGGTATGGAGATTTGGATTGGTGAATGAATAAATAATCTAAGGGAGATCTAGATCCGGCTTGCGTAATTGAAGATGATTGATTCTCCTGATTGATTATGATTTGGTGTTTACTTGATTTGGATATTGGAATTGGACTACATTCTATTTCTGGTTGAGTTGTTTGGAATGTTTCTACTTCAGAACTGAAAATAAAAAATGTCATTTTAGATGAATTGATTTATGAAACCTTATGGTAACATTTATAAATCAGTAAAATCTTGCATGTGAAGTGATTAGGGAATGGTATCCTTAAAACTCATAACCCTTCTATGCAAAACTTACTATTTTTATCCATTTATCAAGGAAATTTTGCATTCATTCTATTTTTCCATGTAATCTGATTGTTTAGATGAGAATTATTTTGAAAGTTTATGTTAAGACCTTAAGCATCTGAAGAATTTGGGTGAAATCATATGCTAATTGTGAATATGATACAGGTACAAATTGGTGCTCATTCCTTTACATTTGATCATGTTTATGGGAGTACTGGTTCTCCTTCATCTGTCATGTTCGAGGAATGTGTTGCTTCCCTTGTTGATGGTTTGTTCCAAGGATATAATGCTACTGTCCTTGCATATGGTCAGGTATAGTTACAGCTAAAGGGAATAGAAATTGCATATGCTAATATGCTTTTTTCTCTTTGGTATGTGACACTTTTAATCTACTGCAGACAGGTTCTGGGAAAACATACACCATGGGAACTGGCTTTAAAGATGGTTTGCAAGCAGGAATAGTACCCCAAGTTATGAGTGCTTTGTTTAGAAAAATTGAAACCTTAAAGCATCAGATTGAATTTCAGCTGCATGTTTCCTTTATTGAGGTATGTTGATAACTTTCCTACAGCCTACAGCCATTGTTTTAAGAGTATAATTGTGCTTTAATATCTGAAACTAATAAATTTTGTATTTGTAAAGTTATCTAGATTAAGTATCTAACAACAAATTTCAATTGTTAAAGATTCTTAAAGAAGAAGTAAGAGACTTGCTGGACTCATCCTCTATGAACAAGTCAGATACCGCAAATGGACATGCAGGGAAAGTGACTATTCCTGGTAAACCACCTATACAGATTCGTGAGACGTCAAATGGTGTCATTACCTAGCAGGATCTACTGAAGTCAGTGTTTCAACACTAAAAGAAATGGCTGCTTGCCTAGAACAAGGATCGTTGAGTAGAGCGACTGGGAGCACAAATATGAACAACCAATCCAGGTTTCTTATGCACTTTCCTTTTCTTCTTTGAACTGCATAGATTCATTCTAATTCATGAAAACTTTTTTAATCTGTTTTTTGGATTCATAAACTAAATTTGGATAAATATGCTCGGAAAATAGTATTGGAGCATTAGCTTTGTAATATGACATCCACCCCTATATGTATGAGTCTTCATTCTTGAATCTCAGAAACCACAAAGCCACGTGTCTTCCTCATATTGTGACACATATATTAAGCTTCCATTTTAAATCAATATCAAATCAATATTAGTTACATTTACAAATAGCTATTTAACAAAAAATCTTATTAAAATCCTCAAGTTTTTAACCAATACCTAAATTTCTTCAATCAACCAATATTGAACAAGATGGGATATTTGCAAATCCTTACTAAATTAGTTTTTTGAAAACTCTCATGATTGAAGTTTCAAATAATTTGTATTTTTATATTTCACAAAAGTACGTTGCAATGCATAAGATTTTTGCGAATTTATATGATAAAGCAAAAATTACAGAAGATGTGATTTATGTAGGTTTAAACTCTTAACAACAGACTGAACTTTGGATTGTTTCCTTTAAAACCAGTTACAAATCAATTGTTTTGGATTTATTTTTTTGTTCTATAAGGGGATCATTAATAGATGAAGCTTTTGGCGTTGCAAGAGTGCTTGCAGTTTGTAGCATTTCTAATGATTTTTGTCAATAAATCTTCCAGAAACTTGCAATCAATTCAGGATTAAAGTGGGGTCTAAATAGTAAACACTGTTATGGTTAATTTTTCTGGAGTTCTCTTCTATCTCTTATTCTTCTTCTTCTATCATGTGTCCAACTAGTCGCTCACATGCCATCTTCACCATCACATTAGAGCAGATGCGAAGCCCAACAGTCCTAATAGTGACATCAGTTTAAATGATACCATGAACGAAGAGTATCTTTGTGCCAAGTTGCACTTAGTAGATCTTGCTGGATCAGAGCGAGCTAAGAGAACAGGGTCTGATGGTCTGCGTTTTAAGGAAGGTTAGGTGGTTGCACTTCTCACTTGCATCTTCTAAGCATGCTTTTGATCATGGCGCATTCCTAATAATATTCTAATTCATACAGGAGTTCATATTAACAAAGGCCTGCTAGCACTTGGCAATGTGATTAGTGCACTCGGTGATGAAAAGAAAAGAAAAGAAGGCGCTCATGTTCCTTATAGGGATAGTAAACTTACAAGGCTTTTGCAGGTTTGATTTGATCATATCTATATATGTTGATCCTTCCTGCAGCATATACTTTTCCATGATACGATCTTGAAAAATACTCCTTATTACAAAGAATTAGCATGCTCTCCATTTCTCATTACTCCTATCCGTCAACACAAAAACTCACACATTAGATCCATATCATACTAAAAATTCATGATTCATCTTGATAACTACGTGAGCTATTGCCTAGAGGAAAGAAGTAATGATTATGGCTGAGAAGAAAAACAAATAAAACAAGAAGGAAGCACATGTAAAAGATTTGTAATCATTTGTTCTTTTTTTCTTTCTTTGATCTTTTTAACATAATAATTAATTTCTTTTTCGATTTTTGTATTTATATGCAAAGTTAAATGATTTGCAGGATTCACTTGGTGGTAACAGCAGAACTGTTATGATAGGTTGGTTACTTTCCCTGCTTCTATTCCAATATTTATTTTTCTTCCACTCAATGTTGGCCCTCAAAAGAGAAGCATCAAGAAAACATTTCTAATCTTCACGGAGCTTGGGTTTGATAATCGTTGTGATTTCTTTCTGCTCTTAAATACTCAGCTTCATCACACAATATTGTGTTTTTGTATGAACACGAGTAGCAGGGAGGCAAGAAATATCAGAAACATACTAAAACATGCCTTAGTAATGCATAAGCTTAGTATTTTTGGATTTTGCATTCTCAAATATTTTGCCTTTGGAACAATTTTTTCATAGATTCTAACTTCTAGAAACTCCTTTATCAGCATATCGTAAATGATTGATGACAAGTATTAAATTGTCGTATTACATATTCTTTTCCCTTCCTATCATGTCAACTTGCATCTTAGGCAATCTGTTGTTACCTTTATATTTGATAATTTCTATTACATTAAAAAGGCATTTCTATTCCAGCTTGCATAAGCCCTGCTGATATTAATGCTGAGGAAACCCTCAACACTTTGAAGTACGCAAATCGTGCGCGCAATATCAAAAATAAGCCTGTTGTAAGTATCTGCATAATGTTATGTTTCCTTTCATTCATTAGGCAAAATTGAGATAATAGGTTGCCCTTGCGATACACATTGATTCTCATGTTTTGTTTATTCTTCCATAGGTCAATAGAGATCCAACATCCAATGAAATGCTCAAAATGCGACAACAACTAGAGTATTTGCAAGCAGAACTTGGTGCTCGTTCTGGTGGTTCTTCCGAGGAAGTTCAGGTAGGTGGACTCTGTTTTGGTAGTCTTCATTACTTTATTTGTTACTTTGAATCGACATGACTTATAATGCACATTTGAAATCAATCAAATCTCATTATGTTTGTTATTAAAAACAGAACTATCCTAATCTTAAATATACCCCGGCCTCTGTTTACTTAACATAACTTGATTTTCATCGATTGCGCATTTTTATGACTGTTTGAGTAATATAGAACCATTTAATGTTTGATTATGTAGGTCCTCAAGGAAAGGATTACTTGGCTTGAAGCAGCGAATGAGGATCTTTGCCGTGAACTCCATGAATACCGTAGTAGATGCTCTATTGGAGTGCAAAGTGAAAAGGATGCTTATGTATGCCTCTGATTCTTCTATTGATAATCTTCTTTGACTCAACTAATTTTTTCTCAAAATTTTTAATGCCTTTATATGTGCGTTCATCTTATTTTGGTATCTGCACTGCATGGACTGATTTCCATTATCATAGCCATCATTGAAAGTGAGTTCAGGATATGGACAGCTAGGCTGTAGATTTAAGTTTCAAACCTTTATTTTTCAGGATGGTAGCATGTGCAATGTAAAGACTGATGGGCTTAAAAGGGCTTACCTACTACAGTCTCTGATTATCCAATGAGTGAAGCAACGGGTAAGACTCTTCTTTGACTTGGATTTATTAATCTGTTACTAATGCCAATTCTAAAGGTTTACCTTGTTTCAACCAGTTTTCTCTAGCACTTTGTCTTCCACTTCTTAAACTTAGTTAAGTTTGATTGTTAAAACTGATTAGGGGTTACAATACCAATTTTAGCAGGGGATTCAAGAGAAATTGAAGAAGTGGCAAAAGAGTGGGAGCATACACTTATGCAGAACAGTATGGACAGAGAATTGCACGAATTGAATAAACGCTTGGAGCAGAAAGAGGTTGTTTAAATGCGTATATAATTAAACACAAATTCATGACATATTATGCATCAACCAACAATACATTAAAATGAACAAAACCATTTTGTGATTTCTGTTCTATTATTATTAACCTTACTGCTGAACAGTTGTGCTTATTGTAAAGTAGTCAGACTTATAGCTATGTGCTTATTGTAATGGCTGCTGCTTGAGTCCGACTACTTTACAATAAGCACATAGCTATAAGGCTGATGTTCTACTAAAAATAATTGTTATTCATCAGATTTAAACATTAACAAGACACCAAAATCAAATAATAATCAGGAAATCAGTATCAAGGGGTTTTCTTCTCTCTTATTTTATTGACCTGTGTATTGTGACTGATGTCCGCACAGTCTGAGATGAAGCTTTTTGGAGTGTCGGATGCTGAAGTACTCAAGCAGCACTTTGGAAGGAAGATAGTGGAACTTGAGGATGAGAAGAGAGCTGTCCAGGTTCAGTAGAAGTTTTGCAATGTTATTTTTCTCCCACAGAAAGTCCATATTCATATGTACACCTGGTTTATGATGCAGCAAGAGAGAGATCATCTTTTGACTGAAGTAGAAAATCTTGCTGCCAGTTGTGATGGACAACCACTGAAATCAGAGGATATTCATGCCCAAAAACTAAAAGCACTTGAAACCCAGGTGAAATAGTCATTTTCATTTCAAGTTATTTATCCTTTTATAAGATTTGAATCAGAACAATTCTAAATTATTAACAGCTTTTAAAATTATATGAATACTAGATTCTGGATCTGAAGAAAAAACAGGAGAGCCAGGTCCAGCTTCTGAAACAAAAGCAAAAAAGTGATGATGCAGCAAAGCGCCTGCAAGATGAAATACAATCTATTAAAGCCCAGAAGGTTGATTGTTGTACTTTTTATAAGCCATAGTTGACATTACTTAATATACATGCTCTATTCTAATTTGAATACTTTTGGCAGGTTCAATTGCAACAAAAGATAAAACAAGAGGCAGAACAGTTTCGGCAGTGGAAGGCCTCTAGAGAGAAAGAGCTGCTTCAGGTAAGCTAAGTTCTTTTTTTTTTGTATAATTTTTATATTTGACTGGTCCGTGTTACTCCTGAGCGTTATTTTGGGGTAATGAAAGTTTACCAATTAATTCAAAAAAAATAAGTTCACCAATTAGTTTCCTTCCAAAATTGAAATAATTGCTTCATTATCAGTTGAATATTTAGTTATGTAGTAAACATGAATTCATACTTTATAATTTGAGTTTAGATGGTATGTGGTGCTCCAAAGTTTTCATAGCTCAAATTCAAGAGGTATAAATTAGATGCTGGTTAGTGTGATAATTGATCATGAGTGACTGAACACTTTGACTGAACATATTTTCTCTTTGACCTTGTATTAACTTTATGTTTGCAAAACAGTTGAGGAAGGAAGGAAGAAGAAATGAATTTGAAAGGCATAAGCTGCAAGCTCTAAACCAGCGCCAGAAATTGGTGAGTATTGAAAAAGTTGTTGGATGGCATAACATTAATCGAGACACAATGCATATTATACCCTCATTATCCAGGCATTCTTTTAGAGATTCATATTCATCCATGCTTAAAAGTAAAGTTTGCCTCCGGGATATGTCAAGTATTACCAAGTAAATCTTTTTTGGAAAGCCATATTACGTGATTTTAAGAAGCCAAATCAAAATAACATTTTGTGAATATGTTTGTTTTCTGTTTTTCTACACATGCATAGTTCTTACTTCTTTGGGAAAAAATGAAAGTCTTAAAGAAACACCTAATAATACCAATGTTATTTTTACTTTAAGTGGTCGTGACTGATACCTGTCATAATAAATTATTATATATAATAACCAAATTTTTCCTTCAGGTCCTTCAGAGAAAGACTGAAGAAGCTGCAATGGCCACCAAGAAGTTAAAGGAATTATTAGAAGCTCGTAAATCTTCCAACCGAGACACATCAGGTATGATTTGTTAAGTGGCTAATAATGTCAATTTTTTTGGCTGAGACAGAAGATGCTTATTTTTAGTAATCAGTGTGCCCTGTTGTATGAGACATGGGAAAATCAGGCTATAGTCATATAGAAAGGGATGATCTTTTTAAAATTCCTTAAGTACCTTCTTTTAATATTCTAATTCTATTTTATCTTCCAGTTATAATGAATGGAAGTGGAGCAAATGGACAGGTAAAAAACTTTCCTTCCTCTTCTTAGATTTTCTTAATTAATTATACTATCTTAAATAAGTGACTTATTGAGTCTACTCTTTAGAACAATGAGAAGTCCTTGCAAAGGTGGCTTGATCACGAGCTAGAAGTCATGGTAAAAGAGCATGAAGTTCGTTTTGAGTATGAGAAGCAGAGCCAAGTGTATGCAACATATATGCCTAAATTTTGGTTCTCTTTCATTTAACTGTAGTGTAATCTTAACACTGTGATATACAATCTTCAGGAGGGCTGCTCTCGCAGAGGAATTAGCCTTGCTGAAACAAGTAAATGAGTTTGCCGCCAATGGTCTCAGTCCTCCAAGAGGAAAGAATGGATTTGCTAGGTATGCTTCTTTGCTTAGTCTACCTCTATGGTTTTTTGAAATTATTGACTCTTTCAAATAACAACACGTGGAATATAAAAGGATAATATCTCTCTTTTTCTGGTTGTTTTTAACCTTCATCTCAGAGCATTCTCCATGTCACCAAATGCAAGAATGGCCAGAATAACTTCACTTGAGAACATGCTCAGCATATCATCTAATTCACTCGTGGCAATGGCTTCTCAACTATCCGAGGCAGAAGAGCGAGAACGAGCCTTCACTAATCGTGGGCGCTGGAACCAGTTGCGCTCACTGGGAGAAGCCAAAAGTTTGCTTCAGTATATGTTCAATTCTGTTGCAGACACTAGGTGCTTTGTTTAACCTAAACATTTTTAATCTTTTCTCTAGGTCTTTTTTCCAAAGAAGAGAAATGTGCATTAGTCTAAGTGGCCAAAGCATGATGTTTTCAATCTTCATATCTGATTCAATTCAACAAACACTTGTTTATTTTATTTTAATAAAATCTTGATTTTATTTTATTTATAGGAATGTAAAATATAGAACAACTATCTATCATATTTTGTCCAATTTCTCAATAAATGAAATAAGGAACTAGAGATGTAGTGGGAAAGGGCTCCAAGATGTGCATGTATACAAAAATACTTTTATGGGTTTACCATTTGTTTGATCTTGGTCTATTTCATTTGCATAGATATGGATTTTAAATTTTGCCAATTCATAGAGTGCCAAACGTGCCTTTTAGGGCTGGTATGAACTCCATTAACCGGATGACTGGTTGCTTGGCTGTCAATAAACTAGAAGGAAAATAATTACTCCAAAATTTTCTTTAGTCAGTTTTTTTTTTTTTTTTACTTTTCTTGTTAAAGGCTAGAATTAGCTTTTGAGGAAGTGAGGTTTATTTTCCTGACCACTACATAATGAATGAAATGTATGACTATTAATCTTGTTATATTACTGTACAATCATTAGTATTTTTACGGAGAGGTATATAATGGCATGATTGTATATACGGTTCTTAAAATTTGATGTATGAGATGTTAACTGCAGGTGTGAACTGTGGGAGAAGGACATGGAGATCAGAGAAATGAAAGATCAAATCAGAGAACTTGTAGGTCTATTACGGCAAAGTGAAATTAAGAGAAAGGAAGTTGAGAAGGAACTAAAAGTGAGAGAGCAAGATAATGCAACCACACTGTCAAAGCCAGCTTCTGTAAGATATTTTCTGCTTAAGATTCAAAAGAAAGTCAACTAAGAATTTGAAATTATATAAAGAATCGTAATGCTGCCTTCCAAAAGGTCAGATATAACCCCAAGAATAAAATTACAGATCTTATCTATAGTATAATCAAAAAAAGCAACAACTTACTTAAAAAGCATTAACCTTAGTAAGTAAGACCTGTTAAAGTCTTGGACTAACATAATTAGCCCTATAGTCAAAATAAACCAATGTACTAAGATTCTTTGATCATTAACTCTTAGGGTAAATTTCCCACTCTTTTACCCAAGAGATGCTCAAAATGGATTACCCTATCTTGATAGATGAAAATGTGCAACACATAAGTCTATTCTAGTTGAAACAAATCCTAGCAGCAGTGAACAACTGTATACTAGTCTCAAAGGCATTTTTCCTCTCAATCTCATGAAAGGTATTTTTGAACATTCCTACAATCTACTTTGGGACTTTAAAAGTTAAAAGCCGTTCCCCTCTATTGACTTTATAACTTCACCCAAATCTTCATTTTACCTTCTTAAGTCCCAGAATCAAGTAATAGGGGGTTAAAACTAGCTGTTGGGGATGTTAAGAGTCGCGGATATATACATATATATAGAGAGAGAGAGAGAGAGTTATTCACAATCACTACTATTAAACGAGGGGAGTGTAGTTTAATCTAAACTGGAGCTTTTTCGAACCTGCTGCCACCCACATCTGAGGCATTTGTTAGCTTGAATATAAACAAATTTGAGTCTTCGGTCAGAATTCTGTTTATGATTGTCTTCATTTTCCGTGTAGCTGATATTTTGTGATTGTTGCTGTTTTACTTATGTGAGTCACATCACTTGTCATCAATATATTGCTTCCAACGTCAATAGTTAATTTATCATCACTTGATTTCAACAGGGAAACTCTCCAAATTCATTGAAACACTCTGCTGAAGACATCAAGGAACCTTTATCTCCAGAGTCCGTGCCAGCACAGAAACAGCTCAAATATACACCAGGAATTGCCAATGGCCAAGTGAGGGAAACAGCATCATTTATAGATCAGAATAGAAGGGTAATTTGTTATTCTCCACTTATATTAATCGGTATATGTCTTTCCATTGGTCTAAGAATGACATATTCTATCAATGCAGATGGTACCCATGGGGCAACTGTCAATGAAAAAGCTAGCAATTGCAGGACAAGCTTCTGGCAAGCTATGGAGGTGGAAAAGAAGCCACCATCAATGGCTAATACAATTCAAATGGAAGTGGCAGAAGCCGTGGAGACTTTCTGAACGGATTCGACACAGTGATGAGACGATCATTAGAGCAAAGCCACGTTCACAGACTTTGTCTCGTATCATGTGAATCTGATCGTTTTTGTGATCAGCCATTTGCCGTGGCTCAGTTTTCATAACCTAACCTACAAGAATGGTCCTAGACACAAGGCGTTAGAAATAACTTAAAATTAGGTCCTTCCAGGTACTACCTCTATTTTTATTTAGATAACTTCTAGCCAAGCCTTGGGCCATGCAAGCTTTCAAATTATATATACTTACAAATCCTTTTGATAACATTGTATAGAGGGGTGTATATCTTCCCTTTATTTTATTTATTCTCGTCTAGTTCTATTCTAATTAATTATGTATAACTGTCAAAACACATTCTTAGTTTATTTTATTTGTGAATAAAGATGCATTGATCTGACGTTCCCTTTTTCTTGCAGTATGATATTAGTGGTTGCTAACAATATATACCCCTATTAGTCTCGGTTAATACTGCCCAAATCTCAGAAATGTTCCCGTAGTTACGGCATATGGCGCATCTTGTGAGGCATGTTAAAATGTTGCTGACAGCTACCAAATAATTGAGCATGGGATATAGAGGCTTGCTTGGAGTTGGAGGCATTGATAAAGATCTCTCCAGTCAAATTATCTTGGAAAGCTGTCTGTCCATACCAACACTAGAAAAGGAAATACTCTCTTATCTCTTCTTGGAAATATGCTGAGGGTCTTGTATTCCTTACTGTTAAGTTTCTATTGTCTTGCTGTATTTAATTCAATCATAATTTTTTGTTGATAGAATTACTTAGCATTCCTCTGTAGCATAGCTACAGAAGGAAATTTTCTTGTGTGTAAAGAACATTAGTTAAGGTATTGAGAAAAAGGTTGTAGTGTGTATCATACAGATTTGGTATTGTAAAAGGATGATGATGATAAATGATGTTTTGGATAATTCCACTAATCTCAGACCTCACCCAATGAACTTTGAACGTAAAGTAATCAGTAGCGAACTTAACGGGCCTTATAATGCCACATTGGATTTAAGAACCTTCAACAAATTTTCACTCTAGTGGTAGAACAGAATTTAAAAGGATGTGGCATTATAAGCATTATATTTTCTGCACAAATACTTATTTCAGAATTAGCATTTATTTATTCACCTTTTAAAAATAAAGTTGAAAGGCTTTATAAAAAAAAAGAATCGAAGATAGAAGGTTTGCCTACCAGTTGTCCTTCATGGTTTGCCCTTCCTTTGAAGGGTTATTGTGTACAAACCGCATAATGTCCACTAGAACGTCCATGTATTTTATTATCAAGTGTCTGGGGTGGCTTAGAACCTCATAAGGATGTGGCTTTCCTATTTCGCCCCCTTTTGTACAAGTACGCTTTCTCTACCCCTGGCCGCCTAACTCCCCTTCTCGAGCCATGGCTCTGACCACCGTCACTTTATAACGCAACCTCTCTGACCTCCAAATCTATGCAATCAAATTGTTCTCTTCATACCAATTTCGCTTTCGCCACTGCCCCAATGCACCTTTGCAAGTGGTGCATGAGAAAGCGCCCTAAGTTTATATAATCTTCTGCACAAATGCTTACGAAAAGCATTATATTTTCTGCATAAATACTTATAAAAACTAAAAGCTAATACAAACTTGAGTTTGAATTATTATATTTTCAATATATGTTATCAATACATTCAAAGTCCTCAAAGAGTATAGAATGAAGCAGAATATGCGATAATTGCTATATCTTATATTTTCATTTTCAGTTGATGATTTATTCTATAATTACAAATATATCATTTTCACCACATTTTTTGTTTTCAAACAACATGGTGAAGACATTTTTTCTTTATTTTCACCATATCTTTTAATTCTTAAAAACAAAAAACACATTGAAAATGAAGTATTATTTCTGCAATTAACTAACAAAACATATCAACTATTAAGATACATTTGGCTCCAATTGTAACATTAGAGTCAAGATGGAGTGATGGACACCATGCACCTTTCTACTCAGACTTTTTCTGTACTGGTATAGCAAAATCACTCTGGTTTACAACATTGAATTCTTCAAAGAAGACAAAGTATGACTTTTCTATAGATAAGGCAGTAACCAGTTCAGTTCATCTTGATTATGCATGGAAACTCATACCATCACCATAGCAAATATATGAACCCAATATCCAAGCACTGAGATTAACAACACCAGTATGCGTAGTGCTCGTCTTTGCGATGGTTGCTAACAAGTCCGCCACACTTCAAACAGATGAAGCTGCTTCCATCAGAAACTGCATCCAATACTACTTGCATTCTGCCGCTTTCTGCTAATATGGAAGTTCCTTGAGCATCTGGGGTAACCGATGGGCCGGTAACGTTATTCGCGGATGGTTCCATTAATGCAGGCTGAACTTCTGCAATGGCACACTCAGCAAACAAAGAAGCCAGCTGATCAACTGCAGAATTCTGTTGCAGTCTATTTCTGTACAGCTCACGAGCACGATCCAAGGATTGAAAAACAGCTTCATCCCCACCTTTCGTCTTCATTGCTACGACCACCTGTTCAAATTATAGCCAAATATCAGCCATCAAAAAAACTCCGATTTTATGGAGTTTTTAGTTGTTTTCTGTTTTCATCTTCTGTTTATACCAGTTGATTTATGATTATGACAATGTCATATAATTTTTATTCTGTTCCGCATTTTCTGAATTTGATGAGGGAAATGATAATTAAAGATTCTGTTATTTTCAGTATCTTTTATATCACTATGAAAACGAAGTAGCAGTTATGGAATTAGTAGGGTAACATACCAACTAAGGGAGCATTTAGAAGAGCTTGTTTATCTTATTATATAAACACTTGTATAAATTTTTAAAAGGGCTTATAAAAGTTGCTTATGATATGTCAATAGGTTGTTTTCAGGTTATTTTCATAAGCTATATAAGATAGTTTATAAAAAGAAAGTATGCATGAGTTTACCCTCATCATCTCTTCAATTGTAAATTCACCTTAGAAAGTAAAGCATGGTTAGGTGTTTTTGGTTGATTTCAATGAAAATTATCTATTCCCCCAATTCCCAAACCCCATGAGCTCTATCCAACCAGAAACTTCAATGTGTGCTACTGATTAGTTAAAGTGAAGCTAAAGTTTCACCATAAAGACAAGCTTCAAAGGGAGTTAAATTATTCCTTTTATATGTGATGTGAAACCCTAGAATTAGCTAGCATAAGCTAAAAATTGCACCAAAGTGACACTAAACTGAAAATTGCAACTGTTAATCCAAATCAAGTACCATACCACTATACCATCATGCAAATTGGTTTCTTAAATCATTGATTTCACAGTTTATAAGCGAATCATATACATCAAAAAAAAAAATATGTATGCAAGATAACAAATTGAAAAGAAGAGAAAGAGTGGAATAAATTTCTTAATAATAATAGTATAGTACCGCTTGAAGGGCCTGGGAAGGTTTTCCTTGATTGATGAGTTGGCGAGCCAATGTGAGTAAATCTCGAACGGCGTCGTTTTGGCGGAGCTAGACGCCGATGCATCTGTCTCCGTCATCTCAGCGTCCATTTTCTTTCTTTCTTTATCGCTTTGATTTCAAACAAGTATATATAATAATCAAATAAAATTAGATTTTTTTGTTTTGTTTAATCAGCCGAAGGAATCTGAAAGACAAGAAAACATATGAAATGGTTAATCATGATGGGAATGGAGTTGGACGATGTTGCATAAAGATGTTTCTAGCACATTCTTCTGTTCTCTCTCTTTTCGTTTCTCACTCACCACGCTACCAAAAAGGTGACGTCATTTCCCTGGAATTGGGTTGGGTTTGGAGATTTGGGTAAAGACGGGGCTCATGCTTCGTACAACCCCCTCTACTCACTAGAACCCCTTTTTTTGTGAAAAAAGGCAAAAACTCTTCTTTGAAATTTGGTTTTATTTTTTTATAGATTATGCGGTTCGACCTTGCGATTGATCGATTTCGGGGCCGAATCTGGCGTAGCCGAACTGCATCAATCATTTATCAGACACCCAATTTGACTCAAATTCAAATTTGAGCAGGTTCGATCAAATGAGGGTCGAACCTGATCGACCAAGCGTGCGCCAAACAGTGGCCACTGTCCAGCACATTCTTCTGTTATCTCTCTTTCCGTTTCTCACCACGCTACCAATAATGTGACGTCATGCTCCCTGCGTTGTGTTTGGGCCTATGGGCCTTTGGGAATATACATCTAGGTCAGGGAGAGAAAATAAATACACCCCCGTTTTTGCGAACATATACTCCATAGTTTTTTTTTATCCTAAAATGCCTTGATAATTTTTGAGAACTATTCTTCCAACCATTATTTCTATTCTGTTGCTTTTGCTAATAAACCCGATGATACATCAGTGTTAGACTATGAGCCACTAAATGAATAAATGACATCAAATGGATTACATAAATTATTCTAGTCACACAGCAGTTGCAATATTCTATACCTCTTGATTCCTAACAAAAAATATCCACTATATGGTCTCGGATTTAAGTCGGGATGGAGTGTATTCGGTTAAGCCAGGACACTAATGTCAATTGCTCTCCTCTCTGTCTGATGTGCAGCGAAGCCTTTGAGAACGATTGACACGTTTTCTTCGGTTGCAGAAAGGCTAAACAAGTCTGGGAGATTGCTGAGTTATGGAATTATATTGATGACAAGTATGAGCACGTCGAAGGAACTGTTGAAATTTTTTTCCCTTATGACTTAGCTAGACAAAGAACTTTGCGTGGTGATTTTCTGGCAAGTATTTGGTGTCTTTAGAAGCGTAAAGCGACATGGTGTGGAACCAAACGAGAAACCAATACCTATAGCGATTCATGAGGCTCGGTTGGTGGTGTGCGAATGGTGTTCTTATAGAAACAACGCTGCAACGACATGTGCGGCGCTGCCTTGACACACTTTGGCATCGCGATGAGTGGGTTAGGCCGGGTTCTGAGGCGATTCAAGTGTAATGTTGATGGCGCTTGATTCGAGTCTCAAACGAGATGTGGATTTGGCATTTGTAGTCGTGATCACCTGGGTAATTTTATTGGTGCTAAGTTTGGTTGGTTTGATGGCTTCCTTACACCTTCGGATATTGAAGTCGTGGGGCTACTTGAAGCCTCGAAGTGGTCGCAACAACAACCATTTCAGCGATGTTGATCTTGAACTGGATTGCAAACCTGTGGTGGATGCTATTCACCGCGGCATTCCCTCTTTTCATGAGTTTGGATCTATTGTTATTAATTGTAAACAACTCTATCAATCTTTAAGTAACTGCACCATCACTTACATTAGGAGACAAACCAATTGTGTGACTTTCATGGAAACTTATTGAGGGCGATTCCGATGTTTTCTTTAGTCACCAAATCGTGAGTTTATTCCTTCATGTATTTAAACAATTTTAATGAATGAAATGGCTTAGCCTTGTTTGCTTAAAAAAACCAAAAAATATCCATAAAAAAGACAAGTGAAATAAATTAGTTTCTAAAATTCTAAATTGCACGTTAAAACATATTTTAGTTTATATAGAATTAATAAATCTCGATTTTGGTTTGGCTTTATAAAGTTTATTATTTTTAATTGGCTAAATTGCACTTGAGTCCTTAATTTAATTTTAGATAACGATTTAGTCGTTTATCTTTTTTTATCAAAATAAGTCATTTATGTTTTAATTTTTAAGCAATTTTAACCTTTTCCGTTATGCTCTATCCAACTCCGTTAAAAATATCTATGTGGAAAAAACGGTGATAATTCATGTCATTTTTAATTATTGTTTTTACTAAAATGTCATTCTTAATTTAATTTCTATTTAAAACAAAAAATATTAATTTAGGGTGTAGGTTCTTCATCTTCAACCTTTCACACTCTTCACCTACATCCCTTCACTAAGTGAACAGACCCATCGATGAACCTCAGGCATTGAAAAGCTAAAATTGTTCTCAAATATCTCTCACGTCTCAGCTGCTAAGGCAGTTCACATCGATATCCACCATAACCCCAACCATGACCAGTAACCCAACATCCATTGAAACAAAAACAAAAGTGAAATCTGAAATACGAATCTGGAAAAACGAATCTGAAGAAACAATGAAACTCCAACGAAATCGAAACTGAAGATGAAAATGAAACTCCAACTGAAAATGAAATTGAAGACGAAATTGAAGAGGATTTGAACGCCAAAGATTTCTTTGGGTTTAACCGTTTAACAGGAATTGGGGTTTTTCTGGAAATTAAATTTCTAAGTGCCAAAAGAACCCAACATTTTGTTTTTGTCTAAATAAAATAAAAATAGAAATAATGACTCACCTAGTGATATGGATATACACATCAGTATTTTAATGTCCAAATCATCAAGCTAACAGCCACATATGCAATTTAGAAACAAAGTCTAACAGAAATCTTAAAAACGGACCAATGCGGCTAACATTTTGAGACTTAAAAGGACTAAATTGGGACCCAAAAAAATTAAAGAATTTAAATCGTTATCTTTAATTAAGTTAAGAGACTATAGAGCAGTTTAAACTTTTTTTTAATTTATGTAAAATTTATAAGCAGCGTGCAAAGGCTAAAAAAGAAGACGGAATTAGATGGATCAGGATCCAAATTTATTAGAAATACCAAGCTCAATAGATGTTTAATGGATAAATGAAAAGTTTGTGAATGCCTTCTCTTTCGCTGTAATAGGGTTTTAAACAACATTCCTAAAGCCTAGTTACCAATTCCCCCATATAGCAACTAGCTGCTTAAATTTAAAAATAAAAAGTTTGTGAGTACCCCAATGGAAATCCAAACATGTAGTACAAATAAGACTTGGTTTTATCCACAACAATTGACAGTTATTTTTGTACAATTATTCAATAATTTATATATTTTTTGAAGGAAAAAAAAAAAGAGACAGGCACAATCCACTCAATTTCAACATAATTAAACTAATTTGTTGAGATAATAAAAACAAGGAAAAAGCTTCAAACAACAGTGCCGATCTGCTTAGATGATTAATTATAAGTTTATGTGCACATTGCTAAGCTAGTCTCTTTTTGCAGATGGTTCCATTAATGCAGATTGAACTTCTGCAATGGCATTCTCAGCAAACAAAGAAGCCAACTGATCAACTGCAGAATTTTGCTGCAGTCTATTTCTGTGCAGCTCACGAGCGATCCAAGGACTGAAAGGCAGCTGCATCACCCACCTTTCGTCTTTATTGCTACGACCACCTGGTCAAATTATAACAGAAATATCAGCTACCAAAAAGACTAACAGATTTATGAAGTTTGTAGTTGTTTTCTGTTTTCATCATCTGTTTATACATGTTGAATATTGGAAGTAGTTCTGGTAAAGCAACATATCAACTAAGGGAGCATTTAGAAGAGCTTGTTTATCTTATGATATAAACACTTGTATAAATGTTTGAAAGAGCTTATAAAAATAGCTTATGATATTTTCATAAGTCTACGGAAATGATACAAGCAATTTATACCTTACACATAAAAACTCTAAAATAGAAGAATACACAAAATTAATATTCAAACATTGAAAACAAAGTAATGGTTGTGATTGGGTTGATATCATAGCCATGGAAAAATCATGAAAACAACGCAAATTGCAGCATAGATAGAGGAAACATGCAAAATAGCGAACGGAGAAGAGAAACAATGCAAAAAAATAAATTGGAAAGAGGAATAGAGGCACAAAGCTACATTGCTTTAGTTAGCTAAAATTGACCAAAAGGCCTAAGTAAAAGAGGGAATGGCTAAAAGTGACGGAAAACTGAATTTTTAATGAAATTTCATCGTAGCGGCCGCTATGAGCGCTATTTGGCCACTATAGCGGCCGTAGCAGCCGCAGTTTGAGGCGTTACGACCGCTACTCGAAACCGCAATGCAATGGCAAATTGCGTAGCGGCTAGGGACCGCTACGCTGCTATAGCGGCCGCTACAATCGCTATTGACTACAGCTCTATAAGATGGTTTATAAAAATAACTTATACATATGCAGTTACACATATGTATAATTATCTCTTCAATTGTAGAATCAGCTTATACATATGCAGTTACACACTTCAAAAATGAAATCACATGAAATAAACAAACACCATCTTAGTTTCTGCCTGGGATTTCTCGTTTGGCAATTATATAATATATTGCACATTTATATAAAGATGTTTTATGGTTCACACATCACAACATATGATATCCTCTATGCACTCAAAACATGTAATGGAAACTCCATTTGATGAACCAAGCAACTATATTTTGTTTTAAAAGTCATGAAAATGTCATAAAAGTAATGCTATTTTGGTAGTTTAAAGCATGGTTGGGTGTTGTAACCAAAGACCAAACACTTGCAAACTAAGAAACTTCAAAACTTTCACAAAAGTCCTGCATTTTATTTCAGAAACTACCAAACAAAGGTCCTGCATAAATGGTTTTGGTTGATTTCCAAGAAAATTATCTTTTTCCCCCAACCCCATATATGAGCTCTGTCAATAAGTTTTCTTTGTTCAAACAGTGCAATATTTCATTCATAGCTGGCAAAAGCCACAAAATCACTACACCAGGTGTAACTAATCTACCCACTATTGAGATACCGTACACGATTGATGCAACCTCTAAGATATGTAAATTTAAAGCTCACGAGTTGCTCCTGACCTAACATTCACTCGGATATAATCTACATATCGATCCTTTGAAAAACCCGGACGAGGGCCAGCAGCACCAAACCACCGACCTTCCAGTTGATTAGCTGTTTTGAAACCAAAACAAGCTAATCCAATCCAACCACATACTTCAATGTGTGCTACTGATTAGTTAAAGTGAAGTTGTCAGCTCAGGTTTCACCAAAAGACAAGCTTTCAAGGAATTTAGCACAAGACAATTGAAGATATCACAGTATCAAATTCCAAATCCACAAATGTTTCAGGTAACAAATAAACACACTTCAAATTAAAAATTAACACTTTTATATATGAAACCCTAGAATTAGCTACCATAGGCTAAAAATTGCACCAACCAAAATCATGTACCCTACCATCATGCAAATTGGTCCCTTAAAGTCATTTATTTTACAACTTATAAATCAGTCATTTACATCAAAAATAGAAAAATTAATTCAAGCTAACATAAATTGAAAAGTGAAAAGAAGAGAAAGAGTTGAATGAATTCTTAATAATAGTACCGCTTCAAGGGCCTGTGAAGAATTGCCTTGATTGAGAAGCTGGCGAGCCAGTGTGAGTAAATCTCGAACGGCGTCGTTTTGGCCGGAACTAGACGCCGATGCATCCTTCTCCGTCATCGCCGCATCCATTTTCTTTCTTTTCTAATCGGAATCGGAATCGGTTTGATTTCCAACAAGTATAAGTATAATTATAACTATCCGGCAAAATAACACTGGTGGTCCTTTCAGTTATTTAATTGTAAAAACAAGTTGTATCACTTAGGTCCTTTAAATTATTCCATTGTAACAAATTAGTCTTTTAAATTACATAATTTGTACATCATTGGTTCTTTTTTCATTTTCTATTACAAAAAAAACAATTCGCACTAACAGAGCTGATGTGGCTGTGATGGAGCCTACATGTCATCTGTCTGGTAACAATTTTGTCATTTAAGACTACCGTCATGTAACAATTTAAATGAAAAAGAAGATGAACCATCCTTTTTAAAAAAAAATTAAGTTGAAAGTTCCAAATTATTACATGACAATAGTCTTACAAGATAGATGATGGGTAGCCTCCGTCACGACCACATCAACCCTGTTAGTGCGAATTGAGTTTTTTTGTAACAAAAAATGAAAAAAAGACTAACAATGTACACATTATGTAACTTAAAGGACTTAAGTGTTACGAAAAAACTTAAAAACCAGAAACATTCTGATTAAATAACTTAAAGGACTTTCGATGTAATTTTGCCTAAATATTATAAAGGTGTTTTTTTACCCCACGTTTTCCCCATTACCCCACGCACCCGGTGTGAATAGACCAAAATACCCATGCTTTTTTACAAAATCTCAATTTCTTCACTCATTTGGTCATATCTACGATTGACCAATTACCACTCGTATTTACCTCAGCAAAACATATATACGATTGTGTCAAAATCATCCCACTCGTATATACCTCTCCACCACCATATATACGACCTTGAAAATATTCAACATCATATATACGTGCAGTACCTCCTTGGAAGATATATACGACGCTCACAAGTAAGACATCGTATATACCTCCTCCCCATTTATATCGATGCTTGTTTTTAATGCTAAGTGTGTTTTTGTTTCCTTTGCGAGTGTCCAATAGACATCACGATCGGAGGGCCGATCGTCGAGAGAGGAGATGAGAGGTATCTCTATCATAGAGAGGGAAAGACATCTTGGTGGTATTCGTCACGAGGACTCAGAGGCATAATCGACTGCAAGCTTCGGCGAGGAGACAAGATATGAGACAGGCTTACCCGGCTCGATTACCAAAGCCTTTGGTATGATGTTGACCAGGTGAGTACCATCACCCGGCTCGATTCGGGGGCCAGAGAGTATTATCACGGGGATTACCTGCAGCAGACTCAACATGAGGATTGGTACCGAGGGATGCCGCCTCCTCAGTACACTTCCCAGCCTCCTCACTACACTTCCCAGCCTCCTCAGTACCATTCCCAGCCTCCTCAGTACCATCCTCCGCCTCCCGAGTATCAGTAGCATGAGGAGTCTCAGACAGATATGTCTTCCTCAGATGAGTCCATGTCACGAGCATCGGGAGGAAGCGACCTCGGCGGGATCGAGGGCATCGGGAGGAGCCTCGGCCTCGACCTCTCTCGTCAGCGACTGGGCGGATCATATGCGCACTTCTATACTCGCTGACCCGGTAAGTTGAATTTTTTGCTTATATAATTTATTTAACGCACGTAGTCTGCACTTTTTGCTTACATCATTTATAATTTAATTCAGGATTATCAGCGTGTTGTGAAAGTATGGGCTCATGACAACAAAGTCCATACCAAGTTGCAGTGCGATCTGAGGCCACTAGTTCGGCGTTCCCAGGCGATCGGGGACTCGGTGACCCAACTTCTCTGCAGCCACGCCCACGATGAGACCATGAGTTCTTTGTCGGCTTTTATCGAGAGATGACACTCAGATACTTCGTCATTTCACTTACCATTTGGTGAAATGACGATCACTGTGGATGACGTCTCTTGTCTGCTGCATCTTTCCATCCAAGGGAATGCCCCACCTTCTGCCATTACTGTGAGCTCGGAGTATGACACACAACTTGCACTATGCCCCACCTGATGATCAATGAGACCCAAATTAGAATGAACAATAGCAATGGAAGAAGACTCGTAGTATGACATTAGTGAAGCCTGCATCATGTTGACTAGTATTGTGTGAAAATAGTGAGGGTGAGAGTGGGTATTTATAGTTGCGGTAAAAGATTATCAACCGTTGATTTTGTCGGTGCAATCCACACCGTTGATCAACTTTGAAAATGAAATCCTAACCGTTAAATTTTTTTTTTAAAAAAAAAAATATACACAACCCATCGTATATACATAAATTGGACATATATACGATGACAATATTTAACCCATCATATATATGTCCTAAAAACATATATACGATTGGTGCGAGAGATCTGATCGTATATATCATCTTACAGACGTATATCGATGAAGTTAAATATTGTCATCGTATATATGTCGATTATCTATATATCTGATTAGACTTTAAAAAAGCGATTTCAAAATGGTATTTTGAGAATTACAAATTGTGTGGGGGCATATGGGGACTAGTGGAGCGGAGGTACAAAAAAAACAACCCATATTATAAATAATCAAATAAAATGAGATTTTTTGTTTTAATAGATTGAATTCTCATTCTCTCTCCGTTTTTTTCTCACCACGCTAGCAAGCAAGAATGTAACGTCATTGTTCCCAGGCATTAGGTTGGGCTTGGGCCTTTGGACACAGGCCTTTTATAGTAATTCAGGGGTAGGAAATAAAGACACCCCCTTTTTGCTAATGAATACTCCATAGAGTTTTTTTTGGTTTTCTTTCTAAATTTCTAAACGTTATTTATAGGTCGTTTTTCCTAACACACCTCATGATACATCAGTGCCAACCATTAAGTAAATAGAAGACATCACATCTATTAGATAAATTATAATAGTAACGCCCTAATAGATTTACATTCGAGATCGCAATGAATTTTTTTTTTGTTAAGGTTGCATTGCATTTTGAATAGTTGAGACCGTTTTTTTTTTTTTGACAAAAGTTGAGATCGTATTAACAATTGTATTAATAGGCTTATCAAAAACAAACAAAAAAAACTTGTATTAATAGAAATTTTCTCAAACACCATGATTCCAAGATCGATTCTTCCTTGCTCTGATACTTAGTGTTGTAATTTAGTGTCAATTGATGGGTATTAATATGTCAAGAACCTGGAAAATCGAGAATACGTACACAAAATGCAGAATAACTGCATAGTGTTGCAACACTACTTGATAGCACCGTAATTACAAGATATTAGAAAACTAAGAAAATAATTAAAGAAAGAGATAAAAGATAGAGAAAATGAACACACAAGATTGATAACCTAGTTCAGAGTTTTTTTTTGATAAGCAATGTTAGTGGGGGAGGGAGAATGTTAGTTTTCCGAGATTGAACTCAGGACCTTCTTCTTGCACTCATTTGGTGCACTCTTTTTTGGTATCCATGCAGCTCGCCAATTGAGCTACCTACTTGGAATGACCTAGTTCGAGTTAATTCCTCCTACTCACGGGGACATAACCCGACTTGAAGGTTTCCACTATCTTGATCAAAAGTTTCACCACATGATACATTCAAAGCACTAGGCAATGCTCTCCATGAACCCAATTGTAACACCCCCTTTTCTCAAACGGTAATTTAATTTAAAATCAGAGTTCAAAAATCGTTTTTCTTTTAAAAAGATACATCCTCAAGGAAATGCTACGTTCACCAAAACATCACTTTAATCTAGTCAACAATAATTTTCACTAATAAATATAATTGTGTGATACATAGCACGACTTAAATGGGGCGAACCCTCAAAACACCAGTTCTTTAAGTAATTCTTACATCTCCAAGTTATAGTTCAACCACTTAAGTTAAAACAACTAATAGACTACTCGTCCCCCCAGTGCTACGTATCAGAGCAAGACTCCACAACCAGACTAAGGAAGGAAGACCTTCACTCGGAATCACCTGCACGTTGCCGACATAAGAAGCAACATAGAAAGCAGAAGGGTGAGTCTCTAACACATATAATAAAATGTATAATAAACATTATGTTAGAGAAAGGCAACTAGAAACACCCCTACTCACTAGACAAACACACATCATCAAGTTATAACACATCCACTCCTAATCATCAAGAACATCACCAATATGCATGAGTGTATGCATGAATGCAACCCAACACCAAGGGTATAATGCATGTGGTACCCTTCGCCATTCCGGCATATCCGTCGCTAGGATATGAAGACCGAAGTCTACAATATCGGTAAAGCCTATATGTAGTCGCTAGTGATATGAAGGCCAAAGTCTACAATATCGAGGCCGAAGCCTATGTCCGTCGCTTTGATGCATATGAGGCATGTGACTCCATGAACAATGCATCAACCACAAACAATCACATCATGTATGAATTAACACCGTCCTTTGGTGATATGCGGTAAAAGCCCCGATATCCGTCATTGGTGATATGCGGTAAAAGCCCCGATATCCGTCATTGGTTTACCTCAGTCATTTAATCCACCGTCATTACACCGTCATTTAATTCACCAACACCTCATCAATAGCTCTATGGCTACCATCACTACATCGATCCAATAGCTCATGGCTAACATCACTACATCGATCTACATAGCTCTATGGCTAACATCACTACATCGGTCCCGATAGCTCTATGGTTGTTACCTCAAAATTTAAACGATTACTTTAAATGTAGCTTTAAATGGGTGACTCCACATTTAATAATGTGTTAGGGCCCGCAGTCAACATTCAAGTCAATACTCCATCGATTCGACGAGAAAAGGTATGCAAGTGCAAGAGATGCAAGTGAACCCGACAAGCTCGGTTTTCAAAGCTATGAAGCAAGCAAGGCAAGAAACCTTCGACAAGAGGGCTTAAATCTTGACAGAGCTGGGTTCAACACTTCATGCGGGTTGACAATGAGTTGGTCGAAGCGTGCGAGCGGCGATGAGTGGGCTAATTACTTTCCCTTATTTTTAGGAGGCGATTATCGTTTTTCCCACGATTGTTCCCATGAGTATAAATACTCCTTTGTAATAGAAAATCGGGGTCACCACATTTCACAAGAACTCTGAGAAACTCAACTTCCAAGCCAAAGCGAAACACGAGTGAAACAGATACATTGTACGTGTTGGTGAACCACCTTTCTTTCAATTAATGCAATATTTACTTTCTTTTTACCTTTGTTGCATTTCCTGCTTTTATTTTGTTTTCCATTTGCTTCTTTCTATCATTCTCTGTTCTTACACACGTCTAAAACACAAAACTTAAAGGCAATCGTCAAAGAGATTTTCTAGTTTGATCTCACAATCTCAATATTGAAAACTAGTGATTGTTTGCTAAAAACACCAGCAAACAAATTGGCACACCCGGTGGGACCTTTGCCATTAATTTTGTGTTGTTTCTATAAGTGTATGTATTTGTATGCACTTGAGGAGTGGTAGAATGGTACGTATCAATTCTAACAATGCCTCTAGTTCTAACCCTGTGGTATCACAAGGGCAAGGAACAACCATAGATTCTGCAAGTGTCAGTGTTGCAGGGACAATGGCCCCAGTAACATCAAATACCGTTCCCACAATGTCGATGACCAATGTTGGGTCGACACAATCTATGTCTTTGCCACAAAGTATAGGACTTCCTTCTAGTCCTTATATGGCAACATGGAATAGTTTAGAGACACGTTTCCGAATATGAGTCTACTACCGCTTTTGGTGTATGCCACACGTTTGGACCACGTTTCCCCCTTTTCCTTCACATGTGTCTTACGAAGCACATTTGGTGAAATCCTACGCATTAACTAGCGGCGTCTTTGTTGGCGTTAAGACAACAAGTGAGGCGAGTAATCATGATATGGTTAATATGCTAACCCAACAAATTGATGCTTGTTTTCAACGTTGATTCGAACACCAATACAAGTTACCAAATGTTAGCAAACCAAATGGGTAGGATTACAGATTTCTTTGGGGCTCCTACGGAAATAATAGGCAAGTACCCAATTGTGGGAATAATGCGCCTAATACCCCACAGAGATCGATTCTTTGTCGAAGCCCAGCGGTTGTAGGCGAACAACAAGGTATATAGAAACCATGTCCCTGAAGTAGTTATGGTAAATCGAAACCAAAAAGCGATGAAGTTGTTCGACAAGTGCAACAAAATAACACTTGTGCTCGAAGATAACATAGCCACTTTGGTAGAAACCATAATGGCACAGAATGGCCTTAACGTAGGTTTACATAGGCATAATTTCATATCACCACTTTGTGTGAATATGTATTGCGGTGAGAATTGCGAGGTTGGAAAATTCCTAAATTTACTAAGTTTGGGGGTGATACCAATGAGTCTACCAATCGAACACATTGCAGTTACATGGTAGGCGGGGGATATAGCCCAAAATGAGAGTTTGAAAATGAAATATTTTCCAAATTCTCTAACTAAGAATGCCTTTACATGGTTTACCACTTTACCCACGGTTCCATGTACACATGGGGGCAATTAGAAAAGCGTTTCATGGCGATTTTATATGGGCGATCGAAGATTAGTCTTAAAGAATTGGCGGTGTTAAAGCGTAAAGTGCTGAAGCTATCGGCGACTACGAATAGATTTAGGCTATTAAAAAGGCTAGGTGTTTTACACAAGTGCCTGAACATGAGCTTGTCGAAATGGCTGCAGGTGGCCTTGATTATTCAATTAGAAAGAAATTGGATACTTCTCATTTGAGAGATATGGCCCAATTAGCCGATAGAGTTCGACAAGTTGAAAGGCTTAAAGAGGAAAAGGCTAGAGTGAATAAGTTCAATAAAAAGAAAACTCGGTGGGGTTTCATAAAAAGAGAAAATGGCCTATGTCGATGAGGAATTCGACTTGCGTTTGATAATGTCGAATCTGAGGAAATTGATGTGGTGAGCTTAAGCACAGTCCTCCTTATTCTGTAAATTATTAAGGCCTGCAAATGGGAATAACCCTGTAGAGCCTAGAAATGATAGATTTGTGCCTAAAACATACACTTTTGATGTTACTAAATGTGATGAAATCTTTGATTTGTTAGTAACTGATGGCCAAATAATAGTGCCAAATGGCACAAAGTACTCCTCTCGAGCAGGAGGAAGAAAAAGGGTTCTTGTAAGTTTCATAATTTTTGGGACATACAAGCGACCGTTGTGTACTTTTCGGGGACATAGTTCAAAAGGCTATCGAAGAAGGGAGACTTAAGTTTGGTGATAAAAAAACAAAGCACCAATGCAGATTGATGCCGATCCACTTCATCGTGACGAAGCCATGTATCTTTGAACCAGGTTGAAATGAATATAAGCATGGTTGATGCAAAGGTGGTAGGTTCTCCCAAACACTGTCAAACCTTCTGCTTGACAAGCTTAAGAGTGTAGTGCAAAGGGGTGATCTTTGTGCAAAAGCTTACTCGGGAGGAGTATGAAGAGAAGATGCAGTTAAGTGTACCCCAAAGTGAAAGAAGAATTAATAGACTTCCTTAATAGGTGCAAGCTAAAGAACTACGAGGTAATGTTATGCCCCGGATGTAGTCTTTGTGTTAAACAAGGAAGGCGCCCAAAAAGCGTCGAAGGATCTGAGTTCGACAACCTCTTAAAAAGAAAATGGTTGGACAAAAAGCCAAACTTTAGCTTCAAAAGGGGACCTTCCTTATAAGGTAAAGAGTTGAAACAGACCTTCAACAAGCAAGCCACGGTTCTTTGGTAAGAACCTGACCAAGAAAGAATTTGTGTTATCGAAACACGCCGTCGTTTGTTCCAAGAGGCTAACCTTCCAAGCGAAAAGTGGATACATCTTTGGTTGTAACCCTTATAGGAATGATGTGCCCTGAGTTGAAGTTGTGAAGCCAAATGCAAATGAGGCTGCGAAATATAACTATAAAAATAATTACAAAGGAAAAATCCTATGACCAAGACCCAATGGCGTCGCTTTCAGCGCTTCGAAGAAGAAAGCAATACTTGCTTCTAACGAGCAAGCGCCGAGAACCAGCGGCTAAGAATATGACTTCTAAAGCCGTGGGAATACAAAAGTGAACATAGGTCTTTGCTGACCAAGTGAAGGTTGGGAATAAGGCCAAGGGTAAATCTATTGTAATAGAAGAACCAAGGAGGCACTGCAATGGAGAGAATCTTTCCTCCACTTTGCCATTGTTGAGGAAGAAAAGTTACGAATTACGACATGGATGAAGGCGTCACTTGATTTTGAAGACTACGAAGCTAGTTTTGATGTCATTTGCAATGTGGTGTCTATTCTACCCGTGAATATGGCGTCATTCTGATCCCAAACGATGTCGAAGAGAACTTCACCAGAGGATATGGCTAATCACAAGCCAATTTGTTACTACGTAATGAACAGCGGTGTGTCGAAGAGAACAAATGGCCACTTTCGAGAGGCGGGCGAAGGCATGCGGCATCATTTGAAGCCTCTATATGTCCAAGACAAGGTTAATGGCGTGGGTGTCAACAAGATATTGGTAGATGGAAGCGCTGCGGTAAACTTGATGCCTCGAGCAATCTTTGAAAGCCATAGGGATGTTCGACACAGGACCTTAAGCCTCATAATATTGTGTTAACAAATTATGAAGGCAAATCTGGCCCGATCTTTGAGGGTAGTCGAAGTGGAGGTAGTAGTAGGAAGTCTTGTCAGAGAACTACCATGTTCTTTGTTATAGCCTCCAAGGCAAGCTATAACCTGCTCCTTGGCGGAGAGTGGATTCATGGAGTAGGTCTTTGTGCCTTCAAGCCTACACCAGTTGGTGATGTGGAAGGATGATGAGTGCGGTAGAATATGTCGAAGCGGACCAAAGCTACTTCTCTTGTTGATGTCAACAATGTCACCAGGAGAATTTTGAAAAACAAATGGCGAATATTGCGCCATGTACGTCTTCGATCGAGCATACATCTCATCGATAATGTGCTTTCCTGCATTCGATTGTACCCAACACATGGTTTTGTTTGGGAGAGGAAGTGGTGGAAGATGCAAGTGTCTATCACGAGGTGTTCTACCCCAACGGGATGGGATCTTGACTCTTAGAAGGTTTTAGATGATCTTGACTCTTAGAAGGTTTTAGATGTCGATTACCCAGCGCATGGGATAAATTACGGCCTATATGGCGAGAATAAAGTGAAAACGGCTTTGGGCCAGAAATAATTCAACAAACAATGGTACATCGAAGCCATAGCTTCATCTGAAGAAAGTGGTGAAGTCATAGATGACAAACTTGATTGCATTTATGATGGCGAACCATTAGGCTTTGAAAAGGATCCCGAGTTCAACAAAGCGCATGCGAGCTCAAGATCGATGAAGAAGTGGATTTGGGAGATGGCCTAGTTAAAGGCCAACATATATTAGTGCACACCTTGATCTTTGCCTTGAAACCCAAGTTATTTCATACCGCGGGAGTTCAAAGATTGCTTTGCTTGGGAGTACAACGAAATGCTTGGGTTGAGTCGAAGTGGTGGAACTACAAATACCTATTCGACCGGGGAAGAAACCGATAAAGCAAGCGCCAAGAAGATTTGCTCCTCAAATATTGGCTAAGATCAAAGAAGAAATCGAAAGTTGTTCAAGAGCAAATTCATCGGAAGCGCGGTATGTTGATAACTCATATTTATATGAGTTATTTATACCTCTAATCATTGAATTAAGTAAGTTCTCAAGTAATATTAGTATAGTATATATTGTATTTACATTTATATTAGCTTAGGAAGGGCTAAACAACGCTTTGCTATGAAATTGGCACATTTGGTGCCACTTGTGATTATTTTGATGGATTTTGTGAAGTAGTGCGGTGTTTAGCGCTATAGCGTCTAACGCTATAAGCGTCAAGAGGGCAACTGACTGATTGAGCATCTAAAGGAAAAGTGAAATTTTGGCGCCAAGCTCATTAATCCATGTTCCATATCTTGTGTCCACGATGCTTGCGACATGTGCGGATTTTATTGGATTTGTGTGGACACTTGTCATTGCATGAGTAAAGGAATAGTGGAGTTGGTGAAAAAGCAAACATCACTTTTCTTGACTTTTGGAGGAGAGTTGTACCTCATGCTAGATATACTTGAGATCTTGATTTCCCTTTGGGATATACTTGAGGATTCCAACGGATATAGAGGGAGTATTGGTAGAGAGAAAAGTGTGACACTTCTTCTTCTCCATTGATACACTTTGAAGCTTTTGCTATTTTACTTTCTTCTTTTGTAATTTACTGTATTTTCTCATGGTGTAAAGTGATGATGAGCCATCTTTGCGTGGATGATTAGGAAACTTCAAGCTTGTATCTTTTGCACTTGTATTTCCTTGCTTACCTCACGGTAATGCAAGTAGTTATATTTGTGTTATTTTGATGATGCTCAATATGAGCTAAACTCTTTGAGTTGGGTTGCTATAGCTTGTAATGAACCTTAAATACTACGTATATAATTTCTCACGTTTTGTGTTTTAATCCTTGTGTGATAACTCTTCCAAACTTGTTTTATAGTTGGCCACGTAAAGCGAGTACCTCTGTGGATTGGACATGAACCATAGAAAGAACTCAAGGATTAATATAAATGATAAGGTTGGTTGAAGACATTTAATCAATTTTTGCTTCCTCTAGACATAGAAGTTGCAATAGTTTATAAAGCATAAGCTGTGGGATCTTGATTATACAGGGGTGAACCTATTTAGAACCTAGACATAGGCATCTTGTAGTGAAACCACAGGCGCTAGTGGCTGAAAGGCGCGAAATATTTCTGCAAGTAGCTTAACGCTATAAGCGTGTGGCGTTATAGCGTCTTGTTTACGGAATTTACATAGTGAAAGCAATCCAACTTATTTCTCTTATATTTTAACTCACTGTTAACTTGTTACTTTTACAACCTTTGTTCAACTGAAACTTTGTTACTCAACTTATTTGCTACTTGTTCCTCTAAAGTGTAATTCCTTTTTAAACTCTAAAATTAATACCAATCCTGTGGAGGCGAATTCTACTTATCGATTATATTACTTGTTGCGATTGTGTACACTTGCACAACTACTTTTCGCCTGAACAAGTTTTTGGCACCGTTGCGGGGATTGCATTTAATTTTTATTGTTTAAGAAATTATTACATCCTTAGGGAGGTTTTACCTTGGCAATTTTACGTGTTATGTTACGGGAAGTGCTATAGCGTCACGATGCTATAGCGTATGCCCGGTCAGAACCACCCACTTTTGAGTTTGATCACGAACCGAGAAGAAGATTCGGAAGGTTAAGGCGCCAACAAAGGTTACAACAAATCGGGCTAACTATGTGCGATCCTCTCATCATCTTGGTAGAGGCCTGGCGGGGGAAAAACTCCTCTCACAATTAGGAGGAAGAATGCCAAGAGGTGGAAGGCAAGGTCCTTTTACCCATCTTGAAGTTGATAATGAATGCGAGTGCAGAGGCATTCATTAATCAAGGACTTTGATCAAATGGTGAATGACGAGAGACAGGCCATGAGAGATTATCTTGTGTTTGATCCACGTTCCATGGAAACAAGCATCACTAGGCTTTGTGGTGTTGCTACTCATTTTGAGTTCAAGCCTATGATGTTCCAAATGCTCCAAACAATTGGACAATTTGGAGGTTCTTCTCAAGAATATCCTTTTGCTCATCGAGAAACTTCCTTGAAGTATCACGATAATTTCATTATCGGGGTGGTGTGAGGATGCGTTGAGGTGGCTGTTTCCTTATTCTTTAAAAAGCGAGCAAAAGCTTGGTTGAATTCCTTGGAGTCTAATTCTATCACTACTTGGGAAGACATGACAAAGAAATTTACGGAGAAGTATTTCCCACCAAACAAAAATGCAAGGATGAGGAATGACATCACATCCTTCAAGCAAAAGAGAGGTGAATCATTACATGAGGCTTGGGAAGGTGGAAGGAGTTGCTTAGGAAGTGTCCACATCATGGAATTCGTATTGTAATCCAAATGGAGACTTTTATAATGGGCTAGAGGCACTACTAGGTCCATGTTGGATGCCTCATCCGGAGGTGTAATTACTGAACTCATCATATAATGATGCTTGTGAGCTTATAGGCGCATTGCCATTACTGACTCTTCATGGCCTCTTTGAAAGGTTGAATTCTACAAGGAAAGTAGTGGGGTTCATGAAGTGAGTGAAGTTTACGCTCTCTCGGCCCAGTGGCTACTCGACTAATATGATAAAGGAGTGAACAACGCCAGCGCTATAGCATCGATGCTATAGTGCACGAAAGGTCTCTTTGCGGCGGCTATTGAACAAGCTCCACACGGAGAAGCCGGGTTGTGTATATTGTGGAGGGCTCATCTGTATGAAGAATGTACAACAAACCACACTTACATTATGTATGTTACAACACAACAGGCGAACCACCCTTATTCTAATACATACAACCACGTTTGGAGGAATCATCCCTAACCCGGTGGGGAGGAAATAATGCTAACACAAGCACAAATGCTCCTGCTATTCCCCACTGGATTCCCAAGACAACAACAACAACGGCCTCCAAGCGAGAATGCTCACCTTACGCTCTGGACAATTCAATGGAGTCTGCTCGGTCGTTCATCGGTGATTGTAAAACAACAATGCGGACTCATGAAGCATCAATCAAGACTTTGGAGAATCAAGTGGGACCAGTTGCATCTGCTCTCACACAAAAAGCGAGAATGGTGGACTTCCTTCTACTCACAACCTTCTCCATCTCATGCACCGAGGCAAGGAGCATGTGAAAGCAATAACCACGAGAAGTGGTAAAGAGGGTAACTCTTGCACCCAAGAATGTAGAGTCAAGTGTTCTTTGAAAATAAAAAGAATTTTTAGACGTTATAGCTTTGTGTATATAGCGTCAAATGCAAGCAGAACACACGAACCTAAATTGGTGCACAGAATATCCTGCTCCCCTTACCTCGAAAGGTTAAAAAAGGCACATGAGGACAAACAATTTAATAAATTCCTTGAGGTGTTAAAACAATTGCACATTAATGTTCCTCTAGTTGAGGCATTACAACAAATGCCCAACTATGCCAAATTTATGAAAGATGTTTTGACAAAGAAAAGAAGGTTGGGAGAATTTGAAAGCTGTGGCAATGAGTGGGAATGCGGCATGTTGATGCAAAATAAACTCCCAGAAAGTTAAAGGACCACTGTAGTTTCACAATACCTGTTCCATTGGAAATTTTTATTACAGTGCGTGCTTTATGTGACTTAGGGGCAAGTATTAACTTAATGCCCAAGTCCATTTACACCTGATTGGGTATAGGAACTGCGGACCTACTTACTCGTAAGCCTCGGTTAGGCGATAGGTCACTTGCCTATCTGAAGGAATCTTGGAGGATGTTTTAATTAAAGTAGATAAATTTGTTTTCTGTTGACTTTGTTATTCTAGATTTTGAAGCGAGTCTGAGAGGTACCTATCATTTTAGGTAGACCACTTTTTGGCTACAGGGAAGACACTCATTGATGTACAAAAGGAGAATTGACAATGAGGGTAAATGATCAAGAAGTGAAGATAAATGTTCTGAATGCATTAAAACTTCCAGGATGCCAATCTTGAAGAGTGTTCCTTTGTGGTTTCTCTTGACCAGTGGTTCAAAAACATTTTCAAAAAACTAACAACCACTTGGGAAAGGTGCTTGACAATCTTGAGGAACATGAATTGTTGGAAGAAGAAGAATTTCAAGAAGGCAAGCAAGTTTGTGAATGAGGTTTGGGCTAGGAGATATGAGTCACTAGAGCAAGAAACTCAAATCTCAAGAAGAGTGTGCCTTACATCATTCAACCACGACCTAGAGTTGAAAGAACTACCCAAGCACACTGAAGTATGCATATTTGGGGAAAATGAGACTCTACACTGTCATCATTTACGCTAGTTTGGATCAAAACCAAGAGGTGGAGCTCATTACAACTCTGAAGAGGCACAAAAAGGCAATAGGTTGGCGGATATGTCGATATACATGGGATAAGTCCTACAATGCGCATGCATAGGATTGTGTTAGAGGAAAATCCTAAGCATAGCATTGAAGGACAAAGAAGGCTTAATCCCATAATGAAGGAAGTGGTGAAGAAGGAAATCCTCAAGTGGTTAGATGCGAGGATTGTATATCCTATTTACGACGGTGCATGGGTGAGCCACATGCGGTGTGTTCCCAAGAAGGTGGTGTCCTTTGTGATCACAAATGACAAAAATGAGTTAATTCCCACAAGCGGTGGTGGTTGGAGAATCTGCATGGACTATAGGAAATTAAACAAGGCCACAAAGAAGGACCACTTTCCTCTCCCTTTTATTGACCAAATGTTGGACAGACTTGCTGGTAAGGACTATTACTGCTTCCTTGATGGCTACTCTGGCTATAACCAAATAGCAATAGTTCCTGAAGACCAGCAAAAGACCACATTCACATGTCCTTATGGCACATTTGCTTTTAGAAGAATGCCCTTTGGACTGTGCAATGCCCTACTGACCTTCCAGAGATGTATGATGTCCATATTCTCTGACTTCATTGAGAAATCTATGGAGGTTTTTATGGATGACTTCTCTGTGTTTGGGGATAGCTTTCAGAAATGTTTGGACAACTTGGAAGAGATACTGATAAGGTGTGAAGAGACAAATCTTGTGCTTAATTGGGAGAAATGTCACTTCATGGTGCAAGAAGGGATTGTGCTAGGGCATAGGATCTCGAAAGGCTTAGAGGTGGATAGGGCCAAGATTGAAGTCATTGAAAAATTGCCACCCCCTCAGTGTCAAAGGTATAAGAAGTTTCCTTGGGCATCTTTGGGTTCTATAGGAGATTCATTAAAGACTTCTCAAAGATCTCAAAACCTCTATGTCAACTCCTTGACATGACACCACTTTCAACTTTGATGATGCATGCCTTGAAGCCTTCCGGAGAAGTTAAAGAAAGCTCACGATTCTTGCACCTATCATTGTTGCTCTGATTGGAGTAAACCATTCGAGCTCATGTGTGATGCAAGTGACTATCTTTGTGGGAGCTGTGCTTGGTCAAAGGTATGATAAAATCTTTCATTCCATTTACTATGCAAGCAAAACACTTATTGAAGCCTGCGGTTAAATTACGATTCTTGAAAAAAGAGCTATTAGTTGTGGTTTTGCCTTTGATAAATTTAGATCATACTTGGTTGGCACAAAGTAATTGTTTTTACTGGACCATTCAGCCATCAAGTATTTGATCTCTAAGAAAGATGCAAAACCAAGGTTAATAAGATGGGTTCTCCTCCTCCAAGAATTTGACTTGGAAATTCATGATAAAAGGGGTGGAGAACGAGTTCTTGACCATTTGTCTAGACTTGAAAGAGAAAATGCAGTCAGAGCGGTGAGATTAAAGAAATCTTCCCGGATGAGAAGTTGTTAGCGTGCTTGAAAAAAAGTGTAACGCTATAGCGGTTGCATTCTAGCGCGTCGAAGACGCTATCAGTGGTTTCACGTGATATCGAATAACTTGGTAAAGCGGTTTGCGGTCTGATATCGTGAATAACTTTTCCATATAGTGAAAGAAATTGGGATGTTTTCTCTTGCGAGACCAAGAAGAACAAGAAGAACAACCTCAAGTGTTAGAGCATTGTCATGCTTCACCATGTGGTGGACACTTTGGAGGAACTAGAGCATTGCAAAGTGCTGCGCAATGTGGGTATTCTTGGCCTACATTATTCAAGGATGCTCGGGAATTGGTAAGAGCGTGCAAGGTGTCAAAGGGTAGGGAACATTTCAAACAAGCATGAAATGCCCTTAACCAACATCTTAGAGATTGAACTCTTTGATGTATGGGGCATGGATTTTATGGGTCCCTTTCCTCCTTCTCATAGGAATTTGTATATCTTGGTGTTTGTGGATTATGTTTCCAAATGGGTTGAAGCTATGGCTCTTCCCAACAATGATGCCAAGTCGATCGGCAAGTTTCTATGAGAAGAACATATTCACGGATATGGTACACGAAGAGCAATTATCGGTGATGAGGTTCTCACTTTTGTAACAAGTTGATTGAGTCTCTATTGGGAAAATATGGGTGAGGCACAAAATTGCCCGCTTGCATACCACCCACAAACAAATGGGCAAGCTGAATTGTCCATATAGAAATCAAAAGGATGCTTGAAAAAATGGTGGGACCTCAAGAAAGGACTTGGTCAATCCATCTGGATGATGCATTATGGGCTTACAGGACAGCCTTCAAGACACCTCTGGGAATGTCTCCATACTGACTTGTGTTTGGGAAAGCATGTCACCTCCTATTGAGTTGCAACACAAAGCTTATTGGGCCATAAAAAGCTCAACTTTGATTGTGATAGGGGCGGGTAAGGCTAGGCTACTGCAATTAAATGAACTTGATGAGATTAGGCATCTTTTGCCTATGAGAGTTCGACCATTTACAAGGAAAAAACAAAGATGTGGCATGACGGGGAAGATCTGAGCAGAGAGCTGATTGAAGGAGGCCAAGTGCTCCTTTTCAATTCTAGATTAAAATTGTTTCCTGGCAAGCTCAAATCAAGGTGGTCTGGCCACTTTTAAATTAGTCAAGGTCTACCGCCCTTA
The DNA here is from genome assembly GCA_020916435.1 of Oxytropis ochrocephala. Lineage (NCBI taxonomy): Eukaryota > Viridiplantae > Streptophyta > Magnoliopsida > Fabales > Fabaceae > Oxytropis > Oxytropis ochrocephala. The sequence goes on from CM037090.1 coordinate 99,863,604, forward strand.
TGGTGCGGTGGATTTATATGATCAAGCAACCAACACCACTTTCAAGAGTAAATGGATGCGAGTAAAACAATACCATGGTGACAACTGTGATGAGGACAAGACCTCGATTGATCTTCAAGATCCCTAACATCAAATGAAGAAGTCGGTGATGACTCTTAAAACAAGCGCTCTTGGGAGGCACCCCAAGATTTTAATTAACATTCTGTTGTTTTATTTTATTTTGCGGGAGGAAAATTTTTGTGTTGAGAATTTGGGAACTTGAAGGCACAGGTGTGATGTTGTGCTTATAAGCGTCAAGAGAAGGTAGCTGGAAAGAAGAAACATTTTATTTCAAAGTATGGGGCAGATTATAATGACGTGGCACGCGCGCCCTGTGCACTTCAACTGCTGCGCCCTATGCACCCACGTGTGACTGCCCCAGTCACTTCAGTCACTCCGCCCATCAACAACGGTCACATCATTCAATTCCCCATAACCTCTCACTCAACCACTCCCTTCTCTTTCTCTCTCTTCTAGCAGGTGATTCTCTTTCTTCTTCCATAACCCCATCGTCTCATAACTTCCATTCCTGATTTCTCTGCAAATCAATCTTGCAATCTGTTCCAAAAATTCACAAAACAACCCCAAATCTTCAAAAATCTCAAAATGGTGAAGAAACATTCCATTGAAAAACCCCAGAGAAAGACCAAAACCTCAGAACCCAGTTCCTCAAGAGCTATAGACCCAAAGGGCGATCTGCGGCGTTCTTTGGAAGATGAACTTCATTGCGAGAAAGGGTTTCAAAAGCAGAGAAAGCTCTGGCGTGTTCACATCCAGCATTATAGCGTTAGGGTGGCAGAAATTTATCAAGCACGAGAGAATTTGTGGTGCCTCTGGTGAGAGAGTTTTACAAAGGAATTCCTCCTCCAAAAGGGGAAAGCCCCAAACCTATTCTATGGTTAGGGGTGAAATGGTTGATTTCAGGCCAAGTGCTATTAATGATCACTTCAAGCTAGGGTATTCAGGAAAGCATTGGAGAAAAAGCTTGATTCATGGGTTTGTGTGAAATGGAGGAGGTCAAGAAGAGGATCTGTGTGGAGGAAGCTACATGGGAAAGGTTTGGATCCGAATTTAAAGTGAAAAAGCATTTACGGTGGATGAAGCTGCAATGTGGTTTACTTTTATCAGGCATTCACTCATGCCTACTTCCCACACAACCAATGTGGAGAAGGACAGGTTGATAGTGCTAGATGCTATTTTGGAAGGGGAGAGCATTGATGTAGGCAAAATCATTGCAAGGAGATTGAGAAAAGCGGTGAAGGCAGGATGGTAATCTTTACTTTCCTGTTTAATTCTTGAGTTGTGTAAGCGGTGAAGTTGAAATTGAGATTCGTGATGAGAGGAGGACTCCTCAAGGAGATATTCCTGCTGTGTTCAAGCCCAGACAAAGAAGTGCTAGCGCTATAGCGTCTGATGCTATAGCGCTCAATCGAGATGAAAAGAATCACAAACACTCGTAAGTTTGTCGAGGCTAAGTTTGAATGGGAGAAGGTGTCTTTGGAAAAAGTTATCTAGGGGCAAGGAGTTAATGGAACCCCTGTGTTCCCAGTGGTTAATTGAAGATGAGGGTGTGAAGGAGCCACTGACCAAAAGAAAGGGTGAGTAAGAGGCTGCTGCCGAGATCCAATCAAGAAGAGAGCCGGGAGCCACGCCTTGAAGAAGGTAAAGAGCCTGCTAAGAAGAAAGCAAAGGTGAGTAGTGAAGAATCCCTCAACTTGAGGATTTAGAAGATCTCGGTGAAGAAGATGAAGAGGAGACAAGGAGGGTGATGAAAGAAGTCAATGATTACGAGGAGGAAGAGGATTACGAGAGTGAAGAGAAGTCTGGTGAAGAGAGCCCGAGAGAAAGGAGGAAGGATCGAGAAGTAAAGAATATGAAGAGTGATCTGCTGATCCCACACCTAGCCCCACAAGACCACCGGTGTGTGGAATATGCCACATACACTTGAGTGCAAGTATACACGCTTTGTCGAAAACAAGTAGTAAAAAGATCGAACCCACGAGAGATTGAAAAACTCACTTTTAAATGATATAAAGTAATATAGTGTAAAGTCACTAAGTAACAAAATAATTTTTGGATTTTGTTTGATGATCACAACTAAGTTAGAAAACTAAGAAAGAATGTTGATAGTGTAAAAGAGAAAGCTAGTTGGAATGTCTTCATCAAGTAATTTACTTAAAAGTGTATGATGCGAAGTATGTGATGCATTTGCCAAGAATCTTTGTTACATTAGCTATGTGCCTTTTCGGTCACTTTCTTGATATCATTACCACTCTTATGATTCTTGTTCTATGCACAGAGAAAGAAAGGGGTGTTAGTGCCAATCTTGCCTCCTAACAAGTATCACTTTGCTTAAGTGAATTCAACTCTTGTATTTTAAGTACCACACATAAAGAAAGAGGAGTGTAAGCCATGTGCAGTCATTTACAATTCATACTTATTCTAAGTGATCAAGTTTAAAATAAGTAATAAAAATATTATCAAGCAAGAACTAAAGTACAAACATACATACATGCAACATACTTACTTAAAAGCTCATTAAATGATTAGAACATTCCAACTAAGAAAGGTTTAGCTAACAAGAGACATTGCAAAGATATATATAAACTGAATAGACCATGTTTATATATATAGAAATCAAAAAAAGAGAAACAACAAGAGTAAAGTTACAAATGTTGAAAACCTTTGTATGAAGTCTTCTAGCAATGCACTAGCATTACTCCTTAGCACTATACAAACACTATATGAAAATGAGTAAAGGAGGATTTGTCAATTCCTTCCTCTTCCTCTAAAAATATAAAAACTAACTATGTATATTGAAAATTTGATCTAACTTATGGATTGTGATATATTTCCAAATGAAGATGTGAGGTCCTTTTATAGCCTTCAAGTGAGGTGCTTCCTTCCTTCATGTTGAAGTCATCTTGAGTGGATGATAGCTGTAGTTTTGCTTTCAGGAGGTTTATCCATGTTGAAATCTTTGACTTGATCTTGTAGTATGGTTCCATGGTGATAGAACAAGTGTCCCTATATTGGTGACTCTTCAAAGCTATGCCTATAGCTATGTGTGAATGGTAGGCGCTACTATACATTGTTGGATGGCATCGGGAAGCAAGTAGGGAGGTCATCACATTGCATGTGGATGCATATGAAAGCAGTGCTTATTCACGAGTTACAGAATTGATCACGAGGATCGGTCACGGGAGCATTGATCGCGACATACAGTTGAGAGGCTGCACAGCGAACAAAAAAGCATCAAACATACCACAATATATCCAAAATGGCCTATAACTAACTATATCCATTCAATTCACTCAAGACATCATATATCACACTAAATACTATATAAACTCTTTATTATTACTTGAAAGAGAGCAAATACTAAGTTTAAACATATGAAATACTCTATATAAAATAGAGTTATCACACCCCAAACTTAAACCATTGCTTGTCCATAAGTAATGACAAAGACAAACTATTAAAAACTAAAATTCTAGAAAAATAGATCAGCTTTGATTTGGATTTTCATGAGGAGTTCCCCTATGAACTTCATTTATCAACAACTTTTCTTGTGCCTTTATTTCTTCAAAACTACCAAATTTATTCAAACTCTTTTGTGTGTGTGTGAACCCACCGAGTTGAGATTGGTTCCAAGACTAAGTGAAAAATTTCTCCTAGCCTTTGAAAGGATTGGTTCATCTTTGGTCACACTAAATTATTTTTCAAAAGAAAGTTTAGACTCACAAAATTTTCTCAAGTGTTGGGGAGTTCTAAAATTCAAAGGACTTGATTGAATCTTTCAAAGCTTTTGAGCCAATGCAATTTTCTATTTTTTATGTGGATCTTTTTGTGCAAATGCAATACTTCTTTGAAGTGTTTTGTGCATTGATTTTTTTACGCATTTGCTTTTCTTCGGTCTGATTTTACGGTGATGCACATTGCACCTGATGATGCTTTTTCTTTCTAGCTCATACCTTCCTCAACGACCTCCAGGATGCAAATGCACTTTGGCACCAGTCTTTGACCTCCAGATGCATATATTTTTTCTTTGCACTTTGGCGCAGGTTCACTTTATTGAACTATCCTCCGGATACATTTATTCACTCGCATAGCGCAGTGTCTTTGACCTCCGGATGCATTCATGTACTTAAACATGGTATAGTTTCAAAAGATTCGAGGATATGGCTTGTCCACTTTTTGTATTCTTTTTCTACATTGTTTACTCTTATACTTTT